>OX424551.1:1437714-2875428 GCA_949152445.1 Cerastis rubricosa
GAGGTTAAGCAAGTCAGCGTACGTACTTTATAACCTGTCTAAAAAAGTTAGCATTCGCACCGTGCTGGAAGCTTATCACGGTCTAGTTGCATCCGTTTTGAGGTTCGGACTTATATTTTGGGGCAATTGTACTGAGAGAGAAAGGATATTCAAGGCCCAAAAACGTTGCTTAAGATCAATGACTGGTCTTAAAAATACCGACAGCTGTGCACCTGTGTTCAAGTCTCTAAAATTGCTCACCTTTCCGTCTTTGTATATACTTGAAGTTGCATTATTTGTTAGAACAAACATACACCTTTTTACCCTTATGGACGATATTAGAACACGCCCAGGATCTGCTAGATCGCAATACAAAAATCTAATGTTTACAGGTAGGTACAAAACAGCATTATTAAGAAAAAGCTTGCTATCAATGGGGCCAGTCATCTATAATAAAATACCTCATGCCTAGAGCCTAACATCCTTACTAATAGAGAAATGTTACTATTCTGTACAAGATTTTTTGAATGATAAGAATTTATAATGCTATTTTATTATTACAATTTGTTATATTTTATTTTATTTGAAATTTTATAATGTTCCTTGATGATGTAGGCAAATTATCAATTTAATCAATCATTTGTATTATATGAAATAAAGATTATTGTTTTTAATGTTTAGTCTATGTAGGAAGGATGTAGATTTATATCTGTATTTTACTATGTTTTTTTTTTTCTCTATTTGTTTGATATTTTTTTTGTATAATTGAGTAGTTACAAAATATGTTTTACTTTTGCATGCCGTAAGGTAGAGTGTGTTGGAACTGCTTTTACAATGTCTACATCTTATTTTGTACCCACATTCATGGCAAATAAATGATTTCTTTCTTTCTTTCTTTCTTTACAAACAGCCAGACCCGGAACAACTATCTGTAGGCCATACAAATATTTGTTCCGTGCAGCCGATCGCTCAACCACTGCGCCAACCGTGCCGTCAGATATACATGCTTCAGTTTCCCAGGGAAGAGTTATATGCTTCCTCTTTTTCCTCATATATATATATATTCATATAAATTACGTGTCACGCTGTTTGTCGGGGATGGACTCCTAAATAATACATAACCGATAAATACTTAACCGATTTCAAATTTGCACACCGTGTGCAGTTTGATCCAACTTGAAAGATATGATAGCTTACATCTCAATTTAAAGTCGCAATAGTATTTTATTGCAAATTAAGTCACAATTATCTGTTAGCTCTAAACGATTCTAACAGATGTCGGTATCTGTTGAATGGATTGAGTAAGTATTCAATAGATGGCGCTGCATAGGAGCGGAGCAGCAATGAAAAATATTGCGAAAACGCGTAAAATGTGACGCAGACGAAGTTGCGCGGTGCTTATGTATAAACGACCTCTCCAAAACCATAGGACGGACCAGTGGCGAAGGGTGAAAATATTGAAAGGGGAAGCCGAAGAAAAAAATGAGAATTTTAATTTTGTTTTTCTTCATCGCATTTTTCAATTTTCGTTTTGATTATCAGCCAACCCGAAAACCCCGAAAATGACACCCATGACGAAAAAAACAGAAATTTACGTCGCGCGTCGGAGCTATTTTTAATTTTGGTGTATTTATAAGCGACCATCTAAAACCAAGAAAATGTCACCCATGATAAATGTACCAAAAATTTTCGAAGGATCCAACTTGTTTTTTTTTTCACAACTTATGTAATGGAATGATTAAATGCACAAGAACTACATAAAACACTGTATAAAAAAATTAAAATATAATATAAAAAACCTTTTTGAAACAAGCTTTTATGAATATGAGCTGAAAAGAAGAAAATAAATCTTTGAAAAAATTAAAACGATAGGATATTTTTTACAAAAGCTTGTCGCGTTTAGTTTTTATAGCATTTACCATTCACGCGACAAGCTTCAGGTATTATCTTTATTCACCAAAAGTGAACGCGTAAATTTACAAAGATTCATATCCGTGCTATTAACCGCTGAGGAGTTCTCTCGTGAGGAGACGATCCTGGCGGTAGGATGAGTTCATGATACAAATCGTGATTATCCATTAAATATGAGCTAGTATGCAACGTTACGTGTCTGTGCTATTAAATGTCAAGGAGTTCCCTCGTGAGCAGACGATCCTGGCTGCAAGATGAGATCATGATAGAATTCATGTTTATCCATCAAATATGAACGTGCATACAAATTTTCTTGTCTGTGCTATTAACCGTTAAGGAGTTCCCTCGTGCGAAGACAATCCTGGCTGCAGGATGAGTTCATGATACAAATCGTGATTATCCATCAAATATGAACTCGTATGCAAAGTTTCATGTCTGTGCTATTAAACGTTGAGGAGTTCCCTCGTGAGAAGACGATCCTGGCGCTAGGATGAGTTCATGATACAAATTGTGATTATTCACCAAATATGAACTTGTATGCAAAGTTTTGTGTCTGTGCTATTAAACGTTGAGGATTTCCCTCGTGAGGAGACGATCCTGACTGCAAGATTAAGTTATGTTTGTCATAAGAATGTTTTGATTTTAGAAACAAAGGTGTGTGGAAAATTTCAGCTCAATCGGACATCGGGAAGTGGTTCTAATTTAACTTTCTATACATACAAACACTGTCGTAACTCGATAAACTTCGGCTTACCTAGTCCCTACAAAACGCTGCTAATAGCCGCGAAGTCACGTGTCCGCGTCCATACGAATTTAATTCTGAATTCTGACACCCGAGCTCCGGCTTACTTTTGGCGCCACATGTTGCTTTGTTGACATGAAAAAAGTTGGTATTTTTTTTTTCAATCCGTTGTATTTAATGCCTGTGGGTCATTTTCAGAAAAAGTGTACACTATTAAAAAAATGGCGAAATTTCATTTTTTTATTGTTTTTCGTTTTTTGACTTAAATTAACAATTGATATTCTTTTGACTACATGAAAATTATAATAAAACCTCTTAATCAGGATTATTTACTGAAATACAACTAATTTATTGCACCTGGAGAACAAAATTTATTCCATTCCGAAACTAATGGCTTTTGGTTATAGAAATAAAATAAAACTCATTTGGATTTAATCAAATAGTTTAATTGGCTAACGGTATTTTGTACTTCAATATAAAATAGATAAAACATAAAATCAACAATAGCAAACATACATTATCATCATTTTAATTTCCATTACGTTACTCTTTGGACCAAATTAGTTCAATAATTTCTGATTTGTTTCTCAATTAGGATACAACTTAAGAACTTTTTTTTTAATTACGTTAATAAAATGATTAAAATCTAAATTATCAAAATCTAATAACAAATAAATAGCGTTTCGCTCAAAAAAAATATTTATAATAAACTATAAAATAGGACAGTCACGGAATAGACTATTTCTATAACGGAATAGAATTCTTAAAACTATTGCACATTATCAAGAAAATTAGATCAAATTATTACAAATATTCTAATATAAAATTGAACACAAATCAAATTGTACACCTTGTTCAACTTAAAATACACCCCTTTTACAGTCGGGGATAAAAAAAATAAAACAAAAATAAAAAATAGGAATAACCCTTTCCTTGCAGTCGGGTAAAAAGTCATAATAAAACAAAAGTTAACTTAAATCAAAAACCGAAGTGAACTAAAAATATGTAAACAAGAAAAATACCATGCCGTGAAGTCTGAGAATTTATATTCGCAAGCTGGCTGACCAGCTGATCCTCCGACTGCACAGCCTGATTTTTTTTCTTGTTTACGTCTTTTTAGTTCACCTCTTAAGCAGTCGGGTTTTTGATTTTAAATTAACTGATATTTTTATTTACAACCATTTAGTTATTTTTTTTTCTACATACTTCATATTTTACGTATACTCTTCTCGAAATTATTATTACCTTCACTGCATCACAACGTTTGCTAGGACACCCATTTTTACCAGGTAGCTAAATTACCTGAAAAAAAACACTCATGTTAGATAGTCAACTTGGGTCATTTTGAGCACACTAATTTCACCATATTATAAAAAAAAACTTTAGCTTTAAAACCTACCTTAGTATTTAATTAACTTAAATATTTTATATATATTATATCCAAATTAAAAAAAAAAAACAAATAATTGTCACACAACACTGTTTAGCAAAATCTCAAAATAGTTTTGTTACAATAATATATTTGTTTTTACAAAGTGACAAATTATGAACGTTACAAATTAGATTTGGAAGTCGTCGCCTTTTTCTTTTTATAAATAGATCGATAATACAAACATAATGTATCATCTTCCTAAGAATTCCATTCCGAAACTTTTCAATTCCATTTCTACGTTACCTGCGTTTTGGTTACGGAACGGAAGTATCGGAAGCATGACTTTAAACACTTTTATTTTAATTACTTTAAACTAATTCATAACATTAACAAGCTTGGTATCAATTTAAGTTCACTGAAAGCCAATAAAGATATTAAAATAATTTGCAAAATATAAACTTGTAAACTTACTTTGAAATTGGTTGCGGTTCCGGGAAATCTAAACTGGACCGCTACTGAGATATATGTTGCTCGACTGCCGGCTGTTGTCAAAATGGCCGAAAATACTGGTTGGAACCAGTTGACAGCATTAAAAATGTTGTCAATCGTAATAAATACGCATTAAATGGTAATTTTGATAGAATCATCTCGCAAAAATTGCGGTTTCGGAAGGGAATTTTCCATTTTAACTAGTTTATGTCCTCACAAAGATTATTTAAATTTTTCCTGCGGCATTAGACTATTGCTGTAATTGTTTAACAAATCGTGCATAACTATACTTTCCAAAATATCAAACACATTATTATATATAAGTCAAAAAATTACATTAAGGTCACGTTTTAGTAATGAAAATGGTAGTGGGACAGTGCTAAAATAGATACATTCTACCTTCATTTTTGAAAATTAAGGTAATATTGCTGTGTTTATACCAGCAACATTATAAAATAATTGTTAAAATCTGCCCACAGATCCAAAGTTTTAGTGTTGTTTTTCTTAAAAGTTGATATTACTCTTTACAGAAAATAAATAAGTTGTGGGACACACCCAAAACACGAATGTACACTTTTTGTGAAAATGACCCCTGTACTGTAATGTAATAACCACAGATGTGTACATAATTTACTAATTGACTACAGTAGACATTAGACACTACGTACATTGCCTTGTTCTCAAAGGTAAGCCGGCAGGAATCGGCTTCTTAGGTGCCTTCGGGCCTGGGACGGACTATGTGTACTTTTTGTGGATGATATCTCGATCCTGACCTCATGCCAAACAAAAGCTAATTAAAATGACAAACTTACGACAAGTCTTGGAAAAATTGTAAACTGGATGAGCGACCATAATCTCGAAATAAGTTTTACAAAAACCAAATTACCGTTTCACCCCTGGCAGAAAAAAACAAATAAATATAGATTTTTACTTTTAATCAACATAAAATAGAAACAGTAAACAGTTTCACTCTCCTAGGTTTAACAATAGACACAAATATAAACTGGAAACCACATATACAGACAGTAAAATCTAAAATTTCAAAGTTTTCATATGCTCTCCGCGAAATAAAACGACAAAATAAAACCAGTATACTCGTATTAAAAAAATTGTGGAGTCCCTCCGCGCGGAAGAAGTGAAACATCGTAATGTGGAAATGAGTGCTTTCATACCCCCTCCATGGTAGCGTTAAACGTTTAACGCTACCTTGATCACCCATCCACATACTGACCTCGGCTACCGTTGCTTAACCTTGATCACCCATCCACATACTGACCTGGGCAACCGTCGCTTAACCTTGATCACCCATCCACATACTGACCGTGGCAACCGTCGCTTAACGTTGATCACCCATCCACATACTAACCTCGGCAACCGTCGCTTAACCTTGATCACCCATCCACATACTGACCGTGGCTACCGTCGCTTAACCTTGATCACCCATCCACATACTGACCTCGGCTACCGTTGCTTAACCTTGATCACCGATCCACATACTGACCTGGGCAACCGTCGCTTAATCTTGATCACCCATCCACATACTGACCGTGGCAACCGTCGCTTAACCTTGATCACCCATCCACATACTAACCTCGGCAACCGTCGCTTAACCTTGATCACCCATCCACATACTGACCGTGGCAACCGTCGCTTAACCTTGATCACCCATCCACATACTAACCTCGGCAACCGTCGCTTAACCTTGATCACCCATCCACATACTGACCGTGGCTACCGTCGCTTAACCTTGATCACCCATCCATATACTGACCTGGGCAACCGTCGCTTAACCTTGATCACCCATCCACAAAATATAATTTAGGCTATAGCACAAAGAGAACGACGCTCGCGCGGGCCTGTAACAGGCATACTACGAGCATGCGTTCGAGTGCCACGCATTGACTCTCGCTCTGTCTCTTTCTATTCCCCCTCCATAGTAGCGTTAAACGTTTAACGCAGCTTTGTTGAAAGTCGCATAAGAAATTTCACTTAAAAAAAATATAGGCTGTAAAAATAGGCTGCTGTCTGTGTGTTTTATTTGTGCATAAAGTTTTAATAAATAAATAAATGTAACTAGTGGGGATTTCTGGAAAAAAAATAACGATCCCCACTGGTGGGAATTTGTCGGTGGGTATTCTGGAATAAACCTAAAAATATTACGACATTTATTATTCTTGTTCGCAGATCGATCCCACACCGAGTACATCCTCCTCCTAGACTGTACGTAACCTCACCAGTTCGATAGACCAGCCTCGAACTAAACCTGGAGGAGGAGCAAAACTCTCATGTGATCAGGTGCGTAGTACTCGCAGCAAGCGAGTGCTACTGCTGTGGCGTAGAAAGGAGTGTGTAAGGGTCGTAGATAGGAGATATACGTGATTTTATGTCCGCGTGAAGTTATTTTTAACCCCCGACCAAAAAAGAGGGGTGTTATAAGTTTGACGTGTGTATCTGTGTATCTGTGTATCTGTGTATCTGTGTGTCTGTCTGTGGCATCGTAGCTCCTAAACGGATGAACCGATTTTGGTAAAAGTGGTGTTGTTTGAAAGGTATTTTAATCGAGAGTGTTCTTAGCTATGTTTCGAGAAAATCTGCTCAGCCGTTTGAAGATCATCACCTCTTTTCTAGTTGATGAAGGGATATAAACAACTTTCACAGGTAGTCTATTTGAAATTTGAAATGTTGTCGCTTGTCACCATGGGCATTGCTGAGGGGGGGGAGTACACCCCCTCCCCCCTTTTTTTTTAATATCTTTCCTTGGTTTCGTTTATTAGCGAGAAGAGACGCAACACCGAGAAAATTGGAAGGAAAGGGGGGAGGCCTATGCCCAGGAGTAGGACAGTCAAGTCTAAGAAAAAATAATATAAGTTTAAAAAGCATGAAAAAAAATTAAATTAAAAATTTTAAAAACCCCCGACATAAAAAACCTTTAAAAAGACAAAAAATAATTAATCCAAGCGTCGTAGCGTCGGGGGACCGCTAAGAAGACCACTTAGTACAAGCACAGAACAAAGCGGACCCCCGACGCTACGACGCTTGGATTAATTATTTTTTGTCTTTTTAAAGGTTTTTTATGTCGGGGGTTTTTAAAATTTTTAATTTAATTTTTTAACCCACGAACAAAAAAAGATGCGTGTTATAAGTTTGACGTGTGTATCTGTGTGTCTGTCTGTGGCATCGTAGCTCCTAAACGGCTGAACCGATTATGATAAAATTGGTTTCATTTGAAAGGTGCTTTAATCGAGAGTGTTCTTAGCTATATTTCAAGAAAATCTGCTCAGCAGTTTGAAGGTCATCACCTTTTTTCTAGTTGATTTCGGAATATAATCTTTTACGGGTCTATTCGTTTCGAAATTTGAATTCTTGTCACTAGTCACCATGGGCTTCGCCAGGGGGGGGAGGGCGCACCCAGGGGGGTGCGTGTAAAAACTTGGGATTTCTTAATAACTCTCCTTGTTTTCGGTAATTAGGGAGTAGAGTCGCAACACCGAGAAAAGTAGAAGGAATGGGTGGAGACCTATGCCCAGGAGTGGGACCGCTAAGTAGACCGCTTAACAAAAGCTCAAAACAAAGCGGACCCCCGACGCTACGACGCTTTTTTAGAGGTTTTTTCCGTCGGGAGTTTTAAATTTTATTTCTATTTATTCAACAAGTAACAGGACTCAAACTAAGTTAGTAACAATATTTCTTAACAACTATGATAATAAACTTAACCTACACTACCTTAGAGGTAAGCGAATTCCTGCTACAAGCTCAACACTGATGTAGAAAGCTTACCTACAGCAACGATGCACACACAAACAGTCCAGTCAGCTCGCAAATAATAGTATAAATATAGGATAAATTAACACACTACCAATTAGACACTAACAATCTTTATTCAACACTAAACACTTCAACACAAATACACAGCTGATCACTATTTACTTAGATATCGCACAAGTAGTTCACTTCGATTATGTTAAGACCGAAATTGTACCAACGCTTATCGCAAATAAACTGATTTGATTTGATTTGATCGCTTTCCTTTCGTAGTCAAAATTAGACTGACTGCTCCTGCAAACCCGTCGACTATTTATATATTTTGGCCGACCCATCTTCGAGAAACTTCCACAATTTCCGTGAACATCTAGGCAGTTTCTTATGGGAGGCCCAGCCTTCGAGAAAGTTCTACAACCTTCCTGAACCTTCTAGATAGCTCCATAGTGCAACCAATCCTTCTATTGCTTGGTGTTCCTCTCCCTCTCCACTTATTTAAATGCATCACTATTTTAGTCACATTCGATTCGTCCCTCCTCATCACATGTCCATACCATGGCAGACGATTGTATGCATGTATAATCTTGAGACTCATTACTGTTGTTCGAAGATCGATCCCACGCCGGAAATAAACGAGAATACGACTGAACCAAAGACCTCTCGCCACCACCACCACACCACCACCTCCAGTCTACAGGAGCGAGCTCTTCCGTCCACTGATGAGGAGGCAGTCACCCAAAATAACCAAGTGAGTAGTACTCGCGACTAGCGTGCGTGTATTTATTTGGGGTGAAAAATAACGTTTTACGGTAAATCTCAATGTAACGCACTCAAAACATTGTACTGATGGAGGCATTGTGTAGTATGGTCATGGAGGTGTAAGTACAGTTATGAAATTAAATACATGTGATAAAGTTGGAACCTTGACGTCCAATATCTCAGTAACTAGAAGGTTCCAGGGCCTACAGTCTAGACATAGATAGCGATCGCAAAAATCGGTCGCTACCTCCTAACGATCTGATAATAACGATTTTAGGTAGTCTCAACACTGCCAAAGCTACCGACTGTCATCGCAAACTTATTGAATAAGTTCGCTGAGATATCGATTTATCGTAATGTTATCGAATGTACCTCTCCTTTCCTTTTTACTACTAAACCGCACTACTAGCGGTGTCGTGGGGATTTTTTTTCACTTCTACACTACTGGTCCAGTGGTACCGTGGGTATTTGCAAAATACATATGCGTTCCCTACTACACTACCAAAGTAATAGTGTAGAAGGGAAGGAGAGGAATTTACCTGCGACCATTTTTGACAGCCCGATAAGTGTTCGCTACGTTCTATATTTTGGAATTGAGGTTTAATTAGAGAATTATGGCTGTAGAATATGTAGCGTGGGATTTGGTTGTGCTTGAACACAAACGTGATATATTAATGCGGCGGCAAATTGCACGAAACCGGCGTGAAAATGAAAATCCTTTGGATTTAGAGGATGGACAATTTCTGTACTTATACAGAATAAACAAGGACATGTTCCATGAGCTCGTTGATGAACTTCGCCCATCTATTCAAAGACAACGGCCTTACGGACTTTCTGTGGAGTCGCAAGTGAGTATCTTTGCATTAGGTACCGTGCCTTGATCTAGCCTTTTCCCAAACTATATTGGGGTCGGCTTCCAGTCTAACCAAATGCAGCTGAGTATCAGTATTTTACATAAAGCGACTGCCTATCTGACCTTCACAACCCAGCCACTGGGTAATACGATACCCTTTGGTAAGACTGGATGTCAGACTTTTGGCTTCTGACTACTCGTAACGACTGCCAAAGATCTACAAATGACAGCCGGGATCAACGGCTTAACGTGCTTTCCTAGGCACAAAGGAAACTCGGTATGTAATTATGGTCACGCATCCACGGACCAACCTCGGCAAGCACAGCTGAACCTTATAGATCGACCCTTGCGGCTGTTATTATTTAGCCACGAGCTCGAAAATTTATATTTATTTTGTCTAATATCTAAGATTGTAGGTACTTATTTTCTTCTTATTAGATACTGACGGCAATCCGATTTTACGCTAGTGGGTGCTACCAACCTGTGGCTTGCAGTGGGGTTGCAGCATGAGCCAAAAGTAAGCCGAATAATACATGCTGCATAAAACCCAATAAAATCCATTTCTGGGTTAAGCTCGCCGTTGTACATAAGCTATATATTATTTGTGTGTATATCTTTTAATTTTATGTGCAATAAAGAATAAAGAAAGCTGTAACTTTGGCTATTAAAGAAAATCTTTTAAGAAGATACGTCAAATTCCCCATGACGTAAGAAAAACGGTTCGCAGTTTAGAAATGCTCCACAGCCATTCCCAGATAGGTACGATTGGAGCCATAGACTGCACACAAATAAAAATTTTAGCTCCAAAAGTCCACGAAAGGCATGTGTGAGTGGTCACCATGAGGGCCATTCATTAAATGCTCAAGCTGTTAGTTAACCTTCAATAGTTAATTTTTCATGTCTTTATTGATTTTATTTTATTTATTTATTTTAATATTTATGTACACACAGTAGAAATCACAGGAAAAAACATAAAATATTTGAGTACAAAGGTACCTACTGCTTATTTCATACGAAATTTCTGCCAGCAGACCTGCGAAAGGAAAAATGAAAAAGAAATGTAGACGATAGTGTGTGAGAGAATGAAGAGAAAAATGTGTTTATGTGCCTTAACTAACTTAACCTATACTATTTTAAATATAAATACATATATAACTAAATATAAATACATAATGCTAGGATATTTATATATATATATATATATAAATCAGAATTGAGAGGAAGGAGATTTTATATATTCTTTGAAAAATAAATAACTACTTACTTAATATGGTAAAGGTGTGTGATCCAGATCTTTTGATTTTAAACATAAATGCTTGATGGCCAGGAGCTAGACACGATGCTCACATATGGGCAAATTCACCGTACGCTCAACAATGAAGCGACATTTTGACAATGCGGACCGCCGTACATGGCTACTTGGTAAATAATAATAAATGTACATTACAATCTCACGAAGAGGTTTCCCATTAGATTGCTAAAAGTACCTAATGTGATGATGGATATCCTCTGGAGCCATGGTTGATGTCTCCTTTAAAAAATCAACGCCCTGGGACACCGGAGTATAATTTTACAAATGCTCATTGTTCAGCCAGAAACATAGTTGAAAGATGCTTCGGTGTGCTGAAGTCTGTTTTTAGGTGTCTGTCCCACCAACGCCAGTTGATGTATGAGCCATACACTGCTGGCCTAATCGTCAATGCATGAGCAGTATTATACAACATGCGTATAAAATACAAATTAAATGCACCAGAGGCCACCACATCAACGCAAATACTGGACAATGATGGTAGAGTTAATGATGATGGCCTAGAAATTACAGGTACCTAATCCAATGATTAATTATTTAATATTTTATTATATATTGTATTATGTTTAATAATTAAGTATACTTATAATTACAGAACAGAACATAATATTTTTTCCCAGATCTTTACACCTATTTCATTGGCATTTCCTTTTATTTGACCAAGTCCGACTTATGTAATACCATTGTAATTTCTATATGAATATTCCTAAAATCTTGTTTTTAGGGTTCCGTACCCAAAGGGTCAAACGGAACCCGCTGTCCGTCCGTCCGTCCGTCCGTCTGTCACCAGGCTGTATCTTATGAACCGTGATAGTTAGCCAGTTGAAATTTCTACAGATTAATGGTACGGAACCCTTCGTGCGCGAGTCCGACTCGCACTTGGCCGGTTTTTAGGGTTCCGTAGCCAAATGGCAAAAAACGGAACCCTTATAGATTCGTCATGTCTGTCTGTCTGTCTGTCCGTCCGTATGTCACAGCCACTTTTTTCCGAAACTACAAGAACTATATTGTTGAAACTTGGTAAGTAGATGTATTCTCTGAACCGCATCTAGATTTTCACACAAAAATAGAAAAAAAAACATAGATTTTGGGGTTCCCCATACATAGAACTGAAAACCAAAATTTTTTTTTTAATCATTCCCCTACGTGTGGGGTATCTATGGATAGGTCTTTAAAAATGATATTAAGGTTTCTAATCTCATTTTTTTCTAAACTGAATAGTTTGCGCTAGAGCGACTTCCAAAGTGGTAAAATGTGTGTCCCCCCCCCTCTAATTTCTAAAGTAAGAGGAGGAAAATTCTGAAAATATTTAGGATTGTACAACGTAAAAAAAACTATCAACGAAAATTGGTTTCAATAAGATATGATGTTTAGTTTTTGAGATATGGGACTTTTTCATCAAACTGCAGCAGTAACTTTGTTTTTCATTAACATACTATGAAAAACCAATTTAGTTTTGCGGTTGAGTGGAAGTTTACCAACTAATACTACTAACTAATGAATGACAGTTCAAAATATTGTTTGGGGCTATGGAACCCTGTGTGCGAGTAAGACTCGCACTTGGCCGGTTTTTTATTATACAGGACTAAAATCTGACACTGGGCGAGCTGTTGCAGAGCGCATACGAAGAAGACTCATTAACACTACTTTTACATAATTTTATATTATTATTTTATTGAATCTGTGCGATTTAAATAAGACATATAAAATTATTCATAATTTTTATTTACAAGTTTTGTAAAAGCGTCAGCTATTTTATTTGCAGCCTGCGCAAATAGCAGCGACGCCTCGGCTTGTGTCTTGGCTGCCTCAGCCTGCATCTTGGCAGCATCTGCTTGTACTTGAGTTGCAGCTGCTAGCATCTGTAATAAAGTTAGATGTACTAAGCATTTTTAGGGTTCCGTAGCCGAATGGAAAAAAACGGAACCCTTATAGATTCGTCATGTCTGTCTGTCTGTCTGTCTGTCTGTCTGTCTGTCCGTCCGTATGTCACAGCCACTTTGTTCCGAAACTATAAGAGCTATACTTTTGAAACTTGGTAATTAGATGTATTCTGTGAACCGCATTAAGATTTTCACACAAAAATAGAAAAAAAACTTTTATTTTTGGGTTTCCCCATACATAGAACTAAAAACCAAAATGTTTTTTTTTCATCTGACCCATTCGTGTGGGGTATCTATGGATAGGTCTTCAAAAATGATATTGAGGTTTCTAATATCATTTTTTTCTAAACTGAATAGTTTGCGCTAGAGCCACTTCCAAAGTGGTAAAATGTGTGTCCCCCCCCCTCTAATTTCTAAAGTAAGAGGAGGAAAATTCTGAAAATATTTAAGTTTGTAGAACCTAAAAAAAAAACTATCAACGAAAATTGGTTTCAATAAGATGTGATGTTTAGTTTTTGAGATATGGGACTTTTTCATCAAACTGCAGCAGTAACTTTGTTTTTCGTTAACATACTATGAAAAACCAATTTAGTTTTGCGGTTTAGTGGAAGTTTACAACTAATACTACTAACTAATGAATGACAGTTCAAAATATTGTTTGGGGCTATGGAACCCTGTGTGCGAGTAAGACTCGTACTTGGCCGGTTTTTCTTAATGCTCTCTAGCGTGCCAGTGATTCAAATAATAAAAAAAAACGGCCAAGTGCGAGTCGGACTCGCTCACGAAGGGTTCCGTACCATTATTTATACGAGCAAAAAAATCACTTGTTTGTATGGGAGCCTCCCTTAAATATTTATTTTATTCTGTTTTTAGTATTTGTTGTTATAGCATCAAGAGATACATAATCTGTAGAAATTTCAACTGGCTTACTATTACGGTTCATGAGATACAGCCTGGTGACTGACGGACGGACGGACGGTCAGCGAAGTCTCAGTAATAGGGTCCCGTTTGACCCGTTGGGTACGGAACCCTAAAAAGGTAAAGTATACTAAAACATACCCTTAATGTATCTGCATTTGCTTCTGCAACTGCCAGAAATTCTCGTCGAGCTGCACTGTATTGTTCAGCGACGCTTTGGCAAGGATTCAGATCTGGAAATTCTCAAATATTAAGTACTAGCTGTCCGGCGCAACTTCGTTTGCGTCACATTTTCCCCGTTTTCGCAACATTTTTCATTGCTGCTCCACTCCTATTGGTCGTAGCGTGATGATATATAGCCTATAACCTTCCTAGATAAATGGGCTATCTAACACAGAAAGAATTTTTCAAATCGGACCAGTAGTTTCGGAGCTTATTCAATGCAAACAAACAATCAAATCTTTCCTCTTTATAATATTAGTTTATTAAGTATTTAATATATATGTCGCAGTCTGATGATTTTATTCCGTTAGACACGGTCATCATGTGGGCAGAACATGGGTTTCGTGCAATGAAAACACACACACACGGTACACTGCTTTTATCGAACTAACAAATTACTTGAAATTACAATCCAACACAATAACACTAGGCACCATGAATCGGGTTACAGTTTCGGGACGTCTTGACTCCGCGGTGGTCAGACTCAGACTGTCCGCCTCGCTGGGAGCTCGAAACATCACGACTCTGTAGTAAGCGCGCTTAGATGTGGGTAGACTGGTGAGTAGGTCGCTTGACCTTTGGCGCGCTTTCGATTCACAGTCCGTACTAATAATCCGACTCCGACACGGCCATCCTGCTTGCACACGTCCTCGTGTGATGGGTACCCTGCAAACAAATACTCCACGACAGAAATTTGTTCCACTCGGTCACTCCTGACCAAACTTTAGATTCAACGGGGTAGTGGGAATAAGAACATTGTAGAACTAGCCGTTTCGTTTTAACCGAACCGATTGGAAATAATCGAAAATACAATAATGATAACCCTGGGCCATGTACCATAGTCGTTCAAATCAACCTTTAAAACTCTACTGCAACAACAAAACTACCAAGCTTATAGAAACCCTCGAGTAAAGCCACTAACGCCGCGGCTCTCTAGCCGACCAGCAATCGCATTGCTCTCACGCATCCAGCGCATGGATCAAAACTAAAATTAGATCCAACAAACAATTAGGGCAATTAAAATGCAAGAGCAACCAAGTACCTCTTCATCCATCTAATTACCACACAAAGCAGGAATCTCATCCGTGGCCTATGGGCAACACTCAGGCCCCCAACAAACCTCTGTTTGTTTTACTACGTTCCTCAAGAACGCCGAGTCCCACATGCATGACTCTATGGTCTCTACAAGACCCGACCTCCGCCAGAGCCACCCGCGCACCGCGCATCCACGGACTACTATAAGCAGACACCGACTTCTAACGGACTACGGCTACGAAATGGCTACTGGTACGGTCTGACCATCCGAACCAAGATTCCAAACTATCTCTCAACTCTAAATCATTTTACTTCAAACGGTACTTGACCCTCAGGCATTCTCCTTAACCCATCATGTGCATACTTGTAAGTACGCTTAGAACTTAATGATCTCAATGTGTAGCGATCCCCCTCTAGCACTTCGACTGGTACGTGACCCGCTGGCATCTTCCTTAGCCTACCGCGTGCGTATCGGTAGGTACGCTTAGAATTTAAAGCTTTCCGTGTTAAGGATAACCGTCTAAAACCTCAATCACTCTAAACAGACCTTTAATCTTCAACAACCCAAAATCACCAATCGCAAAACGTTTAATTTTGCCATCGTTTCGTCTACTCGGCACACTTGTCATGTTAAGCTAAGCTAACTCGTCGTGTCTATACGAACCGTGTACCACCGGCACCGTCACCTTAGGTATCGGGTGCAATTCGGCTTGTACTTTACCGGAGTGAGACTTCGCTACTTAGCACGTAACGCAGCTATTTACGAATTTTCAAACATACTGAGACTTTCCCGGGAACTAAATATAATCGAAAAGTTTTTCAGTCGTCTTTTCAACACCAAGGTGAACGATAAGGGTCGCGGAAATTACTGTTTACCGACCATCGCAGAACACGAGCTAAATAGGGTACGCATTTAGACATACCATCGCGTTGAATATGACGGTGAAAGACGCCTGAACTTAGCACTTAAGTTTTGGCTACTTATTGCCAGTTACATTCGTTGCGATAACAGTTAAAAACCGATTGAAACTTGTTACCACTATTATGCTTCACCGAATGTACACAAAGGATTATCATTAACGAAAACTCCCTTGCCGTCATGTTTGCAACAAAACCCCGATTTAAAATCTCGCCACCTAACATGACGTCACTTTGTAAATAATTATCAAGCAAACATTGCAACAAAGTTTCGATAGGTTAGAATCGTTAATCACTACACAACATAAAATCTGTTCTGTACTGAATACTCGTGTCTGTACTATACCAGTCTTAGCAACAACATGAAGTTTGCCATTCAATTTCGATAGAAAACTTTCTTTCACAACGAGTATTTAGAATCAGAATAATAAGTAAACCGTAACAACTCACCCCTGTGTTGCAACGTGCCCGCGATGTTGCTTGTACGACGCAGACATCGACGCGGCTCGGCACCCCGCCGTCAGCAGGCCCGCTGCACACTGCCAGCACTGCATGCTACCGACGCACGTACGCCGGACGGCTACGTGAACCGGCATGACACTTGACGCACAGCAAGGGCTTCGTGGCCCGTTGTCGCTTGCCCGATGCCCGTAGCAGCCGGCACAGGCAGCGGCTTCTCCGTGCGACA
The DNA here is from genome assembly GCA_949152445.1 of Cerastis rubricosa. Lineage (NCBI taxonomy): Eukaryota > Metazoa > Arthropoda > Insecta > Lepidoptera > Noctuidae > Cerastis > Cerastis rubricosa. The sequence continues at coordinate 1,454,552 of OX424551.1, forward strand.
ATCCGCTTCGTTGGGTCCTGGTTTCTCCCTGGTCCACAAGCATGGCACTTGATTCTCGGTAGCGATGAACACTTGTGACGTTTTTCTTTCCTTTGTCATGGTCAGTGTCCACTGTCCATTATCTTTAGGGGTTTTTCCTTTGGTTTGTCACTACTCAGGTTAATGAGGGTAGTCGTAAAAGTTACGGCGCACACGAATCTGGCCTTGAACAATTATTTAAACTGGTCTCACGTCAAACCTGGATAGGTTCTCAGTGTTTCGCAAACATTTGTGTTCAAGGTACATCTAGAAATTCGGTAGTACATTTTGGAGGTACACCGTAGATGGAAAATCTATCGCGCATTTTGCGAATGGTTAAGGAGGTAGTTTCCATCCGTCTGTCTAACTTCAAAAGATAACCTTCGTTTTCCGAGGCACACTAACTAATGACCACGGTACACCAATGTGCCGCGGAAACTATGTTACAGCACTATGTTACACTTTGTTACAGCACTATGTTACACTTTGTTACAGCACTATGTTACACTTTGTTACCCTTTAACTACACTTTGTCACAGCTATGTAGATGCGGAGCCCTTCAACGCCTTTCTTAACGTCCAAATAAGCTGGATTCCTTCCACTGCACTCAACACGAAAAAATAAAAAGTCACTTCATTCAAACTAGGCTGATAATCAGCACTTTTTGAACGTCAAAATTACAACAGACAGTCCCCCAAAACGCCCGCCCTTCGCCACTTCCTAAGTGTTTTAGCTGGGAAGAAGAAGTGGCGGAACAAACTCCCCAGCAACACATCTGTCTGTTAGGTTAGAAGAACCAGATTTTACACAAAACAAGTCTGCGATGGATGACGCATTACTAGCGCGCATCGCACTCTGTGAAATGTGGGTATTCTATTAGGTACGCTCTGCCTAGCCCTTCAGAGATTACAAGCGTGATGATATGTTATGTTTTGTCAGGATCAAAATCCGCTAACACACTTAACAAAAACACTAACCGCCAACACTAGCTTGCTATTCACTGGCTGAGTTTAAGTTCGTATCGCGAGTGCAATTATTCGTTTTGCATTTCAAAGAGTAACCGTCACTGATTGTTATTGCCACTGTTCTCGATTGCATTAGCACGATTCGATCGCACTTCTGATGTCGCAGTCTGATGATTTTATTCCGTTAGACACGGTCATCATGTGGGCAGAACATGGGTTTCGTGCAATGAAAACACACACACACGGTACACTGCTTTTATCGAACTAACAAATTACTTGAAATTACAATCCAACACAATAACACTAGGCACCATGAATCGGGTTACAGTTTCGGGACGTCTTGACTCCGCGGTGGTCAGACTCAGACTGTCCGCCTCGCTGGGAGCTCGAAACATCACGACTCTGTAGTAAGCGCGCTTAGATGTGGGTAGACTGGTGAGTAGGTCGCTTGACCTTTGGCGCGCTTTCGATTCACAGTCCGTACTAATAATCCGACTCCGACATATATAATTTTAAGAATTTTTGTCTGACCACCTTGTAGGAGTAATGTTTATTTATTTAAATTTCATGTACAATGGTGATACATAGGCTTAACGCGGCAAGGCATGTTTGTATTTATAAATATAATTTAAGCTTACTCCTATTTCTTATGGGTCTCTCTCGTTGTGGTGGTGGTGGTGATGCAACAGTTGCTGCCCTGCTGTCACTCACTGCTCAAATAATCAATAACACATGAAATAACAATCATGAAAAGAAATATACATATATATATGTATATTTCTTTTTTATATGTATAGGTATAATTAGACTCAAACTTACTAATTTGTGGTGCTGATGACTGAGAGGTTGCATCTTGCAGCTATTCTAAATATTTTAGCACCAACTGACAGCCAAGCAACAGGTGTTACATTGCCACCAGCCTTGCAAGGTGGCAATGTAACACCTGTTGCTTGGCTGTCAGTTGGTGCTAAAATATTTAAATCCATTAATTTACATGATTTTTTGCTGACATGACTAATACATAATAAATTACATAAGAGTATTACCTATCAAAAAACACCAACTTACTTATTTGTAATGGAATTACGTCCATGACCATAACGTCATCAAGTGTAATAAAATAATTTGGTACATTAAAAATTACAATAAAATTTATATTATTTTTTAAAACAACAACTTAAAAACTTACACTGAGATTGAGGTAAGATGAGAACCTCTGAAATGACCACACCAGCCTGCATCTCATGTTGTAATGACTGTAAATAGTAGTAAATGAGCTTTTAGTTTTGTAATCATTTCAAGATTTAAGTAGGTATATTATTATTAATTTGTTTATCAGTATGACACCATTCTCAACACAATAATCACCAACTTACATCTTCCTCTGGCATAGTGTCCAGGCAGTTGGCGCCAAATGTGTAATCTACACCAACTATGGATGTTACACGTCTCTCCACTTCAGTCAAAGGTGCTGTGTTGACCTCTCGGTTGCCAGTTTGTATTACTTGTTTTTTTTAATTTTGCTGCTTTAGTGCAGGTGCGGCTTTATAAGTCTCTCCAAACCTAAGTAGGATAATTTATTCAAGTAAATATAAATAAAACTGAAGAGACATGAACTTACTGTTAAAAACCTGATTCAGACTAACCGTAATCCACTGCTCTGGCGACTTGATGGATCCGTTGGGGAGTTTGCTGAGCGCCTCGGCAACCTCCTCGCCCGTTTCAAAATTTTCCCGGTAAATTTCCGCGTGTGCAGGTATGTGCGGGCTTTTAAATAAATACAAAATACTTCGGACATACGCAAAGAATTAATTTAGTAACAAAAATAGGAATTGAAGATAGTCGTTGTAGGTTGTACTTACCTGCGCTTGTGTCACTGTCCCCCACCATTCAAATACAATTTTTTTATCAGATTTTTATAGCCGAGGTCAAAAATGTATTCAAATATCTTAATTTGTGTGCAAAACAAACTTGACATTGACAGTTTCAGTTTGTCAAGTTCAAAGTCTGTGTTGCAAGGAAGCGAACTATTATTTTCCTTGTTAAGTGTTTTCTTAAAAACAATACATGCTACTTACACGTTTCGATGCAAAAAAGTGTTAATATGATAAGGTTCACCATCTTTTGTACAATTTTCAAAGAAAAATAATTATTTGAGAATATCTTGTACACCAATTTTCCCTTACAGAGAAGATTTTATAACCAGATCTCATATAATAATAAATATATATATAGAATATATATTCATTTTCAGTTTTGTGTAACAATTGATACTTCTTTTCTGACTAGATGGCGATGTCGTCGAATTAGATTTAAAAATATCTCAAACAAAAATCTTTCCGTGCAAAATCTGGTGAGGATTTGTATCGGAAGTCAAATTAGGTAGGTAATCATGTTTGGCTTTTAGTTAGAGCATGGTAAGAAACTATCAGTCAGCGAATACTATTCGCACTTGGCTGGGTTTTTACCATAAAATCACCGCGCTATGATTACGCTTTTCGTTAGCGTATCGAGGTCGCAAAGTCAAGTTAGTGACCGATTTTGCTCGCTATCTCGGTTGTCGAGAGTTGCATTTATCGTTATCGTCATTTATTTTTTCGTAGCAGTTTGCGATCGCATCGCTATCTGTGTTGAGACTGCAGGCCCAGGTATGGTCCAGAACAAAAAAAAAATCGCAATGACGGGGAGAACACGTGTCTTTCGGCTTCGTTAAGGGTCTATTTACACCCTTTTTTATTCTTGTTCACAGATCGATCCCACACCGAGTACATCCTCGACTGTACGTAACCTCACCAGTTCGATAGACCAGCCTCGAACTAAACCTGAAGAAGGAGCAGTACCCTCAAGTGATCAGGTGCGTAGTACTCGCAGCAGACGTGTCGTAGAAAGGACGCTTCCCCACGGACAACTGGACGGCACCACTAGTTGTGCGGTCGGGAACGCTATTTCAAGATCCTTCCCCACGGCACAAGGAGTGTGTGATGATAGTAAAGAAAGAAAGACCCCCAGGGGAATAATGTGTGATTTTCATCGTCGTCCTCGTAAGTCAAGTAACATGGGGGCACCCACGGAAACAAACGTGTTGCGCCGGCCCCAAGGAACATGGGGGCACCTATGTTACTTAAGGTCCGCGCAACACGTTTTGTTTCTTCCATTTTCCTCTATCAACCATCACGCTATCATTTACTCCATTTTCTTTCATACCATTCCTCACACAATCCATCCATCGTTCCCTTGGTCTTCCTTTCCCTCACCATTCATCAATATTTATGTTTTTCTTCATTCTTATATTCATCACTCTTTAAATCACATGTGATTCGTCCCTCCTCATCACAAATGCCATACCAGTCAATTTTGTCAATCTTGACACTCATTATTCTTGTTCGAAGATCGATCCTACACCGGAAATAAACCAGAATACGACAGACCGCCGCCACAGCCACCACCACCACCACCGCCGCCAACACCACACCACCGCCACCGATCTACAGGACCGACCAATTCCGTCCACTGATGAGGAGGCAGTCGCCCAACATGAACAAGTGAGTAGTACTCGCAACCAGCGTGCGTGTGCGACCGACGACAGATGTATGAATGTGGACGATGCTGAAGCAGTTAGTCCCACTTACCATCCCCAGCGTTGCACCCTCCGGTGGTAACTAGGATTTTTTATAAAAAGATATCCCATTCGCCACCGGGTGGTTGCCGAATCGGTGGCAACTGGGATATTTTTCGGGCCTTTCCCACTTGCCATCCCCGGCATGCCCCCTCCGGTGGCATCTGGGATTTTTCTAAACAATATTCTTTTATTTTTATGTGTTAGCACGGTTGTATGGACAAATACGCTAAGAAAACTTCATATACATACTTCTAGGGGATCTGGGACATTTGCGGAAATGGCATGGGTGTCACTTGCGCGAACGGACATTTTCGCGAATAGACATTGGCGCCACAAACACTCGCGCGACGGGACACTTGCGCGACTCAATAGCTTCATGGGCTTCGTGGTTTTCAGGGTCGCTTATAACAAAATGAGATCAAAATTAAAACCCAAATTGGCGCCGATGAAAACTTTTTGTTTTCCTTCATGGGTGTCGTTTTCGTGGTTTTCCGGGTCGCTGGCAATGAAAATCCATGATGGCGCCGAGGAAATTTTTCAGTTTTTTGTTCATGGGTATATTTTTCGTAGATTTCGGGGTCGCTGACAATGAAAATGAGGTCAAAGTGAAAAAATAAAGATGGCGCCGAGAAAAACTTTCGGTTTTTCCTTCACGGGTGTCGTTTTTGTGGATTTCAGGGTTGCTGATAACGAAAACGAGGTCAAAAAATATCCAAGTATAGGCTTTTATAATAGGTTGCCAAAGTCAGTTATAGAACTGACCGATGGAAAGTTTAAAAATTGCATCAAACGTGTCCTTATTAAAAAAGCATATTACAAAATTAAGGACCACGTTGAAGATAAAGAAGTTTGGCTGTAGTTCATTCTGCTCATGCGGCTTCCCTGGTAGCTCATAAACGACACAAATATGTGGATGTCTCTAACTATTCAGAATTATATTTATTCCATTCTTTTTTTTTCAGATGTTTTACAATAGTTTTCAAATCATTGCACCGTTTATTCATTGTGCAGAATAGTTACTGTACTGATGACTACATTTGTGTCAATTGTTTAATTAATTGTTCTTATGTTTTATTTTTACTTTTGAATAGATTCTTTTTCATTCATATTTTTTGTGAATATGTGGACATTGTAGGCTTTGTAAATTTTTTTTTCACTATTAAATTTTTCTACCTTTTGTAGTAAACGACGACTTATTTTCGGGCCTACGCTGTCCTCTCATACTTAGGTACTAACGCTGTAACATCCAAATATTGTCTTCGTCTTCTTCTTGTCGTATCGGTGATACTTCTTTGTTATATGGTTTGGGCCCAGTAGGTAGCCACATTTACTGCGGCGTCAGAGGCGTTATTTAGGTCGTCGAGAGTGCAGGTAAACGGACACCTGGGACACTCCAGCAGGTGGGGCATAGTTTGACCCGGAGCGCCGCACTCGCACTCGGTATTGGAGGACTTAATAATACCCCATTTTGCCAGATTATGTTTGCAGCGGCCTACTTGGGTACGCAATCGATTTAAAGCTTTCTAGATAAGCCACTGCAGGTCACTACCGGGAGCCAGGTGTTCTTGGGGCTTCACGAAGTTGTGAGGTGGAGGACATCTTTCTTCCCACAGCTTGCTACGTTCTTGAGGTGGCTTGTCCATCCAAATATTGTAGAACCAAATGATTTTAAAAGAGTAACCATGGAGTTTTTTGCCGGTTCTTCTCCATAGGAAACGACCAACCCGAACCGTGCCTCTTTTGTCGACGTTTTATGAGTGCCCATGTAGGCCTATGTAAAATAAAATATTTGGATTTTCATTTTGAGTATATCCTCAGGTGATGAAATCTTGAGAAAGGTGAGTGGTAAGAAGAAAAAGGTATGGACATAGTTGAGGGGTTCCTTAAGATTGTTAGGTGCCAAAGTATAACCATGATTTTCCTATAATGTTGCGCCTGCCTGACAGTACAGAGACCTCTGTGAGGAGTCAGTTTGAGTTACAGAGGTTTGTAGTTTTATTTTGTTTAATTGATCCAGTAATCGTTAGTCTCCGGCCGGAAACACGAATAATAAGCATCAGGCCCCCTATTCACAAACGCTCGGATTCGATTTGGATTCGATAAGCCGTATGTATATCTAGTTTTGGCATTACGAAAGCGAGCGAGATAGACATACGACTTTCCGAATCGAAATCGAATCCGAGCGTTTGTGAATACGGGGGCTGGTCTTGGATTCGATTCCCAGATCGGGCAGTGTTATTGGGCTGTTTAGGACTAGATTAAACAAGTGACACAAATGTTGTCATCCGTGTTCTTGTTCGCAGACCGATCTCACACCAGAAATAACCGAGGATACGACTGTACCAAAGACACCACCCCACCATCAGCACACCACCACCACCAGTCTACAGGAGCGACCTCTTCCGTCCACTGATGAGGACGCAGTCGCCCAACATGAACAAGTGAGTAGTACTCGCTACCTCGCGACCGACGACAGATGTATGAACGTATGTAGACGGGGCGAAAAGAGTATGTTAGGGTTGTAGCAGGTGGTTCGCTCGTGCGATGTTCTACAGGGCTTGGTCCTCGGCCCCCTCCTGTGGAACATCGGGTACGACTAAGTGACGAGAGGCGAGCTCTAACCGGGAGTTGCTCTGAAGTGTTATGCGGACAACGGTCACGACCCGAGGAACTCGCACAGGGAGGCAGCGTTGTCTCGCAATTTGTGAGCTGCATACGGCGCCTGGGCCTGGAGGTGGCCCCCAACAAGCCCTCTGGCTGGCGCCGGCATCGAGATCACATACTGTGGTCCGGGGGCCCAAATTGCTGTCTAGTCCACCAAAAAGTATATGGGATTGTTGGTCGACAGCCGGTGGGACTTCGGCTCCCACTCCCGGCAGCTGGCGCTTAAATTGAAAGGCGCGGCGGGCCCGCTCGCAACGCTGCTTCCCAATCTGGAGCCCGAGCACCGTCTGTAGGAGATTGTACTTAGAGGTTTTGCGATCCTTGGCTCTGTACCAGGCCCCGGTGTGGGCCTCTGACCTGATGCAGCATCGCGATACTGCGGAAACCGCAGAGGGTGATGGCTGTCAGGTCTATCAAGGGGTTTCAAACAATCTCCTCCGAGGCAGCTTGTGCACTGGCCCGGTCGCCAACTTGGGACCTGCAGGCGAGTGTCCTCGCGGCACTGTACCGCGAGGGGGCGCGCACGCGGGTGCTGGATCGATGCCGCGCGACGTCGAGCTGCGGCGAGGTTATCCGACCTGTGCGCGAGGAGTGGCTCGCCTCCTGCAAGGCGTTTTGGGCGAAGCAGGTGACCTCGGGGCATGGTTGCTTCGGAAATTACCAAGTCGCAAAAACAGGGAGCCGGACGCTCGGTGTCATCACTGCGTCACTGGGGTATACGGCGCGGCATACGATGGCAGAGTTTACCACATGGGATCGTAACAGGAGCCAGCCAGTCGTGGTATGCGGTAATCTAGAGAAGGAGGCTGCGGAACGGTTAGGGAAGTCAAGACACTCATCCGAGTCGAAGCAGACGTACCGGGCGTCGGCGGAGGGCGAACAATGCCCTCTTCCAGCCCATTAACGGCTCCAAAGCGACGGCTCACTTAGCCACGTCATCCGCCCGCGCGTGTTACTGCCCCCGCGGCGGCGGCGCGTGATGTGTCGCGCGCGCTCTTTTTGGTAGTCGCGGGGGGAGTTTTGCACTTCACTGCCCCCACGGACTTTAGGAAGCCCGCAGTCGCGGGCCGGTACTAGCTAGGGATCGTGGAAGGCGTACTAATTCCCATGATCCCCGATGCAAATGCAAGGGAACACAGGGGTGGTTTATAATCAGTAAGAGCCTGCCAGATTCCTCTGCTCACCCCAGAGTGAAGGACATCCATAAAGCAACCCGGAACAAAACAAAAGGTGGTTTTCTGTACTTTCTATCTACCACTATAGGAAAAGACCACCAAGAAGGCATAATCATAAGACACATTATTCTTGTTCGCAGATCGATCCCACGCCGAGTACATCCTCGACTGTACGTAACCTCACCAGTTCGATAGATCAGCCTCGAACTAAACCTGGAGGAGGAGCAGTACCCTCTTGTAATCAGGTGCGTAGTACTCGCAGCAGACGTGTCGTAGAAAGGACACTTCCCCACGGACAACTGGACGGCACCACTAGTTGAGCGGTCGGGAACGCTATTTCAAGATCCTTCCCCACGGCACAAGGAGTGTGTGATGATAGTAGTTGATGGCGTTCTGTAGGTTCTGCTTGCCCCCAGGGGATAATATGTGTGATTTTCATCGTCGTCCTCGTAAGTCAAGTAACATGGGGGCACCCACGGAAACAAACGTGTTGCGCCGGCCCCAAGGAACATGGGGGCACCTATGTTACTTAAGGTCCGCGCAACATTTGGCGCAGCCGTGAGACACACAATATTATCTTTTTATTTTCTGTTTGATTTATGTTTTTTTTTTTAATTTTATTTTTTATTGTGTGCACTTGTGGCATGTGTCAAATAAATATGTTTTCTTTCTTTCTTTCTTTCTTTCAACACGTTTTGTTTCTTCCATTTTCCTCTATCAACCATCACGCTATCATTTACTCCTTTTTCTTTCATACCATTCCTCACACAATCCATCCATCGTTCCCTTAGTCTTTCCCTCTCCATCCATCAATATTTATATTTTTCTTCATTCTTATATTCATCACTCTTTAAATCACATGTGATTCGTCCCTCCTCATCACAAATGCCATACCAGTCGATTTTGTCAATCTTGACACTCATTATTCTTGTTCGAAGGTCGATCCTACACCGGAAATAAACCAGAGTACGACTGACCGCAGCCACAGCCACCACCACCACCACCGCCGCCAACACCACACCACCGCCACCGATCTACAGGACCAATCTATTCCGTCCACTGATGAGGAGGCAGTCGCCCAACACGAACAAGTGAGTAGTACTCGCAACCGGGATGCGTGTGCGACCGACGGCAGATGTATGAATGTGGACGACGCTGAAGCAGTTAGTCCCACTTACCATCCCCAGCGTTGCACCCTCCGGTGGTAACTAGGATTTTTTATAAAAAGATATCCCATTCGCTACCGGGTGGTTGTCGAACCGGTGGCAACTGGGATATTTTTCGGGTCAGTTCGACTCGCCCTCCCCAGCATGCCCCCTCCGGTGGCATTTGGGATTTTTCTAAACAATATTCTTTTATTTTTATGTGTTAGCACGGTTGTATGGATAAATACGCTAAGAAAACTTCATATACATACTTCTAGGGGATCTGGGACATTTGCGGGAATGGCATGGGTGTCACTTGCGCGAACGGACATTTGCGCGCATGGACATTTTCGCGAATAGACATTTGCGCCACAAACACTCGCGCGTCGGGACACTTGCGCGACTCAATAGCTTCATGGGCTTCGTGGTTTTCCGGGTCGCTAGCAATGAAAATCCATGATGGCGCTGAGGAAATTTTTCAGTTTTTTCTTCATTATCTTTTTCGTGGATCGCTGACAATGACAATGAGGTCAAAGTGAAAAAATCCGCAGATGGCGCCGAGAAAAACTTTCGGTTTTTCCTTCACGGGTGTCGTTTTTGTAGATTTCAGGGTTGCTGATAACGAAAACGAGGTCCAAAAATATCCAAGTAGGCGCCCAGATTTAAGTGAGAACTGTTTCTCACATGGGCAGTTTTATGTTGTATGTTCCGGAGTGAGCTCTGCGAGTAACTTAATAAATTAGTAAATTTTAGCCCCAAAACGAAATACGCAAACGTCATTTACAAAGTTTTTTGTTTTTTTTTTTTATAGTTTCCCGGGAGTCAAATAGTGTTGTTAAATCTGAACATTTTTTAATTACGCGAGCGCAGCCGCGGGCAACAACTATTATCAATGACTACTTACGCCATGATTTTGCGGGGGTAACGCACTCGTGGGCAATTGCCGAACTTCACGCGGGAGATGTTGCGGGCAGAAGGTAGTGCATGTATAATCTTGACACTCATTATTCTTGTTCGTAGATCGATCCTACACCAGAAATAAACGAGAATACGATTGTACCAAAGACCGCACCCCATCACCAACACCCCACCGTCACCAGTCTACAGGAGCGACCTCTTGCGTCCTCTGATGAGGGGGTAGTCGCCCAACGTGAACAAGTGAGTAGTACTTGTAACCGGCGTGCGTTTGTCACCGAAGTCACTCATGACAGATGTATGATTGTGAACGAGGCTCTGTATGGTGTCGGACATAAAGAATAGCATCATCCCATATCTTCCCGTGGGTGTCGTAAGAGGCGACTAAGGGACTTGCCAGAGAATGGGCAGCAGCGTTCTCTGTGCTTTTGTAACAACCGTACTGCGATCGCCAACCCGCCTGCCAAGTGTGGCCCCCAAAATGTCAATGAGGCGTCACTTGGGGGAGGCCTATGTCCAGCAGTGGACGTCTTTTGGGCTGAAATGATGATGATGATGATGATGAACGAGGCGCGGTTAGTCCCACTCGCCACCCTCAGAGTTGTCCCTTCCGGTGGCAAATGGAATTTTTTTCTGAAAAAACTTATCCTATTTGCCTCCGGGGGGCTAGCGAACCGATAGAAACTGGGACATGACAAAATTTTCGTTTACTACCGATATCGATTTTACGGCTTAATTTGTGAAAAGTTTTACGAATTTACATATGTTAGTTGGATTAATCATAGATGACTTAAATAAACAACTTAACACGTAATTTATATACAGGGTGTAACAGAAAGGGTATATACTTACATAAGGGTGTGCTACAGACATAATTTTTTCGCTATTACGATATTTGTCCGATAGAAAAACATGTTCAGTTTGATGGCCTGTAGCACATCCTTAGGTATGTATATACCCTTTCCGTTACACCCTGTATTTATAGATTTTTGTGAAATTATAATACAATAATCAAATATTATTGTATTTGCAGCTCCTAGGTATAATTTCAAAGCGTGATGTGATCTTGGACGGTGCTGATCGCCTACCTGACAAGGACTCGTCCCAGGTGCCTCTCCCTCCGGAACAGATTGACACTATATCTCTGGACAGCATATCTTCAGATGATGAAATCTTGAGAAAGGTGAGTGGTAAGAAGAAAAAGGCATGGGCATAGTTATTTGAGGTGATCCTTAGTTGAAGATTGTTAGGGGTCCAAAGTATAACCAAGATTTTCCTCTAATGTTGCACCTGCCTGACACTACATAGTCCTCTGTGAGGAGTCAGTTCGAGTTACAGCGGTTTTTAGTTTTATTTTGTTTAATTGATCCAGTAATCCTAAGTCTCCGGCCGGAAGCACGAATACTAAACATCTTGGGTTTGATTCTCAGCAGGACGCATCGGGCAGTGTTATTGGGTTTTAAGACTAGTTTAAACAAGTGACACAAATGTTGTCATCCGTGCTGTAACTATACTACTGTACCTAATATTATTCTTGTTCGCAGATCGATCTCACACCAGAAATAACCGAGGATACGACTGTACCAAAGACACCACCCCACCATCATCACACCACCACCTCCAGTCTACAGGAGCGACCTCTTCCGTCCACTGACGAGGGGGCCCAACATGAACGAGTGAGTAGTGTGGACGAGGCGAAAGGAGAATGCTAGGGTTGTAGCAGGTGGTTTTCTGTGTCGTGCGGTGTTCCACAGGGCACGGTCCTTTGCCCCCTCCTGCAGAACATCGGGTACGACTGAGTGCTGAGAGGCGAGCTGTAACCGGGAGTGGCCCTGACGTTACGCGGACGAACGCCTGGTCACGGTCCAAGGGAGCTCGGACAGGGAGGCAGCGTTGTCTCGCAATTTGTGAGCTGCATACAGCGCCAGGGCCTGGAGGTGGTCCCCAACAAGTCAGAGGCCGTGGTGTCTCACGCCCCCTGGCGGGCGCCGGCATCGAGATCACATACTGTGGTCCGGGGGCCCAAATTACTGTCTATTCCACCGAAAAGTATATGGGATTCGTGGTCGACAGCCGGTGGGACTTCGGCCCCACTTCCGGCAGCTGGCGCTTATATTGATAGGCGCGCTCACAACGGTACTTCCCAATCTGGGGCCCGAGCACCGCCTGTTGGAGATTGTAATTAGGGGTTTTGGGATCCATGGTCTCGGTGTGGGCCTCTGACCTGACGCAGCATTGCGATACTGCGAAAACCGCAGAGGGTGATGGCCGTCAGGTTTATTAAGCGGTATCCCACAATCTCCTACGAGGCGGCTTGTGCAATGACCGATGCCGCGCGAAGTCGAGCTGTGTTGGTTTCAGCTCCGTGAGGTCCTGGAGGCGGAGTGGCGGGACAAACTTTTGCACCCTACCCCTTGCCTCGCCACCATCGAGGCGGTCCGACTAGTACTCGGGGATTGGCTCGGGAGAAGGCAATGCTCCCTGTCGTTTTGAGCGAAGCAGGTGATCTCGGGGCATGGTTGCTTCGGAAAGTACCCGTGTCGCAAAAACAGGGAGCCGGACGCGTCACTGTCACTGGAGGACACGGCGCGGCATACGTTGGCAGAGTTTACCGCATGGGAGGAGCCGCGCCGTGCCCTCGTAACAGAAGGTGGAGCCAGCCTGTCGCTGCCGGCCGTCAGTCATTCGATGGTCGGGAGCGCAGACTCGTGGCATGCGGTAATCTAGAGAAGGAGTCTGTGTAACGGTTGAGGGAGGTCAAGACATTCACCCGTGATGTGGCGCGCGCGCTCTTTTTGCTCGTTGTGTGGGGGGAGTTTTGCACTTCACTGCCCCCGCGGACTTTAGGAAGCCCGCAGTCGCGAGCCAGGGATCGTGGAAGGCGCACTGGTTCCCATGATCCCCGGTGCAAGTAGGAAGGCAACACCGGGGTGATTTATAATCAGTAAGAGTCTGCCAGACTGTAATGTAACTATTGTATGCCCTAACGGCGGGACGTAGGTGATCACAATTTCATTATATTGATCCACAATAAAGACATTGATTGATAGATTGACTCTTCCGCTCGCTCCACAGCGGAGGACATCCATGAGGATTTTCAAACCCGGAACAAAACAAAAGTTGGTTTTCTGTACTTTCCGTCTACCACCATAGGAAAAGACCACACTCAAAACTCAAACTCAAACTCAAAGCATTTATTTCAATTAGACCATTACAGGCACTTTTGAAAGTCAAAGAACAAAAAAAAAAAAGAACGCTAAGCTACAGTCCCAGTCACAAGACATAATAACTTGTGAAAGTACTGTAGTTGCCCATTACAAAGCGTAGATCTCTATGGAGAAGAATGGGCAAGAAACTCCATGGACACTCTTTTAAATTAAAATGTTGTTACAAAATCTTGGTTATATCATTCATGTTGAGAATTACAAATGTGTGAGAATGATGTAGAAATAAGGGCAAGTTAGTTTAAGAGCGTCCAGAGTAAAAGATTAAATCAATAATTGAAAAATAAAAGTAATTTAAATAAACCGTGGCAGTCAAGAGATGACCAGTCCAGGCAGACCACAAGTCAAAACTGACAGCGCCCGTTCGGTCGGGTCGGCGCAACATGTTTTGTTTCTTCCATTTTCCTCTGTCAACCGTCACGCTATCATTTGCTCCTTTTTCTTTCATATCATTCCTCACATAATCCATCCATCGTTTCTTTGGTCTTCCTCTCCCTCTCCATACATTAATCTTTATACAAGGTGTTGTTTTGCATCCTCGTCAATATTCAGGAGGTTGTCACAAAATACATAAATAATGAACGTAAATTACGGTACCTAGTTAATTTTTAATAAATGCTGCTTTTTGTTGTAGTTTGTTTAAATTTGTCTGTATTCCAGAATAACCCCCTTAACGTGTTTTAGGGTGTAGCGACCTACAAAAAGCAATTTTCTTCAAAAAGTACTAGAGCGCCATCTATGGCACGACGGAAGAACTAACATCAATTTCCTACATCGCGCAAGCAAAGTTTACATCGACTTAAGATTATATAGAGAAACCCGACAACAACTGTCGGGCAGTTGCCCACCAGACACAACATCTGTCTGGTCGGAGGATCCTCCTTTTTCGATAGAGTATTGAGGACCTTTACACCCTATTCCTCATACCCCTAAACTGGTGACCCCGAAATGGACGTCAGCGCTGCCTTCGGGCAACGTGACGTCATCATCATCAACATAACTTCCCTCAAGCTTTCGAGCAGCGAGTCTCACAGCCAGCCAGCTTCAAATGGGTATTCCTGTCCACCAGCATGCAGCGGAAGTGCATTCCTGGTTAGCACCCTCAGCCTCTCATCAAGCGACCTTGGCACAGCACACTGCACTTTCGGCCGGTCGAGAGCTTCTACCTCCTGGTCGACACCTCTTTAGTTGTCTGTCACATCGCGGCGCTGCACTACGTCCGACGCACTGGAGCAAACGCAGCGTCAGCCCCAACTCACTGGGGTCGCCTCACCACCGCAGACTGTTCCGACACACCATGAACTATGCGGCAACGAGCTTATAAAACTGGCATGGCAAAATACTACAAGTATCATTCTACTATCGACCTCCGGTCTCCGGAGGGGAGTGATGTAGCGATCTACAAAAAGCAACTTTCTACAAAAAGTACTGCAGCGCCATCTATGGCACGACGGAAGAACTAACATCAATTTCCTACATCGTGCAAGCAAAGTTTACATCGACTTAAGACTATTTAGAGGAACCCGACAACAACTGTCGGGCAGTTGCCCACCAGAAACAACACCTGTCTGGTCGGAGGATCCTCACTTTTCAATGGAGTATTGACGACCTTTACACCCTGTTCCTCATACCCCTAGAAGGGAATAAGAAATTATCAAACAATCTATTCAGATTGTTTGTATATGTGAAAGCGCGAGTATCAGACGGGCCGCGTTTAAAACACGGGTGGTTCACACTTACGGATTTCCGTAATTAAGAAAAAAAAGTACGGTAGAAGTGAAAACGCAAAACAATGGAGTTAATGTGTTATTTTTTTTTTAATTTTTAAACGCTTCGCTAGTCTGGCGCAGTACCTCACGAACTTGTTAGTGACGCGAACCCAAAGATTTTTTCCCATACCAAAAATTGATCAACGCGGCTAAAGAAGTTTTCACTTCTAAAAATTACCTACCCAATTTATTATTGTTTCGGGTCGAGAATCATTGGCATAGTTACCTCCTTGAATTTGACGAGGATACAAAACGACAGCCTGTATTTATCTCTATTTTAGTCACATGCGCTTTGTCAGTCCTCGTCACATGTTCATACCAAGTCAGACATGCATGTATAATCTTGACAATCATTATTCTTGGCCACAGATCGATCCCATACCGGAAATAACCCAGAATCAGAATGTACCAAAGATCCCACGCTACCGCCACCGCAACTACCGCCGACACCCCAGCCTACGCCACGACCACACCACCACCACCAGTCTGCAGGAGCAACCTCTTCCGTCCACTGATGAGGAGGCAGTCGCACAACATGAACAAGTGAGTAGTACTCGCAACCAGCGTGCGTGTGCGACCGACGACAGATGTATGAATGTGGACGAGGCTGAAGCGGTTAGTCCCACTAGCCACCCCCAGCGTTGCACCCTCCTGTGGCAACTGGGATTTTTTCTAAATAAATATGCGAACATGTGGCGACCTTTTTTTTTGCACGGAACACAATTTCTTTTTCTAAAATATATTTTCTAATCTAATATAATAATATGGTGTAACGGAAAGGGTATATACATACTTAAGGGTGTGCTACAGACCATCGAACTGAACATGTTTCTCCATCGGACATACATCGTAATAGCGAAAAGATTCTCTGCTGCCCATACAAAGTTTCAACACCTATTCGACCCAAATGTAAAGGGTCGCTGATATTTTTTTCGCTTTTACGATGTTTGTCCGATGGTGAAACTTTTTTATTTTTTATTTATTTATTTATTTATAACAGCTTAAACTACCATTACAGGTTTTACCCTAATGCGACAGCTAAGAACTTAAAACTAATAACCTTAATTATATATGTACTTACAACTAAATTAGAAAAATAATAAAATAAAAATAACAACATTATTAAAATTAAAAAACATATCAAAACACAATTACTAACAAAAACATAGTACAAAAATAAAGTTAAAATTAAGTATGTCGGATCCGGTCATTAGTACGGACAGAAAATGAATCGGCAAGCACGCCAAAGGTAGCACGCGACCTACTTACCAGTCTACCCACACCTAAGCGCGCTTCTACAGTCGTGATGTTTCGAGCTCGCTGTGAGGCGGACAGTCTGTGTCTGACCGCGGCGGAGTCAAGACGTCCCGAAACTGTTCCCCGATTCATGGTGCCTAGTGTTATTGTGTTGGATTGTAATTTCAAGTAATTTGTGAGTAGTAAGTGAGTTCGACAAAAGCAGTGTACCTCGTGTAGTGTGTTTTCATAGCACGGAACCCATGTTCTGCCCACATGATGACCGTGTCTAACGGAATAAATCAAGACAACTGCGACATCAGAATTGGGATAAAGAATCGCGCCCTCCACGAAAGTAAAGCCTGTTACCTTCTTGTAATCGTGTGGACTGTATTTTTCTGTAGGTTTGATTCCAATTGAAACGAATTGTTGGACATTACACTTTTAATGCTCACTAAATTGTACAGATATCACGACAGCTTGATGGTTGACGTTACACCTTAAAACCATAGATAAACTAGACGCCTAACGTTGTGGTTTCTTACAGATTAAAAAAACTTATTTATTTTGTGTTGCCATAAACAAAGCCAAGTGAGGAACATAACCAATGAATTTTTGAAGCAACAGGGAAAGCGACCAAACCTGCGAGCACAAATCATCAAGAGGGTAACCTCGCAACAACATCGGGTGAGACCGTTTCTTTTCTTTTCGATAAGTAGGTCATCTGGCTCATTGCTTAAACATGGCTAGTTTAATTGGTTTATGGGTGACATCATAATCAGTAAACCTTACTGGCATCGGAGGTTATGATTTAAAATGCACGATGGAGATCGTACCATTAAAATAGGCGATATTTTGATAAAATAGGTTGTCAGCCAATAAGTTCAGGAATTATTAGATGCTGGCGTAATTTGTAAAAGTTCTTTGACATCTGGAGCTACGCGCTTCCCTGGTCCACATGTTTCAGTCGAAAAGAAAGTGTGTTTAGTCGAAATGTCACTGTTGTCCGGTTAATGCTTTACGATGCTCAAAGGGACGCAGGTGCCCGGTTTATGATGTTTTTATGATGAAGTTGGTCGAAGGGACGGAGTTGTCCGGTCCAAACGTTGGTATGGTCGAAGGGGTAATGTCGTCCGGGCCATGCAGCTGATAGCGGCTGGTTGAGGGGACACATTCATCCGGTCCAACCTTAAGTGTTCGAAACACTTAAGGTTGGACCGGATGAATTTACTGGTCGAAAGGACAGTGTCGTCCGGGCCATGCAGCAGATAGCGGCTGGTTGAAAGGACACACCCGTCCGGTCCAGGTGTTAACTGTTTAGAGAAAGGTGTCGTCCGGTCCATGAGTTGTCGAAAGGACACACGCTTTCGTTGTAGGAGAAAGGTGTCGTCCGGTCCATGAGTGGTCGAAAGGACACACGCTTTCGTTGTAGGAGAAAGGTGTCGTCCGGTCCATGAGTGGTCGAAAGGACACACGCTTTCGTTGTAGGTGAAAGGTGTCGTCCGGTCCATGAGTGGTCGAAAGGACACACGCTTTCTTGGTAGGAGAAAAATGCCGTCTAGTCCGTGAGTGATCGAAAGAATACACGCTTTCTTTTGTTCTGAAACAGTTACAGTTACGATGAGAGCTTATAGTCATAGTTTGTCAGGTTGGACGAGCGGATGTCTTGGTGATTAGACATTCGAGTTTGGTTCAGGAATACAATAACGCCCGAGGACGGTCGTATGTCAGTCTGGCCGTGTCGGATCCGGCCATTAGTACGGACAGAAAATGAATCGGCAAGCACGCCAAAGGTAGCACGCGACCTACTTACCAGTCTACCCACACCTAAGCGCGCTTCTACAGAGTCGTGATGTTTCGAGCTCGCTGTGAGGCGGA
The DNA here is from genome assembly GCA_949152445.1 of Cerastis rubricosa. Taxonomy (NCBI): domain Eukaryota; kingdom Metazoa; phylum Arthropoda; class Insecta; order Lepidoptera; family Noctuidae; genus Cerastis; species Cerastis rubricosa. Next base: position 1,473,160 of record OX424551.1, read on the forward strand.
CAGTCTGTGTCTGACCGCGGCGGAGTCAAGACGTCCCGAAACTGTTCCCCGATTCATGGTGCCTAGTGTTATTGTGTTGGATTGTAATTTCAAGTAATTTGTGAGTAGTAAGTGAGTTCGACAAAAGCAGTGTACCTCGTGTACGCCAAAGGTAGCACGCGACCTACTTACCAGTCTACCCACACCTAAGCGCGCTTCTACAGAGTCGTGATGTTTCGAGCTCGCTGTGAGGCGGACAGTCTGTGTCTGACCGCGGCGGAGTCAAGACGTCCCGAAACTGTTCCCCGATTCATGGTGCCTAGTGTTATTGTGTTGGATTGTAATTTCAAGTAATTTGTGAGTAGTAAGTGAGTTCGACAAAAGCAGTGTACCTCGTGTAGTGTGTTTTCATAGCACGGAACCCATGTTCTGCCCACATGATGACCGTGTCTAACGGAATAAATCAAGACAACTGCGACAAGTATTATTTTGCTTGTAGCATAACATAAATAGTAATACCCACATGTTCAGTTTGATGGTCTGTAGCACACCCTTAAGTATGTCAATACCCTTTCCGTTACACCCTGTATAAGTTGCTCCTTATAACATCAGCTTACTAGCGAAACTTGCGCGAACTCACTTTCGCGATAAGACATTTGCGCGTATGTACTTTTGCGCGAGTGGACTTTTTTGCGAACGGACACTTGCGCGAATTGACGTTTGCTCGAGCTATACTTGCGTGCCAGACATGTGCACGCATCCGCTTTCGCGAACTCATTTCCGATACTGGACACTTGACAGCAATTGCGAAAATTCAAGATGTCTCCGAGCAAGACCGTCAGTGTACAGGATTGTCCTCATACGTCAACTGATGTTGATGTTCTGGTGGTTAGTACAATATATTATCTCTACTGTTATGTTATTAAAAATTTAGTTGAAAAGTTTGTTTGTTTGGTTAAACGCGTTAATTTTTAGTAAGTACTACTGGTTCGAATTAAAAAAAAAATTTTAGTGTTGAATAGTCCATTTATCGAGGAAGGCCACAGGCTATAATTATAACATCACGCTACGGTCAATAGGATTGGAGCATTAATGAATAATGTTGCAAAAACAGAGAAAATGTGACACGGGCAAAGTTGCGCGGGTCACCCAGTATAATATAAATATGTCGTATTGTCAGGATTTATTCCGTTAGACTCAGTCATCAACATCATCTGGGCAGAACAATGGTTTCGTGCTATGAAAACGCACACTACACACGGTACACTGCTTTTATCGAACTAACAAATTACTTGAAATTACAATCCAACTCAACAATACTTGGCACCATGAATCGGGTACAGTTCCAAGACGTCTTGATTCCGCCGCGATAAGACACTCATTGTCGTCCTTGCTGCGAGCTCGAAACATCACGACTCTGTAGAAGCGCGCTTAGGTGTAGGTAGACTAGGTCGCGTGGTGCAACCACTGGCGCTCTTGCTGATTCATTTTCTGTCCGTACTAATGACCGAATCCGACAAATATGAATCAGTCATATTAATATAAAAAAACAACCGCCATTAGTATTTTTAATGTTTACATAGTCATATTATTGTTGTCCGTAGACGGGCCCCAGAACAACGTCCTCGCATGCACCAGTGGCGTCGACGTCCACTGCTACGGAGGTAGACCGCCCAACTGTTCAGGTGCGTAGTACTCGCAAAGGGTGCAAGTGTGTTTAAAGTGTATGTCACTGTTTTATGTGTGCAAGTTATTGACAATAGTCCAGGTGGGCTTCACTCGCCGAAATATGACATAGATCTTTAATATTTATAAAAACAAAACAACATGTATTATTTTGCCCCAGTCATATTATGGTTATTATTTCTGCAGTGGAGCACCAGAACAACGTCCTCGTATGCACCAGTGGCGTCGACGTCCACTGCTACGGAAGTAGAACGCCCAACTGTTCAGGTGCGTAGTACTCGCAAAGGGTAATGACTAAAATGCAACTTATTGTCTAACCTAATATTATAAAGAGGGAAGATTTGATTGTTTGTTTGCATTGAATCTAAAACTACTGGTCCGATTTGAAAAATTATTTCAGTGTTAGATAGCCCATTTATCGAGGAAGGCTATAGGCTATATATCATCACGCTACGACCAATAGGAGTGGAACAGCAATGAAAAATGTTGCCAAAACGGGGAAAATGTGACGCAAACGAAGTTGCGCCGGACAGCTAGTCATATATATTTTGCAAAAATTGTATTTTTTTCCTTCATGTTAGTCATTTTAGTGATTTTGGGGTAGCTGATAACGTAAATGAGGTCAAAATGAAAAGCCAAGATGGCTTTGAGGAAATTTTTTGGGATTTCCATCATGGGTGTGTGGTTTTGGGGTGGCCGATAACGAAAATAAGGTCAAACTGAATCTTTCATATTCATTAAAAAAACAACTGCCCTTACTAGTATGTATAATTTTGACCCAGTCATATTATGGTTGTTTGCAGACGGGCCCCAGAACTACGTCCTCGCATGCACCAGTGGCGTCGACGTCCACTGCTACGGAGGTAGACCACCCAACTGTTCAGGTGCGTTGTACTCGCAGAGGGTAATTATTAAAATGCAACTTATTGTCATATATATTTTGCAAATATTGTTAATATTTTCATATTTCTAAAGAATCACTTTGTTCAGCTACAGTCAGAAGTTCAGTAGCGATGTTACAAAACTACATTTTGAAGTTTAACCGTATATAATCTTGAGTTGTGAGATTTATAACCCTGTTAGAGAAATAATTTTTACATAGTCTTATTATTGTTGTCCGTAGATGGGCCCCAGAACAACGTCCTCGCATTCACCAGTGTCGTTGACATCTATTGCTGCCGAAGTAAACCAGCCAACTGTTCAGGTGCGTAGTACTCGCAGAGGGTGCAAGTGTATTTAAAGTGTATGTTACTGTTTTATTTGTGCAATTTATTATTATATACAATTTGTTAAAAAAAAACCGTGTCCGATCCGAAAGGGGCATATAGGTATAACAACGACAAAAAAAAACTAAATAAAATAAAAAATATTAATGAATGTTAAAATACGTCATGTCGTTGGTCCCAAATTACCACCATTTCCCTAAATTCTAAAAATCTTTTAAAACGTGACTATTTATATTATATTTCTTTAAAACTTACTACTCCCAAAGGGTTCTGTATGGTGTCGGACGTTAAGAATAGCACCATCCCATATCTTCCCGTGGGTGTCGTATGAGGCGACTAAGGGACTTGCCAGAGAATGGGCAGCAGCGTTCTCTGTGCTTTTGTAACAACCGTACTGCGATCGCTAACCCGCCTGCCAAGCGTGGCGATTATGGCAACACCCCCCAAAATGTCAATGTGACAACACTTGGGGGAGGCCTATGTCCAGCAGTGGACGTTAAAAGGGCTGAAATGATGATGATGATGAATGATGACTCCCAAAGGGTGCAAGTGTGTTTAAAGTGTATGTCACTGTTTTATGTGTGTAATTTATTGTCATTTATATTCTGAAAGTTTTTCTAACGGACCATTTTGTACAACTGCGTCAGTAGTCCAGTAGCCTAATAGTGAATTTTATTGTAACCCCATTCAAAACTATTTTGAAATTACTTAAATTATTTTGATTCTGCGTTATCTTTACACATATAATTCTTGTCTGCAGACAAGCCCTACAACAAGGTACACGGATCATGTACCCTTGGCTTCGCTGTCACCTGTCAGGGAATCTGCCGACTCACCAATTACTGTGGCGTCGTCAAGTGGCAGGGAATCTGTCTGCTCGCATATTTCTGTGGATTCATCGTCATCTGACAGGGAATCTGGCCGTTCACCAGTTCCAGTGGCATCGACGTCATCTGATGTGAGAACTGCAACCGTTGCTTAACCTTGATCACCCATCCTCATACTGACCTCGGCTACCGTTGCTTTACCTTAATCATCCATCCACATACTGACCTCGGCTATCGTTGCTTTACCTTGATCACCCATCCACAGACTGGCCTCGAAAGTCATTGCTTAACAAAGCCGAGGTCAGTATGTGGATGGGTGATAAAGGTCCGCCTGTAATCCCCGAAGGGTTAGGCAGAGCTGTACCCATTAGTACGCTCACATTTTGCCAATTTTGTTTAAGTCTCATGTAATGGGGTCGAGCTTATTGCCATCAACCGGGCTCAACTCCAGACTTCGTGGCTGTTACTGAGAAATTCCTGATGCTGCGACAATAAGTGTGGTGTGGACCTAATGGTGCATTTTGCATGTTGTATAGTTGTTTACGTTCTGTTATTTCATTACAGGCAACACTTGCTCTTGAAACCCGGGCTCAAAATCACACCCAGACAGATCTGGCATTCATACCTTTGCCTGAGGCCGGGCCTGAAGCCCGCCTTGATATTCAGCCCGAGGCCCGGCCAGAGATCCAGCCTGAAGCCCAATCTGAGGTCCAGCCCGAAGCCCTCCCTGTGGTCCGGCCAGAGGCCCAGCCTGAATTGCGGCCTGAGGCCCAGGCCGACGCCCGTCATGAGATCCGGCCCGAGGCCGGGCGTGAGGTCCGACCTCCAGACAACACCCAGATAGAGTTATCTTCAATACCCCTGCCTGAGGCCCCCACTCCAAACTCCTCCCAGATGACGGAAACGATAAGATCGGTTTCTGAGAGACCTGGCCACCCTCGACTGCAAGTTACTGTAAGAGAACAGCAGCCTGAAGTTCCACATGATGGCAGGGCGAGAGTCGAGGCCCGGAGAGCTACCTTCCCTGGGTTGGAACTACATGTGCCGGTGAGACAAGACCAGCCAGGTGCTGATGATGATGGTAAGGGCTTAACTTGAACGGTTAACGCCATTTATAGAGGTTGTCAAAGTCATACACTGACAGTATGAAAGCGAATACCTGAGCATCAACAGCCTGTCATGTTCCCACTGCTGGGACAAAGGCCTCCTCCGCTCTGAGAGAAGACAAGAAGAAATACATTGATTTTGCACCTGACAGACGTCAGCCTGATCGCCCTGTACGTGACAACAGCGCCAACTAGCGTTTGCAATAAAAGCGGACATTGGCAATGGCTGTTTCGGCAACGTAAGTAGACAAAAATATCTTATACAGGGTGTAACAGAAAGGGTATATACATACTTAAGGGTGTGCTACAGACCATCAAACTGAACATGTTTCTCCACAAAGAAACATCGTCATAGCGAAAAAAATATCATATAATATATAATATAAATATCGCCCCATACATTTGGGTCGAATAGGTATTGAAATTTTGAATGGGCAGCAGATAATTTTTTCGTTATTACGATGTTTGTTTGTGGAGAAACATGTTCAGATTGATGGTCTGTAGCACACCCTTAAGTATGTATATACCCATTCCGTTACACCCTGTATATAAAATTCTTGTGTCGCGGTGTTTGTTACCAAACTCTTCTGAAACGGTGTCCGTTTCAACCACGCGGCCAACTCATAATTTTTGATGACTACTTTCATGAATTTGTTCCAAAAAAACTAAGACGCTATCACAAAGGATAGTTGGCCGATAGAACCGCCACTTGCCGTAGTCATCGCCCGTGATTACACAGAAACTATATAATGCAGGTAGACGAATGATGCATCAAAAGAAAGGTCTTAATTTGTTCCATTTGATACAAAAATAAAAAACGTCAAAAAGTAAATAAACAAAAAGTTATGCAATATTTAGTTTTCAGGTTATGAGTAGGTAGGTATCTCACCATACCGTACCTTTTGGAGGAAACTTTACCAGCAAAGTTTCATCAAATACTATGAGTTGGCCGCGTGGTTGAAACGGACACCCGAAACGGCTGAACCGATTTGTATGAAATTTTTGTAAGTGTTTTCAAAACGTATAGGTACTGCTCAGAACTAGTCCTCAACTTTTCTGTGTATTAATCACAAAGTGAATCCAGCATTAATATTAAAACGAGAGCCGTTCAAATTTCACAGTTTCGGGTTATACTGGCCATAAATAGCCAAAGCTGGAGTGGAGACCACGGACGGGACGGAGGAATGTGGGAAGGAAACCGACTAGGTGACAGACGATCTCATTAAAGTGGCCGGAAGAAACTGGATAACCATGACACATAACCACCAAAAGTGGAGAGATTTGGAACAGACCTACACTCAGCATTGTCTGGCCAAGGGTTGAAGAAGAAGAAGAAGAATAGCCAAAGGCCTCGACCAACATCTGCGGAGACTCTCGCTTGGCAGCTGGATAAAGGGCTTGATGCAGAAAGCAGTACTTCAGACCCTGTTCCCGATGCTGGTGGGCTACTATTTCATAGATTATAAAGTGTTTGTTGTTTTTGAAATGTTTCTATCTTTCTTTATAAAGTTATTAGTACCTAACCAAGGGTCAGAGTTTTTATGTCGCTCGTGACCATAGATCGGAGTAGGTAGATTGAATGGGGGTCATTGATCCAAAACGTATACAGGGTGTAACGGAAAGGGTATATACATCCTTAAGGGTGTGCTACAGACCATCAAGCTGAACATGTTTTTCCACAAACAAACATCGTAATAACGAAAAAATTATCTGCTGCCCCATACAAAATTTCAATACCTATTCGACCCAAATGTATGGGACAGCTGATATTTTTTTCACTGTGGCGATGTTTCTTTGTGCAGAAACATGTTCAATTTGATGGTCTGTAGCACACCTTTAAGTATGTATATACCCTTTCCGTTACACCCTGTATATTAATATGGACATTCCTCTGCAATTGGTTGATTTCATTGAAATTTAAGTGCAACAATTTATAAAAAGTTGTGGCCATAAAAAGGAAAAAAAAACATGCTTCGATCGGAATTCGATTGTTTTTATTATTCAACAGATAAATAATAAATTAATTTAATTCGGTACCTTCCTTTAAATTTGAATTGAGTAGTAATAATATCACTAACAATATTTAATTGAATCCGGAAATACCGGAATTACTTTCCGGAAAAATGGCTTATCCATGTTATTCTTTCTGTGTGCATTTATGATAAAAGTACCAAAAATCAATCTACCTACTCCAATCTATCTCTTCTTTCTTTCTTCTCTTTCTTTACTTGTCTTTACAAGCCGTCGAGAAATATCTCTCAGGCATACTGGTTTCCTCACGATATTTTCCTTCACCGAAGCAAGTGATAACTAGACAAAGCGCACATGAATCCGAAAAATCAGAGGTGCGTGTCTTGGGTTCGAACTTCAGACCTATGACTTGGCAGTTCGACGGTGACACCACTAGGCTATCACTGTTTGATCTTGAATTTTAATATTTAAAATTAATATGGCCATAAATGAGTAAAGGCGATAATAATCACTTAAATTTTCAGTTCAAAACGAGCTCAAACCATGGTTATAAGCTGTCACACGACATTGAAGCCAGCCAAAAAAAAATACGGAAGAAATTGATTCTTACTCAACATGTTCTGTATAAGGAAGAAGTACGAGCAGCAAATATGAACTACTCCATAACACCATTGAAGCTAAAATATTATTCGACAGGCTTCAGTGACATCGACGCGATAAAAGGTATCCATCCGCCATCTTTGAATGTAAGCTTTCCTTTGTAATTTGGAAACGCGCGTAAGTGTGCCATCCTTTTTAGTCACGTGAGGTTCGAAGAGAGAGTTCGGGAGGGGGTAAAAAAAAATGGAATGGGGAATGGCATAATAAAACAATCAGGTGTATTTTTTTCGTCTGACGAAAAAAAAAAATCGTTTGACGTGTATTTGTGTATTTTTGTCTAAAAAGCCCGATCAAGCGAACGACTATTTACAAAACACTAAAATTTATTTTATTAAAACAGATACTGAAACTATCTGATCTTTTCAATAATAAAAAAATACACGTGATACGTGGAGAGGGGAGGAGGGGTAGCCTAAAACCACACGACTAAATTATTATTATTAGGGGCGGCCATATTAGTGGTGTAAAAAACCCCACGTGATTAAAGCATGGCCCGTAATCAATGTTACGTCAGAACGTTTTTTTTTTTCTATAAAACTATTTTAATTTACTTACAGATCGATTCTACTCGTTTGGTAATGCCAAATGTAACTGTGGTAACAACAAAAGTGGAAGACATATTGCGGCACTACTGTGTTACGTCAAACGCCAGGGAAGCATCTCGACGTTTCCTAGGTAAACATTCGAATCTGAAAATATGTATTTCTTTTTAAAATGGTTTTTAAGCTTAGCCTAGGGGTATATTTTGATGTGATTACTAAAAAACCGGCCAAGTGCGAGTCGGACTCGCGCACGAAGGTTTCCGTACCATTATTTATAAAAAACGAGCAAAAAAATCACTTTTTTGTATGGAAGCCCCCCTTAAATATTTATTTTATTCTGTTTTTAGTATTTGTTGTTATAGCGTCAACAGAAATACATAATCTGTAGAAATTTCAACTGGCTAACCATCACGGTTCATGAGATACAGCCTGGTGACATACGGACAGCGAAGTCTCAGTAATAGGGTCCCGTTTGACCTTTTGGGTACGGAACTCGAAAAAAAAACTGCACTAAGTACTTAATAAATATTGTTTTTCAGACGATCTCAAAAATGACTCCAAAACAACAATGGTGTCGACCAAGTGCCTGAAAATTGTAACAAACAATAAAAAACAAAAGAAGTCACAGTAATACAGAGACAGATCACCTGCCGCCAATAGTTGCCTTTTGGTGGCAGGCTCCATATTAAATACTGGTGTACCTGCATCCGGTAAGACTGGAAGCTGACCCCGACATATTTGGAAAAACTACTGACATATTAAAGTGACTAATACACACATATTCTACACGATGTACACAAGAAAGAAAGAAAAGAAAAACTGTACTGTGTGCCTCAGGAAAAGTGATTTAGTTTTAAACTCTATTTGTGTTTACTAACTCGATAGTTAAGTGATTTTAAAGTGACTAGTGATTTTGAAATGACTCTTAACTTTAACCAATTTTTATAATTAGAGGCAAGAGAGTTAGCATATATCCTCGTTTTAGCGGATAAATCCGGAATACTTGGTGTCCGGAATGCTCAGTGACCGGAATACTCATTGTCCGGAATGCGAACGGAATAGCGAAACGTCCGGAATTGTATAAATATGTAAAGAAAGATAGTCTTAAATAAAAAATATTTTTCATGTAATCAATATACAGGGTGTAACGGAATGGGTATATACATTTACACTCTGTATAAATATAAGTAATATTAAAAACTGTCAAATTATATTGCACAATTCAAAGAATGGAATTGTCTGACGTTTTCTTCATACGTCCGTAGATTTTTTGTCTATAAAAAATTATTAACTTAAGTTGACCAACATATCTACAGTACAATATCAATATAATTGAATTATTTTTATCATACAGACGTATATTTTGTAAATGGGAAAGTTTTAATTTATATTGATTAATTTTTAAGACTCAATTCCTATTTCTATCACTCTCGCACAAAAGCCAAATTGCAAGCACAAGATAGAGACAAGAATACGTTGGCTAAGCCAAAGTACGGCCTATTTCTACAACGTGTTTTTTTTATATCTTATAAACAAATAGGTAGAGTATATTTGCCTAAACTTCGAGCAGGTAACTAACATGTAGTTAATATATATAAAGTAGATAAATAAAAAAATAAATAAAAAAAATAATAATATACAGTATGTTAGGTTAAACGAGGGACATATTGAGGGAGGGTATTCAGTATTCGATTCTCGTCCCAAATATGTAAAAAACCTATAACCTTAATTTGTGACGTAATTGTCCTATGAAATACATTATTCATAAACACTGAGCGCGCAAGAAGTGAACTTGTAAACAGTAAAATAGTCACGCGGCAAAACATGTGCCTATCTTGTCGAAAAGGAAGCGCGTACGCAAACCCCGCCCCTTTCCTTTGAATTTTCGCCGATGCACCGACGGGACGCACCCCCGCGCTGACCGCAGTCCATGCGTGTGCGCCGCTATTTCCGCATGTCCAATATTGCGCTTCCGTGTATTCCTTAAACAACCCCGCTTAATTCGCAATAAGTGTGTCCTGTTAACGTAATCTTAAATAATAATCAATAATTCCGCGTATTCCATAAACAACCCCGCTTACTTCGCGATAAGAGTGTCCTGTTAACGTGATCTTGAATAATGATCAATAAAAATGACGTCTTATCATTATTCCAATGAAGAATATTGGGATATGATCCGTGCCTACATGTTAGCAAATGATAGTGTGCGAGGAGCCCTTTAATTTGTACCGAGTGATGTTTCCCAACCGCCAGATTCCGTCGTACAATCTCATGCTGGGTGTAAACAGGGAAGAGTTAAAGGTACGTATCACGAACGCTTTTAGTGTAAGAAGTGATTCGTTTGTTTTTAACCGATAAGACAATATGCGAAAACGTGCCAAACTTTGCATAACACGAGGAGGTGCTCATTTTGAACAATTTTTAAGATTAGTCTAAAAACGTGTAAATAGTCACTAAATTCGTTGTAAATAGTCAATCAAGTTAATCGTTGTAAATAGGTGTGATTCCATTTTTTTAATACGCCAAAAATACTAAGTGCATGATAATTAACTTTGTCTTAAATTAGTGCGAATCACAATCAACATTTGCAATGAAGATTTAAAAATGTTTAAAGGTTTAAAGTATGAAGGGAAAATGGATAGGTATACCTAAGAGTCATTGACCCGATCACATGTTCTGCGAGACTGCGATAGTAATAAGTCGCTAGCGCAAGGGTGTTTACACGTTGCGAGACATTTGCGAAATTTTTGGTATGGTTCTGTTTGTTATTTATCAGTGTTTTTTTTTTGTTTATATTTTTATTAGTATCATGTTAGCATGTACTATTATGGGTTTGAATATGTCCCTCGTTTAACTTAACATACTGTATATGTTTGTTTTTTATTATGATAGTTCCTAAATTAAGTGATAAAATACTCGCTGCAATATTATTAATTTATTTATAAGTTAGTTTTAAGTTATTTTGCTGCGCCCTAACAGGGTGATGTACTGTCTAGTTTTAAGCCCAGCTTGTAACTACGATTGTGTACATTATGCATTAAATAAATGAATAAATAAATACCTCCGCATAAAGTCACGGAGTGCCAAAATAAAGCTGTTAAATCAGAGGGAGGTATTATCCGCATGTCACTACCTCCTCAAAGTTTAGGCAAATATTATACTCTACTTATTCCGATCCCTGTCTATATGGGTTAGGGTAGGTACTAATGAGACCATATCAAAGAATCAACTAGCATAGACATTTTTTTTTCATATTTCTTACAAAATAAGTCGACAAAGTTGCGATTATTAATGTAAAACATCCTTACGTGACAACATCGAAATTTCTTACATTTAAATATAATATAAATAATTGGTTTGAACAAAAATAGAATCGTATTTACCAATGAAACTTACATACCTACATACATCGAGAGTCTAGTATAAGATTGATGATATCTTCGAAACTATGCATTTTTGGAACACCAATTCTAAGACATTTTGTATTATTTTTAAATAGAGAACATAACCCTAAAGTTGTGGGATATAAAAAAAAACACGTTGTATAGAGTGAACTTTAACTTTATTAAATTAAGTACCTACAGTAGCGTTTTTCAAACGAAAATTTAACTTATTTGTATGAGGATAACGAGCTTATATCTAAAAGCGAACGTGTTCAAGCGTTCTATACAATTATGGTTCTTTAGGGTTATTTAAATAGAGTTCGTTTTCGGTTAATCTCGATTTATAGAACTGATGCAGTATTTTGTAGTCTTAAGTAAAAATGTAAATACGTAATTATCTTTATCAAATTATTAATCATAATAATATTAAGCCCATGGCCATAGTTCCCACTACTGGGACACAGGCCTCTCTATTAGAGAATGTATAATCCGCCTCGCAGGCTCTTTTCGATGTAATTATACACTAAATTTAATGATAATAAATTGAAATGAAATTTATAAATTATTAAAAAATCTAGACTGAATTTGGCAAAAAAGTAATCGTAGGTATTTTTATGTATCTCTTATTCTGTACATATCGCATTAAATCCTTTGATAAATCAAGGAATGAAAACAAATCATATCTTAAGGTAATTTGGTGTCTATTTAACGTATACGATGTTACAAACTTGTTCGGGTCGATATTATTCGGTATATTATGCGGCAAAATCGATTATTATACAAGGTGAAACATAATAAACGCACAAATCTCTCATGTGGTATCTCGGACCATGAAACTCAACCACTTTTGTTTTATGAGTTCTTGAAATTGGCCAAAAACAAAATGACGTACACTGCGAAGAAGCTTAGTTACCTTCCTTATTTAAAAAATGCGTATGTTTTTTGTTTTATATTATTAATATTTCATCATCATTATTAAATTTACTTTCAACGTACATATTTTTTTAAGACATTCGAGATCTTTTTAAATTAATTTTGTTATTGTTGGCGTGTTGCTTAGACGGTTTCGATGTGTAGATTTCGAACGGATTTTACCGATCGGCACGAGCCAAATTAAAGCCAAATATTTAGTAATTATTTTAGATCGGGTTAGTTGAAGAAATACTACCGTGCGTAGACGAAGCAAAATAAGTATTTAAAAATCGTAGCCCCCTCCCCCTGCTACGATTTTTATAGTTATTTTGCTTTGCCCACGTAGTATTTCTTCGTTCTATATTTTCTACCCCCATTTAAAAATGCGTGAATTCCTTTACGGCATTACTGCCGAATCAAACGTTGCAATTCGAACAAGCGTGTAGCCTCCATATGGCCTAAAAATTAAAATAGGGCCTAAAAAATTAAATATGGCGTAAAAATGACCACATGTAGATATTTTGTTAAAATAACAGCATTGCTGTGTTCGGTTTATAAGGATGTGATCCCCGGTGTTGGTACAGGAACATGAGACGTCTAGGCTTTGTCTCTGTGATGGTAATCTTTCTGCGATGACTCTCGTATTGCAGACGTATACTGGGTGTAACGGAAAGGGTATATACATACTTAAGTGTGTGACCATCAACTGAACTGTCCCATAAATTTGGGTCGAATAGGTATTGAAATTTTGTATGGGGCAGCACATCATTTTTTCGCTATTACGATGTGTGTCCGATGGAGAAACATGTTCAGTTTGATGGTCTGTAGCACACCCATAAGTATGTATATACCCTTTCAGTTACACCCTGTATACAGTCAAAACTATTAATAGGACAAAACCACTTTTGACCGGTGCCAGTCAAAACCCTTATTAATAAATGGCGTTTTCTCTATTAAAATATTTTGTTTGAGAACGCTTCAATTTTAATTATCTAGAATTACTACAATACATTGTTTTTCAAAGGGTCACATAAAACCCAGCAACATATTGAGTTTCTTTTGTTACCTAAATACAAATCATTTATTTGCGAGGATGTTACAAAAAGTTCGTAAGGTACACTGTATTATAACCATGCGAGGTGTGCAAATATATTAGGAAAATTAAGATATTAAAATTATTCATGTTCAGTGGTTATTAAATTACGATGTCATTCAGGATAAAATAGTTTTAGCCGGTCAAGTTTTAAACCGGTGCCGGTCAAGGTTGAAGTTTTGACTATATAACAGTTTTGACTGTAAAACACTCGCGAGCAATAAAAAAGTTCCAGTGACATCATTCACATTCACATTCCAGCACCAAATTACTCGTAAACTGAAAAGGCTAGCTTAATGACGCCGTCTGCAATATTGAAGTACATTTAACAGCGCATCAGAATATTACCAACTAAATGTTAAAGAATCCGGATTGTTTATTGAAACGATCATAGAAACAATTAATATAATGTATTTGCACAACGAGAAAAATTTATGAGTGACACAGTCAAAGTAACAGTCATCAAAAAAAATAAATAGTATAGTTTCAATATCAGCCTATGAAACCTCCTTTAACATCCTCCCTTTTTGATATCATTGTTACTAATCAGTGCTCATCAGGTCAATCTTCTTTAGTAGTACAAGAAGCCTTGGTCCACTTACTGGTTTTGTCAGCATATCTGCATATTGATACTCAGTTGGAGTATATTTTACTTGGACTTCCTTATCGGTCACCAATTCTCTGATGTAGAAGTGCCTGAGCGCTATATGTTTGGTTCTCCTGTGCATTTCAGGATTTTGGGATATCTTTATTGCTGCATCATTGTCCACCAGAAGGCTAGGAGTCCCATTCAGCTGGGAGACTTCTATGATCAGCCTTTTCAACCAGATCATCTCCCTTGCAGTTTCACTGGCCGCTACTAGTTCTGCTTCAGTGCTCGAGATCGCTACGCAGGTCTGGCGCCTGCTGGCCCAGGATATAATTCCACCGGAGTACATGCAGAGGATACCCGATGTAGAGCGTCCTGTCTGTTTATCTCCTCCATGGTCAGAATCACTGTAGCATATTAGTCCTTTATTTCCTTTTCGGTAAATTAGACTATAGTCAACAGTACCCTTGATGTAGCAGAATATACGCTTTACTTTTGTAACATCCTCCCTGCTGGGATTCTTAAGATTGCGCGAAACAACACTGACCGCGTAAGACAAGTCCGGTCTAGATCCAGTCATCAGATACATAAGTGCTCCAACTGCTTCTCTGTATGGGAATTTAAGTTCCTCATCGGTTGCTGTTGGTTGTGTTGTAGCATCCTTGATAATAGGAGTGCTCACAGATTTAGATTCATGCATTCCAAAGCGCTCTAGCAATATTTCAGCATAATGTTTCTGCGTAAACTTGATACCGTTGTCATGCTTTAATATCTCCATACCTAAGTAGTATAACGCAGGCTTTACGGTTATTTTAAACCGTTTCTTCAATTCAGCTAAAAATCTTTCTGAATCCTTCGGGTTCGTGGCAGCAATCAAACCGTCGTCCACATACAATGCAAGTATGATCTTGGCACCTTGTTTAACTCTCACAAATAAACAGAGATCATTTTGACATTGCTTAAATCCAATACTGATCAAGTAATCAACAATACATCTGTTCCAACATCTTGGAGGCTGCTTTAAGGCATACAGGCTTTTCAGAAGTTTACACACTTTGTTTGTTCCGTCACTATAACCTTCCGGTTGGTTCATGTAAATATCTACATCGAGTGAACCATTGAGGAATGCCGTTGCAACATCAAACTGTGTTAGAGCAAGATCTTCATCAACTGCGATTTTAATGATAAGTTTGACTGTAGCTAGCTTTGCCACAGGGCTAAAAGTTTCGTAGAAGTCAACTCCTTCCTTTTGAGTGAATCCTCTAGCCACTAGCCTAGCTTTGAATTTGTCGAGACTTCCATCCGCATTTGTCTTAACTTTGTAGATCCATTTACATGAAATTGGTTTTCGACCTTTGGGTAAGTCCATCAAAATCCAGGTCTTAGTTTCAGACAGCGATTTCATCTCGCTTTCCATAGCTTTCAGCCATTTCTCCTTCTGTGAGCTTGTCAATGCTTCTTTGTAAGTCTTGGGTTCAACAAAGGAACTCAAATTTAATACGAAGTCACCGTACCTCGCAGGTGGTCGTAGCTGGCTTCAATCTCGAAGGACCCTATCTACACTTTCGTCTTCCTCAGAATCATATGGAGTATCGTAACTTTCCTGTTCTTCATCCGTTGTGTCACAAAAATCTTGACTTGTCTGGGGCATACAGATAGATGGCCGATCGGCTTCATCTTGCTCATCCTCCCTTGCACCTGACATGTCAACAGGCAATTGAATGGCTTCGTTAGGCTCATCCTCCCTTGCTCTTGACACTTGACCGTTTTCTTTAATTGAGGGAAGTTTGTACTCGATTTCATTATCAGGTTCTGATTCAATCTCATCATTTAATCCAATCGATACTATGATGGATTCATTAAATATAACGTCTCTAGATCTGATGGTCGTTGGCTTTCCACATTTGTCGAAGCTTACTAAACTCCCTTCATCACCTTCGTAACCGATTAGGATACATTTCTGAGCTTTCTTGGCAAGCTTCTTACGCTTTTGTTTTGGCACATGGGCGTAGCATTCACTGCCAATGACTCTGAGATGCTTTATTCCTGGTTTTCGACCATACCAAAGTTCGTATGGTGATTTGCAATCTATGCATGTGGGCCCTGTCCTATTCAGGACATATGCGGCTGTACTTATCAGCTCGCACCACAAGGCAATCGGAAGTTCTTCATGAGAGTGCATCATACTGCGTGCGGCTTCTACAAGCGTCCTATTTTCCCGTTCACTTGTCCCATTTTGCTCTGGGGTGTAGGGCATACTCAGCCTTTGGGTAATACCAGCATTTTGCAAGATTTGCTTTACTCTACCATTGTCGAACTCTCCGCCATTGTCACTGTAAATTTCTTTTACAGTGTGTCCCCTTGTTTTAATCTCTTTCAGAACTTGAACAAGTTTATCTGCTACTTCCGATTTATTTTTCATGAAATGGACGTAGCGATATTTGCTATAGTCATCTTTGAATAGGACAAAATATCTATTCTTGCCGAAGGAAGGTGGGAATGGACCACAAACGTCGGTTTGTAGTATTTCACCAGGTTCTTTCGCTTGAGCCCTTGTCCCAAATTTTCTACGATATGTCTTTTCATAAACACAACCTGTACATAATTTTGAATCTAGCTTCACTTTGATACCGAATTCCTTTTCGATGACCTTCTTTACATGTCTTTTGTTCTGGTGGACAAATCTTTCAAGGTAAAGTTGTAGGTTGGTCATTACGTGGGTTTCAATGTTGGAAGCAGCTTTATTGACTATTGTCTTCGCAAGTAGTTCATAGAGTCCTCCATTCTTTGAACGTTTTCCCATTAGCAAGACCTTTCCTTTTTCTTTTAACCAACAAGTTTCTCTTTCAGAAGTAAATTCGCTATTTTCCAATGTGTCTTGTGCCGCAAGTACCGAAAACAGATTTTTAGTAATACCCGGTACATACCATACATTATTTAGTTGAATGTCTTGCTTTTCTTTATGAACATAGGCAATCAAGTCAACTGTACCTCTTCCAATCACTTTTACAACAGCACCATTTGCGGTGGTCAACGTATAATCCGTTGTAGAATCTTCAAAACTTTCGAAAGTTGTAAAGTAGTCGACCTGTGACATTGTTTGTCGCACCATTGTCAACATACCAACTGTCGGTATCTGTCTTGAAAACAGCGGGTTTCTTTAACGCTTGGTGACTTTCTGCTGTAATAATTGTCAGGGTAGCTTTGCTTGTAGTAGAAGCTTTCGGTGGTCTTCCATCTGAGATCCACTTTTGACATCTCTTGACTTTATGGTCTGGTTTGCCACAATAACCACATTTTATTTTGGAAAACTTTTTATTTTGGTTTGGTTGAACGTTCAATAAATCTGAATTTCCGTTACTGTTACCGGCTAATGATTTTTCAAAATGACACAATTGCGCAGTTAGATTTTCTATACTGCGATCTGACTTTGACATTAGCAACCATGATGATTTGAACGTAGTAATACTGAAGTAATCCTCGGGGAGTCAGTCGAGAATCTTGCAAATTAGGAAAACATCCGGTAGGTCACACTTGTACTCCTTTATCTTATTAATTATGAGAACTATACGGTGGGAAGCTGTTTTAACCGTAAATCTATGCTGCGTGGAGGTTCCCTAATATTAATTAAAAATTGTTTAAAATTTAAGCAACGTAATGACATAATAGGTCTCTCAGTTGAACATTGCGTCGAACTGTCCTGTGTTGAGCTAGATAAGCATGTAATTGTGTGCGTCTACAGACCCCCAAACTATCAAAACTTTTCTTTATTTGAATCAATAATGGAAGATGTCCTGGCAAAACTTACAGCCAGTAATAAATCTGCAATTATCTGTGGTGATTTCAATATAAATATTTTGGAAGAATAGCAGTAGGTTATTAAATCTTTTTAAGTCATTTGATTTAGCCAACATTTTTATAGAACCAACTAGAGTCACTCCATCTTCTGCTACTTGTATTGATAATGTTTTCTGCGATTGTGATTTCTTAGATAAAGCCATAGTAAGTTGTCTGCCTTCGGATCATAGCGGACAAACGGTAACTTTTAGTTGTATTACACCGGTGCAAAAAGTTCAAATTAAATTTCGACCTATAACAACTAGCAAATTAAATAGATATAATAATTCCCTACAGAACAAGTTAAGTGTTATGGGTCATCATATGGACGATATTAAGGTAAATCAGTTGTATGATCATTTCTTTTCAATAGCTCACACTGAATTCAATAAAACTTTTGAAAAGAAGATGAAAAGCATTTGCCCTAAATTTATTTTTAGTGATTGGGCAACTACAGGAATAAGAAAAAGTAGGGAAAGACTATTTGAGCTGTATGGCCTTAAGGCCTTTCATAAACTCTGAAACTTTTAATAAGTATGTTGCTAATTATTCAAAATTTTTTAGAAATATATGCAAGGTTGCTAAAGCCTTGCACATTAGCAATAAGATCAAAAACGCAGAAAATAAGATAAAGACAGTTTGGAAAGTTATAAATAATGAGACTAATAGGAAAAAAATCGTTAACACTATGCATTAGATACAAAATGTGGTCCTAAAAGCTCTGATCAGGAAGTAGCTCAAGAATTTGTAAATTTCTTTACCGATATTCCGCTTAAAACTACGGAGGCTCTAAATTCCTCACCGGAAGTCTCACTTGCTTTATTAAAGGCGAACGTGTCTGGCTGCCCCGCTGAATTTAAATTTAAACACATAAACCCTATAACAGTTATTAAAGCTTTCCGGCAAATAAAAATCAAACTGACCGAAGATCTATGGGGAATGTCTATCAAAGTTTGTACATCCATCGTTGAGACTATAGCACCATACTTAGCTTTAATTTTTAATTTGTGTGTGGACCAAGGAGTTTTCCCTGATTTAATGAAATACAGTAAAGTCATCCCTCTTTTCAAATCCGGAGACAGTAAAGATACTAATAATTATAGACCTGTATCCGTGTTACCAGTTTTTAGCAAGGTGTTTGAAAAGGTAATGCTTAATCAAATGCTCAATCATTTTAACACCAACAAAATTTTGCACGAGCAACAGTATGGTTTCACCAAGGGACGTTGTACAACTGACGCCGGTGTAAACTTATTAAAGCACATATTTACAGCGTGGGAAGAGTCCCAAGACGCCATTGGAATTTTTTGTGACCTCTCCAAAGCATTTGACTGCGTAAATCACGACACATTACTTTTGAAACTTGAGCATTACGGACTTGGTAAACTTGCACTTAGTTTGGTAAAATCATATTTGAGTGATAGACAACAGCAAGTTCAAATAAATGGTGTTAATTCACAGGGTTTAAAAGTAAAAATGGGGGTTCCGCAGGGGTCAATATTGGGTCCTTTCCTCTTTCTAGTATATATTAACGATCTACCCTCTTTATTGAAAAGCCAACCACAAAATATGGTGTTATTTGCTGACGACACTTCCTTAATTTTTAAGATAAATAGACGGGCCCAAAATCTAGATAACGTCAATAATGCACTACTTCAGGTACATAATTGGTTCACAGCAAACAATTTAGTATTAAATGAAAATAAGACTAAATGCATAAGATTTTCATTACCGAATGTTAAATGTAGTGATTGTGATATAATATTGAATAAAGAGAAACTAGAATTTGTCGATAAAACGGTTTTCTTGGGGGTTACGCTTGATTCAAGGCTTCAATGGGGTCCTCATTTAACATCTCTTGCAGGGCGGTTAAGTTCAGCAGCATATGCTGTTAGAAAAATCCGTCAATATACCGATGTTGATACCGCGAGATTGGTCTATTTTAGTTACTTTCATAGTATAATGTCTTACGGCATTTTGTTATGGGGACGGGCTGCAGACATTGAGTCTATTTTTATTTTGCAAAAAAGAGCCATCAGGGCCATATATAATCTCCGTAGGCGCGATTCTCTAAGGGAACTGTTTAAGGACATTAACATAATGACGGTACATTGCCAATACATTTACGAAAACATAATGTACGTAAGAAAAAATCTGCATCTCTTTAGTAAAAGAGGTGACAGACACAATTACAATACTAGAAATAGAGACCAATTAGTTCAGCCAGGCTTCAGACTCGCTAAAGTAGACTCATCTTTCATGGGGTACTGTTTAAGATGCTATAATAAAATTCCACAGAGTATTCTTGAACTGAGTGAGACGAAATTTAAAACATGCATTAAACGCACACTTTGTAAGCAGGCTTATTACAAATTGGACGATTATATCGCTGATAATAATGCTTGGCTCCATGCCGGTCCTGCTCCACAAGGACAGGTTCGCATAAATTGATAGCATTTAATAGTATTGTTGGAGCTGCTGAAGATTGTACAACTATCTTTGAATTGTATAAATTCAATTAATTTAGTATTATATAATCGCATAGCCCATATTGTGTGAGTCCTATGTACTAGATAGCTATCATTTCCTGGAAACCTACGTCTTTTATTGACTTGAATGTGCCCTGGCGGTTGAGAGTATGTCATGCTCACTCAAATGTCACGCTGATGGCGGCGTGTGTGTCGGGTCATTTAGTTCCCTTCAAAATGGTTGAGTTGAATGATGGCTGATCCATGCGTCATGTTCGTGAACGGGCGCTGTCAGTTGTACCTGGTCGTCTCTTAGCTGCCACGGCTTATTTCGAACTAATTATTTTATCTTCTGAATGTTTTTTTTTTTTTTTGTTTTTGCTATGGACACTTTTAACGTGAAGTCTTGCTACATCGTTCTCACATAATGTACCATCTCAACATGAATGATGTAACCAAGGTTTTTGTAACAAGATTCTGATTTAAAAGAGTGTCCATGGAGTTTCTTGCCCATTCTTCTCCATAGAGATCTACGCCTTGGAATGGGCAACTACAGTACTTTCACAGTTATTATGTCTTGTGACTGGGACTGTAGCTTAATTTTTATTGTTGTTCGACCATTCAAAAGTGCCTGTAACTGGCTTATTTGAAATAAATGATTTGATTTGATTTGATTTGATTTATCAGCTCTGTTTTCAAATCATGCCATAGGTTTTTCACCTTGGAGATATGTGTCGCCATATCATGTGTCGGATCTTTACAATAATGGTAGAAATCCAGCGAGAACGTGTACGTCCTGTCATCAGACGATGAGTCAAACAGGCGATGTAGCTCGTCCCAAATCTCTTGAGCATTTTGAAGCCTCATGATTTTTTGCAGCGTCTCGTCCGTCATGTTGGCCGTTAACAACAAAACGGCATGGCTGTCAACTTCGTTGTAGTGTTGTGTTTCCTTTTTATACGTAGCCACTTCCTCTACAGTCGCTGTAGACCCTGGATGAATAGGTTTTGCAAGTTTGCCCTCGACAGCACTCAATCCACCTTGGCTGCCCCTTAAAAGCTGAGTGACTTTATAGCGCCACGTGGCCCAATTTTCTTTACCTTTTAGTTGCCCGATGTCAATCTTACAGCTGGTTGAGCCTGATGAAGACATTTTCGACAAAAAAAATTGCAAAAGTTTTTTTTACGTAAATATTTTCCGGAAATCTTAAGTACTTACAACTTTATATTCTAAATCATTTCTATGAATTGTTTTTCAACCACGCTCTGCTACCATGTTAAAGAATCCGGATTGTTTATTAAAACGATCTTAAAAACAATTAATATAATGTATTTGCACAACGAGAAAAATTTATGAATGACACAGTCAAAGCAACAGTTATCAAAAAAAAAAAATAGTATAGTTTCAATATCAGCCTATGAAACCTCCTTTAACACTAAAAACGTAACTATTGTGTTCAAATTTTAAATTATATGTTTTAAAAAATTGGGGCTCCTTGGCAAATAAAACCAAATCTCTAAGTAGGGGTTTTATTAGGTGTAAACGTAGGTTTTGATAACTCAGTACTTTGTGTTTCCTCCATGTGCTCTCAATACAGCTTCTACGCGATTGGGTATGCTGAATACCAGATTCCTCAGCATATGCTGAGGAATGTTCTCCCATTCTTCGATGAGCGCGTAATTCAAGTCACGAAGAGTAATTGGAGGTGGAACTCGTTTTCTGACACGTCTGTCAAGCTCGTCCCAAGCATGCTAAATAGGATTCAAATCGGGGCTCCTTGCTGGCCACTCCATTTTGTGGATTCCTACGTCCTGAAGATACTCATTTACAACTTGAGCAGTGTGGGCCCGTGCATTATCGTGCATGAACACTGCATTGTCACCCACATTGGGCAAAAACGGACCAGCATGTTCATTGAGAATCTCATTAATGTATCTCACAGCAATTAGGTTCCCGTTCTCGATTGGAACTAACGCTGTTCAACCCTCTGCAGAGATACCAGCCCACACGTGAACGGTAAGTACATCCGCCGTGTGACACTTTTTCTTCAAAACATGCTTGTGCAAAACGTTCTCCTAGTCGTCGGTATACTCTTTTCCTCCCATAATGATGGTGCAGCATAAATCTTGACTCATCAGAGAACATCAATCTGCCCCATTCGTCCGCAACCCATTCTGTATGCTCGCGGACGTATCGCAATCGGGCAACTTTATGATGCCGTTCCAGTTTTGGCAATTTGCTGGCCTGTAAGGCTTCAATCCTCTTTCGGCAAGACGTCTCCTGACTGTCCACTCGCTTATTGGCTTCCTTTGAACTTGCAGAAGTTGTTGTTGAACCGCAACTGCCGTCTGATGTCGATTTCTTAACATGGCTGCCGCAACGAAACGATCTTCTCGGTCTGTTGTGCATTTTGGCTTGCCAGTACCTGGTCTTCTCAGGTTTAATCCAGTCTCCCTAAACCTTTGGATCACTCGTCGGACAGTAGTATGTGCCACGCCCATTATTCTGGCCGTATTTGTTTGGCCGGTCCCCAATTCCACCATACTGATGATTCTCGTACATTCCTGGGGTGATAGAGGCATGATTTATGGGTACGAGAGCCGTAAGACTTTATAATTTAAGAATTATTTCACAACGGCGAATACAAGGATGAAATCAAAAGCAAAACAGAAAACGAAACAAATGTATTCCGAAATTTTCAAACTCCAAAATTTTTTTTTATTTTTTTTTTTATCCACGGCTTCAAAAATACCAGTATTTAAAAGAGTTTAAGTTTGCATAATAAAATAGATTTCATTATACTTTTTAATTTATGAAGCTAAGTTCTATGTCATAGGAGATTTAAGGTGTTTGTCGGCATTTTGTGGGTGGAACTTTTTCATTACTCGACAGTGTATATACATTATGGAAGGACACTGACGCTAAAACGGTTAAGATAAGATAAAATTTATTTGCCCAAACATGTGTATGTACACATACAATAATAATAAGTGCATGCAGGATAACATAAAGAAAATTGGTTCAGACTACTTCAGACATGTTTCCCATACTATGGCGTGCAAATGTTTAGAATAACAATTGTGATATTTTTTTATATATCCTTCAATCCAAGAGAAGGCAATTTAACAAAAAATAAACAGTACTTTAGAAATACTACGTATTCAGTACAGTTCATTCCGAGACCGCTGCACATAGATATTTTTTAACGCTTTTTTTTTTTGTTCTGTGTGGTGTCGGACGTAAAGAATAGCACCATCCCATTTCTTCCCGTGGATGTCGTAAGAGGCGACAAGGGACTTGCCAGAGAATGGGCAGCAGCGTTCTCTGTGCTTTTGTAACAACCGTACTGCAATCGCCAACCCGCCTGCCAAGCGTGGCCAATGTGGCCATTATGGCAAAACCCCCCCTTCTTGGGGAAGGCCTATGTCCAGCAGTGGATGTCTTTCGGCTGAAATGATGATGATAATGATGATGATTTTATTTTTAAAATCTGCTTTTTTCTACAAAGCTAGACGGTTAAAATGTTTGGACAATGGAACAGCTGATTATTTTTAAAATTACTGATGATAAATTTCTATGCAGAGTGATGTACAGATGTGGTAATCGTTTCAGCATCGCTGTACCTTTCACTGTTTATACGTCTCGCGGTGACCACATATATGTATGTCGCAGTCTGATGATTTTATTCCGTTTAGACTTTCACCATGTGGGCAGAACATGGGTTTCGTGCAATGAAAACACACACACACTGTACACTGCTTTTATCGAACTAACAAATTACTTGAAATTACAATCCAACACGATAACACTAGGCACCATGAATCGGGTTACAGTTTCGGGACGTCTTGACTCCGCGGTGGTCAGACTCAGACTGTCCGCCTCGCTGGGAGCTCGAAACATCACGACTCTGTAGTAAGCGCGCTTAGGTGTGGGTAGACTGGTAAGTAGGTCGCTTGACCTTTGGCGCGCTTTCGATCCATAGTCAGTCTTGTATCCGTAATAATGACTCCGACTCCGACATGTATATCATTGTTAGCCGTTAGATTGTTTGTCATCAAAAACTTTACTGTTCTCAGATAACCTGAAGAAAACGGCACATTTTTTTTTAAATATACATGTTCTTAGTAGAAATGTTTGTGTCTATATACATCCTTGATAGAGGGATATATTTTGTGTAATATTCTGCATTAGAATTAAATGCATTGCTCTCAGGAAAAGTATGCACTTCGGGAATCATCGTCTATCTTCGGAAATAAAATGTGTTTTTGTATATCATAATATTTTGGGTATGAATGAGACCGTATCGACCGTAATTATTTTTATTTTTTCACACCAAAATATAATAATGTAATAATCATTCGATAAAGTCACGATTATTAATGTAAAACACCTTCACGCGATATATGACAACATCCCATTTTCTTAGCTTTAAAAGTGAATTATTAGTTTGAATGAAAATGAATTACTCGTATTTATCAATGAAACTGACATACCTACACATATCGATTTATTTAATTATGATTGATGATATCTTCGAAACTGTGCATTTTTGGACCACCTATTCTAGGACTTTTTGTATTACTTTTACTTGTTGAAGATAACCCTAGATCAGTTACGGGATATAACAAAAATTGTTGCACACAGTCTCGCGAAGTTAGTACAAATTCTGAAACGCAAAGATTTCCGAGGCGCATTCTTTTTCTGGTATAACTATAAAAAAATGTAAATATCTGTACTATAAAATATTGAATGTTTTTAAAACTTATTTTATACATTCCTATTAGAATTGTGTGTTCTCTACTGTTCTATATAAATGTATATATCTACACCTAAACTAAACTGAGTCTATGGTCTAGCAATCACAAGCAAGACTGCTTGGCGTAGGGTTTGATTCCCGGGTAAAGTGTAATTGAATTTTTCTTTAAGAAAAATTTCTTTCGAGACTGATTTTGTGCCAGGTAAATGGTAATAAGCTCGCCCCTATTGTATGAGCCATAAATGGCACTGTAACCCGTTTGAAATTGTGAAATGACAAATATTGATTCTTTAGTAAATACAAGAAGTGACAAAAATCTATACTATTACTAGCTGCTGCCCGCGACTTCGTTCGCTTGGAAATTTTGGTGGGTTTTAGGGGTATGAAAAATAGATGTTGGCCGATTCCCAGACCTACCCGATACGCACACAAAAGGAGATTTTGATTTTGGGCTACCACTATGTACACTAC
The DNA here is from genome assembly GCA_949152445.1 of Cerastis rubricosa. NCBI lineage: Eukaryota > Metazoa > Arthropoda > Insecta > Lepidoptera > Noctuidae > Cerastis > Cerastis rubricosa. The sequence continues at coordinate 1,498,666 of OX424551.1, forward strand.
ATAGATAAATAGGAAAAAAATAGAAGAATATCATAAGAATACTAAAAAAAATATTTGAAGAAGGGTATAGTCGTACAATAATTATCATTTGAAAAGTTTTTTACTACGATAACCCTATTTTTAGGGCAGCCATGACAGTTTTTTTTCGTTTGAAGACTTTGATAGTTTTAAGAAGTGAAAACGGTTACTGTATTATTTAGCAATATTTACATATAGTGTACATAGTGCTAGCCCAGGCTCCATACATTTCTGGAACATCTCCTTTCATACAAATCGGTTCAGCCGTAACGGAGGAGTTTGGCAACAAACACCGCCACGCGCGAATTTTATACACTCACTACACAATTTATATTACATTAAAAATTGAACACTTCAGCACTATTACAATCCGTCTTACGAATTTTACCTCTTTGCAGAAACCCAAGGTTTTGCATGTGTATATGATAATTATCCTATTATCATATTAGTTCTGGAAACCCAAACTCAGTGACAGATGTAATAAAGTTTAAGTTCCTTCGTAACCTAACCCCCGACGCGAGTTTAACATTTTTTCCCATCACAAAAGTGCACAACGTCGCTAAGAAGTATTCACTTCAAAAAGTTACCTACCCTTTTTATTATTGTTTCGGGTCGAGAATCATTAGCATAGTTATCACCTTGAATTTGACGAGGATGCAAAACAACGGCCTGTATAGTAGTCTGTCGCTGTACGGTTAGATCTTTGAAACAGACGCAACGGATTTTGATGCGGTTTGCAGCAATAGCCAGAATGATTTAAGAGGAAGGTTGATATGTATAATTAATCTCTGAAAAACCCTCAAAATTTCCACACGAACGAGAATGGGAGAGAATGGGCAGCAGCGTTCTCTGTGCTTTTGTAACAACCGTACTGCGATCGCCAACCCACCTGCCAAGCGTGGCAATTATGGCAAAACCCCCCAAAATGTTAATGTGGCAACAATTGGGGGAGGCCTATGTCCAGCAGTGGACGTCTTTTGGGCTGAAATGAATGAATTAATGATGTAGCTAGTCACATTGTGTTTGGAGTCTGCCTCTCAATCTGTCCGTACCAGTGTGATTGCAACTTTTAGTGTGTGTGTCGCCAAAGAAGTTCGAATTCGAACCGAATTATTAGAAGATAAGAAAGCTTTTTGTAAAAATATCAGCGTTTATATATTAGAATACCTAATAATGATAATATCTGGACTTATGCCCAGATTGGCGGCACATAGGCTCGGTCGCTAATACATGGGACTTTAATATACTACTGTAAACAGAATCGAGTTGTGAGTGACAGTAGTACTACCACTACCACTGTCACTCACAACTCGATTCTGTTCCCGACACACGAAACTCACTGTGTCCACTTGCGAACTTTTTACGGCACTTTTTCGGTTTATACAGTTGAACAACAGACTCAACAGTCTCATCCCGCTCATAAACACCTACCCACAATAACTTTAGTAACCTACTAGCAAATTGTACGAGCACAGACGACCGACTGTTGCTCTGGTTTGCGCATTTATCACCTATCAACAATTATTTTATGTAATAAGATATATTCTGTTAGCAGTTTATTTGTTAAAGTAATCTTCTCACGTACATGTGTCACGCACGATGGGGCTGTCATTGTCAGGTTTGTAAGACTAACAGCCCAAAAAAATAAAGATTAAATAACAATACCAATCCGACCTTTTAGTTGGCCTTGTGTGCTTACTAGCAGCCCAACCCGACTAAACTATCTGCCAATAGAAAGTGGAAAACCAAAGAAATAATGTGTCAAAAATCATAAATTTATGTATAAAATTTTTTTTAAGACCGTTAAGACGGAAATATATTAGATTAAGATTTAGATTGTAATTTGTAGTACAAGCAGGATTTATTGCACAACACTCAGATTTGTTTTTAATAGCTATAGCACGGATGACAACATTTGTGTCACTTATTTGATCTAGTCTTTTTGTGATATTTTCTATTTATTTTTTTTGTTGTATAGACTCTTTTTCTTATTTACCGATTTTTTGTAAATGTGTGGACTTTGTAGGCCTTATAGATTCCTAGATCCTTGGTAACTTTTTATTTCGTTCTACTTTTCGTAGTAAGCAACGACTTATTGTCAGGCCTACGATGTCCTCCCATACTTTAGTACTAATGCTGTAACAGAAATAATTGTAAAACCAAATGATTTTAAAAGAGTAACCATGGAGTTTCTTGCCGGTTCTTCTCCATAGGAAACGAACTACCCGAACCGAGCACCTTTTTGCCGACGTTTTATAAGTAGGCCTATGTAAAATAAAAATATTTTGATTTTGATTTTTGAATCAATCATTTACTTCGTCGTCGCTTTAAAGTGAAAACTTCGGGTATGCAATTCTGGCCATTTTTATTACTTTCTTGTACAGAACTGGCTGCCTGCCCTGCTGAATGCCGCGTTGGTCTAGTGGTCAGCATGAAGTCCAAGTTTTATTGGGTTTTTTTCCAATATGATTTACTTAGTAGCAGCCACGGAGTTACGGTTTAATGCTCGGTTGGTGGCAAAAGACGGTCATCTTAGGGCCGGTTCTGAGAAGTATGGACCCAAGACGTACCGTTTCAAAATTATGGGCCTCCGAATTCAATATTTTTTTTATAAAACAATCTTATTTTCGAAAATGGAAGCTCAGATGACAATCTTTTCTGGAAAGAAACTGTTGCTCTAGTGGAAAACTATGACATGGTGTAAAAAAAATAGAGAAAAAAGAATCCAAGTCCTCGCGCCATAGCGCCCCTGAGGCTGCACTCCAACCCAAGGCTCGCCCCTATTATTTACCATCAACCTCGAATGTTGTGGCTGACAATATATAGTCCAGAATAACATTTATAGAGCGATGTAGAATGTTGACGTTAATTCTTCATGTGTGTCATAGATGGCGCTGTACTACTTTTGCACTGCACCACTACAGCTGCATCCGGTAAGACTGGAAGGCAACCCCTATATATGTAGTTTGCAAAAGGCAAACAAAAAAAGATTGATTAATTTTAAGTAAAGACTGAGTACCTACATTTGTAAGCTCTTTGTGCCGTAAACCGTTTTAAGTATATCAAACAGTTATATATTGTATTTCGAAATAAATAATTGTATTTGATATTTATTTATTCATCAACAAAATTACATTTGTGTCGAACATACACGCAGTGGTTTTCACATTAAATGTAACATATAAACTAAACAATCATAGTACAGCGAAGAGAAAAAAAATACAATCATTAAATTCCACATTGGTCACAACATTATAAGTCTTAATTGTTAATTACAATAATTTAACATTAAACATTACATAAGACACATTACATTACATTATTAATAATAAAAATTCAAAATAAAAAAAAATAAAAAAAAACATGTCAAAATCAAAAAAATAATAATATAAAAATGTCAAAATAAAAAATATATAAAAAAAACATGTCAAAAAAATGTAATGTCACGATAGTATTTTGGTTATATTACTCAAGTCATAAATTTATAATCACATATTACTTCGAACTACTTTTATCTTTGAGAAACTCTTCAATGCTGTAATAACATTTCTTCAATAACAACGACTTTAATTTGCTCTTGAATTCGTTTGGACTCAAAGAGTTTTTAAATTGTACAGGTAATTTATTAAATATATTTACTGATTGCACTCTTGAGGCATGTTTAACGACATTAAGCTTAGGCTGTGCGAAATTAGGTAGATCCTTTCTTCGCGTTTTTATTCTGTTAAGTCTCTGTTCTTCTGTCTCAAACTTATGAATATTTTTAATAAAGTGACTAAGCATGACCAGAATATAAAGGCATGGTACTGTAAGAATGTGGAGTTTCTTAAAGTGATCTCTACAAGACTCCGTTTGTTCAATGCGAAGCATAGTTCTCAAGGCTCTTTTCTGCATAACGAAAGCAGCATTAATATTGTATTGGTAGCTGTTGCCCCAGAACTTTATGCTATATCTTAGTCTAGATTCTATGAGTGCAAAATACACCATTCTGAGGTGAGCAATGGTTAATTCATCTCTAAGACTCCTAAGAGCATAGCAAGCACTACTCAAAGTGTTACTGATCACTTCCAATTCCTTCTTCCAATTTAAAAGTGCATCTATTTGTACCCCCAAAAATTTTACATTATCTACAATATCCACTTTATTCCCTAATAAATGTACTTTGACAGTATCGTTGTTCTTCACGGTTGATTTAAACAATAAACATTGGGTCTTTTTTAGATTTAGTTTTAGATCATTCATAGTGAACCATTTCTCAAGAGCACATAGGATAAAATTAATCTTCTTTTCTAAATTTTCTATATTGTCGCTAGCTATAATAGCGCTTGTGTCATCGGCAAAAACTACAAGTTTAGTATCATCCGAAATACTTTTCATATAAGCTATCAGATCATTTATAAATATTAGAAAGAAGACAGGGCCTAGAACTGATCCTTGTGGTACGCCTTTATTTATTGTAACTGTGTCTGATTTGTGTAGTTTTTCATGCCCATCTTCTTGAACTTTTTTAATTTCCACATACTGCGTTCTATTATGTAAGTAGGATTTAAATAAATTCAACACAGTTCCCCTAATGCCATAAAACTCCAACTTATTCAGAAGAATACAATGTTCCACTGTATCGAACGCAGAACTAAGGTCGAGGAAAAGTCCTGCCACTTTTAGTTTAGCATTCAACTTACCCACTACATCATCAATCAACATGTCAATAGCATCTATTGTTCCTACATTCCTTTGATAACCAAATTGTTGGTCGGTTATAATTTTGTGTTTATTCAAATGACAAACAAGCCTTACTTTCATAATTTTTTCAAATATTTTTGAGCATACCGGCAACAAAGAAATAGGCCTATAATTCCCGGGATCTGTTTTAGAGCCCTTCTTATGTATAGGTAGTACTCTAGCTAATTTAAATTGCTCAGGAAAAACACCTTTATTTACATATTCGTTTATTGAATCGGCCAAAGGGCTAGCTAAAACATCAATGTTTTCCTTAATGATAGTCATAGGAATTTCATCATGGCCAAAAGACTTTTTACTATCCATAATCTTAACTAGTTTGTAAACTTCGATAGGTGTAACCGGTTCAAAGACCATATCTTCCTCTACTCTTATTCCATGCTTTTGTAGATATTCTTTTGCTGTATTAATGTTACTCCTGATAATATTCGAATTATTACAGAACTTTTCCATTAGAATATTAGCCACTTTCGAGGGGTTATGAACTATTTTATTATCATCCATAAGTATCAAATTGTCATTTACATATTTTTTAGGATTCCTCTTACTATTTATAATTTTCCAAATAACTTTACCAGAATTCTGAGCTATATTTATTTCTGTTCTTACTACTAGTCGTTTCGCATGTCGTACTACTTTCCTATATATCCTAAAATAGGTACTACGATATTTTACTATTGAATCGTCACAATTATCTTTGTCAACAAAATTTAGAAACCGTTTCATTTTACTAGCGACTCTTATTCCCGTAGATAACCATTTCGATTTGTTGCTGTTTTTGATATTTATTTTTATTTCCTTTTTATTAAATGTGTTAGAATGTAGTTCACTGAATTTGTCAATAAATGTACTTGCGCACCAGTTTTCTTGTAACAACTTTTGCCTAAAACAAGACTTGTTCCCTTCATTATATAATCTTCTTTCTAAATACATACAACTTTGCTCTTTCCTATAAGCCACTTTTTCCAGTGATAATGTACAAAAAAGGCCCGCATGCCCATCAGATAGACCATTGTGGTCTGTGTCTACACTTTTAATAGTCGTTTCATCAATGTTAGTCAATATATTATCTATACATGAACTTGAATTATTGCGTCGAAATGTATCTGAGTAAATTAAATGTCGAAAATTGTAACATGTCAGGAGTGATAGAAAAGAATTTCGTTTTGGGTCATCTTTTGATAAATTAATATTAAAATCACCACAAATTATACATCGCTTATTGATGAAATGTTGTAACAGCTGTTCAAGTCTCTGCATAAAACTATCTATATTACCATTCTCAGGAATTCTGTAGCAACAAATAATATAAGTATTTGTCTCCAAATCCTTTACACCACAAACCTCAAAACAGTTAATTTTATAAAGTTGTTTACAAATTTGTAGGTCTTCAACTTTCTTGTCATTTAATGTCAAGATCAAAGTACCGCCACGTTTTTTATTTAATCTAGTGTTATAGGAACTCAAATTATAATTAATTAAACTAAACTGTGCTGCTAATGATTGATTTAAAAAATGTTCACTAATACAAATATAATCTATTTCTTTGTTCAATTCGCACAAATATATTTCAAGGTCATCTTTCTTGCTGTTTACTCCACATAGATTTTGATGGTAGATAGTCAATGTTTTATATGTATTGCTTGCACAATTGTCCCGAGATAGTACAATTTGTTTATTATATGACTGACTGCCCACGAAAAAAATTTAATGAATTATCTTGTTCAGAAACATTTACCAAATTTGTTCGTTCAATAGTGGTGTTATTAAGGAGATCAATATATATATTATCTAGGATAGTCTTATAAATATTTTTAATTCCATTTTTATTAATTTTCCCTGATTTATTTGAAAACATGTCGAACGTCAGATTTTGGTTTGAATCAAAAAAATATGCATAGTTATTGTTTTGTAATTCCAGACTTAATAGGTTATTAAATATTTCTATTTTATAATTATGGATAAGAGCCCCGTAAATGTATGTGGGAGTACATAATATTACATTTGTGTGGGTTATACGGGCTAAAGATTCCCTTATAGTTTTCACCAATCCAATGTAGTCATTTGTGCCCTTAAAATCTTCTTCCCCTAACATGATAACACAGTAGTCGTTCATGTTATAATCCAATAATTTGATGTCAATATCCTGCAGTAATCGTTTTATACTACTATTTGGCAGAATATGGCGACAGTAATTAAATCGATGGGTAAATGTGTGTTCCACAGCTTGCAAGGTGCCATACGAGTTACTGTTGGTCAGGATGCATAATTTGGTCTTCGTGCGTTTGGATATTTCTATAGAAGTCGTATTGTTGTATTGAGATGAGTTATTGTTTGCTTGTTCCAATGCATTTATTTGCTTAATAAGACATATTATCTCGCGTTTCGCTTGCAATAGTTGTTGGGCTAAATCAGCCATTTGTTTTTCTAGTGCTTGGGCTCTAGTATTATCATGCCCAAGGGATGGTGTAGGTGGTTCAGTGGAATTACTATTTATTTCTTTCTGACAATGGTTAGTAGGTGTATGACAATAATTGTCTGTTAGTCTGCGTTTCACACTATTTTTCCTATTCGATGAGATTTTTTTTTTGTCAGAGTTCGTTTATTTAATGTGAACGCTGGACTGCTGCAAATTTGTTTCAATACAAGAATTTCTTGAGAAAGCTGCTTTATTTGGTTTTTCAGGTCTACGTTTTCAATTATAAGGTTGTCCATTTCGTTTTGTGTAGTTTCAAGATTCGATTTTAGAGCTGTAATTTCATATCTCATATCTTCCACACAACCTGGGAACATGGTTGTAGATAAGTCTAGGCTTTGTCCTAGTTTATCGCTTGACCGTGAAGAATCTAGGGTGTCTGAGATATCCAAAATTTCTAATGATTGGGATAATGGTTTTTTCCTCAAAGTAATATTAGATTCACCTGCCATCGTTCTTAATAATGTTTCATTAAAAAAAAATGAAAAATAAAAAAAAAAAAACTGAAGGAAGACTTAGCGGGGTTCGATCCGATGACCACGGCGTGTAAAATCGCAGTGCTGCTACGTTAACCGCTACGCCAACGATACATTGCTGTTGGCGTCCAAATTTGTGATCAATAGGTGCAGAGCGACGACTAGTGCGCAGGCGACAACGGGGATGGTGGCGGTTAGCGCGGGAGGTATCGAGCGCTCCGCGGGTTGCCGTAGGTAGGTCAGGGATTGAGTTCGTTATTACACTATTCAAATTTTTAGTTTTTTTCCACAGTGTAATCTTGATAATTACTCTGTATCACTTAAGCCGATTACTATAAAAACTACACTGTTCGATTGGTTACTTCACTGGCTTTAAAATAATAGTAAATTATTGTTACAATATCAACTTTATACCACTTAACTTATTTAAAAACTGCGGAGCAAAAATAACAATGTTCTGTCTTTACGAGGTCAGCTGGAGCAACTAGAGGAGGAACTGTATCTAGAGGAGCTCGTGGCTAAATAATAACAGCCGCCCAGGTCGATCTTTAAGGTTAAGCCGTGCTTGCCGAGGTTGGTCTGTGGATGGGTGACCATAATTACATATCGAGTTTCCTCCGTGCCTCGGAAAGCTCGTTAAGCTGTTGGTCCCAGCTGTCATTTGTAGATCTTTCACAGTCGTTACGAGTAGTCAGAAGCTAAAAGTCTGACATCCAGTCTTACCAAGGGGTATCGTATTACCCAGTTACTGGGTTGTGGAGGTCAGATAGGCAGTCGCTTCATGTAAAATACTGGTACTCAGCTGCATCCGGTTAGACTGGAAGCCGACCCCAAGATAGTTTGGGAAAAGGCTAGGCAGATGATGATGATGTTGATAAGTGTATCTAGTCATTTACAACAATTATGTCATGAAACAACGTTATATTATACTAGCCAGCGAAACTGTATGACCATATTAGTGCGTATTCTGCTGTCAATGTGCGCCTCATAAAAAAATTGGTTGTCTGTAAAGTATGTTCACAGACGATAGTTGACAACGTCATAACAAAACATTGATGAAATGATTGCATACTTTTATAAATAGCAAGCCGAACGCTCAAACCGATCGTGCCTTTCGCTCGCTCGTGCAGCGCTCTCGCTCCGATCGTAACGTTACAATGAGTCATCCATTTTGCGTGCATGCAGCCGGCGTTTACCGATTTATTGTCACGTCAAAAAAGTGACCAGCAAAAAATTTCTTAGAATAGAATAGAATAGAATAGAATAGAATAGAATATAGAATAGAATATTTATTTGCGTAAAACATGGTATACAAGGATGTTAAATACAAATTGAGGCACAAGCATGTTTAGCTAGGATAAAACATAGCATGCAAAATTTTAATCAACAAGGTTTTTTTTATTAAAAAAAATACATCAACATTTTTTATCTATAAATTCTTTTAAACTATAAAAACTACACTCGATTAACCACTTATGAAATTTAATTTTAAATAATTTTGTATTTAAAGCTTTGAAATGCCTTGGTATTTTATTATAAATGCACACACACATTGCCAAGCAGTTATCTTAAGGACTGATTAGCATAGATCGGTGTAGGTAGATTGAATTGGGGTCATTGATCCGATACGTTTGTATTAATATGGACATTCCTCCGGAATTGGTTGATTTGATTGAAATTTAAGTGCAACAATTTATAAGAAGTTGTGGCCCTAAAAACGCTAAAAATAAAAAATAAATATTAATGCTTCGATCGGAATTCGATTGTTTTTATAATTCAACAGTTAAATAAAATTTTAATTTAGTTTTGATACCTTCCTTTAAATTCTTGAATTGAGTAGTAATAATATCTCTACCAACAGTAACAATATTTAATTGAATCCGGAAATACTGGAATTACTTTCCGGAAAAATGGCTTATCTATGTTATTCTTTCTGTGTGCATTTATGATACAAGTACCAAAAATCAATCTACCTACTCCGATCTATGCTGATCAGAGAGAGAATTATTGTGCATGGAAAGAGAGCTTATATTTGTGCAAAAATATGCGCTTAAAATAAAATTTTGTGCGTTTTCAAGTTTACGAGATATTACATTTCCTGCTGCAGTAACGTTTTGCAGAATCGTGTATCTCTAAAACCATTGTATGTGCGTCTGTAGAATAAACATACACGCGTATAATTTCGTAACGGAAAGGGTATATACATCCTTAACGGTTCGCTACAGACCATCAAAATGAACATGTTTCTCCATCGGACCAACATCGTCATAGCGAAAAAAATATCAGCTGCCCCATACATTTGGTTGAATAGGTATTGAAATTTTCTATGGGGCAGCAGATAATTTTTTCTTTATTATGATGTTTGTTTGTGGAGAAACATGTTCAGTTTGATGGTCTGTAGCACACCCTTAAGGATGTATATACCCTTTCCGTTACACTCTGTATACATACATATACCTTCCACTCATCACTCTAAAAGCCACTTTATAGAGCAGGCACAGTAGACAGACGAAGGTCATTCGAGCGATTCGTGCGAGACAAATACTTTTTCGTTTCTTTTTTTCTTAATTTCTATTCGGACATCAGTGTCAGCGTAAGAAAATTACAATTCTGTTGTTATGTGTTTAAACAAAATACACATGCGTTTGGTATAAGTATTCTAGTCTTTGTACACATGTGATTAGACTCCCGTATTCCAGCCTCGCCGTCGAGGCCCCACGCGAAGCCCCACGCGACGCCCCAGTAACATCACCCCCCCGACCCTTGCCCTACGAGCCAGCTCGCGCCGCTGAGCCTGTAACGTTAAACTCCTTAAATAATAATATTACGACCCAGCCTGTCCCTTGCTGCCCCCCTTAATGACGCCCTAAGCCGAGGTCCGAACTCCACAGGGGGTGCTCATAACGAGCGGTCATTTATGTAACTAGTTTGTAAGTCCTGGCTGGGGGCCTTAAATTCATTTGAGGTCACCACAGGATAGTCCGCCTGAGCAGTCCAGCAACCTTAGCAGGAGGATTCGCAAGTGCCCATTCAAAAAAAAAAACACTTCCTAAATTACCCTACCATTAGGCTAAAAAAAAAACTAATATTAGTACATATTAAGCTCGATTTCCCCTAAAAACAAATTCATGTGTGCAGTTTCTAGAAACTGCACACATGAATTTGCTTTAGTAACCAAAATTATCTAAAGACATAATTATGTCAAGCTTGAAATATGTCTTTAGATTAGAACTATAATATAACCACTAGCGCTAGCTACTATAATATAACCCTGTAATCATATTAAACTAAGACCAATGGAATATATTGTGTTGTTTTAAATGCAATAAATAATGCCTAATTCGTGTGTGTGTGTTTTCTTTGTCCAGGGAACTAGGCCTATACCTACTATATAGGGGGTTTAAGGGACACTGACGCAAAACCCTGAACCCCGGTTCAGACAAAAAAAATTGCTGTTCCCTACAAAAGTGATAGGTAGCTACACGGTCAAAATGTACGGAAAGGGGATTAAAAAAAATACCGATGAGAAATTTTCATGTCAGGGGTTCAGAATAATGTACTTAGAACATGGTAAGCGTTTTTGCGTCCGTGTCCACCCCGTCCCGTATATACAGGGTGTAACGGAAAAGGTATATACATACTTATGGGTGTGCTACAGACCATCAAACTGAACATGTTTCTCCATCGGACAAGCATCGCAATAGCGAAAAAAATATCAGCTACATACATTTGGGTCGAATATGTATTGAAATTTTGTATGGGGCAGCAGATAATTTTTTCGCTTTTACGATATTTGTCCGAAGGAGAAACATGTTCAGTTTGATGGTCTGTAGCACACCCTTAAGTTTGTATATACCCTTTCCGTTACAACCTGTTTACCTATGGCCATACTAACATCATCATCGTTTATAGCCCGACTCGGGGGACTGCGGGGTCATGAACCTGTCGGTGTTAGCCTAATAATCTTACATCATGTAGAAAATAATGAAAATGAAAAGTAATATCATGTGATAAAGACTAAACTACTGGATATATTCGAATGAATTTTTATATGCAGACTGGAAACGTCATGAGGTATACGCATATTAATTTTATTTATTGTCGTATTATAAGTTTTTAAACTGACATCACTTGCACTTCATGTTACGGCACTTTTTCGGTTTTGACAAAGTTGAACAAGGTCCAAGTTGTCAAGAGCCTGGAATCCAGTGGTACAACTGTGTAAAAATCGAAAAAGTTCGCGAGTGGACACAGTGAGTTTCGTGTGTCGGGAACAGAATCGAGTTGTGAGTGACAGTGGTAGTGGTACGGAGCACAAAAAACTAACAAGAAAGAGGGTAGACCGATTTATCTGTTCATAAACACACACCCGCAATAATTTCAGTTTATCGGTAATCGTGGCGTTTGCAACAGCGCCGAAATATCGGGAACTCAAAACAAATAATAAACATGGTAAATATCCCGTTACAAGTGTTATTGATAGTATTGTCGTATTGTCTCCGCTTGCCTCTATAAAGGCCCTCTTTGCGTGTGTCAATCTCTACGTTCCTTTTGTTTTAACTTAAGAATATCTTCATGGGGATGTCCTCCGTAGTGCGGCGGATGGAGGGGCCCAACAGACTCTTTGGGCCAGATTCCGCAGATTTTTGATGTCACTGAATAAAATACTATCAGACGCAGACATTAAGTGCCGTCTGGCAGCGGCGCGGCTAATGAGCGGTGCAGTTGTTTGCGCGGCTGAGGGAATTATTTTTATGAGGGTTTTCAGTGCCTGTATTCCGGGATCCCGTAATACCGTGATCACGGATTTAACATCGGCCTTTTTCAATACAGGTATTGACGCCCCAATACCATGATAGCGGTATTACAAACATTAGACAATATGTTATTCTCTCACGAGTTCGGGTGGTCACCCATTAACGGACCCTAACTTAAAGCGCGATTGGTCCAGTGATTAAAAATTAAAAAAAACCGGCCAGGTGTGAGTCGGAATCGCGCACGAAGGTTTCCGTACCAATAATTATAAAAACGAGCAAAAAAATCACTTTTTTGTATGGGACCCCCTTAAAGATTTATTTTATTCTGTTTATATTATTTGTTGTTATAGCCGCAATAAAAATATAGTATCTGTAGAAATTTCAACTGGCTAACTATCACGGTTCATGAGATACACCCTGGTGACAGACGGACGGGCAGACGTACAGAGAACCCTAGAAATGGTTAGTGGGCTTTTTTCCGAATTTCTACAAGAATCCTACATCTGTCAGATAAGACGATTTCAGGCCAGACTAGGAAAGGCACGTCTCAGAATAAAGATAAGCATACTAGGTATTAAAACGGTTCCCTATACATTAGCATACAATTTTAAGTCATAATAAAATATTGCATACTTTTGTTTATCCTAATTATAATTTTAATTCACATAACGTTCTTAGGTTGGCGTAACTATTATAACATCGTAAAAAAAGCATTGCGGCATTGAGAACATAGGATGCAAGGGCAAGTGAAAGGAGCTCAGAACTTGCGGCACCCCGACTCGGACAGGTCAGGTTAGAAGGGGATGGCGGGCTCTAGTGAGCGAGCGATGTGAGCGAACAACCCTGCCATCCACTTCGTGTTAGGTTACTTTAAACCCTGCAGACAGAAAAAGGAGTCCATAATAGGCTGTTCAGCGGCTTTACATTTATTATAAAAAAAAGTGAGTGTGAAGTGTGTGGTGTGTGTGTAAGTGAGTGTTGTGTGTTGTGTGGGTGAGTGTTTATTATAAAGCGGTTCTTTTTTTATTATAAAGACGCGCATTCCTGCACTAAATCAAAAACGTTTTTCATAATGTAGTCCATGACTTAGGATTAAGTCTCTTACCTGTTTAGATAGCTGATAGGGCAAGGATATTATAGCTATTTTATAATAAATAACAATAAAGACTGATTTGAAAATACAAACACGTATTTTTATGGTTTTATTAATGTTTTAATTCAACCTGCGTTCAATACCGGTTATATTAATACCGTGATCACGGTATAGACATCCAATACCGGTATTAAAATAATCCGGTATTTGAAAGCCTTGTCAGACAACGTTCACAATTCTTCTTTCCTCACCACTGGGGTAACGCGATGCCGCCGTATCAACGTTGCGACGACGCACTGCCCGATTGCCCGCAAGTGCACGGAAGTCTTTGCTGTGCAGTGCCGAATCTCATCATAGAGAATGACAGTACAGCGTCTCCTCGCGCGTGCTCGAGGAGTCCTTTATTCAATGGCATCGAAAAAGTGCATGAGGATTTTTCCGCTTGGTACAAATTAACGTTTTCTTTTTCATCGTAGACTATTATTGCTGCCGTGTCTGTCAACGAACTTCCATAGTAATCCATACAACATAACCGTGACTAGTCTAGCTGTAGTTGTTTACGGCCACAGAACATGTATAAACGTCCTTAGACACCCCGCAGATCCATGTCATATGCCAGGAATACTCCTTCTAAAATTCTTATTAAAAACTTCTTTAGTCATCTCCAAAAAATAGAAATAAATCCTGTCTGACGTTTTTGAACATGTCAAATTAAGCGTAAACAGAAAAGCACATGATTTTGTATAAAAAATCTTAAATTTTGGGTCCAAAACAGTCCTATATAGTATATTGATTGTACCAGCACAAAACACAAATTATTCGACATATTGAAAATCAAGAATGCGAAAGCTGTAATAACTATTTTTTTATGTAAGTACTTATTCATACTAAAACGGTGACCTCACCGAAAGCAACTGTCGCGCGAATACGCAATCTTATTTTAGATAAACTTGCTGCCCCGCGCAACTTCATCTGCGTCACTTTTTCCCTATTTTTACAAAATTGTTATTGATGCTCCGCTCCTTTCGGTTGTAGCGTGATCTTATATCCTATAGCCTTCCTCTATAAATTGGCTATCCAACACTAAAAGATTTTTTCAATTCGAACCAGTAGTTCCTAAGTTTAGCATAATTACAGAACGCGACCAGTTACAATCCTTACACACTGATCTTGCTTTGTCCACGTTTATACGTCTGGTCATTCACGACAGAATTTGTATGAATTAATCGTCTAAACGCCACTGGTTTGATCGAGTGCGACAATCTGGGTTATTCGCGCGACAATCGCTTTCAGTGAGGACACGTCCTAATGGTCAGCGCAGACATGGTATCAAAATGCTCGAATAGATTCAGTGAGGACACATCCTAATGGTCAGCGCAGACATGGTATCAAAATGCTCAAATAGATTTTCTTTGATTAATTGTTAATGGACAAAATCATAACTGGAACGTTCTTCCAAATAATATGCAATTTAACTGTATGGCGTTGGGTGGTCTGATATGCAGTTGCTTCATGTAAAATACTGGTATTCAGCTGCATCCGGTTAGACTGGAAGCCGACCCCAATATCTTTGGGTTAAGGTTGAGTATATGAGAGTGATCATGAGTGCACTGCTCAAAATTGGTACAAAAGTGCATCATCATCTGCTTATCCATTTCCCAACTATGTTGAGGTCGGCTTCCAGTCTAAACTGATGCAGCTGAATACCAGTCTTTTGCTTGGAGTGACTGCCTATATGACCTCCACAACCCAGTTAGTATTAGAAAATACTGGTTGTCAGACTTTCGGGCCAGTGACTACCTGTAACGACTGTCAAAGATCTACAAATGACAGCTGGGACTAACGGCTTAACGTGCTTTGCGAGGCGTGGTACGTAATGGGTGGTCATCACCACCAAACTTGATATCAAAGAACATATTCGAACATAATACTACTCAGTCTGTGCTGGCCCTACTATATTGCTTTAAACTGTAAATTACGCCACGTTCGAAATATGTATTATACTGAAAAGGGCTCGCCCCTATTCCTTCGAATTTTAAAACGCAACTATTTCCGTTACCAGTGTGGATGGCAATAGTACATCTCTGCTTTGTTAATTATTTTAAGAAAAAATACTATATAAATGCAAACCTATTCCTAATTAGTTCTTAGTTTCTAGAATAGTAAGTCGAATTAATCGAAAGATATATTTTTAGCTATTATATAGATTTTACTGTATTTTATAAGGTAACGCGCCTATCACATGAGACCCTATTATGCCTTGAGTATGCAATTTCGAGGAATAAAACGGTGAACTTTCTGAAGCACATATTTATACATTAGCGCTGTGTGGTTCTTTTGTCGGGTGGCCATAATCGGAACTAACTATAATATTCATAATTAATTGCAATAAGTATTGGTACATTTTCTTTTTTTGGTTTTAACGTCAGTTGTGGTTCCTAATTTATATTATAGTCAAATAAAGGTGACATACAAAATTTTCGAATTATATTTATCTAATGTTAGAGTATAGAATACATTTATATGTCTTTATTTTATTACTATAATAAAACATTATCGTTACCTTATTTTAGAATATAATTAATTAATTATTAACATTAATTGAATTATAGTATGAAATCGTTTTTGCCACTCGAAAAAGTGCATTTGATTAATCGATAACAACTACTTTTTAGTCGCTGAGTGAATAAAACATTTTTAATTTGGAATAATCACGAATTATAAGAAGTATGTACAAAAATATATACCTATACTACTGTTACTTAATCGCAGTTAATGGTAAAAGTACACAAATCGTGAAAAAAAACATCTCGGTCTTAAAATCCCTCCGCTCCGCTCAAGATTTATCTCCTTCGCTGCTCTCGGGAACCAGCTTGGTTCCAAAAATTAAATTCCTTTTTTTCTCTCGTTTATCTGCATTCTTGCACTATTTGTGTGGTATCACTTAAACATTATTACTATTTAATTGTTACTAACTGAATATGAGACAGTGAATTTTATTTTCTAGATAAAATATTGGAAAATGCCGCGAGTCGTGGAAACATGGGGTAAGTAACTACAATTTTATTGTTTTCTGTTTATTTTTCAATGTTGGCAACATCTACTTGTCAATTAATCATAGAACAGACTTGTAACACGCGAAACGGCAAACAAGGTAATGAAATTAGGTTTTTCGATTAGGAATTTCTCAGTAGTAGCCTAGGAGTCTGGATTTGTATCCGGTTGATGGCAATAGGCTCGGCTCTATTACATGGGTCTTACACGTAACTGGCGTAAAGTGGGTGTACTAGTATACAAGGTACAAGGGACTCCACTATGCATAGTTTTGTATTTTAAATTTATTTGTTTACTAGGAAGTCATGGCTGTACGCGCCACTTTGAACACCATTACACAAGTTACAGCGCTGCATGGTCCTTTTGGCGCGTGGCCATAGTCGGGACTAAAGCCGCCATTTTGTTTTACCAATACAATTTCCATAGACAAGGTCACAAATGTTAGTCAACAGTGCCCTCCTGACAATGTCAATCAAACGTCAAAAGAAGTATGCCGCTTTATAGTTGACACAATTTGTACAAATAGTAGATTATACAACAAGTGAAAAACAAAATCTCGCGGTCAACGGTAAAAAGTACAGCACATAACTAAGTTGTTTTTTTTAGTCCCTCGAATTAAATTTAGTGTTGTATAATCTACTATTACGCAAAAATATACACAGCACACAAGTGATTAAATAAATAGTCTTGCATCCCACAGTCCCGTAAGAGATTCCCTTAATCTGACCAAAGCTCAAAGCGTAACACGTATTTTCAAATAAAGTTTTTAATTATTGTCTACACATTGTTCACCAGTCATTTGTGTGTTGTCAGTGTGTATGTTTATCAGTCAGGACCGCCGATGTGACACGATGGGTAACTCACGAATCTGAAGATTTGACGCTATTTGCAAATTTGCAACTCAACATCGGGTTGTTTGTTGATTAAATTTTGATCTGCAATCATAACTAGTCTGCATTTTTAGAATATTCATACAGCAAGCGAATTGATAACAACTATATCGGTTGATGGATGGCTAAACTACGCTTGCTGAGATCAGTCCGTGCCTGGGTGTCGTCCATAACACATCCTCCGTGCCTCGGAAAGCACGTCAAGCCGTTGGTCTCGATTGTCATCCATACATCTCTGACAGTCCTCACGGCTTGCCAAGAGGTACGCTGTTACTTAGGCTTTGGCAGGTCATTTGGCTTATTTCTTTGCCCGCCAACACTTACTTTCTTGATATAGCACTACCAGCCACCCCGTACACTTCTATTAATTTGTAGAATTCTATCTTGTTCCTATGAAAATATGACATCTCCAAACCCAGGTACAAAAAAAATTCGAGCTCATCTCGCTCACTCTCATAAGTTATAACCTACGATCTCTTAACTTTAATACATAATTCAACCAAGTCACTTTTCATCTATTTATCTGAAAGTTAAAAAAACAAAATCCAACACATCCGAAGTGGGCAGCTAAACATTTTCGAGCTCACTACGCTCACTCTTGAATTGTAAGTCGTCAATATTTTATTTGTAAGTCGCTAAAGTTACTATTATAATGGCCTTAAGAGAGCTGTAAGCTCGAACTTGTATATTATTGGTTCATCTTGTGAATTCATCATTAATTTTCGGCGCGACAATCATATGGGCCCAGGACACCAAATCTTAAAATAAGTCTCTATTGTTGTTAGTTACAGCAGTCGCTCCATGTAATAAATTAAACGTTTTTCTCTCGTTAGTAGGTGATCCTGGCTGCAGGATTATAGTCATATCTGTCATTAAAATGTAGTGTCACCAGAACCACTGGTTTGAAATTCAGTTGCAAGATTTGACCAATACATATTAACTGACTGACAAGGCAAGTTAAATAAAAGCTTGTAAGAACAAGATAGACAGAAAATCCGTTGGCTCCTAAAAAATGTATTAACGTTGAACGTTTTTAATTAATCTATAATTTTAATTTGTCAGGTCTGGAATTCAGGTTACAAAATTACAAAATTGTGAAATTATTAATAATAAATTGTTTCTTCTGTAAATCGGCTTTAACAAACACTTAAATCTCGACGAGGTCGATGTTTCCTACCCAATACCCTGAAAAGAAATACCGAAGCAAACTCGGAGATCACAGTCTCTATTTAAAGTCCAGATAATATTGGTCAAGTCATACGAGGGCCATGCTGATTATGTGTCTGACATTTTCATAAAAATATAGGTATTGAAATAACAAGATGGCGGTGATATTGGTCTTACGATTCTTTGTCAGTTAGCTGACGTTTCTTTTTAGAGACAAACAAGCTTATAGTATATTATACGTAATTTATTTTCTTATTCCCTGCAACTGTATTTTAAGTGATACCGATATCATGAGAGTGCATAGGTCCGCCATCTTTGGGACTCCGCCATATTGTATTTAGAATGATGGCACCTAGGTAACCAGGCATGTCATCCAAACTAAACGTGTATGCAACATTTCAGCTAGTCAATCGCTTAACTGTTACTGGGTCGTGAAGGTCAGGCAGTAGGTAGTGGCTTCATGTAAAACTACTCAGCTGCATCCGGTTAGACTGAAAGCCGACCCCAACAAAGTTTGGGAAAAGGCTAGGAAGGTGATGATGGTTAAGGAAAACTGATTTAAAGTTCAGTTGCAAAATTGAAACATTGCAATTTAAATAACAGCTTGTAAAAATACGAGTATAAAACTGATTCTTTTGGTTTCAGCGGGGGATGAATTCAGGCGATGCGATTCATCCGGTGAAACTCGACGAGCGTTACTGTCATTTTGTTTTTGTCTAATATTTACTTCTATGTTAGTGGCCATCGTCCTAATGGTAATATCTACAAAGAAATCTAATAATGATTATGAGGATGAATTTATTTATTGGTATTTTTCAAGTTAGTAAGTTATCGAATAAAATTGAAAAATGTAACGTTTTTATTCAGCAAAAGATTATGTAAACATGTTTGAGAATATATCGTTGAATTTAATTTGGAGTTTTTGTCAAGTGTTGTTATTAAAATAACTCGTTTATGCCTGGGTTCGCCCGCTAGGAGTTCGATAATGGTCTCACGGGATAGTAATACTGGGACAAAAAAGTAGGGTTTGTGTTAATCCAGGCTATAAACTATCTGTATGCCGTAATCCGTTCTGGAGTTTTACGTAAAAACAAACGTCCATCCTTACAAACTTTCGCATTTATATAATAGTAATTTAATAAAATAAAGATAAATGTAGCATCTTGATAGTCTGGTCGTATGACCGTCAGACTGCCAAGTCAGACTGGGTCCCGAGTTCGAACACAAGGCAAGCACCTCTGATTTTTCGGATTCAAGTACGTATTGTATAATTGTCACTAGCTTCGGTGAAGGAAGACATCGTGGGGAAACCAGCATGCCTGAGAGATATTTATAGACGACATGTTAAGCGAAGTTAGAGGCCCATGGCCGGCATAAAAACTCTTGACACCGGATTAGGCACTAAAGACAACGATAAAGAAAGAAAGGATAAGATAAAATAAGATTAGGTAGTCAATTATTTATCGAACAGTAACAGTGCTGCAAGGATCCTTCAGCACTTTAATTGACATTGTCATGATTTGCGTTTGACATTTGTGATATTGTCTATGGATATACGTGGCGCAAAATAAGATGGCGGCGATCGTTCGCGCCAAAAGTTCATTGTACTGTGTTTATTGTAATATTTTAATGTAAAATAGTTAACATCTCCTTTTACAAACTTTTAGTAATCTAATCAAAGTGTTACCTTTTATTTTTATTAGACCAATAAAAATACACTTTTAAACTTCATACTTCACAAAGAAATAGACTAGATTCTAGTTGCATTTGCAGAAATAGTTTCTTATGTAGAAGAATATGCAAGAAACTCAAATGTTACAAATTTGAAACGTTTTATCACATTTTGTTAAAATCTTTTTTTATTAGCCAGTATTGTCCCACTCCCCCATTTCTTCCACTTCTTCTCGCCAATTTGCGACGCCATAAAAGGCATCCCGCCATCTTCTCCTTAGTCTGCCGCGACACAGTCTAGCTGTCTCAGGGCAGCACATTTATGAAAATCACTATGTTCATACACGCTAATCTACGAAACCCCGTTTTCAATTAAAGATTTTGCTTTTTAATGTGTATTGTTGGTTCTAGCTTGACAGATGAGATAGTTTTGGACTAACAAAATGTTGACTAACAAAAGCTTAAAAGATGGGATAGTTTTGATTAAACTATTGCGAAGAAACGATCCCGTGTGAAGTAGGGAAAGGTCAAATTTAGTTCTTGGGATTGACTGCCAGATTGAGCAAAGCGCTTTTGGGTTTTTCTCAGTAGCAGTCACGGAGGCTCGCTTTATGACAATGACAATGGTTGATAGCAATAGACTCGCCGTACTTACATGGGTCTTAATCTTAACTAGCGACGGGTGTGTAATAATAACCTAATAACAGATAATATGTTATCACTTGAAATAACGTTCACATGATATAATTTTCATATGCTATAAAAACAAATAACCTAATTTCATGTGATCTAATATTACATTTCATATAAACTACTTTTGCTCTAATAACATTTAGTATAACGTTCATATTTACTCATTTTCTGCCCAAATTCTGTAGTGAATAAGTAAATATCAGAAAACATCATACTGTTTTAACCTCATCTAACCCAAATGATTCACCAACAATAGAAGGCACGCTCGCTTCGCTCGCTTGCCTTCGCGCGCTAATGGTCATGGTTCTAACCTAACCTAACCCAGATGGCTCACCCACAATAGGAGGGATCTGGCACTCGGCAGCCGCTGCCGCGGCACGCTCGCTTTGCTCGCTCGCCTTCGCGCGCTAATGGTTATGGTTCAAACCTAACCTAACCCAGATGGTTCACCCACAATAGGAGGGATCTGACACTCGGCGGCCGCTACCGCGGCACGCGTGCTACGCTTGCTCGCCTTCATGTGCTAATAATGGTCATGGTTCTAACCTAACCTAACTCACATGATTCACCAACCATATAGGGGATCTGACGCAGGAATGTATGAGGAATAATATACGAACTAAATACAATTCTAACTGAATATTAGTTCAAATGTGCATTATAGAAAGTGTTTATTAGACCACATAAAATTAGGTAAACTGAAATTATATCAATAATTCATTATATCATTTCATCGTTATACTAATCAAAAATTATACCAAATGAAAATAGGTCAAATGATCATTAGATCTTTTGATATTATATCAAAAGGTACGCACCCACTAGCGACATGTCGGTGTACCGTTAGGTTCCTACGGAGTTTACAGAGATTGATAAGTAAGTTTAAAGCGGATTCTTTCTTTTGCAGTGTACGCGTTTTCGTTTACAACGTCGATTGAGAGAAGAGCCTGTATCATAATATCGATATTGCTAATTATTATAGTAATTCTTATTTTATGGTGCCGATATCGCTAATTATTTTAATAATTCTTATTTTATGGTACCATGTCAAGAATAGGTGCAAATGACTTGCTATCGTACTAATGAACGTTCAAAGTATGAAGTTTAAAAGTGTTAAGTTTTTGTGATGTAAGTTAAAATGTCGTTGTTTTTTGTGAGTTGGGAATATATCGTTGAATTTGAATTTTGAGATTTTTATTTTAAGTAATTTTTAAGGAATATTAGTCACCCAGCTTTTGTTCGATGGTCGTCCGCGTTTAATTATAAACATACTGGCACTTCGCCCGCGACTTCGTCTGCGAAAATTGTGATATAATATAGCCTATGTTACTCGGTAAAGGTGTAGCTTTCTAATAGTAAAAGTCCTTTCACCTAAAATAAAAGTAGCCTAAGTTATTCCATAAGGCATCATCTAACTGCCAGTAAAAGCCGTTGAAATTGGTTCAGTCATTTCAGAGATTAGCCGAAAAAAACCGGCCAGGTGCGAGTCGGACTCGCGCACGAAGGGTTCCGTACCATTATTTATAAAAACGAAAAAAAAACTTCTTTGTATGGGAGCCCCCCTTAAATATTTATTTTTTTCTGTTGTTATTATTTGTTGTTATAGCGTCAACAGAAATACATTATCTATATGAGGGCTCTTACCCGCTGCATCGGAATTACTTTTGATATGTGGCACCAGATTTAATTAGATTAAGCAAACAGACATCGGCGATCCGTCAACGTCCTGTTACGCGCCACTTGCCTTGACAACTACTCAAGTCAATATGGCATTATGGCTACCCGCAACGACTTGACGTTTCGCCAGAGAGAATTGTAGACCGCTTCTCTCTCGTCTTTGGTCACAATTTAGTTTGCAACGTGAATCATGTGAAGCCTTTCTGCAAAGGCGCCGTCACGGCCAGACTGACATACGACCGTCCTCGGGCGTTATTGTATTCCTGGAACAAACAATGTCTAATCACCAAGACATCCGCTCTTCCATCCTGACAAACTATGACAAACATTACTCTCGTCGTAACTGTTTCAGAACAAAAGAAAGCGTGTATTCTTTCGATCACTCATGGACCGGACGGCACCTTTCCCCTACAACGAAAGCTATGTCCTTTCGACCACTCATGGACCGGAAGACACCTTTCTCCTACAACGAAAGCTATGTCCTTTCGACCACTCATGGACCGGAAGACACCTTTCTCCTACAACGAAAGCGTGTGTCCTTTCAACCACTCGTGGACCGGACGACACCTTTCTCCTACAACGAAAGCGTGTGTCCTTTCGACCACGCATGGACCGGACGACACCTTTCTCCTACAACGAAAGCGTGTGTCCTTTCGACGACTCATGGACCGGACGACACCTTTCTCCTACAACGAAAGCGTGTGTCCTTTCGACCACTCATGGACCGGACGACACCTTTCTCTAAACAGTTAACACCTGGACCGGACGGGTGTGTCCTTTCAACCAGCCGCTATCAGCTGCATGGCCCGGACGACACTGTCCTTTCGACCAGTGAACACTTAAGGTTGGACCGGATGAATGTGTCCCCTCAACCAGCCGCTATCAGCTGCATGGCCCGGACGACATTATCCCTTCGACCATACCAACGTTTGGACCGGACAACTGCGTCCCTTCGACCATACCAGTGTACGGACCGGACAACAGCGTCCCTTCGACCAACGTCATCACAAAAAACATCATAAACCGGGCACCTGCGTCCCTTCGATCATCGTAAAGCATGAACCGGACAACAGTGATATTTCGACTAAACACACTTTCTTTTCGACTGAAACATGTGGACCACACAAGCGCTTACTCCAAACGTCAAAGAACTTTTACAAATTACGCCAGCATCTAATAATTCCTGAACTTATTGGCCGACAACCTACTTTATCAAAATATCGCCTATTTTAATGGTACGATCTCCATCGTGCATTTTAAATCATAACCTCCGATGCCAGTAAGGTTTACTGATTATGATGCCACCCATAAACCAATTAAACAAGCCATGTTTAAGCAATGAGTCAGATGACCTACTTATCGGAAAAGAAAAGAAACGGTCTTACCCGATGATGTTGTGAGGGTACCCTCTTGATGATTTGTGCTCGCAGGTTTGGACGCTTTCCTTGTTGCTTGAAAAATTCATTGGTTATGTTCCTCACTTTGCTTTACTTTCGTGGAGGGCGCGATTCTTTATCCCACTTATGATGAGGGCTCTTACCCGCTGCATCGGAATTACTTTTGATATGTGGCACCAGATTTAATTAGAATCTAGAGACAGATTAAGCAAACAGACGTCGGCGATCCGTCAACGTCCTGTTACGCGCCACTTGCCTTGACAACTACTCAAGTCAATATGGCATTATGGCTACCCGCAACGACTTGACGTTTCGCCAGAGAGAATTGTAGACCGCTTCTCTCTCGTCTTTGGTCACAGTTTAGTTTGCAACGTGAATCATGTGAAGCCTTTCTGCAAAGGCGCCGTCATATAGAAATGTCAACTGGCTAACTATCACGGTTCATGAGATACAGCCTGGTGACAGACGGACGGACGGACGGACGGACAGCGAAGTCTCAGTAATAGGGTCCCGTTTGACCCTTTGGGTACGGAACCCTAAAAACCAGACAAACAAAAAAAAGTTTTTTCGTTACAAGTACCTACCGTATTTACTTGCATATGCATTCAGTAAAAAGCTGTGAGTTTGAAATTACTTTGAATAGATTAATCTGACAGTTAAATATGTCCAACAAACGTCGCCATCTTGTTTTGAAGGGAATTCGTATTTAGAACGTCTATCGCTGTGAACGGGGGGTGTATATCAGAAATGCGATTAAGACAATTTGACTGTACGAGCTGTATAGCTCAAAACTTAGAATAGATAACGGGACTGGATTTGTACCATCGTATTAAGCATATGAGCTCAAACAGTACAGCGTCGGGCAAGTGATATTGGCGCGCATTGGCGTGGCCAAGCAGCGTCTAATAATAGACAAGAAATTCCATTCCACATACGAATTCAAGTGTCACCCGAAGGGACACCGCCAGCTGATTTTTTTAACATAATTTTACAAATGTCACCACAGCGCCCGCCTCAGTGTCATTCAAGCACCAAAATTTATTAATTAATCAAACCATTTGGCTCTATCGCCTGCCTTCTGTTTTTGCGTTAGTTAGTGCCTTGTGTATGTACTAGTATATGCCCTCTACTTTAAGATAAATAGCTATGATCAACCCCATAATCTGTCAGTAGCATGGACCTAATATGTCCTACGGTTATGATAGGTCCTTGGTCAGTATTATAGTTAACAGTTGAACGAAATTCTTTAGATATGTTATCGATATAAAGTTTACATTGACAATGTTAAATTGCTGTCAAATTGAGGTTTCGGGATTATAATTGTGCACACAGTTTTACATTACCTCGATTTGTATAGATTTCGATTTCAAGTGCTTATTTTCCGAAATGACAAAATCGATTTCACCTAAGTATCCTGCTTTTGCGTATGAAGTTTAATTAAAATCGGTTTCGGCATTTCGGAAAATAAGGACTTCAAAGTTTTTATGACATGTCGTAAGGTGTAAACGCTCTTAACGACCAATCAAGCTATACAAAACCAGTACGCGGATTTCTCATTGTGCAGGAAAGGTAAACAGGGCTTAAACGGACGGTCTATTTTATGCTGTGATCTTAAGAGATGATTGCCCACTCTGCTAGTTGTATAATTTCAACAGAAACACATCATACGCATAAGCAGGATACATAGGTCTAAAAAGTGTTACTGCTAAATTAAACCGATTATAAATTATCAATAGAAACATGTCGACACGAAAATGTTTTTTAGTAACTTTTTAGACCTATGTATCCTGCTTATGCATATGATGTTTCATTATAATAAGTTCAGTCATTTCGGAAAATAAGGCCTTAAAATTTTGTATAAAATGTCTTAAGGCGTGAACGCTCCTAACTTTTGTAGGAACTAACGCCGCCATCTTGTTATTTCAATGCAATATCCATAGAAAATTTTAATAATTTAACAATATCGCTGTCAAGCGCCAAAAAATGCAGCTCTAAATGTCTTGAGCCTTGACTCGTTTCGTGCGTTACAAGTCTGTTTTATTTACAAATGAAAAAAGAGTTAACTTAACCAATGAAAGTGGTCGCGATCAGCACAATGACACTGCGTTCAAGAGCTGTAAGGTTACATTCACATTGGCGCAGTGGCGAAGCATTAAAAAATAGTATAATATTTTTTGGAGCCTGTCCCGTTGATCTTGTGGCAAATCGGTAGTATGATGCCTCGGAAAATACGTCAATCCGTTATTCCTGCATCTGATCTCTCTCCGGCCGTGACAGATTTCCGAAGCATTGGACTACTGAAGTGAAGAAAGAAAGAGTGAACTTGTACCTTGTTAAAACGAGACAGAGTTCAGTATCCTATAATGTGTGTGTCACGACGCTTCGTTTTCACTCTGCTTTATCGTGGGTGTCAGTTTTAATGCCGTCCAAGCTCCGACTTGTTTTTACATCGTCGAGAAATATCTCAGGTGTGCTGGTTTCCACACGAAGTTTTCCTTCACTGAAACAAGTGATAATTATAAAATACACATCCGAAAAATGAGAGGTCTTTGGTTCGAACTCGAGACCTATGTCTTGGAAGTCCGACGATCACACTACGGCTAGGCTATCACTGCTTAAACTCTGCGCCAATGTGAATGCAGCCTATTGCGTATGTCTAAATTTTTATGAAATCGTATTTAATTCCAACGGCACTGACTTGCGGGCCAGACGTCAACTCCTGCGGTTGAATGCTGCGGCGCGGGGTGTCCCAGATGCTTGACATGCATGGCTTTCGATACAGAGAAGTTTAAGAATAAAGAAGGTCCTGGTTCACGCTAAAGACTGATGCCTCATTAGTACGTTGCATCGTCGCTGCGTCGTTTTACATTTATCTTTTTTACTGGTTCGCGCGCTGGTCATTATGCGTTGCGTCGTCCCATGCGACGTTTTACTACGAGAAACTAGTAACTAGACTGACTGGCTGAGCTGAGCTGTATGGACGCACTAATGATGCTCAGCCTTTAGCGTGATACGCGATAGCTTTGCAATAGTAGTGATACATTATCGTAGTCACATAACGCCAACGACAGCATCGCGACTCAGTGCCGTTTTGCGATTGAATAGCTGCAAAAAGTCGCCGTGGTCAAAGTGCCAATTCAAAATGAGACATTTTTATATCTGAATTTGTTGTTTCCAGAATGCCCAGCAATGTACAAGCCTCAATATTATACGGGCATTACGAGTGGTGAAAAAAAACGGACACTATTTTGGCTTGGATTTTTTTTTTCATCCACCATTTTTACCGTCATTATTGTTCTAATGGTGTTGTTTATATACAAGTCTGGTCCCAAGTGACTTGGTTTGGACGAAAAAAACGTAAAAAATGTAAAAGTTATGAAATTAAAAAATGTAACGTGACTGTGACGTGTACAATTTAGCAGTAGACAAGTATTTTTTAATATATCGTTAAATTGAATTTTGGTTTTTACTTGATTTTTTGAATTGTAAGTTATTACTTGCTGAAACAACAAGGTACCTAGGTAGGTAATCAACGAGGTAATCTTTTAGAATTATTTTAATATTGATTACTTTATGGTCAAATTATTTTAAGACTGGTCACACTGAAGCAAACCGGTACCGTACGGCACGCGCGTTCGCGCGTGTCTAAAATTAAATGATTATTTAAGTGAGGTAAAAAGGAGAATGCCCAATTTTGTATGTGAGTTTAGCTGTTCTTGCGTCTCGACTGAGTCATCGGTAATATATTGATTTGTTCGACTGTCGAAATTGTATATTATTGTTTTTTGTTTCTCATTTAAATAAATTCGACGTTCCAACAAAGGAGAAAAATAATTCTCAGTAGCTCGACCATCGAATTAATGAATTAAACAAGTGAGAACAAACGAAAAATTCGCACAGGTCACACTATTACGCTACAATATATAGTTGAATTTCAAGTGATACATACACGAAAAAAAAATATGAAGGCAATTAAAAAAAGAAGTCTTGTTCGTCGAAAAATCTTTTTAACACTCTTCTCTAGCCTTCTGTGAACTCAATAAAAACAGTCTCATGAAAATCCGACCACTAACTATAAACTTCGTTCCACCTTACGAGTATTTTTCGAATTATTACGCTCGACTGTGATCACCGGTGAATGAGTTGGTAAATAATCTCTTTACTTAAACAAAGAGATTAAAGTTTTGTCATGTCAATCATATTGAAATTGAATCATGGCCTATAGTTATCAGCTTTATAATAACTATACCTATAATTAAGCTTACCTACTTGTTATCGTCGCGAATCAATTATTTTAATCATCACAACCCGACATTGACCTGCATATTGCATAAAACGCTTTGACATTTATGATATTCTTGTAAAAATATTTTATCAATAATTTGTACAAAATAAATATATTTATCCAATTTAAAATGGAAATTAAAATAAACTGGTATCATTTGGTGACAAAAGATGGCGGATTCTTCTGACCCCCGGTTGTTTCAGTCTAAAATAAATACATTAGGTATTACAAAAGAAGATTTGTGCATAATAAAGATGGAAAAGACGCAGTTAAATCCTGCTTTTTACGATATATATTAAGCCTGCAAGGTATCTATGGCTGCCAAGCGTGGCGATTATGGCAAAATCCCCCAAAATGTCAAATTGGCGACACTTGGGGTAGGCCTATGTCCAGCAGTGGACGTCTTTTGGGCTGAAATGATGAAGTGATGAATGAAGGTATCTATGGCCCAAATTTGCCTGAGAATAAATGAAAGTTATGTTATGTTAAATCCTGCTTTAGGGCATTCTCCTTTGGCACAATCATCATGAACGAATTTTTTTTCGCAACCCGCTCAATTTTTTTTTCGTATCCCGCTCGATGTTCACTTCTGTTTGGTTATGGGGGGAAAATATAGGTAGCTTATAGAGCCGAAACACATAACCGCGTTGTGACTCCGCAACGTTAAAATCGGCAGTTTGCGTTGCGGCATCGCGAAAAAAAGCGTTATATGGTATGGTAGGGTAACCAGTTCCTCGTGATTTTTGATAGACGTGTCTCTGCCATGGATCGTCGTAAGAAACTTATTGCTTATTTGTTATTGAGAAGATATTACTCTGTTTTAAATATATGACAAAGAAGAAACTGGATACATTCATTTAATAAGGCTATGAATCCCGTTGGCGAGTACTTTTCTCGAAAATACAAAACATTAAAGATAGCAAAAAAAATGTTTCGCCAATTTTAGAATGAGTGTATCATCATTTGAAGAGCTATTATGTGGGTTATGAAACTAAATACAAAAAAAAGGAAGGAAACCTGTTACTGCTTTGGAAATAGTGTAAAAAGTTATAGAAACAAACTGAATCATTGTCAACAAGTATGAAGTCATAATGCTGGAAATTGCGGCGCCGCGCCGTTAAAATCGGCGCTGTCGCCACTGCCAATTTTAGCGGCGCGGCGCCGCAACGCGGTTTTGTGTTTCGGCCCTTAAGCTTTCTTTAAAAGCGACAGGGTTGCCCGCGCAACTCTTTATTTCTTACGTTTTTTTTGCAATTTGCCAGTCATTATCCAGCTGTTTGTTGTTTGAAATATTATTTAGGACCATATTACGCACATATTTATAGAATTACAATCATTAAAATTATGAATAAAACCCTCCAAGTACATTTAATCTCATTTCATGACTATTTCATGAAGAAGTCATACAATGGGATAAAAATAATGAACTTAAAGGGGTAAGGCGTCAGGGTAGCTCGAAAATCAATATTTCTTACGTTTTTTTTCAATTAGGTCAGTGTCAATCAAGTTGTATGCTGATTAAAATATTTAATCGAATTTATGAATAATTCATAAAAACGTCATTGAATGGGATTAAATGTACTTACAACTCGCCCAAGCTAAGTTTGCACCTCGCAATTTTTTTGCGTATATTTTAATGTACCTTTGTATATTAGAATTTTAAAAACAATAAATGCAAAGTAAAATCTAACACATTTGTTTACTTTTAAAAGTCATAGCGCATCATTTTTTGCAGACCGTACCTAAGCATCAGTGTGACATAATCGACGCGAGGTGCAAACTTAGCTTGCTCGAGTAGTAGACGGTTGTATTGATGATTTAAATTATTATAATTCTATAAATACGTATGTATTACGTTCGAAAATCATATTTTGTTCAACAGTACATTACATAACAATGACCAGAAATTGCAAAAAACCTAAGAATAAATATATTTCGCGTTCTACATTGGCGCTTCCACCTGAAATTTCTCTGGCCACAAACAGGAACCATTATTTTTAACGTATCGATGGTACTTCAATCGATACGAAAGAAGAAGAACAAAGCTCACAGTTTTAAGCATTGCACGGGATCGCTTTGCTAGAGGTGTTCTGGATTTTTTCTATGAGACTCCATACTGCATGGCCACACTTATAATAAGCATAGTCGACGTCCAATCAAGCTATGTAAAACCAAATTAAGCTGATCTCTCATTGTAAGGCAAGCTCATATATAGGGTGACTGGTAATTAGTGATCGATACTTAAACACATGGTTGTACTCATGATAACAAACAACTTTCCCAAAGAAACATTTTGTTTTAACACAACAGCCGTATGAAATTCGCGCGCGCGTACTTTTGTGACCAATCAACAGTTAGCCGCGTGACGCGATTTTCTGGCTCATTACTATCGTAGCGTGCCACAGTGGGTAAGCAGAGCACCCGCACGGCTCGCCACCCCAAATTTCATATGGCTGTTGTATTATTGTGATAAAAGTGAATGAGTAAAAAAAGAAATGTTTATTTGGGAAAGTTTTTTGTTATCATAAGTATATTTAATTAATCACGTGTTTAAGTATCGTCACTAATTATCAGTCACCCTATATAGTGAGGTTATACTGGATCATGAATAGCTTGATATGTCGCTGATAATTTACAAACCCCATGAAATGCTTTTTATGTGCACGTTTATCTTAGTTTTGAGATAAAAACCGCATTATTAACAGACAGAGCTGCACTATTGTACTGATTATTATTAAGTACCTACTGAATAAATAAGAATGATTAATGTAAGGGGGTGCGAGCTCTTTACCCTATTTAAAACTGCAATTTACTTGCTGACGGATACTTCAACTTCTAGGACGCATAAAGGTAGCCCGTGAAAATATTTTTATCCAAAGTTTTTTTTTTTGCAATTTACTCAGAATCAGTTTGATCAAAATATGATTTACGATCAAACATGTATTGTCACGTTAAGGGGTCCTTAAGTTTCCGGGCTAGACACATTAGATTAATTAGAAATACAAAACTATCATTTCACTAAGTTACTGAAGTTTTAAGCGTTTTCTGTGCTTTTGTAACAACCGTTCTGCGATCGCCAACCCGCCTGCCAAGCGTGGCGATTATGGCAAAACATTTTGGGGGCAAAATGTCAATGTGGTGACCCTTGGGTGAGGCCTATGTCCAGCCGTGGACGTCTTTTGGGCTGAAATGATGAATGATGACTGAAGTTTTGTCTAGCTAGCCATGGTAAAGAAGTAATATTTTTGTTCAAATAGTCTCACTTTATTTCAATCCATTCTTGTTTGGAATTCAATCCTTAATTTTATAGTTGACTAGCTGCTGCCCGCGACTTCTGGTGTGTTTTTCAGGGATAAATTATACATACATAGGCCTTCTATTGAATCATTTGGTCTATTGATGAAAACCGTATCAAAATCATCTGCTGCGTACTTTAAAAGATGTCAGCGTACGGTTTATTCCGTTCTAATACCAAAATTTAAATGACCACTGCTATTTGTTTCAAACACTTTTATATTATGTACAGATAAAGAATCCGGAAACTTTTGGACCTTACCATGTACAACTAAAATAAGTGCTGCATGATTCTTTCGGCGCGTGTCTTAAATCGTAACTAACGCCGCCATTTTGTTTTTTTTTTTAATTCAAATTTCACAGACAATTCTTTAATGTTTTTAAAGCTCCTGTCAATGTCATTGAGGCGCCAAAAGAACCATACAGCACTGTTGCTATTCTATCGATCAAAAGTGCACT
The DNA here is from genome assembly GCA_949152445.1 of Cerastis rubricosa. Taxonomy (NCBI): domain Eukaryota; kingdom Metazoa; phylum Arthropoda; class Insecta; order Lepidoptera; family Noctuidae; genus Cerastis; species Cerastis rubricosa. The sequence goes on from OX424551.1 coordinate 1,530,813, forward strand.
GTTTTTTTCACAGATTTAATTTTGTTTTTAAATGTACGGAGATATTGTGACTATCAATATGGCAGCTTCGGCCCGCGAGAGGAGGGATTCCCAGCAGCGCACCAGGTTTTTTACTGTCTCAGAAAACTCTTTCCTGTATAAAAACATGACATGGATGCATTGTCTGGGCTTGGCAGTTATCCTAAGTATCGGCGTGACTATGTTAGTGTTGCTATTGTTTAGAGAAAAAAAAAGAGACGATGAATTAAGGGAATAAATTGTTCGTGCTAAGCTTGTTGTTTCTTTTCACCTCTGATATTCTCTTTTGTCAGGATAGCATTAAATTTTGGTCGCCCAGTGGTTGACCTTTTTTTTACTTTTCTAAACAGTGTTTCATATTAACTAACTTAAACTATGCCAAATCCAACGATAGTTCGTCCGCGCAATATACTTAAAACTGAGTACCTACGGACGTACCCACAAAGGTTTTTCTTAATAAATTAAATAATAGTAACATTGTTTTGGGACCTAGACTAGTTTAGTACTAAAACGGAGCTCCTTATTTTCAAATATCTCTTCATTTGTGCTTACATGTGGTTTTTTGTTCAAAAGATCATCTCCTTACGAGAACCTCCATGATCAGCGCATGATTTGACGAAGACAGTGCCTTGACTGTAACCTCAGTTTGATTCGGCTGTTTCTTCTCAAGATAGGCCGATAGGAAACTCCAACCTCATCAAGTACATAATAAATACCGTGTGTTTTTAATATAAAAACCTCCATACACTTTTTTGTAGCAAGTCCGTCTTGTGTTGTGAAAGTAAAGGCCTCATGTGATAAGTTGCAGTTACAATATTTTTTTTCCTTTTTCCTTGGTGCAGGCTAGTTTTGTGGGATACTAGATGTGGAAGTAGAAGTAAGTGACCACACTTCGACGCAGAATCTGATTCAGTCAATCCACCACATTTCTTCTTGATTTCATTCTCTTGCCCTCATCCGAATTAATTTGGGGTCGGCTCAGCATGTCTTCTTCCATACTTTTTTATTAACCGTCATCTCATCAAACACATCCTTTCTTGCCATATCATCCTTCACACAGTCCATCCATCGTTTCTTTGGTCTTCCTCTACTCTTATACCCATCCACATTCATACTCAAATCTTTCAACACGACATTTTCCTTCTTCCTCCGCATCGCATGCCCATACCACGACAACCAATTACCACACAGCTTTTCAGTCACCGGCGCCACTTTCAGACTTCCGTTAATGTACTCATTCCTTAATCTATCCATTCGCGTAACACCACACATCTCCCTTAGCATTCTCATCTCAGCCACATGCAAATGCCTTTCATCCATCACTTTTGGCCCAACGTTCTATCGCATTTAAAATGTGATTGTTTCTACTCGTAGTTGCGTCGGTCCATATTAATATTGGTATTCAGCTGCATCCGGTTAGACTGGGAGTCGAATAAGGCAGGCAGATGTTGATGTGTTAAAAAAATTGACGTTTCTATTTACTGAAGACGATTTCGCGTTGAAAAGTGTGGTAGACAACAGTAGAAAAATTATGAAAAGTATTTTTTTTTTGCAGATTGTTTTGTTTCGTTGGCTGTATGAATGTCTGACAATCGTGACGGTGGTCCCTTCAGGGTCCAAGGACCTGTTTTTGGAGAGGGTGTTTTGGGTGGTAAGGCCCGTATAATTGTCCTCGTTTTCGCAACTACGGTCGTTTTAATGATCTGCGGCGGAATCCTTGCATCGTTATTGTCGCCTTACAAGGGTAATAATAAAACATAAGTAGTTGAAGTGAGGTCTGAGAAAATAAAAGAAACGTTCGTTGGTGCTGTTTGTTTTCTTTTTGTTTTAAGGGTTAGAAACTGAGAGAAGAGCTCGTGGCTAAATAATAACAGCCGTCTGGATCGATCTTCAGGTTGAGCCGCGTTTGCCTAGATTGGTCCGCGGATGTGTGATCACCAGAGGTCGGAATTAGTTGGAGTTATTTTAGTACTTGCATCGAAATGTTGATATTATTAATATGGATCTTCCCTTGCGTGTTTGCATTGGAATTTTGCAACTTTGGACATCCGATGTCGGATGGTTTAAATTGTGGAAAAGTGAATAACTTTTTTATTTAATAAATCACAGGAATTTTCTATTCTAATTTATCTCGGGATGTGAGGCATATCCACTTTATTCTTTCGCTGTATGAAATCAGTGTAAGTACTTAAATAACTCTACCCAATTCCGACCTCTGGTGATCACCTATTTCATACCGAGCTTTCGCCGTGCCTGGGAAAGCACGTTAAGCCGTTGATCCTTTCATATAGATCTTTGTCAGTCGTTACAGGTAGTCAGTGGCCCGAAAGTCTGACAACCAGTCTTACCAAGGGTTAGCAAACATATCTAAAAATCAAATATTCATTGGTAGCTTGTATCCGATAAAAGACACACGTTTGCAAACGTCGCTACAGGACGCAGCAACTACCGTTTCCTTTGTGTGACGGTGAGCCGTGTCGGCAACAAAAAAAATTGTGCGTGAAGTCCCTCCGCGCGGAAGAAGTGAAACTTCGTAATGTGGAAATGAGTGCTTTCATACCCCCTCCATGGTAGCGTTAAACGTTTAACGCAACCTTGATCACCCATCCACATACTGACCTGGGCAACTGTCGCTTAACCTTGATCACCCATCCACAAAATATAATTTAGGCTATAACACAAAGAGAACCAAGCTCGCGCTGGCCTGTAACAGGTATACTACACGCATGCGTTCGAGTGCCACGCATTCACTCTCGCTCTGTCTCTTTCTATTCCACTCCATGGTAGCGTTAAATATTTAACGCGACCTTGTTGGAAGTCGCATAAGAAGTTTCACTTCAAAAGTGTTTACGTTTGCGCAGCCGCTATATGCTTTAAACTTTGATGTGGTCTCATGTGATGGTAACTTACATATAGGTAACTGACATGGTCACTACACTGGAAACGGTATATTTACCATGTTTACTATTTGTTTTGAATTCCCGATATTTGGGCGCCGTTTTTTTTTTAGTTTAGAATATTTAACTGGAGTTTTTACGGGTGGGTTATGAACAGAAAAATCTGTCGACCCTTTTTCATGATCGTTTTGTGCGCTCAGTACCGCTACCACTGTCACTCACAACTCAAAACGAATAGTAAGCTTGGAAAATATCCCTTTTCCCGTGTTAATGATAGTGTTAAGAGGGGACTCTAGAGGGCCTTTCTCCATACAAACGTCATCATCTTCATTCTCTTGCCCTTATCCCAATTAATTTGGGGTCGGTGTTCTCCATACAAACGTATTCCGCTGTTTTTTTCGTGGATAATGCGTCTAGAGCAATGATTTTTTTACAAAAAAAAACTAGGTCTTATTAATACATGCCCCTATCATTTCTTATTTTTCATAACAATCACTAAAAGAATTATGACAATCCAAAAACCCGAAAAAATGCCCGTTTTTACCCACATGTTCAGACGACTATCAGACAAATTAGATAAGTTTTTAACAAAAAAGAAAATAATAGAAGCATAGATAAACTTTTCTTCTAAGTTTTGATATAAGAATTATTTAGATCCGGTTATTTATCAGAAAAAGATCCGTTTAGTTTTGAAGAAGAAAACAGCGGAATACAAAACGTTTTTTGGTTGAGATTTTTGTAGGTAAAATCAGCCTGAGCTGTAGTTGTCCCTCTCGCACTTTACAGGGGCTTGGTTGGGCGCAGCGCGACGGCAATAGTTTCTTCAAATACCTATTCTTCAAATTCCTCGGACGTAGAGTCCCCTCTTAAGGAACTTCCATGTTACGATATTATTTTTATTTGCTTGCTACTGACGCCAGCACATCAATCTACCAGAAACTGTAAAAATATCCCAATCAACCTTGAACCTAATTCTTCAACGATAAAGTTGAAAATCTGTTAAAGAAATTTGGCAGATTGTTGTAGTTTGATGTGATATCATCGTACATCAGAGGAGTGGACGAACAGCTACACTAACTTATCGACGCAGTATCGCTTGGAACCGATCACATAGGTATTGGTAGCGACACTACAAAAAACAACTAACAACAAGGAGTACTACAGCGCCATCTACGACAAAACCGAAGAACTAACATGGCCTGCATCTCGCAAGCAAAGTTATCCTCGACTCTATATAGGAAAAACCCGTTATGTTTTTGTCGTTTTCTGAGCCGCACTTGATGCAATGCTATTATTGATCGACCTGCTCGTGGCTGAGTTTTAGTGACGACTGAATTTTAAGATACAATATAAAATAAGAGAGCAGCGGTGGCCCAGTGGTGACAGCCCTGACTTACGAGCAGTACGCCGTGGGTTCGAACCCAGGCAGGCGCATCACTTTGTGTAATTTATTTCATCACCGCTACTCTCAAAAACGGTTTTAGAACTAAAAATTCGAAGACATGTGACATCTACAACCCGCACTGGGCCCGCGTTGTGGATTACAGACCACTCCTCCTCATAGAGAGACTGCTGGGACCCCTGTAGCCCAGCAGTGGGAACATTATAGGCTGATGATGATGATGATGATGAATATAAGTTAAAATTAAATGAGTAAAGTACGTTTAGCGTAATTATTTACGTGCGTAGACTTTTGCTGTACTTATGTGTATTATTGGCTCGTACAGAGCTAAGTAGCGTGCATTTGGAGAGCCCTATGTCCAGCAGTGCAGTGGATTGTACGCTGATTCATCTTCGAACAAGTCGACTTGGTTTGGTCATGATGCTGAAAGTATTTTTTCACAGGGAACTTAAGCCGCTTAAGTAGAATCATAACAAGAAAATACTATAAGTTCAAAATCTAAATATTTTTATTTTACATAGACCTACATGGGCACTTATAAACCGTCGACAAAAGTTGCACGGTTTGGGTTGGTCGTTTCCTATGGAGAAGAACCGGCAAGAAACTCCATGGTTACTAGAGGGGCAGGCGTGTAAATAGCAGTTCTCCTGTGCGAGATGAGAACTGATTACGACTCAGCACGTAGATGCGTGCGAGGCCAACTTGTCTGTGAATAGCCTATGTGTCTGGATCGGGGGCCCTTCAACACCAAACCAACGAGAAAATTGCCAATCACTCACCGAAGCTGCATTTGGGTCAGTCGCTAGTCGCTCCAGACGCTGGTAGATTCGGGTTGTGTTCTTCTTGGTGGCCACCAGTCTTCCGAAGGTTCAGTCACTATACACTGCTGGTATTTAGGCTATTCGTAGGTTATGATGCGGGATTAAGATGCGCTCCAGAATGGAGATGATTTCCAAGATAATTTGAAAACCGAAGCCGACACTCAGATTTTCAGCGTGCACGCGGATTGAGACACCGAAATGCAAAGAGTATAAATACGGGAGAAGAGAGCCCTCTTGTGCCATTTCGAAGCATACTGATTCAATGCGCCATCTACAAATCTTAACGGGAACTAAGGCTTAATAGGTAGCTATAACTAGTATAGCTACTGTTATACTCTTTGCATATGTATGATACTGTAGGTAATCATTCAAATTTCTAGCCACAACGTAGCGACTGAAAATTATTAGTTTCCGGGTAGTAATCCAACAAAAGCACGGAGGAGAAACTTAACTCGACGTCTGATGTAGATAAAACGCTCAAAAACCAATATTTAAACACAAAATGAACACTCGTCATACAAACAAGCGCAAACGCAAACTGCGGTGACGGGCGACCATATTGTGTGATGTGATGTTGTCAGTATCAAAATACAAGGATTTCGGTGATAAGGTTTCCATAATTGATAGTGGTACGAAACGTACTAATTAAATAATGTAATTATTTTGTTAAAAATATCACAATTATTTTCTAGAAAAATCCTACAAACTAAATTAGAGAACCTAATTATTTGATTTTCTATTTTGCATTAAAGTTGGGATCACAGAGACATCGACCGATAACTGTGAAACTAATATAGTAATAGATTCTCGGTTAAGTAAAGTAGATGGCGACTCTTTCTTTACTGAAGTTGAGATTGTTCTAACTGTCTCCCCCCTGCAGAAATGTACTGATTTAAAGAGGGCGTCGAATATGTAATTCGGACACAGCGAGTGTGATGCCCTCTGTGATGGTTCGATTTGCGACAACAAATCTCCCGCGAGGAATGCGTCATTAGACAATTCTAAAATTTATAATATAGGCTATTAGGGGGTGCATATGGGCCACACCAGTTACTCTTTTAAAAATATTTAGTTTTAAAGTATTTGAATGTTACAGCGTTACGTTCAAGTATGGGAGGACAGCGTAAGCCCGACAATAAGTCGGTGCTTACTACAAAAGGTAGAACAAGACAAAAAAATATTATGTTGCAATTCGTAAAATGATCACTGAGAGATAATTCATAATATTTATTACGTCTGTGACCATTTTTGATCTTTAATGTGATTCATATTAATATCCTACTAGGTTAGGTTAGGTAAGCTAAGCTGTTTCCACACTTAGCCTTTTTATTGGGCTATTGTACGTATTAATATCCCAGCTGCTGCTAAATTTACAATAATATAATTAATTTCGGTTTTTTAATTTATGTAAATATTTTTATTTAGATTTACTTTAATTTTATAAAATTAATTAAAATAATTATTAATTAGTTATGTTAATTTAATAATTATTAATTAATTAATTATATTCATTAAAAATTAATTTTGAATAATTCTGTCTATTAATGGAAACCGCATCAAAATTCGTTGGATAATTAAAATGGCAGGAAGCGACCTTTGTTTTATACTATTGTTAGCGTGCATTGACTTCCTGTGTACGTATTGTCATTTAATAATATCAAATAGTCTAACAAAACACTGATTTGACTTCCTGTTAACACATTTTAAATATTATCTGTATTAAATATCCAACTGCCGACTTCCGGTTGTCAGAATTACACCTTATCAAACAGAACTTGCCACAGAGCGCACTATCGGCTGGACCGTCGACTGGTGAGGTCGATGATTACCATTATATACGTGTACAAGTGTAAAATGTGAACAAAAGTTGATTATTAAATTCAGTATTAGCAAAGTGATTTGAGTTTTATTCTGTAATATACAAGTATATTACACTTAGAGCATATGAGAACGCATACGTTCCTATACTATGTAAAGATTATGATTCTGCTAAAGTGGTAATTTTTGGCCCCCAGATGGTATTGTTAGTTTGTCGACGGGAAGCAGCCGCAGCGGCCACAGATGGATCATGAACATTACAATGTCCGAGGACCCGTCTATGGCGAGTGGTTGTGTGCTGGGAAACGCTATTGGTTCTGGGTAGGCTTAATGGCCTTCGTAATTATCGTTCCTATCGTGTATATGATTGTGAAAGTGATAATGAGGTAACTCGTGACCAATTGGCGAGTGTTATAAAGTTTTTTGCTTCGTTTAATAGTGTTTTTTTTCCTTCTACATCTACTCAACAGGATCTAAGGGACATAAAAAAACAATATAAATAAAATAATCTGCAGTTCCATTAATTTTGACCGTGTAGGTGTTGCACTTTTGTAGGAATCAGCAGATTTTTTTTAAAATTAATGATGAAAAATTTCTTTCTTGGGTTCAGAATGATGTTCTGTGTCCGTGGTAAGTGTTTTCGCGTCGTCCTTTACACCCCGTCTATTAAGATGTGGTAAAGTTGTAGTTTGGCTGCAGGTTGGTAATCCGCGGAGCCTGACATGTACCCCCAGTTCACTGCGAAGGGGTGCGTGGGTGCGAGTAAAAGTGACCAGTATGACCATTTTAAGGGACTGTGCAAACGTATTGTAGACACTTTTTAGGGTTCCGTACCCAAAGGGTCAAACGGGACCCTATTACTGCGACTTCGCAGTCCATCCGTCCGTCCGTCTGTCACCAGGCAGTATCTCATGAACCGTGATAGTAAGCCAGTCGAAATTTCTACAGATTATGTATTTCTGTTGCTGCTTCAAGAAATACTAAAAACAGAATAAAATAAATATTTAAGTGGGGCTCCCATACAAACAAGTGATTTTTTTACTCGTGTTTATAAATAATGGTACGAGCCCTTCGTACGCGAGTTCGACTCGCACTTGGCCGGTTTTTTGTTACCGACACGGCACACCGTCACAGAAAACCGTAGTTGCTGTGTCCTGTAGCGGCGACCGGACACAGTTTACATCTGCGCAGGTAGTGGCTGATTTCATACTGGTTGTATAGAAATCAAATATTCATTGGTACCTTATGTATCCGACACAAGACACACGTTTGCGCAGCGCTTAAGTGTGCAGTTTCAGGTGGCAATGCTTGTCAAGAAAAAAGTATCGATATGTCGAACTTGGTACGTTTATTTTAGTTCTGTGTATTTCCACCTGCACAGATAAGTTGGTTTAAGAGGAGCTCGTGGCTAAATAATAACAGCCGTTCGGGTCGGTCTTTAAGGTTAAGCCGTGCTTGGTCCGTGGATGGGTGACTATAATTACATACCGAGTGTCTGATAGTGGACATTTGGAAGTTTTAAACATTAAAAAACCTCAGTTTCTTCAAATGCAGCTTTAATGTTCGAAATATGTAATTTAAACAATTTATTGGAATTTTTGCGTGGCGACGCACCTGTGTACAGATATGGAATTATAAAAGTGAAAAGTCAAACTATGCGGGTGTGCGTAAAAAACTTGTTAAAACGATAAACGATTTATAGCATCACTCGAACGTGCAACTTGGTAGTATCACAAATTCATCAGGCGCAACTATGGCGCAGACATCTTGGCCCCCGTTGAAAGACTCCTTTCAACTTCTTCAGTCTTCTTCCGGTGAAGAGTTAGGCAAGGGGCAGATCCAAATGAGAGGCCTCCTGAAGCAGCCTCGGGTAGTTTTCACGTCTGCGACTCGTGTGACGCCATCGGTCCCAGGGAACAGGCGGCTGATTCATCCCATTCGCCAACCAAGTGGAGGTACGTTATCCTGCTGGAGAAGAAATAAAGCTTTTTGCTTCTTGCTTCAACGCTGAAGGTTGTTCTGGTTCTCGTGTTCGAGCGATGGACCAGGCAACGCATTTAGGGCACGCCCTATAAGAAAGTGACCGGGAGTTAGGAAATGGTAATCGTTAGGGGAAGGAGAAAGTGGGCATAAAGGTCGACTATTAAGCACAGCTTCCACTTGTGTGAAAAGAGTACATATCTCCTCAAACGTTAAATGGTTGTTTCCCATAACGCGCTTTATGTGGTATTTCGCGGATTTAACGCCCGCCTCCCAGATGCCGCCGAAATGTGGAGCATACGTGGGAGAACACAAGAGAACACAAACCTTATCCCTTCATTGGTAACAAAATCAACTACAGGTTCATGATTAGTTTTAAGAAAATTGCCAATCTCTTTAGCTGCTGCAACAAAGTGGCGGCCGTTATCGCAAAATATCTCCACTGGCTTGCCCCGTCGCGATATAAACCTGCGTAACGTCATAATGAACGCGTCTTTAGACAAATCACTGACGGCTTCCAGGTGCACACATTTATACCGGAAACAAACGAACAAACATAAATAGGTTTTGGTTAATCGTGCACCTCGACCTCTTTTATTTAGCGTGAGGAATGGACCAGCGAAGTCAACGCCAACAGTACGAAATGGAAAGTCAGGTGTGATGCGCTGTGCAGGTAAGTTTCCCATCATGGGAGTTAATGTGTTACCTTGTAGACGTCTACATCTGACACAGGCATGAACTGTGCGGCGGGCCAAGTGCCTACCGTTTACTGTCCACACAGTCTCTCTTGTACAGGCTAGCAACAGTTGTGGCCCAGCATGCATGTTGTGTAAGTATTCATATGTAAAATATAGTTTGGTGAGTGGATGAGAGGCGTGTAAAAGTATGGGATGTTTTTGAGTGTAGTTGTGATTAGACAATTCTATTCTACCACCGAATCTCATTACCTTGTCATCGTCCAAAAAGGGTGAAAGTGACAACAGTGTTGACTTGCTGCTTAACAATTTATTTTAAAACAGAATATTGTACTCCAAAGCAAATGAAGTTTGCTGAGCAATTTTACATAAACTAATAAAAGATGAGTCTAATTCACTAACTGTAAGTTTACCAAATAATTTGTCTTTAGGACATTTATGTCTTATGTTATGTATAAATCTATTGACGTACGCAAAAATTCGTCTCAATTTCAAAAGTGATGAAAACCTTTCTATTTTTAGAAGTCTTTGTCGTTTCACTATTTTGTTTAAACATTGCATGATGACAAAGATAATAGGATGGAACGGGATTAATAGTCGAACATTCCTCTAAATGCCCTAGCTCTAAATATTCACGAATAAAATTCGAATATTGTAACTTTAATTCTGGATTCTACGGAAACGTTTTTCTAAATACAACAAACGTTTCTTAGCCATTACGTAAGAATCTCCTAAACAATCTGGAGTATCAATTAGGGGCAGCCTAACACAAAATCTACCCGATTCTAAACGGTAAGTATTGCGATGTAAATGATTTTCACATGCCTGCTCAATTTTGCTAAAATATTTCTTATCTGGAACCTGCTCCAGTTCCCAAAACTTTGTCAATTGAGAATTAATATTAGAATTATTGCATTCATCACTATCACTAATTGAAACATGACACGAAATACTTTTAGGTGACGAACGATTCCTTAAACTTGGAGAAATAGGGCCGGCAACTAGCCAACCTAGCATTGAGCTACGTAACTTGGGCATGTTATGACCTAATGCTAGCTGATCACATCCTAATAGGTCCCAATATAGGTCCGCACCTATCAAGACGTCTATAGCCGAAGGTTGATTAAAATTAGGATCAGCTATCTGTATGTTTCTTGGGATATTTAATTTACTAATATCTATGGATTGTTTAGGAATAGCACCTATTAATTGGTTTTATACATAAAATGATTTTACGGCACTATAGTCATTGTTAAAAGAATTTAATCGGGCCATTGCCCGATTTAATTTAATCGGGCAATGCAACTTTTGTTTACATGTTTTGCTAAGTTGTTGCCTATACCAATTACATTTATAGTATTTATAGCAAGTACCTGTAATGACAACTTGTTCAAGAGTGACTGGCTAATGAATGAGGACTGACTTCCACAGTCTAATAAAGCACGCACTCGAAATTGTTTGTTTGAGGATTAATAATATTAACCATAGCTGTTGACAAAAGAACATGCTTTTCTATCAAATCATTGCTAACTGAATTATTGACAGATATTTCACGGATTCGTCGGACTGCGATCTGTATTAGTATTATTGCCATTGACTGTACTAGTGTTGCTTGTAATAGTATCGTTAGAATTAAGTAAGTGCAAGAGTGAGTTGTGCCTACGCTTGCACTCACGACAGGGACCCATCTTGCAATCACGTGCACGATGCCCAGTTCGTAAACAATTGGAGAATAAGTATAACTTAAATACTTCATCTCGTCGTTCCTGAACACTCTTCGCTAGAAAGGTAGGGCAGTCGTATATCCAGTGGTCACTTTTACAGACGACGCACTGCTTAGTGACTGAGCCGGTGTTCTGAACTGTAGATGAAAAAGAGTTAGTACTACATGAATTATTATTATTATTTTAGCGTGATTGTGTTGGTTTGGGTATATCAGATTTGTTTTGATACATAGTTTGTAACACATCAGCGCGATCAGTTAGGAACTTATTGAAATCCCTTAGAGCGGGGAGATCGGACAAACTATTACGATGCTCTTCCCACTTCATGGCAGTGCGACTATCTAGTTTTTGGTATAAGAATTTTAATAATTATCATGTCAAGCAGTTCATCTTGTTTAGCTAAGCTTGACAATGCTCGCAAGTTTTTTATTACGTGGTCAACTAGAAACCTCAGTGATCTGTCTGATTCACGTTTGTGCTGTTGCTGGGTTGATTCGAAGTATAACAATGAATCGAGGTGTTGATTTATAAGTTGGCGCTTGTTATCGTAACGATCGCACAAAATCTGCCATGCAGTTTTATAGTTAGTTTCACAAATCTCTAAATGAAACGATACTAAATAATGGAACTTATGAATAGGCTTGATACGCTCATTATTATGAATGAGCGACAAATAGGTGTCTCGAAACTCAAGCCAGCGGAAATAAGCGCCATCGAACTTTGCAATTTCTATTTGTGGTAATTTGAAATCAACATGATGATATTGAGATGACTGATTGTGATGACTTTGTGATGAATTGTGCAAGTCAGATTCATGAGAAGTATTCTTATACTTATCCAGCTGCTCTTCAGCAATTGCAAGATGTGAAGTAAATATCTGCTCAATTTCATCACGTTCATCGATCTCAGAATCCATACTATCACAATTGATGACCTCAATCTGAACCTGTAGTTCATCGAATTTGCTAGACTTAGCTTTTACCAACATTAATTTCTAACTCTTTCGCTTGAGTTTTTGATAATTTTAAAGAACAAACTACATCTTAATATTTTTTAAACTTCGTTAAACGACCTTTAACCGAGCTACGTTTAGCAAATAGTTCCTTCAATAGTTTTGCATTACTGTCTTTATCTTCGCTTAAAGACATCTTGTTTATTAATAATTAATAGTAGCAACAACAAACGATAAACTGCCACTGAGAACTTTAGAAAAATTGTTTAAATACTTGATTGGGTAATCTAAACAGTAACACCATTCCATGGCCGGCGCCTCTTCATTTAGATTCGGGGGATCCAGGAGATGCTCTAGATTTCTTCAAGACCACGTGGATAAATTATGCTACAGCCACAGGTCTGAAGGATGAACAAAGACCTACACTTCTTATTAATGCTATAAGGCATGCTGCCATGAATTCACGTTGGCCTGGACGATAATGACATGAAAAGTGAGGCTAAAATATTTGAGAAGCTTGAAGAAAAATTAAAGAAAAAACACAACGTTAACGTAACCGATACATGTTCAACCAAAGATCACAAGCAGAGGGCGAAGACATAGATACCTATATACTGGAGTTAAGAAAATTAACTAAAACTTGCGAATACAGCAACATTTTAACTGATGAAGTGCTACGAGACAGAATTGTGGTGGGCATTAGAAATTCGGAAATTAAAAAGAAATATTACGGATAGATCAAGTGGATCTTACCCAAACTACTAAGATTTGTAAATCGGGTGAAGCAACAACTGAACAACTTCAGAATTTGTGTTCCGAACAAGTTTTTGCAAAGATTCACAAACTTGACAAAAAACAGACCAAAGTTGACAGCAAACCATTACTCTGCAAATTTTGTGGTGAGAAGCATGTATTCAAAAAGAAACTTTGTCCTGCTTGGGGAAAAAGATGTGAAAATTGCCAAGGTAGGAATGATTCCAAAAAAGTTTGTAAAAAGACTAAAATGGTGAAAGAGTTGAATACAGAAGACCCGGAGGAAGAAATCAGTGATAACAGTACATCCAAGATCAGGACAAATCGACAGTCCAGCCACAAAGAAGTGAACCTCTACTTGAAGTTTAATAACACCAGGGCCTCAAGTCTGCTATTTTTATAAACATCGTCATTCCAACATGATCCCATTGTCATTTGGCTAAAAGTTCGTAATCTGCTAAATTCATAATAGTCTGTCAAATTCTATGTCATTTCTTTCAATGAAGTGTCAGTGGTTGACCATTGTGAAGTCATAATGACGCCATGATATTAGTAGATTATCAAACTTGTCAAAATCAACAATTATGAAATAAATAATGGGCCATTCTGATACTATTGTAATAGCAGACTTCTGGTCATAAGGTCTGAGTAAGGTCTGGTCTAAGGTCTGCTATTACAATAATGACAATGGGATCGTGGTGGAATGACGATGTTTATAAAAATAGCAGACTTGAGGCCCTGGTTGAATGTCTACTGTACGTTGGACACTGGAGCTCATGTTTGTGTTATAGGTGCTGAACAATACAAAAAACTTTGTAAAAAAGACTGCTTGAAACATTTGTGTCTAACTACTGATCTAAAATTAAAATGTTTTAATGAAACAGATATAGAAACATTAGGTGTGACTGATGTTGAATGTATATGATACCGGCCAAACCCGATTTCAGGCCAAACTAGTTTGTCCTAGGCCAAATCAGTTTACTGGTTTATCACTGACCCAAATAAAACATTTACAATGCGCCTAACTTGGATGTGGCATCGCTCGCTACGCTCGCTCGGCTCGCGCGTTTATGGTCACAGTTCTAACCTAACCTAACCCATTTAGATGGGGTGCTCTATATGACCCTGTTATGATGAGTCCTAGTTTGGCCTAGGACAAACTAGTTTAGCCGGAAATCGGGTTTGGCCGGTAACATGTATACACAAAAAGAAAAAGTTTGTTATCAATTTTCATGTTATGAATGTCAGTCATCAACCTCTATTTTAAGAATCTGCTTGTGTTGCCCTAGGTTTAATAAAATACTGTAATGTGGTATCAGTGGGCAATGGCAGTGCCACGGAAGCACAAAACATAATAAATAAGTACTCGGATATTTTTAAAGGTTATAGTGAGTTACCAGGAATTGTTGATCTGGAAATTGATGAAAATATTCCACCTCGCATTCAGCCGGCACGTCGTGTGCCTATGGCTCTCCGAGCACCTCTTAAAGACGAACTGTACAGGTTAGTAATAGATAATATTATTGTTAAAGAAGAGTCTCATACTGATTGGGATAATAATATATTAATTGTTCGTAAAGGCAAAAAGTTCCGTATCTGCCTAGAATAGAATAAAACTTTATTGTACACCAAAAATAAAACATAACGGGCTTACAAAACTAATTATATTTTGGTTACAACGGTGGTCTTATCGCTGATAGCGATATCTTCCAGACAACCTTTGGATGGACATTATGAAATTGAAATAAAAAGGGGGTAGTCAGTGGTGTACTACACAAAAAAAAAGACGGGTAGCACTCCGGGAGTGCCGGCAGAAGTGAAAACTTGATTATTAACGTTGAGCATGTTTGATATTTTGGAATGGTTAGGGAATAATTTTGCACCAATTGCTTTATCAGTATAAAAGTACTATCATTTATGTGGTAGAATACAATATTCATTTATTGCGCTATCGTACACAAACATGACAATTTATATTACATTAAAAATTTAACACTTTAAAACTATTACAATTATTTTACATTAAAAAGTTTATCTCTCCGAAATATCAACTTTCATCCATAATTTCAACGACTTTTCCACCATCATCATTACCAGAACTATCATCGCCAATCTCTAAAACTGATACGATAGGTTTATGGTAGCTGAAGTAAGAAACGAACAGTTTTGATTCGAACCTATTTAAATTTTTACCAAACAACAAACGCCTTAGTGAAAATGTTTAGCAATTTAATACTCGGAAGGTACTTATTACGATTGAACGATTTCCTTTTTTATTTTATTATCATGATTGTGCTTGCATCTTAAAAGCCTTCACAAGTACTTTTAATAGCTACTAGATACTAAGAAAGCTGCAAACTCAAAGACAACACTGTCTTATTGATTTTAGAATCTCTTGTCATTATGCGTCAATCAATAAAATTGCAAGGAAATACGGAATTTTAGCTACACTAACATACCTACAGGTACGTAACGTTTGTAAATAGCACGTAAATTGCCTTCGTAGTTAGCACGGTGCGAATCCCCCAAAGACCACGGTTCTATCACAATCTTAAGGACGATGAAGATAGCCAGAGGACTAGGTTTCGCGGCGCTGCGCCGGCGCGCGGCGGGTGGCAATTTATTTAATAGATTTGTCAGCTTTATCCCTAAAGCATTAGGTTCAAAGTTGATTGGAAACATTTAAAAATTTCTTTAAATGATTTTAAACCATAAAATGTTGAAGGTTAAGTTCAAAATCGAATGAGAAAATTTGACTGGTGGCGAGTCGGCGGCGCGCGGCGGCGAGCGTCTTTGTCGAAGTTCAAAGATGTCGCCGCCTCGGAACCCAACGAAGTTTCCGACAAAGAAATTCAACATTATTTTTAAGAATTATTAGATTTATTTAGTTCCGTTTCAACTTTCATGCACCATCGAGTGTGCATGTGTATTTTTATTGCGCAAATTTGGGCGTTTCGTGTTATGTGATACCTAGTGATTACGTTAGAGAGGTGTTATGTAGAAGAGTGTTGCTATTGTAAATACATTGTGTTTGTGAGCAAATGTGTTTTAGCTGATTGGTCTCGTTTTCGAACGATGCTGTTGCTGGTCATCAGTATCCATCGCAGGAATTCGTAAGTACATGTTTAACTGTTGCGGTATGCCTACGGAAATACGATCGAGGCCATTCGAGGCACTACACTGACTAGAGTAGAGCGTGCGTCTGTTTTTACGTGTAGAGGCGACCGATGCTAGATCAGCTAGGTTAGATGACAACACAGCGATAGACACTTTTATCTTTTCGTGTAAGTAGTTGAATCGAATCGAATTTAATTTACCTAATACTTTTTGCTAGGTAAGTAGGTACGCTGAGCAGCGTTGGTATTTTAACGTGACTATCTACAAGGACGGAGCGGCCGCGAGTGGCGTGGCGCGGGCCGCGCCACACACCCGACCGGCTCGCGCCGCGCGGCGCGGCTCGAGCCGGTCGGGTGTGTGTGTGCAGTGTGCCGTGTCCGTGTACTCGTGTAGGCACAACGCAAACATTCGAACAGCCGTTTGCGCGCAAACCATTACCCGCTACAAAAATCTGATTATTTTTAAAGTCCAAAAAAAAATTCCGTTTCCCAGCAATTATTTTTGCGCAGTGTTACTTAGTTTCATGTACAGAATGCTTGGTTGACGGCTTCGTGAAGGGTCTGTTTACACCCGTTAAGCAGTACGATAGACTCGATCGAAACCTAACCTTAATTATAAAATTATATTAATGAATAAATGAAAATGAATTAAACCTAACCTAACCTGAATAATAAAATTATATTGATTAAAAATTAAAACTTATTAAATTTTCATCTAGTATATTTATAAAGTACTCACTCATTTTCTTTCGCTATTTCTTCATCACTTTTATCATTAATAGATGCACTTTGTTCAATTTCCATATTCGCGCAAGCGCCCTGCGCTGCCTAAACGAAACAGTAGGCCCAGGCATACATTTTCGCCGCGCCGTAGAGAGGGGATAGCTGTCTACTCTCCATCCGTCTTACGCTTTTTCGATCAGGTCACGTGTCCTGACGCGAGTTTAAGACTTTATACCCATTACAGAAAAAGTGCTCAACGCCGCTAAAGAAGTTTTCACTTCAAAAATATAATTGCAAAAGTAAAGTTATGTAGGGGAGACCGGGTACAAACACTTTGTACTTTGACACTGGTTTCTGGCTTATTTCTATGACATATAAATTTTGATTGTTCTCTACAAATTTGTATCTAAATTTACCTCATTATATGTGGTTTACTGAGAATTAAAAAGCTTTAAAAAAAAAGTGGCGCTTGTTACTTAATATAGAGTAATAAGAGTAATCATAAGGGTCTACTAATATACTTATAAAAAAAAGTAAATGAATATGTATTTAGATATTTGTGTTTTTAACACAAAATGGCAAAAATAAAACTAGAATGGTTACAAATTTTGACACATTGTGATCTGGATAACAAGCATCAGCATAGTCGAGGATTGGGAGAAAAAGGGATTCAGCAAGCGCAGTTTTAGTGGCCGTTGGCAGGAAATTTCGCAATCTGCGCAAAAACCCCGCAGACGCAAACAGTTTGCGGCCGACTTCTTGCAACTGGGGAACCCAGGACAAGTCGTTATCAATGTAAATTCCCAGGTCTTTTACTGAATCGCTATATGGAATTGTGGCACCATCAAAAACAATGTGGGGAAGCTTCGTCCAGTCAATTCTTGAATGCAGCCTAGGGCTGCCGACAACAATGACTTGAGTCTTCGCAGGGTTAACCTTCAAACCATGAGCCAAACTCCATTCAGAAATACGTGCCAAATCTTTATTCACCAAATTCACTGCCTCAGACAATTCGTCAACGGGAGCCTGTGAATAAATTTGCAGGTCGTCAGCATAAAGGTGGTAGGATGAGAGAAGTTCGTTGGAAATAGAATTTATAAATATAGCGAAAAGAAGAGGAGATAGAACGCCCCCTGTGGTACGCCGGCAGAGGTATTGCACCAGGAAGACGACGAACCTTCAATGCAAATACGTTGTCTGCGGCCACACAGGTAACTACGAAACCAATCAATTGCCGTTGGAGATATGCCGAGTAAGATATCGAAATCGACGATGTTAAATGCATTACTGAAGTCTAATAAGGAAAGTACCGTCAGATTCCCATTCTCCATACCTAATCTTATATCGTCCGTAATATTAACAAGGGCTGTGATAGTGCTATGACCTGGACGAAATCCGGATTGGTAAAAATTAAGGAGTTGCTGCTGTTTTTACAAAGGAAAGCACTAAGCTGATTGTGGATAAGGCGTTCTAGGACTTTGGATAGGAACGGTAATATGGAGATCGGGCGGAATTCAGAAAAAGAAACAGGTTTACTCTTTTTTGGGAGAGGGTTAATTTGGGCTTCTTTCCAAGAAGATAGAAAAGCACCACTGGATACGGAATAATTAAGGATATGGCAAATGACAGGACGGACTTCGTCCAGGATAGTCGCAGGCGTCGTCACTGCAGTGCTAACGCAAGACTCTAGGCCTGTTGCATTTTTTTCAAGAACCCTTAATCCAACGGAACAAAATCATTCTCCTATAGAAAAAGAAGCCAACGCTATCGTAAAGTCTTTAAGGAAATGGCGCCATTACCTTATTGGTAAGCAGTTTCGTCTGGTCACCGATCAACGTTCAGTTTCTTTTATGTTTAATATGAAACACTCTAGTAAAATTAAAAATGAGAAGATTCAGAGATGGCGGTTGGAATTTGCTGCTTATAAATTTGTTATCGTTTACAGGCCTGGTTAATAAAACTACGCTGCCGATGCTTTGTCTAGAGTTTGTGCTTCAACAGAAAATAATACAACCAAACTTATATCGTTCCACGAAGCTCTCTGCCATCCTGGCATTTCACGTATGTTCCATTGGATACGTTCTAAGAATTTACCATATTCTCTTAAACAAGTCAGAAACATGACCAATTCTTGTCGAACTGTTCAGAAATAAAGCCTGCGAAATAACAATGATGAGCAAGCAAAACTCATCAAAGCAACGGCTCCCTTCGAACGCTTAAGAATAGATTTCAAAGGTCCAGTTCCTAGGAATACTACTAATAGATACATTTTAACTCTAATTGACGAATTTTCACGAATTCCGTTCGCTTTTCCTTGTACTGACGTCAACTTGAAAACAGTGATCAAACATCTCAATAATCTATTCATGACATTTGGTTATCCATCTTACATTCATTCGGATCGCGGCACAGCTTTTCTTTCTGCTGAAGTCCAAAAATTTCTTCATGAGAGAGGTATCGCCACAAGTCGAACTACTGCCTACAATCCACAGGGCAATGGGCAAGTGGAGAACTTAAATTCGACTCTCTGGAAAACAATACTTCTGGCGTTGAAAACCAAAAACTATCAGTCGAGAACTGGGAGCAAGTCCTGTCTCAAGCCTTGCATTCTATTCGCTTCCTACTTTGCACTGCCACTAATTTCACACCGCATGAGCGAATGTTTAGACATCCTCGAAGATCAACTAACGGAGTATCCATACCAACTTGGCTTACGAATTCTGGCCAAGTTTTAATGAAGAAATTGAATAGATCAAATAAATACGAACCAATAATATATTAGATATCCCGATGGACGAGAGACTACTGTTTCGAATCGGTATCTAGCACCATTGGGATCAGAGGAAATGGCTCGCCAAGAAACTTGTGAAGAAGAAAATTCTTTTGTTACACCGTAGGCGGTGTAACAAAAGAATTTTTCATCACCTATAACTAAAAAGCCTGATCATAGCGGACACCGAATTCAAGAAGAATTACCACCCCTATCTTCATCGATCCAATCGCATAAGACAACAACCAAAATTTAAAAAAGATTACATTACAAATTAGTGCGGGAGAATGATATATAGAAACTCTTCACTCTTTTTCTCTATGAATGCATTTCTTATAATAAATTTTGTTTGTCATTAGTACTGTCACCAATTTACCTAAAATATTTTGTAAATTTTAAGCATAATAAAACCTTGTATTTATGAAAGGTTTAATCAGTTTATCATCTACCATCAATAATGGCGGCTCACACTTCTAGTTTTCAACATCAGCTGCGTTAAAGTGGCCGAATTTATGGCCCATTCATGGCGAATAGATGTGCGAAATCGATGACGACATGAAACCGATTTTTTGGGGTATCATTGCTTGTGCAGTTTGTTGTTGTTTGTCGGCCTTCGTCATTGTACTGCTGCTAGTTTATGTGTCGATATGGGCGGTCTACGAAATGGAGAAGGATGTTTCTATTGATGATGAAGAAGACTACGTTTATTCCTAGCCTGTGTTTATAGTGCGTTTTATCGTTTAATAAGTGTTTTTTTTTTCATTAATATTTGAATGTTTAACTTGACAATGACATAGTGCATGGTTGTTTTCCTTTCCTCCTTTCTTTCGACTATTTTTTGGTTCAAGAAGTTAGTCAGTTAGGCTAAGGCCCGGACCCCATCAATCATCAATCCGTAGACTAGAGGAGAGATGTGTTAGCTACCAACAATAGAATTTCGTTATTTACAGTAATTCTCGTCTCTGATTAGCGTATGTGGTTAAGTTGAGCAGAGAGGAGAGATCTGTTCTTCTCTTACTACTATTATGAATGCGAATGTTTGGTTGGATGAGTGGAAGTTTGTTATTTAATCACGCTAGAACGGCTGAACAGATCTGGATGAAATTTGACACAGAGGTAGATTATATATTTATTTGTTTATAGTATAGCACCATGTGTCTAAACAATCATAGTAACATGCTAGGCTTAGAAGTTAGAACTAGTGAGTACATGACCCTGTCAGGGCGCAGCAAGATAACTTAAAACTAGTTAACATCACCACTCTCTTGCCCTTATTAGGGACTGCGCAGCATGTCATCTTCTTCCATAGTTCTCTATTACCGTGACGACCGTGAGGCCGTGAGGGTCTATATTGTTATGAAACGCGGAACGATAATGTCGCATTTCCAAAATATAGGCTTGGTTAACGGTGTACATAATATGGTTCACTGTTGAACATCTGACCCTACCGGTATTTTAAAAAGTCAATGATGCGAAGGACTGTTGTTCTACGGCTAACCGAAGCAGTTTACATTGGTTTTATAATTATATTTTCATTGATCTAATTGTGGCAAGCGTTAAAACTACGTATGAGGTACCAGGTTCGACTTTCGAGTCCCAGGTATTGTTTTTGCCGGGTAAGTAATATATGATATAATTACAAAATCTCTAATATTTACAAGATATAACAACTGAATCTATAATTTTATTCGATATAATTATCAGTTAATATAATAAACGATTGATATAATTTTAAAATAACTAATTTTTATACGCTTAACATACATTGAATATAAAATCGTTTGATATACAGTATGTTAGTTTGAACGAGGGACATATTCAAACCCACAATAGTATATGCTAAAATGATACTAATAAAAATATAAACAAAAAAAAGCACAGATAAATAACAAACAGAACCATACCAACAATTTCGCAAAAGTCTCGCAACGTATACACCCTTGCGCTAGCGATTTAATACTATCGCAGAACATGTGAGCGGGTCAATGACTCTTAGGTATAATCTCTTAGGTATAGTTGCATGCTTGCTTGCATGATGCATGCAACATGCAGCAGGCATGGCTACTATTAGTGAGAATAACAAGATTATTTTCCCGCTTCACAAGAACTTACCCGCATTATTTTTTAGGAGGGTACCTATGCACTTTATCAAAGGTATGAATTGAAACGTTTTCGTACTGTCATTCGATTAAATGGTACGAGTATTCTTGGTAATAAGTTTTATGTGAAACAAACAATATGTGGATAAAGAATATTTGGTTTGTTATTCTATGATATGATTATTCTAACATTAAACTTTATTTGAAACCAAAATCGATATTTAAATTTCTTCAAAGTAAGTATTCTGCGTATTGATTATTCTATGAAATGATAATAATTATGAGAGACAATTTATGTGAAACGAAATTCGATTAAACAATTAGCGATGAAACAACGCAAAGCCAGTCTAATATGATAAAACGCCTAGTAAATAATACAAAGCAAAATTACAGCATTATAACATTGTCTAGCAAGCATGCAGCATGCAAGCAAATATGCAGCATGCAAGCAAGTATGCAGCATGCAAGGAAGCATGCAACATGCAGCGGGCATGGTTTCTGTCACGGCTCCGGCGCTGCGGGGCTCCGGCGGTCCCATGCAAGCTTATCGTCGCAGATGTGTTTCACGCTCACCACCGCGGCTTCGGCTTGCGGGCCAACCACAGCCACGGCGGCGAGTGTTGAAACCACCTGCTGCTCAGCTCGCGGGCCGCCTCGCCCCTCCGCGCCTACGCGTTTTAAATAACACTCTAGGGGTAGGGCAGACAAGACTACGTGGAGTCGGTTTTACAGCGATTCGTTTCTGTCACGCCGCTCCCGCAGCACGTTTGCTTCACTCGTTTGCCTTCGCGCGTTAATGGTCACTGTTCTAACCCAATGATTCACCAACATAGAGGGACCTGGCACTCCGCTCCGCTCGCGCCTTAACCCTATAACCTAATATAACACATCCGTGTCGGATTGCTTTGAATTGGGGTGTTAACCATAAAGATGGTATCAATATTATATATTTTAAACGATAGCCCTAATGATTTTCGATGAAATAAAAGTTATAGGTATCTAATGACGGTAAACGAAATAAGTTTTAGAGTATATAATTGTTATATCTTAAGAAATTATATCAACAGTTGGTATAACTCACGTTTATTATATCTTGTGCACGTTATTGAAATGAAAATATACCAAATAACTTTATATGATATGAAGCGGACCCGTTTTTGCCATTAGGTAAATATTTCTCAATTCGCGTAACAGGCTTGTTACCAGCTTTAGAAACTCAATAGTGAATCACTATTTAGTTTGTAAAGCTGGTAACAACACTATTTAGTTTGCAAAGCTGGTAACAACACTGTTTAGTTTGTAAAGCTGGTAACAAGCCTGTTACGCGAATTGAGAAATATTTTTTGCATAGCCATAGACTTAGTATTTACTAAGTCCATGCGCATCGCATTTTCAGAATTTCCGTGTTGGTAACACTGACTGTAAATACAAAATGCTGCACAATTCTCTGAAACCAAAGCAGCCACCATCAATAATGGCGGATGAAAGCTTGTTATGATTTCGTTTGAAGTACAATAAAATAGTGTTTTTAATAATTTAGGATATAAACTTGTCATGGGAATATGTAATGTGTGTAATAATTACATACCGAGTTTCCTACGTGTCTCGGAGAGGACGTTAAGCCGTTGGTCCCGGCTGTCATTTGTAGATCTTTGACCGTCGTTACAAGTAGCCAGAAGCCAAAAGTCTGAAATCCGGTCTTACCAATCGTATTACCTAGTTACTGGGTTGTGGAGGTCAGATAGGCAGTCGCTTCATGTAAAATACTGGTACTCAGCTGCATCCGGTAAGACCGGAAGCCGACCCCAAGATAGTTGAGGAAAAGGCTAGGATCATGGGGGTATTCGGGAGTTAGCTCTTTGGGAATTGTACAAGTGGTCCTTATAGTATTGATTTCCTGTTAGGTAGAGAAGTATATGACCAGATTTTATTGGGCTTTATCAAAGGTCCACCACAGGCGATCCTATTGCACAACACACTAAACTGGGTTGGATCGTTTCTGGTCATATACCTACGTGATGCACCCAAAGCGAGACACGCCACAATTTAATAACACTGCCTTGCGTTCCATTCAAATTCATGAAAATGCACTTCTCAAAAAGTTCTGGGATTTAAAATTAGAACATAATGATAATTTTGATGGCTAAAAGTCTAGACGAACATCTGTCGAGGCTCTCACTAGGCAGTCGGATCAAGGGCCTGATTCAGAAAGCCTCCTCGATACGGCCCGTATTGTGAGGAGGTTCAAACTCAAAGCATTTATTTAAATTAGACCATTACGGGCACTTTTGAAAGCCACTAAAACAAAAAAAAAACGCGAAGCTACAGTCGCAGTCACAAGGCATAATAACTTGTGAAAGTACAGTAGTTGCCCATTCCAAAGCGTAGATCTCTTTGAAGAAGAATGGACAAGCCATGGACACTCTTTTAAATCGAAATATGTTACAAAATCTTGGTTACATCATTCATGTTGAGAATTACAACTATGTGAGAACGATTTTCCTGTCTCTGCAGCCCAAACCACTGGTAGATTGGACTCTGCTCCCGACACCTATTTTTTATGTTTTTAGTTAACTAAAGTTTTACATTTCATAAGAGAGAAAACGAATTTAATAAAATACACAGTAAAAGAAACAAATGTAAAGTTAAAGTGTCATACAACTACTAAAGATTGGAACCATAGCTAGAAACAAATAATGTTTTTAATAATAAATACCAGCTTGAATTCGTTCAGGTTGATAACCTTAACCAATAATAAATATTTAAGTAGGCATTCATCTACTATTTTATGATTGGGTTAGCCGACTCATGGCCAATGACGCCCCAAGCACGTCATAAGCAAATATCACGAGAGGCCGTGACGCACCTGGCGCGTCACATCGAACTTACTAAAAACAGATTTAAAAAAAATGAGATAAAGAGAACTACCAGTTTTTATCCTAAATTAAACATTGAAGTTGACAATACCCTTGGCCATTAATTTTGAATACATATTTTATAAATCAGGGATAACAAACCTTTGGTAACAGTTGACAAATTTACTTATACGGGGTAGAAGAGACACCGACGCGAAAATGGTTACCACCCCGTATATTGGCGTAATATTATTTAAGGCGGAAGCCCATGAAATTTAAATTTTCTTACGTTTTTTTTTCAAATTTACAGGTCAGTGTCAGGTTGTAATATTACTTTATATATTTTTTTTTGCGGCACAACAGCGGGTTTGACTTATTTTAGGCGACTTAGGTTCCTCTTTGTTTTTTCTTTCTCACATTCTTCTTCTTCAGAATCCATGATTTCTTCAATGCTAGTGTCTGAATTATAATTTGTATTTTGATTATTGGTCATCGTACATGATCCCATGTACTTCCGCTTCTTTGAAATATGTATAATCGGTTGACTACATTCAGAAAAAACATCATTTTCTTTATCCTTCATCATTCTCTTGTTGGTAATGTTCATGCTTATTAGTGAATAATGCCTGACTACATTTAGGAAAAATTTCGTCTTCTTGCTGATTGTCTAAACTAATATTATAAAGAGGAAAGATTTGGATGGTTTGTTTGTTTGTTTGCATTGAATAGGCTCCGAAACTACTGGTCGTATTTGAAAAATTCTTTCAGTGTTAGATAGCCCATTTATCGAGGAAGGCTATAGGCTTATATATATCATCACGCTACGACCAATGGAAGTGGAACAGCAATCAAAAATGTTGCGATAACGGGGAAAATGTGACGCAAATAAAATTGCGCCGCGCCGGTCAGCTAGTCTATAAATAAAACGTTTATTATAACAAACACAAATGACAAGTAAATTAACAAAAATTTTGACGACCCCCGTACAATTTTACTAAAATAAATAAATCCTACCTTGTGAGGCCATTAATTACCTTAGAATACCAACGAATACGAATCGAAGCACACAAAGAACTATTTCTCATAACAGATCGACGCAACATAACGGCGAAATACCTACGCATAAAACATCACAGGGGGCCAATGACGCTCTAGGTGCTGGCTGACGCACCTTGATGTAGGCCCATGAGGCCATGACGCGCCTGGCGCGTCATCATCCAAAGTTCGGGGCCTGGCTAAAGTATGCATGAAAATGATGGTGGCAATGAGTCGGTTAAGGGCGCACCGAGGAAATTTCGAAATAATTCCGTTCGATTGATCCCTTGCTGCATCGTTATTACTTAACCTTTAGTTATGAAGTTAATTTGTAAGAAATTCAAGGATTCACTCTATAAATCATACACTTTAGAAACACGATTACTTGTAGTTTTTTCGATAGAAAATAATGCCAAAGTAATCTCTAAAAAAGAAAATAAATCCTCAGTACGGCGTAAAACCTTCACGGAAGGTCATCAGCTTTTAAATAATAACAAAACTACATGTTTTCCATAACGTATACAATTTAGATTTTCAAAATGTGCATTGGTTTTAATAATATGAAGGAAATAGCTAAATTAGCGCGCGTTCCGCCCATTATAACTAGAGCCGCCACTCTTCCCGGAGCGTCGCGCGCGCCTGTCTTACGCACACATACACGGAGCGCATAGATACCTACACGGTGCGCCCTTAAGAGCAAGAGAATGATGATATTATTCACTAGGTTTTCTAAGTTCAACAGGTTAATTAGAGTAGGTAATTACTTTTTTTTTATCTTATGCGAGGATATTTAAATGATTATTTCTATATCTTTAGTTTTATGTCATTTGTTCAATTTCCTGTGTGAAAACGCGAAAACCATGTGAAAACTGAATGGGGGAAAAATATTGGCTATGGGGATAATTCAGAAACTTGATCTAGCAGTGCCACAGACAAACCAGTGGAATAAGAAAATTTTAATTTTGTATCTATGGTCATAAATAAAGATTATTTTTAAAAAATAATGTGTTTTACTCTTTGTCAAAGAGTACAGTAATATAGCTGGAATAGAGAGCCCTCTCACGCGAATTTTTGATACCTATATTGAACGGTGTCGCCGTCTGGTACTATATCCGTTGAACTAATCCCAATAACTATAGGTGCGTAGGTACCTATATTTATATCTATATCTTTGTTATTGAATATGTTCTTGTATTTTCTATGGGTAGACGGGTAATTTGAAATGTAGGCCATATAAAAAACAGTTTTGAAAACAAAATGAAACCAATGCAGTTAATGTTTACAAAACTGAATGTTTTATAAAGCCAGCAGAAAAAAAAACCGGCCAAGTGCGAGTCTTACTCGCACACAGGGTTCCATAGCCTCAAACAATATAATCACAATATTTTGAACTGTCATTCATTAGTTAGTAGTATTAGTTAGAAAACTTCCACTCAGCCGCAAAACTAAATTTGTTTTTCACAGTATGATAATGAAAAACAAAGTTACTGCTGCAGTTTGATGAAAAAGTCTTATATCTCAAAAACTAAACATATCTAATTGAAACCAATTTTCGTTGATAGTTTTTATTACCTTCTACAATCCTAAATATTTTCAGAATTTTCCTCTTCTTACTTTAGAAATTAGAGAGGGGGGGGACGTCACACATTTTACCACTTTGGAAGTAGCTCTAGCGCAAACTATTCAGTTTAGAAAAAAATTATATTATAAACCTCAATTTAATTTTAAAGACTATCCATAGATACCCAACACGTAAGGGTTTGATGAAAAAATAAATTTTGGTTTTCAGTTCTAAGTCTAAGGAGCCCCCAAAATTTATTGTTTTTTTTCTATTTTTGTGTGAAAATCTTAATGCGGTTCACAGAATACATCTACTTACCAAGTTTCAACAGTATAGTTCTTATAGTTTCGGAAAAAAAGTAGATATGACATACGGACGGACAGATAGACAGATAGATATGACGAATCTATAAGGGTTCCGTTTTTTGCCATTCGGCTTCGGAACCCTAATAAAAACGACGATTATGTTTACAATGTGTGTGTATGTAATTTATTGATATTACTAAGGCGATGTTTATTATAATAGTCTTGAGCATACATTTTTATTTCATCGTCACCATCGAATGTAAACTTCCCGACTAAAAATTAAGATATTTATTGAAATATCTGTAAAGTATTCTTTCAACTTTTCTTTGTATTTCACTTTTGAATGGAAACTGCACAAATATTTCTATTACTGTTTTTATTTCTTTTTATAACACTTAACTCAACAGAACTTTCTAGAGTTTTAACAAAATCGAAAAACCACATAAATTACGCAAATTGGGTGAGATCTAAAAACATGCGCACACACCGAAAAAGGTGACCATTTTGTAAACAAATAAATTGCATGATAATGTTGCCAAACCTAAAAAAAAATATTTGCAATTTCAAAATGAAAATAAAAAAATGGTTTAATCTTGTTTAGAATTTAAATTAATTATTTTACTCAATTTTCATTCAAATCAAAAAGGTATGAATCAAACTGGAGATAATTGGCGTAAGCACCATCTATGTCATTTTAACGTACTAAATCTCAAGTTTATGCGGATTTCATAAGAGATGGTACTAGTATCTTTGTAAAAAGTTGGACGCCTATGTCAAGTATGGCAGTGTCCCCCCCCCCGTGCTCTTTGTCTACTATCAATAATGACGGCTAAAGCACTTCAAGTTTTCAACATCAGCTGCGTTAAAGTGGCCGAATTTATGGCCCTTTCATGGCGAATAGATGTGCGAAATCGATAACGACATGAAACCGATTTTATGGGGTGTCATTGCTTGTGCAGTTTGCTGTGGTTTGTCGGCCTTCGTCATTGTACTGCTGATAATTTTTGGGTCGATACGGGTGGTGTACGACAATGAAGTTGTTTTTGATTGGTGATGACGAAGACTACGTTTATTCCTAGCCTGTGTTTATAGTTTTATCGTTTAATAAGTGTTTTTTTTCATAAATATTTGAATGTGTTCGTTTTTTTCATAATGGTTTAACTTTACAATGATATAGTGCATGGTTGTTTTTCTTTCCTCTTTTCTTTCGACTATTTTTTGGTTCAAGAAACCTATACAAGATTGTTGGTCCTGTGTCAGTTAGGCTAAGGCCCGGACCCCATCAATCATCAATCCGTAGACTAGAGGAGAGATGTGTTAGCTACCAACAATAGAGTTTCGTTATTTACAGTAATTCTCGTCTCTGATTAGCTTATGATGTGGTTAAGTTGAGAAGAGATCTGTACTCCTCTTACTACTACCCCTGTGAACACTTGGTCCGACTGCTATGTCCGATCAATCGAACCACGCGAACTTTTTTTTCCTCTTGGTCCGATTAAGGAGTCGGACCACGCGGTCCATCGTTATTTTAGAACACTTGGTCCGATCGATCGGACCACGCGAACTTTTTTTTCCTCTTGGTCCGATTAAGGAGTTGGACCACGAATTCTATCATTAATTTAGAACACTTGCTCGGATCGATCGGACAACGCGAACATTTTTTCCTTTTGGTTCGATTAAGGAGTCGGATTATGAGGTATATATCGCGGTTTAGAACATACCAGGCCCCTCAGAAAGTATTGCGAAAAAAAGTTTTTATATATGGGAGACTGGCCAGTTATTATGTTTTTCGAAAATATGATTATTTATAAGTAAAAATAAGTAAGTTCCAATTTCAAAATTTCCCTCCACATTTTTTGCGAGTTAATTCAAAGTATTGTGTCTCACTGAAATATGGATCTGCGCCGGGAACATTTTAGAGCTATGATTTTATACGATTTCAAGTGTCGCCTGAAACCGGATGAATCGTACGATAGACTTCAAATGGCATTCATGGATGAAGGCCCTTCCAAGGCAACCGTGTATCGTTGGTATAACGAATTCAAGCGCGGTCGACCAACTTTGGGGGATGACGAAAGAAGCGGTCGCCCTTTGACGGCTGTTACCGAAGAAAACGTGCTAGCAGTGAAAAATTTAATCCAAGACAATAGGCGAATTACATATCAGGAGATTCAACACATATTGAAGATTGGATCGGGAAGCGTTCACGAGATTCTACACAGCCATCTTCGCGTGAGGAGGATAGTATCACGCTGGGTGCCGCACAACCTCACCGATGCTCAGAAGCAGGCCCGGGTGGAATGGTGCCGTGATATGCTTAACAAATTTGAAGCAGGCTCGTCTCGGCGTGTTTACGACATCGTTACAGGTGATGAGTCCTGGATTTATCAATACGACCCAGAAACCAAGCGCCAGTCGACTGTTTGGGTGTTTCAAAATGAGCCAACGCCTACCAAAGTGAAGCGATCTAGAAGCGGGGGTAAGATTTTGATCGCTAGCTTTTTTAATTTGACTGGCCACTTGGTATCAATTCCCTTACGGGATCAAAGAAGCATTAATGCCGAATGGTATACTTCCAAATGTTTGCCAGAAGTTTTCTCTGTTATAAGCAACAAGCGACCAAACACAGGGCTCCGCGGGCTACTGCTCCACCACGACAATGCACCTGCGCACACCGCACTCAAAACGAGGGACTTCCTGGACAGCACGCCAGTCAAACTCCTGGGTCACCCTCCTTACAGCCCTGATCTAGCACCGTGTGACTTCTTTTTATTCCCAAAAATAAAAAATCAGCTCAAAGGGATACAATTTTCGTCGCCGGAAGATGCGCTGGCTGGGTTCGAGCAGGCTGTAAACGAGGTGTCTGCGGCGGACTGGAAAAAGTGTTTTGAAAACTGGTTTAGGCGCATGAATCTTTGTATAGAGGCTGGTGGAAAGTACTTTGAAAAGATTTAATAAAAATATATGTACGTATAGAACAATTTTTTTTAGTTTCGCAAAACTTTCTGAGTGTCCCACGTATTATTGTTCGACTGATCAAAAGACTTGAACTTCTTATTAGCTTTTATTAAATTTAACTTGCCGTGTTAGTTTGTTTGGTAGTATTTATTGGTGACATTAAAATTTTATGCCCAACATTACTTCATCCTGCAGCCACGATCGTCTCCTCAAAAGGGAACTCCTCAACGGTTAAATTGTTTCATTTGCATTTGGGCATGAATGGAAGACAATACTCAAAGAGGGATCCGGTTTGTCATTAGTTTGTATGGAAAACGTGATAAAGTTTTTTTACATTTAATGTAAGTTAATTTCATTGTTTTTTCTACATTTAATGTAGGTAAATTCTAAACCAACTGGTCACAGTATTCATGCCTATCTGAGCTTTGACAAAGACTTCATGCCAGGAGGTACTACTGAAAAGTAAAGCCGTAACATCAGCAAACGCAACAATTTTCGAATCTGGAAACACTAACTGACATACATCATTTGTATAGACCAGGAACAGGGTCAGTCCAAGAATAGTGCCCTGTGAAACTCCAAAAGTCACTGGGACCTCTGCACTAGTTATGTTACCGATTTTAACACATTGTGTTCTGTCGGTTAGGTAATCCTTAAAGAGTTTTCATTGAAAACCCCGGATACCCAGGCTTTCGAGTTTTGTTAACAGAATAGAATATTAAAGATGGAATATTCCGTGAAACACTTGACCATTACGTTATTTTAATATTTAATTGACATGTGCGTGCGACGGAGGAATATTATTTCTTCGTCCGACATTTTTTTTTTCTTGTTTTATCTTTTCTACACACTGTGTCTACATTTCTAATCCAACTTTCCATTCGCAGGTCTGCTGGAAGAAATTTCTTTTGAAATAAGCAGTACCTTTGTGCTCTTGTATCATAATGTAGTGTCCTGTTAAGTGTTTTGTGTGTACATAAATAAATATTTTCACTTGACGTAAAAAATGTGCATTGACATCAGTCAGACTTACTAGAAATGTTAGTTTTCTAAGAAGGCTAGCTTTTCTTATTATTTTTTACTGGTAAAACGGTTTTAAATTAGATCGGACTAGAAGGAATCATAATTCCTCTTTGTCCGATCGATCGGACTATCAGAATTTGTGATTCCACTTGGTCCGATTAATCGGACGAAAAGGAAAAAATAGTTCGCGTGGTCCGATTGATCGGACTGAGCAGTCGGACCAAGTGTTCACAGGGGATGCATTGATTGCAGGGGTGATTACTTTGAATAAAAGAAATAAAAAAGTTCGAAAAAAAGTTCAGTCACCGCTGAGCGCTCCATGCGTGCAGATGTTAAAGCGCATCGCTGTTAAAAATGTCGTCGGCTAATGTGCTTAAATGTAATAATTGTAATCTCGTGGTTAATGAACTGCTTACGTTTGTGCAACACAAACATGAAGTGATGGATAGTGAAAGTTTAGTGAGGATATGCAGTTCGGCTTTTACAACAGAAGACATCGAAAAAGCTAAGTCATTACTGTTTCAATCTGTTCCTACTGGTATGCGTCAAATAAAACGTAAAAACAAAGAAGGAAAAAGTAAGAAAGATTTATTTGATATTATAGAAGTTTTTAAGAATATAGACCCTGAGAAGATTCCTGTTTTCGTAGCTCATGATCTAAACAAACTACCTCCAATTACGTTTGATCATGTAGACGTCAGTAAACTTTTAAAAGATATCGTTATCTTACAAAACGAGATCAAATTGTTTAAAAGTACGTATGTTACCGTAGATCAGCTGTTGCAAACAAAGCAGGAATTGATAAAAAACAACATTAACAGTGCAGGTGTTTGCGGCTTGCAGGTTGACAGTTTAAATGAAACTATTATACAGAATGACTATAGAAACATTAACCTAAGGCGAGGTGCATCATGTATGCAAGCTAGTTTTGCTTATGACAGCGGCCCCATGGGTCTTCCACACATGTCATCATTATCACTGACCTCTCAAAACCACATTGATAGTGCAAAGGACCAGCCAGAAAAGCATGAGTGTGAGCTTTCTTCCCCGTTGCTTGAGAGTATCGATGTTGTGAGTGAGTGCGATAAACCTGTTTCGTTAGCGCCTAACAAACAATTAGTGCGTCAGGATGATAAGATAACTACGAGCGAGGCGTCGACAGCGGGGGGTGTGAGAGAGACAGAGGTTCCGTTGCGTAGATTGGAGCCCACGTGCAATTCGAGTGGTACGTCGGCTGTGGCGCCTAGCAACAGCTGTCTGTCGAAACCTTATGATACGTTTGCAAATGTTGCGCGTGCGCCGGGTGAATGGAAACAACCAGTTAATGGTGGTGAATGGACTGAGGTACAGAGAAGTAGACATAAGAATAGGTTTATAGGACAGAAAGGCGTGGCTGTTACCACACCACAATGTAAGTTTAAGGCTGCGGACATCAGAATACCTTTGTTTATAAATAATGTTGACAAAGGAACTTCCCCTGCAGATATTGCTAGTTATATTATGACTACAACTCAAGTTATTGTGACATTGGAAAAAATTATAATGAAACAAGTTAAGGAGTACGATGCTTATAAGATATTAGTCCCTAGACACAAGTTGGCTATTTTCATGGACGACCGTATATGGCCCGAAGGTATATCTTTCCGTCGTTTTATAGACTTTAGATATAGAAAACCGTATAATCAAATTCAAAATGGACAGTCAACCACTAAGAAGACCCTCACATAACAGCAGCTTTATAAGCTATAACTGTAAGTCGCTCGTACGTTCTATGGACCACGTAAGAACCTTGTGCCGCCGAGCAGACATAATAGCCCTACAGGAAACCTGGCTGTTCCCGCACGACTTGCCGATACTTGGTACAATCGACCCTGACTTTGACTTCTGTGGCAAATCGGCCATAGACTCGTCTGCTGGTCTAGTACGAGGTAGACCATATGGTGGTGTGGCAGTGCTCTGGCGGAAAAGTGCGTTTAGTTCGGTTACGGTAATCCCGTGCAATAGTGTGCGTCTTGCGGCAATTAAGGTGGTTGTGTCCGATCGTTGTTTTGTTGTATTCTCCGTGTACATGCCTGTGAACTCAATTGAAAACTTAGTGGAATTTACTGACTGTCTTAGTGAAATAAGTGCCATAATTGAGAACACCGAAGTTGCGAGTGTGTATATTTTAGGAGACTTTAATGCTAATCCTTGTTCATTGTTTGGAAAAGAACTTTTAAAATTCTGTAACGATCAGCAATGGGTATGTGCAGATATAGAAAAGTTAGGAAGCTCATCTGACACCTTCACGTTCGTTAGTGATGCCCACGGCAGCACAAGTTGGCTCGACCACTGTGTGGTAACAGAGTCGGCGTGGCAGTCCGTACAGACTGTAAGGGTGAACTACGACTGTACTTGGTCCGACCACTACCCTCTAGAAGTGTGTTGTAACATTGCTGTTATAAAACCACAGTTTCTATTGCGTGAAAACACCCCTAACGGTATACTGTGGGCTGATAGGGATGAGCAACAAACTCAGCTTTACAGTAAAATATGCAACAAGCACTTTAGAAAGGTAGATTTTCCGTTAGAATTGTCTGGGTGTTGCGATCATTTATGTCACAATGATGATCACAAAATAATTATAGACCAAATGTACAAGGAAATTATCACGACTATGTGTGAGGCGGCTGTGACTAGTTCAAATTGTAAGGATAATGTAATAGAACGAAAGCATGTTGTATTGGGCTGGAATAAGCATGTTCGTGGTGCTCATGAACTGGCCAGGCTAAATTTTCAAACCTGGCTACTATATGGTAAGCCTACAATTGGACCTGTATATAACAACATGGTGGAGTCTCGGCGCAGTTTCAAAACTAAACTAAGATGGTGTCAAAATAATTCAGAACAAATTAAAATGGATATTCTAGCATCACACCATGCAGATAAAAATTTCAAAAGCTTTTGGAAAGGTACTAGAAAGCTAAACACTAAACCTACAGTCCCATTAAATGTTAACGGCGTAACAGAACCGCGTGACATTGCGAACATGTTTAAAGGTCTTTTCCAGCTAGATCCTCCTTCTTGTATGCCGGGGACGCTCAGTACTAATGAAGTTGGGCAGAACAACTTTGGGCCAGCAGTATTACCCTCGTTTACTGCTAAAGATATATCTGCCGTTATAAAGCAAATGACGAGGGGTAAGTCCCCAGGGCATGACGGAATTAGTATTGAGCATTTACAGCATGCGGGAATTCATCTGCCAAGAGTTCTAGCTATGTTTTATACATTTTGTTTGAGACACTCTTACCTGCCTGATGATTGTATGAAGACCGTAGTTGTGCCAATAATCAAAAATAAGACTGGTGATGCTTCAGATAAGAGTAATTATAGGCCCATTTCGTTAGCTACTACCGTGGCGAAAGTGCTGGACAGTCTGCTTGATCGTATTCTGAACAGTCATATAAGACTGAATGATGCTCAGTTTGGTTTTAGGAACGGGCTGTCGACAGAAATGGCAGTTCTTTGCCTCAAGCACACTGTCCGGTACTACACCGACAGAAAGACTCCGGTCTATGCCTGTTTTTTAGACCTTTCAAAAGCTTTCGATTTGGTGTCCTATAACGTGCTGTGGAATAAAATGAGGACAGAAACCAGCCTTCCAGAGGAAGTAATTAAGATTTTTGATTATTGGTACAACAACCAAACAAATGTTATAAGGTGGGCGGATGCGATGTCCGAAACGTACAGACTGAAGTGTGGAGTAAGGCAAGGAGGTTTAACTTCGCCCCGTCTCTTCAATCTGTACGTCAACGGACTCATCGAGAGGCTGAGCAATACCAAAGTTGGCTGCTCTATTGATGGAAAGCATGTCAATAACATTAGTTACGCTGACGATATGGTGTTGCTGGGCCCCTCCATAAGCGCGGTTCGAAAACTCCTCGCCATATGTGTGGATTATGCCGGGGCTCATGGGCTCAGGTATAATGTTAAGAAAAGCGAACTCTTGGTTTTTCAATCTCCTGGTCATACGGTGACGCACGTACCACCCCTCTGCATAGATGGTGTTTCATTACTCAGAGTTTCGCGATTCAAGTACCTGGGCCACTGGGTCTCGGATGACCAGTCAGACCACGAGGACATTGAGAGGGAGCGCCGGGCGTTGGCTGTTCGATGTAATATGTTGGCTCGTAGATTTGCACGCTGCAGTGAGGCAGTAAAAGTAACTTTGTTTCGGGCGTTTTGCCAATCATTTTATACGTGCAGTCTATGGGTCAAATATACGCAGAAGACAGTTAACGCCCTGCGCGTACAGTATAACAATGCCTTTAGGATGCTGATGCGGCTGCCGAGGCACTGCAGTGCTTCGGGCATGTTTGCAAACGCTCATGTTGATGGCTTCCATGCCATCCTTAGAAAAAGAGCAGCATCGTTGCTTAGTCGTGTCCGTGGCAGTAGCAACAGCATTCTGAGTGTTGTGGCTGGCCGATTGGACTGTCCAATATTGTGGAATTGCGTACAGTTGCACGTCAGATAAATATAAAAAAAATGTCACTATTAATTAACACGAAGTGCCCATCACTTTTGTTATTCCGTGTTCGCCTCACTTTTAATTTATTTATAATTGTAGTAGATCTCAAATTATTTAATTTATTTTAGTTTCATTTAATTTAATTTAATTTTTAAATTTGATTGTGGACATTTTATTTGACATTAGAAATGCTTGTATTAATTTTATTTTTTATAAATTTGTTATTTTGATGCTTTATTTGTAATGTGACGTGTTTCTGTCTATGATTATTTAATTACTAACATAATTTTAAGTTTTCCAACTAACCAAATTATGGATAATTGAGTCTGAATTAAATGAATTGAATTGAATTGAATTGAAAAAAAAAATACTTTAACTTTTTTCAAACAAAACGGCAATTTCATAGGTAAAGACCTAATATTAAGATTGGGTTAAGGGCAAGAGAATGATGATTTTATTCACTGTTTTCTAAGTACAATAGGTATTTAGGGTTGGATCTGCAATCGTGCTTTATATAAACGTGGGTTACTGTCAACCCTGCAGACAGAAATAGGAGCCCCGCGTAGCGGGGCTACGTCGACTATGCTTTTTAGGCGAATATAAAATGTTTTCAGGTTATGTTACAATAATTGGTTTTTCTCAAGAACGGTGCATTCCCTTGTAATGGGAGTGGTACCAGAGGAGAAGGGGTACACCCCCCGCCCCCAACCGAGAGTGGGGGGAGGGGGGTGAACCCTTTCAAATTTAAAAACTTCATCTAGCAACCTTAACCAATAGAATAATAAAATAATAACTTTAAATCTATGGTATTATATAGAGATTATTAAAAAAAAACTATTAAGTGTTTCACTCCCGCTTAAGGGTATATATGTTCTGTGGTTTCACTCTCTCTTTGGCAACTAGGGATGGGAAAGTGAAAAAAATATATCGATATTTATCGAATCGATTTTTAAACAATATCGATAATTAGCGAGTGGAAAATATCGATATATCGTCAGTTTTCGCATGATCACGCACGAATGCTCGAAAACCACAATTTTTATGATTTTTATACTCGATCAGCACTGCCGTCAAAATGGCGATGACCGTATTTATGCACTTGAAATTTATAAGGGTAAATTAAGAAACTTGCGCGCTACATACAGAAGTTTTTATGGCATTAAATTATGTAAATTTTCTCCAACTCTCTTAATTAACCCACACTCATAGTATTTGATAATCAGAATATTAAATATTTATATAAATAATGAGGATGACGAATGACATGATTGCTCGCCCCTTTCGGGGTCGATACCAACCCAGCGGAGGTTTGCGCGTCGAGCCCTTTTGGGGGCCCGTACCGAACTATATTTTTAATAGTATTAGTATTTCCGTGCACGCAGCCTTGTCTTACTGTTATATTGCATTTCATAAAGATTATGGCGGGATTTTATTAAAGATAACGATTCGCGAGGAGCATGCAAGGAGTGTATCAAATAAGTATCTAATAACATTAAACACGAAACCAATCTTGAAACAATATCGTAATTGATACGAATTCGATACTCTAAAATAAAAATCGAAAATCGATATATCGCTATTAAAAATATCGATTATTGTATAGAAAAATGTCGATATTTTTGCCCATGCCTATTGGAAACCATCAATAATGGCGGATAAAGCGCTTCATTCAAGTTTTCAACATCAGCTTCACTAATGTGCCCAGAACTAGACGACGACGCCAAGAAATGGATTTTTTGGGGTGCCATTGCTTGTGCAGTTTGCTGTTGTTTGTTCTTCATTGTACTGCTGATACTTTATGTGATGTTACGGACGTTCTACAACAGCGAAACTCTTTTTTTGGATGATGACGAAGACTACGTTTATTACTAGCCTGTGTTTATAGTTTTATCGTTTAATAAGTGTTTTTTTCATAAATATTTGAATGTGTTCGTTTTTTAGGGTTCCGTAGCCGAATGGCAAAAAACGGAACCCTTATAGATTCGTCATGTCTGTCTGTCTGTCTGTCTGTCTGTCCGTCTGTATGTCACAGCCACTTATTTCCGAAACTATAAGAAGTATACTGTTGAAACTTGGTAAGTAGATGTATTCTGTAAACCGCATTAGGGTTTTCACACAAAAATAGAAAAAAAAAAAAAAAAATTAAGGGGGTCCCCATACTTAGAACTGAAAACCAAAAAAAAATTTTTCATCAATCCCATACGTGTGGGGTATCTATGGATAGGTCTTCAAAAATGATATTCATGTTTCTAATATCATTTTTTTCTAAACTGAATAGTTTGCGCTAGAGCCACTTCCAAATTGGTAAAATGTGTGTCCCCCCCCCCTCTAATTTCTAAAGTAAGAGGAGAAAAATTCTGAAAATATTTAGGATTGTAGAACGTAAAAAAAACTATCAACGAAAATTGGTTTCAATAAGATATGATGTTTAGTTTTTGAGATATGGGACTTTTTCATCAAACTGCAGCAGTAACTTTGTTTTTCATAAACATACTATGAAAAACAAATTTAGTTTTGCGGTTGTGTGGAAGTTTACTAACTAATACTACTAACTAATGAATGACAGTTCAAAATATTGTTATTATATTGTTTGGAGCTATGGAACCCTGTGTGCGAGTAAGACTCGCACTTGGCCGGTTTTTTCATAATGGTTTATGTTAAAGAATGATTCTATTTGATGGGCAAGTGGACTGTATCTAAAGGGAAAGGTAGAAGGGACTCACCGAAGCTCGTTGAAGAGGGCCGGCTGGCTCCGAATACCTGTGATTTTATGCTGTGGGGCGCCCCAATTCTTGTTTCTTGTTGATTTGGATGATGATAGGTTGATGGCACACACAATTACTGTCTTTGATCACACTTGGTTGCTGTATTTCACAATAGTTTTTACGGAGTCGATGAGTTCAAACGAGATATGGCGGGGACTGGTTGATGAGGTGAAAAAACGTTAGGTGGCGCTATGCGCGCAGGAAATCGTAGGGATGGAAAGGGCGGGAATTCAAATCATGCTTTATGGTGCTTTAACATTATCTTCCCCCCCTGCTGGCGAATTGATGAGACTGAGAAGTCTGTAATTAATATTTGTTCACAACAACCATTGCTTTGATATTATGATAGGATAAATTATGATAATGCTGATGAATATATAAAATAGAATAGGTAATTGAAATGTTTTGATCACAATATGAATGTATGAAAAAATAAGACATGACTAGTCAGTCATATCTGGCAATGGGCACAACTTCACAAGTGGCCTTTTGAGCATGCCTTGTTGTGCAGTCCTGACCGTAGCTGAACGAGAAATGCCATCGCGTCCTGGGTGTAATTCTACGATTCTACCTAAACGCCATCGCAGTGGGTGAGTAGTCTCGTCTCTGATAATAACGAGCTGGTTGATTTTTGCTGGAGGTGAATTCACAGTCCATTTCAATCGCTGTGACAAATTTGTGAGGTATTCACTATGCCATCTAGTCCAGAAATCCTGATGCATTTTCTGTAATAGATGCCAACGTGTTAGCCTATTCATTTTTGTGTTGGAATAGTCTGGTGAAGGCACTGATGTTAGGGGTGCTAATGTTAAAAAGTGCCCTGGTGTGAGTGCTGTTAAATCTGATGGATCTGAACTCAGTGCTGATATTGGTCGCGAATTTAAAACTGATTCGACCTGTGTCAAGAGTGTGTTTAACTCCTCGTATGTTAGGATTTGATCACCTATCACACGATATAGGTGAGTTTTTACGGACTTCACCCCAGCTTCCCAAAGGCCACCCATGTGTGGTGATCCTGGGACATTAAATTTGAAGTCAATGCGCTCCGAATCACAAGCTGAGCGCATGATTTCTGATAATTGTGACTGCGCACCTTTGAAATTGGTTCCACAATCGCTATGGATGATGTTGCAACGACCGCGTCTAGCAATGAATCTGCGTAGAGCAGCCAAAAAGCAAGAGGACGATAAATCGCTGGCAAGCTCCAGATGGAGAGCTCTTGTTGAAAAACACACGAAAAGACAAAGGTATGCCTTTGTTGAACGCACACCTCGATAACGTTGAAACGTAATGTTGAAGGGTCCTGCATAATCACAACCCACAACCTGAAATGGTTTGATTTGATTGACGCGAGAGTGTGGTAAATCTGCCATTACTGGCTGAAAGTTTCGTGGCTTCATACGGAAACAACGATAGCATTTTGAAATGATCTGATTGATGGCTCGCCTTGGTGACAAAATCCAAAAATTTTGAAGTAACAGATACTGCATTGTTTGCAGACCGGGGTGTAAGTTTTCGTTATGTGTGCACTGGATGATAAGTTGCGTCAGACGATGCTTGCGAGGAAGCAGAGCTGGATGTTTTGTTTCATAATCAAGGTTTGACTGAGAGAGCCTACCCCCCACACGCAACACCTGGTTTGAATCTAGAAATGGACTAAGTTTTCTGAATGATTTTGACAATACGTGATTTGATCTCAAATTTTTGATTTCTTCACTAAATTCGGAATGTTGGGTGTGTTTCACAAGTACCATGAGGCTATGATGAAGTTCTTGTTCTGTTAAATGACCTGTAGGCTTGTTTTTGCGCAGGGCGTTGATAAAACGATTGCAAT
This sequence comes from Cerastis rubricosa, assembly GCA_949152445.1. Classification (NCBI taxonomy): domain Eukaryota; kingdom Metazoa; phylum Arthropoda; class Insecta; order Lepidoptera; family Noctuidae; genus Cerastis; species Cerastis rubricosa. The sequence continues at coordinate 1,571,427 of OX424551.1, forward strand.
ATGTTAAAATACGTTGAATCTTCCTCAATGATGAAAATCTTGTTAATAATTGATCGATTGGATTAGTTTCTACTGCGTTTGACACGTTCAAAACGCAGGCACGTTGCTCACAATTCACCTCTGGATGTGGCGTCATGTTTGAATGTTGAGGCACTTTAGGCCATTGATCTTGATTTAAGGATAGCCATTGAGGGCCAGTCCACCACAGGTCATGATTGATAAGCTCGTCGGGTGATAACCCACGACTCGCGGCATCCGCAGGGTTTTGCTTTCCTGGGACATGATTCCAAATTGCTTCTGGTAATTTACGCTGAATATTTGATATGCGATTGCCAACAAACGCCTTAAAATTTGATGAATTTGACTGGATCCATGACAAAACTATCATAGAATCAGTCCACGCACGTACACTCTCTATGGGAAGAAGTTTGCTGTACATGTTGATGATGTGTCTCATTAGGTCTGCCAGCAAAGAACTGCCACACAACTCAAGCCTTGGTAAAGTTCTGCGTTTCGTTGGAGACACACGAGACCTCGCACTAACCAGGATGACCTGGTGTTGATGATATTGATTGGTAGCACGAAGATATACAGCAGCTGCATAACCAGCTTCACTCGCGTCTGAAAACCCATGCACCTGATAAGTCACAGCGTCGTCGGATGTGATGCGGCGTGGTATCTTAAGCTGAGCTAGGTGAGGCAACTGCTGAACATACTTTGTCCAAATTTGATTGATCTCGTCGGGAACGGGTTGATCCCATGATGAACCGAGCAACCACAAACGCTGAATTAAATGCTTGGCTAAAAATGTTAATGGTGTTAAAAGACCAATGGGGTCATAAATACGTGCCAGCTCTGAAAGCATGGTGCGTTTAGTACACTCACGATTGATTTGGTTCACTTGGTAGTTGAATATGTCCTCCTGGGAATTCCAGGCTAGACCAAGAACCTTCACAAAATTACCATTACTATCGAATGTTTGATTGACGTTTGGCACTGCTTTATGTTCTTCTGGTATGTTTTGTAATACAGCCGCATGATTGCTGGACCACTTTCTCAGCTCAAAGCCTCCAGTTGCCATGATGTTAATCAGCTGCTGCTGAAGAGCGACCGCCTCTTCGATGCTCTGGCATCCTGTAACGACGTCGTCGACATAGAGGTCCTCCAACAACACCTGAGCTGCAGCTGGAAATGAGCTGCCTTCGTCGCGGGCCAATTGATGTAATACGCGAATTGCTAAAAATGGTGCTGATGATACACCGAAAGTCACACGATTGAGACGGTATTCTTGTATTGGCTCACTAGGGGAACACCTGAACAGGATTCTCTGAAAATCCAGATGTTCTGCTGCTATTCGGATCTGCCGGTACATTTGCCGGATATCCGTACAAAACACAATGGAATGAAGCCTGAAACGCAAAAGAATGTTGGTGATGTCAGCCTGAAGTTTGGCGCCTGTAAGAAGAGTGTCATTTAAGGATACACCTCTTTTATCCTTCATTGATGCATCATAGACCACACGAAGGCTACGATCTGATTTTGATACGGCATGATGCGCCAAGTAAAATGCTGTAGAAGATTGACACTCAACTGCAGGGACCTTCTCCATCTGACCACTTGATAGGTACTCCATAACATGTTGATTATATTGTTCATGAAAAGCTGGCTTCGCCATGAGTCGTTTTTCCAGCTGCACAAAGCGCCGATGAGCAATTGCGTAGGCATCCTCAAAGACCACTGATGATTGATCACGGAATGGTAACTGGACAATGTATCGTCCCTCACTGTCACGTTTGTGTGTTGATTGGAATATTTCTTCACAATGTATGTCATCCACCGAATGAGATTGTTTGTTGTCTTCACATGGTATGCTATCCAACTCCCACAACTTCTGAATGGCAATATCCAGATTGTCGTCCATTGATACATGATTGATTGATAGAGGAATGGAGGATGATGGCTTTGATAATGTTTTTCCCATGAGAATAAATCCAAATATGGTATTGATGGCAGTTGCTGCATGTGGACCACCATCAATTTTCCCTGGTAAAAGAATTTGAGGGAATATCTCTCCACCAATGAGGATATCCACAGGACCAGAAGAATGATATTTCTCATCAGCCAATTTGATATTTGATAAATGTTGAAAATTGTTGATGTCCACTGGATGAGTGGGCATGTCACTACAAATTTTGTCCAAAGTCACCGCTTCTGTTGTAAAAGAGGGCTCTGGTTTTCCAACTGGTCTGATTTCTAAAAAGACTTTGCTCAAGGAAAATGCAGGAACGTCCCCTATACCTGACATAGGAGTTTGATTTTTATACTGTGTCAACCCTAAGCGACGGACACATACCTTGGTGATGATGTGACTTTGACTACCGGGGTCCAATAAGATACGGACCTTCTGAAAGGAGCCTCGACCGTCCTTGACCTCCACTTCAGCAGTGGCAAGCATCACAAAATGAGTTTTTGATGATGATCCTGTAGTTGTGTTTGATAATGATGTAACGGGTGTGATCACATTTTCCTTGGAATCAGAAGTTGGTGCTGGGCCTTTCCCTGTATGAGAAACGCCTGGTTGTTTATGTTGAGAATTGACTACACCACTTGTCTCTGTCTTTTTTGTAAAGTGTAGAAGGCTATTGTGCTTTTGTCCACATGATTTGCACGTATGTGATGAAATACAGTTGGCTGTGATGTGGTTTGACCGTAAACAGTTGAAACACAATTTGTTTTGTCTGACAACTTGAGACCTATCATAAGGAGTTTCTGCTAAAAACTTTGAACATAAGTAGAGAGGGTGATCCTCTTTACACACTACACATGATTGATGAGGCGCTTGGGCCAAAAGCGTTGTAGGCTTAGAATGGTTGTTCGAAACCACACGCTTGTTATTTTGCTGTTGCACAGCTGATGATGATGATTGATAGTTCACATTTAATGTTGAGCGTTCAAGGGCATTACACCTGTCTACCAAAAATGTGGATAATTCCTTGAAGCTTGGAAAATCACTACTTGTATTGGCCAGCTCAAAAGCTTCCCGAGATGCCTTATCTAATTTTGTAAGCAATGAGTGAAATAACACAAAATCCCACTGTGTTGTTGGTAGCCCTAAAGATGCGAGCATTGATAAGTTCTCACTATAAAGGTCTAACATTGTACGCAAGCTTTGAGCAGAACTGGAGTGCATTGCCTTCAAATTGTTGATCTGTTCCCAACACATGAACGCCAAATACCTCTTATTGTTATAACGATTCACTAATGCTTTATATGCACTGATGTAGTTACCCTCACACACAGGAAACGCACGAATGATATTGATTGGATCTCCAGATAAGGATGTGATTAAATATTGAAACTTTTCTACATTTGATAAGTCATTTCTGTTATGCACTAATGTGTTGAAAAGGTCAATGAACCCAGGAAAATCTTTGAATTGCCCTGTGAATAATGGCAGCTTCATAGGTGGTAACTTAGCTGTTTTATTTTTTGACTCACTGGACGACGAAGAAGTCTCCACTCTTGCCGACAAGTGTTTACGCTTGGCCTCTAATGTTTCAAAGAACATATCATCAGCCTGTTCTTGGAACTTAAACTGAGCTTGTTGTACTTCCTTTTCGTCCATACCTGCCTTTTTGTACTCACATATTACTTGAACGTGGGCTTCGTTAAATGTTTCGAATATTTGGGGTTGGATCTGCAATCGTGCGGCAATACTTGGGTGGTAAAAGGGGTTAAAGCTAGTAGGATTTGGGTTCCCGATTATAACGCTACTACTCTTATTACAAGGTTATGCATATTTTTCGAGATATTAATGAAAAATGTTTCTATCCTCAAATCGGATAAAAAGCGAAAACGGAACGTTAAAATGGGCGATTGACAACCAAATCTGTTGCACATATTGTCTGTGGTGCAAAATGTCGTAAAGAATTAGAAAAAAGGAACGTAAAAAAAAAGTATGCTAGTTGCTAAGTGTCACTGTCATTCGTTTGTTGTTCATTCTGTTTCTCCTCGAGTTGCGTGAATGTGTTTCTTGTGTTTCATAGTAATTGTATGTGTGTGCAAAAGGCAATGTTACTATAGCTACCTTGAGAATTAGGATGCAAGAGCGAGCGAAGCGAGCTCTGGACTTGGGGCACCCCGACTCGGACAGGTTAGGTTCGAAGGGGATGGCGGGGTCTAGTGAGCGAGCGGAGCGAGCGAACTAAGACCCCGACATCCCCTTCGTGTTAGGTTACTGTAAACCTTGCAGACAGAAATAGGAGCCCCGCGAAGCGGGGCTACGTCGACTATGCTTTTGAGGCGAATATAAAATGTTTTGAGGTTAGGTTACAATAATTGGTTTTTCTCAAGAACGGTGCATTACCTTGTAATGGGAGTGGTACCAGGGGAGAAGGGGTACCCTCCCCTTCCCCCAACCCCCTCCGCCTGCCGCAGATTTCTAAATTTTTACTTGTTTTGAGGTTAGGTTACAATAATTGGTTTTTCTCAAGAACGGTGCATTACCTTGTAATGGGAGTGGTACCAGGGGAGAAGGGGTACCCTCCCCCTCCCCCCAACCCCCTCCCACCCCCCTCCGCCTGCCGCAGATTTCTAAATTTTTACCATGATTATGAACCTCTTACGAACACAAAACACTGGCACAATTTGATATTAATTGCGTTTATGTTAATTAATGTATGATAAGTTTGTTTGATCGAATGAGCTCCCGCGATGATGAATGATAACTTCGAAAAATGATAAAATACACTTGTTATGTTGTAGAACAATAGACACCCGTAATTAAAACAAAAGTTATGTTCAAAAGTGAGGTTAGATGATAAAAATATGTTACGATTATGTTAAATTGAGTGATTGTTGTGTTGCATTTGGTTTTTGCGAACAAATATGGCTGACCCCACAATTTTCACAATAGAAAAATAGGATTACTGATACTATTTCAGCAATCCGACTCGACAAGGACCATTTAAAATGTTAAAGAATGATTCTATTTGATGGGCAAGTGGACTGTATCTAAAGGGAAAGGTAGAAGGGACTCACCGAAGCTCGTTGAAGAGGGCCGGCTGGCTCCGAATACCTGTGATTTTATGCTGTGGGGCGCCCCAATTCTTGTTTCTTGTTGATTTGGATGATGATAGGTTGATGGCACACACAATTACTGTCTTTGATCACACTTGGTTGCTGTATTTCACAATAGTTTTTACGGAGTCGATGAGTTCAAACGAGATATGGCGGGGACTGGTTGATGAGGTGAAAAAACGTTAGGTGGCGCTATGCGCGCAGGAAATCGTAGGGATGGAAAGGGCGGGAATTCAAATCATGCTTTATGGTGCTTTAACAGTTTAACTTTACAATGACATAGTGCATGGTTGTTTTCCTTTCCTCCTTTCTTCCGACTATTTTTTGGTTCAAGAAACCTATACAAGATTGTTGGTTCTGTGTCAGTTAGGCTAAGGCCCGGACCCCATCAATCATCAATCCGTAGACTAGAGGAGAGATGTGTTAGCTACCAACAATAGAATTTCGTTATTCATAGTAATTCTCGTCTCTGATTAGCTTATGTGGTTAAGTTGAGCAGAGAGAGAGAGATCTGTACTTATCTTACTACTATTATGAATGCGAATGTTTGGTTGGATGGGTGGAAGTTTGTTATTTAATCACGCTACAACGGCTGAACAGATCTGGATGAAATTTGACACAGAGTTGGATTATTTATAGTATAGCACAATGTGCTTACCCGATCATAGTAACATGCTAGGCTTAGAAGTTAGAACTAGTGAGTACATGACCCTGTCAGGGCGCAGCAAGATAACTTAAAACTAATTAACATCACCACTCTCTTGCCCTTATCCCAATTGATTTGGAGTCGGCGCAGCATGTCGTCTTCTTCCATTCTTCTCTATTATATGTGTGTGTCTGTGGGTGTCATGTGATACCTCTTTTCTTGCCATATCATCCTTCACACAGTCCATCCATCGTTTCTTTGGTGTTCCTCTAATATCGTCATCATACTCAAAACTTTCCTCACGACATTTTCTTCATTCCTCCGCAACACAATGCCCATACCACGACAACCGATTACCAGGGTGTGTAATATATGCCATAATAACAGATAATATATTTTCACTTGAAATAACGTTCACATGATATAATTTTCATATGCTATAAAAACAAATAACCTAATTTCATGTGACCTAATATTACATTCCATATAAACTTCTTTTGCTCTAAAAACATTTAGTGTAACGTTTATTTAATCTAAATTTTCATTTGACCTAATTTTCATATTTACTCATTTTCTGCCCAAATTCTGTAGTGAGTAAGTAAATATCAGAAAACATCATACTGTTATAACCTCATCTAACCCAAATGATTCACCACCAATAGAAAGGATCTGGCACTCGGCGGCCGCTGCCACGCACCGCTCGCTTTGCTCGCTTGCCTTCGCGCGCTAATGGTCATGGTTCTAACCTAACCTAACCCACATGATTCACCAACCATTTGGGGATCTGACGCAGGAATGTATGAGGAAAAATATACGAACTAAATACTATACTAACTGAATATTAGTTCAAATGTGCATTATAGAAAATGTTTATTAGACCATGTAAAATTAGAAACAACTGAAATTATATCAATAATTCATTATATCATTTTGATGTTATACTAAACAAAAATTATATCAAACGAAATTAGGTCATATGATCATTAGAACTTTTGTTATTATATCAAATGGTACGCACCCCGATTACCATACATCTTTTCAGTCACCGGCGCCTTTTTCACACTTTCTCATTTATGTACTCATTTCTTATTATATCCATTCGCGTAAAACCTAAAACTAATAATTAGCAATGTATACTTAATATCCACGAGATAACACACTCATACACATCTAAATTTCCACGCCAACGCGTCGTGGGCAACAGCTAGTGTCACATATTTGTTTTGGCTATCCTCCGCACTCAGTTGCTAGACAGGCAGCAGCACACAGTACCCAGTGGAGACAAGAAGAGATTTAAGTGGTGTGCGCTGATCCGACTTTCGTGGTAGATCACGCTAAACTCTGCGTGTTGCCTGTATACGCATCTCTGCTCTGCGCCGGTCTAGCCAGTACCGAAGCATCTCCGCGCAGCTACGGTGGAATCACCCTCTTATCGTCGTATACCTCTCGTCACCACATGTAGCCTTTGGAGGAGTTCAGTCCACTGTTTCCAAAAATACGCCAGTATATCCCAGGATTCTTGAGTTAGTTTCTTGAAAATTTTATGGGAACCACTTCAAACAAAACTATCTGTATTTTTATTTGGACATAAACAGTATAAATAACTTACTGAAGTGAAACTTCTTATGCGACTTCCAACAAGGTTGCGTTAAACGTTTAACGATACCATGGAGGCGGTATGAAAGCACTCATTTCCACATTACAAAGTTTTACTTCTTCCGCGCGGAGGGACTCCATGCACTATTTCAAGTGCACGATTCTGGTAATAAGTTTTAAAGGTCAAATGATGCGAATGACTGTTGTTATATATGGGAATCCGCGCGCGAATGAATGACTGTTGTTATATATGGGAATCCGCGCGCGCGCTGTCGACAAGCGAACATCAAAGTAAATGAGCTCCGCTCATTATTATTGTTAAAAAAAGACTAAAGTGTTAATTTGTAATTAAGTCTACTTAAATCTATTCAGTACGATATTAACTATAAGAACAAGTGTTATCACCTGTGAAAGAAGTGAACTTTTTGGACCAAATCACTCAGTGTTTTTTTTTTTTTTTCATGAATAAAAAATCTTTACAAAGTGGATCAAACAACTACCTAGTAAATGAGTTGAACATTAAAGTGACAATCGTTAAGGTGTTAAAACAGTTGTAATAAAACGGATCTATCAACTTTATCTGTAGCAAAATAGCAAAAAATAAACAATAACAATTTTCGTAAACTCTTTCTTCCATAAACTTGAGTGTTTATTGGGATGGTGAAAAGTGTAACTAAAAACAAAATAGTGGAGTTATTCTGAACACAACAGTGACAAAAAAAAACTCTTTTTATGGAAAAAAGTGCAAAAATAACTATTGCATGAATCATCACAACGTCTTTTTAAAATTTAAATTCATACGATGAATGTCGATCACTATTTCGCCTAAACTTCTAACTGCACGGTTGGTCTCACGGCCGCGGTCGCGCCTGCAATATTGTGTAGATGGCGTGTCTCGAGTTCGATCCCCAGTGAACCAACTCACTTTTTAAAGTTTACTTCAAAATTTTCGACATGAATTTCTTGGATAATATCACATTTCGCCGAACGAGGACAAAGTCGGATTCAATATTAAACGACAGCGAGGTAATAGCTACTATACCAACATTGAATGAGACCGTTACCAGTGTACCAGAAATTTCCGATGACGAAGACGATTTAGTTAAGAAACTACGTGAACAAATTACTCATCTTACATTAGAACTGCAGAGCGCTCACTCGGAAATTGAATCTTTGTCTTTAGAAAATAGTAATCTCAAGTCTTTAAACGATAAATTGAGTAAAAATAATGATCTTTATAAGAAAGTAACTTTAACACCCGCCAAACTGAAGTCGTCCAGCTCAAAAAAGAACAAAAGTAGTAACAATAAAAACAATAAACAAACTCAAACAGTGACACCGAAATCGAAGATAAATAACACTTATAAACCGACACTACAAAGAGATCATACAGTCGAAAATGATTCAAAACGCAACAAAATATGTATTATAAGCACAGACAATAAAAATAACTTGCTTTATATTGCAGAAAACAATTTTGAGAAATTTGAACTTTGTCACTACATCACACCCCATGGTAGTATACAAGTTCTGCTGAAAGGTATTAAAGAAAAGTTAGCGAATTTCACCTCACTGGACTTCTGCATTATTCTACTTGGTGAAGAGGACTTTAAAGTCACAAATAGATATTTAGATAGTATACTACAGATAAGACAAGTCCTGCAAGAAATCACAAACACTAACATAATTATTTGCACCCCTACGTACAAATTCTTTACAAATAACTACTTGTATAATTCAAGAGTAGAAACGTTCAACAATTTATTATATTTGGATACAATTACTCACGAACATGCATACTTTTTGGACAGCAACGAGAATTTGAGATATGACGACACGATGTTCGACAGACGCACTGGCTCGATAAATAGTTCCGGAATGCAGTTATTGTTCAAGGATGTTAATAGAATGATTGTTTATATAGAATCCTCCATCACTAGTTGTAAATATGGAGTTGACCTAAACAAGGAAATGTCACCGAGTCTAAATAACACCCCAGAACCTACTCCGCAAAAGCTTTTTCGGTCATAAATACATCACCATACTGCACCAAAACATTGCAGGTTTGAGGAGCAAGTCCGATGCATTAACAATCTGCTTACAAGAATTATCGGATAGAAATACTGATATTGATGTTATTTGTCTGACTGAACATTTTATGATGTCGGGCCATGAAGATATATGTGTAATACCCAATTTTTGCATAGCTGCCTACTTTAGCAGAAGTAATTCTAACAGAGGTGGGTCGTGTATCTACGTGAAGAAAGGTCATCATTGGAAAGCGATTCCAAAGTCGGTGTTATTCACTGAGTGCTCAACTTTTGAATGCTCAGCCATAGAACTAATAGACTACAAAGTAATTATTATCTGTTTGTATAGAGTTCCGGTTGCTAGTAACCTGAGTAATTTCTTCGAAAGATTAGACAAGATGCTCAAATATGTAAATAGAACCTATAATAAGCATAATATTGTGATAGCTGGGGATTTTAATATTAATATTTTAAAACAAAATAATATTACATCTGAATTTGAATGTTTACTTCTTAATTATAACTTAAGGCTTAATACCGAACCTACCAGAAAAATCAGCAAAACATGTATAGATAATTTTGCTCACAACTACCACAATAAGTGTAGAGCAGAAGTGATTGACTTTGCATTATCTGATCACACAGCTCAGATATTGAGGTGTCAGGTCAAAAAGGTGTGCCTGATAAAAAGTTGGAAAATTAAACGTAGAGATTATTGTGAAGAAAATCTTAAGAAGTTTAGAACTTGTATAGAGAAATTATCTTTTACGGAAATGTACTCAGTCTCTGATCCGAATATAGCCTACAATGCTTTCATTGATTTGTTTAAGTTATTTTATGATCTTTGCTTTCCATTTAAATATATCGCCATTAATAATCACCGTAAAGCTAACTGGATAACGCGAGGGATCAAGGCCTGTAGTATTAAAAAACGTGATCTTTTATGGCAATACAGAAAAAAACCCAGCCAGGTAAATAAAACTAAACTGACACAATTTTCAAAAAGATACAAAAAAGTAATAAAATTAACCCAGCGCGCACAAAATAATCATTTAATTAATACGTCGGTTAATAAGAGTAGATCGGCATGGAATATTATAAACGAACCTAAACAAAATTTACCAAGTGATACTTTAACTAGCATTAAAATAAATGGCAAAACAATAACTGACCCCTGTGAAATATCGAATGCTTTTAATAATTATTTCATCGATAAAATAGTACCTAAGGATGATTCACTCAATATGCAGTATAAATTTTATATGTCGTCCAAGCAAAAGTCTATGTTTTTAAAACCATGCTTGCCATATGATGTATTGCAGATTATTAGGAGTTTAAAAAATACGAATAGTGTCGGTTATGATGGCATATCAACTAAAGTCTTGAAATATATAGCTATGAATATTTCTGCTCATCTTTCCTATCTGATAAATCTATGTATTGAAGCTGGAATCTACCCTGAAAAATTAAAAACTTCTATCATAAAACCAATTTTCAAAAAAGATAATAGAGAATGTCTAGAAAACTATAGACCTATTGCCTTAGTTCCAGTTATTTCCAAAATATTTGAAAAATATATTTACAAAGAACTTAATAACTATTTAGAAAATAACAATATTCTAGCAAAAGAACAAAAAGGTTTTAGACACAATAAATCTATAAATATGGCCATATATGACTTTCTGAATTTTGTTATGGTTAATGTTGACAAAAGAATACCTGTCTGCTCTATCTTTATGGATATGACACAGGCTTTTGATTATGTCAAACATGATATATTGATTGGCAAACTTAATGAATATGGAATAAGAGGTAATGTACTGAAATTATTTGAATCATACCTCAAAGGCCGTCACCAATACACTGAATTGACTAGAGTGAATATCCTAACAAAAAAAGAAGAAACCTTTAGATCATGTGAACGTCAACTAAACTACGGTGTTCCTCAAGGAACCGTTTTGGGGCCACCACTTTTTATATTGTACATTAATGACTTACCCAATGCCACTGAAAATCCTATAGCTCTTTTTGCAGATGACAGTACAGTAACTATAAAATGTAAAGACATAAATACTTTTGAAGATGACATAAATAACACATTGAGCTCTGTTATGGATTGGCTTAATATTAATAATCTGAAAGCCAACTTAAGTAAAACCAAATTAATGTACTTTAGACAGCGTTTACCAGCACCAAATAACCTAAATGTCAATTTTGACATGCAAACAATAGAGGAAGTAGACAATTGTAAATTTTTAGGCTTATATATTGATGACAAAATGACCTGGAAACCGCATATTCAACAGCTGTGCAAGCGAGTTAGCAAATCTGCCTATGCCTTACATACACTTGCAAGCAAAATAAACTCCAGTGCCCTCTTAATTGCGTATCATGGGCTAGTGGCATCTGTTCTCAGATATGGCATAATTTTTTGGGGGAATTCCACCGACAAAGATCTCGTTTTTAAGGCACAGAAACGATGCATTCGGGCTATGTTTGGTTTAAAATCAACGGAGAGCTGTGTGCCTTTCTTTAAAAAGCATGGTATCCTTCCATTACCGTCACTATACATATTTGAAGTAGCAGTTTTTGTTAAACAAAATCCTCATTTATTTACTTTAGCATCTATAGCTTTCAATCGGACCCAAAGGGACGAAAGTCGTCTGTACGTTCCAAAAGCCAATACTGCCTTGATGTATAAAAGTATCTTTCACATGGCAACAGTTCTGTTTAATAAATTGCCAAAAGAGCTAAAAAAACTACACATTAACTTATTTAAACAAAAACTGAGAAGTTTGCTTTGTCAAAAATGTTATTATTGTGTATCGGATTTTTTATCAGATAAATTTTGACATGTAAATGTAATTTTTGTAATGTAATTTGCTTTTTTGACTATATTGTAATCAATCATCATTATTTATCTAAATCTGAATTATATTTGACATTTACCTAAAAAAATGTTTTGAAAATTATCCAACAAATTATTTTGACATTTATCTAACAAATTATTTTGACATCTACCCAACAAATTATTTTGACTTCTGTTCCTTTAGTAATCAAAGAATACAATCATTTATGTAGTTAATTTGTATTTCAGTATGAGTAAGCTCTTTATTTGCATGTAAAAATTGTAATTAATTATTTTTGTATGCCTACAATAGGCTGATCATAGCGCACATTAACCTTAAACATGTCCAACCACTGTACCTACCTATGTATCACAAATAAAGTATATCTGTATCTGTATCTGTATCTGTATACGGCTAACCGAAGCAGTTTACATTGGTTTTCCTAATAGAATTAAGGTACTAGGTTCGACTTTAGTCCCAGGTACCTAATATTTTTGCCATTAGGAAAATATTTCTCTATTCGCGTACTTGTTACCAGCTTTACAAACCAAATAGTGATCCGCATGGCCATGGACTTGGTATTTACTAAGTCCATGTGCATCGCATTTTCAGAATTTCCGTGTTGGTAACACTGTAAACACAAAATGCTGCAGAATTCTGACACCAAAGTAGGGATGGGCAAGTGAAAAAAATATATCGATATTTATCGTTTCGACATTTTTAAACAGTATCGATAATTATCGAGTGAAAAATATAGTCGGTTTTCGCATGATCACGCTCGAATGTTCGAAAACCACAATTTTTATGATTTTTAGATTTACATGACATGGGACTTAAACAACTGGTGATATGTTACTGTTCAGAAAATACAGGCAATGTCTAAACTAATATTATAAAGAGGAAAGATTTGTTTGTTTGCATTGAATAGGCTCCGAAACTACAGGTCCGATTTGAAAAAATATTTCAGTGTTAGATAGCCTATTTATCGAGGAAGGCTATAGGCTATATATCATCACGCTACGAGCAATGGGAGTGGAGCAGCAATGAAAAATGTTGCGAAAACGGGGAAAATGTGACGCAAACGAAGTTGCGCCGGTCAGCTAGTATTTGATAATCAGAATATTAAATATTTACATTTATAATAATAATAATAATAATAAATCATTTATTTCAGATTCATCCACGGTAGAAGATTACATCCATATTTGTTAGTACAATAGCGAGCTTACAAACTAGTGTTAGTAACAATGAATTGAAAACATAAAATAATTATAATAATTCAATAAAATAAAATAAATAAAATAATCGTAACAAACTTAAATAAAAACGGGCAGTGGTCCGGGTGGACTAACCGATGATGGTGGCAAATCCCTATACGACTGCATGCAGCCGTATCCAGCGAGCCAGCATCGGCGAGTCCCAACGGTTCGCCAGCGCGCGCAGGATGGTGTTGGGACTGTCGCGCGTGCGGCGCATGATAGAAGCGCACCGTTTGCGCATGATGGCCGCAAAGCCATCTGTGTCAGCCGCCGCAAACATCGCGGAGGCGCTGCAGTAGCGCGGCAGTCCCACCAACACCCGGAACGCGTTATTGTATTGAACGCGCAGATCACTGTATGTCCGCTGTGTATAGTTAACCCACAGGCTGCAGGTGTAAAAGGACTGACAGTACGCTTTAAAAAGTGCAACTTTGACAGTCCCCGTGCACCGTGAAAACCTGCGGGTCAACATGTTGCATCGGACAGACAGTGCTCTGCGCTCCCTTTCAATATCTACACTGTCCTTAAGATCCTCGGTGACCCAGTGGCCCAAATACTTAAATTGCTCGACTTTGTTTAGAGTTGTACCACATAAGGTGAAATTCGGAACGTATGTGTATCGATTGTTGTCCGGCCTGAAAATCATTATTTCACTCTTTTTCGCGTTGTATTTGAGCCCATGAGCCACCGCATAGGACTCACAAATTTTCAGGAGCCTTCGTAAGGCACCAATCGAGGGGCTCAGCAGCACCATATCGTCCGCGTAACTGATGTTATTCACGCACACTCCATCTATATGACACCCGATGCCGGTACTGCTGAGCTCATCGACTAGTCGGTTGACGTACAGGTTGAAGAGCGTGGGAGAGGTCAGCCCCCCCTGCCTCACCCCGCACTCCAGCCCGTACTCCCCCGAGAAAGAGCCTGCCCATCTTACAAAATTCTTTTGATTTTTATACCAATGCATAAACAATAGTATAATTTCCCTAGGTAGACAAGTTTCATCTTTTAATTTATTCCATAAAATGTTGTACGATACAAGATCGAAAGCTTTTGATAAATCTAGGTAACATGCATAGACTGGGGTCTTTCTACTCGTATAATACTGCACAGTCTGCTTGAGGCAGAGAATAGCACTCTCGGTGGAAAGCCCCGGCCTAAAGCCGAACTGCGCGTCGCTTAGCGAGACGTGTTTATCCAGGTGCTGACCAAGCAGACTGTCCAGTACTTTAGCGACCACTGTGGCTAGAGAGATCGGTCTATAGTTGTTTACATCTGATGTATCACCAGTTTTATTTTTGATGATTGGTACAACTATAGTACGAATCAAATTATCGGGCAGATGGGAGTGGCCCAAACACAGGGTAAAAAACATTGAAAGCACTCTGGGTAGGTGTACACCTGCGTGCTGCAGGTGCTCGATGCTAAGGCTGTCGTGTCCCGGGGATTTACCCCTCACCATACCTTTGATCACCGCACACACTTCCTTCGCAGTAAAATGAACACTACGCTCACTACTTTCCTCAGCATCGGGCCCCTGCGACGTTAACCCTAGCGGAGAGTCCACCCTGAAATGGTGAGAGAACAAAGTGGCTATCTCGCTAGGCTCGTGCACTCCCGCCACGCTGACGGGGACGCCCGGCTTATGATTCATCTTATTGGTGTTTTTCCAGAACTGACCGAATTTCTTGTTTGAGTGAAGTTCAGCTAAAATATCCATTTTAATTTGTTGTTCATTATTTTGACACCACTTCAGTTTTGATTTAAAAGCGCGCCTAGTTTCACACATATCATCATAAAGACGGCCAGCCCCGGGCTTACCCCCATACAACCAAGCCTGAAAACATAGCCGAGCCCTCCCATGAGCGCCGCGGACGTGCCTGTTCCACCCGGTAATGTATTTACCTCTACGCTTTTCTGTAACATTATAACTGCATGTAGCGGCCTCCGACAGTATACAAATAATCTCATCATACATGTTATCTAACAGGATTTTATGGCCTTTGTTAGGACACATATTATCAGAACAGTTTCTCAATTCCGAGGGAAAATCAATTTCACGAAGTCTAGAGTGACATACATTTTTAAATTTCGCTATCTGCGTCGAGTCACGTTCACCCCAGACTATACTATTTATACAAACAGTAGGTTTACAAATCTTTGGTTTAATTAAATTAAAATTACATAGTATAGACACAGGGCAATGATCAGACCAATAGGTATTATATAAAACAGAGGCCGCGGACACAGACAGCCGTGCGGCACTAGTCACAAGACAGTGGTCGAGCCAACGCCGACAGCCGTGCGCATCACTGACAAACGTATAACTGTCCATCGGCATCATTTCCAAATCTACACAAGACCATGTTTGTTCCGCACAAAATGTTAAAAGTTCAGTAGCAAATGACTCACCGGGGTGTGCATTGTAGTCCCCTAACATAAACACAGACTCCACACTGTGACTGTCAATTATGGCTGCCATTTCACTGAGACACTCCGTGAATTCCACTAAGTTTTCATTGGACTCGGTAGGCATATACACAGAAAATATCAAAATAGAACGATCACTGAGCTCGATTTTTATCGCGGCGAGACGCACACTATTGCACTTCACTACGGTCACCGTCGGAAACGCAACCTTTCTCCACAGCAGCGCAACTCCGCCGTAGGGCCTACCACGTAAGACCCCCGCCGCGGTATCCACAGCAGAGGTACCCGTGCAGGCGAAGTCGTCGTCTATCGCGGCCAGGTACCCGAGGTCGTGCGGCAGTAGCCACGTCTCCTGCAGCGCCACAACATCAGCAGAGCGACAAAGCTTCCGCACACATTCCACTGATCTCCTCACATTTTTGCAGTTAAAACTTATTAAGTTGACCTTATTCATAACTTATTAACTTAACTTACTTACTTATTAACTTTCCTTATAATGAGGAAGACGAATGCCTTAATTGCTAGCCCTATTCGGGGCCGATACCAAGCCAGCGGAGGTTTGCGCGTCGAGCCCCTTTGGGGGCCCGTACCGAACTATATATATTTTTAATAGTATTAGTATTTTCGTGCACTCAGCCAATAGTCTTACTGTTATATTGCATTTCATAAAGATTGTGGCGGGTTTTTAAAGATAACGATTCGCGAGGAGCATGCAAGGAGTGTATCAAAAGTATCAAATAAGTATCTAATAACATTAAACACGAAACCAAACTTGCGTTAAAAAAATAATCGAAATTGATACGAATTCAATACAAAATAAATTTCGAATATCGATATATCGCGATTAAAAATATCAATGATATATATCGATTATTGTGTGGAAAAGTATCGATATTTTGATATATCGATATTTTTTGCCCATGCCTAAACCAAAGCAGCCACCATCCATCAATAATAATGGATTAATGGCGGACGAAAGCGTGTAATGAGTTCATCATCTAATTCATAAAATTAAGTGAAAATTCATTTGAAGTACAGTAAAATAGTGTTTTAATATATAATTTAGGATATAAACTTGTCATGAGAATATGTAATGTGTGATTTCCTTGTGTAGTAAGGTGTTAAACTAGACGGACATTAGTGGCTTGGCAAAATGACGCAGTTTTTGCCTCCCAATTTATTAGCATTATTTGCGGCAAGGGATCCTATTCCATACTTGCCGCCTGCAGCAAAGCTTCCTCACGAGAAGAAACAAAAGGGTTACGATGGAGTCGGAGCGTTCCTCAACATTTTTGAGGTTAGTTTTTTAGAAACAATTTACGTATGCCGAGTGCAGTATTTCATTTTGCTCAGACGAATATTTCGCATATTAATTATAATAATTACCATACGAAATATTCGCCTGCGCAAACATAACTTTAATATTTAATTTGTGTAAATCGAAGAGGAGAATAACTTTTAATTCACCTTTTTGTCGTTTAAATGCCAACTATTTGATTGAGACTGCCATTTTTAGCATTTAATCACTTTTTATACTAGTCTCGGTTGATAGAATCATGTTAATATTATGGTATTCATTTATTTTTGTCAATTTTACTCACAATTGTGAATTCGGCTAAAATCTATCGTAGTATTATAAGGTTTCTGTTTTTCCTGCTAATTTACATGATTAACAGGAAAATGTGTCACTAGCATAATATCCAGAAAAAGCAATAAGCTTAATCATCTCTGTTTAATCAATTGGCTCAATCTGTTAAATCAGTGAACAAAATTCACTGATGCATTAATTTTATAGATGCAAAGCTTTTTAAATGCCTTGTGAAAAGTGATGCAATGTGAATGGTGCCTGTATCATCATCATCTGCGTAGCCTTTTCCCAAACTATCATTGGGTCGGCTTCCAGTCTATCCGGATGCAGCTGATTGTCAGTGTTTTACTTGAAGAGACTGCCTATCTAACCTCCACAGCCCAGTAACTGGGTAATACAATACTGCTTGGTAAGACTGGATGTCAGACTTCTGGCTTCTGACTACTGGTAACAACTGTCAAAGATCTACAAATGATAGCCGGGACCTACATACACATAGCATAATTATTTTGCCATTTTTGCAACAATTCTTAGTAAGCTGAAACTACAATAATGATCCATATATCAATGGTCCCTAAGTACTAAGGAACATGTCTAAACACAACGTTTACTGGAGAGGATTGTGAGCATTTTTATTTTTTTTTCTTTTCTGTTCTTATCTGCTATCAGTCATCCCTGACTATGATCAGATGTGTGGAAAGAATGCATCACATTTTTACAGAATCAGGACCAATGTCCATATTCTATTTAATCAGGCAGCACAATATCAGCTTTCTTGAGTCTCTTGATAGGATTTGGCATCAATAGTGAACGTGAGAGGGGATTTGGATGGTTGATTAATCTGTCTTTGTATTTCTCTAGGTAGCGCTTCGCTTCTTCTAGTACTGTTGGAATTTCCAGGTGCTCATGGATTTCTGAGTTGCGAGTGTACCAGGGTGCCGCTGCTAGGACCCTAAGGATGCTGTTTTGACTTCTTTGAATACACATGATGTTTGATTTGCTTGCGGAAGACCATAATTGAATTCCTATGTCCATATTGGTTTTATGATGGAACCATAGACTCTAAGTTTGTTACTGAGGGTGAGTGAAGACTGTCTGCCTAGTAGCCAGAGCAAGTTCTTGAATCGGTAGTTTATTTCATTTCTTTTTTTCTTTAGGTGATCCTTCCATGTCAATCTACGATCCAAGTAGAATCCCAGGTACTTTACACAGGGTGACTGTGGTAGAGTGTCCTGACCCAATTTGACCGGGGGGCAATTTCCGTGTTTAAGTGCAAAGGTGATGTGATGCGATTTGGGCGCACTTGCTTTTATACGCCATTTGTTTAGCCAGTCATGAGTCCTGTCCAGTTGATTTTGCAGCATGTTGCTCGCCAAGTTGGCATCCTGGTCACAGGCCAGGAACGCGGCATCATCAGCGTAGGTTGCTACAAATACGCCAGGGCACTGAGGGAGATCACTAGTAAATATATTATATAAAACTGGGCCCAGGACGGACCCCTGGGGTACCCCTGCAAGGCATCTGGCGAGGGATGATCTAGCGTCTCGTACCTTTACTTGAAATTGCCTATCACTAAGGTATGACTCCATTAGAAGGTAAAAAGAATGTGGCAGGAGCATCTTTATCTTGCATAATAGTCCTTTATGCCATACTCGGTCAAAGGCTTGTTGGACATCGAGGAATGCTGCCGAGCAATACTTCTTCTTTTCCAGGCTTTGTCTTATGGTGCGGTAGACTCGGTGAACCTGTTCTACGGTGGAGTGTTGCTCGCGAAATCCGAATTGGTGATCAGGTACAACTTGGTTTTCTTGTAGGTGAGGTTTCAGCCTGTTCAGGACGACCCTTTCCCATAACTTCGATAGTACTGGAGTTAGGCTAATAGGGCGGTAAGATGAAACTTCATTTACCGGCTTTCCAGGCTTATGGATCATTACAATTTGTGATATTTTCCAGAGAGCAGGGACGTAAGACGATCTGAGAGAGGCGTTAATAAGGATAGTGAGAAAGACTACTCCCTTTTTTGGCAGCTCCTTGAGAATTTTCGGAGTAATCAGATCGAATCCGGGTGCCTTTTTGGAGTCCACCGTGGATATCAATCCAGACAGTTCCCGTGGAGATGTTGGCCGCAGTGGGGCACAAAGTTGCAAGTCCTGGTTGATAATGGCATCAATTTCAGGATCATCAGGAACTACAAATTCGTTTGGCTTGAAGACATTGGCAAGGTGAGAGGCGAAAGCTTCAGTCTTTTCTTGATCTGTACGAGCCCATGAGTTGTCTAATCTGATAGGGGGAAAGCATTGCTGAGGTTGTGCAATATTCTTAGTTGCTTTCCAGAGGGAGTGAATTCCTTTAGCTTCAGGGGTTAATCTCTCTAGCCTGTGTTGAAGGGCATCATTGTTGGATTTCGCGAGAAGGTCTTTGAGTTCCCTTATGGCCCGGTTAAGGCGGGTTTTGTCCCGTTCGTTGTGTGATGACTGCCAGATTCTACGAAATCGTCTCTTCTCGGCGATTTTCCTTCGGACTTCGATCGGGGTAGGTGTACTATGCGCAGAATGTTTTAATTCAGGGGTACTGATCCACGCTGCCACTTGTAAAAGATTAGTGAAGTACAAGCACGCGTCGTCTACGTCTTCAGGGGACTTTAGAGGTACGTTGAGATTAATGTTGTCTTCGAGGTACTCTCTAAAGCTGTCCCAATCGGTTTTGCAGTTATAGAGCATTTCAGGATTTGGATTATATTTTGCAGTCGTTTTACTCAATCTTAGTATGATTGGGGTGTGGTCTGAAGACCCGTCTAGGCTAGATTCTATTTCAGTGTATTTGTGGCATATGTTTTTTGTGACAAAGAAGTCAAGGAGGTCAGGTATTTTGTTAACATCCGTAGGCCAGTATGTGGGTTCACCTGTGGACAGAGTTGACATGCCATTTGCATCGATACATTTTTTGAGTTCACGGCCCCTGGTTACGGTGAGTCTAGAACCCCAATCCGTATGTTTGGCGTTCCAGTCGCCACCTGCTATAAATCTGTTGCCTTGCTTCTTAAAGAACTCGGTAAACATTTCCTCATTGATTTTGTGTCTAGGAGGGCAATATACCGCCGAAATGTTAATAGGGCCTGATCGATCTTCTACTCTTATAGCCGTGGATTTGATTGTGAGCATGTAACACTTTTTATTAACACGTTGACTGCCAGCCCGGTCGCCGGTGACCGGACCCCATCTTGTATACAAAAAAAAAAGGTTAATTTGGACATTTATACAAATTGTGCCTACTTTTTTTATTTTTTGGCTGATTTTGAACCGTACATTGCCACACAGTTTTTGTGACTTTCTGAACAAAATCGTCTCGTGTTTCTTATGTTAAGCCCTTTATTAAAACTGACGACTGCGGGGTGCGGGTGACCGGAGAAGTTCCCGGCCCAGGGCCCCGGAACGGAAATTCACATTTTTACTATCAAGGTCATGTAGGTCACCGATGACCTCATGTGGTTTTTTCGGAATAATTATGAAACGCAGCTTCTGATCAAACCCTACATTAGATATATTTACATTGCCCACCTATTTTCATCAAAAGGTTTTTTACTGATTTTTCTCATTTACACTATGGTAGTCAACATGCTAAACATAGATTTAAGAGCGTTTCCACCTAACAGCATTTCATACAAACTTTCAAGTCCTTATTTTCTGAAAAGTCTGAACCAAATTTAAAATAGTACTACAAACATTTTCTAAAATAATGTTACAGCTTAATTAGACCGAATATAAATTATCTATAGAAACAGAAATTTCCAATTATCTTTCTTTTTAAAGACATTTCAAAAATGTTTTTAGTTCCTTTTTAGACCTATGTATCCTGCTTCATTCCAGCCAGTCATTTCAGAAAATAAGGAGTTGAAATTTTGTATGAAATGTCGTAAGGCTTAAACGCACATTAAATAACATTAATTTTAGAGCGTTTGTGCCTTGCAATATCTGTTAAATGTATAGCCAAAGGGATCTTGTTATTTTGTGTTGTGCAAGCGACTTTCAACCTTAGGATTTCATATATGAGGATGACTGTTTGATGTATACTAATCTTCTTGGAAAGCAATATCAGAATGAAATTTTGCATCTTGTAATAAAATGGCCATTTTGCTTTATTTTATCCCCTCACAGACAACTCTAGCTCGTAACTATAACATTAAAAACAGGCAGTGAAAAAGGACTGCGGTCAGAAGTTAAAAACTCAAAACTACAGTACTTTCACACTGACAGACTCCGGACTGTAGCTTCGCGTTTTTTTTTTTTTTTTTACTTTCTATAGTGCCTGTAATGGTCTAATTGAAATAAACGCTTTGAGTTTGAGAACAATGGAATTCTGTTCTGTTTTTTAAATTTGAAAATCCTTGCTTACAGCATCCCTCAGAAACTCCACCGCCAACGCGTGTGGAGACGAGAGAGGAGCGCATGGAACGGAGACGCAGGGAGAGAGCAGAACAGACAGCATACAAGCTGGAGCAAGAGATTGCATTGTGGGACCCCACAACCAATGCAAGAGCCACCATGGACCCTTTCAAGACACTCTTTGTGGCCAGAATTGTAAGTATCCTGTTGTAATGTTTGTGGTTTCCTCACAATGTTTTCCTTCATCGTTTTGAAAGCAGCGGTGGCCCAGTGGTGGCAGTCCGGACTTACGAGCAGTAAGTCATATGTTGGAATCCAGGCAGGCGCATTACTTTGTGTAATTTATTTCATCACCGCTGCTCTCAAAACTGTAAAGGAAAACATTGTGAGGAAACCAACATGTCCTTGAACTAAAAATTCAAAGACTTGTGGCATCTACCAACCCGCACTGGGGCCGTGTGGTGGAATAAAGCCCACTCCCTCTCAATGAGAGGAGGCCTGTGTCCCAGCTGTGGGAACATTATAAGCTGATGATAATGTTGTAATGTAAGGCCATGTTCTCTGGTAGGTAATTATGCAGAGATGCATAGTAGTCACATTTTGCAAGTTATGTGACTAAGCGATAAGAAATATGTGACAATAGTGTCACTTAATTTTTTTTTTTTTTTTAAAAAAACGTTGCCCCACACTAGGAATTTCTCCTGTATCGTGGGTGCGTTTTCAAACATTTAAACTAACATACACAAACAGCCAGACACGGAACAACTATCTGTGGGCCATACAAATATTTGTTCCGTGCGGGGATCGAACCCGCGACACGCAGCGCAGCAGTCGATCGCTCAACCACTGCGCCAACCGTGCCGTCTTTTTTGGTTTAAAATTTTAATTGGTTTAAAATGAACCTCAATGAAGCTAAAAGGGACTTGTTATCCCTGTCAGTGCAATTTATTTTTGTTCTAATCCTTAAGAAGCGTACAAGTATAACGTAACGCAAGTTTTGTAGATTTTAAACCCCCCCTCCCCCCATGTAACGCGCCGTAACGTTTTTCTGTACCCCACTCCTCCCCCTAGTAAAACGTTACGTAACCACCACCAAATGACCATTTTTACCTGAAAGCCACAATTATGTGGCGTAAAGTACCGGAAATTCGCGTGCTTTTCATTTGGTGACCTGTAAAGCAAGCAAGAAATTTTGTGAATTTTCAAGTGGTTCCATTTGAAATTTAGAGAACAAACAAAAAAAATGCTTAAAAAAATGCGTGCGAAAAAAAATCTCTACGCAACCATTCTGAAGGGTTAAAACAATGTTACGTAACGCATAGTTCAAACCCACCCCCCTCCCGCCCCTGTAACGCATCGTAACGTTTCAGAACTCCCCCCCCTCCTCCCAAATTAATTACGTAATACTTGAGCGCTTCCTTACCTGGAAACTTTCTAGATATGGAGATATTGGACGTCAAAGTTTCAACTTATTCACAAGTTTTAACGTGAAAGGTTTTAAAAGTAAAGACTTTTAAAACCTTTCACGTTTACTGTACTATTCAATACGTCCATCAGCTCACTGTTTTGAGTGTGTTGCATTGAGTCCTAATGTAAAAGCAATTATACACCCCAAAAAAATTTGTTCAGCCCAAAGGACGTCCATTGCTGACAATAGGCCTCCCCCAAGTGTCGCCTCATTGACATTTTGGGGGGTTTTGCCATAATCGCCACGCTTGGCAGGCGGGTTGGCGATCGCAGTACGGTTGTTACAAAAGCACAGAGAACGCTGCTGCCCATTCTCTGGCAAGTTCCTTAGTCGCCTCTTACGACACCCACGAGAAGATATGGGATGGTGCTATTCTTTACGTCAGACACCATACAGAGCGAAATTTCAAAAATTTGTTACTCAGCCATAATGTATGTGTAGAGTTGTTTAGTTTGTTGTACATAATGCCTGGTTGGTTGATAGCTTCATGAAGGGTCTGGTTACACTTTAAGCCTTATACAGCAAGATTTTTTAGTCACCGTCCAAATTTCTAGGCATTATGTATCACTCACTAACTCAATTTTTGAAAAAAAAAAACGATTTGCGAAATTTTCATATGAAATCATTTTCTCGAAAAAATTATCCGGTCTGCCTGGTCACTAAGTTAAACGTTAAAAATACTACACTTGCCGCGCAAACATTCAATGGGGCGGGGGCGGCCAGCCCGCGTAGTTACCCAGCGTGTACCTACGCACGGCGCGGCACAGTCCATGATATCTCAATATTTTTGTATTGAGTGATACTAAAAGAAAAAACACGTATTCAATGGTTTTCGCCTAAGATTAAAATGTCTAAATTTGGACGGTGACTAAAAAATCATGCTGTATATCTGGGACATACATTCAGACTCTTATTTACTTATACTGCTAAAACAACTGTGAAATTGCTGATGGAAAACAGAAAAATACCGCTCAACTTGTGGGGAGATTGTAATTTGTAACACTCTCACTGTACACCTAAATCACAATCACAATGCTATTAATGTTGTTATTTCCACAACATTCATTGTGTTGTTTATGTTGTGAAGCAAATAAAACAATCAACATGCAAATAGAATAACCTTGTGAATCCTTCCGCTATACTGAATCATGTTAAAATTCCTAAAATGGCAAAATTCCTAAAATGGTATTCTGAATTGTCACTGGTTGTAATTGATTAAGGCTTAATAACAGCAGCCACTCGGGACGATTTGTAGCTTGGTCTGTGGATGGGTGACCACCCATCACAAACCGAGTTTCCTCCGTGCCTCAGAAAGCACATTAAGCTATTAGTCCCATAATTCGTTGTGTACCATATTGCGACAGAAGTGACCTACATCTTCAATATATATTGTTCACAGAATTACGACACTTCAGAATCTAAGCTTAGGAGAGAGTTCGAAGGGTATGGTGCTATAAAAAAAGTAAGTGCTATTATTAATGTCCTAGCAGGTAGCTACTTACCAGTACTTCGGACAAACACCAAAAAAGGACGAAAAGATTGCGTTTCGAACTGGTACAACTCTAATCTCTTCAAAGTTTGAGTGAACAGGCTTCTTCTGGGTAAGCTCGTTCTATAGTCGACTTTGTCTCTGTCATTTCTGATCTGGACTAGAGTCAAGAGCAAACCATTCAAATTACAAAAAATATTAAAACAATATTAAACTACACATCCTTGGAATTATTAGTGAACTCCAAAAGTTTCCGGCCTACTCGTTACAAAAGTATAATGTCAGTAAATTACTGAAGTTTTCTCTTACTTACCCACAGTAAAAAAGTAATTTTTTTGTTCAATTTCAGTCTCCCTTTATTTCAATCTAAATGTATTGAAAAAAAGGGAAACGTAAGTCGGGAAGTTGTAAGTGAAAACTTCTTTAGCCGCGTCGAGCGATTTTTGGTAGGGGAAAAAACTGGGTTCGCGTCACCGATGACCTCGACATGCTCCTGACGTATTACGTCAAACTAGCGACGCGTAGTATAGCTGTGTTCTGTGTACAAATTTAAAAATTCAAAAAAAGAACACAGTAATTCCATTGTTTTGTGTTTTCAATTCTGTCGGCAGTCCTTTCGACTGGCTTTTTTATTTTAATCTTTAATTTTATTTATAGTTGAAACCGCAGACTTTTGGACGTCACCATGTAAATCGTTGTCTAACAACATGTCTTCTCGTTTTGCCGATCCCGGTGACGAATCCCTGCTTAACTTGATACTAATATCGCTCTCTCTCTCCCACCCACAGATATGCATGATATTTAACAAGGACAGCAATAAACCTCGGGGCTACGCTTTCATCGAGTACGAACACGAGCGCGACATGCACTGTGAGTGTTGTTGAGTTCGGTTGAGCGCGCAGCTGGCGATGTTGGTGGCGTGGTGGCTTGTGGGAGCGGGCTGGGGTATGGGGTATAGTGGGGAACGGTAAGGGGTAAAGTGCACTAGGGTAAGAGGTAAAGTGGGCTAGGGTAAGGGGTAAAGTGGGCTAGGGTAAGAGGAAAAAAATGCAGATAAGGTAACAATGGGTTAAACTTAATGAAATTATTATCAGTGCTCGTAATTAAACCAATGGAATTCATTTCGAGTAATTTTAATAAGAGACATTTTGTATACATTTTTTGTAATTTTTTTTAATGCATGCTTGAAATAAAAAATATCTAATTTGGGGACAAAAAAAATCTTATGAAAATCAGTCCAATCGAACAAATGAAGCCACACCGCCAACTCGTCAGTCTGTTCATAATTATATTTTTTAATTATCACCATTATAACGTATTACAACAAATATAAAAAAAAAATACTTTTCAAAATTTTCTACCAAAAAGTTTTTTATATTCGACCATAGAGTTTTAAAGTTATAATGGTGATACTCTTTGAGCAGTAATTCGATATTCGCGCAGAGATATGAGACATTCTCGGAGGGGATTGTCTCTAGATTTCTTTGGCTTTAAAAAAAAATTAAGCATTGGATAGACATAGCCTATAGTGTTCCCACTTGTGGGACCCAGACCTCTCTATGTAAGAGAATCACAAGATTTTTTGATATTCATAACACTATATTTTTTTTGTATGAATTAAGTATACATTTATTTTCAGAGTTTTTGAAGTATATAGTACAACTAGTATTTTATGATATATTATAACATAAAAAAGACATTGTTGTATCTGCCAGACCAAGCTAGACATTTTCTCTTTTGTTCAACATAAATATCCTCAATTTTTATATTCGGCTAACTTTACTATATATTACTCTCGTTTACCAAAGTACACAAATAAAAACAAAATGGTTGCCATCTTTTTTAATCGTATAAATGTCATCTGTCAATATTTTTCATCTGTCATGTGTATCAAAGATTTTTTGAATCCAAAGCATATGACACTTGTCTATTACCAACGGTCTCCTCCGAGAATGTCCGGCATAAAGGCGCGTCCACACTATGCGGTATACATGAACCTTTTTGTACATGATTAACAAGTAATTTTTCTTTCCGGACCAGACTTGCCGTAGACCTCCAATTCGAGCTAACGCCATAGGTTTGTATGTGGTAAGATGCCAACATACATACAAAAAAAAATAGGCAACAATGGCCCACATGTGTACAAGGATGGGCCATTGTGGTGACGGGCGCGAATTGGCCGAGTCGCAAAGTTTCAAAAAAATCTATTGCCCAATATAATATAGTAGTTGTCTATGTTTTTTAGTTCTGTTATTTATTTTAATGGCAGCCGACATAACGTAGTTTTTTAATTGAAATAAGTGTTTAGTTTTATAATAAAGTTTTTGCGCAACGGATAAAGTAAGTAAGTGCGCACCAGGTAAAAGTACGAATCGTCGTTAAACGGAATAAAAACCGCGGGGTTTATGTAAGTAAAAAAAAAGTGGTAAAATTTTCAAAAAACGGTAGGTAAAAAGATGGTGGGTATGATTTTTTTTGATATTTTAGAGTTTTTCAATAAATATGGTCGCACGGCTCGGTCGGTAGGTATACAAAAAGTAGGTATACACAATACTTTTTTATTACTATTTGTTTTCACCACTTTGACCGGAGTGTATTGTGAGTCTGGTGAAAGTTGGTAACTTGGACGGTATGGACTGGTCAATCCGCGGAAAAGTGAATGTTTTTTACAGGTTGTATTATTTTTAACACAGCTATTGTATTTGTGTCTGAAAAAAGATAAAAACCAATCAGTAATTCCACATACATCTTTAACATTGATTTCAGTACATAATTTTAGACTCTGGAGAAATTTTTCGTCGGTTATTACTAAATACTGCTGTTTCATACAAAAGTGCCTATAGATACACATCAAATTGTATGGAACAGTAGATATTCTCTAATTATCTACGAAAATTAATGTAGGAGCATGTACAATATCCATTCAATCACTATTAAATGAAGTTTTAAAAAAAAGTAACAAAAATGTCAAAATGTGAGCTTTATTTGGACACTTAACAATAATATATAATTTGCAATGGTCTAAACCTGGACAAACACCACCCCTCATGATTATAGGTAATAAAATCATACTTATAATGTCCATTTTGATTAATAAAACTTCTTTTGTGCACATCCTTCTTGGTCTAATTTGATAATGACTGGCAATTTGTGAAAAATATACGGTATTTTTTTTTGTTAATTTTTAAGAGTATTAAAAATAATTTGTGTCTTGGATGTGCACTAAAGAACATACAGGCCTGGAGACAGATTCACGTGGTTTTTTATTTATTAAAATAATGCAGTTGTCACCTTTTTGGGATATTTCTTGATGACAAAATTCTAATTTTAAACACACAGGTTTTATGCTCAAAAATGTTGTAATAAAAATAATCCTAAAGAAATCATAATTACTTTTGATGGCTTCATACATAATTCATTAAAAAAAACGACAATGTGGAAAAAATATAGATGTTTACAAATGAATATAATTTCGTTTATGCATAATCAGCTTCAGAAATCTCATCTAAAACTAAAATACACTAACAAAGGCTAAAAAAATTCATAAAACATCATTTTTCGAGTCTGTGGTACTTTAAACAAGCACCAGCAGTAAAAGAAATATACCAAACAGCTGCCTGCATGAACCACGTGCCTCTGTCCCTTACGGCCGCACCCTCAACCGCCGCTCGTTTACAGCCGCATACAAACACGCCGACGGCAAGAAGATCGACGGCAAGCGAGTGCTAGTCGACGTAGAGCGAGCTCGCACCGTGAAAGGCTGGTTACCGAGGAGACTTGGTGAGAGAATTTGCATTATTTACCCGCTTTTATCTATCATAATCATCATCAGCAGCCTATAATGTTCCCACTGCTGGGACACAGGCCTCCTCTCTAAGAGAGGGAGTGGGCTGTGTAATCCACCACGCGGGCCCAGTGCGGGTTGGTAGATGTCTCATGTCTTCGAAATTTTAGTTCTAGGACATGTCGGTTTCCTCACGATTTTTTCCTTCACTGTTTTTGAGGGCAGCGGTGATGAAATAAATTACACAAAGTAATGCGCCTGCCTGGGGTCGAACCCACGGCTAACTGTTGGTAAGTCGGGGCTGCCACCACTGGGCTTCCACTGCTCTCACTGGGCTACCACTACTCTTTTATCTATAATCAGCAAGATTAGAAGTAATTTAGTCAAGTTAGGATGGAAAAAAACAATTTTTACGTCAGAATTATGTAGGCATGACAGTCTCCTATAACACAAATAGTTACATCATTGGGTACAGTTAAACCATAAAAGGTATGCGGTGACTGCATCTTTGGTCTAAGGGATGCAAGCGCGAATGCTGAGCATGAGTCGATACCCAAGCTGGGCAATGTGATATTGGGTTTTTACATCAAGATTTTTTTTTAGTCTGGCCCGTTTGATGGCAATAGCAATAGTCTCGCCCCCATTACATGGGACTTAAAGCATAAAGAAGAAGAAGTGCAGTATTTGAAAGTAAAGACCAACTGGCGAAGGGTTGAAAGATTGTAATCGCGCCACGACGTCAACTTTAAGTCGTTCGTGGTAAGAGTTCCAACCCACCATCTACAGACCTGCTTGAGAGAAGACTTTTGGCTGAAAGGTGCCGTATATCGACGTTTCCGAGAACGGTTAAGCGACACCACGCAGAGAAACAAGACGCCGACTACATTACGTGCTTAGTCATAGTTTAATAAGGTTTTTAGTATGTATTACTTTATCTTTATTGTACACTTCTGGACACATCTATTGGCCCACCTTAGAGTTTAGGTTTCGATGGCCCCTACCGAAATATGATTGCTAGATTGAACAAAAACTGTTGATGCAGTTTTAAACCTGATACATTTTACCATCTTTTTCGATCGTATTGTTTTAAATTTGAATTCAGAATACCATACGACATGGCCTTGTTAAAGGCAATTGATTTTTGAATAAAAAACATGTTTTATCAAATAAAGGTTTAATTTAATAACGCGTGTTGCCTCCATGGGCATCTACCACAGCTCTCATACGATTAGCCATAGAGTTTATCAACCGCTCTATGAAATTTTGAGGGATCATCTCCCATTCCCCTTCTATGGCAGTTTTCAACTCCTGCATCGTCTGGGCAACTGGCTGACGAGCCCTAACACGTCTTTTTAGCTCGTCCCACATGTGCTCAATGGGGTTCATGTCTGGGCTTCTGGCTGGCCAGTCCATAACTGTGATGTTCACATCCCGAAGATATTCCCTGACGATGCCGGCCGCATGGGCTCTTGCATTATCATGCATAAAAAGGAAATTTGGGCCCACATAGTCCGCGTATGGTATCACGTGAGGTTGTAAGCACTCACGAATGTACCTTTCAGCATTTAATGTTGGCAGCCGTAGGTCCTGTAACAACCTCAAGTTGAGTTTTGCCGCTCGCGGATATACCGCCCCAGACAGTCCATGAGGCACCGCCATAAGCAACCCTCTCTTCAAAGCAGCATTGTGCGAAACGCTCTCCCTTACGTCGGTAGACCTTCTTCCTTCCATCATTGCCATGTAACACAATTTTAGACTCATCAGAAAAGAGTACACGGCTCCAATCTTGCTGTGTCCAATTTAAATGACTGCGTGCGAAATGAAGGCGCGCTGTTCGGTGGGCTCGCGTTAGTTTGGGCCCATTAGCTGGCTTGTGTGGTACCATATCGCGTTCTTTTAACCTTCTCCGAACAGTTCGAGCGCTCACAGATACTCCGTGGAAGTCGCGAAGTTGGTTTTGTATCTCAATGGAGGTAAGGTGACGATTTCTCAAGCTGGTCGTCACGATGAATCGATCCTGCCTTTCAGTTGTGACCCGAGATCGTGGCCTTCCTTGGCGACGAACAAAGCCGCCAGTCTCTAGGTACCTCCGATAAACATTTCGGACCGCAGATCGACTTAAATTAAGTTGAGCACTCACGTTTCTTTGGCTGTGTCCGGCCTGAATAAGTGCCACAGCTTGGGCGGCGACTTCAGGTGAAGTATCCATAGATTATTGATAGAACCTCACCTTAATGTTAAGAATAAGTAATGTTTGTTGCAAAACCAAAGATATCAATCACTTTTTCAAGAATTAAATCCAAGTAAACCAATAAAACCAAGTTTTCTTAGTATTCGATTGTTTGATATCAACAAACAGGCTCCAAATTGTCTTTTGTTTCTTTAAATTCTGTGTTCGAAATTCAAAAAAAGACTATTGAATGTGCCAGGTTCAAAACTGCATAAAAACTTTATTTCGCTCGATCTAATATAAAATTTTAGCTAGGACCAAACGAAACTGAAAATACAAGGTGGGCCAATAGATGTGTCCAGAAGTGTGTAATACTATTTCGTGTTGCCCTATAGTAAAATGATTGATAACAAGTAGAATGGGACAAGGGCAGGAAGATGATGATCTAGGCTCTGATTGGGCAAGGTTATTGAGCTTTCCCATCAGTATGGTCTATGCCTAACCGAAACCATCGAAAAACACGGCGAAGCACTTGCTGTATCGCTTGATATCTCGAAGGCCTTTGACAGGGTCTGGCACGCAAGTCTACTCAGCAAGCTTCCTGCTGTTGGCATCCCAGCTGATTTTTGTAGCTGGATATCAGACTTCCTAAGTCAACGGTCGATCCGAGTAGTAGTTGACGGCTGCTCCTCTGACCTCATGGCTTTTGATGCCGGAGTTCCTCAGGGGTCTGTTCTCTCTGCAACTCTTTTTCTGCTGCACATCAATGACTTACTTCAGCCTGGTCTTGTTGGGTACGCAGATGACAGTACGGTTTCAGAGAGATACTTGTCCAACGTAACAACCAGCGGGGATGAAGGGCTTGTACACAAAACTGCGAATCGGCGCGATGCGAATTTGCAACGTAGAAAACTGTGACACCAATTGCTGCGATGCGATTTCGTGCGGTAAGGCGTCTCGCACTTCCACGATTCGGGCGACCATTCATTCGCCGACCGTCAATTGTACTGAACGTATTTTGTAAACTAGGTCGTGACATGGATCGTAAAAATAGACGCAACATCGCAGGAATGCGCAATGCGAATCAATTCGCAAGTTCTTGCGATGCGTCGTGGGAGCTCGTAGATTTTTACGATGCGACGTCGCATCGCAGTTTTGTGTACAAGCCCGAAGTTCGTTCTTTGAGAGAGGCTATGGTAGAGCGGACAAATATAACCTTGAGCCTTGTCTCCCAGTGGGGTGATGACAATCTGGTCTCTTTTAATGCCACAAAAACACAGGCGTGTCTTTTTACCGCAAAAAGGAGTCGTTTCGTCCAAACCTTAAGTATTCGTGGTACATCTGTTCCTTTGACTAATCGACTTGAGCTCCTAGGCATGGAGTTGACGTCCAGTCTCAACTTCTGCGCCGCCATTGAGTAAAAAGCCCAAACTGCGGCCAAAAAGCTGGGCATCCTAAATAGAGTGAAGCGATACTTCAGGCCTGGACAGCTTTTAACACTATATTAAACACCCCACCTTAGGGATGGCTCAGCTAAATACCAGCTTGGCGTGCTTGACTCGGCACGCAAAGCAAAGATGCCGATTGACGACGTAAAATTGGTGGATGCCAAGCTTCACAGCTTGGCTCATCGCCGCAAGATTTCCTGCTTGTCGGTCTTCTAGAGGCTGTACTTAAGTGAGTGTGCCCAAGAACTCCACGAGCTCATCCCACCGGCCCCCTTCTACCATCGGACATCTAGACGCACTGCAAGTTACCATCCCTGCCTTATTGCTATTCCACCAATTCGCACTAAGCGTTTTCACACGTCTTTCAAATGCGCACAGCAAAGGAGTGGAACTCTCTGCCTGCGTCTGTATTTCCGAACGCTTACAACCCTAATCTCTTCAAAGTTAGAGTGAACAGGCTTCTTCTGGGTAAGCTCGTACCATCGTCGACTTTGTCTCTGTCATCTCTGACCTAGACTAGAGTCAAGAGCAAACACATCGCAAAAATAAAAAACTAAACGATCTTATATTACAGGTGGAGGACTCGGCGGTACCCGACGCGGCGGCGCCGACGTGAACATCAAGCACTCCGGCCGCGAGGACAACGAGAGGGAGAGGGAGCGCTACCGCCTCGAGCAGAGGGAGAGAGACGACCGACCGCGACACGACGCCAGGGGGGCCGACCGACCAAGTGAGTATCTGTTACTAATTTCGTTGAACATTGATGGGTACAGCTTCTAGTCTAATCGGAAGCAACTGAAAATCAGTATCCTACTATAATCACACTAATATTAAAGTTTCTGAGTGTGTGTATGTTGTCACTCCTTCACGCCTTAATGGCTGAACGGATTTAGATGAAATTTGGTATGTAGATAGCTTATACCCTGGATGAACACATAGGCTGTGTAGTGTTTTTTATCCCGGTCTGCGCGGGGGGAAGCTGCGGGGCGCAGCTAGTATAAAACTATAAATGCGAAAGAGGATGAATGATAAATGATGTCGATGGAGGTTTGTTACTATTTCACGCAAAAATTTCTGAATGGATCTGGTTGAAATTTGGTACAGGGATAGATAATAGTCTGGACTAGCACATAAGATACTTTACCCGATAGTACGATTCTGTGAGACAATTGTCCAACTAGACGCGGGCGAAGCTGCGGGCATGACGCATCACTAATAAGCCTGAACATTGTTGGAGTTAGCTTCTAGTCTCACCTGATGCAGCTGAACATGCCTTTTATTAATGCCATGCCTTTTATTTTGTCAAATAGGAACAAGAAAGCTTTTTCAAAGGCTTTTCGAAAGACTAATACCTAACGAAGTGTACCCTATTCTTCATAACGTTATCATTTAACAAAAGCATGGTTTTGTAAAAAAGCGATCAACCACGAGTTTACTTGTTTTCTCTAACGACCTATTTGGTAAGATGGATAATCATATACAAGTTGATGCAGTGTACACAGACTTTCAGAAGGCTTTCAACAAGGTGGATCATGAACTACTTCTGAGCCGAATAGCCTTTAATGGTATTCGAGGTAACTTGTTACGATGGTTCTTTTCTTACATCACTAATCGCTATCAACGGGTTGTAATGAGCGGTTACCACTCTGATACTATCCAGTTTACCTCTGGCGTCCCTCAAGGCTCTATTCTCGGTCCTCTTTTATTTATTATCTTTATAAAATGATATTGGTAACTGCTTTTAGAACTCAATATTTTTGTTATATGCTGATGACCTTAAGGTATACAGACCTATTCAAATCATACATGATTGTCATCTTCTGCAAGAGGACTTGGATAGACTGACGGACTATTGTTACTCAAGTGAGCTTCTTCTAAGCATCCTCAAGTATAAGTCTATAAATTTCACCAAAAATAAAAACGTTATTGGGTTTGCATACTCTTTGTGTCACTAAATAAAGTAAACTCGGTACGTGTGTACGAGCATCGCCACATGATATAACTTGTTTTAGTTTTTACCTGAACAAGCAGTCGCTAATTCACCGATTATTTATGTACATTCGCTGACTAGGCTATTACGCCCGCCACAACTCACCTACTTTAGGTATTATATATTTTAATGTTTTACCTAATAAACTGTCAATCATTAACGGACACATAACAGTGATTTTATTTCCTGTACACATCCCGTGTGATTCGTCCATCTACATACTACATCTCAGTGTGCGGAGCTATTGCCCGTACATTTTTGGTCCTTCGAGTCGGACCGCCACTACTGGAGCAAACAGTCCTGCAAGTCGCACAGGTACGAAGTGGTTCTATTGACGATAGCGAATCGGTTTGACTGGTCTTCCACAAGCGGATCGCCCCAGTCAGATTGAGAAGGCGCACAATATCGTACAGAGATTCCTTCGGACAGCGATTGCCACAGGAAACATCAACATTTGGTGGTTCGGGAACAACAACACATAACAAATTCAACAGTGAAGTCAACAGGTCTAACGTCCGTCAACAATACGCATACATACCCGTATAACAATTATGGACGCTAGACAACAAGAACTTCTCAAGCGGCAGGGTATCATCGCAGAGGGCATTCGGAAAATTGGTGTCAACTTCGGAAAGGATGGCCCTGACCGCAAAACCACAACATACATCCGGGGTAGACTGGATACCCTCCAGGCGCACTGGAACGAGTTCGAGATGAACCATGGCGTGTTACAGGGCGCCACGGACCGGACCGACGTATACTACAGTACAAAGGTGTACGACAGGGTCAAGGCGGAATACTCAAGTATACAACATAAGCTGCAAGCATGGTCTACCAGTACTGCGGAACCCACGTGCTACCAAGGGGAAGAGAGCAAAAACACTGGAGTCTTTTCAAAATCAGACGAGCTCAAAACTCAACAAGCAACTAACTTCAGAGCCTTCTCCCGGTTCACCAGCAACTTGTGCACTGCTGACATTATTGAGAAATGGGATATAGAAGACAAGCTCCGGACCCTCGAATCTCGATGGAGGGGGATTGATGAAGTACACTGGCAGCTTGACAACATTCTCGTCGGTAGCGACGTTAACTACGAGCTTGAGTTTTCGCAGTATGAAGAAACGTACGAGTGCACGAAGCGAGATCTTAACCGCAAGCTCAACCTCGCTGTCCAACAACGGGACAATGCACCGAGGATTGAAATACCAACATTCTCTGGTAATTACACGCAATGGCCGACATTCC
The DNA here is from genome assembly GCA_949152445.1 of Cerastis rubricosa. Lineage (NCBI taxonomy): Eukaryota > Metazoa > Arthropoda > Insecta > Lepidoptera > Noctuidae > Cerastis > Cerastis rubricosa. The sequence goes on from OX424551.1 coordinate 1,606,880, forward strand.
TCGATCTATATGTTGCGGCCATTCACAACAACCCGTCCCTCTCGAAGGGGCAGAAGATGCAGCACTTGAAAGGGAAGCTGAAAGGGGAGGCTGAACGCCTTGTGCAACATTTGCCTGTTTCCGAAAGCAACTACGACTCCTGCTGGGAAATCCTCCACCATAGGTACAATAACTTACAGCTTCTTTTCACCAAGCAAATGCAAGTTTTGATGAGTCAACATACGATTCAACATCAAAACTCTCACGACTTGAAGCGTCTACACGACACCAGTCTTGAAACCGTGCACGCTTTGCGTAACTTGGGCATCGACACGACATCATGGGACCCGATTTTGGTACACATTCTGACCGGAAAACTGGACACTCAGACCTACTCTGACTATATGGAGGCGAGGAAAAGTCCAAGAGGGCTTCCCGATTTCAAAGAATTCATCCAGTTCATCGAAGGGAAGTTCACGGCACTAGAATCAGTGGTGAAGAAAACAAGCAAACCAAATAAACAAACAGATGCCGACGTCTCCCCAAACACAGGGATCTCGACTACAGCAGCACAAAGGGATGCGTACAACAGATACAGACGCTACCCCAAAGCAAACCATACAAGCTCCGACAGGAATTGTCCTGTTTGTAAAGCAAGTCACATTTTGCTTCATTGTAAAGCGTTTCAAGAGATGGCGCCAGACATAAAAATTAGGACAATTGAGCAATTGAACATTTGCAAAAACTGCATGTATCCGCACAACGGAAAGAAATGCAACTCGCAAAAAAGATGCAAGGTGTGTAACGGCGCACACCACACAACGCTACATGACCTAACACGTGATACTACGTCAGCGACACTGTCGTCAAGTCAACTGACCGACAACGTGACTGACCGCAACTCGCAGCGAAAAACTAATCATGTGTCAGGAAATTTTAACGAAGTTCTTCTAGCTACAGTACAACTTAAAGTCAAAGCCGCAGATGGAACCTACACCGTACTCCGATGTCTTCTAGACCAAGGTTCCCAACTGAACCTTATAACAGAATCGGCTGTGCAACGACTTGGCCTTCCGCGACGCAACCACAACTCAACCGTGTCGGGAATCGGAACATTTGCCAGCCAGAGCAACGGAACCGTTCAGTTGGACTGTAAGTCTCTTTACGGAGATTACGAGTTTTCAACGCCGGCACTAGTAATGGCCAAACTACTCAACAACCTACCTAACTACTCCTTCGAAAAACAGGATTGGCCCCACATAGAAAATATTAACCTGGCTGACCCACAATTCAACTTATCAAGGCCGATTGACATTCTGCTTGATGCCGGAGTATACGGCGATATAGTGATGAGCAGCATAATTCGAGGAAACATATACGCACCTATAGCACAACAAACTAAACTCGGCTGGGTATTAGTTGGAAACACAAATACCTTCAACTGTCATGTCGTGGTAGATACTAACGATATCTCTCGTTTTTGGGAAATTGAAGACATAACGTCAGACGACAAGTCCACGAGTGTTGAGGAGGAGTACTGTGAGAGGCTGTATACTGACACAACAAAAAGACTTGAAGACGGGCGATACGAAGTTAGAATCTCCATGAAGACCAACTTCGAACAAAATTTGGGACGATCAAAGCCTCAAGCAGTCGCGCAATTCAAGCAGTTGGAAAAACGTTGGGCTAGAGACGACAACCTCGCTTCAAGTTACAAGGCTTTCATCAACGAATACAAAGCTTTACAACATATGAAAAAGTGCACAGAGCCGGACACACCGAGCTGTTTCCTGCCCCATCATGGAGTAATGAGACCAGATTCAACGACAACCAAGCTCCGAGTGGTTTTTAATGCATCAGCAACCACCAGCACGGGACACAGTCTAAACCAATTGATGGAATGCGGGCCTAACTTACAACAAGACTTACAAGCGATGATTCTACGATGGAGGGCGTTTGAATATGTATACACAGCGGATATTGAGAAATTCTACCGACAAATACGTATTCAGGAAAAAGACCAACACTTGCAAAAAATCGTGTGGAGGGATTCAGTCACAGAACCGTTACAAGAGATACAACTGACAACAGTAACATATGGCACCAAGTCCGCACCCTTCCTTGCAATGCGAACTATAAAGCAATTGGTCAAGGATGACGGCGCGCAGTATCCTTTGGCGGCGGCTATTCTCTCCAACCAACTATACATGGACGACTTACTAGGCGGATGTCACGACTTCTTAACAGCACAGAAAGCTCAACATGAACTAATAACAATGCTGAAAGGTGGTGGGTTCAACTTACGAAAGTGGGCTAGCAACAAAACGCGCCTACTCGAAGGCTTGTCAGATGAATTGATAAACCAGAAAATGTTTGACTTCAAGGACGCAGACACAAACAAAACGCTGGGCATCACTTGGAACCCGCGCACGGATCAAATTACATACCAACAAATATCACTCTGCAACAAACGTGATGTCAACACAAAACGCACACTACTGTCGGATATATCAAAACTGTATGACCCACTTGGCTGGCTATCACCAGTTACAGTGAAAGCCAAGCTAATATTTCAACATGCATGGTCGACAACAACGAGCTGGGATGATCAACTCCCAACAAATATACAGCAAGAATGGGAGAAATTCCGCAATCAGCTCGCACACATTCACGACATATCCATACCACGCTGGGTCGGCGACACTCAACAACCCTTCGAACTACATGGCTTCTGTGATGCATCTGAAAGAGCCTACGGATGCGTCATATATTGCAAGTCCACTGACAAAGAAGGTAAACAGGTGATCAGGCTAGTAGCAGCTAAAACAAAATTAGCCCCACAGAAAAACCCAAGTTCCTTGCCACGACTGGAGTTATGTGGTGCAGTACTACTAGCACGACTGATCGAAAAAGTGGAAACCTCGATGAACTCGCAGACAGTCACCATACATTGCTGGACAGACTCCATGGTGGTACTTGGCTGGCTAAATGGTGACGTGGGTCGCTGGAAGAGTTTCGTAGCCAACAGAGTCACACAGATAACGAAAATAACTCCATCCAACTCCTGGAAACATGTCAAGTCCGAAGACAACCCTGCGGACTGCGCAAGCAGAGGAATCTCACCATCAGAATTAATAGGTCACGAACTGTGGTGGAAAGGCCCTTCTTGGCTTCAAAACAACAACTTACCCCAACAAGGTATTTTTACAACGAACGAAGAGAAAAGGAAACGAGGTCAAACTTGCGCAATACAAACAAAACACGCGCCACTCATCGAGCAACTACTGCAAAAATACAGCTCAATGACTTATGCAACCCGAGTCATCAGCTGGCTCATACGATTTATAAATAACTCGCGTGACGCAACAAGAGCCAACCGTAGGTCACACTTAACTACACAAGACATAGTGCAAACTCAGAACCTGCTTGTGAAAACGGCACAGAACAATACCTTTGGCGATGAAATAGCGTACCTACACAAACATAACAAGGTACGGGCCACAAGCAAACTGTTGAGTTTGAGCCCAATGCTAGACGACCGCGGCATCCTTCGAGTGAGAGGAAGACTTGAACATGCCAAGTTAAACGACTCACAAAAACATCCAATAATTTTACCAAATAACCACAAGCTATCAGAACTCTTGATTGACCAAGCCCACAAGAACACTCTCCACGGCGGTGCCAGGCTTACATTGGGACACCTTCGTAACAAATATTGGATACTAGGCGGCATGAAAACAATCAAGAAGCAACTAAACAAATGTGTCACCTGTCATCGCTACAAAACGCAACGCAGCAATCAGCAAATGGCAGACTTACCAACACCTCGAGTTACACCTTCACGGCCATTCCCACACACAGGCGTGGATTTCACGGGACACGTTGAAATAAAGGCTAACAAAGGTCGCGGCATTAAAACAGTTAAGGCCTACATCGCGATCTTCATTTGCCTATGCACAAAAGCCATCCATCTTGAACTGGTGTCCGATCTCAGCACTGCAACATTCCTCGCAGCATTGAAGCGGCTATGCGCTCGACGAGGAACGCCGAAACATATCTATAGTGACAACGGAACGAACTTTGTCGGAGCAGCAAGAGTACTAGCCAAAGAACGCCAGGAGGCAATGCAACTTCTCGTCAACGACGACCTGATCAACAGCACTTCCGAGAGTGGCATGGAATGGCACTTTAACGCACCATCTTGGCCGACCGGGGGAGGATTATGGGAGGCTGCGGTAAAGAGCATGAAACACCACCTTAAACGCGTGCTTGGTGAACAAAAGCTCACGTACGAAGAGTTTACTACCTTGCTAGTACAAATTGAAGCCTGCCTCAACTCGAGGCCATTAGTCGCTCTAACAAATGACCTCGACGACATCGATTACCTGACACCAGGCCACTTTTTAGTTGGTGGACCGGTACTGGCACCTCCGATGACATCAGAGGGTGATAACAGCCAGTTAACGTTACGATGGCGCTTGACAGAAAACATGTACAAGGAATTTTGGAGGAAATGGTCAAACGATTACCTACAAACGTTACAATTACGAGGAAAATGGCATACCCCAACAAAAAACATTGCAGTGGATGATGTCGTCCTTATAAAGGAAGAACAAATAGCTCCAGCCCGATGGTTATTAGGGCGAGTTATAGAGACGCACCCTGGACCAGATAAGTTAGTACGAGTCGTCACGCTCAAAACTAAATCCAACATAATGAAGAGACCCGTAACAAAATTGTCCCGGTTACCCATTGAAACAGGGAATAATACCGAAAACAAATCAATGCAACCCTCGGATAATATACAACCAGAGTCGACTTCCTCAACATCACAACGACAAAGTCGGGTGAGCCCTAAACAGGAACGGAAGGGTGTTTCCAGCTGTAACGTCCTCAAGTACGTAAGCACGTTACTAGTACTCATGGTTACGTGTGTGACACCGTCCATACAACAACTCGTCAATGTAACAACCCTAGACCCTACCCGTCTTGTATACTTTGACAAAGCCGCCGACTTACAGATAATACAAGACGAATGGAGACTGGTGGTGTACTACAATATGTCGACTTACTGGAAAAGCGTGTCTGCCGTTGAACAATACGTCCAGCAACTACACGGACTTTGTCAACGAAATATAGCCTACTTGACTATATCCACACAACTCGAACACGAACTAAACGAGCTCAAACACTACAACGAAGTACTACAATCAGACCATGGTAGACGCAGTAAGCGAGGACTCATAAACGGAATTGGGAACATTGCCAACTCTCTCTTTGGTGTCCTCGATGACAAATTTGCCGAAAAATTTAACAACGACATCAAACTACTGCACAGCAACGAAGACCACTTGTTCAATCTGTACAAACAACATACTTCAATAATAGAAGGGGAATACAACCTCCTGAAAAGGAACGAACAAGTAATGAACCGTCAGTTCATCGTCATCAACAAAAGCCTCCGAGACTCGCTGCAACAACTGAAAACCGAACAAGACCAAACTACCTTCCTTACTGCTACTGCACTTGCCGCAAACATGATGGTGGCCAACTTGCGGAGAATACAAGATATGTTGATCAACCTAGTTACAGATCTTCGCCACGGCAAAGTCGACACTCACTTGCTTAAACCCGATGCATTCGAAAAACAGTTGAACATCATATCAGGACAAGTACCAAAAGGATTATCCCTACCCTGTTCAAACAAGTTCAAGTGTATCCGGGAAATGTATAAACTAGCAAGTGTACAAGGAAAACTAACCGAAGATTTTATTCTTTTCGAAGTAAAAATCCCGTTAGTAGCAGACGAACAATATGAACTAACCGAAGTCATTCCAATCCGCAACATAAAGGGAGTCTCCATGATTAACATAATACCAACAACTAAATACATAGCCGTTAACTTGAAAATGGACATGATGATACCACTAGATCAACAACATCTTTCATCATGCACACAAGTAAACACAAATCAGCTGTTGCTATGTAACCTTGACTTACCTATATACGGAATAAAAACAGCTACAAAAATGTGCGAAGCAGACATAATTAACAATCGAGGAATATCAAATTGCCGCACTGAGGTATCAAGTTGCAGCAATGAATGGAAAAAGCTACACAGTAAGGGGGCTTGGCTATTTACGTGTTGCGAGGAATGCGCTATGCGCATTTTCTGTCCAGCTGGAATTACGTCACAGACACTACAATATACAGGCATAATCACCTTAGCGACAGGTTGCATAATGCGCGGCGATAGACACCTAATTCATTCGCACTACAATATGCAAAGCACAATGGAATTAGGCAATGAGCAAGAGATCTACATACCAGAGATAAACCTTAACGAACTGTTAACAAGCAATAGTCAAATTACAAACATAACTAACATGGAAATGGAAACACATGAAGAACAACTAAAGGATCTTAAGAGAAAAATTGAGCTGGTTAAAGAACAACAGGACATCCAAATGGTCAATTCCGTGGAGGCGGAGCAGCATCACTACGTCCTGTACGGTTTTATGATAACCTGTGCAACAATATTCAGCATATGGGTATACTTTCAAATAAAAGCACGCTGCGTCCGTGTACCTCAAGGAAGCAGAAGAGTAACGCAGGCGCAGAAGGAAGAGATTGAGATGGTACCAAGTCATATCCCTAGGGAAGGACACACAAAGGCAGATCCACAGACACTAGAAGAGGTCATCGGGCATCAGTCTATCAGCAACAAGGTGGATCGCGAAACGTCGCCAATATCAGTTGGCGGCGAACGTAGAACCGTCTAATAACTTTCTTTACATACTTTACTTACTTTGATAATCCATTTTTACTTGTTATATTTTGTACTTTTATAGTTGGCAGGATGTACGAGCATCGCCACATGATATAACTTGTTTTAGTTTTTACCTGAACAAGCAGTCGCTAATTCACCGATTATTTATGTACATTCGCTGACTAGGCTATTACGCCCGCCACAACTCACCTACTTTAGGTATTATATATTTTAATGTTTTACCTAATAAACTGTCAATCATTAACGGACACATAACAGTGATTTTATTTCCTGTACACATCCCGTGTGATTCGTCCATCTACATACTACATCTCAGTGTGCGGAGCTATTGCCCGTACAACGTGATTTGGACATATTGCTCGATTCTAAACTCTGCTTGGATTAACATGTCGAACAAATCATGAATAAGGCATATTTATTTTTATTTCACAACAAATTTTCATTTGTGTCGAACATACACGAAGCGGTTTTCACTGAGACGTAAGATGTATGGATTTATAATGAGATCCACAGTAAACGGACCTCTTCCTACCTCTGTCTGTATTGATGCAGCTGAACATCAGTAGGTTACATGGAGCGACTGCCTATCTGACCTCTACAACGCAGTTTTTGGGCTTTAACAAATATGTTTGATCCAAGAAATATAGTGTAGGGTGAATCCCGTTTTTCCGCATTCTAATGCATTGAAATCTCTTGAAAATTCTGATATGGTCTTTTGAGTAAAAATCCATACAATAAGAGTGGATATAAAAGAAAGGACATTTGATTTGGGCGTTGAGAAATACCAGAATGAACTTAGTCATTCTTGCAGTACATGCTTTCCTGTCGATAAACATGACTGTCGTTAAACATCATTACTTATTTATGCCAGCAGGCGGCGCGGGCGGGCGGCGACGTACGCGCTCGCGCTCGCGGCGGCGCTCGGCGTCACGCTCGCGCCGGCGGGAGCGCGAGCGCGACCGCGACGCGCGCCCCGAACGTGAACCTGACGCGGACGCTGAGCGGTGAGTACTGCGATAACTTAACATAATGCAGCTGGGACCCACCGAGGTACGAAGAAAACACTCTATGTACCAACCTCTGCAAACTTTTTTCTTTTTTTGCTATTGCAGGACAGTGTCGAGTTGTGTGATTATTAATAATATATTTCATTACGAGTGTGGAAAGCCTGTCATTGCAAAGAGTTCCGACAAATATCTACCCGAGCCGAGGCGCAGCCGAAGGTGAGGGTTGACAGTCGGAACAAGTTGCAATGACGGTTCCGCACGTGTACTGAACAACTATTTTTAATACAGTTGCGAAAAAATGAAGCAATTTAATAAAAAAACATTTTTGAAAAATGGCGCCAACCGTAAAAGAATATAAATACAAATTTTTGTTTGGTAGGCAAAGGGAACTGTGCCCATACAGCCAAGTCTAAAGGTAGAATTTTTTTATTGATATGAATTAATGAAAATGAAATTTAATGAAATGAAATGAAACCTAACCTAACTCATTGAATCAAATCTGATATTGAAACAAATTAGTAGCTTCTTTTTAGAAATATTTGCATGAATCATAAAAACTTCTATGTTGTTTTAGTAAAAACATCGTGGTTGGTTTTTTCTTTTTAATAGACATTATTTTGACAGTTGGGAAAGAGAACGCACGAGTTCGGAAAAGGTAAAGAAAAAGCTCGAGTGTGTAATAGCCCACATCCCGAACGCTATACGTCCCTGCAATACGCCACTTTTTGAGCAACTGTATTAAAAAATATGATTCGTAGCCGGAACAAATATCAATGAAATCATCAATACAATCCTCGTAAGCTCATTTAATCCCATTGATTGAGTTTTTCATGAAATAGTCATTGAACGGGATAAAAGGAATTAAGAAGGTTGTATTGACGATTTTAATGTTTATAACTCCGTATAACCATATTTGTTTTTGTTTCATCAACGTACAATTAGACCGGTAAATTGCAAAAAACCTAAGAAAAATAAATTTCGTGGGCTAGGGCTTCCATCTCTCTGCCTGCCTCGTTGCTCGAGTGGCCGCAAGGGTAAATGCTGACCATAATGTCCTGGTGTCGGACGTAAAGAATAGCACCATCCCATATCTTCCCGTGGGTGTCGTAAGAGGCGACTAAGGGACTTGCCAGAGAATGGGCAGCAGCGTTCTCTGTGCTTTTGTAACAACCGTACTGCGATCGCCAACCCGCCTGCCAAGCGTGGCGATTATGGCAAACCCCCCAACATGTCAATGTGGCGGCACTTGGGGGAGGCCTATGTTCAGCAGTGGACGTCTTTTGGGCTGAAACGAACGATGTCCTGGGTTCGATTCCCACGTCGAGCAAAGTGTTATAAGGTTTTGCCATCAGGAATTACGCAGAAGCAGCCACGGAGTCCGGATTTTTACCCAGTTGATGGCAATAGGCTCGTCTATGACATGGGGCTTAAACCTAACTGTTGATATGTTACCCTCCGGGAAATACGGGCAATATCTAAACTAATATTATAAAGAGGAAAGATTTGTTTGTTTGCATTGAATAGGCTCCGAAAATACTGGTCGGATTTAAAAAATTCTTTCAGTGTTAGATAACCCATTTATCGAGGAAGGCTATAGGCTATATATCATCACGCTACGACCAATAGGAGTGGAGCAGCAATGAAAAAATGGAGTTGCGCCGGACAGCTAGTATAATATAAAAATAATTAACTGTTTATCATTCCAGCGTGGCTGGCCGTCGTCGTCGCTCCCGCTCACGTTCCGAACGCCGCCGCGAGCGACGCGACCGCGGCGACCGCGACAAGGAACGCGAACGTGACCGCGACAAGAAGCGTTCCCGTCGCGACAAGGAACGCAAGGAACCCAAGGTCAAACCCGAGGATATCAAGATTAAGGAGGAGCCTATTGACGGTGAGTTTGGTAAATATCGATGTTCCTCATTTTTTTATACTTTGGCTAATGTTCTGACTTTTGACTTTGACTTTGACTTGCTGCCGGATAGAAGCGAGAATCAAGCATCAGAATGATGTTAAGGAGTTTGTTGATGGTGAGTTTTTTTTTTTGGATTTTCGTCGTTTAAAAATCGTCCTTGATATGAGGGCTTATTTAGATTTGTGCATGTTTGAATACTGTGGAGATTTATGTCAAGATGGTAATTATAAAGTGTATTGTATAGTTGTATTAGAATCTTTTGGTGTTTCAATAACATTTTTAAGGGGCGTTGTTGATAAATATTTATGAAATTATTTTAAAAAAACAGGATGTTGGTTTTAGCTTCGATTTAGACGATTATGTTATTTTTAATCTTTTCAAAGTTAGAGTGAACAGGCTTCTTCTGAGTAAGCTCTTACCATCGTCGACTTTGTCACTGTCATCTCTGACCTAGACTAGAGTTAAGAGCAAACACATCGCAAATAAAAAAAAAGACGCCAAATTATTCTTGTACAGCTATACATATTTTTTTTAACCCGTATATGATTGTCAATATGGCACATTGAGAACAATGACGGATTTCATTAAAGGCTTATTTACGGCGAAGTAAATTCAAACACAAGGCGATGTATGAGAGCATCTACGGCAGCTTAGCACGCCAAATTTTGGTCATGTACACAAAGCGACACATCAAACTAAACATATCCAGTATAACCTGACCTTGCTTTTTAATAACTTCGCGTACAGTGAGAGATCAGCGTATACTGGTTTTGTATAGCTTGATTGGTCGCCTTGCGTACCATACGATTCATGGACGATCAGAAAAGTGGAAATAGATGCATTTTTCAAACAAAATCCCGTGCACACGATAACCACATCTATTTAACACCCTTACTAGTATTGGTCCGCAGAATAGTTTTCAGTCCAATAGACGCGACCCTTTTATAATATGTTGCTTTTTTAATATGTTTTGTTAAAAAAAAATCTCAGGCTCTGTTAATGATCCCAGATGTTTGACCACCGTTTTTCGACCAATAGGAATAAAACAAAAAAACTGGCCAAGTGCGAGTCGAAGTCGCGCACGAAGGGTTTCGTACCATTATTTATAAAAACGAGCAAAAAAGTCACTTTTTGGTATAGGAGCCCCCTTAAATATTTATTTTATTCTGTTTTAAGTATTTGTTGTTATAGCGTCAAAAGAAATACATAATCTGTAGAAATTTCAATTGGCTAACTATCACGGTTCATGAGATACAGCCTGGTGACAGACAGACGTACGGACGGATGGACGGACAGATGGACGGACGGACAGCGAAGTCTCAGTAAGGGTCCCGTTTGACCCTTTGGGTACGGAACCCTAAAAAGGGACCAAGGAATAGAACGTTTTAAACTGTTTTAACGCTGCAAGCAAGGATAGTCTTTACCGTGCTCCGATACCCAGTTTGGTGATGGTACCACTCCACACGTATCAATTCAACAGTTAACACCCCCCCTTTCACCCCACAGACTACCCCGAGTTCAGCATGGCCCCCCTGGAGGTGCAGATCAAACAGGAACCCAACGAGGATGAGAATAAATACAATCCCGAAGATACCAACGGAGAAGAATATAACTATTAAACTGATTTGGTGCAGAGCGGTTGATATTAAACATGTTTGTGGGGAGGTGCGGGCTTTTAACGAACATTCCCATGTTTACTGCCTTGATAAAACATCGAGGGGTGGTGCGGCTGACGGCTGAGACAAATGCGCGATCGGTTTTGAAGTAGCTTGCTTATTTTTTTGTCATAGTTGTCGATGATAGAATGTGATTTTGTCAGTCCTTCGGTCAGTCGCGTCTGCCCTTGCTGCCTCTATACATTTGGTTGGTTAATGACCTATGCTTAATGGGGAAGCGCCAAGGTAGCTCGTGAAATTTAAATTTTCTTATATTTTTTTTCATGAAATTGTCGTTAAATTAACTTAATGGGTTGTATTGTCGATTAAATGATTATAATTTCGTGACTACGTGTTTCCGATCGCAAATCATATATTGTTTAACATAAAACCTCACACTGACTTCATCATCTGCATGCCTTTTCCCGAACCATCTTGGGGTCGTCTTCCAGTCTAACCGGATGCAGCTGAGTACCAGTATTTTACACGAAGCGACTGTTTGTCCTCCACAACCCAGTTACTGGGTGATACGATACCCCTTAGTAAGACTGGATGTCAGACTTTTGGCTTCTGACTACTCGTAACGACAGTCAAAGATCTACAAATGACAGCCGGGACCAACGGCTTAACGTGCTTTCCGGGGCACGGAGGAAACTCGGTATGTAATTATGGTCACACATCCACGGAGCAACTCGGCAAGCACGTGACACTGACAAGGACCTGTAATTTGACAAAAAAAAAACAAAGAAAATTTTAATTTCTCTGGCCACTCTGACGCTTTCCTCTTAAGTATTGCCGAATATTGATTTGTCCCTTTATGGGTAGAATTGCCAAAAGGCAGGGCTCCCATAGATTTATAAAACGCGAAAAGAAATTTTGTCCTATGATAAAAAAAAATACTAAATAATAATCGTGAAAAAAATTCAGCAAAATAAGTTCTCTAAGTTATATTTGACGGTACACATCATCTATACTAATATGATATAAGTAAAATAAGTTATAATCAGAGGTCGGAATTAGAAAGAGTTATCTTTGTACTTGCATCGAAATGTTGATATAAATATGGATCTTTCCTTACGGGTGCGCATTGGAATTTTGCAACTTCGGACATCCGATTTCGGATGGTTTAAATTGTGTAAAAGTAAATAACTTTTTTATTTTATAAATAACGTGATTTTTCTGCGCTTTAAAAATAATCTCGGGATTTGAGGCATATCCACTTTATTCTTTCGCTGTATGAAATCAGTGTAAGTACTTTAATAACTCTACCTAATTCCGACCTCTGGTTATAATAAATTATAAAATGTTATAAGGTCTCAGTAGAAGCCATTGAGTCTGTATTTGTGACCGATTGTTGGCAATTGGCTTAGCCCTATCACAAAGCTGACGAAATGTAGGTGTAGGTAGTATTAGTAACACCTCTGCCCGACCCTAGAGGAATTACAGACGTGATGTTATAAGTAAAATATTGATGAAATATTTATCTTTAACTAGCTGTCCCGCGCAACTTCGTCTGCGTCACTTTTTCCCCGTTTTCGCAATATTTTTCATTGCTGCTCTGCTCCTATACACCGCCATCTGTTAGAATTGTTTGGATCTAACAGATAACTGTGACTTAATTAGCAATAAAATAATATTGCGACTAAAAATTTAAATGTAAGCTATCATATCTTTCAAGTTGGATCAAACTGCACTCGGCGTGCAAATTTGATTAAAATCGGTTAAGTAAGGAGTCCATCCCCGACAAACTACGTGACGCGTTATTAATATATATACTATTTTTTTCCTGAAAACACATCAAAATATCCGCGCGAACGAAGTCGCGGAGAGCGGTACTTATATAACAAACAGTCTGATTTGAACGTTTTTTGAGGATCTCGACGGGTGAAACCGTAGCGCAAAGATAGTATAGTAAGATAGTTTTCATGAATTACCTAATATTACGTCTGTAATCCCCAAACATCTGTTATAGGCAGAAGTATAACTATAGTGTACATTTCTAGTGTTTTCATGAAATGCATAATATTACGACTATAATCCATGAAGAGCTAGGTAGAAGTGTAACTAAAGTGTACATTTCGTCAATTATGTTTACCATGCAATAGTCAGAATATTTATCCCTCAAATAGAACTTTTAGAAAACTGATTATTTCTATGATTAATATTATCGTTCACTATGTCTATGTATTTATAATTGTTAATGTACAATTTAAAGATTTTATACATAATTCGCCCGCATCTCTCAATTATGTCGTATAGCTCAACAAAATAATAAAATTAAATCGTAAATAATGGAATGACCACACTTAACGACGCGAAGTCGGCTTGAGCCGGTGTCGAGTCACGAAATGAGCCGTTTTCGCTTTTATTGCTTGGAGTTAAAGCTGTTTCTAGTTTAGCGGCACACAGCACTACAGCTATAAGAGCATTGTCTAAAACTCGCGCGGGCGATTGGGGTACCTACTGCCAAAAATATCTTTAGATAACTCTTCGGCAGCGCTTTTCTGCACGCGACTGGCGACTTGACGCTCGGAGTGACCCGCACTCAGTCACTTTATTTCGTATGCACTCGTATGACTATATTAACACTTTCGTTGCTAAGCAAAGCATATGGGTCGAACAATAATTCGTTCGTGTGCACACAACCCGCCTGCCGAGTCGACATACGTAGCTATAATAAATGATTTCTTTCTATAGATGACTTGCATTCTACTAAACAAGGATTATTTAAACTTGCCCGCGAATGTGCCAATGGCATCCGCCTCTGTACGTTGTACTTGAAGTGTTAAATAATAGCTATTTATGCAACTGTTACGTTATGGACGGTCTTTTAATACGAGTGCCATTTTTCGGTACAAGCGTAGCGCGTACCGAAATCGGTGGGCAAGAGTTATTAAAAGACCAATAACGTACAGTTGCATACAAGATTTTATCTACGAAGGAAGGAATAAAACACAGATATAGACAAGTATTTTTAATAGAAACTTAACTACACACTGACTATTGTTTATACGTTCCCGCCATATCACGAAATCTTCATAACATTTCTCATATACATGTATTGATTTTTCTGGTAGTAAATTATTTGTAGCCGCAACCGAGTCCACTTTTTTTTATTTATTCTTTATTAGGTATAAGGCAAAGATCTTGTAGCCGCAACAGCCAAATAGTATACGATACTTTTGTTCTAAACATGTTCCATTTTTAAAAACATCATTTACATTGTCTCGATTTCGAAGTAATATTATAGGTACCTGGCTGTATGTTCAGAATGTCTTTGCTTGTGTTTTAGAATTTATGACGATTCGCATAATGCAACCCGATTTCGTTATGGGTATCATAATGAAACCGCTGTCAATTTTGTAATTCGAATGTAACGAAACCGAAGTAGTTAAATAAATAAGTAATGTGTTAAGGGACTTCGTGCTATGCCACAGCCACGACGTGTCGCATGCCCGGCCGATATCTTGAACCGACCTGCCACCGTATTCACAAACGCTCGGATTCGATTTCGATTCGGAAATGTCTGTCTCGCTCGCTTTCGTAATGCCAAAACAAGATAGACATACGACTTATAGAATCGAAATCAAAACCGAGCGTTTGTGAATAGGGGGCCTGGTCGGAAGCCCGGTCGCGCGGCCGAAGCTTCTGCGACCCAAAGTCGTCGCGTGTAGTGGCGAGGTCCCTGCACACACTACATCTCAAGCCGTCGATTAGTCTGGTCTTTCCATCTCTCGACACATGCATGTGTGACCGCTCTGCAATCAGTAGCATGGTTGTAAAGAGATAGTTTATAGCTCTGCGTCCATTTGTGTTCGTGTTGACTCCAATTGTGATGTGTTCGCACATGACCCTAGGGTAAGGTATGAAATAAACTATGAATATAATGTTGATTGAGTTTTATTTGTTAGCTTGAAGTTCCTTACATCACGTACCATCATCCTCAAAGGGTTTTTATTCTGTATTGCACACACAAAATTACAAATACGTTAATTGATATTTATATAGCTTACTAGCTGTCCCGCGCAACTTCGTCTGCGTCTCATTTTCGCCGTTTTCGCAATATTTTTCATTGCTGCTCCGCTCGTATACAGCGCCATCTATTGAATACTTACTCAATCCAGTCAACAGATACCGCCATCTGTTAGAAACGTTTGGAGCTAACAGATACTCGTCAATTAGAACTTATGACATTTTAAATTGTTCAGAAGTATTTGGTCACCTTGATGCTGCAATATAATTATCTAATGGCGACTGTACAAAGGTGAGCCTAACTCAGAAAAAACTCATTCTGATAGCGAGATTTGCAAAGAGGAAAAAAACTTCATCATCATCTGCGTAGCCTTTTCCCAAACTATCTTGGGGTCGGCTTCCAGTCTAACCGGTTGCAGCAGAGTACCAGTATTTTACATGAAGCGACTGCCTACCTGACCTCCACAACCCAGTAACTTGGTAATACTATACCCCTTGGTAAGACTCGACGTCAGACTCTCGGTTTCAGACTACTCGACAAAAACAAAAAAATGGGAAAAAAACTTATCCATACTAATCTATACAAATAAATAAAATTGAAGTGTCTGTTTGCAATAAACAACCGCTTTTTACTACATGCATATGAATGTATATACGGTACATATACCAAAATAACATACAATTTTTGTCTGTCTGTTTATTCCGGCTAATCTCTGAAACGGTTGGACCGATTTTGACGGGACTTTCATTAGCAGATAGCTGATGTAATAAAAAATCTAAAATTATTATATAAAAAAAAAACTTTTTTGTTAAATTCCGCGCGAACGAAGTCGCGGGCACAGCTAGTCCATACTAAGATTATAAATGCGAAAGTCACTGTTTGTTTGTTACCTTATCACGACTAAACGGCTGATCGGATCTTAATGAAATTTGGCAATATGATAGATTTTAACCTAGGGAAGGACATAGGCTATATCTAGGCATATATCCTCACGCTACGACCATTTGGAGCGGAGCAGCAATGAAAAATGTTGCGAAAACGGGGAAAATATGACACAGACGAAGTTGCGCGGGACAGCTAGTAAGATATAATTAAAATGGCACCAGGGAAGATTGGAAGTCAACAAAAACAAGGTTATAACAGCAAAATGTATTTATTTATTATGAAAATCACAGGCGTATTACATGTTCAGTACATGTCCCTCTCCCTAGCACTCGCCTATAACGTAACAGTTTAGACTCGAGCATTACATCAGTGACTGACAACATTGTGCGCAACGTGTAACGGTACAACTTGTAACAATCACTTGTTGTTGTGCAACATCGAATCTTGGATTGGCACATTAGGGAGCCTTCAAGTATTACGTAACGCAATTTTTGGAGATTTTAGACTCATCCTCCCCCCTTGTAACGCGCAGTAACGTTTTACTGTACCCCCTCCCCCCATGTTAAACGTTACGTAAACACGACCAAGTGACCATGTTTACCTGAAAGTCACAATTAAGTGGCATCAAGTACCGGAAAGTCGCGTGCTTTAAATTTGGAGTTTAAACAAAAAAAAACTCCTATATAGCAAGCAAGAAATTTTGTGAAAGTAAAAAAAAATCAAGTGGTCATTCCATTTGAAATTTTGAGAAAAAGAACGGTTTAAACATTGGTCAGAAAAAAAATCTCTACGCGACTGTTCTGAAGGGTTAAAACAATGTTACGTTACGCGTAGCTCAAACAACCCCTACTGCCCCTGTAGCGCATCGTAACATTTCAGAAGATCCCCCCCTTCCCCCCAAACTTGTTACATAATACTTGAACGCTCCCTTACAGGCGAATGGTCGACGCGAGCCTAAAAACGGTTTTTTTTTGTAAAATTCGACGTGACAGTACAGGACGTGTATAATTTGATTAATTATAATGCAGGCAAGACTTAGAAGGCACAATAGTAATATTATTTAGATAGAAATTGTTCAATATTCTCATAAAGTTGAAAAGCGATGGAAATAGTATGAGATGTTTATAAATACTCGTATTCTCTAATATGCTATGTATGGTGTCGGACGTAAAGAGTAGCACCATCCCATATCTTCCCGTGGGTGTCGTAAGAGGCGACTAAGGGACTCACACTCAGCAGCGTTCTCTGTGCTTTTGTGACAACCGTATTGCGATCGCCAAACCGCCTGCCAAGCGTGGCGATTATGGCAAAACCGCCCAAAATGTCAATTTGGCGACACTTGGGGGAGGCCTATGTCCAGCAGTAGACGTCTTTTGGGCTGAAATGATGATGATGATGGTTTATAAATATTATAGAACTATTCGAACCATCCATACAATCTTTATCGTGTGGTTAGAGAATTGTGTCAGAGTTCTTATGCCGTCCATGGGCCCCTGACTGCTTTACATGCCGTCGAGAAATATCTCTCAGGCATGCTGGTGTCTTCACCGAAGCAAGGGATAATTACAAATACAATAGGTAGGTACGCACATGAATCCGAAAAATCAGAACAATATCTTCAAAACATTTTATGATTACACATACAGTGGTGGTCATATAATTAAGAACGCTTATTTAAAGGGCAGATTTTTTCAAACTTACAAGTATAACTAATTGCATGTATTGTTTTGTATTTCTCTCGGTATCGCAAAACTTTTCCATATTAGCGGTACATACGTTGATACACATGATTGGCTAAAAAATAAATAGATAAACTTTATACATTAGATCTGCATAGCTATTCACAACCACTCGATTGGACAACTAATCTAATCGAATGATCGTGCAATCGATCAAGTCTTCCAAACGCTATTCACAAAACCGATACCGATGAATGTTGACCAATTTTGACGTTTCTATTCGTTTGTAATGAGGTTTTGAAGATATCAATTTACCGACAGCTATTTGCAGTAGAGAGTGAAGTCGAATGAAAATTAAAAGCACTTTAAACTAATTTAGGCAGTGTGTGAAGTAAGTGTACTTATTGTATAGATAGATAAACTATTGTTTTGACTATTACTTAAAGATTTACACAAGTTTAAGTGGTTACATATGTACGTAACATAAAAGTTTGTTCACGAGTTTGATGTTAATTATTTGGGTAGATGGAGTTCGTGATTGTGCAATCCTGAGACCGTCGGCGTGCCGCAAAACAACAGAGGCTGGAGACATTATCTCTTCATCGAAGAATACGAGACATGATGGATCCATTTGCTGACCCGCGTTTCCAGTCCGTGTACAGGCTATCGCCTGACATGGTCCGTAGCTTAAATGTGGAAATAAAGCCGTATTTCCCAAGCGTGCATTCATCAGGCGCAATCCCCTATTGAACTCAAAGTAAGTAATATTTAAATATAAAGTACTTAAGTAATGAAAGTCATCACATTAACATCACAGTCGAGAAGGTATACGACGAGGAGTCATTATTCACCCACATTTGTTATTATCCAATCAGGCACAAACTATACTGTTACTGATAAACTCATCCCTATAACCCTACCTCTATGTAGTAGGTACTGCCTTAGTGTGGCTAAGGTTTACCTAGACCCTCCCTGGATTTAGGTAAACCAATAATTGTAACAAAGTAGTAACCCTAGTATACATACATATAATACAAACGTGAATCCAATTTAGTCATCTGACATGCTTATTTATTTACTACTACTTACTTTTATTTTAGGTGTTAGCTGCCTACACTTTCATGGCCAAAGCAGTTGCCAGAAAACTGACGGAAGGGATGCCTTCGTAAGCTTGAGCCAGGCATCTATTTCCAGAGCCATAACGGAGACCACAATGACACTAAATACTGCACAAGTGTGTTCAATTCCCTTGCCAAGTAAATGAAAGGCAACAAAATTTACAAAAGTAAGAAATATCCTTTATTAAATTAAGAGATTACAACAATCACAGATTATATTGATTTTTATTTATTAATATTAATACACACATTTCAAAGTAAAAAAAAAAAAATACTTTCTTTACATGAGGACAATTTATTGGTATAGTACAATATAAGTCAACAGCAAAACAGTAACTTCTACTTTAGAAGATTCCAATAGTGTAATGTAAAAATATAACATCAGTCACATATTTGTTTCTTTATACTAGAGTCACCATAATTTTAAAAGATACAAGAACAACTTAATTATGAAATTGTCAATGAGCTGTTACAATAAATTGCAGTGTACAAGAAGAAAAACATCTATTTATTGTACAATTGAAATGGTGTTTTAGGATATGTGGACAGGACACATGTTCTGTCGCTACATCTTGCTAGCTTCTAGGTCAGTAACTGTAACAATAATAATAAACATTCATGTTAAAAAATAAATACTTAATTAGAATTTAATGTTTCCAGGAGATTCTGGAGCCTTGGATTCTCGCCCCGATTCTTAATGCTGAGCCAAATTACTTGGAAGCGTGGTACACAGAACTGCACACAAGATTCTGTGTCATGAGTTACTTCAAGGTGTAGAAAGGGTGCTTTAGGTGCTTGAATACAGCCGTTCTAAAGTGGGATGCATCACCAAGGCATGTGGAATTCTGCATAACAAGTGTATATGGGGCCGCTTGCCTGAACCCAAAGAAATTGAGTTGGAGAACCAACCACTTACAGAAATAATCATGGGTTGAGGAATTGAGCAAGATGGCAAGTTAAGTTACGTTAGTATGTTACTTAAGTTATATTAAATAGATTATTTTAAAAATACGTTATGGTATGTTAGTTAAGTTCTATTACATAGATTATTTTAAAAATTACTTGTGTATCATTTATTTCCAAACCTTATCCTTCCTCCAGAAACAATCAAATTTCAGGCTGCAATTTGGTGAAGGATAGCTTCGATGCTATGCATTCCAATTTCGACATCTTCAATTTGCTGCTGCGTGCCGTGCGAGGATAGCATGAATGATGGGTCTGGGCGGCTTCTTGATTGCTAGGGCTCTTCTGTTAGGTATTTTTTTTGGCACAGGCCGCATCCAGTCCTGAGAAACGGCCCCGGGCTAAGTCCTCATGCCCCTGCGTGAACGCAAAGATTGTTTCTTTTTCACTTTTCTGAAAATATCCAATGTCAATTACGTTTTGTAAATGATACGTAAGAAAAAGGATGATGTTTTATATACTAGTAAAATACTTACACCCATTTCTTTTTCAATATGTGTTTAATTAAACCCTAGTTTAGCACAAAACACTTTTGAAAACTTTTGAGTTTGAGGTTATTAACTTATTATTGAAATTGCCGGTTTGACCTTGACATTAAACAGTTTACAAAGCAAGTTTGTTAAAAATCTGGTGAACTCATTTAAAAAAACAATCAGTGTTTGCTGTTTTGTATTATATAGGAATACTAAATGTAGATTCTATAGCCGTACATAACAAAATCCCTAGTAAAATTAATTTATTTGCCACTTTATATTTTCTACCACCAGTTTCTATTTCCTACCATTTTGTAACGAACCCTGTAAACATCATTTTTAAAATTAAAAAAAAAAACCTTACCGCCCGGATCTGTGAATCGCATTTTGATAACCGTTCGGTCGCGGTGCGGTTATAATCGATCAGTGTCTATGATTCATTCGGTTTCGATTGACGGGTTTGTGAATAGCTATGCTGATCCTAGTATTACTATTTACTGGCTGGTCACATAATTAAGAACGATAAATAGTTTTTTTTTAAATCAAATTTAAGTAGAGAACACTCTTTGGCTCTATGGTTGTAGTTGACTATTCGTATAATTTTTTCGCCATTTAGTGCTGTGAAAGTGTTAAACATGATTGCTTCATATGAAAACAATGGGGAAAAATAAAACTTGTGATAAATCTACAAGGGAAGTAATAATAAAACTTCGGGAGAAGAATTGGTCGTATAAAAATATGGTTTTCCACGCTGTGAAGCATTTTGCCACGTATCAAACGACTTCAAATGTACCGCGTGTACCTAAACAGAGAAAATCATCTCGTCGAAATGATCGAAATATCGTTCGTTTGCAAAACAAAATCCTTTTAAAGGGACTAATGAGCTGAGAATAATAATTTAATAAAATAATATTTTGGTGAAAACAATCCTTCAGCAATCTCGGCACGCACTATTCGAAGGCGTTTGGTGGAAGAAAAGTTGCACGGAAGGTCAGCAAGGAAGGTGGCCATGTTGAAACGGTGCCATAGGCAAGCCCGGCTTGCATTTGTAAGAACGTATGGAAACTGGACAGTTAGACAGTGGAAAAATGTTCTTTTTTCTGATGAGACTAAAATTAACAGGGTATGTTCTGATGGAAAACGATATGTACGACGCTCTCCGAATAAAGCATTCGATCCTAAGTACACAAAAAAGACATTAAAGCTGGGCGGGGGAAATGTGAAAATTTGGGGGTGCTTCTCTGGACATGGTGTTGGACCTGTTAAGCTGATAGAAGGAAACTTGAATCAATTCCAATACAAAGATATACTGGAAGAAACAATGTTACCTTATGCTGAAGACGTGATTCTAGTTATTTGGACATTCCAGCACTAAAATGATCCAAAGCATACTGCACTCACCGTTAAGGAATTTCTCACATCGCAATCAGTTTCTGTCTTAGATTGGCCAGCTAACAGCCCAGATCTAAACCCAATAGAGCATCTTTGGTGCGAGGTCAAGAAAAAGGTTTCAAATCGACAGTGTGGCAATCTAAGAGAGCTGTATGACGTTTTCTTAGTAGAATGGAACTCTATCTCTCTTGTGAAATGTCAAAAATTGATAGAATCAATGCCTCGCCGGTGTAAAGCAGTAATTAAAAGCCGTGGACATGCTACTGACTATTAATTGTAGTTTAAAATGTATGAAATTGCTTTTTTTCTTTACGCACTTCACATTAATGTGATTTATTTAATCTAAGTTTCATATAAAACAACTATTCAGCAATTTAATATATCGTTCTTAATTATTTGTCCAGCTTCATTACTATTTGAATTTGTTAAGGTAGAGAATAAATACAATTTGTAAAAAAAATTGTGAGCGGTTTAATTCTATATTCCTAATCACGTTTGCTCTATTCATGTGGCTATTTCATAACATAACTAGTTAGTTCTAAGAAGGAATACATAACTACTAATGACATGATTTAAATAAAAAAGTCTGGAACTTAAAATCGTTCTTAATTTTATGACCACAACTGTATATTAGTTTGCTACAAAAACAACGATTTTCAGTTGAACAATTTATTTTATTATTTATGCATGTAGGTATGCATATTCGATTGTAGCAAAAAACCTATTTTGCTTAATCTTTTGAACGCCATTGTCACATATACGTGACAAGCAAGCGCGTGCCCTGAACGCCAACGACACAAATGTGTGACAAAAAATGTGTTGCACTATAACACGAAATAAGCAATTTAAATCATTAGTTTTCTATGTGTTTGTTTATATATCTTTAAAATGTGATCTAATATAACTTAAATATGAAATGTCTTATCACAAAATAAGTTAACAATACTTTTGAAATCCCTTTTTTTATTTGTAAGTATTTGCGGTGTATTTTTGGATTGGCGTGTAGGGTACGTGCGTGCCTTAATGCTCTGGCGTTCAAAAGGATATACAATTAATGTGCCATCAAGTTAAACGAAATCAATTATTATGAATGATTAAAATAAGCTTTTAAAGCGTTAATAACTGTAATAAAATCCATATTTTAAATAGAATAAAAACAATAATTTAACATCTACAACACTTAGTATAAAACCTAAAAATACGTCTTTTTATATGAGAAACAATAAAATATTAAAAGTACAACATTGTTACATCATTATTTCCACATTTTGTTAATTGTACTCATCTTTACGAACAACTTTTATTTAGGCATCTATTTAGGTGGAGCTTTTTGGTGAAACCGCCAGGGTGAGCCGCGAAATTAACTTTTTTTACGTTTTTTGCAATTTACCGGTCAGTGTTAGGTGTTATGTTGAATTCAATATGATACGCTTTTTTTTACTTTCTATAGGCTCGCGCTTGACCATGATGGTAAGCGATGATGTGGTCGACGGTGAAGCACGCTTTCCTAGAAGAAACCTATTCACTCTGGACTTAAAGACCCCTAGATTGTAGCTATCGGGAAACACAGACTCCGGCAGCGAATTCCACTCCTTAGCGGTACGCATTATAAAAGTATTCCCAAAACGCTTAGTGCGTATGTGTGGGATGTCCACCATGTACCGATGGCGCATCGCCGTACGTCTGGTAGTCCGATGATGAAACGGGCTAGCCGGAATTAGATCATGCAATTCCATCGCACACTCCCCGAAATGTAATCGATAAAAAACCGATAAGCTGGCAACTCGGCGACGATGTTCAAGGCTTAAAACGTACATCCATATTAATATTATAAATGCGAAAGTCACTCTGTTTGTTTGTATGTTTGTTTGTTTGTTACCTTTTCACGACTAAAGGGCTGATCGGATCTTAATGAAATTTGGCAAGAAGATAGATTTCAACCTGGGGAAGGACATAGGCTATATATCATCACGCTACGACCAATAGGAGCAGAGCAGCAATGAAAAATGTTGCGAAAACAGGGAAAATGTGACGCAGACGAAGTTGCGTGGGAAAGCTAGTATTTACATAATTTTAGTCATTAGAATCATCAATACAACCCCTTTTTATCTTCATTTAATCCTAATGAATGAGTATTTCATGAAAAAGTCATTCTATGGGGTTAAATTAACATAAAGGGGTTGTATGAATTTAATGATTATAAATCAGCAAAGCCATGTTAGTTACGGAGGCGTATCATATTTTATTCAACACTAGCGACCCGCCCCGGCTTCGCACGGGCGTAATGCTGATACTAAATACTACAGAATGTCTTTATAACATCTTCGAAAATGTTTATTTAAATTACATGCTGTAAAGAGCCATTTCGATCTATATTTAATGCACAATGTATTTAAGGTACTTAATTGGATAAGGATTAATGCTGTATTGCTTAAAATCGCTTCATAAATAAGCCATTATTTCTCGTAAAAAGTAAAGGATAAATAATGGTTATTGTGGGTTATCCCTAAGAGATAGACAAATACCATTGCGGACTTTTTTGTAGACCTTTTTAACGTGTACAATACTGTAGTACATTATTTTGATCTGTCTCGTAGGGTTCAGCCAGCGTTTGCAATGTAAGCGCAAAAACATGTGTTTATTTGCGACATCGCATTAGAAACCTCTAAAATTATCAGTGTTACTCTACTTTAGTATGCATGTATTATACATATAAACCTTCCTCTTGAATCACTCTATCTATTAAAAAACCGGCCAAGTGCGAGTCTTACTCGCACACAGGGTTCCATAGCCCCAAACAATATAATAACAATATTTTAAACTGTCATTCATTAGTTAGTAAACTTCCACTCAACCGCAAAACTAAATTTGTTTTTCATAGTATGTTCATGAAAAACAAAGTTACTGCTGCAGTTTGATGAAAAAGTCCCATATCTCAAAAACTAACAATCATATCTTATTGAAACCAATTTTCGTTGATAGTTTTTTTTACGTTCTACAATCTTAAATATTTTTAGAATTTTCCTCCTCTTACTTTAGAAATTAGAGGGGGGGGACACACACATTTTACCACTTTGGAAGTGGGTCTAGCGCAAACTATTCAGTTTAGAAAAAAATGATATTAGAAACCTCAATATCATTTTTGAAGGCCTATCCATAGATACCCCACACGTACGGGCTCGATGAAAAATAAATTTTTGGCTTTCAGTTCTAAGTATGGGGAACCCCAAAATTTATTGTTTTTTTTTTTTCTATTTTTGTGTAAAAATCTTAATGCGGTTCACAGAATACATCTACTTACTAAGTTTCAACAGTATAGTTCTTATAGTTTAGGAAAAAAGTGGCTGTGACATACGGACGGACAGACAGACATGACGAATCTATAAGGGTTCCGTTTTTTGCCATTCAGCTACGGAACCCTAAAAAACGGCATCAAAATCCGTTGCGTAGTTTTAAAGATCTAAGCATACATAGGGACAGACAGCGAGAAGCGACTTTGTTTTATACTACGTAGTGATGATAAAACCTGGCACGACCGCCAAATTGCAAAAAACGTAAGAAAATGTGTATTTCACTTCCACCTCGAGCGTGGCAGGAATGTCTTCGCCCTACAGGAGCACACTCACCAGATATTCACTAACCTATTATTATGACTTCTCAATAAAATTATGAACAGTTGATAATCTCATGTTATTCGACAACCTTCATTATTGTCCGTTGTACCTAATTTCTGTTTGTCTTGCGTTGTTTCTGCCGTCTGGAAATAAAAACAATAATTAAAACAGGCCAAGTGCGAGTCCGACTCGCGCACGTAGGGTTCCGTACCATTATTTATGAAAACGAAAAAAAAAACTTTTTTTGTATGGGAGCCCCCCTTAAATATTTATTTTTTTCTGTTTTTAGTATTTGTTGTTATAGCATCAACAGAAATACATAATCTGCGAAAATTTCAACTGGCTAACTATTACGGTTCATGAGATACAGCCTGGTGACAGACGGACGGACGGACAGCGAAGTCTTAGTAATAGGGTCCCGTTTGACCCTTTGGGTACGGAACCCTAAAAACGAGCAAAAAAACTGGCCAAGTGCGAGTCGGACTCGCGCACGAAGGGTTCTGTACCACTATTTATAAAAACGAAAAAAAAAACTTTTTTTGTATGGGAGCCCCCCTTAATTTTTTTTTTCTGTTTTTATTATTTGTTGTTTTAGCGTCAACAGAAATACATAATCTGTAGAAATTTCAACTGGCTTGCTATCACGGTTCATGAGATACAGCCTGGTGACGGACGGACGGACAGCGAAGTCTCAGTAATAGGGTCCCGTTTGACCCTTTGGGTACGGAACCCTAAAAATCACTTTTTTGTATGGGAGCCCCCTTAAATATTTATTTTATTTTGTTTTTTTTTTTTTGTATTTGTCGTTATAGCGGCAACAGAAAAACATAATCTGTAGAAATTTCAACTGGCTAGCTATCACGGTTCATGAGATACAGCCTGGTGACAGACGGACGGACGGACAGTGAAGTCTCAGAAATAGAAAGAAAGAAAAAATATTTATTTGTCGCAGGGACATGACGTGCATACAAAATAACAATGGCAACATACAAAGCATAACAAACATTTGTAAGTACAATAACATAAAATATACAACAATAAGATTAAAAAAACCGGCCAAGTGCGAGTCGGACTCGCGCACGAAGGGTTCCGTACCATTATTTATGAAAACGAGAAAAAAAATCACTTCGTTGTATGGGAGCCCCCCTTAAATATTTATTTTATTCTGTTTTTAGTATTTGTTGTTATAGCAGCAACAGTAATACATAATCTGTAGAAATTTCAACTGGCTAACTGTCACGGTTCATGAGATACAGCCTGGTGACAGACGGACGGACGGACGGACGGACAGCGAAGTCTGAGTAATTGGGTCCCGTTTGACCCTTTGGGTACGGAACCCTAAAAATAACAAAATAAGAACAAAATATTATTCGTGTAATATTATTCGCGTCAACAAGTCAGTATTGCCGGCGGCAGCGCGGTGTCGCACGAGTCCTGTGTGCTCACGTGACGCGTATCGCGTGACTAGCTTCCGGGGCGTTAACGATAGCTACCTTACTTTGTATCATTTGTGCCTTATATATTATATATAATAGGGTCCCGTTTGACCCTTTGGGTACGGAACCCTAATAAAAACCTTGAAATTGTTAACAAAATCGGATTGAAATGGGAAGTAAGTACTATTTTGATAATAATGTCACGCGCACGAAGGTCGCAGATACCAGCTAGTTATTAGTACTTATAGTTTTACTCACAATGCTAGAATCCTTCGTATCCAGGTAAGGGATGGAGGGCTGTCGGCCGAACAGTCTCTTGAAGCCGAAGCGATTAGACGAGCGCGGTGCTGTTGCGGCCTGCGCAGGAGTTGTCGGCTGGAAAGAGATAGAGAACAGCCATTCAGTTTTTGTAAACGTTACCTCACACTAGGAATTTCTCCATACACAAACTTAGAGACCCGGAACAACTAGTTGTAGGCCTGTTCTGAGCAGGAATGGAACCCGCGTTGTAGCCAATCGCTCAACCACTGCGCCGACCGTGTCGTCCAAATCATTGTTTCTCAAACCAATTCAAAATCATCTCAAATTCAAATCACTGCTAGCACGATAATTGCACGAAGTAAATCGTGCAATTATCGATACAGAAACATCATCACTCAGCTCATCTCTACAGAGAATGGGCAGCAGCGTTCTCTGTGCTTTTGTAACAACAGTACTGCGATCGCCAACCCGCCTGCCAAGCGTGGCGATTATGGCAAAACCCCCCAACATGTCAATGTGGCGAAACTTGGGGGAGGCCTATGTCCAGCAGTAGACGTCTTTCGGCTGAAATGATGATGATGATGACATGGTTTTACATGCCGTCGAGAAATATCTTTCAGGCATGCTGGTTTGGTTTCCTCACGATATTTTCCTTCACCGACGCAAGTGATAATGAAACAATACGCTCATGAATCCGAGAAATCAGAGGTGCGTGTGGTGACATGGCAGTCCAACGGTCTCACACTAGGCTAACACTGCGCGACAGTGGTGACACTCACCTGTCCGATACCCTGTGGCTCCGCCGTACCGTTCCCTTGTCCCCGACACACGCACCCGTAGTGTGCACCGGAGTGCCCGCGTGCGGCACACACACACTTCCAGGTCGCCTGGGGCTGAGCTGGGGACATAGTAACGGTATTTAGTAAGATAACAGCAAACCGTGTCTGACCAGCGTCCGTACCATGACGTCTTAAAACATTATTGTTTCATTCCTATTCCAGAGTGGGAAAGAGATGGAGCTAGACGACTTGTATAGCTCCGTCTCTTTTTCACTCTACGGACGCTGATGTATGAACGTGGACGAGGCAAAAGGAGTATGTAAGGATCGTAGTAGGTAGGTGGCGCTCTGTGGTATCTGATTACCCCCACGGGAAGAAGGGGTGAGTTTATGTTAAGTTAAGTAATATTTTTATAATAATTCCACGCAGACGAATGTCGCAGGCGAGAGCAAAAAATAAAAATAAACCGGCCAAGTGCGAGTTGGACTCGCGCACGAAGGGTTCCGTACAATTATTTATAAAAAACGAGAAAAAATTTCACTTTTTTGTATGGGAGCCCCCCTTAAATATTTATTTTATTCTGTTTTTAGTATATGTTGTTATAGCATTAACAGAAATACATAATCTGTGAAAATTTCAACTGGCTAACTATCACAGTTCATGAGATACAGCCTGGTGACAGACGGACGGACGGACAGCGAAGTCTCAGTAATAGGGTCCCGTTTGACCCTTTGGGTACAGAACCCTAAAAAATAATCTGTTTATTTCAGCATGCATTCATTGGTTAATTATATTAAAATAGCGCTCAATCTTTTTGAGTTAAGATTATGTGCGCTATCGGTTTGGGTTTAGGTGTTACTCGCTCACAGGTATTTATCCGTTATTAGACCCACACGCAGGCCCTTCCCCCATTCCAAACTTTTCAGTAGTGAAGTAGACTTTAAGGATGTTTTTCACTTGTCGAGACTTTTTGTTTTCTAACTTTTTGGCTATTTCCTTAGACAAGTTGTTTAGAATGTTTGGAAGAGCATACGTGCAGACCTTTTTACCGTATTCATTGTTGACTTTTGGCAGTTTATATAAGGGCATGTACAACAGGTTACGAACAAAATTAGGTTTACTTATTTTTAGGGTTCCGTACCCAAAGGGTCAAACGGGACCCTATTACTGAGACTTCGCTGTCCGTCCGTCCGTCTGTCACCAGGCTGTATCTCATGAACCGTGATAATTAGCCAGTTGAAATTTCTACAGATTATGTATTTCAGTCGACGCTATAACAACAAATAATAAAAACAGAATTTTTTTTTCGTTTTTATAAATAATGGTACGGAACCCTTCGTGCGCGAGTCCGACTCGCACTTGGCCGGTTTTTTTTCATATTATTCTCACTGTAATCAGAGGCAACAGTCAGTGAAAACTTGTAATTGGACATATTATTATTACTACCAACACTATTGTGTCTGCCTAGCTGTAAGTTTTCTGAAAATCTATATATATAAAAATGAAACCCGTTTTCCTTGGTCACGGCATCACGCGTGAATGGCTGGACCGATTTCACTAATTCTTTTTTTGTTGTATTTGTTATTATTAGGAGAAGGTTCTTACGGAAAAAAATATTAAGAAAATCTCTCAGAAATATTGAAAAATATACATTTAATTTTGCATATTTAAAAAAACGCGCGTAACGAATGTCAATGTCATTCACAGCCATAGGCTATATTGAAAGATAATTGTTTGTTCGGAAACGTGGTTACTTAATTAAATTCGAGCATCATTTGTTCGGCCTTTTCAGGTATAGCGAGACCAGGGAATTATGGATTCATTTATATATGGAGGATATTATAGATTCCAGTTCAAATTGAATAGGTACTCGTACCTAAGATAGGTCAGCTTTACAAAATAAAGTAGTGCATCATTGCTACGCTAAGGCGGTACGAAGTTCGCCGGGTCAGCTAGTAATATAATAAAATAAAAAGCTAATTTCACTTTATCGAATACGTTTATGACTTTACAATATTGGATCAACTTATCATAATCGGGTTTATATTTCAGTTTAATTTTATATGGTACCACTCTCTTTAATAATCGTGTTTGTATACTATAGATCTTTTAAAGGTAGGTTTTGTAGGTTCTTCCATAACTGGTTATACCATAGTAGCTAGTACTTACTATTATTATAATTGCAGCTCCCCGCGGCTGTGTCGACCTGACAGGAGCCTGCAGTACTGCCGGTCCCACTGGCTTGTTCGCGCGATAAGCTGCCCGTCTTTAGGTACAGCTTGAGTTCTTCTGCTCGCTCCATATATCTGAGGGAAGACGAATTATTATTACATGAATTCGAGGAGAATAATAACTCACTTCCTATTACCCTATCTAATGTATAAAAATCTCGTGTTTTGTTATTGAACTCCTCCGAAACGCCTTCACCGATTTTTGTGTATATTTTGTAGGTCTGAGAATAGGTCGTAGGCTATACAATATAGTCTTCTTCTTCTCAGCGTGTCGATGGCAATATAAACTGTATCGGCCCAGAACTGAGCCACTAGTTTGGCGCCCTCAGTAGCGTCCATCAGTTCCTGTAACGAGCAAACAGCAGGACACGATATTAAGTGTCGCATCGTTTCGAACGGCACCACATTTACACTCCAGGGCATAGTCATTCATGAATCAATATAGTCAATACAATACATAGTCTCTCTATTTATTTCAATCGATTTTTAGGCCAAAGGGTCAAACGGAACCCTATTACTGAGACTTCGCTGTCCGTCCGTCCGTCCGTCCGTCTGTCACCAGGCTGTATCTCATGAACCGTGATAGTTAGCCAGTTGAAATTTCTACAGATTATGTATTTCTGTTGATGCTATAACAACAAATACTAAAAACAGAATAAAATAAATGTTTAAGGGGGGCTCCCATACAAAAAAGCGTATTTTTTTTCGTTTTTATAAATAAGGTTACGGAACCCTTCATGCGCGAGTTCGACTCGCACTTGGCCGGTTTTTAGTTTGGATATTAATCCTTAATTTTATAGTTGGAGCCGGAAACTTCTGGACCTCTGATATGGTCGGCTTCCAGTCTAACAAGATACAGCTCAATACCAGTATTTAATGTCACGGTCACCCATCTATTTCTAAACCTCACTCATCTGCTTAACTTAGCCGCTAGTGCGGGCGGTCTTAGGGAGTCTGTCTCACATCCCACACAAAGCACCAGGTATACTAAACTATCTCTATATATCGTCACGGTCACCCATCTATTTCTACACCTCGCTCACCTGCTTAACTTCGCAGCCAGGGCAGCTCGTCTCAGCGAGTCTGTCTCACATCCCACACAAGGCAGGAGGTACAGTAAACTGTCTCCATATGCAATCACGGTCACCCATCTATTTCTACACCTCACTCACCTGCTTAACTTCGCAGCCAGGGCAGCTCGTCTCAGCGAGTCTGTCTCACATCCCACACAAGGTACGAGGTACAGTAAGCTGTCTCTATACGAAGTGAATGCTTCTTCTAGTCGGCCGGCCGAATCTAGCTCGATAGCTTTCTTGATAAGCGTTACTGCCTGTGAAGAAAGAGGTAAGAAAATTAAAAAAAAACTTTTGAATAGACCTTCAAGGTCGTTAACAGTTTGTTCAATGTCCCTTAAATAAACAAAAGGACGCTTAGGCGTCTAAGTACGCTCTTTCTCCTCTTGTCACGTGTAGAGTCGGCCAACGGCTTGCCGATATCCCGATATATTAAGTGGGCACTTGAACCCATGGCCACAGTTTTTCAACCCCAAACGGCTGAAACACGGTTCAGAACCTGCTGAAGCCACCCCAGCTCACCGTGTCGGGGAGATGGGGTGGCACAAGGGTGTCGGTGTAAGTCGCATCCCACACCAAAGGCCTACCCAACTTTCATAACATTAAGGTTGGTTGGTTTGATTTTACTAGACTATTCGCTGCGTCACCCACATTTTAGCCAGGTCACCCATAATACAGCTGCAGGCTCTTACCTACTCATAGTTCTCTTTAGAAGGCATGTGGAACAAGTCCTTGTAATCGTGGCTGAAGAAGTGTCGTACGTGATCCTGTTGTGGGGTGGTGCTGCACTCAACATACATCTGCAGGCTCGTACCTTCTCAAAATGCTCTTTGGAAGGCATGTGGAGTAGGTCCACGTAGTAGGTACTCGTGGCTGAAGAAATGTCGTACGTGATCCTGTTGTGGGGTGGTGCTGCACTCATCATACAGCTGCAGGCTCTTACCTTCTCATAGTTCTCTTTGGAAGGCATGTGGAGCAGGTCCAGGTACTCGTGGGTAAAGAACTCGTCGTATGTGATTCTGTTGTTGGGGTCGTGCTGTAGCAAGCGGACTAGCAGGTCACGACATCCAGGGGTAATGGACGAGTTTGATGGGATCTGAGAGAGATAAGAGGAATGTTTGTATTAGTTGTTTTTAACTAGTGTCCGACCGAAGCTTCGGCTTCGGCTTCGGCCACCTTCGGCCAAAAAAGCACCTTCGGCCAAATCTTCGGCTTCGGCCAAAAATTTGCCGAAGGTTTGGCCGAAGCCGAAGGTCTGCTAGTTGTCAAAATTTGAAATTTACTGAACGATGCTAGAGCGAGACGGAGAGTGTGCAGAGCAGCAGAGTTTCGCCGCGCCGCCGCACCGGACCAAACGAATCGCAGTTAGTAAACTAAACGAGTCAAAACAAGTTTGAGAGCGCGTCTTAAAATTCTAAGTGTTTTGTTTTTAAATATTTCATATTTGTTATTACAAATTATTGTAAATCTCTAAAGCTCTCACAATATGTATCTAGTATATTCTGAGATCAAAGTAACTATCGTATTTCTCAAGGTCAATGACACCTTCGGCTTCGGCTTCGGCTTCGGCCAGAATTGCACCTTCGGTCGGACACTATTTTTAACCGACTTCTGTATGGTGTCGGATGTAAAGAATAGCACCATCCCATATCTTCCCGTGGGTGTCGTAATAGGCGACTAAAGGACTTTCCCGAGAATGGGCAGTAGCGTTCTCTGTGCTTTTGTAACAACCGTACTGCGATCGCCAACCTGCCTGCCAAGCGTGGTGATTACGGCAACACCCCCCAAAATGTGTGGCGA
This sequence comes from Cerastis rubricosa, assembly GCA_949152445.1. NCBI lineage: Eukaryota > Metazoa > Arthropoda > Insecta > Lepidoptera > Noctuidae > Cerastis > Cerastis rubricosa. Next base: position 1,639,900 of record OX424551.1, read on the forward strand.
CACTTGAGGGAGGCCTATGTCCAGCAGTGGACGTCTTTTGAGCTGAAATGATGATGATGATGAACCGACTTCAGCTCAGTTCGGGTTTTTCAGACATAATATCCGGTTCACACTGCTTTTAGGTACATGTTTTACAATGATGTCATTTTACTCAAAATGATGAGCAAGGTTGATATTTCTTCAACGCGGAGTGAACTAGTATTGTAAACAAAGTGCTCGTACCTCAATGGGCGCCTGTCGCTGTATCTTATCGAGTAGCTCCTTGAATGTGCTGGACGAGTAGGGCGCGCGACCGAACAGGCACTCGTACATTATTACACCTGGAATTAATGCCATAGTATATATGGTGACTGGTAATTATTGACCGGTACTTAAACACGTGATTATACTCATGATAACAAACAACTTTCCCAAAGAACTAAAATGAAATGACCAGTCACAACTGACAACGCCCGTTCACGAACATGAAGCATGTATCAGCCATCATTCCAACTTGACCATATTGAAGGGAACTAAATGACCCGACACACCCGCCACCATCCGCGTGACATTTAAGTGAACATGACATTAACTCAACCACTAGGGTAAATTCGCAATGAAAGATGTAGGTACTCAGTAAATGGTGGCTTTACAGTACATAATACTCACACGGTGTAGGAAAACATTGAGAGGAAACCGGCATGTCCTAGAACTAATTCGAAGAGCTGTGGCTTCCAACTACCCGCACTGGGTTTGTGTGGAATAACAGTCCAGCCCATTTCCCCTCACAGAGAAGATTTGTAGGAATGCTTTTCAGGCTTATTATGCTCACAAGTAAGTCTGACATCTAGTCATATCAAGAAGTATTTTGTTATAACTCCCTGCCCCCCGTTAGAATGGAGAATCGTGACCATTGACATTAAAGGAGGCGTTTGCCCAGCAGTGGGATAGACTAACAAGTATATACTGACCGACGCTCCACAGGTCGACCCTGGCGTCGTACTGGCCGAAGATCATCTCCGGAGCCATGTACAGCGGAGATCCGCGCACCGATCGACCCGCTTCTGAGGTCATGTGCTGAGCGAAACTGTAACATAATAATATATAAACACACAATCCATACTTAATATTATAAATGCGAAAGTCACTCTGTTTCTTTGTTTGTATGTTTGTTTGTTACCTTTTCACGACTAAACGGCTGATCGGATCTTAATGAAATTTGGCAAGAAGATAGATTTCAACCTGGGGATGAACATAGGCTATATATCATCACGCTACGACCAAAAGGAGCAGAGCAGCAATGAAAAATGTTGCGAAAACGGGGAAAATGTGACGCAAACGAAGTTGCGCGGGACAGCTAGTAAGTGTATAAAGTTTTCACTGGGACGTCCGGACGCAGGCAAACAGGTATTAGAAACAGTACCGAGTTTCCTCCTTGCCACTAAAAGCAAGTTAAGCCGTTGGTCCCGGCTGTCATTTGTAGATCTTTGACAGACGTTACGAGTAGTCAGTGGCTCGAAAGTCTGACAACCTGTCTTACCAAGACGTATCGTATTGCCCAGTACTAACTAGGTTTTGGCGGTCAGATAGGCAGTCACTCCATTTATAATACTGGTATTCAGCTGCATCCGATAAGACTGAAAGCCGACCCCAATATAGCTGGGAAAGGGCACGACAAGATGATGATGAGATGATAGTCTTATAGAAAAACTCAGATATATATATAGTCTATAGAAACATGTGGCCGACCAGCACGCGTAGCATGACTACTCTAGAAACGAGTTTTGTCTACGGAATAATCGACATAATGACAGATAGACAATGACAATGTGTCGGTTTGTCAATTCTTCCGTGTACATAGCCCGTTTCTACGGCGGTCATGCTACGCGTGCTGGAGATTTAGTTTTTTCATACAATACAGTTCTAGCCTATATTGTACCACTGCTTGGCAAAGGCCTCCAGAACCTTCCACTCTTCTCTCTTCCTCGGAGGTTTAGACTAAGAAAAAATGCAGACGGTAAAGAAAAAAAACCGGCCAAGTGCCAGTCGGACTCGCGCACGAAGGGTTCCGCACCATTATTTATAAAATTGAACAAAAAATTCACTATTTTTTGTATGGGTTTTTGAACCTTAAATATTTATTTTATTCTGTTTTTAGTATTTGTTGTTATAGCGGCAACAGAAATACATAATCTGTAGAAATTTCAACTGGCTAACTATCACGGTTCATGAAATACAGCCTGGTGACAGACGGGCGGACGGACAGCGAAGTCTTAGTAATAGGGTCCCGTTTGACCCTTTGGGTATGGAACCCTAAAAATTGCATCAAAAAGTAGGATAAAAATCTACTCACCCAAAATCAGCGACTTTCAACATATATTTGCCGTCTGATCCTTTGTGCAGTAATAGATTGTGAGGCTTGAGATCCATATGTACTACACCTGTGAAACAAACATAAACGAACATTAATTATGTTTCCATAGGAGATAATCACCTAAGGGAGCACCAGCGTAGCCCGGGAATTCAAACTTTATGTGAAACAAAAAACCTTAAATATTTATTTTATTCTGTTTTTAGTATTTGTTGTTATAGCAGAAACAGTAATACATAATCTGTAGAAATTTCAACTGCCTAGCTATCACGGTTCATTAGATACAGCCTGGTGACAGACGGACAGACGGACGGACGGACGGACTGCGAAGTCTCAGTAATAGGGTCCCGTTTGACCCTTTGGGTACGGAACCCTAAAAATATCTGCGACCGTAACAGGAATGTAGGTACAGAATTATAATCATTAAAATCATCAATACAACCAAAGTTAATTTTAATCTATTTGAATATTTCATGAAAAAGTCATTCAATGAGTTTAAATGAACTCAAACAGTTGTAATGGTGATTTCAGTCATTACTCATATTCTAAAATACGCGCTTAAGACATGAAGTTGCGGAAACCAGCCCGCTATGCAATACAATCTATAGTTAATACATATTATAAAGCTGAAGAGTTTGTTTGTTTGTTCGCTTGAACGCGCTAATCTCAGGAACTACTGATCCGATTTGAAAAATTCTTTCAGTGTTTGCTAGCCCATTTATCGACGAAGGCTATAGGCTATATATCATCACGCCACAACAAATAGGAGCGCAGCAGCAACGAAAAATGTTGCGAAAACGGGGAAAATATAACGCAGACGAAGTTGCGCGGGACAACTAGTAAAATATGTTTTTTTTTGTGCTTGTTCTGTGGGAGGATGCTCATGCATCCTCCCACAGAACAAGCACATATTGTCATAGATGACTTTTTTTGTTGTTGTAATTTTAAGTACTTTTTATATTATGTTTATTCTATTGTATATATCATACTATAATCTAAATATGTTTCTTTTTACTGTACAATTAATATTAATTCAATAATTAGGAGGATGCATGAAAGATGACTTTTTTTTTGTTGTTATTTTAAGTATGTACTTTATTTAAAATGGTTATCATAGTTTATTCTAAATATGTTTCTTTTCACTGTATAATTACTTGGATTTTCTGTTATATTGTACATGTCTTTTCAAAATAAATAAATAAAGAACAAAATATAATAATATTTTAATCAAGATACAACCCGACACTGACCTCTGCAAGTTACAAAAACGTAAGACAATTTGAATTTCACGAGGTAGTTGTTTGCACAACTTTCGCATTCCCAATTCTGTTTATTCTGATAAAGTCAACAACAATGTTTGCGTTTAACATCGAGCAGGAGATTTTTTCAAACGTAAGGCAAAATATTACGAATTTCTTCAAAATCCGAAGTGCGATAGAAATACAAGATTTTTCTTAAATCTGTTATTTCTAAATGTATTTATCAACATACCTTTTTCTCTAAGAAACTTTAATGCTGAAGCCAATTGTTGTAGGAAATATCGAACCTGTAAATAATTTTTTTTTATTGATTAGCATAACAGAACAAGATCCCATGAACGCCAGATCTATGTCATTTTATAAATGCTGAAACTTTTTCTGTTTTTCTTTTCCTTTTTCTGTTTGTATCTTACAATATGTATAAAGGAAGAACAAGTGGATATTATGAAAAGTCGCTCGTGGTGGCATTGGCAGATATCAGATACCTAACAAAGTTGTGCTAAATAGCAGCTAAGTACGTACCGTCATACTATCATCATCATTTCAGCCCAAAAGACGTCCACTGCTGGACATAGGCCTCCCAAAACGCCACATTGACGTAAGAGAGGTTTTGCCATAATCGCCACGCTTGGCAGGCGGGTTGGCGATCGCAGTACGGTTGTTACAAAAGCACAAAAAACGTTGCTGCCCATTCTCTGGCAAGTCCCTCAGTCGCCTCTTACGACACCCACGGGAAGATATGGGATGGTGCTATTCTTTACGTCCGACACCATACAGAATACGTCATACTATAAAACGTGTTTTTTTTATCTGTCAGAATGATTAATTTTAATTGAACTTACGTTATTAAACTTTTTCCATGAGAGTATCCACAGAAAAGGTTTCATCTATTATAAAGCTGAAGAGTTTATTTGTTTGTTTGTTTGCTTGAACGCGCTAATCTCAGGAACTACTGGTCCGATTTGAAAAATTCTATCAGTGTTAGATAGCCCATTTATCGAGGAAGGCTATATATCATTACGCTACGACCAATAGGAGCGGAGCAGCAATGAAAAATGTTACGAAAACGGGGTAAATGTAACGCAGACGAAGTTGCGCGGGACATCATCATCATTCATCATTTCAGCCCGAAAGACGTCCACTGCTGGACATAGGCCTCCCCCAAGAAGGGGGGGTTTTGCCATAATCGCCACGCTTGGCAGGCGTGTTGGCGATCGCAGTATGGTTGTTACAAAAGCACAGAGAACGCAGCTGCCCATTCTCTGGCAAGTCCCTTAGTCGCCTCTTACGACACCCACGGGAAGATATGGGATGGTGCAGCTATTCTTTACATCTGACACCATACAAAATGCGCGGGACAGCTAGTAAATAAATAAAATAGATCACCTGTTTTTCCGGCACTCGCCCATATCTGTGGATGTACTTAGACAGATCACCTCCGCAGCAGTACTCCATTATTATGTAGATATTCCTGAAATTAAACCATTTACATTTCATCATCTGCCTAGCCTTTTCCCAAACTATCTTGGGGTCGGCTTCCAGTCTAACCGGATGCAGTACCAGTATTTTACATTACGCGACTGCCTATCTGACCTCCACAGCCTAGTAACTGGGTAATACGATACCCCTTGGTAAGACTGGATGTCAGACTTTCGGCTTCTGACTACTCGTAACGACTGTCAAATATCTAAAAATGACAGCCGGGACCAACGGCTTAAACTATTTCCATTTATGCTTAGTATTTCGGTCGTCACGTCATGATGAAGTTTTCGGAATTCACATTGTGTAGCTGGTGGCTAAATAATAAGAGCCGGTCGGATCAATCTTTAAGGTTAAGCCGTGCTTGCATAGGTTGGTTTGTGGATGGGTGACCACTGATAATATACCGAGTTTCCTCTGTGCCTCGGAAAGCACGTTAAGCCGTTGGTCCCGGCTGTCTGTTGTAGATCTTTGACAGTCGTTACAGGTAGTCAGTGGCCCGAAAGTCTCACATCCAGTCTTACCAAGGGCTGATGTATTACCCAGTTAATTGGTTGTGGAGGTCAGATAGACAGTCGCTCCATCTATAATACTGTTACTCAGCTGCATCCGGTTAGACTGGAAGACAACCCCAACATAGTTTGGGAAAAGGCTAGGCAGATGATGATGATGATGATAGTGTAGCATGATATGGTAAGAATGGAGCTGTTTGATGACATGAGAAGAGTTTCCATCCAACTTCTATATTTTTACAGATAGGAATTCCCATTCAGCAATCGTATTGTAATACATTAACAAGATAGCTCATTACATCATAAAATTGATTAGATATCGACAAGATATAACAATCCTATAATCTCAAGTTTGGAGTTATAATTAGACTAGGAAGTCTTGCCAGATATAAGCGAAGTGTTGTATTTTTTTTTAAAGGAATTTTTCGTCAAATATAATATGATGGTGAGAGAAGCGGTGGTCCAGTGGTGGCAGCCCCGACTATCGAGCAGTAAGCCGTGGGTTCAAACCCAGGCAGGCGCATTACTTTGTGTAATTTATTTCATCACATGGAAAACATCGTAAGGAAACCGGCATGTCCTAGAACTAAAAATACGAAGACATGTGACATCTACCAACCCGCACTGGACCCGCGTGGTGGATCACAGCCCACTCCCTCTCATTGAGAGGAGGCTTGTGTCCCAGCAGTAGGAACATAAGAACATTACAGGCAGATGATGATAATATGGTGCTGATCACTGAGCTCTAATACATAAGGATGAGAGCAGGAATATAATGATGATATATGTATTCTTTTATTAGGCAAGAAATCAACTTCCTTCCCCAACGAATGTTATTATTTAAAGATAAAGATACTTTATTTGTCAAACATGCGTTTACATAAACTGACTGATCAGACATGCAAGGTATTGAATTAATAAAAGTTGTGTGCGTCCATGTTTTGCCAACAACGGCGTACAAATTTTGTAGGTTTAAAAAGTTACATTTAATTGCATTTTACATAATAGTCATTCTAAATTTCATTACAAAATACAAAACAAATAAATACTAATTGATGTCAAGATAATTATAGAATAAGTATAAAAAAGTCAAAACAGATTGAATTATGTCCAGAATATTCATTATTATGCAGTCAAATAGATTCACATTATTCAATTGTTATTTAGCAAAGTCTGTTTCTATTAAAATAAATTGTATATGAAACTCACTTGTCATCCCAGGTAAAATTCTTCATATGGACAATATGGGGGTGAGTCAGGGTCTTCAGCAGTCTGATCTCCGTGATCAAGTTGTCTACAGCCGAGCCGGAGTACTTGACTCTTGATTTGTCCACACATTTTATTGCTACGATGGAGCGGGCTCCCACCTGTGGAATAAAAACAAAACATAAGGTTACTTCTGTAAATCCGCAAAGGATTGGAAGAGGTGTATTGACAGGGTATACGGGACACTGAGAGCAGCGGTGGCCCAGTGATGGCAGCTCCGACTTACGAGCAGTAAGCCGTGGGTTCAAACCCAAGCAGGCGCATTACTTTGTGTAATTTACTTCATCACCGCTGCCCTCAAAAATGGTGAAGGAAAACATCGTGAGGAAACCGGCATGTCCTAGAACTAAAAATTTGAAGACATGTGACATCTACTACCTCGCACTGGGCCCGCGTGGTGGATTACAGCCCACTCCCTCTCATAGAGAGGAGGCCTGTGTCCAGTGGGAACATTATAAGCTGATGATGATGATGAAGGGACACTGACGCATAAATGGTTACCACATATTCAGTACATTATTCTTTAAATTTTGTCAAAGACATTTTCCTTCAGTAATTTAAAAAAAATGCAGGTGTTTCCTACAAAACTGCAATACCTACATAGTCGGGCATCGCTCCAGCCTGTGCAGGCCTCCGGGTGACGGGTAACGGGTGGTTAGGGCAGAAGAGATAGGAACTTCACATTGCGAGCCGTATCAAGTAGTAGTGCCTTCTGAATCTAGATCATGATCCAACTGCGAAGTGAGAGCTTCGACAGATGTTTGTCGAGGCTTTTAGCTATCAGGCCATTGGCCGTAATGACAATCAGCACAATGATAGCCGAGTTCACATTTCACATGCTGACAACCTCGTGATTATTGTTTTTGTTTCGACAGTTCAAAAGTGCCTGTCACTGGCCTACTTAAAATAAATGCTTTGATTTTAGAACTCAGGTACAATATGTAATATTTTTATGCAGGATATAATAGTAGGCATAAAATATGACTAACTGGAAGGTGAGATAACTATGAGTGACTAGGACTACTTAATATAGTGAGAAATACTTGGAGGAAAACTCACTAATATATTTCAGATAATCACTTTTTCAATTTAAATAAATTATGCTGTCGTGAAAAAGAAGTCTGTAATTTTTATACTATACTAAAGTCTAATTCTATTAAGAAAACAACTAAATAAAACAAAAACTAAATGAAGTAGAGCATCCACCAATTTTAAGTTTTTAAACCAGTGTATACCAGTTCTAAATTTGAAATCTAAAGAATTTACATTATACGCGTTCTATTTGATCGCGTTTCTTCAGTATTTACCTCCAAAAGATAATATAAAATAAATAAAACCATATTGTTTACATAAAAACAAAGAAGATGATTAGAAAATTATATTTTTTACCTTCGTGTATGCTTTGTAGACTGTGGAATAGCTCCCGGAGCCTAGTTTTTCAGTCACCACATATCCGTCTATCTTAGGAAAAGCCATTTTGCTAAATAATTACTGTTATCGATAAGTTTTCCTCATTTTTCAAATAATTTCACTGAGTTTTGATAACGAAAACGTCTGATGTCAAACTCAATTGATAATGATTGACATTGACAGACAACACGGTGTTGCCAAATTTATGAGTAAATATTTTCGTGGTAGTTTTTGACTAATTCTACTACAAATCTTACTTTTTAAATTAAAAAAGCTATATAAAATATAACCCAAACTACACTTTTTTCACATTGCAATTTATTTTTTAAATTTTATTGCGTTATCTGTTTCTTATTACATGTTTTCTTTTCCAATTTTATTAACCTCCATCCTACACACAAGTAATAAGTACAAAAGTTTGATACCTAAATTACGAATACATTTTGTTAGGTATTTTAATTTAATTTGAAGTTTGCATGCTGAAAGAAGTCAGCGAAATATGTGAAACCTTTTTATTTAAAGGTAAAACTTGCTAACTGTTCCGAGGTGGCCATACTGGCCATGTCAGTTGGTCACTCTATCTCGTGAAGACCATATTGTACCATATTTATTGCAAATAAAGAATCTTGAATCAAACAACAGTTCAAACAAGAGGAAGAATTGGCTCATCATCATCATCATCATCATCAGCCTGTATTCGTCCACTGCTGGACATAGGCCTCTCCCATGACACGCCACTGAGCACGATCCTCGGCCACTCTCATCCAGCTCTTGCCAGCTGCCTTGCGCAGATCATCGCTCCACCGAGTCTGAGGACGTCCTACGCTACGTTTACCGATCCGTGGTCTCCACTCAAGAACTCGTCTACCCCAACGGTTATCGGTTCTTCGGGTTATATGGCCGGCCCATTGCCACTTCAGCGTGCTAATGCGGTGGGCTATGTCGATAACTTTGGTTCTCTGTCGAATCACCTCGTTACGAACTCGATCTTTCAGAGAAACCCCGAGCATAGCTCTTTCCATAGCACGTTGAGCGACTTTAAATTTGTGGACCAACCCAACCGTGAGTGTCCACGTTTCGGCACCGTACGACATGACGGGTAGGACGCACTGGTTATAGACTTTCGTCTTTAGACTCTGTGGAATTGGCAATGTGAAGACCCGACGCAGTTTTCCATACGCTGCCCAGCCCAGCTGTATTCTTCTGTTGGCTTCTTTCTCGAAGTTGTTTTTACCTAACTGCATAGTTTGCCCGAGGTAAACATACTCCTTAACAACTTTGAGAATACTGCCTTGAACTGCAATGGGTTCCGGCCTTACATGTTCATTGAACATAACCTTGGTTTTATCCAGGTTCATCCGGAGACCAACGCGTTGAGAAGAATCAGCTAGGCCATTCAGCATATGCTGCAAATCTTGCAGCGTTTCCGCCACGATAACGATATCATCTGCAAATCGTAAGTGTGAGAGGTACTCGCCGTTTATATTAATGCCGCGCCCCTTCCAGTCCAGCGTCTTGAATATATCCTCCAATGCATTTGTGAACAATTTGGGGGATATAACGTCCCCTTGTCTCACACCACGATGCAAGGGAATAGGTTTAGACTGCTGGTTCTGGACTTGGACGGCCATAGTAGCGGCGTTGTAAAGACCTCTCAACACTTGGATGTATCGCCAATCGACTTGGCATCGCTGCAAAGATTCCAGAACAGACCAGGTTTCGATCGAGTCAAAGGCCTTTTCATAGTCCACAAACGCTAAGCACAGGGGCCGATTATACTCTTCTGTTTTCTGTATAATCTGCCGCACTGTATGGATGTGGTCTATGGTGCCGTATCCCGATCGAAACCCGGCCTGTTCGGGAGGCTGGAACTCGTCGAGTCTTCGCGCAAGACGGTTTGTGATGACTCTCGAAAACAGCTTATAGACGTGGCTCAAGAGTGAAATGGGTCGGTAGTTTTTCAAAAGAGTTTTATCACCCTTTTTGAAAAACAACACGACAACACTCTTACTCCACGCCTCTGGAGTTCTCCCATCAAAAAGAACAGTATTGAAAATGCTCTGGAGCTCCTTCATTACAGGTTTACCACCAGATTTCAGGAGCTCAGTCGTAATACCGTCTTCTCCAGGGGCTTTTCCGTTTTTAAGCTGTTTGAGAGCCATCGCAATTTCGTCCAGGCTGACTTCTGGCAAGTCTTCCGTAAAGTGGCGTGTTAATGTAGCTCGGAACTGCTCATTTTCGGGATCAGGTTGAGATGCATGCGTAGCGTACAGCTGACTATAGAAGCTTTCAATTTCAGAAAGAACCCCCGGCCCGGAAGAAACGACTGCTCCACTTGTAGTGGTCAGCTTCGTCAGATGACTTCTCCCAAGAGATTGAACAAACACTTTGGATCCCCGATTTTGCTCGATCGCTCGTTCTATTGAACGAGTGTTGGAGCATCGGAGATCGTGTCGTACAAGTTTGCCAATTTTCTTGTTTAGAGCATGCCACTCTGACGAAGTGGCTGGTGGGTGTTCACGTCGTTTCTCCATGAGCTTGAGCGTTTCTTCCGAAAACTTCGATTTCCTGTCCCTACGCCGCAATTCGCAAAATCTCACACCTTCCTCCCTGAGGATTCCGACCACATTCTCGAGGGCCTGGTCAATGTCAACGCTATTTGTGGTTTCCACGGCAGCGAATCGGTTCTCCAAGTTAGATTGGAACTTTTCAGATCCCACTATAGTTTGGAGCAGGGTTGGTCGGAGCCTGGATTTCATCAAACGGACACGTTCAAGCTTGAAATCGATATTCAGAGACCCTCGCACGAGTCTGTGATCACTTCCATTATTAAACCTATTGATCACAGAGACGTCTCTGAATAGACGCTTCTTGTCCGTTATGATGAAATCGATCTCGTTTTTAGTCATAGTGTCGGGGCTCTGCCATGTCCACTTCCTTTGGAGCTGTTTCTTGAAAAATGAATTCATCAAGAAAAGCCCCTCCCTTTCGAGGAAGTTGACAAGCATTTGCCCCCTATGATTCCTGCTATACCATAACCATGGGATCCTACTACCGATTCGTTGTAGTTCTGTACTCCCACTTTGGCGTTGAAGTCTCCCATGACAACGTTGTAGTGGGCCCTGGTGGTGAAGTGTAAGGCCTTCGATATATCACCAAACACATCTTCCATCTCATCATCCGGGTGCGTCGAGGTCGGTGCGTAAACCTGCACAACCTTGAGGCTATACCTCTCGGTTAGTTTAATTACGAGGTACGCGACCCTGTTCGACACACTCGACACTTCTACAACGTTGTCACAGAGAGCTTTATTCACCAGAAATCCTACGCCACCCTGGGACAGCTGGTCTCCCTCTCGAAAGTATAGAAGGTGGCCTGATTCAAGAGTTACCGTGTCCTCCCCCTCTCTTCGGACTTCGCTTAACCCAAGAACGTGCCACCTTATTTTCTCGAGTTCGACTTCGAGTTGTGCCAGGTGCTCGTCGAGCCGTAACGTGCGTCCGTTGTACGTCGCCAAGGTCAGTTGTTTTCGGCGGCCTTCCGTATCCCGGGGATAGCCCAAGAGGCAGGGACTCGGAGCAAACACAAATTCTTTGTTATGTTATAGTGTGAACGATTCTGATAAAAGGGCGCGCTGAACAAAAACATAAGTGAATCAGTCATAAAACAAAACAAATGTTGTTTGGAGCTGCTGAAGATTGTACTTACATCTGTCTTTGCATTGTATAAATTCATTTAATTTAGTATTATATAATCGCATAGCCCATATTGTGTGAGTCCTATGTACTAGAAAGCTATCATTTACTGGAAACCTACGTCTTTTGTTGACTTGAATGTGCCCTGTCGGTTGAGAGTATGTTAAGCTCATTCAAATGTCAAGCTGATGGTGGCGCGTGTGTCGGGTCATTTAGTTCCCTTCAAAATGGTTGAGTTGAATGATGGCTGATCCATGCGTCATGTTCGTGAACGGGCGCTGTCAGTTGTGCCTAGTCATCTTTTAGCTGCCACGGCTCATTTCGAACTAATTATTTTATGTTTTATATAATTGTCTTTTTGTTTTTACTATGGACACTTTTAACGTGTTAGCCTTGCTACATCGTTCTCACATAATGTATAATCTCAACATGAATGATGTAACCAAGGTTTTTGTAACAAGATTCTGATTTAAAAGAGTGTTCATGGAGTTTCTTGCCCCTTCTTCACCATAGAGATCTACGCTTTGGAATGGGCAACTACAGTACTTTCACAGTTATTATGTCTTATGACTGCGATTGTAGCTTCATTTTTATTGTTGTTCGACCATTCAAAAGTGCCTGTAACTGGTCTATTTGAAATAAATGATTTTGATTTGATTTGAAACAATACCTACATAAACTCATGCCTTTAACCTGTGGGGGTAGTCAGCAATTATCAAACTCAATACATCATTAAAATAGAAGATACTGCGGCAATTGCACTTAATGTTGTAAACCGAAATACAGCACGACGACGATGACAGCACGGTTGGCGTAGTGGTTGAGCGATTGACTGCTGCGCTGCGTGGCGCAGGTTCGATCCCCGCACGGAACAAAAATTTAGTATGGCCTGCAGATAGTTGTTCTGGGTATGGATATTTGTATGGGCTAGTTTAAATGTTTGTAAACGCACGATACAGGAGAAATGCCTGGAGCGGGGCAAATACAAGAAATACAGTCCTTTCGCAGTTATTTTACTGGTAGCTATTATGTTGGCTGACCAGAGCTTTGAGTAATTTCCCTGAAGAACATTATTTTTGACATAAAACTCATATGAGTCAAGCAGCTAGATGTAAAATAAACTCTAAAAGGTCAGATGTCTGGTCGATTTTGCACGACTTCTCCCCAATATCATACTTGGGGTCGGTGCATCACGTATTTTTCTCCCATGCTCCCTACATACTATAAAATTATATAGACATACAAGGCGTAAGGGTCACCGACGCTAAAACGTTTACGATGACTTATTCAGTACACCATTCTCGGTTGGAGTTTAGCTTTAGGGGGGGCGCTATGGCGCGAGGACTTAGTTTTTTTTGTTTTTTCTCAATACTACTCGGTTTTTTAGACCATCTCATAGTTTTCTTACTAGAACAACAGTTTCTTTTCAGAAAAGATTTTCATCTGAGCTACCATTTTGGAAACAGATCGTTTTATAAAAATTAAATGAAATACGGAGGCCCATAATTCGGAAACGGTGCGTCTTGGGTCCGTACTTCTCAAAACCTAAATGGTTTCTATGGTCAAGGATAACCCGAAACTGCCATTTTTTTCACAAAGTCCCAAAAATTTTTTTAACGTTCTAAACATGTTTTTGTTTCCTTTGCTGCTCATAGTGCTCCTAAGCAAATACTTAAACTCATACAAATCCGCCCCTAAGACGAACCACTGACCCCATTCTCAACTCCCCCACACTATAATTTTACATCGGTAATTTAAAACAAAAACAGTTGTTTCCTAGAAAACTGCAATAGCTAAATGGCCAACTTACCGCCGAAAAATTTCAGAATGATGTTCTTGCACCCTGTATAAACAAATACATTGTAGCGTTTCTTAGAGAGTCTGTTAACAAAATGTTTAAGATGTTTGTCACATAAAAAAAGTTGTCAAAGACCAATTACGAAGGATCCGTGGACGGAATAATAAGTGCGGTCCGAATCCGCCGCATCGATTGACGCAACTTTGTAAGTTTACAAGGATTTGCCAAATTTTAGGTAAGTGTGAATACAAAAGCAAAAACTGTGTTTATCATACTTAAATAAAATCATTTTATTTCGGAGAAGTAAGAGATTCATAAATTCTTAGTAAGTAACAGTTACAACTATTGTAAGTCACTATAGACGAATTCATGAGAGAACCACAAAACGTTTTTTTAAGAACTTGTTAGACCTATGTATCTTGCTTATGCGTATTAATCGCTTCAGTCATTTCGAAAAATAACGCTCTGAAGATGACTTATTTCTGAAGGCAAAAACTTATTCCTAGTCGGAGGTATCTATGTGTACACATAGATACCTACATAAATTGTAGGTACACAATGAGATAACTTTTCGAAAGCCTGAAGTAAGAAGTCTGGCAAACTTTACGTTAATAATTCCTTGAACATGATCCAACTGAGCTACTTAGCTTTCAATTTCAAAGTCTAAGCATAAAACATTTGTCATCTTAGAGCTCCCCTCTAGCTATGGCAGCATCTCCGAATTAGCATGATGTCACGGCTCTATTTCCTTTTCCAAGGAACATACAGATGTGTAGGTACCTATTAGGAAAATGACGTGGGGAAAGTTTAAGTTGAAAGTACCTAGAGGAAGACTTAAGAAACGATGTTTGGACTGTGTGAACGATGATAAATCGAGAGGTCCTTTTACCCTTAAACTTCTTATTTTATTCTTATTTCTTATTGCACAATATAAAAACTTATGTACAGCGGCGAGCGGCGATTTTAATTCGTATTTTGATTTTGATTTTAATGGTAATTTATTTTAATTCTTGATTTTAATGTTAATTATTATATTTGAAATTTTGATAGTGATTGTAATGTTAATTTCTGATGTTAATTTTATTGTACTACTAGCTGACCGGCGCAACTTCGTTTGCGTCACATTTTCCCCGTTTTCGCAACATTTTTCATTGCTGCTCCACTCCTATTGGTCGTAGCGTGATGATATATAGCCTATAGCCTTCCTCAATAAATGGGCTATCTAACACTGAAAGAATTTTTCAAATCGGACCAGTAGTTTCGGAGCCTATTCAATGCAAACAAACAAACAAACAATCAAATGTATTTTCAAGCAAATAAACAATTTGAATTTGAAAAAAAAATCTTTCCTCTTTATAATATTAGTTTAGACGAATCGAGTTGTCTGAATGGTTATGTATGGTGTCGGACGTAAAGATATCCATATCTTCCCGTTGGTGTCGTAAGAGGCGACTAAGGGACTTGCCAGATAATGGGCAGCAGCGTTCTCTGTGCTTTTGTAACAACCGTACTGCGATCGCCAATCCGCCTGCCAAGCGTGGCGATTATGGCAAAACCCCCATGTTATGTCAATGTGGCAACACTTGGGGGAGGCCTATGTCCAGCAGTGGACGTCTTTCGACTGAAATGATGAGTTATCTGAAAGAAATTAATTTAATTTAATTTTAATTTAATAAAGCAAGAAAGGAGGAGTCTGATGAAGTCACCTCATCAGACTCCTAGTTAGTAGACTAATAGAGAAGTATGGAAGAAAAAGACATGCTGCGCCGACCCCAAATAAATTGGGATAACGGCAGGATAATGACGAATATGTTGATACAGAACGGTATGGTACAAATATATCAGTGACTAGCTCTCCGGCGCAACATCGTTTGCGTCACATTTTCCCCGTTTTCGTAACATTTTTCATTGCTGCTCCACTCCTATTGGTCGTAGCGTGATGATATATAGCCTATAACCTTCCTCGATAAATGGGCTAAATATAACTGAAAGAATTTTTCAAATCGGACCAGTGTTTCGGAGCCTATTCAATGCAAATAAACAATCAAATCTTTCCTCTTTATAATATTAGTTTATATAGCTCAAAACTAGAGTCCTAAGCTACCATGACCTCTTAAAGCAGTATTGTTTTACTCTTAGTCCAGTGTGAAAAGGAGAAAGAGCTATACAGGATATCTAGCGCCATCTCTTTCCCACACTGGAAAAAGAGTAAAACAACACTGCTTTAAGACATCATAGCAGGTAACCTGTTCCTAAATCTAGGCTTCCATTGTAAAACCCCAAAAAGAAAAGTGCAATAAAGTGTTAATGATGCTTTTGAGGGCAGCGGTGATGAAATAAATTACACAAAGTGACGCGTCCGCCTCTGGGTTCGAACACACGGCTTACTGCTCGTAAGTCGGGGCTGGTCTCACTGGACCACCGCTGCTCTTCTGAAGGCTCATGCAGATGTGTAAGCCGAGATGTTTCCTACACCCACATTTTCACACTCATGTAATAAGGGGCAAGCATATTGTAGTTATTTTTTTGTACAATACAATACAATAGTCACTTTTTTCTCTAAAAAAGACACAATATTGGAACATATATATAGTATCTAGGTCACATGCAAATTCAAACCTTTGTGAGAGCTGGAGTCGATACTGGGTTCGAAACCTGTATGACAGATCTCCAGGCCCAGGCCCTTTTTCTTGGAAATCATCGAATGACATCTCCCGCTCTGGGCGGAGCGGAAGGGAGTGTCAGACTTGACTGACTAAAACCCATCCATGTTCCTTCTTAGCCTTTTGTGTTCCAGGGCCACGGCATCTCTTTCGAACAACCCGCAGCCCTGGCAGGCATCGGCCCTCTCGGACCCCTTCCGATTTGCTGACATCTCCTTGAGGCGCGCGTGGAACAAGAACGCGCCGTCGGTTCGGCCTGTCGTCATAAGCCGGACGGACGGTGAGCTAGCCCATTACTCACCGTCCACAGGCCCGCGCCTACGGTGGCCGGTGGCCACTGGTAGCCCCCCGACGCCCGGGGCGTCTCCCGCGGCGGCTGGGACGTGAGGTTCTCTCCCTCTCACGTTCCGCCACCTCCGTCGCTAGCATGACTGCTTCGCAGAAGGAGGCGACGGCTTCCCATTCCCTCTCGCTCCGGCCCATGGATTGAACCAGGGCCGGACGCGAGAGGTCGCCGCCGCCAATCGCCGCTACGAGGACACAGCGGTGCTCAGCCCAAGCGGGGCAGAGCTCCACGGTGTGCTCCACCGTGTCCTCTGGCCGATCCTCGCAGTGGTAACACCCGGTTTCCTCCCGCCCGATTCGGTGCAGGAACCTCTCGAAACAACCGTGTCCGGTGAGGAACTGCGTCAGGCGAGTACTACTAGACTAGTAATAGAGAAGTATGGAGAAGAAGACGCATGCTGCGCCGACCCCAAATAAATTGCGTCAGGCGAGGCTCAGGCCCTTAAAATTACAATATTAAATTGCACTGTACTACAACATTGTAAAAGCTCCAAGTTATGCGAGGAAGAGAATAAAATATAATACAAAAAGTGATGTGCTAAGAGTGTCTTTGGAGAGTGTTGTGTGTCCGTGGCCAGTTCACTCTCATGTAGCGACCTACAAAAAGCAACTCATAACAAAAAGTACTACAGCGCCATCTATGATAATAACTGAAGAACTAATATGGTCTGAATCTCACAAGTAAAGCTTACATCGACTAAAGAGAAACCCGGAAACAACTGTCGGGCAGTTGCCCACCCACCAGACATACTTAACACCTGTCTGGTCGGAGGATCCTCCCTTTTCTAAGGAGTATCGAGGAACTTTACACTCTGTTCCTCATACACCTAAACGCACTTTGGCTTTGCCATTTTTTTTTGTTGTTTTATAATACGTTTTAGCTCTGTATGATGTCAGACGTAAAGAATAGCTCCATCCCATATCTTCCCGTGGGTGTCGTAAGAGACGACTTGCCAAAGAATGGGCAGTAGCGATCTCTGTGCTTTTGTGACAACCGTGCCGTGGCGATTATGTCAAAACCCCCCATGTTATGTCAGCAACGTCTTTCGGCTGAAATGATGATAATGAATACGTTTTAAATAAAATTGTCATCACGATCTGTATGTCTGCATACCTCACGGGGAACGAAGGCATATTGAGTGTAATTTACGATTTCATTTCGATTTAAGGTGCAATAATGGTTGAATAAATGAGGCTATAAATTGCAAATTATGCCTTTTGATTGCCGTATCGCTGCTGCAGTTTGTGCGATGATTATAGTTTTTAAAACCGGCCAAGTGCGAGTCTTACTCGCACACAGGGTTCCATAGCTCCAAACAATATAATAACAATATTTTGAACTGTCATTCATTAGTTAGTAGTATTAGTTAGTAAACTTCCACACAACCACAAAACTAAATTTGTTTTTCATAGTATGTTTATGAAAAACAAAGTTATTGCTGCAGTTTGATGAAAAAGTCCCATATCTCAAAAACTAAACATCATATCTTATTGAAACCAATTTTCGTTGATAGTTTTTTTTACGTTCTACAATCCTAAATATTTTCAGAATTTTCCTCCTCTTACTTTAGAAATTAGAGGGGGGGACACACATTTTACCACTTTGGAAGTAGCTCTAGCAGAAACTATTCAGTTTAGAAAAAAATGATATTAGAAACATCAATATCATTTTTGAAGACCTATCCCATAGATACCCCACACGTATGGGTATGATTAAAAAAAAAAATTTGGTTTTCGGTTCTATGTATGGGGAACCCCAAAATTTATGTTTTTTTTCTATTTTTGTGTAAAAATCCTAATGCGGTTTACAGAATACATCTACTTACCAAGTTTCAACAGTATAGTTCTTATAGTTTCGGAAATAAGTGGCTGTAACATACGGACAGACGACAGACAGACAGACAGACATGACGAATCCATAAGGGTTCCGTTTTTTGCCATTCGGCTACGGAACCCTAAAAAGCAAGTTAATTTATGGATGCTATTCAATCGTTATTCGCTGTTTTTTGTAAAGTAGACCGGTGTTTGTTACTGCATATACCTATGCATATTTATTTATTTGCATTCCACCATATCGGAATTAAAATGGTTCTATGCATAAAATCGCTCCTGAAAGTAAAGGGTACACTGTTCATACTGATCATCATCTCCCTAGACTTTTCCCAAACTATCTTGGGGTTGGCTTCCAGTTTAACCGGATGCAGATGAGTACCAGTACTTTACATGAAGCGACTGCCTATCTGACCTCCACAACCCAGTAACTGGGTAATATGAGTAGTACTTAAGACTACTAGAATAACGTGACTATCCACAGTTTTTATTACAATACTGTTGCAGTAAGAACTGCATAATTAATTAGTTAGGAAAGTAAACATAAAATAATTATTATGTTTAGAGCCGCCAACCTAATTCTCTTCTTATAATATTATATTTTTAGTTTTGTATAGGTTCTTTTTTATTTATCGATTTTTTGTACGATTTGTAAATTCCTAGTTTGTTTATTTTTTTTGCTATAACCGGTTCTACCTTTTGTAGTAAGCAACAACTTATTGTCGGGCCTACAATGTCCTCCCATACTTAAGTACTAACGCTGTAACATTCAAATATAGTAACCATAGAGTTTTTAGTCGGTTCTTCTCCATAGGAAACGACCAACCCGAACCGAGCACCTTTTTTCGACGTTTTATAAGAACCCATGTAGGCATACGTAAAATAAAATGTATAGTTTTTTTTTGACTTCCATTTATGGGTAATCTATCTCCCAACATAAGATTTTCCCTTATTCTTCCTACCGTGAATGAAAAAACGGGCTCTTTCCGAATCTTTGCGTGATTATTCCACAATGCGGGCACAGTTGGCATACATTAATCTTGTACGCGCAAATAAGCACAGTTGGAGGTAACCATGGTGCTGTAGGTTTACGAATATCTTGATAATATAGTATGTAGGTGGATACTGTTATTTTTATAAATTAAGAAATGATGATAAAGTGACAATAAATTAAAAGAGTATGTTCTATGTTTAGGGTTTGGACTTGTCGAGAGGATGAGTGAAAGGCGACTAACAAAAGGTATTTACAAGGCAGATGTATGTTGTGTTTATCTGTTCAGGAGCTACGATGCCACAGGCAGAAACACAGACACACAGATACACACGTCAAACTTATAACACCCCTTTTTTTGGCCGGCGGTTAAAAAGATATAACATGGAATGAAAACCCCCGTTATTGCTTCATATAAACTTATTATAAACTAGCTGCCCGGCGCAACTTCGTTTGCGTCACATTTTCCCCGTTTTCGCAACATTTTTCATTGCTGTTCCACTCCCATTGGTCGTAGCGTGACGATATATAGCCTATAGCCTTCCTCGATAAATGGGCTATCTAACACTGAAAGAATTTTTCAAATCGGACCGGTAGTTTCGGAGCCTGTTCAATGCAAACAAACAAACAAACAAACAAACAAACAATCAAATCTTTCCTCTTTATAATATTAGTTTAGACAAACATACATTCTTTAGAGAACGCTTCTAACATACAGAGAGCCCCATAATTCCGATCTTCTATAGAAATGTTACCTACTTTGGCTGCGTTGTTTTCAAATAACTGTCAGTCTTCAAATCCAAGACAGATACGGATTCATGTCTAAGATACGGAAGCAGAAACTTTGATCAAAAAATATTTAATAAATTACCAAACGGAATTAAGGACTCAAATATTATTCAATATAAAAACAAATTAAAGACATATATTATAGGAAAAATATTAATATAATATTGACGAATTCCTTAATAAAATCCTTAATAAATGGGCAGCAGCGTTCTCTGTGCTTTTGTAACAACCGTACTGCGATCGCCAACCCGCCTGCCAAGCGTGGCGATTATGGCAAAACCCCCCATGTTATGTCGATGTGGCTACACTTGGGGGAGGCCTATGTTCAGCAATGGACGTCTTTCGGCTGAAATGATGATGATGATGATGATGATGATGAATTCCTTAATGATAAATTGTAAGTTATTAATATTATTATTATTGATATTTATATAATTTTGACATTGTATTATTGAAGTGAAACTTCTTATGCGACTTCCAACAAGGTTGCGTTAAATGTTTAACGCTACCATGGAGGGGGTTTGAAAGCACTGTTTTCTTCCTCGCGGAGGGACTCCACGCACTATTTATTTATCTTTACCATTCATTATTTAAATGTACCTATCTTAATTGTTAATGTTTTGCTTATTTTTTCTGTCTTAAGTTATCTTGTCATCATTTCACCCCAAAAGACGTCCACTGCTGGACATAGGCCTCCCCCAAGTGTCGCTAATTGACAATTTGGGGGGTTTGCCATAATCGCCACGCTTGGCAGGCGGGTTGGCGATCGCAGTACGGTTGTTACAAAAGCACAGAGAACGCTGCTGCCCATTCTCTGGCAAGTCCCTTAGTCGCCTCTTACGACACCCACGGGGAGATATGGGATGGTGCTATTCTTTACGTCCGACACCATACAGAGCTCCGACACCATACAGAGCCATCTTGCAGCAGAGTTATCTTGTGTTATGTTGTAATTATTTTATTTTAATATGTTGATTATTCTTTTTTTTTAAGGTAGATTTTTGAAGAACTAATTATTTATTATTATGATCTCTTGTAAAATGTACCAAAAATCACACCAATAAATGAATTAAATTGATTAGCCTCATCGTCTAGTATTTTTAAATACAAGTACACACAATACACACAGACATTTCTCCACTATATACAAAAAATCTCTGCATACTCCACTGCTGGCCTGTTTCCTGTATTATTTATGGCATTGGCGCGATTTTTGTTTTATGCATGTATTTCCGACCTTTTGTTTGCTACATGAATACTACGCAGAAATAATAGTTTGAAAAATGACAGTCATGCATTGGATGGCTAAAAAAAAAACTCCCAACACAAGAAAAAAACTACAAAAAGAAAGAAAAAATTGTCAAAGCGTCGTAGCGTCGCGGTCGTGGGACCGTTAAGTAGACCGCTTAGCCCAAGCACAAAAAAACAGACCCCCGACTCAACGACGCTTGGATTAATTTATTTTTTGTTTTGTTGAGTTTTTTTGTGTCAAGGGTTTTTTTTTAATTTTTATGTGATGCTTTTTAAACTTATATTATTTTTTCTTAGCTTTGACTGTCCCATTCCTGGGAATAGGCTCCCCTACTTTCCTTCTAGTTTTCTCGGTTTTGCGCCTCTTCTTGCTAATTAACGAAAACAGGGAAAGATATAACTTTAAATTCTGAGCCTTAAGGGGGGGAGTGGGGGGGGGGGTCAGCCAGTGCTCTCCTGTTTATAGGTATCATGCACACGCTAAATGGTCCTTCTAGCTCTGTATATTCGAGCATTTATTTGCTAGATACAAATAAATTCAAATATTACTTTAAATCTCTATGGGTACATGAATACTTCGTAGAATTGTTTGAAAAATTGTCTGTTCCTGTCGAAATAGATGCGGAAAGCGGACATGAGTGTTAGATCTATTTTTGTCTCGGACACGTAAAAGGTTCCCGTATGAATTCCATTTTAAATAACACTTTAAAAATTTAAAGCGTTTACAAAACTAAAGTTTAATGTTAGTTTTGAAAAACCTCTAATTAACTACTCCTATTTTGCAAACTTTACAGCATATTTTTATTTGTTTGGATAAACGGACAGAAACGTCAAAAAAGTACCTACTGCATTGACATAAGCTACAGAAATGACAAATTATGTAAATTTTGCTGAAAATCGTTTTAGAAATACGACACGCTTTTCAAAAAGCCTTTACCAGTTTTCTTTTTTCTGTTGTCAATGCGCCTGCCTGCAGTCGTGATGTTAAATCAAGTTCGTTAGCGTCATCATCATCATCAGCATAATGTTGAGAGGGAGTGGGCTGTAATCCACCACGCGGGCCCAGTGCGGGTTGGTAGATGTCACATGTCTTCGAATTTTAGTTCTAGGACATGCCGGTTTCCTCAGGATGTTTTACTTCACCGTTTTTGAGGGCAGCGGTGATGAAATAAATTACACAAAGTAATGCGTCTGCCTGGGTTTGAACCCACGGCTTACAGCTCGTAAGTCGGGGCTGCCACCACTGGGCCTTCGCTGCAGTTTTTCGTTAACGTAAAAACAGATTTACAAAAAGTATAAGTTAACTCAAGCATTGTACACTATCGCTTGTTGCTGTCGTCTCCAGTAAGTTGCGTTGGCTTTTTTGAAACTTTATGTTTGAAAGATTTATTTGCCCGGTCTGCGTTTGACATTAGGAATGATGGTGGCTCTTGTCACCTGCACATGGCGATTGGTTTAGTGAGTGTGTTGTTTCTAGGCGAATTCGAAATAATATCGAATATCGGTTTTTTATCGGTTACATTTCGGGGAGTGTGCGATGAAATTGCACGATCTAATTCCGGCTAGTCCGTTTCATCATCGGACTACCAGACGTACGGCGATGCGCCATCGGTACATGGTGGACATCCCACCCATACGCACTAAGCGTTTTCCGATAGCTACAATCTAGGGATCTTTAAGTCAAGAGTGAATAGTTTTCTTCTAGGCAAGCGTGCTTCACCGTCGACCACATCATTGCTTACCATCAAGTGAGATAGTGGTCAAGCGCGAGCCTATAGATAATAATAAAAAATATGTATTGAGAGGTGTCAAGGGCTTTCTATGAGAGACAAAGACAGACAGAGAAACACGCACACGCCGCACGGCTTACAACTATAGCAATTGTCCTTGTCCCTGTCCCTGACCCTGTCCCTGTCCCTGTCCCTGTGCCTGCCCCAGTCCCAGTCCCTGTCCCTGTCCCTGTCCCTGTCCTTGTCCTTGTCCTTGTACGCCGCACGGCTTACAACTATAGCAAAAAGTGTCGTTACAACTTTTTGGTCTTGATTTTTTCCGTCTAGCCCCCTTTCGCAACGCGCGATAAGGAACTTCGTTCCAAAAAGAAATTATTAGATGCCTCGTTGGTCTAGCGGTCCTGGGGTCGATTACCAGGTCGAGCCGATTGTTATTGGGTATTTCTCAGTAGACAGCCACGGAGTCTGGATTTGAGCCCGGTTGCTGGCAGTAAGCTCGCCCCCTATTCCATGGGACTTAAAGATAACTGGCGAAATGTGGGAGTACTATTAGGTAAATCACACACACAGGTCTGTCTAAGTCTTCGGGGATTACAGGCGTGATGTTTGTGTTAATTAAAGAAACATGTGCTAAAAGTTTCGAAGTTAAACTGTCGTTGATGGAATACTAACTAGTTGATAACATTTCAGATTTACACGAGTTCAAGCGTTCAAGCTGGCTCTGTATGGTGTCGGACGTAAAGAATAGCACCATCCCATATCTTCCCGTGGGTGTCGTAAGAGGTGACTAAGGGATTTGCCAGAGAATGGGCAGCAGCGTTCTCTGTGCTTTTGTAACAACCGTGCTGCGATCGCCAACCCGCCTGCCAAGCGTGGCGATTATGGTAAAACCCCCCAAAATGTCAATGTGACTTGGGGGAGGCCTATGTCCAGCAGTGGACGTATTTTTTGGGCTGAAATGATGATGATGATGATGAAGCGTTCAAAGTTAAATAGCTTCATTTTGAGACAAAGTTCTATCTGCATAGCATCATCATCATCTGCCTAGCCTTTACCCAAACTGTGTTGGGATGGGCTTCCAGTCTAACCGGATGCAACTGAGTACCAGTATTTTACATGAAGTGACTGCCTATCTGACCTCCACAACCCAGTAACTGGGTAATACGATACCCCTTGGTAAGACTGTATGTCAGACATTTGGCTTCTGACTACTCGTAACGACTGTCAAAGATCTACAAATGACAGCCGGGACCAACTATAACTTAACGTGCTTTCCGAGGTACGGAGTAAACTCGGTATGTAATTATGTTCACCCATCCACGGACCAACCTCGGCAAGCAAGGCTTTACCTTAAAGATCGACCCGTGCGGCTGTTATTATTTAGCCAAGAGTTTCTCAACTGCATAGTATAAAACATTTAAATGCTTAGATTCACCTATTGCAAATGAAAGTAACTTTTTATCTTACTCTACGTTTTGTAGTAAGCAACGACTTATTGTCGTGCCTACGCTGTCCTCTCATACTTACTTTACATACTTAAGTACTAACGCTGTAACATTCAAATAT
Organism: Cerastis rubricosa; assembly: GCA_949152445.1. Classification (NCBI taxonomy): domain Eukaryota; kingdom Metazoa; phylum Arthropoda; class Insecta; order Lepidoptera; family Noctuidae; genus Cerastis; species Cerastis rubricosa. The sequence continues at coordinate 1,664,834 of OX424551.1, forward strand.
TGTAAAACTAAATGATTTTAAAAGAGTAACCATGCAGTTCTTGCCGGTTCTTCTCCTTAAGAAACGACCAAACCAAACCGTGCACCTTTTGTCGACGTTTTATAAGTGCCCAACTGCCCATGTAGGCCTATGTTAAATAAATTATTATGATTTTGGTTTTCAAATGGAAAGTGTATTGTGGAAAATTTTGAGTATAAATGTGGGTGGCTATAAGAGTAGAGGAAGACCAAAGAAACGATGGATGGACTGTGTGAAGTCAAAACCAATGAATTTGTTAACAATTTGATTCAAATAGGAAAGTATTTCTTTATTTTATTTATTTAACAATTTATGTACACACTAAATACAGAGAAGAATAAAGGAAAAGAAAATAGGTACAAAGGTGATGCTTATTTCTAAAGAAATCTCTTCCAGCATACCTGCGAAAGGAGATACTAAAATAAGAGATGCAGACAAAGTGTGTAAAGAAGAGAAATTGGCATACAAAAACTTAAAGCAAATAACTATTTCACTTCAGTAGCTCAAACATGTAGGTTTTGCTGCCTGAAATCAGTGAGCAAAATGCGATTTTGCTCACTGAGTGAGACAAAGTAACTTTTTAATTATTTTTTTTAGAAAGCCGTGAATGTCTTATTCAGCCTTGGATTAATCATAAAATTCGAAACATTTACACTCTATCTCTTTCCCGCCATTAGAAAGAGAGAGAGAGAGAGACAAAGACCAGCCCTTTCGAAGTTCCTATTTTGAATTCGACCTCAAAGACAAACACGTTCGGAATTTCGTTCTAACTAAAGAAATTTTGCAAAAAGATAATTATGCCTTTTAATGTAATTTATTGAATTTTTAACTTATTGTTGTATTTAAACGAAAATAAGTTTTTACTGCATATACAACTAATACTTAACCTGTAAATATTTATTTCTAGTTCAAATAATGTTACGTAATATATTTTGAATAATAAAATATCATGGGTGCTATTTCGGAACACGCCATAATTTAAATAAAAGAGCAGGAATAAAATTTCGTGGCTGGCGTAAAGAGTTGAATAAGTTAGACAAATATTAAAATATAAACGTAAAATATGAGTGAAACTAGCGACGAGAACAGTACCTCTACCTACAATGTTAATTATTTGGATTCACGATAAATAGTTATTTCAATCTATTCCTGTTTATTATTTTATCTCCTAAAGTGTTCTCGCTGCTGCAGTGAAAAGTTGTATGTGCTACACACGAGACCAAAGTTATTTGCATCTCGTGTCTTTGAATCCCTCGCTGCACTCAGGATTCTAACCTAGAATCACCCGCTACGCTCGTGATTCAAATATAGAATCCTTCGCTTACTCGGGATTCAAAATCAACACTCGCGGCAAAAACCAACTTTGCTCTCTTGTTGCACAAATAACTATTGCCTGCGAGGACTGCGGGACTGTTAGAAAGAGATACCGTGGCCCTGGAACACAAAATGCTAAGAAGGCACATGGATGGGTTTTAGTCAGTACAAGTCTGACACTCCCTTCCGCTCCGCCCAGAGCGGGGGAGCAAATAACTATTTAAAATATAAAATACAATATAAGAACATACTAACTTACGTATACATACAAAGACAAAATAATATATGACAATAATATTAATACAATAAAAGTAATATTTTTATTAATTTCACGCGGACGATGCAGGGTCGCGGGAAACAGCTGGTATTGTAATAATCAAGACAATTTAGAATTCAGCATAGAACTATGCCCAAGGGGGTAGTTCTCATGGCTCATATTCTTGACTGCGTAGTAATAGAACATGTATAACATAACGTTTCGGACTAGCACGCTTCAGCTGGCCCACCATGACGTCTTAAAACATTATTATTTTACTCCTTTTCCAGTGTGGGAAAGAGATGGCGCTAGACATCATGTTTAGCTCCCTTCTCTTTCCCACACTAAAATAGTAAATTTGTAGTCTTTTTTTAATTTTTTTTTATCGTGTTCTCCTTTTGTATTAGGTAAGCACCGACTTATTGTCAGGCCTACGATGTCCTCCCATACTTAAGTACTAATGCTGTAACAGAAATATTGTAGAACCAAATGATTTTAAAAGAGTAACCATATAGTTTCTTGCCGGTTCTTCTCCATAGGAAACGACCAACCCGAAACGTGCAACTTTTGTCGATGTTTTATAAGTGCCCATGTAGGCCTATGTTAAATAAAATATTTTGATTTTGATTGTGTTTCATCCTACGCAATTACAAAACTAAGAATCAAACCATGTCATCAAGAATATGGGCCTAAATACTATTTCAATCTAATATATATTTATATTTATTTGTCGCAGTCTGATGATTTTATTCCGTTTAGACTTGTTCATCATGTGGGCAGAACATGGGTTTCGTGAAATGAAAACACACACACTGTACACTGCTTTTATCGAACTAACAAATAACTTGAAATTACAATACTACACAATAACACTAGGCACCATGAATCGGGTTACAGTTTCGGGACGTCTTGACTCCGCGGTGGTCAGACTCAGCCTGTCCGCCTCGCTGGGAGCTCCAAACATCACGACTCTGTAGTAAGCGCGCTTAGGTGTGGGTAGACTGGTAAGTAGGTCGCTTGACCTTTGGCGCGCTTTCGATTCATAGTCCGTACTAATAATCCGACTCCGACATATTAATAATAAAGCTGAACAGTTTGTTTGCTTGAACACGCTAATGTTTAAAACTACTGGTCCAATTTGATTTGAATTTTTTTCAGTGATAGATAGCCTAGGAAGGCTATAGGTTATTTATCATCACGCTACGACTAATAGGAGCGGAGCAACAATGAAAAATGTTGCGAAAACGGGGAAAATGTGACGCAAACGAAGTTGCGCGAGACAGCTAGTTTAATTATATCGCTCCACAAACCAGCCAATAGAAATGGGAAGATAATGAAACTATCACAGTAACATAGTTTACTGAACTTTGATCAGACCCTCTATTAACTACTTGCTATTCGGACTGTCAAGTTTCAACAAAGATACCGCGATACCTATTGTTGGAAGGACAGAGAAACTGCTGGCGTTTCATTAACTCTGGCAACGGTACCTTAAGGAATGCGTAAATGTTATTGCAGACGTGTTAGAGGTCAAATAGCTGCAATTTCAATACAAGGTGTTGTTTTGCATCCTCGTCAAAATTCAGGATGTTGTCACAAAAGACATGAATAATCAATATAAATTACGGTACCTAGTAAATTATTACAAAACACTGCGTTTTGTTGTTGTTTAAATTTGTCAATATTTCAGAATAACCCCCATAACGTGGTTTAAGGATTATGAAATTATCGAAAAAGCGTTTGAGGTTTTTTGTTTGTTTGTAAGCGACGTTCTAAGGCGGGGATCAGACGGCCCGTGTTTAAAACACGGGTGGTTCACAGTTAACGATTTCAGTAAATAAATGAAAAAAAGAAAATTACCTACTCATTTTATTATTGATTTGGGTCGAGAATCATTAGCATAGTTACCTCCTAGAATTTGACGAGGATGCAAAACAACACCTTGTATAAGCGGTGTTTCTATAAAAATGCTTAAAAAAATGAAACTAATAATCATTCTCCTGTCTATTAATTTGGTGTCGGCGCAGCATGTCTTCTTCTTCCATACTTCTCTATTACTTGTCCTCTCATCAGGCACCTTCTTTCTTGCCATATCATCGATCCAACATTTCTCAGACAAAAAAATTTCCTCATTTCTCCGCATCACATGCCCATATGTCATCATCATCTGTCTAGCCTTTTACCAAACTATCTTGAGGTTGGCTTCCAGTCTAACTGGATGCAGCTGAGTACCAGTACTTTACATGAAGCGACTGCCAGTCTGACCTCCACAACCCAGTAACTGGGTAATACGATACTCTTTGGTAAGACTGGATGTCAGACTTTTGGCTTCTACTCTGTCAAAGATCACAAATGACAGACGGGACCAACGGCATAAAGTGCTTTCCGAGGCACGGAGGAAACTCGGTATGTAATTATGGTCACCCATCCACAGACCAACCTCGGTAAGCACGGCTTAACCTTAAAGATCGACCCGTGCGGCTGTTATTATTTAGCCACGACTTCCTCACCATATGTCCATATGTAAATTAGGTATATCTTAAAAACAGTAATCCTTGAAGTCCTCTTGGCCAATTAACTAAATTAAAATAAATTAAGCTTTTATCTGCACCATGTCCGAACCCGCCAAAATATAAATTGTCCTGTACCATTAATAGAACACACAAATCTAAAACCAACCCTATATCCTTCCAATACATTACAAAATTGCACGAAGAAAATTATGCAGAATTTGCAAACTATCCTTTTTATTTTGCTGTTATGACAGTTTAAAATCGACTTTAAAATGTGGGAATAAGGGTGTTAAATGGTAAAAAGGTGTTAGAATAAGTTGGTAAAGTATCCAGGATGCTGCATTGTTCAACATAGTATACTCAGTATGTATAGTGACGGCTTCGCGGATAGTCGTGCGTTCAAAACAAACGCTGTTTATTTTTAATCTGTGCACTTAAAAGTTATATTTTATCTGTGCGGTGTGTTATCTGTGATTGATTTCCCGCGCTTTTTTGTGTAGTTTTTTTTATTTCAAGTAAGAATCCGTCTTTAAATAACAAGAAGTTTGTTAGAAGAAAAAAAAACACGATTAATCCCGATGGGGTCTTGTAAAACTCCGTGTAATTTTTCGTGGCACAAAAATGTAATTTACCTAAATTGTGACGTTAATTTTTTTGTACCAATAATGAATGAAATACCTTCGGGTGTTTATTAAATTAGTAGTACAAGCGAATTAGTCTACAGAACCAGATCTTTTTTCTTAAAACAGATACTAATATGATCTGATAGTTTCAATAACAAAAAATACACGTGTTCCTTGGCGGAGGAAGGAGGGATAGCGTAAAACCTCACGAAGTGTCACCAACAGGGTTGGGGCGTTTATAAACGTGGCCTAAAAATCTCACGTGTTTAAGGGAAGGCCTTTTAGTTGCAATAATAATATGTCATAAAAAAATGGCGGAAAGTTATCAAGTCAATATGACCAATAGAAAATTAAAAAGTTGTAGAATAATATTTAAATTAGTAAAATGTAGATTTTGTACTTTAGCCAAATGAATGCAGAGTTAAAAATTAAGAAGCAGAAAAGATAAGAAAATAACTTAGTTAACATTAAAAAGTTACTACATTTCATGAAGTATCCTTTCCTTGAGTTTTCGAGGTCGCTCTATTTATAATACTGACAAGCGATTGGAGTATTTTTCACTTTTTTTTACGTTGTTAGCGGAAAACAATTTTTTTTTCTGGGTGAGTAACCACATTTTACGGTAAGACTACACTACGATGACTAAACTTACTAATCGGACCAGCAGATAGGTTCTTTTGAATTGTAAAGAACAAAAAGATGAAGCCACAGTCTAAGTAACAAGGCATAAGTACTGTCGTTGCCCAATGCCCATTCCGAAGCGTAGATCTCTATGGAGAAAATTAACTAGGAACTCCTTGGACACTCTTAGGCTGCGCCCACGTCAGACTTTTTGTAGAACAGATAATTGGGCCGATTTTTCCTCTGAATATTTTCCAACAAATATTGACCAACTTTTTGTAGGACGTGTGCGTTGCACTATTGCTATCAGTGTGTTTTATTTTTCTCCTACAAAAAATCGGTCACCGATTATCGGACGTGGGAGGGCAGCCTTATGAAATAAAAAAATTGCTTCTAACAAATACACAGACCTCAGTAAGGTCCAAATGTTTCCTGATTCCACTATTTGGTGAACGGCAGCCTTGTAAGGGAATTTCGTACCGCATATTTTTGTTGGAGTACAGTAATAGAATTTATACCACTTATTAAGGCAACTAAGCCTTTTATTTTCATGTAAGTGTACTATTTTTAATTTATGGGGTTCATAAATAATATCAATAAAAAGATTTGAATAATGAAACGTAATTGAATCGTAAACTAAACGCAGTTTTAAACGAAGAAGTTGCCATATTTAAAATAACACATACATCGAAACGATAATTAATTATTTAGAAATATAAATAACATTAAATATAATTAAACACTTAATTATTATACCTAAGAATGCATAATTGATGCATAAAATCATAATAGTTAACGATTCAATGATACAAATGATTTTCATCATCAATTTTTTTTTGTTCATATGGCAATTATTTATTGACAGGTAAAGAAAATCTGTCATATAATGCTCGATAATATTTGAATGTCTTTGAAAGCTTTGAACTTTCAGTTCAGTTCTTTGCTGTTGTTTTGGATATCTGAGCAATTTAGCGAATTATCTGGCCGTCTTTACGTTGCGTTGAGCATTTGTTCCTCGGTCATCTGTCTCTTGATACTAGTTTCGCGAAATGACGCTTTATTAACTGTGCTGTGTGTACGTGCTTCGATTAAAATGACGAGCTTGCAATGTGTTCATTGCAACATTCGCTTGTCCCGATTAAGAAGGCACGCTTTATCCGATGAGAGCGAAGATCTCGTGAATACTATTCGACTGTGGACATAACCTAGAGATGTAAGTAGTTTACGAAAAACATTCTATATGATTGGGCCGAGGACGAACTCTGTGATAAGTTTTACGTGTTGAAAAGTAGTCCTTATCATTTAAACCACACCATACCATTAAAATATGTATATCTGCTAAAACTAATCTTAATACTATTCGAAAAACTAACATACACGGTGATGTGTATGTTAGTATGATTAACATACAAATTGTTTACATGTATCTTACCTACTTGGTTTGCGTTTGAGTGCTAGAATTGGTATTACTCTGATAGTATGACAGTTGAAACGGAAAGTAAACAAAATAATGTTGAACAGTTATCACTTATTATATTTTTCTAGATAACAACTGCTGACCATGTTTGCTATGAATGCTGGCAGCTAGCTTCTCATCCACATTCATCTGATAATACGCCGAGAAGACGAGTTGGCCATCAAAGTGTTTGTGTTGTATGCGAAGATCCATACTAAGAATCAGTTGATGCAGGATTTTGATTGAAGTGGCAAATGAAGAAGAACAAAGAGTGGCTAATACAGTTTTTACTTGGATCCAACCTCGAGAGGTATAAACATCATGTACCTAGTGTAACTATTATTAATTATCTTTATTTGATTTAAACTAAGAAATAAAATAAATTATTTCCTACTATTACAAGCATGTTTGAATGCAAGCTTTTCTTTATTTACATTTTTTTACCATACCATGCAAAGGGCATTACTCTTATATCAACTTATATGTTACTAACTCTGGGACACTCATGAGGTTAGCTCTACTAACAACAAAAGGAGGGTCCTTCCATTGCCAAATGAGCCCTTTTCCTCTACCCCAATGAGCAATAAACTTATTCACTCATAGTAACACAACATAGGTATTTGGTAACGGTTTTCTATAAGTTGAAAGAAACCAATTATTGTCAAATTCAATCAGGAATCGCGCTGTGTCCTCCTCTTTTATTTCTTTGTGTTTCTTTTATGCTTGAACATGTTGGGCGCAAATTATGTCTATCGAACTTCAGTGTTTAATTTGTATTTCATCAATGTTATGATATTGATATTTTTGGCCATCTCATGAATTGAATTATTTACAGATGTCATCCATGAATGAAGCTTGTGGAATTTGCTGGGTCCAAGCTCAAGATTTGAGCTTACATTTTCCAGAAGAACCACAAGAAAGGCCCGAGCATAATGTGCTGCACAATATAAGAACAGCAGCTGAAACACTAAGGCATTGCATTTTCCAAGAATGCATTGAACCAGAGCGACATGTTGTGCCCGAAGAAACCTGGCAACAAGAATTAATTATGTATCAATATTATATGTATATCAAGAGGTGCTTGTATTTGTTCTCAAGATTCAAGATTCTTTATTTGAGTGAAATATGGTACATTATGGTCTTATCAATTAAAAGATTTCACATATTTCGCTGACTTATTTCAGCATGCAAACTCTCTCTCTCTCTGCATATACAGGAGGCAAAATATGGAAGCCTCTATACTGCTGAGTGTATCCTCTGTGCCTCTGATGGATATATCATAGATGTATGCGGACCATATAGTCAGGACTTGTTAACGTTACCAACTAACAAAATAATAACTGTTACTTAACGTTAATTCCAATGTGATACCTAATAACCGTTACAAAAATATAACGTTAATTAATAACATTGCCAATAATTTAACGTTATTTACAATTAACGGGGTTGGATCTAGAATGATTTGGCACTAGTTGGGTGGTAAAAGGGGTTAAAGTTTGTAGGGCTTGGGTTTCCTATTATAACGCTACTACTCTTATTACAAGGTAATGCATATTTTTCGAGATATTAATGAAAAATGTTTCTAACCTCAAATCAGATAAAAGCGAAAACGGAACGTTAAAATGGGCGATTGACAACCAAATCTGTTCCACATATTGTCTATGGTGCTAAATGTCGTGAAAAATAGCCAAACCGGAACGTAAAAATAAAAAGTATTGTAAGTGTCACTGTCATTCGTTTGTTCATTCCCTTTCTCCTCGAGTTGCGTGAATGTGTTTCCTGTGTTTCGTAGTGTTTTTCTTATGGCTTCATTCGACGTCTTTGGCTTATCCTCTGGACTCGAATTGTTTGCCTTCACGATTGACCTCCGCTTGTACACTGGACACCGATTTTCTGCGTAATCGACTGACCTTTGCACGTATCCCGGACTTCGATTTACTGCTTACACGGACGATGGAGCCCCAACCATCAACGAGCCGTTCTGCGATAGAGGCTGAACCCCAGCTATCTACGAAATAAAATACTCGTCTCGAAAGAAAATAGAATACTCGACTAACAGAGCTAAATGTAGAGCCAAATCAAAAGTAAGCCGAGACAAAGGCACTTGGTTCGAAAATATCAAAATTCTTATAATAATAATAAAAACATTTATTTCAGACACTTGTTCCACTTGTTTGAACTTTGTTAGTAATACAGCTTACGTAACTATGTTAGTACCTATACTAAATTACAAACATTCTAATTCATATATTTTCCTGCAGCATCAGACTTGCAGTTATACATACGGGTCCAATACTCCTGGAAAACTCCGTCTGGCTTATTCCCAATTACCTTCAGGATGCTATTGGCACTCCCCCGAACCCCGCGTAACAATGATGCCGTTCTTTTTCGCATGATAGCTGAAAAACTATCGGTAGCCGAATCAGCAAACATGCTTGATGCGATACAGAATCGCGGTAGCCCCAACAACGCCCGGAAGGCGTTGTTATACTGGACACGAAGAGCGTTGTAGGTCCTCTGCGTATGTGTAACCCACAGGCTGCATGTGTTAAATTACTGACAATATGCCTTGAAAACTGTGATCTTCACTGGTCTCGTACATGTAGCAAACCTGCGGGCCAACATATTGCATCGGACTGACAACGCCCTTCGCTCCCTTTCCATATTCTGATCATCATTTAGATTGTCATCTACTATGTGGCCAAGGTACTTAAAACAAGGCACTCGGTTTAGGGTTACACCATATAGGTATACTGGCGGCACCGCTCTATGCTTCTTTGTACAAACCCTGAATACCATGAATACAATCTTCTTCACATTAGATAAGAATAGTTGGTCGCTGGGTTGAACTCAAGACAATGTTTGTGTTCTTTCTCCAAATTAGCTTACTGAAATGTGATATAACTTCATGAATAGATTCTTTTTTTTTTAATTTATGTGCATTTTTTTTTTTACTTTACTTTATTTTATTATTTTTTTCGTCGGTATGCACGTGTAAGCGGGCACGCCCTTTAGTCTGGAGGCTTTATTTTTTTTCTTTATTTTTTTATATCTTATTATTGGTGTGTGCTAGCTGACATGTGTCATTAATTAGATTCTTTGTTTATATGAACTTGAACACTATTGTGTAGAATCTGGTTCTTCTAACCTAACAGACAGATGTGTTGCTGGGGACTTTGTTCCGCCACTTCTTCTTCCCAGCTAAAACACTAGGAAGTGGCGAAGGGCGGGCGTTTTGGGGGACTGTCTCTTGTAATTTTGACGTTCAAAAAGTGCTGATTATCAGCCTAATTTGAATAAATGACTTTTGATTTTGATTTTTGATTGATTGTACAAGAGGCCGTGAGACATGGCATACCTCTCACAAATGTCAAGCAGTCGCCTGAGTGCCTCAATCGAGGGACTCAGCAGCACCATGTCAACCGCGTAAGATATGCTATTTATAACTTTACCATCTATCGAGCATCCAACCCCTGTGCTGATGAGTTTCCCGATCAACTGATAGACTTACAAGCTAAACTGTGCTGGGGAGGTCAGACTTCCCTGCTTTACGCGCCACCCCAGCCCATACGTCTCAGACAAAGCACCCGACCATCTGACCTGGTTAATTTGATGGTTATACCAGTACCTAAGCAGCCCAACTATCTTCTCAGGTTGTTTCCGCTCGCGCAACTTAGTCAATAGGAAGTCATAATTAACCAGGTCAAATGCCTTCGAAAGGTCTAGAAATACAGCATACACCGGTGTATTCCTGCTAGTATAGTAGCTGACTGTGTGCTTGAGCGCTAAAGACCAGTTGTTGACTGTTTCTTATGCCGGAGGTATTTAATTTAAGCCTTCTCCGATAAACTCAATTATGACTGGACAATAAAACAAGACTTTTCTGAAGATCATCTTTTTCAAGGCATATTGTCAGTAATTTAACACATGCAGCCTGTGGGTTACACATACGCAGAGGACCTACAACGCTCTTCGTGTCCAGTATAACAACGCCTTCCGGGCGTTGTTGGGGCTACCGCGATTCTATATCGCATCAAGCATGTTTGCTGATTCGGCTACCGATAGTTTTTCAGCTATCATGCGAAAAAGAACGGCATCATTGTTACGCGGGGTTCGGGGGAGTGCCAATAGCATCCTGAAGGTAATTGGGAATAAGCCAGACGGAGTTTTCCAGGAGTATTGGACCCGTATGTATAACTGCAAGTCTGATGCTGCAGGAAAATATATGAATTAGAATGTTTGTAATTTAGTATAGGTACTAACATAGTTACGTAAGCTGTATTACTAACAAAGTTCAAACAAGTGGAACAAGTGTCTGAAATAAATGTTTTTATTATTATTATAAGAATTTTGATATTTTCGAACCAAGTGCCTTTGTCTCGGCTTACTTTTGATTTGGCTCTACATTTAGCTCTGTTAGTCGAGTATTCTATTTTCTTTCGAGACGAGTATTTTATTTCGTAGATAGCTGGGGTTCAGCCTCTATCGCAGAACGGCTCGTTGATGGTTGGGGCTCCATCGTCCGTGTAGGCAGTAAATCGAAGTCCGGGATACGTGCAAAGGTCAGTCGATTACGCAGAAAATCGGTGTCCAGTGTACAAGCGGAGGTCAATCGTGAAGGCAAACAATTCGAGTCCAGAGGATAAGCCAAAGACGTCGAATGAAGCCATAAGAAAAACACTACGAAACACAGGAAACACATTCACGCAACTCGAGGAGAAAGGGAATGAACAAACGAATGACAGTGACACTTACAATACTTTTTATTTTTACGTTCCGGTTTGGCTATTTTTCACGACATTTAGCACCATAGACAATATGTGGAACAGATTTGGTTGTCAATCGCCCATTTTAACGTTCCGTTTTCGCTTTTATCTGATTTGAGGTTAGAAACATTTTTCATGAATATCTCGAAAAATATGCATTACCTTGTAATAAGAGTAGTAGCGTTATAATAGGAAACCCAAGCCCTACAAACTTTAACCCCTTTTACCACCCAACTAGTGCCAAATCATTCTAGATCCAACCCCGTTAATTGTAAATAACGTTAAATTATTGGCAATGTTATTAATTAACGTTATATTTTTGTAACGGTTATTAGGTATCACATTGGAATTAACGTTAAGTAACAGTTATTATTTTGTTAGTTGGTAACGTTAACAAGTCCTGACTATATGGTCCGCATACATCTATGATATATCCATCAGAGGCACAGAGGATACACTCAGCAGTATAGAGGCTTCCATATTTTGCCTCCTGTATATGCAGAGAGAGAGAGAGTTTGCATGCTGAAATAAGTCAGCGAAATATGTGAAATCTTTTAATTGATAAGACCATAATGTACCATATTTCACTCAAATAAAGAATCTTGAATCTTGAGAACAAATACAAGCACCTCTTGATATACATATAATATTGATACATAATTAATTCTTGTTGCCAGGTTTCTTCGGGCACAACATGTCGCTCTGGTTCAATGCATTCTTGGAAAATGCAATGCCTTAGTGTTTCAGCTGCTGTTCTTATATTGTGCAGCACATTATGCTCGGGCCTTTCTTGTGGTTCTTCTGGAAAATGTAAGCTCAAATCTTGAGCTTGGACCCAGCAAATTCCACAAGCTTCATTCATGGATGACATCTGTAAATAATTCAATTCATGAGATGGCCAAAAATATCAATATCATAACATTGATGAAATACAAATTAAACACTGAAGTTCGATAGACATAATTTGCGCCCAACATGTTCAAGCATAAAAGAAACACAAAGAAATAAAAGAGGAGGACACAGCGCGATTCCTGATTGAATTTGACAATAATTGGTTTCTTTCAACTTATAGAAAACCGTTACCAAATACCTATGTTGTGTTACTATTGCAACGTAATGAAACCACGGTTGGAATCTAACTGACTTTATTCAATCTACCGACACCACACAATATTATTTATGCACCTACCTTACACATCCCCCCAATAAACCAAAGCATACAGATAAAAATATGTACTAAACAATGACTGAATGTACACCACATAAAAGATAATTATGTTTTATAATAACACGTTGACCAAGTCTAATATTTATTCTTAGACCTGTTATACGCTCTCTTGGTACGGTCGGAGGCGTCTGGCGGCGGTGGTGGGGGAGTTTGAGGTTTCGACTGAACCCGACCGAAATCATTGCCATCATACGCGTCCCTAAACTCCTCTCCTGAATCTACTACTTCCGACACCGCCTGCGCATCACACATACCCGTCGCGCCAGTCGCCTCCGGCTCTGTTAGTGTCTCTTGACCGTCAGACCCCTCGGTTTCTTCCACTATCGGATGCGTGCTTGTACGCGATAGTGAATAGCGACTTGGTCCACGAAGTGGGACAAGTTGGTCGTGGTGTCTACGCCATTCCACCCCTTCCCCAATGTTTATTTTACAAGAAACGGGGCCAGTTACCTCTGATACGTAACCCTTCGCCCACTTGTCCCCTTTCTTGGAATAATCTCTCGCCAGTACATGGTCGCCCACCGCGAGTGGTTTGTGACGACCACCGGCGGCCGCCACCTGCCTATCTTTTTTTGGTTTGCAAGGATCTGTCACTAAATAACAACTCATAACAACTATCATTGATTGCAGAAATACGACTACCGGTATCAATCTCGCACTCTAACATTTCCGAATCCACCTGCACATTTATAAAATAGGGTTGGTTACCTTGAGCCGAGGATACCACCATGTTGAAAAAATCATCGTCTTCGGAATCAACACCGACAAAATTTTGACGTTGAAAGTCAACACTTTTACGATTACGCACTTTCTCACACATCACACGTAAATGGCCGCGTTGATTACAATTATCGCAATTGTAATTCGTGAAACGGCACCTGTTAGCCGGATGACCTTTACCGCACCGCCAACATGCCGTGCCTCCGCGGGCTCCGCTGCCGCCTGCGCCTGCAGGCGTCGCGCGCCCTCCCGCACCCTGTTGGCGCGCGCCGCTCGCGCTCGTCCGGGCGCGCACCGCGTGCAGGCCCTCGCCCGCCTCGCTGCCGCCCGCGCTCGCTCCCGCGCCGCTGCCTGCGCCCGCGCTCCCCGTCGCGGCCGGGCCGCCGCCGCTTATCTCGGCGTGCCGGTCCGCCGCCTCCAGAGCCAGAGCTAGCTCCACCGCTTTCCTGTAGTCGATCGATCTCTCCGCGAAAATCCTGGATCTCATCACTTCACTCGCAAGCCCCGATACAAATTGATCTCTGAGGTCCTCCTCTAGTCGGTTGCCAAAATTACAAGTGACCGCGAGATGTTTTAAACTCTGTAAGTATGCGGTCAACGTTTCGCCTGGTCGTTGTCTCCTTTGACGAAAAATATGGCGTTCGGCAATATCCGACCGTTGTGGCTCGAGGTGTGCTCGCACTAATTCAATTAGCTCTTCTATTGTTTTATCCTCCGGATTAGCTGGAGCGCATAGGTCACACATCAAATTATAAGTTGCATCGCCGACCACTGTAATTAACATCGGCACTTTCAATTCCGGTTTGATCTCGTTTAGTTTTATGAACTGATTGACACGTCGTACGTACGCCGGCCATTGCTTGGAAGTTAAATCAAATGGTTCGATTTTACCGATCGGCATTGTGAAAATATTGTATTATCGCAACAACACCACACAACGAACGCAAATATGGTGCACCGTACGCGTAGATTCTTTGTAATAATATATTTTACACCGGACTCGTCGCCAGTGCAACGTAATGAAACCACGGTTGGAATCTAACTGACTTTATTCAATCTACCGACACCACACAATATTATTTATGCACCTACCTTACAACTATGAGTGAATAAGTTTATTGCTCATTGGGGTAGAGGAAAAGGGCTCATTTGGCAATGGAAGGACCCTCCTTTTGTTGTTAGTAGAGCTAACCTCATGAGTGTCCCAGAGTTAGTAACATATAAGTTGATATAAGAGTAATGCCCTTTGCATGGTATGGTAAAAAAATGTAAATAAAGAAAAGCTTGCATTCAAACATGCTTGTAATAGTAGGAAATAATTTATTTTATTTCTTAGTTTAAATCAAATAAAGATAATTAATAATAGTTACACTAGGTACATGATGTTTATACCTCTCGAGGTTGGATCCAAGTAAAAACTGTATTAGCCACTCTTTGTTCTTCTTCATTTGCCACTTCAATCAAAATCCTGCATCAACTGATTCTTAGTATGGATCTTCGCATACAACACAAACACTTTGATGGCCAACTCGTCTTCTCGGCGTATTATCAGATGAATGTGGATGAGAAGCTAGCTGCCAGCATTCATAGCAAACATGGTCAGCAGTTGTTATCTAGAAAAATATAATAAGTGATAACTGTTCAACATTATTTTGTTTACTTTCTGTTTCAACTGTCATACTATCAGAGTAATACCAATTCTAGCACTCAAACGCAAACCAAGTAGGTAAGATACATGTAAACAATTTGTATGTTAATCATACTAACATATGTATGTTAGTTTTTGAATAGTATTAAGATTAGTTTTAGCTGATATACATATTTTAATGGTATGGTGTGGTTTAAATGATAAGGACTACTTTTCAACACGTAAAACTTATCACAGAGTTCGTCCTCGGCCCAATGTTTTTCGTAAACTACTTACATCTATAAGTTATGTCCACAGTCGAATTGTATTGACGAGATCTTCGCTGTCATCGGATAAAGCGTGCCTTCTTAATCGGGACAAGCGAATGTTGCAATGAACACATTGCAAGCTCGTCATTTTAATCGAAGCACGTACACACAGCACAGTTAATAAAGCGTCATTTCGCGAAACTAGTATCAAGAGACAGATGACCGAGGAACAAATGCTCAACGCAACGTAAAGACGGCCAGATAATTCGCTAAATTGCTCAGATATCCAAAACAACAGCAAAGAACTGAACTGAAAGTTCAAAGCCTTCAAAGACATTCAAATATTATCGAGCATTATATGACAGATTTTCTTTACCTGTCAATAAATAATTGCCATATGAACAAAAAAAATTGATGATGAAAATCATTTGTATCATTGAATCGTTAACTATTATGATTTTATGCATCAATTATGCATTCTTAGGTATAATAATTAAGTGTTTAATTATATTTAATGTTATTTATATTTCTAAATAATTAATTATCGTTTCGATGTATGTGTTATTTTAAATATGGCAACTTCTTCGTTTAAAACTGCGTTTAGTTTACGATTCAATTACGTTTCATTATTCAAATATTTTTATTGATATTATTTATGAACCCCATAAATTAAAAATAGTACACTTACATGAAAATAAAAGGCTTAGTTGCCTTAATAAGTGGTATAAATTCTATTACTGTACTCCAACAAAAATATGCGGTACGATAGTTGCCTTTCGTCTTTAAGGATTAATATCCAAACAATAATGGATAGAAATATAGAGAGACTATGATGAACAAAAATGTAACGTTTTTACTGTGTGTAACTAGAAAAAACCGGCCAAGTGCGAGTTGGACTCGCGCACGAAGGGTTCCGTACCATTACTTATAAAAACAAAAAAAAACTTTTTTGTATGGGTGCCCCCCTTAAACATTTATATTTTTCTGTTTTTATTATTTGTTGTTATAACGTGACCAGAAATACATAATCTGTAGAAATTTCAACTCGCTAACTATCACGGTTCATGAGATACAGCCTGGTGACAGACGGACGGACGGACGGACAGCGAAGTCTCAGTAATAGGGTCCCGTTTGACCCTTTGGGTACGGAACTCTAAAAAACTACAGTAATTTAGTGACATGATGGTTTTGTATGATTAATCTAATGTATGTTGGCCAGAAACTTTTGGACATTACCTTGTAGCTTTTTAGCCACAGCTACGTCTAAAGCAAAGACAATCAAATATACAAGGTGTTGTTTTGCATCCTCGTCAAAATTCAAGAGGTTGGCACAAAAGACATATTTAGTCAATTACAATTAGGTTACCTAGTTAAACGCTGATTTTTTGGTTGTTTAATGTTGTCAGTCTATCAAAATAACCCCCTTAACGTGCTTTAGGGAATAAGAAATTATCGAATAAACGTTTGAGATTGTTTGTATGTGTGGAAGCGCGGTTATAGGGCCAGATTCAGACGGGCCGCGTTAAAAAAAACGGGTGGTTCACATGACTAATCGAGTTCTGTAAATAAGAAAAAAAAACAGCCAAGTGCGAGTCGGACTCGCGCACGAAGGGTTCCGTACCATTATTTATAAAAACGAGCAAGAAAAATCACTTTTTGGTATGAGAGCCATTTTTTATTTTTTATTCTGTTTTTAGTATTTGTTGTTATAGCATCAACAGAAATACATAATCTGTGAAAATTTCAACTGGCTAACTATCACGGTTCATGAGATACAGCCTGGTGACAGACGGACGGACGGACGGGGGGACGGGGGGACGGACAGCGAAGTCTTAGTAATAGGGACCCGATTGACCCTTAGGGTACGGAACCCTAAAAATACCTACCCATTTTATTATTGACTCAGGTCGAGAATCATTAGCGCATAGTTACCTCCTTAAATTTGACGAGGATGCAAAACAACACCTTGTATATGAGAAATAAACGGGAAAAGACGAACAAAATCGTAATCCAATGTTGTGTCAAACTTGTTAATACTTAGTAACAAATCGGTCTTTCTAGTGTAATACGCTCCGCTTGTTAGTTAGTATTCGTGTTTAAAAATCGAAAATATTCGGAATCAAAATATTTGTATGAAAATATAATATTCCCAATGCCCGCTCTATAAGTCTTTCAAATCTCTTTGGTCTAAAGTATTTACTGTATTAAGAATGACAGCAGAAAACAACATGGCCGGCAAAATGCAAAGCATTTTCTGCTTCTCACTTTGTTTAATTTGTAAATTCCTGTTTAGCTAATGGCTTGTCCTACACCCTAAACGTATTTAAACAAAACAAAAATTAAGCAATGGAAATGTACATTCTGCCAACATTTCAGAAATTGACGATGTTTGAAAAGGGTACAGAATAAACAGATTATCTACTTTTTTTGCAAATATTACATTAGTAGATATTTGTCATACGGTAACATATTCATGGAAAATGTGATATCATTACGCCAATTATTTTTCGGAAGGGCCAGGCAATAGATAAATAAATATCTATAAACAAAATTGTATTGTCGGATTATAATTTCAAAATAACAGGTTTTTACTGAGTACATATGAAATATAATAATAGTATAACATGTGTTACTTATAACAACAAAAACTATTATTATTTTGTCTGTCGGTCTATCTGTATGTCTGTATGTACTAATATAAAATATATATATATATATATTTATTGATTTTATATAGGAATATTTAAAAATGTAAAAAATATGTTCTATAAATGAATAAACGGAAAAAAAATATTAAATGGAATAAAATCATTTTATTTCGGACAACTATGAGATCCATAAAATTGTTAGTAACAGGTTTGCACTTAAACACTATTGTTAGTAACTTAACTAGACGAAAATTAGTACAAAACACGAAATACTTACTAGGATACAAGTCTTCTCATCAATTGCCTTATTATGTGGTGAAGGAAGTATCGGCCGCCACAGCTTTCAGCTAATCTCCGAAATGTCTGGACCGATTTTCACAAAAAACAAGAAACAGGGCCACTAACTACATAAATACATAACATTTTACGCAGGACCGCAAGCTCAGTCAATTACTTCGCCAATACGCCAAAAAACTATTCTGAAATTTTAATAAACGCTTTAAAAATAATCGGATAACAAAGCTAAAGACATAAGCAAATGCTTAAAGAAAAGTTTAAATAAACTTAAACATGAGCAAGCAGGAATAACATTGTAAACTTTTTAGAGAGTCAACCGTACCCGCAATCAAAATGAAAACAAGCTAAACTTGCTCCTGTCTAGGGTTCCGTAGCCTACGAAACCCCTACACCTAATTCTGTTGATAACGTCCGATTAAAAAAAAAGCTATATAAGTATCCTTGCGTGTAGGAGGGATATACAATACAATCCTTTATTTCAGGCCCATAGAACACAATGAATGTATATAAGCATAAAAACACTAACTGTAAACTATACATACTTAATAAAACTAAATCTTTAAAGTATTGTACACGAAATGATGGCGTCGTGTTGCGCTGCGTGGCAAATAGCTCGTGATATATAGATTTTAGAGGCCTTGTGACAGGCACTGAAGCTTCAGCCTTTTGTTTTTGGTCTTCAAAAGTACCTTTAACACTTTATTTGAAATAAATGCTTTGAGATATGACTTTGCTACTTATGTTAATATTTTTTGAGATCATATGCGATATTTTCAGTTACAAACCCAGCATTAACTTTGTATTTAATAGATCTTTCAAGAGTAATTTTAATTTAAAAACTAATTTTTGCGATCAACAAAATCGTAAATATCTATCCCGACTACAGAACCCTACACTGCGCGTGCACCGACATACACTTGACCACTTATTATAACAATAAGCAAGAGCTCATAACTTGAATGAAAGTAAGGAGTATATTGTGAAACTAGAGCACACAGTTTCTTTAAAAGTTTAAGACTTAGCTTCCTTACTCGTTAGCTCGTTGAGCACATTTCTGAAAAAAATAAACAAGTGAGACGAAATAGTTTTGATACTTTTACAAAAAAAAAAACTTATATTTTTTTCATTGTGGTATCTCACACAAATACTTGTCAATTATGAATTTTACATTGTAACTAGAAAATATTAGCACATCATACACATAGACGAAGAAGATTTTTTTTTTATTTATGGATTACTCAGAAAGTACAAAAAATAAAAATACCTTTGTGCTCTTGTATATTAATTTATTGTACTGTATTGTGTATTGTATTGTGTTTTGAGAGTACGTAAATAAAAAAAGTATAGTAAGTACCTAAACAAAGTTAATAAAATGTATACATACAACGTGTAACGGAAAGGGTATATACATACTTAAGGGTGTGCTACAGACCATCAAACTGAACATGTTTCTCCATCGGACAAACATCGTAATTGCGAAAAAAATCAGCCCATACATTTTGGTCGACCCAAATGGATGGGGCAGATGATGTTTTTTTGATATGTTCAGTTTGATGGTCTGTAACACACCCCCAAGTCAGTTTTATATATGGGACCACAGCGCGAGCTTTCTTCATCACCTAAGTCAGACCAGTAATCACTGAAAAATCATTTGTCAGAATGATTCGTTTACATGCGCTAAAAGACATTGTTTCTTGCCAAATTTCATGATTCTAGGTCAAAGAGGTCCCTTAGGTTTTGACTCCCTTGTGAATTCTCAAAATACGACATTAACGGTCATTTTAACGGGCAGACATCGTTTCTTGCCAAATTTCATGATTCTAGATCAAAGAGGTCCCTTAGGTTTTGATTCCCTTGTGAATTCACAAAATACGACATTAACAGTAATTTTAGTTTAGGGCAAAATTTTCTTAAGTTGCTATTTAATTTAATACTTTTTTAAATCTTTTTTTTCCATTCCGACGAACACTGGCTGTGTTTATAATCGAGAATAATCATAATGAGGCTCTATGATTGACTGTTCTGAATAAGTTATTCGTGGTTTATTTAAATGACAGACACAGTATGAAGTGTTCACAGTGACAGTGACAGTTAATCGTGTAAAATATGTACGGGGTAGTGGCTGGACAGAAGGAGAGTGGGAAGGACAGGGCGCAGCGTCGGGATCGAGAACAGGTGAGTTGAAGTGACAAATACATTTATTACTCGACTAGACTACTCTTTTTAGGGTTCCGTACCCAAAGGGTCAAACGGGACCCTATTACTGAGACTTCGCTGTCCGTCCGTCCGCCCGTCTCTCACCATGCTGTATCTCAGGAACCGTGATAGTTAGCCAGTTGAAATATCTACAGATTGTGTATTTCTGTTGCCGCTATGAAAACAAATATTAAAAACCGAATAATATTTAAGGGGGGTTCCCATACAAAAAAGTGATATTTTTGTTCGTTTTTATAAATAATGGTACGGAACCCTTCGTGCGCGAGTCCGACTCGCACTTGGCCGGTTTTTTTTTGTTTTAACTATTGACACTTTTAACGTGCACGTCTTGCTACATCGTACCCACATACGTAATGTACCATCTCAACATGAATGATGTAACCAAGGTTTTTGTAACAAGATTCTGATTTAAAAGAGTGTCCATGGAGTTTCTTGCCCATTCTTCTCCATAGAGATCTACGCTTTGGAATGGGCAACTACAGTACTTCCACAGTTATTATGTCTTGTGACTGGGACTGTAGCTTTATTTTTATTGTTGTTCGACTATTTAAAAGTGCCTGTAACTGGCCTACTTGAAATAAATGATTTTGATTTGATTTGATTTGTTGGTCTAGTGGTCGCAAGCGCGGTTGCTGAGCATGCACTCCTGGGATCGACTCCTAGGTCAGGCAAAGTGCTATTGCGTTTTCCTATCAGAAATTTCTCAGTAGCAGCCGTGGAGTCTGGATTTGTGCGCGGTTGATGGCAATAGGCTCGCTCCCTATTACATGGGACTTTAACATAACTGGCGAAATGTGGGTGTACTATTAGGTACACCTCTGCAAAACCTTCTAGGATAACAGGAGTGATGTTATGTGTTTGTTGGTCAACTGGCGAACAATGTTTACAATAGAAAAATTACTATTACTTAAGTCACCTGCCGTTGGGGAGAAATGTTCTTGAGTGGAGACCGCGAATCGGCAAGTGTAAGGTGAGACGCCCTCAGGCTATCGGAAGGGATCCGAGAGGGCCGATGCCTGCCAGGGCTGCGGGACTATTCCTAAGAGATACCGTGGCCCTGGACCACAAAGGGCTAAGAAGAAACATGGATGGGTTTTAGTCAGTACAAATCTGACACTCCCTTTCGCTCCGCCCAGAGCGGGAGGGATTATTTGATGCCTTACAATTCGAAAAAAAAACAAAAAAGAAGACGCTATCAGGCTCGGTGGAGCGACGATCTCCACAGGATGGCTGCTGGCAACTGGATGAGAGTTTGAGTTAAGTGGCGTTCGATTGAAGAGGTCTATGTCCAGCACTGGACTGCTGAAGGCTGCAGATGATGAAGCCACCATCTGTTAATCTTTTCCAACTAAATTTAGGTCGGCTTCTAACCGGATGCAGAATAGTATTTTACGAACGACTTCCTACTTATGTGACCTCTAGAACCTGTTTACTGGGTAACACGATACTCATTAGTAAGCACGGAGTACTGAGGGATAGCAGCGGTGGACTAGTGGTGGAAGCCCCGACTTACGAGCAGTAAGCCGTGAGTTCGAACCCAGGTAGGCGCATTACTTTTTGTAATTTATTTCATCATCGCTGCTCTCAAAAACGGTGAAGGAAAACATCGTAAGGAAACTGGCATGTCCTAGAACTAAAAATTCGAAGACATGTGACATCTACCAACACGCACTGGGCCCGCGTGGTGGATTACAGCCCACTCCCTCTCATAGAGAGGAGGCCTGTGTCCCAGCAGTGGGAACATTATAGGCTGATAATGATGAAGCACGGAGACAAGGAGGGGACTCAGTTAGGGCCAACCACGGCAAATATTGCTTCAGTTGACTTTATAACACCAAACGTTATTAAAGTATCAAAACGAATAATCGCGCTATATATTCGCGCGTGGAGCGGGTTAACATCGCTGTCAACATCGCAATAAATTAAATACAACACAGAATGCTCTTTTATACGAATTTCAACAATGCATTTAAATATATCATGTACTTGATAAGAGTCCGCGTTAATAACCTGCAGTTTCCGACAAAAGTTTGGTCTTGTGGTTGTGAGTAGTGACTTTTGAGCGTGGGATCTTGAGTTCGATGTCCAGTGTTGTTTTGAATTTCCATTATTAATTTATTATATACATGGGTTTTGCACAGTTTTGTGTATGAATGTGGATGGGTATAAGAGTAGAGGAAGACCACATAAACGATGGATGGACTGTGTGAAGGATGATATATATATGGCAAGAAAGGAGGCCGCCACCGGCTGGCCGGCCACCGTAGGCGCGGGCCTGTGGACGGTGAGTAATGGGCTAGCTCACCGTCCGTCTGTCTTATGACGACAGACCGTGCCGACGGCGCGTTCGTATTCCACGCGCGCCTCAAGGAGATGTCAGCAAATCGGAAGGGGTCCGAGAGGGCCGATGCCTGCCAGGGCTGCGGGTTGTTCGAAAGAGATACCGTGGCCCTGGAACACAAAGGGCTAAGAAGGGTGGATGGGTTTTAGTCAGGCAAGTCTGACATTCTCCGCTCCGCCCAGAGCGGGAGAAGTCATTTGATGATTGCCCATCCCAAAAAAAAAAGGCGCGGAGGAAACTCGTTATTATGGTCGCCCATCCAAGGACCAACCTCGGCAAGCACGGCTTAACCTTAAAATTCGACCCGTGCGGCTGTTATTATTTAGCTCCTCCTACTTGTGGCATGAACCAATAAACGTTTTTTCTTTCTTTCTTTCTTCGATTACATTTTACGCATAGCCTCATTCTTTTGGTCAACCTATGGCGCGCCGTAGTGTAGTCTACGCATGTAGCAAATGCTACGACAGCGTAACTTGCCCTACGTACGTAGCCATCTCTGCTGCGTCGTAGCCATCTCTGCTACGTCGTAGAAAACTTCTACTCTTCTTTTGTTACAACGGTTCTGCAATCGCCAACCCGCCTGCCAAGTCTGGCGATTATGGCAAAACCCCCCAAAATGTCAATGCCGCGACACTTGGGGAAGGCCTATGTCCAGCAGTGGACGTCTTTTGGGCTGAAATGATGATGATGAATGAATAGGGGGTGAGCCTATTGCCATCAATTGGGCACAAATCCAGACTCCATGGCTGTTTCTAAAAGATTTGCCCGACCCGGGAATCGATCCCAAGACCTCTTGCTTCGCAGTCGCGCTTACAACCACTTGACCAACGAGGCAGCCTCGCCATATTTCAAGCAAAATGTGGGTGTGCCCCTACCTACCCCTTTGTATAATACAGGCGCAATGATATGTAGTTTCATTATTTGACTTATTGTTGGGCCTACGATGTCCTCCCATGCTTTACTACTAACGCTGTAACAGAAATATTGTAAAACCAAAGGATTTTAAAAGAGTAACCATGGAGTTTCTTGCCGGTCCTTCTCCATAGGAAACGACCAACCCGAACCGAGCACCTTTATTTTGTCAACATTTTATAAGTGCCCCCCCCTGTCATCCTCATCATTTCAGCCGAAAGACGTCCACTGCTGGACACAGGCCTCCCCCAAGTGTCGCCACATTGACATAACATGGGAGTTTTTGCCATAATTGCCACGCTTGGCAGGCGGGTTGGCGAACGCAGTACGGTTGTCACAAAAGCACAGAGAACGCTGCTGCCCATTCTCTGGCAAGTCCCTTAGTCGCCTCTTACGACACCCACGGGAAGATATGGGATGTTGCTATTCTTTACGTCCGACACCATAGGAGCAGGGGGTCTACTCTCTAAGCACGAAGTCCGTAGTTTCGGCCTAAGTGACGATCGTTTCCAAGTATATTGTAATCTAAGTATATTATAATCTAAGTCTTAGTTTACATAAAACTAATGAGTCCTTCCCATCACATATTTTGCGCTATTTCAAAATAATATTTGTAACTGTGGTATTATTTAATAGCTAATTATAAATAATTTGGGCGGAACCCTGATGACTATTCCACGGAACCCTTATGTTCCGCGGAACCCAGTTTGGGGATCCCTGATAAGATAGATAAGATAAGATTTATTTGTACATAGGAAAAAAAGCAAGATACATTATACATGTAGGGACAAGGTTGTACAATCGAGTATTACATTATTGGCAGATTTCCGGCCCCTAAACTAGGTACGCAGGCCTGTATCTCAGGAGATGATCTAGACTATCACGCACAAACAAACTATCCTCTTACACGCAATCATTGTTATCCGCGTGATAGGATATGTAAATACGCACCCGACATCAATCGTCAGGCAGTTGCCAACCAGACACAACAACCGTCTAGTCCGAAAATCCTCCCTTTTTAGGGTTCCGTACCTCGAAAGAAAAAAACGAAACCCTCATAGGATCACTTTGCTGTCCGTCCGTCCGTCTGTCTGTCAAGACCCTTTTTCTCAGGAACGCGTGGAAGTATCAAGCTGGAATTTATATCAAATACTCAGGTACTACTGCTACTGTCCCTTAGAGCTGAAAAAATCAAACTTCTAAGCCAACGCAATCAAAAGATACAGCCGTTTGTATCGCAAATTTCCGTAAATTTGCGACACTCGCATGGGAATCAAAACCTACAGGGGTACGAATTGGGTGGTACGAACATTTGGTACGAAGCAACGTCTTATAGCACAGATGAAGGAAAAATTGCGAAAACTGTAAATTTTGTAGTAACATCATATAAATACCTACAGTTTTGTACGGAACCCTCGCCTCGGTGCGCAAGTCCGACTGGCACTTTTTTATAGAGTACGAGGACGACACGTTGTTCCTCAAAATATATATAATAATCATAATGTCAACTTATATATCGCTCGTTTGCGACAAGGATGACATAACCCTAAATTTAGATTGATGTTGTTGTTGCATTTAGTATATGCAAAAAAAATAATTGAAAACGTCTTAATAAAAAAAACTCTTTCCTGTATTTGTTAAGGCTCCCGCAGACAGGCGTGACGCGGCGCGACACGGCACGCGGCTACAAAACCTACGTAGAACAATTTCCATAAAAACGCGAGCTAACTGTTCACACAGACTCGACGCGACACGGCGCGACATGACGCGATTCTGTTTTTAATTATCACTTTTCGAGCACACGACACGCCGTGCGCGCATTCGTAAGTAACAAAAGATTCGCAGAACATGTTGAATGCAGCCGAGCCTGCCGCGATTTGGCGGCGTCGCGGGGCAATGCGCTGTGGAACCAACTTGTCTATCAGTACTTGATTAGAATCGAGTAGTCCATCGCTTTTCAATACGTTAGGATCGAGTAATTGATCGATGCCGCGCCGCGCCGTGTCGCGCCTGTGTGCGAGGCTTCGCGACGCGGCAACACCGCTTTGCGGCACGCCTGTCTGCGGAAGCCTTTATTTTCGCGTTATATCATTATTTTAGCAAACGAGCGATATGTGATTGATTGTTATTTTTGCCGATCAATCACAAAGGGTTACACGTTTGACACCAGACATGACATAATAATCAGGCTTTTAAAGACTACGCACAAATAATTGCCACCCGGTTCCCACCCTTGGCGGTAGAAATATACTGGGTGGATGGACAAACACACACACGTACAAACAGTTACAACGTAACCAGTAGGTACATAATTCTGAACCCACCGCATATAATTCTTTCATCGGTAATTTAAAAAAAAAAAAACAACTGTTTCATTTATTTGTGGTGTAGGCTACTATTGTAAGATATCACAGATTTAAAAAAAAAATGCTGAATACATGGGAACCGTTTGTCCTTCGTTGTACAAGGGTGTGGTGTATACCAGCAGTGGGAACATTATATACTGATGCCGGTTGATGCTGATGCTGGGACACAGCCCTCCTCTCTATGACAGGGAGTGCACTGTAATCCACCACGCGGGCCCAGTGCGGGTCGGTAGGTGTCAGATGTCTTCGACTTTTTTATTCTAGGACATGCCGGTTTCTTCACAATGTTTTCCTTCACCGTTTTGAGAGCAGCGGTGATGAAATAAATGACACAAAGTAATACGCCTACTTGGGTTCGAACCTACGACTTACTGCTCGTAAGTCGGGGCTGCCACCCCTGGGCCACCGCTGCTCTCCATAATTAATCGTATGTAATGGTCTGTAGCACATCCTTAAGTATGTATATACCCTTTCCGTTACATCCTGTATATAGCCATCAACGTAGAAAATGTTATAGTGCACAATATTGTGTGCAGTAGCGTATTTACCAGCAGGCTGAGTAGACTGGAGTCTAGGGTGGCAGATTTTTGGGGCGGCAAAGGGGACCCTTTAGTTTTAAAATATCTTTAGTTTTTTTTTGCTAACTCGTAGAAATCAAAAAGGTTTCTGCATGGCGGTTTTTCTGATGTTTTGCAGATAAAATATCGCCAAAAAATATTTTACGTGCAATTTCAACGATATTGTTGGATTATAAAAATAATCTAGGAGATGAAAATTGTAGAGGCAAGGGCGGCAAAAACTTTACAGCCTTGAAAATTTGTAAATCCGCCACTGAGTGTGTGTGTGCAAACACAGTGTACTCTCTTACCTTACTCTCATAGTCCGGTGGAACGACAATCCGACACGACCGGAGAGAGATCAGGCGCAGGACCAAATAGCTTGCGCTTTCCGAGGCACGAAGGTAACATACTGCCAGCTTCCAAACTCCGGGCTACTGCTGAGAAATCTTTATTAGAAAAACCGGCCAAGTGCGAGTCGGACTCGCACACGGAGGGTTCCGTACAAAAATTTTTTTTTCTTCATATGATTTAACTAAAAATTTGCGGTTTTCGCAATTTTTCCTTTATCTGTGCTATAAGACTGAAACTAGAAGATGCTTCGTACCAAAATTTCAAGATTCTGATTTCACGTAAAGCTACCTGTAGGTTTTGATGTCCTTGCGAGTGTCGAAAATTTGCGGCATAAACGGCTGTATCTTTTGATTGCGTTGTCTTAGAAGCTTGATTTTTTCTCAGCTCCAAGTGACAGTAGACCTAAGTATTTGATAAAAGGGTCTTGACCGACAGACAGACGGACAGACGGACGGACAACAAAGTAATCCTATAAGAGTTCCGTTATTTCTTTTCGAGGTACGAAACCCTAAAAATCAAAAAACAATTTACCCAACCTTGGAATCGAACCCTGGATTAAATGCTCAGCAGTCGTGTTTGCGACCACTACACCAAAGGGGCAATTCAATATACGTAGTTAGGGTGTAGTGCAAAAAAATAAAGATAAGGAATTTATTAACAGACAAATGTTACTATAACATAAATGACTTCTTAACGGATTTCTTTTGACATACTTATTATACCTATTGACATATTATACCTATTGACATATTGTACCTTTGATATAAGTCTTATCTTTTGACATATTTCAATTCTATTTTCATGACAATTGGACAATATGTATTTTTAAACCCCGACTAAAAAAGAGGGGTGTTATAAGTTTGACGTGTGTATCTGTGTATCTGTCTGTGACTTTGTAGCTCCTAAACGGCTGAACCGATTTTGATAAAATTGGTTTCATTTGAAAGGTGTTTTAATCGAGAGTGTTCTTAGCTATGTTTCGAGAAAATCTGCTCAGCCATTTGAAGGTCATCACCTCTTTTCTAGTTGATCAAGGAATATAAACTTTTACGGATCACATCGATTCGAAAATTGAAATCTTGTCACTTGTCACCATGGGCATCGCCAAGGGGGGGGGGCCTCACACACCCCCATCCCCACAAAAGTTTGCGATTAAAAAAAATATATAACTTTCCTGTTTTTCGTTGATTAGCGAGAAGATGCGCAACACCGACAAAATAGGAAGGAATGGGAGGAGACCTATGCCCAGGACTGGGACTGGGACTGGACTGGGTGTCTGCTTTGTTCTGTGCTCTAAGCGGTCTTCTTAGCGGTCCCCCGACGCTACGACGCTTGGATTAATTTATTTTTGGTTTTTTAGAGGTTCTTTTCTGTCGGGGGTATTTTAAATTTATTTTCCTGCTTTTTAAACATATATTATTTTTCCTTAACCTTTTTCTGTGTCGGTGGTTTTTTTTTTATTTTATTAGTATAATGTAACTCAAAGAAAATAATATAACGTCAGTTATTAATGCTATTAAGAATGTACCCAGAAAAACAATGACTAAAGTAGAAACTTTTTAATCTGTAATAATTGTAAAAAAAAAACAAATTCGTACACCTCACCAGGTAAAAGCATTAACGGACCTACCCTACTTAATAAGATCTTGCATGTTCAATATTGTGTGTAAACGCATGTTTTTAACAAAAAAAATATCTTTTATCTTTAGTACTTCCTCACACGAACTACTCCACAAAGACCTACCACGCTACATGTCTACCGGGCTATTGCTTCAAATATCTGCAGCTTGCAGATAAAATATCAAGCTATATATTTCACGTTAGCAGTTTGCTTGGGTACGCAGCACGTGTCCAAGCTATAAATATGGTACAATAGCTTGTAAATTTATGAACTGTTTCAAGCGGGCTGAAAATCGGTGGCCTTCCTTTTGGTTTTTACGGTGAATAAAGAGCATCTAGCATTAGAGCTTGATCACTAGCTACACTGCTAGTGACGACAGCGGAGAAAACAAATGAAAGAAGTTATTATTAAGTTAGAGGACGCCACAAGTCACGCGACGCAACGGTACACACGCAATGGAAACAAACGAGAAACGCGCGCGTGACGCTTGACGCAAATCGCATGTCGTACCACGTAGGTCCAAATGTTCCCGGCTTACACACATTACAATAATCAGAGATACAAAACCCATAATTACATACCGAGTTTCCTCCGTGCCTCGGAAAGCACGTTAAGCCGTTTTCCCAAAGTATCTTGGGGTCGGCTTCCAGTCTAACCGGATGCAGCTGAGTACCAGTATTTTATATGAAGCGACTGCCTATCTGCCACAACCCAGTAGCTAGGTAATACGAAACCCC
The DNA here is from genome assembly GCA_949152445.1 of Cerastis rubricosa. Lineage (NCBI taxonomy): Eukaryota > Metazoa > Arthropoda > Insecta > Lepidoptera > Noctuidae > Cerastis > Cerastis rubricosa. The sequence continues at coordinate 1,694,295 of OX424551.1, forward strand.
TTAGTAAGACTGGATGTCAGACTTTTGGCTTTTGACTACTCGTAACGACTGTCAACGATCTACAAATGACAGCCGGGACCAACGGCTTAACGTGCTTTCCGGCGCACGGCGGAAACTCGGTATGTAATTATGGTCACCCATCCGTCAGATGTGTTCCGACCCTAAATTATTGAAGTTTTCTCTAGCTATCCACAGTATAAAACAAAGTAATATTTTTGTTCAATATTAGTCTTCCTTTGTTTCAATCCATTTTTGTTTGGATATTAATTCTTAGTTTTATGGTTGAAGCCGGAAACCATTGGACATTACCATGTATGTCGTATCTCCTAAAATAATTAATTCTAATAAGCCGTAAATAAGAGATCATCATCAGCCTATATTGTTCCCACTGCTGGGACACAGGCCTCCTCAATATGAGAGGGAGTGGGCTGTAATCCACCACGCGTGCCCAGTGCGGGTTGGTAGATGTCCCATATCTTCGAATTTTTATTTCTAGGACATGCCGGTTTCATCACGATGTTTTTCCTTCACAGTTTTTGAGGGCAGTGGTGATGAAATAAATAAAACAAAACAATGCGCCTGCCTGGGTTCGACCCCATGGCTTACTGAGCTCGTAAGTGCAGTGGTGGCCCAGTGGTTGCCACCACTGGGCCACCACTGCACTGAAAAAAAAATGAAAAAAAAAAAATGAAAAAAAAGAAATGAAATGAATGAGTGAAATGAAGAAAATGAAAAAAATGAATGAAAAATTAATGAAATGAAAGATGATGAGGAATGAATGAATGTGATGATGATGATGAATGATGAATGTTGAATGAATGTGTGTGTTAATGATGTGTGTGTGGTGTGATGTGATGATGATGTGTGTGTGTGTGTGTGTGTGTGTGTGTGAGATGTGTGATGTGTGTGTGTGTGATGTGTGTGTGAGTGATGTGTGTGTGTGTGTGTGTGTGTGTGTGATGAATGAATTGAATGAGGTGGATATAGGATCAACATTTATACAGGGTGTAACGGAAAGGGTATATACATACTTAAGGGTGTGCTACAGACCATCAAACTGAACATGTTTCTCCATCGGACAAATATCGTAATAGCGAAAAAACTATCAGCTGCCCCATACATTGAGACAGCGAGTGAATTTTATATGCATTAACAAACGCGAAGCAGTAAAAGCACTAGAAATTTTGCACAGTTATTTTGAAATGACATCAATTGGTGACCAAAGCATATTTGATAAAATTTATAACATCCAAAAACATCTGATGGCTGATACTTCCAAAAGACAAACTAAAATGACAGATTATTATAATTGATATTCTGTTTACATGTTTGTACTATTTATAAAAAAACGTGCTTGAATATTTTTGTTTATTATATTAAATATGCCTTTATTATCTTTTTTTGATGGTAATCAAACACATAACACGTTTACGTAATACGTTATTTTATTTAATAATCGCACCTCTAGAACTGAAATAACCTGTATTCCGACGTCTATTAATGGAACATTCTGTAAATGAGACATATTTATTTATACCTGGATATCTGAGACACTGGGTAAGTGGAATACCTCTATAAGTGAGACAAACTTTCAGGGCCTCAAGTCTGCTATTTTTACAAATATCGTCATTCCAACACGATCCCATTGTCATTATGCTAAAAGTTCGTAATCTGCTAAATTCATAATGGTCGATCATTGGTCTGTCAATGGTATCGTAATAGAATTGTGTTATAATGACATTAGTGTATTGCCATTATTATAAAAATCCGTTAGTAGAAATGATTTTCGAAAAACGACTACTAAATTTGAATTATTCAGGCCAGATTTCATTCATATAAATTTTTACATATTATTTATTAGTGTTATAAGCAATCTGAAGTAGTAAGAAGTTTGGAAATAGCAGACAACATAAATGTGAAATTAGAAAACTCAATATTTTATCTGTTTAGCTGTCAAAGTCAAATTGTCTGTCAAGTCAGTCATTCATTTGTCATTATGTACGAGATTACCATTTCTTTCAATGAAGTGTCAGTGGTTGACCATTGGGTAGTCATAATGGACGCCATTATATTAGTAGATTACCAAACTTGTCAAAATCAACAATTATGAAATCAATGATAGGCCATTTTGACACTATTGTAATAGCAGACTTGAGGCCCAGGTCCCTTAACCAGGTTTCACTGATCTCTTTTAAATAAAGATAGAAAAAACAAACTTCTTTTCGTCACGTGCGTTTCATCACATGTCCATACCAAGACAAACGACTTTCTTTAAATTTTTCTGTAACAGAAAACGTTCAAACTTCCTCTACCTAAAAACATAGTCATACAAAAATTAAGAAGCTTAATGCTGGCTCCCATACAAATTTAATCACCGCGCTACACCTCTGCCTACCAACTTGTGTCCCCGGGGTGAAGTTGTGCGTCGCTCGCTAACTCTGCGACAGCACGGCATCATTAATATTATATGTTTTATTTTCCAAGCACGTTCGTAGAGAGGTTTTTGTCTCTTCAATTGGGTTAGAAGGGTGTTATTGGCAGTTTTAGGGGTCTGTACGCAGCATGGGACCCTTTTGCTGTATAGTCGCTTTGTCTAATGTAAAAATAAGTAAATTTTTTCCCAGAGTGTCAGAATAATCCTGTTAATTTGCGAATTAATTATAAGTCACTACAATAAAATTATGAAAGTTGGTTTCTTCAACATTTTCTTGTCCAGTTATCCGTGAAAAAAGATTTTCAATTTCAAAAGACACTTTGTTTTTAACTCAACAAATAGGATATTTTCAAAAACAATTATATAATACCTACGCATTTCATAGACAACAATAAGAATACCAATTGGCGTTTACTGGGTGCACACATGTCACACTTTTACGCCACTATTTAATTTCGTCGAATTTAAAGTTATTCAAAACAAAAAAAAAAAAATCCAAAGCAAATTTAAAAAAAAAAACAAAAAATTCTTATCTGGACCTCTAGGAACTCAATAAAAAAAGTGATTTGAAAATTTGACCAGTATAAACTTCGTCCAACCTTTTTAGTAATTTTGTGTACTTAATTGCACTCGGCCCTAAATATATATATATATTTACTAGTCGCCGTTTTTTTGTTGTTGTATAGACTCTTTTTTTTCTTACCGATTGTTTGTGAATATGTGGACATTGTAGGCCTTATAGATTCCTAGATCCTTGGTAACTTTTTATCTCGTTCTACGTTTTGTAGTTAGTAACGACTTATTGCCGGGCCTACGATTTCCGCCCATACTTAAGTACTAACATAGAAACTTTAAAAGAGTAACCATGGAGTTTCTTGCCGGTTGTTCGGTGTTGGTTGGAAATGACCAACCCGAACCGCTCCTTTTGTCGTCATTTTATAAGTGCCAATGTAGGCCTATCTAAACTAATATTATAAAGAGGAAAAATTTGTTTGTTTGTTTGCATTGAATAGACTCTGAAACTACTGGTCCGATTTGAAAAATTCTTTCAGTCTTAGATAGCCCATTTATCGTTGAAGGCTATAAGCTATATATGTCATCACGCTACGACCAATAGGAATGGAGCAGCAATGACAAATGTTGCGAAAACAGGGAAAATGTGACGCAAACGAAGTTGCGCCGCACAGCTGGTGTGAAATAAATATATTATGATTTTGATTTTGAAGACATTTTCATTCTTGTGATTCAAGAGCCAAAATTTCCTAGCCCAGTAATGCCATAACATACCTACATAAGCACCAATACCAATACATATCAAAGCTGACCATAGATTAAATTCGAGATAATCCCTCTATAAGTTACGGTATGGCGCACTGACATTATCTTTGAACGTGCGTTGAATTAATGGCCGCTAGTTTCAAACCTGATAATGATTATTTGCCATAGTTTAGAGTAATACTGAGAGTAGCGGTGGCCCAGTGGTGGCAGCCCCGACTTACGAGTAGTAAGCCATGGTTTCGAACCCAGGCAAGCGCATTACTTTGTGTAATTTATTTCATCCCCGCTGCCCTCAGAAACGGTGAAGGAAAACATCGTGAGGAAACCGGCATGTCCTAGAACTAAAAATTCGAAGACATGTGACATCTACCAACCCGCACTGGGCCTGCGTGGTGGATTACAGCCCACTCACTCGCATAGAAAGGAGGCCTGTTTCCCAGCAGTGGGAACATTATAGGTTGATGATGATGATGATGATGATGAGAGTAACACTAGCTGCTGCCCACGACTTCATTCGCGTGTAAATTTTGATGTGATTTTCAGGGATATACTCTGGTATTATTTATCACTAGCTGTCCGGCGCAACTTCGTTTGCGTCACATTTTCCCCGTTTTTGCAACATTTTTCATTGCTGCTCCACTCCTATTGGTCGTAGCGTGATGATATATAGCCCATAGCCTTCCTCGATAAATGGGCTATCTAACACTGAAAGAATTTTTCAAATCGGACCCGTAGTTTCGGAGCCTATTCAATGCAAACAAACAAGCAAAGAAACAAACAAATCTTTCCTCTTTATAATATTAGTTTAGATGAACTGAACTAAGACCTAACTAAATTTACATTCCACCCTTTTTGTTTATAAATTGAGATATTAAACACCTACTTTTCATCTTAAATGTCTTTGAAGTACCTACCGGAAAACTATTATGAGACAGGTCTAAAAAGTTACTAAAAACATTTTCGAAAAAAAGTGTTATAGCTAAATTAGACCGATTATAAATTATCTACAGAAACATAAATTTCCAATTATCTTTTTTTTAAAGACCTTTGGAAAATGTTTTTTAGTTTTATAATTATGGTCACCCATCCACTGACAAACAGTACAGTACCAATGGGTATATTGTATCATATAACCTAGTACTAATTGGGTTGTGGGGATCAGGTAGGCAATCAAGGCTGGTAACATTTTTGGCCATGACATGATTATAGTCATATTTTGCCGTTATAAAACTCAGTTAAAACAAAACAATAACCACAGTTTTTGGCCCACATAGTCAAACTTTCAATTTTTACACTACTACAACTATTCAAAATTTTTATGAATAACTAGCACATTGCCCGCGACTTCGTCCGCGAAAAATGTGGTATAGTATAGCCTATGTTACTCGGTAAAGATGTAGCTTTCTAATGGTGAAAGAATTTTTAAAATCGGTCGAATAGTTTTTGAGTTTATTCGTTACATACAAAAATACAAATCTTTCCTCTTTTTAATATTATGTAGTGTAGATATCACGGTTAATGCACCAACTCTTCTTACCCATTTGTACGCCACGATTAAGGCTGAACATGTTAGAACTTTTCTGTATCCCATTATTATCTTGCATGCAATGTTTCATTTGCACCATTTTTTAACAAATAAAATTTAGTTACTTAACTCTCAAAAGATTTGTCGCGCTTATTACCCTAACTCGACCTAACGCAAACGTTGGCCATGCTCCAGAAAGTTTGGCCAACACGTGTGCCACACAAATGATGCGCTAAATCGTCGCCCGTTCGCACAGTTTCAGTTTAAAATATTTGAGACACGTGGGGGAGATTTTAACATTCGTTTTGTGGAGAAAACATTAGAGATTTTTGAAGTATACCAAGAGAATAATTTATTATTATTTTAGATGTATTTGTAGTTTGTAAATTTATATCAAAATCTATCTATTCTAATCTATACTAATATTATAAAGCTGAAGAGTTTGTTTGTTTGTTTGCGCTAATCTCAGGAACTACGGGTCCAATTTCATTTTTTAGATAGTCCATTTATTGAGGAAGGCTTTAGGCTATTTATCATTACGCTACGACCAATAGGAGTAGAGCAGCAATGAAAAATGTTTCGAGGACGGGGAAAATGTGACGCAGACGAAGTTGCGCGGGACGGTTAGTAATGTATATATGTAATATAAATAATACGTTACTGTAATACACTTATTCAGAGTATAAAGGATATTTGATTTGAGCTGTTTATAATAATGGATGTCAACGGACCCTTCACGAAGCCTTCAACCAAGCATTCTGTACATCAAACTAAGTAAATCTAAGCAAAAAATATTGCTGGGTACTGATTTACTGTATTTATTTTTTTGGGGTGAAAAATCTTGTTTTACGATAGAACTCAATGTAACGCACTGAAAGCATTCTGTTGATTGATTCATTGAATAGTACGGGGCCGTGAAGGTATTTAAAGTCTTAACTTTAAAACATCCATCATCATTATCAGCCTATAATTTTCCCACAGCTGGGACACAGGCCTCTACTCTATGAGAGGGAGTGGGCTGTAATCCACCACGCGGGCCCAGTGCGGGTTGGTAGATGTCACATGTCTTCGATTTTTTAGTTCTAGAACATGCCGGTTTCCTCACGTTGTTTTCCTTCACCGTTTTTGAGGGCAGCGGTGATGAAATGGGTTCAAACCCCCGGCTTATTGCTCGTAAGTCAGGGCTGCCACCACTGGGCTACCACTGCTCTTAAAACAACACATTCATCAAAAACAACATCAAAACATTAAAAACGTGTAAATACAAAAAGAAAACTTGTTAAAAAGTCGAAACTTTGACCCCCAATAACTACGTAACATAGAAGGTAAGGTATGGTCTGATCAAAAAAAAAAAACGCAATGACGGGAAATATAAGTGCCTTTCGGTTTTGCTAAGGTTACTTTTAAACCGTTACTTTTAAAAGAGACGTTTTAAACTACACAAGAGTAACCTAAGCTGTAAGCGAATAAGCTACGCCGTAGCAGAAGCTACGAGCACAGGAAGCAACATCGTAGCCGACATGCTCATAATAACGTAGCACAGAATGCTACGACGTAGCAGAGTTTGCAACGACGTAGCAGAGATTGCTACGACGTAGCAGAGATAGCTACGACGTAGCAGATATTGCGACGTGCGTAGGGCAAGCTACGCTGTCGTAGCATTTTCTACTTGTGTAGACTACACTACGGCGCGCCACAGGTTGGCCAATACTATAAGGCTAAGCGTAAAATGTAATCAAAGAAAGAAAGAAAAAACGTTTATTGGTACAGGCCACAAGTAAAAAAAAACTTGAGAGGTGTTAAGGGACACCCGATTGGAACGAAGTTCCTTTCAAAGACTCATACTTACACTCTTTTCTTTCGAAAATTTTATTTTTATAATTTAATTATAACTTAAAAAAAATATACAATTCCTTCACTTCAATAGAAAGGAAAAAAAAAGTGTCGTTACAACTTTTGGTCTTAATTTTTTCCGTCTAGCCCCCTTTCGCAACGCGCGATAAGTAACTTCGTTCCAAAAAAACAAACCTCAAAGGAAACAAGAAATATTGTGCGACTCACGGCTGTACCAAATAGGCTCAGTTCAGCAAATGCCGGACAACTAGTGCCCGACGCTGGTTTTCAACTGAACCTAAATGATGAGTGTACAAATGTCGGTAAGTAACAGTAATTATATAAATATTGTGTACAATATGATAATATTATGTAGAGTGTATAATGAAAATATAATAATGGTATCGGCGGAACAACAACTACATAAACTATTTTAAAAAAAAACAGTATCATCTCAGCCTACCGCTCTAAAAAGCAATGATAATAACATCACGCTTGTCTTACGCAAAGAGGTAATAGCAGAGTGTTGTAAGTAGTTCTTCTTCCTGTATCGTGTAGGTAAAGCAAATAAAGAATCTTGAATCTTGTAGATAGTGCCTAATTTGGTGTCTAGAGTTATTACGCCACCCATGGGTCTCTGGCGACTTAGCTTTACATGCTAACGAGAAATATCTCTCAGTCATGCCGGTTTCGTCACGATGTTTTCCTTCACCAAAGTATGTGATAATTATACAAGCACATGAATCCGAAAAATCAGAGGTGCGTGTCTTGGGTTCGAACATGAGACCTATGACTTGGCAGTCTGACGGTCACACCACTAGGCTATCACTGCTTGGCAGTAGTAGCATGTAGTTGTTGTCATCAATGCTCCCACTGCTGGGACAGAGGCCTCCTCTCAATGAAAAGGAGTGGGCTTTAATCAACCACGCGAGCCCAGTGCAGGTTGGTAGTTGTAGTAATAGTATTTAAATACAACTACAACTGCCATACTAAACTCCCCAAATTCGAAGATAAAAAGACAAAAAACATCTTAACGACAGTCGCGCTTGCAGCCACAAGACCACCGAGGTCAAACCGACAACAGAAAAGATATTAAAACTCGCCTATTTGAACCAAACAGTTAAAAGTTCATCCATTACTGTAAGTCTATAGACCACTAACTGTGTCTATAACTCATCGTGGGCTGCGTTTTATAGCCAGAAAGTAAATGGCCGATTTAAATGGTGCAGCCATTATTAGACAAGTCATATATGTATTTGGTAATTCGCAATAGAGAAAGGAATCCTTAGCGGTGATCATCATCAAAACTGTGCCAGAAAATACTGGCAAAAAAACTTTTTATCTAATAAAGTAACCGACTTTTTAAACTTTTTGTTTGCGCCCGTTTTCACTTATACCATCATTTCAGCCGAAAGACGTCCACTGCTGGACATAGGCCTTCCCCAAGTTTCGCCACATTGACATAACATGGGGGGTTTTGCGATAATCGCCACGCTTGGCAGGCGGGTTGGCGATCGCAGTACAGTTGTTACAAAAGCACAGAGCATGCTGCTGCCCATTCTCTGGCAAGTCCCTTAGTCGCCTCTTACGACACCCACGGGAAGATATGAAACTTAAACCAACACTTATACCAACCAACACCTAGATGAATGTCTAAGTTGTATCACTGTCGAAATTTGACTACTACCCAGCGCTGAGCCGAGTGTTAAAAACCGACCAAGTGCGAGACGGACTCGCGAACGAAGGGTTCCGTACCATTATTTATAACTAGCTTCTCCGGCGCAACTTCGTTTACGTCACATTTTCCCCGTTTTCACTACATTTTTTTTTGCTGCTCCACTCTTATTGGTTGTAGCGTGATGATATATAGTCTATACCCTACCTCGATAAATAGGCTATCTAAACCTGAAAGAATTTTTCAAATCGGACCAGTAGTTTCGGAGCATATTCAATGCAAACAAACAAACAATCAAATCTTGCCTCTTTATAATATTAGTTTAGATTTAGAAAACGAGTACAGAAATCACTTTTTTGTATGGGAGCCCCCTTAAATATTTATTTTATTTTGCTTTTAGTATTTGCTGTTATAGCGGCAACAGAAATAAATATTCTGTAGAAATTTCCACTGGCTAACTATCACGGTTCATGAGATACAGCCTGGTGACAGACCGTTTGACCCTTTGGTTACGGAACCTTAAAAATCACCAAATGTCCGTTTTTAAGGTGTCCCTAGAGAAAGCGGGCATTTATCATGTAATAGGGGGCGAGCCTATTACCACTAAAACAGACCCTATAGCGCCGAGCACAGAGATTGCTTCCTAAATGAAAATAAAATACATATTACTCGACCAGGCAATCGAACCTAGGACGAGGCAGTCAACATTTTACTACTAAATAAAGTGTCTCTCTTTATAGCACTGTTTTTAAGGAAGCTAGCTTGCAAATCTATTTTAAAATCCTGTATAGGCGAAACGATTTGCGACGTTACATGACATGCGACTTGCGTCAAAAGATTAGAGTGCCCTGACATTTTACTAATCTGTCTTTTTGCGAACCTGTCATTTCTCTAATCTGTCTTTTTAATATTTTGACCATTTGTGTCAAATTACTGACACCTGACAATTTACAAATCTGTCATTTTGCGTTTCTGACGTTCTTCGCCCAAACCCGTGTAACTGGTTTCCGTAGCAATGCTGTCGCTGTTGATGCTGAAACGCGTTTGCATCGCTACTGACACCCGATAGCATCGCAAAACTAGCTTAAAAGATTTTTGCGCGACCATCGCGACCTTATCGCTACTGCATCGGCCAATGGGGGGAGTATACGTTAAAAAGTGCATCAAATCTCACGTTCAACGCAAAAACTACTGAACGTATTCCAATGAAATTTAGCACAGTTTATAACCTGAATTAAGTCATAGGATACTTTTCACCCCCGTCGTAAAAGAAAAGAAAGATGCCACAAGTGCACACAACATTGCACTTAAGCAGTACCTTTGTGCTCTCTTTTCTAAATGTACTGTAATTATTATTGGTGTGTGCTAGCTGACATGTGACATTAATTTGATGTAATGGATTCTTTGTTTATATAAACTTGAACACTATTGTATAGAATCTGGTTCTTCTAACCTAACAGACAGATGTGTTGCTGGGTAGTCTGTTCCGCCATTTCTTCTTCCCAGCTAAAATTCTAGGAAGTGGCGAAGGGCGAGCGTTTTGGGGGACTGTCTCTTGTAATTTTGACGTTCAAAAAGTGCTGATTATCAGCCTTATTTGAATAAATGACTTTTGATTTTGCCTTTTTAAGTTTTTTTTTGTGTAAATACCGCAGCCAGTCCGCATCACATCCCTATTCGTTTAACCTTCCCTTAAATGCTTACAATTCATCTTTTACATCCTGTAAAACCCCAAATAAACGTAAAAAAGCGCCACACAGCACAATTGGAACAATTCCAATAAAAAACGAAACAATAAAATGTATTAAAAGGATGTCGGCTGCAAATAACGGCAATTTTATTCGCCATGACGTGTTGGCCAATCCTTATGGGAATATAGACCTCATATAACGCTAAAGTCATGACGCATGTTTTGTCGTAAACAAGCTGTTTCCTGCTGGCTTACCATGACGTATTAAAACATTATTGTTTCATTCTTATTCCAGAGTGGGAAAGAGATGGCGCCTCCTCTATAGCTCCATCTCTTTCCCACTCTGGAACAAGAGTAAAACAATACTGCTTTAAGACGTCATGGTAGGCCAGCTGGTGTGATAATCGACTATCAATAACCATTTTAATTTCTATTATATTATGTACTAGCTGTCCGGCGAAACTTCGTTTGCGTCACATTTTCCCCGTTTTCGCAACATTTTTCATTGCTGCTCCACTCCTATTGGTCGTATCGTTATGATATATAGCCTATAGCCTTCCTCGATAAATGGGCTATTTAACACTGAAATAATTGTTCAGTTGTTTCGGAGCCTATTCAATGCAAACAAACAAACAATCAAATCTTTCCTCTTTATAATATTAGTTTAGATTTAGATATATCATTATTCGCTTTCCATTTATTTGTTAGTTTAAAAACGGTGCTACTACCTTACACTATTTGCCCTGTATCATGGGTACGTTTTTATAAATTTAAACTCACACACCGACCCGAACCGACTAGCTGTAGGCCATACAAATATTTATAAGTTTTAAACTGACTGACTGACTGTTTCGTGTCTCGGGAACAGAATCGAGTTGTGAGTGACAGTGGTAGTGGTACGGCGCGCAAAAAACGAACAAGAAAGAGGGTAAACCGTTGTCTGCTCATAAACACCCACCCGCAATAACTTCAGTTTAACCGTGATCATGGCGTTTGCAACAGCGCCGAAATATCGGGAACTCAAAACAAATAATAAACATGGTAAATATCCCGTTACAAGTGTTATTGATAGCATACAAATATTTGGTTCGTGCGGAATTCGAACTCGTGACATGCAGCGCAGTAACAAACATTCAGCACTCTGTAAAACAAATATATCATAGCTAAGAGAGGTTTAGGCGCAGAAGACCTAATTCTCAAACTGGCAACTAGGAGAGCCCATTGCCAATCATAAACATCATTTCAGCCCTTCAACCACAGCTCGGCTAGCATTATGATCGGAGCGTCGGGGGGAGGTAGTCGCCACGCAAACATTGTGCTCCCGTATTAAATTGTCTTAAAAATACAATATTGAACTATTTAGTGACTTATTTACGCCTAAAGTGAAGAAATCAGTGCAACCAGTGTGTGAAAGTGTTATCTGAACTTAGTATCCACTATGAACTTTATAATACCAACATTTTAATATGTTCCATACAGAACCTAAAATCTCTTATTAAAATACTAAAACTGTGTTTACTTATAATCCATGACAGCTTATATAGCTATCATTCGGGAAGAAAGTGTGCAAACGATCAATAACTGCAAAGAATAACAAAAACAATCTTTGAAAGTGAAGTGACAGTTGCTGGAAAAAATATTCAAATACAGTCATCATAACGAACTGCATATTTTTGTTATAATTTCGCACTAGCAAGATAACACTTATTTCAATTCACATGGTAACTGCCTCGGTGGCTTGTTTCATACAACGTTTGCCTCTTGAACCACATGACTCGAGTTCGAATCCTACCAAACGGATTGTCTTTTTGTGAATGTTTGAAATCTTCTTTCCTCCAAGGAGTTTAAAATAATACTACAATATTATATTCTATACGATCAACTTAACTATCACACACGATCATAATGGATGATTGTGAAAATGTTACTCAAAGAAGACAAAATATTCACAACAAAAATATGACGTCAAGTGACAGCGAATACGATATGGAGGTCTCATACCAAAGTTTACCTAACATAGTAGGAAATAGTGATGATATTACTATATTGAAGGAGGAGATAGAAAAACTAAGACTGGAGATGCAAACTGCCAACTCAGAAATTGATAACCTAAACTTTGAAAATAACAAACTAAAAAATGACTTACTAGACTGCGGAAAAAAGATATATCTACTAAAATCGATAGGAATGCAAGAAACTTCAAATAATGAAAATTTACCTAGGCAGTTCTATTCGCCTCAATATCAGCGGAGAGTACGGACACTATTAATGAAAACTGGTTTACCTAGGACTTCTCCCAGAGAATACACATTACAGGCATTAAACTTGATAAGCCCAAAAGCTGACGTATTAAATAATTCAATGACTGACAAAAATAAGTTTCCTGGGATTGATAAGCGGCTTTCATCTGCAGCTGCCACATGTATGACTGAAAACCTACAGGATAGTGTCCTAAACGAAACTATCCTAAATTTCTCCAAAGAGGATAGCTGTGAAAATGAGGAAAGTATTAATATATTGCATACACCGATAATAGATAAACTGACTCACCACGCTCCACGCGGTAGGAATACTTCCTCACGCAATAATAACGACAGTAAAATAAAAAAAAGAGTTATGATATTATGTAATGAACAAGGGAATGGACTACGTCAATCACTTAATCAGCTATTGGGATCAGATTATACGGTATTCTCATTTATAAAATCTGGTACTACATTTAGAAACCTCATCAATTCATCAAAAAATGAAATAGCTAAACTCAATAAGAATGACTATGTTATTGTTGTTGGAGGCCGCCATGACCGCAACCCGTATGACACGGAAATGTGCTTGCATGCATGGCTATCATCCATCAAGAACACAAATATAATTATAAGCGAGGTTCCATCAAATAGATATCTTAATGAAACAAAACTTAATTACATGTTAAGGCTTATCTGTGGAAAGTATGATAATGTTGTTTTTATGGATATGGACTACTCTAGGTACCGGCCTCGGAAAACAAACTATATACTAAACCTATCTAGATCTTTACTAAGAGAAGTTTTGCAATTGGACTATAAATACAAATCGAAGGAATATCAAAATTTATTAATTAGAGAAAGTAAAAAAATATATGTGGATAAATCTATACAAACTGACTTTACAAACTATGAAAATACAATAGAAACCGAAAATTTGGAAGAAAAAATATGTAATAATAACTCATCTACTAAAAATCTGTCTTTAGAAAATAATACTGCTAATAGTGATCTTTTTCGTGAATAAATATCTCTGTGTTCTACACCAAAATATAGCAGGTCTGCTTAACAAAGCAGATACCCTCTCAATATGCCTTAATGAACTATCGGAAAAGGACCTATCCGTTGATGTACTATGCATAACGGAGCATTTTATGATGTCAGGTTATGAAGACCGTCTTTTCATACCTAACTATAGGTTGGCTGCATGTTTCAGCAGACAAAATAGCAAAAGAGGCGGATCTTGTATTCTGGTCCGGTCTGGTCATTTATGGAGGGAGTTACCAGAGGTTTCAGAATTTTCATTGACTAATGTAGTAGAATGCTGTGCAATTGAGCTGACAAATTATAAAATTGCAATAGTATGTATTTATAGAGTACCAAAGACAGGGAATTTGAATGTATTCTTTAACAAACTAGAGCAATTGTTAACATTACTGGCAAAAAGAAATTATAGGAATATTATTATAGCAGGAGATCTAAATATAGACGTATTGAAAAAAAATAAAATAAATTTCGAATTAAGATGTCTCCTAAAAAGTTTTAACATGACATTAGCTATAGAAAAACCAACCAGGATGCAAAGCCAAACCTGCATTGATAATTTTGCCCATAATTTCGAGAAAAAGTGCAGTACGGAAGTGTTGGAATATGCTCTATCGGATCACACTGCACAATTGCTGAAGTGTCCCGTACCTATTAACTGTGTTTTGAAATAATGGTATAAATCGCAACGGGATTTAAGCCCAGACAATATGAAAAAGTTTAGATCCTGTCTTGAGAAGCTAACATTCTCTGAAATCTATGACAATGACGACCCCAATGATGCATTTAACTCATTTAACGATCAATTTAAACTATTTTATGACCTATGTTTCCCCCGTAGACGTATTAGAATACCAACAAGCAAAAAGCCAAAATGGATATCGCGAGGACTTAAATTATGTAGCATCAAGAAAAGGCAATTATTATGGACGTCTAGACTTAAACCTTCTCAAATAAATAAAACAAAATATTCTAATTATTCGAAATTATTCAAAAAAATTATTAAACTGACTAAACGATCTCAAAATGACTACAATCTTAAAACTTCTGAAAATAAAAGCAAAATGACGTGGAAAATTATAAAAAACCCTAAGTTAAATCTACCTAATGACTCAATAAATCCAATTCAAATTGACAATGAAATAATTAACAAACCTCAACTAATTGCTGACAAATTCAATGACTATTTTGTAGATAAAAATATTCCAGTGCCAGGATCAGGTATAAAATCGACTGCTTATATATTAAATAAACAAAAATCAATGTTTATGGCTCCATGTCATCCAATACAAATATTTAAAATTATAAAAGGTCTTAAAAACACTAAAAGCGTAGGTAATGATGAAATTTCAACTAAGATTATAAAACATGTTGCCGATTTAATTTCTAAACACTTGAGTCATATTCTTAACCTATGTATCAGCCAGGGTGTTTTTCCTGACCGTCTTAAGATCTCCATAGTTAAACCTATATTTAAAAAAGGTAATAAGCAGCTAATGCAAAACTATAGACCTATTGCGCTGTTGCCAATATTTTCCAAAATTTATGAGAAATATATTTATAATCAGTTATACGCATACTTGGAAAAACATACGATACTCTGTAATGAGCAAAAAGGTTTCCGAAAGAATATGACAATTAATATGGCTATTTATGACTTTTTAAATAAAATTATGACTAATATTGATAATAAAACACCTGTTTGTGCTGTGTATTGTGACATGACGCAGGCGTTTGACTGTGTTGACCACAATATTCTTAAAAACAAACTTGACTCCTATGGTATAAGAGGAAACATTCTGGACTTATTGTGCTCTTACCTTTCTAACAGAAAACAATTTACTGCTTTAACTGAGTTAAATTGGAAGACTAAAGAAGAAGTTACGTACCTATCTAAAGAACGCACAGTGTATTTTGGAGTACCACAAGGCAGTGTATTGGGTCCCTTACTGTTTCTGATTTATATTAATGACCTGCCCAAAGCCATAGACTTTCCTATAACACTCTTTGCTGACGATAGTACGGTAACAATACCTTGCAATAAACCTGAATCATATGAACTTGATGTCAATAACGCGGTTAATTCATTAATCTTGTGGCTTAATAATAATAATTTAAGAATTAATCTTGGAAAAACCCAAATAATGCACTTCGGTCATAAAAAACCCAGCTTGAAAATAGAAGTTCAATACCAAAAAAACATTATTCATGATGTAGATAGTGCAAAATTTCTAGGTCTGATTATTGATAGGCAGCTCAACTGGAAGGATCATATTAAGGCGTTGTGTAAGAAAATTAGTAGTTCATCCTATGCCCTATATAAACTTGCTCCAACAGTAAACATAGATGCTTTACTCACAGCATATCATGGTCTGGTGGCATCTGTATTGAGATATGGTATTATTTTCTGGGGTAATTCCACAAATAGAGAAGCCGCTTTTAGAGCGCAAAAGCGATCCATCAGAGCCATGTTTGGACTACAAATAACTGACAGTTGCGTACCATATTTCAAAAATTACAAGATTCTGACACTGCCATCTTTGTATATCTATGAAACTGCTTTATTTGTTAAGTTGAATCCACACTTGTTTCCTCTCCTATCAGACACTGTTAAACGTAACAGGCGGAATGACATGTTACGCGGACGTAGAGCCAAAACAGCCCTATTGTGGAAAAGCATATTCTGTATTGCACCGAAAGTCTATAACAAAATTCCAAAACCAATACAAGACTTACATTTAAATGGATTTAAAAAGAAACTTAAAGACTTGCTATGTACTAAATGCTATTATAATCTAAATGACTATTTGAATGATACTTTGACATCTTAATTAATTTTAATCTTGTATAATTTGACATCCTAATTTAATTGTAATACCCTATATTTTGACATCTTATTCTTTGATATTCTGACGTTAAAAGATACTTTGACATCCTGAATATAAATTAGTGTGTGTTTATGATGTTATTTATAGCTGACATACCTCAAACTGTGTAGTGTTATTTGTATTGTGTATTTTTAATTCGTAATTATCAAATCAATAATGTTAATTCTAATTTTAATCTATGTCCTATAATGTATAAATGTATGTACCTACCTATATTTGCACGCCACAGTTGGCAGAATGTGATGATACCATAATATACTTATCTTAAGACCATTATAATGTACCATATTCTGACAAATAAATGATTATGATTATGATTATGATTAGTCTTTCCCATTCTTCTGCCATACTTCGCAGTTCCACACGTCCCAGAGAGTTTTTACATTACCGATTTTCTATATTCAGGCAGACAGCACGGCTGACGCAGTGGTTGAGCGATTGACTGCTGCGCTACGTGTCGCGGGTTCGATCCCCGCACGGAACAAATATTTGTATGGCCTACAGATAATTGTTCCGGGTCTGGCTGTTTGTGAATGTGAGTTTAAATATTTGTAAACTCACCTACAATACAGGAGGAATTCGTAGTGTGGGTTGCCCCACACTAGGAACTTCTCCTGCACGTTTTTAAAATAAGAAAGAAAAGAAAAAGCTGCAATGTTTTCTTTCCAATTCCTCGTCTCTTCTTGTCACGTGACCAAACCATCTGAGATGTCTCTCGGTTAGTTTCTAATAAAAAAGCCAAAGCAAAAGGTACCTCAAACTGACATTACCAATAATATGCAGAATAGTCCCCCCGACCACCACTAGATGTCTCTGTACGCCATGACACTCTCCTGCATTTGACGTCTCGATCTGAATGTTAAATGGACTTATGCCCAACAGTGATGTTGTATTAGAATAAAATACTTTCCACGACTTGGGAATTGAACCCAGTAGCCAACATTTAACATTCCCGCTGCCAGCAACGACACAGTACACTAACTTTCTAATTAATAGTACTATAGTTCCCCTGACCGCCGATACATGTCTCTGTACACCACAACTCGCTCCAGCGTTAATATTTGACGTCTCAATTTGAGCGTTAAGTGCCACTTATGTGCAATAGTGATGCTGTATTAAGAGCAAGAGGTGTCTTGTGATATGGAGATTAATAATAAATTTAGTAGGAGCCGTGTTTGTCTAGGATGGGTAAAATATAACAGCGTATCATCACGTGGGGTCAAATCCACGGTCGGAAAAGTGTTAGGTATAAACTTTTTGAAGTAATAAAGTTATAACATTTTTTAATTATAATTTTATTTTGTTTGTGTTCATTATATGACATTTTTATTGTTCTGATTTAAAATCCTGTTAATGATTTGTTAGCTGCGTCACCAACCTACAACCCATCAGAAATCCCGGACCATATCACCGAGCCTGCATAAGTCAACGCGTAGCGTGGCCAAGGGCTCATATTACCTCGGGCCTGTGGACGGTGAGTAATGGGCTAGCTCACCGTCCGTCCGTCTTATGACGACAGACCGTGCCGACGGCGCGTTCGTGTTCCACGCGCGCCTCAAGGAGATGTCAGCAAATCGGAAGGGGTCCGAGAGGGCCGATGCCTGCCAGGGCTGCGGGTTGTTCGAAAGAGATACCGTGGCCCTGGAACACAAAGGGCTAAGAAGGAACATGGATGGGTTTTAGTCAGTCAAGTCTGACACTCCCTTCCGGGGAGAAGACATTTGATGATTTCCTATCCTAAAAAAAAGGGCTCATATTACCTTATTCGGCGGCGCGCACTTTTAACTATTCCCCTTGATTTTGTTCACTCAATTCTTTTTGTCATTTTGTTACGTTTTATAACATTTGTGTTTTGATAGATTACAGTTGTTGTCCCGATAGTTATTTCATTTCATTTCCTAAAAGTTTATTATTATATTTTAATGTCCTCAATTGAATATTTAAATTATAACACTAAAATTCACACTTCGAGCCCCAACATACAAGCAATGTGGAGTTTATAGCTCACCGATTATTTATGACACAAATGCTTTTTTTTTGGATTAATAATGAACTTATTACTTATTCCGGATTCTGAATCTGTGCCCAATGCGTCCCCGGCACAGCTGGTGCAAATGAACTGTGTCCGTACCATGACGCTTAAAACATTATTGTTCCATTCCTATTCCAGAGTGGGAAAGAGATGGAGCTAGACGACTTGTATAGCTCCGTCTACGGACGCTGATGTTGAGATGCACGTTCAATCATATTGGCTGAAATCATGCGATTGCTCGTTGCTTGCGGCTTTCACAGCTACGCTTTACGTCTTTTCTTCACTCGAAACGGACATATCCAGCCATCTACAATACCAAAAAACCTAATAAAACATTGTTCGACATGGGCATCGAAACCAAGACCATCAGGTTCAGCACTTGCGACTTGCCTTTGTTTCTTGAATATGTGGTTAGTGCATAACCTGCCCCCGTATTCACAAACGCTCGGATTGTCGTATGTCTATCTCGCTCGCTTTCGTAATGCCAAAATAAGATAGAGATACGACTTATCGAATCGAAATCGAATCCGAGCATTTGTGAATAGGGGGCTTGGTGTCCGAGTTTAATGCCGCCTATGGGCGTCTGACTTGGCTTTACATGCCGTCGAGTAATATCTTTCAGTCATGCTGGTTTCCTCACGATGTTTTCCTTCACCAAAGCAAGTGATAATTATACAAAAGGCAAAAAAATAAAGCTGAAAGCAAATTCATTTTTAATAGAAAAGTTCGTAACCACCATCAGACGATACTTCGTCTAATAATTGACTGGGACTAGACTTCTAACTGCGAGCTACTGCTCGCAGTTAGAAGTCTAGTTCCAGTAATTATTATTAGTTTTCTCGTATTTTTTATTTTGGTATTTGTTAAAATATTTCATCATCATCATCTGCCTAGCCTTTTCCCAAACTATCTTGGGGTCGGCTTCCAGTCTCACCGGATGCAGATGAGTACCAGTATTTTACAAGAAGTGACTGCATATCTGACCTCCACAACCGAGTAACTGGGTAATACGATACCCCTTAGTAAGACTGGATGTCAGAATTTTAGCTTCTGACTACTCGTATGGACTGTCAGAGATCTACAAATGACAACCGGGGCCAACGGCTTAGCGTGCTTTCCGAGGCACGGAGGAAACTGGATATGTAATTATGGTCACCCATCCACTGACCAACCTCGGCAAGCACGGCTTAACTATAAAGATCGACCTGGGCGGCTGTTATTATTTAGCCACGAGCTTCTTATAATAAACCCTGCTATTTGTTAAAATATTTATTACTCTATTTTATGTGTATTAAGTAGTATCTATGTAATTTATAGACAATTTCGAAAAATTAATTATATATTTTTTAGATATTGTGTTTGTACCATATCGCAATGTTGGTCTTTTTAACCCAATGGTTGACTGGTAGAGAATACCTTGTGGCATTAAGTCCGCTTAAGTACCACTTTTTTTTTTTTTTTTTTTTTATTATTCATTTATTTCAAGTAACAAGACTCATAGTGTTAGTAACAATGTACTTACAAACTATGTTAGAAATACACTTACAAGAATTAAAACAAGACAAAAGCAGATTGTGACATCACTGCTGCAAGGTGACAGGCCCAGCCGAAACCTTGCAGCATTGGTTCACAAATTCGCAGTCAAGCCTGCTCGCTATCATAGATAGGATGCTGTTGGCGCTGCCCCGCACCCTGCGAACCAAGGATGCGCACCGTTTCCGCATCACCGAGTAGAAACAGTCTACGTGAGCTTCAGCAAACATCCCTGATGCGCTGCAGTATCGGGGCAACCCCATCAGCACCCTGAATGCGTTATTGTATTGGACGCGAAGGGCGCTGTATGATTTTTGAGTATAATTAACCCACAGACTACACGCGTAAAAAGACGTGCAGTACGCACTAAATATAGTGCGCTTGACCTCCTTAGAGGCACGCCTAAATCTGCAGGCAATCATGTTAGCTCTCACACACAGCGCCCTCCGCTCCCTATCAATATCCTCATCGTCTTTGAGGTCAGTGGTCAATAAGTGACCCAGATATTTAAATCGGTCTACCCTCACAAGGGGTATACCGTTTATTTTAACGGAAGGTACTGCTTCTGTGTATCTACCTCTGGCTTCAAAGACCATGACTACACTTTTCTTCACATTATATGTCAAACCATGTAGTCTGGCATATTGCTCGCAAGTGGCAACGAGTGTCCTTAGCCCGCAGATTGACGCGCTCAGCAGCACCATGTCGTCGGCGTAGCTAATGTTATTACAACACACGCCGTCAATATGACACCCGACACGCATGCTGCTAAGCGCGCCAATCAGGTCATTCACGTATAGGTTGAATAACGTAGGTGAGCATAATCCCCCCTGCCTCACCCCGCACTCCAACCCATACGGCCTAGACAGGGCACCAGCCCACCTCACACTATTGACTTGATTTCCATACCAGTATTTTAGAGTGTTTGTCACCTCTGGTGGCAAATTTACATCTTCCATCTTTTTCCATAAAATGTCGTAGGAAACCAAGTCAAAAGCCTTGCTCAAATCCAGGAAACATGCGTAAACTGGAGTGTGGCGATCCGTGTAGTACTTAACAGTGTGCTTCACACTCAATATAGCGCTGTCAGTGGATAACCCAGAGCTGAAACCAAATTGGTTATCGTGAACACGTACCAGGCCCCTCAGAAAGTATTGCGAAAAAAAGTTTTTATATATGGGAGACTGGCCAGTTATTATGTTTTTCGAAAATATGATTATTTATAAGTAAAAATAAGTAAGTTCCAATTTCAAAATTTCCCTCCACATTTTTTGCGAGTTAATTCAAAGTATTGTGTCTCACTGAAATATGGATCTGCGCCGGGAACATTTTAGAGCTATGATTTTATACGATTTCAAGTGTCGCCTGAAACCGGATGAATCGTACGATAGACTTCAAATGGCATTCATGGATGAAGGCCCTTCCAAGGCAACCGTGTATCGTTGGTATAACGAATTCAAGCGCGGTCGACCAACTTTGGGGGATGACGAAAGAAGCGGTCGCCCTTTGACGGCTGTTACCGAAGAAAACGTGCTAGCAGTGAAAAATTTAATCCAAGACAATAGGCGAATTACATATCAGGAGATTCAACACATATTGAAGATTGGATCGGGAAGCGTTCACGAGATTCTACACAGCCATCTTCGCGTGAGGAGGATAGTATCACGCTGGGTGCCGCACAACCTCACCGATGCTCAGAAGCAGGCCCGGGTGGAATGGTGCCGTGATATGCTTAACAAATTTGAAGCAGGCTCGTCTCGGCGTGTTTACGACATCGTTACAGGTGATGAGTCCTGGATTTATCAATACGACCCAGAAACCAAGCGCCAGTCGACTGTTTGGGTGTTTCAAAATGAGCCAACGCCTACCAAAGTGAAGCGATCTAGAAGCGGGGGTAAGATTTTGATCGCTAGCTTTTTTAATTTGACTGGCCACTTGGTATCAATTCCCTTACGGGATCAAAGAAGCATTAATGCCGAATGGTATACTTCCAAATGTTTGCCAGAAGTTTTCTCTGTTATAAGCAACAAGCGACCAAACACAGGGCTCCGCGGGCTACTGCTCCACCACGACAATGCACCTGCGCACACCGCACTCAAAACGAGGGACTTCCTGGACAGCACGCCAGTCAAACTCCTGGGTCACCCTCCTTACAGCCCTGATCTAGCACCGTGTGACTTCTTTTTATTCCCAAAAATAAAAAATCAGCTCAAAGGGATACAATTTTCGTCGCCGGAAGATGCGCTGGCTGGGTTCGAGCAGGCTGTAAACGAGGTGTCTGCGGCGGACTGGAAAAAGTGTTTTGAAAACTGGTTTAGGCGCATGAATCTTTGTATAGAGGCTGGTGGAAAGTACTTTGAAAAGATTTAATAAAAATATATGTACGTATAGAACAATTTTTTTTAGTTTCGCAAAACTTTCTGAGTGTCCCACGTATATTAGTTTTAAGCTGAGCGTTAAGCACACTGTCAAACACTTTTGAGATGACTGTGGCAAGAGATATTGGCCTGTAATTGTTCTTATCGCCCATGTCACCAGTCTTATTTTTGACAATGGGCACCACTGTTGTTTTAATCATGTCACTCGGCATATAAGCATGACCCAGACAAAATGTAAAAAGCATAGCCAACACTCTTGGCAAATGCGGACCAGCAAATCGGAGATGCTCAATGCTGAGACCGTCATGACCAGGAGATTTTCCTCGACGCATTGCGTTAATTTTGTTCAAGAGCATTTTAGCTGTTATATTAACTCCTAGGTCTTTCCCTGGCTCAACATTGAGCATCGACCTAGATGGGCCTAATGATGACTGCACACTGAAATGGTCGAGAAAAAGGTCAGCTATTTGTCTAGCATCACTCACGCCATCGACGCAAACAGGAAGGCCAGGCTTGCCCTTAAGTCTGTTTGTATGCTTCCAAAATGATCGAAAATCGCTTTTAGAATGCTGTGAAGCCAGAATATCCATTTTAATTTGAGTCTCATGGTTTTGACACCACTTCAACCGAGACTTAAATATTCTTCTAGCTTCACGCATTTCTTCAAAAATAAGTCCCGACGTCGGCATACCACTATTGAGCCAGCATAAAAATTTACACCTAGCCTCCCTATGAGCGCCACTCACATGCATGTTCCAGCCCACGACTGTTCCTCGCTTTCTAGGACTTACCCTGTAAGTTATTGTCTCGGTAGCCGACTCGCACAATGCACTAACAATTTTATCATACATTGCATCTATTACACGATGGTGGCGAGGGTCAATACAAGTCTGACCACTACACTCTCTAAAGTCATCCGGGAAGTCAATAAGTCGCAATTTTTCATGACATTTTAAGCTATAAGCACGAATCTGTTCTTGACTTCTTTCTCCCCAGATAACCCTATTCACTTTAATGCTAACATTCGGTTGATGAATCTGAACAAAGCTAAGGTCACACATAATAATCAACGGAAAGTGGTCAGACCAGTGCACGTCATATTTTACATAAGAATGCAGAACAGTAGGCACAGCCGCCTTTGTGACTAAACAATGATCAAGCCACCTTTGCGATCCATGAGCATCACTAATAAAAGTGTGGGTATTCGAACCAATACCTAACAATTCAGTGTCAATGCATGTCCATTGTTGTTCAACACAAAAACTTGAGAGTTCCGTATAAAATAATTCCGTTGGATGTGAATTGAAATCACCTAAGACATAACAACATTCCAAGTTACAACTGTCAATAATCGCACTCACCGAGCCAAGACAGTCCGCGAACTCCGCCAGGTTAGAAACGTCATTAGTCGGCATATACACATTCACCACTAGTATAGACTTATTACTTAGCGCAATCTTCACAGCACAGACGCGTGGATTATGACACTCAATAACCGACACATTACTGAGCATTACTTTACGCCATAGAATAGCGACACCACCGTAGGGCCTCCCACGTATTAGTCGTGACGCTGAATCCATGCCTGACGTACCCGTCGAACTAAACTCAAAGCTAATGGTGTCCAAATAAGACTGCTCCTCATTCAGCAACCAGGTTTCTTGAAGTGCAATTATGTCTGCGCTGCTACACAAGTCTCTGATGTAATCTGCCGAACGTTTTACACTTTTACAATTAAATGTGACAAACTTGCATGTCTTACTATCCATTAATTATCGTGTTTATTGAGCCGTTTCCAGTACAACTAGCTTGCGCTACCGACTTCGGCTTAAAGTGTACAAATTCCCGAAATATTATGCCCTGGGGCCACAACTTATCATCAAGGAATGTGCGTACTTTCGATTGTGCCACAAAGAATTTGTAGGCATAGTGTTCAGACTGTCTTTTGGCGTTTATCTTCTCTAATTTAACAGACATTTGCGTTTTCCTCATAATATAATTTACTATATCAGCCTCTGTCGCGCTTTTGTGCACGTTCGTTATAAATATAGGAATATTCCTTTCCGCAGCTCGAAAGCTATCCACAGAATCATTCGCAACTCCCCTCATTCCCGTTAAACGGTTCTTCAAATTGTAACGTTTTTTCTTTTGAACTTCTGTCCATCCTTCGTTATCAACTCGATTTTCTCCGAAACTCAGTTTGACAACATCAGCCGCAGTTTGTTTACGCGGCTGCTCACTTAACAGCTGACCGGCAAACCGGTTTGTTATCTCGTTAGGAACGAACTTCGTCGCCACCGAGCGCGGACTACGTTTACTAGTTTGACTCACCGTTTTCACTTCGTGCAATATGTTGCTGCTACTGTGGATATCAGCTGACAAAGCATTAACCATATTTATGCTTGAAATATTCGTCGCATTTGGTAATTCCGAGACCATCAAACTCTCACAACGTGGAGTTCCAGATTGATTAGAGTCACTTTCATCCAAATTGCATGCACCTTTTCTTGTATTTACATTATGGTGGGTGGGTGGAGATTGCGACTTTGACTCAAGCAATGCATTTTTAAGGTCATCTAATTGACTTACTGTGACACAAGTACTCTTTAAGTTCTTTACCTCCTCTTGCAGTATCACTATCTTTTTCAATAGGTCAGAAACGTCCAGATGGTCAAAGGTTATTGGAGGTAGTTTCTCCAGATTACGAGCCACAAATATCGGCATCACATCACTGTCCATGACCTTAAAAACACTAATTATATCGTACATAGTACGATCTTCTTTGCCTTGCCCCTTACGTGTAGGTTTACGTTTTAAATCACTTGGAATCGATTCAAATAATAACGTCTTCGACTTTTGAATTTGTTCGCTGTCAAACGTCGACACACATATTTTAACTAAACTCTCCTCATCAATGAGCGATAGCTTATTTTGTACGTAAGCCAACAACTCATCAATCACGATATTACACGACACACATTTAACTGTATCCGTCATTTTCTTAGTTTGCAGAACACTCACTGCCCGGCAATCGTAAACACGCACGTCACCCAGGGATGCGCGCGCGCGACTGACTTTTACTGACTGTATAAGTACCACTTTTGTACATGAAGTTTAAATAAATAAATAATACGCACTTGAATCCGAAAAATTAGAGGTGCTTGTCTTGGGTTCGAACTTGAGACCATGACTTGGTAGTCTAATGGCAACACCATTAACCGCACACCCTAGACCAGCTGGCCTACCATTTATTATTGTACTCTTTTTCCAGTGTGGGAAAGAGATGGCGCAAGACATCCTGTATAGCTCCGTCTCTTTCCCACACTGGAATAAGAGTAAAACAATACTGCTTTAAGACGTCATGGCAGGCCAGCAAGGAGACAGTCAAACTAACAATTTGTCGTTGTTACAGAATGACAGAGAAGAGAAGGAATCAAAGAAGAGAGGTATCACGGAGAAGTTTATGGAGTATGTCAAGAGAAGATTGAACCCACAAACAGGTTAGTTTAAATTTCTTTTTAGCTCTGACAACAATGCTATTTAGATTGCAGAAGCGATGCATCGGGTCAATGTGCGTTCTTAAGACAACTGATAGTTGTGTTCCATATTTTAAATCGTTGAAAATTTTTACTTATCCTCTATATGTATTTATTTAGAAACGGCTTTGTTTGTGATATGTAATCCACATTTATTTAAAAAAATATCAGAGGTCAGAAAAAATCCAATACGGACTCAATACGTCTATCAAGTGAAGTGTATATAAAACCGCACTAATGCAAAAAAGTTTTTTGAGTATTGCTCCACACATATAATTATAAATATAATAGACTACCTAATGTTATAAAAAAACTAACTTTATTTAAATTTAAAAGTGCGCTAACTGACATTTTAATTATGAAAAGCTATTACTTAATTGACGACTTTCTTAATGATGATTCACTCAAATCAAATAAAATCAAAATCATTTATTTCAAATAAGCGAGTTACAGGCACTTTTGAATGGTCGAACAACAATAAAAATGAAGGTCCAGTCCCAGTCACAAGACATAATAACTGTGAAAGTACTGTAGTTGCCCATTCCAAGGCGTAGATCTCTATGGTGAAGAATGGGCAAGAAACACCATGGACACTCTTTTAAAGCAGAATCTTGTTACAAAAACCTTGGTTACATCATTCATGTTGAGATGGTATATTATGTGAGAACGATGTAGCAAGACTTCATGTTAAAAGTGTCCGTAGTAAAAACAAAAAGAATAATTAAAAGATAAAATAATTAGTTCGAATTAAGCCTATCTACGGAGATTATATATGGCTCTGATGGCTCTTTTTTGCAAAATAAAAATAGACTCGATGTCTGCAGCCCGTCCCCATAACAAAATGCCGTAAGACATTATACTATGAAAGTAACTGAAATAGACCAATCTCGCGGTATCAACATCGGAATATTGACGGATTTTTCTAACAGCATATGCTTAACTGCCCCGCAAGAGATGAAAATGAGTACCCTATTGAAGCCTTCAATCAAGCGTAATCCCCAAGAAAACCGTTTTATCGACAAATTCTAGTTTCTCTTTATTCAATATTTTATCACAATCACTACTTTTAACATTCGGTAATGAAAATCTTATGCATTTAGTCTTTTTTTCATTTAATACTAAATTGTTTGCTGTGAATCAATTATGTACCTGAAGTAGTGCATTATTGACGTTATCTAGATTTTGGGCCCGATTATTTATCTTAAAAATGAAGGAGGTGTCATCAGCAAATTATATTTTCAATAAAGAGGGTAGATCGTTAATATATACTTGAAAGAGGAAAGGACCCAATACTGACTGATTAATACTTACTGTTACGCATACATCTACTGTTATTGGCTGATTTATAATTTTGACATATTGTTATTCTGGTTGACATCATTTTATTCCGTTTGACATTATTCATAGTATTTTTAACTTTTTTAAATTGTTTGACCAGGTTGACATTTTTATTTTTATTGTAATTCCAATAATATTTTTATTTTAACTTTAATGACATTTTTATTTTTATTGTAATTCCAATGACATTTTTCATTTTTATTGTAATTCCAACGCCATGTTACTTATTTTGAATTTAAATTGCAAACCTAATATTTGACGGTAAAATACGGAGAATCTTAAGTCGAACATCTATGTACTTACCTATTACCCATGTTTGCAAAGAAATAAATTATTTGATTTGACAGCAGCTTTTCAACACCAATATCTAAGTTACTAGAATAAAGTTCATTGTTAGTTTGACAAACTTGTCAGTCGCAGTAATCCAACAGCAACTTATAAACAACGATTTTAAAGGTTATTGATTTTTACAGTGTTACCAAACGAACAACAACAGAATTCTTTGTATCTTTCTTGTCATTAATGTCCGTCAATTAAAGATAAGCACGCGGTTTCTAAAAGGATTAAACAAATAATAAATGGAGTTATCTGACAGCCTTCCAAAGTAATGGTAACAGCTGCTGTGTTTAGCTGATGGAGATCTGAATCTGAAATTCGGATATCTATGGCTATTAATTTATTTTAAATACTAAATAGGCTTGCCTTTGGCCCCAACTCGCCTTATGTGTAACATTAATCCGAAGCCGAAAATGCAACATTAAAAAAATATTTACATTTGTGAATAAAAATGCACGGATGTTTTAGGCAATTCAATTTAGCAGCTAATTTAGCGTCTTTTGTAACAGAGATATTGTAAATGAAAACAATGGAAGATTCGTTAACATAAAGTACTTAATTTTTTTTTAATAGCCAATAATTGCTTGCGTACAAAACATGCCAAAATGAACAGAACACAGTTTTGAAACATAAACGCCATCTACACGCTTTGCACTTAAACAACGTTTTTATGAATAGCGCCATCTATTGCAAAGGTTATAGAACTATGACGAGCAGAAATCTCTACGCCACCTGTAGGGAACCAAACGACTAGTAAGTAGCCTTTTGAAGCGTTTGTCCGACGGGATTACTTCGGCAAACGTGGCTAGATGGCGCTAGTCTATGATTCTCTAAATTGTGTTTTAGGAAAAAGTGCTTTTTGAATTTGATACTAAGACATTTGTCTCAGTGTCGATGTTTAGCGAAAGGCAAGTAGATGTAACGGTTAGGACTACGCAGGGTAGGATGCGTAGGCCGCTGACAAGTAGGTAGGTAGGGTGTTCTTCAGTAAAACAGCCGGACTAGTTGATACATATATTAAGAACTAAGATAGGTCGCGGGTACGCTGTCACTGAGTTCCGTCCGCTCACTAACACTTATACAAGAAGGGTACCGTCCCTTGGCAGCACGTGCAGACGTGGGGGGCCTGTCAGTACAGGCTCAGCAGTAGATCTCCGGAACTGTAGCGGCCAGGGCTGCGCAGGGTAGACTGCGCAGGCACCGGCTCGCGTGGCGGTAGGCCGCAGGTGGCACAGCGGTGGGTAGCGTGCTTAGGTAGCGAGCGTAGGCAGCGTGCAGGAGCAGGCAAGGGTGCAGCAGTAGATAGCGTGCTTGGTAGCGCGCTTAGGTAGCACGTGTGGCGTAGGCAAGGGTACAGCTCTCAGCCTGAGCGAGGAGCCCTGGAAGCACCATAGGGTGCGCATGTTAGATGCGTTGCGATGCAGTTAGCAGCAAGCCGCATGCGATGTACCAGCTTCTCCCCTTTTTGAGCCAAGGAACGGTGTGGGAAGCATTGTAGGTGAAGGCTCAGTACATCGCAGCGGTTTACAGGTAAAAGTGGGCAAACATAGCGAGCACAATGACAGATGAAAAGTTAGGTTAAGTATGAACATCTAATATGCATAAAGTATACATGATCACTTACAAATAACACAGTAAAGAGCACTATACCACACGATGCAGTAGTAATACACATACAATTACAATCTCCTGTGCGCTGGACAATGTAACAGCCACACGTGGCATAGACACACGCGTAATCAGATATCACATAAGTGATGAAATCAATATAGGTTATCCAGCGCTTGGAGTCGGGCATAATTACTTAACTAATGTGGAACTCACCCTAAAACCGGGGCTCACAGAATCTTGAGGACAGAGAATAACTTCCTTCAGCTAAGCCAGCGGAAAAGAAATGACCGAGCCATAGCGTCCTGTCAAAAACTAGAGTTGTACCGCGTTTTTAGTGAGGTCCCTAGTTACTTACTAATAGTGACATTTTAGAATCACTCGACTAATTTCTATTATCTAATTAGTATTAAGATACTAGTAATCTAATTTTGTAAAGTTTTCCTTGTGTATCTACCAAGTCATACACCAGTGGAGATAGTTTTTTAGATACCCTACATTTTGCAAATTTAGGTGCCAGTTTCTTGCTGAAATATTTGTCCTTATCGCTCTGGTAATACGTACGTTTCCAGACTACATCTCCCTCATTGAATTCTACGTCCTTCCTACGAAGGTTGTAGTTACTAGTGTTCCTGGAGAATGCTTTCAGTAACGCTGATTGTACCTTGTCGAAGATGGTTGATAGGACACCCAAGTTCTCTGCATAGTGGTCCCTTGGTTGATATATTATTTCCTTTATATCAGTATCCTGATAGTGTGACCCGTCTGCGATTAACTCCCTACCGTAGACCAGAAACGCTGGTGTGTAGCCTGTGACCTCACTGGTTGAGCTGTTTAATGCAAACTGAACCTTAGGGATGTGTAAGTCCCAGGAGCGCTGATCATCATTGATGAATGTGGATAACGCCGTGATTATAGTTTTATTGTAGCGTTCCACTGTATTCACTTGTGGTGTATATCTTGGTGTGTAGTGTACATTAGGAATATTGTATTTTTTAAACAGGTTTTTCATTTCATTAGAAGTAAACTGTGTTATTTGTAAGTGATCATGTATACTTTATGCATATTAGATGTTCATACTTAACCTAACTTTTCATCTGTCATTGTGCTCGCTATGTTTGCCCACTTTTACCTGTAAACCGCTGCGATGTACTGAGCCTTCACCTACAATGCTTCCCACACCGTTCCTTGGCTCAAAAAGGGGAGAAGCTGGTACATCGCATGCGGCTTGCTGCTAACTGCATCGCAACGCATCTAACATGCGCACCCTATGGTGCTTCCAGGGCTCCTCGCTCAGGCTGAGAGCTGTACCCTTGCCTACGCCACACGTGCTACCTAAGCGCGCTACCAAGCACGCTATCTACTGCTGCACCCTTGCCTGCTCCTGCACGCTGCCTACGCTCGCTACCTAAGCACGCTACCCACCGCTGTGCCACCTGCGGCCTACCGCCACGCGAGCCGGTGCCTGCGCAGTCTACCCTGCGCAGCCCTGGCCGCTACAGTTCCGGAGATCTACTGCTGAGCCTGTACTGACAGGCCCCCCACGTCTGCACGTGCTGCCAAGGGACGGTACCCTTCAAATATAAGTGTTAGTGAGCGGACGGAACTCAGTGACAGCGTACCCGCGACCTATCTTAGTTCTTAATATATGTATCAACTAGTCCGGCTGTTTTACTGAAGAACACCCTACCTACCTACTTGTCAGCGGCCTACGCATCCTACCCTGCGTAGTCCTAACCGTTACATAGAGCCAGCAATTAGAAACGAGTTGTTCTTAGAGTCATCATCATCTGCATAACCTTTTCCAAACTATTTTGGGGTCGGCTTCCAGTTTGGCCGGATGCAGCTGAATACCAGTAATTTACACGGAGTGACTGCCTATCTGACCCAACACACTTAATACTAGGTAATACGATACCCCATGGTAAGACTGGATGTCAGACTTTCAGGCCACTGACTACCTGTAACGACTGTCAAAGATCTACAAATGACAGCCGGTACCAACAGCTTAACGCAAATGATATAATTCAAATTTAGCAAAAGTCCAGGTAAAACGCTTCTCTAAACATGCTCATATCATTTGGAGTTGGCGCAGCATGAGCAGCGGTGACTCAGTGATGGCAGCCCCGACTTACAAGCAGTAAGCCGCAGGTAAGCAGGCAGGTACATTACTTTGTGTAATTTATTTCATCACCGTTGCTTTAAAAGCGGTGAAGGAAAACATTCGTGAGGAAACCGGCATGTCCTAGAACTAAAACTTCAAAGACATGTGACATCTACCAAGCCGCACTGGTGGATGCCTACTCCCTGTCATAGAGAGGAGGCCTGTGTCTTAGCTTTGGAAACATTACAGGATGATTATGATATGCACGCAGCATGTCTTTTTATTAGGGTTCCGTACCCAAAGGGTCAAACGGGACCCTAATACTGAGACTTCGCTGTCTGTCCGTTCGTCCGTCCGTCACTAGGCTGTATCTCATGAACCGTGATACTTAGCCAGTTGAAATTTGTACAGATTATGTATTTCTCTTGCCGCTATAACGAAAAATACTAAAATCAGAATAATACAAGGTGTTGTTTTGCATCCTCGTCAAAATTCAGGATGTTGTCACAAAAGACATAAATAATCAATATAAATTACGGTACCTAGTAAATTATTAAATAACACTGCGTTTTTTTGTTGTTTAAATTTGTCAATATTTCAGAATAACCCCCTTAACGTGGTTTAGGGCTTATAAAATTATCGAAAAAACGTATGAGGTTTTTTGTTTGTGTGTAAGCGACGTTATAAGGCGGGGATCAGACGGCCCGTGTTTAAAACACGGGTGGTTCACAGTTACCGATTTCAGTAAATAAATAAAAAAAAGAAAATTACCTACTCATTTTATTATTGATTCGGGTCGAGAATCATTAGCATAGTTACCTCCTAGAATTTGACGAGGTTGCAAAACAACACCTTGTATAAATATTTAAGGGGGCTACCATTCAAAAAAGTGACTTTTTTGCTCGTTTTTTATAAATTATGGTACGGAACCCTTCGTGCGCGAGTCCGACTCGCAATTGGCCGGTTTTTTCCTACACTTCTATATTACTCGTCGTCTCAGCATGCACTTCCTCTAGTCATATCATCTTTCTCAAAGTCCATCCATCTGCATATCCAAAACCTAGTAGATATAGTGGATAGTGTCTCAGCTATTTTCAGAGTTTTTATGGGCCTCTGAAATGACTGTACAAGCCGTCGAGAAATATCTCTCAGGCATGCTGGTTTCCTCACGATGTTTTGATTCACCGAAGCAAGTGATAATTATACAATACGCTCATGTATCCGAAAAATCTGAGTTGCGTGACTTGGGTTCGAACTGGAGACTCCAAACTTCGCAGTTTGACAATCATACCACTAGGCTATCACGGCTTACAAACGACAAACATAGCCTGCAATAATTACAAAACCCACACACATATTTTATTGCTCACAACAAAATGCGTGCGGCCATTTTGTCAGCCATTTGCAATAAATTGTGAATAATGTTGACAGCTTACAAAGCGGTTTTTTTATCACAATGTTAAAATTCACACAAAATGAAATGTGGAACGTTTTACGTTACACATTTTATGCATGTAAAAGTGTTTTTTTTTGTTATAATATTGGACAAATGAGTAAATGGTACCGTGACAGTTGATAGAGAATAATGGAAGAAAAAAAACGTGTTGCGCCGACCCCAACCAACAAGGACAGGACAACGGCAAGATGATGATGATGATGATGAAAAATGGACAGGTTACTCAATATTGCTGTGTCGCAGAGGAAACAATCTATACCAATATTATGACGCTGAAGAGTTTGTTTGTTTGAACGCGCTAATCTCAGAAACTATTTGAAAAATTATTTCAGAGAGTGATAGCCCATTTATCGAGGAAGTCTATAGGCTATATATCATCACGCTACGACCAATAGGAGCGGAGCAGCAATGAAAAATGTTGCGAAAACGGGGAAAATGTGACGCGGACGAAGTTGTGCGGGACAGCTAGTACTTTATAATCATAGCAGCGCCATCTTGGATGTTAATTTCGTACTATTTTGGCTTTCAGTAGCCTTTAAAACCATGAATAATTTAAAGAATTAAATCAAATTTTTAACACTTAAAATGCAAGAATTAGCTGATACAAGTTACAAGTTACTAATTTAAAAGAGTATCCATGGAGTTTCTTGCCCATTCTTCTCCATAGAGATCTACGCTTTGGAATGGGCAACTACAGTACTTTCACAGTTATTATGTCTAGTGACTGGGACTGTAGCTTAATATTTATTGTTGTTTGACCATTCAAAAGTGCCTGTAACTGGCCTACTTGAAATAAATGATTTTGGTTTTTTTTGATTTTGATACGATGTCAGCGTCTGGGCACTTTTCCTATTGACTGCTTCGTTCGTCTAGTTGTTACAATCGCGACTGCGGTCTTTCGATTCCCGGGTCGTGCATAGTGTTATTGGGTTTTTGCATCAGGAATTTCTTAGTAGCAGCCCCGGAATCTAGATTTGTGCCCGGTTGATGTTTATAGGCTCGCCCCCTATTACATGGGACTTGAAACATAACTGTCGATATTTGGGTGTAGTATTAGGTACACTACTCTCTTACCCTCCCTTATCCAAGTACTGTTTTGTTTATTTTCTTATTCATGTCATCAAATACTTACGCTGTCTTGGCTTCCGTACGTTATGTCACAGGTCAAAAAATAAAAATAAATTACATAGGCCTCATCATCATCATCATTTCAGCCGAAAGACGTCCACTGCTGGACATAGGCCTCCTCCAAGTGTACAAGGGGCGGATTTGCCATAATCGCCACGCTTGGCAGGCGGGTTGGCGATCGCAGTACGGTTGTTACAAAAGCGCAGAGAACGCTGCTGCCCATTCTCTGGAAAGTCCGTTAGTCGCCTCTTACGACACCCACGGGAAGATATGGGATGGTGCTATTCTTTGCGTCCGACACCATGCAGAATATACATAGGCCTACATGGGCACTTATAAAACGTCTTCGACAAAAGGTGCACGGTTTGGGTTGGTCGTTTCCTATGGAGAAGAACCGGCAAGAAACTCCAAGGTTATTCTTTTAAAATTATTTGGTTTTGCAATGTTTGAATGTAACAGCGTGAGTACTTAAGTATGGGAGGACAGCGTAGGCCCAACAATAAGTCGTTGCTTACTACAAAAGGTAGAACAAAACACCCACTGAAAGACAGAGCTGTGCTGTGGGTCGCCCCATGGCACAGCATCATGCTGAGAGGTAACTTGCTTGTCGCAGTCACGACGTGCAAGCAGTAAGCATTTTTGTTCCGTTTTGTACTTTTAATATATTTTTTTCTTGCGTTGTACCTTTGTTTATTGTTTTATTTTTGTAATCTTGTATGCACGTCATGTTCCTGCGACAAATAAATATATTTTCTTTCTTTCTTTCTTTACCCTTCGAGAATTACAAGCATGATGTTATGTTATAACTAGTAATTACAACTAAGGTTTCTGCCGACCCCCAGAAACAATAGTGAACTACCAATACACAATAACACCATTACTGAAACTTAACTAAAACTAACTGAAACTAATTATGTATTATTAATGGTTTTGGGACGTGATTCACGAGTTATTGGTTTAACTTTGTACTTATCATATCATCTCGCCTTTTACTTATGAGGTTAGGCAGTAACTTCAAAATGTCACTTGCCATTTTTTTATTTTTTTTATGGTTCCGTACCTAAAGGGTCAAACGTCGGCAGAAGTCTCAGTAATAGGGTCCCTATTACCGAGACTTCGCTGTCTGTCTGTCCGTCCATCACCAGGCTGTATCTCATGAACCGAGATAGTTAGCCAGTTAAAATTTCTACAGATTATGGATTTCTATTGCCGCTATAACAACAAAATACTAAAAGCAGTATAAAATTAAAAATTAAGGGGGCTCTCATACAAAAAAGTGAGTTTTTTGCTCGTTTTTATAAAAAATAATGATAAGGAACCCTTCGTACGCGAGTCCGACTCGCATTTGGCTGGTTTTTCATCTTTAACAGCGGGTCCAATCGACCAAAGAAAAAATATAAAAAAATAATTAATTAATTACCTCATGCCGCGGTTCATAAATGAGGGGGATCAGTTAACTAAAAACTCGCATTTCGTCACCGGAAAAATATTCTGGCCGGTAATTTGACGGCACGGTTGGCGCAGTGGTAGAGCGATCGATTGCTGCGCAGC
This sequence comes from Cerastis rubricosa, assembly GCA_949152445.1. Classification (NCBI taxonomy): domain Eukaryota; kingdom Metazoa; phylum Arthropoda; class Insecta; order Lepidoptera; family Noctuidae; genus Cerastis; species Cerastis rubricosa. The sequence continues at coordinate 1,729,905 of OX424551.1, forward strand.
GTATCGCGGGTTCGATCCCCGCACGGAACTAATATTCGTACGGCCTACAGATAGTTGTTCCGGGTCTGGCTGTTTGTGTATGTGAGTTGAAATGTTTGTAAACGCACCCACGATACAGGAAGAAATACCTAGTGTGGGGAGCTTAAAAAAAAACTTGACGCTCCGTGCATACCCGGCGTTGATTGCTAACGGAAAGGTCTAGTGGGCTTACTCTAATACATTTCAATACAAAGAATTATTTTTTGCCTGATACGTTCATAGTCAATGTCATGGTATGGTACGGTGTAGTGGGCAAACTCCTTCTTCTCCAGAGGAGCTCGTGGCTAAATAATACCAGCCACACGGGTCGATCTTTCAGTTTAAGCTGTGCTTGCCGAGGTTAGTCCGTGGATGTGTGACCATAATTACATGCCGAGTTTCCTCCGTGCCTCGGAAAGCACGTTATGCCGTTGGTCCCGGCTGTCATTTGTAGATCTTTGACAGTCATTACGAGTAGTCAGAAGCCAAAAATCAGACATCCAGTCATACCAAGGGGTACCGTATTCCCGAGTTACTGGGTTGTGGCGGTCAGATAGGCAGTCGCTTCATGTAAAATACTGGTACTCAGCTGCATCCGGTTAGACTGGAAGCCGACCCCACGATCGTTTGGGAAAATGCTTGGCATGATGAATGGGCAGACTCCTTTATATATCCCGTTCCGAAGGCTAGTCTCCGCTAACACTAGACATCATGACCGAAATTCGGTCTTGAGTCTTATTGGCAATCCGATACTCTTTGGTATCGACAACCCAGTTGATTGTATTGTACCAAAGTTAATAAGTTGTTAAGTTAATGAGGCGTTAAATTAAGTTGCGAGTGTGTCGGACAGACAGACGAAAAACTGGTTTTGTGTAAAGTAAATGGAGGAACGTGCCATTGTATTATAAACACACTTCTATATTTTTGTCTATACTTTTACGCGCACTTATACACTTCGACATGACACTTCACTTCGGGGATGTTCGCCAATGTGCGCGTGAACTGTTTTTATGCCACGATGCGCGGGAGGGCAGCTTCGATAGCGGGCAGAGTGAGGGGCAGCGGCAACAGTCTCCTCGCTGTTGTCGCCGACAGGTTAGACGGGCCATTCATGCGGCATTGGTTGGCCTTGCATGCGCCCGTATTTAGGGTTTTTTTTTAATTTTTTTTTTTATTTGCACTTTATTTCTTATATGTTTGTAGCAATTTTCCTATTGATAGCGATGTGGACGAACTTTTTGATTATGATTATGGTCACCCATCCACGGACCAACCTCGGCAAGCACGGCTTAACCTTAAAGACCGACCCGTGCGGCTGTTATTATTTAGCCACAAGCTCGATACTTGTACATATTGAAGTGAAACCTTCTTTCTTCGTTGAGCACTAGGTGGACCGTTGACCTGGTGAAGGTTGCGTTGCGGGGATTCGCTGGATGCGAGTCACACGGTCAATGTGGCGACACTTGGGGGAGGTCTATGTCCAGCAGTGGACGTCTTTCGGCTGAAATGATGATGATGATGATTATTTTAGATTTATTTGTAGTTTGTAAATATTTGTAGTACCTATGTACATGTATCCTGAATTCTAATAATTTTTAGATTTAAAAATTGTATATAATGTACATACACAAAGTAAATAAATTATACCAGCAAAATGTGTAGCTACTTACCCCGTCAGGAACAACACGCGTGAAGTTCTGTGCCTTTAATGTCCAGTAAAATTAAAGCCTCCAAAACACTACTGCCTCCGTTACAGCATCGTGTCACAGCAACACACACCACACATTCGTTGCGAGCGAACGTTACATAAATCTGTGGTGACGTCAGATTGACGTATGGCTCAGTTGAGGGTCGGGGGATATAGTCTGTTCTAGGCTTTAGTTTGTTACTTAGAACTTAGCTAAGTTGAGCAGGGACTTAAAAACACCTCCATAAAGGTTACAGAATTATAAGTGTTACATGTTGAATTGGTAACAGAATCAAATATGTTACATTTTTAAATGTGTTTTTAACGGTAACATATCTGTAAGAGATATAAAAGTGTTAACAGTGTTAATAAGTAACAGGTAAACGCAGCGTACTAAAGCTATAATTGTTTATTTCAGTTACACATTGAAGAGGTATGTAGCTGCAGCTGTAGCTATCCCGGAATTTCACCAGGGATTATAGGGTTAGGTGTTTGAGCGAATGCAGGCGATAATGAGCGTTATGTGGATAGGCGGAAAGATGGTTTTGCGGTACACTAATGACTGACTTTATTAACTTTTAAAACTAATGAATTTATTTTCTACTTATAACACTATCACAACAAATTAAAAACTAAATGAATAATAAAAACTAAAGCGAATGAGATGGTATATAAAGCTAGGTAATAAGCGCGTGCGCGGCCCGAGAACCAAGTGAAGAGTGCCGGCCAGCCTGGCCGCCGCGGAATGTTCTCATAGGAGGGCGGAGCTTGTTCGACTAAACAAAAGATCACACCATTTGACGTCACATGTAGGAGGCAGTTCAATATTCATAAGCGGAGCGGACTGTGTAGTGCGTTGTTGGTCACTACAACATATTAACATTTTATCATCATCATCATCATTTCAGCCGAAAAACGTCCACTGCTGGACATAGGCCTCCCCCAAAGCCACATTGACATAAGGGGGGAATTGCATAATCGCCACGCTTGGCAGGCGGGTTGGCGATCGCAGTAGGTACGGTTGTTACAAAAGCACAGAGAACGCTACTGCCCATTCTCTGGCAAGCCCCTTAGTCGTTCTTAAGACACCCACGGGAAGATATGGGATGGTGCTATTCTTTACGTCCGACACCATGCAGAATATTAACACTTATTAACAAATATAAAAGGTTACAGTTTGATTCGGTAACATTATTGTATCTGTTTGTGTTTTTCTCTTATAACTGTTTTAAAAAACAGTGTTAGAAACACTTATTACGGTTAAAGTTTGAATCCCTGGTTGAGAGCTTGTGTGTACTGCCGCACGGGTCGATCATTTAGGTTAAGCCGTTTTTGCCGAGATTGGTCCGTGGATGGGTGACCATAATTACATACCGAGTTTCCTCCGTGCCTCGGAAAGCACGTTGCACGTTGTTATTTAGTCACTATATTTTCTACCTAATAGTTCACCCACATGTCTGATTTACGTGTTATTAAATACGAATACACATAAATTATTAAATAATACAGCACTATTTTAATCGAGCTGTCAGGGTTAATTCAGCCACTAGACCGTGACGGACGCATCATGGTCGCGACGCGTCAAGGGATTGACGCGTAAAACCACAGATTTATGTAGCGAGCTATCGAGAGTGATGGCGACCGATACATGCGACGGGTTCAAAACTGTGCTGTGCTGAAAAAGGAGATAGTAACTATACAAGGTGTTGTTTTGCATCCTCGTCAAAATTCAGGGGGTTATCACAAAAGACATAAATAATCAGCATAAATTACGGTTCCTAGTTAATTATTTAATAAACGCTGTTTTTTTTGTTGATGAAATTTGTCGGTATTTCAAAATAACCGCCTTAACGTTTTAGGAAATAAAAAAACCGGCCAAGTGCGAGTCGGCCTTGCGCACGAAGGTTTCCGTACCATTATTTATAAAAATGAGCAAAAAAAAGTTTTTATGTATGGGAGCCCCCTTAAATATTTATTTTATTCTGTTTTTAGTATTTGTTGTTGTAGCGGCAATAGAGATACATAATTTGTAGAAATTTTAACTGGCTAATTATCTCGGTTCATGAGATACAACCTGGTGACAGACGGACGGAAGGAAGGACGGACAGCGAAGTCTCAGTAATAGGGTCCCGTTTGACCCTTTGGTACGGAACCCTAAAAATGATCGAATAAACGTTTGAGATTGTTTGCATGTGTGAAAGCTCGGTTATAGGGTGAGTATCGGACGGGCCGCGTTTGAAACACGGGTGGTTCACACTTACTGATTTTCCGTAATAAGAAAAAAAACCTTCCCATTTTATTTTTGATTCGGTTTGAGAATCATTAGCAAAGTTACCTCCTGAAATTTGACGAGATTACAAAACAACAGCTTGCAGCAGCAGCCGTGGCCGGCTGTCTATCAGAGGAAAGATTTGATTGTTTGTTTCATCATCATCATCATCATTTCAGCCGAAAGACGTCCACTGCTGGACATAGGCCTCCCCCAACGCCATTTTGACATAAGGGGGTATTGCCATAATCGCCACGCTTGGCAGGCGGGTTGGCGATCGCAGTACGGTTGTTACAAAAGCACAGAGAACGCTGCTGCCCATTCTCCGGAAAGTCCTTTAGTCGGCTCTTACGACACCCACGGGAAGATATGGGATGGTGCTATTCTTTATGTCCGACACCATACGGAACGGATTGTTTGTTTGTTTGCATTGAATAGGCTCCGAAACTACTGGTCTGATTTAAAAAATTCTTTCAGTGTAGATAGTCCATTTATCGAGGAAGGCTATAGGCTATATAATATCATTACGCTACGACCAATATTAGTGGAGCAGCAATGAAAAATGTTGCGAAAACGGGGAAAATGTGACGCAAACGAAGTTGCGCAGGACAGCAAGTCATTGCATAAACATACTGTTGATGATTGCAATTAGGGCATGCATTCCGGGATTCCGGAATTTCGTAATTCCGGAATTCTGTTACAATTTTACTGATATTTCAATTCCGGAATTGAGACGAGTAATATCGGAATTCCGATATTCATATTTTTTATACTTTCTCGTTTCGGATTTGGTCGGATAAAACAAAGACGACTACTATTAGCAGTTGTGCTCCACTATTTACACAATCCCCAAGACTTCTTTGCACAAGCAGAGGATACCTTTCATAAAACCAATAATGAAGAAATTTCTGAGGTCATTGTCGATTTACAACGTCAGCTAAAGTTTAAAACCCTTATCGAGCTCATCGATCCTACAACTGCACAACCCTTTGCACTAGATTCTTCTGATAATGACGTAACAAAAAATATACTAACTTTACAAGAGCAGCTCGATAGAGTATTAGATAAATTTAAGATTTTGATAAATGTAATAAAATCTGAAAGAGGGAAGAAGATTAACTGAGAGAGGCTATGCGTTCTACCAACGAGTGTGGAGAGTGAGAGAGCATTTTCCTGTGCTGGCTATTTTCGTAACCGAATACGAAGTTCACTCTCTGGCAAAATGTTTGATGCTTTTTTGTTCTTGAGAACATATTATAAAGAACAACGAGTCCTTTCAAAAGAATAAATAATTGTTGTTTTCGTGATTTACTTGAACTCAATATGTTGTTTTTTTAATTTTTTATGCTATCTCAATTCACACTGAAATTTTTAAGGAGGATTTGAAGGAGACTATGTGGTATGTAATGAACGTGACACGTGATACATACTTGTATTACGATTCAAATATCGTATGTTTTTTATTATTATTTACTTATATGTTTAATTCTATTATGTAATAAATAAACCATGTTAATTTTACGGTTTAAAATGTTTAATTAGAGCAATAAGGGAGAAAGATGACCAAATATGTTTAATTGGTTACTAAAAATAATTAAAAGACACAATATAATTATAAATCTTGTTAGATTTGAAACAAACAGTAAAAATTTCCAGTTCCGGAACTAGTTCCGGAATTCCGGAATCAGATCTCCAGTATTGGAACTCAGTTCCGGAATTGAGAATGTTGCGATATTGCATGCCCTAATTGCAATGTACAAGGATCATGGAGGTATTTAACCTCACTATCCTTTCGCGCGTAACAGTAAAACCCCGCGTGAAACCCTTCGGGGGCCCCTTGATTACGCTATTGCGTGAGTCATCCGATATCGTAAAGATAAACACTTATAACTCGAGTTATATTAGCTCTAATCTTAAACGGTAAACAGTGTCGGGTTCGTGATGAACGGAGCCATTTATTAATAATAAACAACTCTTTTAGAACTACTTGAGAATTATACATATCCCATAGATATGAGAGAGGTCGTAGCAAATACGTCTGTTTTCGTTGCTTATTTTTGTTTGGTAAAACTACTCATTCAATTTACACGAAAATTTATATCTAACATCACAAATATACAAGTAATCTAATGACAGTGTTTTTTAGGAGTCCTACATACATTATTCTTATAAGATCATAACTCAAACTTCTTGTTAGAATCGGCCATTTTAGAATTCCGCTGTTCAAAGCATGAAAATACTTGAAATATCAATAAATATGAATAGATATGCCTCGAATACATGAAATTATGAATTATCACTATTTTTTCTTTGCTACTATTGTTTCCAAGACCATTTTACATGGTTCAAGAGTCAAATATTTTTTTTTTATTTCGACTAACAAACTTCACAACAAAGGATTTTTTGTTGGCTCAAATCATAACTTTTTTGTTATTTTTTCAAGCAAATGACTATCTAAAAAGTTGCATTATACACTTATAACATACTATACATTTACTTACCAAAGTTTTACAACGTATATCTCACAAAAACAACACTTTTCCGAACATAATAACACGGGTTGCCATTGCGTTTGACATTCGACATAGACGAGTTTCTATATTTTTTTTAATAATGTTGTGCCGTTTAGTATTACTAACGATTAATTTTGTTTGAATCGACTACTAGTTGACCATAGAGGTAAATTTTGACAGAACGATTTAGAAATTTACTTTTTTTATATTAGCGTTAAGTTTGCTTGTTCGAGCCGTTCCATAAATGGAACGGCTGGGACCTAGAGGTTAAAGTAAAGTTCTAATATTTAAAACTTGCATTAATAAAAATACCTCCTCTTCTTCTCCTTAGCTCTTTGTCATCAATACCGATGGCAAAAAAAATCAAATATGTTAAGCCCAAAATTCAGCCACGTGAACTCGGCTCACTGATGCAGTCAATAGATCATGAAGTGTGCAGGTGCTGGGGCATGCGGTGCAAAAAAATTATAAATATAAAAAATCCTCTGAAAAAAGTAGGAACTCCATAACTACATAGAAGGTTTGACGTATTGTTCAGAGCAATATATCGGAATGACGGGTAGAACAAATGCCCCTCGCTTCGTTTTAAGGGTGTTTTTCATCCGTTATAATAGGACGAGGGAAAAGTATTTGATTCTAGGAATTTCTGGATTCCTAGAATCAAATACTTTTCCCTCGTCTGATGTCAGCTTATCCAAATGTCAATTCTTTGCAATTTCTTAGTAAACCTTCGTCTCTGTCACTGATACCTATGTAACACAACATAACGCCTTTATTCTTTGATGGGTTAGGCAGAGGTGTACCTTAATAGTACACCCACATTCCGCCAGAATGTATAAGTCGCATTTAATAGGAGGCTTAATATCGTGTCCTGCGTGTTATGCTGTTTGCTCGTTACAGGAACAGATGGACGCTACAGAGGTCGCCAAACTAATGGCTCAGTTCTGGGCCGACACAACTTAGATTGCTATCGTCACGCTGAGAAGAAGAAGAATAGGAGGCGAGCCTATTGCCATCAACTGGGCACAGATCTAGATTCCGTGGCTGCTACTGAGAAATTACTGATAGAAAAACTCAATAACACTTTGGCTGACCTGGGAATCGAACCCAGGACCGTCAGAATCAGAATTATTTGAACATTAAGGATCTTATAGATTATAAAAGCTCTTACAAGGTTTTGTCATTACAGACATACAAATTTGAATAGAGAAAATAATTGAGATTACAAATAAAATGTCAACTTAAATAAAACATTATAAATATAAAAGTCAACTTAAATATCAGTTTACAAATCATCATCGTCATTTCAGCCGAAAGACGTCCACTGCTGGACATAGGCCTCCCCCAACGCCACATTGCCATAAGGGGGGTTTTGCCATAATCGCCACGCTTGGCAGGCGGGTTGGCAATCGCAGTGCGATTGTTAAAAAAGCACATAGAACGCTGCTGCCCATTCCCTGGCATTTGTAAACTCTCTTATCATCATCATCATTCTCTTGCCCTTATCCTAATTCATTTGGGGTCGGCGCAGTACGTCTTGTTCTTCCATACCTCTCTATTACTAGTCATCTCATGGGATACCTCCTTTCTTGCCATATCGTCCTTCACACAGTCCATCCATCGTTTCTTTGGTCTTCCTCTACCCTTATACCCGTCCACATTCATACTCAAAAGTTTCCTCACGACATTTTCCTCATTCCTCCGCATCACATGCCCATACCACGACAACCGCTTACCACGCATCTTTTCAGTCACCGGCGCCACTTTCAGACTTCCTCTAATGTACTCATTCCTTATTCTATCCATTCGCGTAACACCACACATCCCCCTTAGCATTCTCATCTCAGCCACAAAGAGAGAGACGAGTTTTTCTATCAAATTAGAATGCAAATAATATCAATGCAATGAATATCCTTTTACTCAGCAGTCGCGCCTGTGACCATTAGATGAACGATGTAAACCGCGGCTCTGAGTAAATCTGCCTATGAGGATGAATGGATAAATGAAAAATGAAAATGAAAAATGAAAATGAAAATGAAAAATGAAAAATGAAAAATGAAAAATGAAAAATGAAAAATGAAAAATGAAAAATGAAAAATGAAAAATGGAAAAATGAAAATGAAAAATGAAAAATGAAAATGAAAAATGAAAATGAAAATGAAAATGAAAATGAAAAATGAAAAATGAAAATGAAAAATGAAAAATGAAAAATGAAAATGAAAATGAAAAATGAAAATGAAAATGAAAATGAAAATGAAAATGAAAATGAAAAATGAAAATGAAAATGAAAATGAAAATGAAAATGAAAAATGAAAAATGAAAATGAAAATGAAAATGAAAATGAAAATGAAAATGAAAATGAAAAATGAAAATGAAAAATGAAAATGAGTGAGTTAGGCGACTAAAGTTTTAAGTGTTTGTTACTCTTACGTGCGAAAACTACTGAACGGATTTGGAACACGGGTAGTTTATAACCTGGATTAACACATAGGATACTTTTTGATCCCGCTAATACGATCCCGTGGGATAGTTATCGAACTCAAAGATTGCGATGCCGCGGTTATAGACTAGTTCCTTTTCAAAACAAAAGTTATATAAACCAAGGCAGTGATATAAGTACTTACTTACGTGAAGTAAGTTTTTGAGTTAATAATTGAAGTTCGTGGCTTCTAAAGGAGGTGAGAACAGAGTTCCGAAGTTTCAACTTATAAATATACGAAGTTAGGTAAGTTAATCCTTCTAATAAGTAAGGTAATGCTGCTAGGAAGTTTGTGAATTTCTAGATTTATTTTTCGTTATTTTTAGGACAGGTAAAAATGTGACTTGCGATTGTTTTAATGATATTTATTCTAATCAATGTAGCTCACCTAACCTTATATTTGTAACTGCACTAATTATGGGCATTATTACACGAATCGTTAAACTGAACAGTTCTCTTTTATTCTGCCTACATCACTCTAATACATCAATAATCATGACGCACAAAAATAAAAGGTGTTGTTTTGCATCCTCTTCAAATTCAAGAAGGTAACTATGCTAATGATTCTCGACCCGAATCAATAATAAAATAGGTAGGTAATTCATATTTTTTTGCTTGTTTACTAAAATCAGTAAGTGTGAACCACCCGTGTTTTGAACGTGGCCCATCTGATGCTCGCCCTATAACCGCGCATTCACACATACAAACAATCTCAAACGTTTCTTCGATAATTTCTTATTCCCTAAACCATGTTAAGGGGGTTATTCTGAAATACTAACAAACTTCAACAACCAGAAACAATCAGAGTTTAAGTTAATAAACCAGGTACCGTAATTTAAATTGATTATTTATGGATTTTATTACAACCTCCTGAATTTTGACAAGGATGCAAGACAACATCTTGTAGAACACGCCCTGTTTTCAATACATGGTGTTTTCAGAACAAGGGACTTGAGGGACTTTGAGAAACAAGTTTTTACCATAAATTCAGTACATAATTCAAATACACATGCATCAAAACAAAAAAAAAAAATTCATAGGCTTACATGGGCACTTATAAAGCGTCGACAAAAGGTGCACGGTTCGGGTTGGTCGTTTCCTATGGAGAAGAACCGGCAAGAAAGTCCAAGGTAGTCTTTTAAAATCTTAAATATTTTTTATTTCGGGATATTGCAAAACGGTTGTTCGACTCTTCTCGTGACCAGAGAGCTAGCGTATTTATCGGCCAAAGAACCAGCATTGCTGCCAACCAAAGTGGTAAATCAGACATACTTACTTACTGAAATAACTTAATTTCATAACATTTGGCAGTTGCAACCTGGACCAAGTTTATGTGAATAAGAGGTTGCATTGCCAATTCTTTCATTTGTAAGATTGCCTAGGGTACTTTGCTGACAAAACTTGCTCTTACAGTCTAGATGTACGTGCGGCCACCAATTAAAAGGGGACTCTACTCCAAACTCTCTATCTTTCTCTATACAAACGTATTCTGCTGTTTTCTTAACGTATTTACGACCTAGATTTTTTTGTAAAAAAATATTGCTCTAGACGTAGAGCAATTTTTTTTTTACAAAAAATCTAGGTCTTATTAATACATGCCTCTATCATTTCCTTTTTTCAAAACATAATAACTAGAAGAATTATGACAATCCGAAAACCCGAAAAAAAACACGTTTTTTACTTCCATGTTCAGACTAATGTAGCGACCTACAAAAATCAACTTACTACAAAAAGTACTACAGCGCCATCTATGACACGACGGAAGAACTAACATCAATTTCCTACATCTCACATGCAAAGTTTACATCGACTTAAGAGTATATAGAACCCGACTACAACTGTCGGGCAGTTGCCCGCCAGACATAACACCTGTCTGGCCGGAGGATCATCCCTTTACCACGGGGGATGAGGAACTTTACACCCTGTTCCTCATACCCCTAAACTACTATCAGACAAATTAGATATGTTTTTAATAAAAAAGAAAATAATAGAAGCATAATATACTTTTCCTCTATATAAGAATTATTTAGATGAGTTTAGTTTTGAAGAAGAAAACAGCGGAATACAAAACGTCTTTTGGTCAAGATTTTGTATGTAAAATCAGCCTGAGCTGCAGTTGTCCCTTTCCCACTTTACGGGGGCTTGGTCGGGCGCAGCGCGACGGCAATAGTTTCTTCAAATACCTTCTAATACTTTCAAATACCGAGTAGAGTCCCCTCTTAAGGTATGCAAAACTAATTTATGCGGATCGCTTGAAAAAGAAAGCGAGGTTTTGTTATACTGGAAAGGCGTAGTTTGTCGCCGTGTGTACGTTAATCAGCTGTAATTTGCCACAGTGATAGTATAATTAAACTTACATCACATAAACTTGAGGAGCTAGTGGCTAAATAATATCAGCCACACGGGTCGATCTTTAAGGTTAAGCCGTGCTTGCCGAGGTTGGTCCGTGGATGGGTGACCATAATTACATACAGAGTTTCCTCTGTGCCTCGGAAAGCACGTTAAGCCGTTGGTCCCGGCTGTCATTTGTAGACAGTCGTTACGAGTTGTCAGAAGCCAAAAGTCTGACATCCAGTCTTACCACGGGGTATCTTATTACTCTGTTACTGGGATGTGGAGGTCAGTCAGGCAGTCGATTCATGTAAAACTGGTACTCAGCTGCATCCGGTTAGACTAGAAGGCGACCCCAAGATAGTTAGGGAAAAGGCTAGGCAGATGATGATAATCCGGTCTCTATTAATTACCATATTTTGAGGAAGAGAATAAATACGGAAATATTCCGTAAAATTGTAGTCAGCATATCGTAAGAGTTGTTGTATAAACTACTTCATATCTCGCCATGTTCCTACATAAAATATAATGATATCATCTCTGGAGTACATTCGTCTTAAAACTTTGATAGCACTTGTTGCAAACTGCTACAATATCTTTAGGAAAAGAACGGTTGCAGAATAACGTCTTGCATAATATAACTGTATTTTAAGATATGAGTACGTTTGTCTATCTGTTTATATATAGTTAAGTTTATATAGCTTGACCATGCTACTCGCTCAAGCGAGACGCGTGTGGGGTCAGCGGAAGCGGGAGAACAAATGAAACAAGTAGCTTCGCCCAGCAGTGAGCCACATGAGACGCGAGAGGGGGATATAAAATTTTTAAAAATAACGATTGCCAGAGATCGACGAAAACCAGCCAGTGCCAACGGTTTAACGTGTCCGAAATACAGAGGGATGTCGGTATTTTACTGATGGTCAACCATCCACGCGTCGCCCACGATAACCATTCCTTAACCTTTGATCAACACGTTTGGTTGTTATTACTTAGCAATATCTTTCCGAGATCTTTCTGTGGCAACCTTATTGTCATCCACGGACAGACCTTAATCAATAACACTTGTAACGGGATATTTACCATGTTTATTATTTGTTATGAGTTCCCGATATTTCGGCGCTGTTGCAAACGCCATGATCACGGATAAACTGAAGTTATTGCGGGTGGGTGTTTATGAACAGACAAATCGGTCTACCCTCTTTCTTGTTCGTTTTTTGCGCTCCGTACCTTAGAAGTGCAGCGGTGGCCCAGTGATGGCAGCCCCGACTTACGAACAGTAAGTCGTAGGTTCGAACCCAGGCAGGTGCATTACTTTGTGTAATTTATTTCTTCACCGCTGCTCTCAAAACGCTGAAGGAAAACATTGTGAAGAAACCGACATGTACTAGAACTAAAAAGCCGAAGACAAGTGACATCTACCAACCGGCACTGGGCCCGCGTGGTGGATTAAAGCCCACTCCCTCTCATAGAGAGGAGGCCTGTGTCCCAGCAGTGGGAACATTATAGGCTGATGATGATGATGATGTACCTTAGATAGATCTTGATCTTCGCTAGTTATGTTTAAGTCCCATCAAACAGTGGGCGATCCTATCGCCATAAACTGGACACAAATCCAGACTCCGTGGCAGCTACTGAGAAATTCTAATGGAAAAACCCAATAAAAGTTTGCCCGACCTGAGGAGCTCGTGACTAAATAATAACAGCCGCACGGGTCAATCTTTAAGGTTAATCCGTGCTTGCCGAGCTTGGTCCGTGGATGAGTGACCATCTTTACATTCTAAGTTTCCCCCGTGCCTCGGAAAGCACGTTAAGCCGTTTGTCCCGGCTGTCATTTGTAGATCTTTGACAGTCGTTATGAGTAGTCAGAAGCCGAAAGTCTGACATACAGTCTTACCAAGGGGTATCACATGACCCAGTTACTGGGTTGTGAAGGTCAGATGGGCAGTTGCTTCATGTAAAATAGTGCTGCATCTGGTTAGACTGAAAGCTAACCCCAATAAAGTTTGGGAGAAAGCTAGGCAGATGATGATGACTTTGCCCGACCTGGTAATCGAACCTAGGACCCTAGTATAACTTTAACCACGAGCCCCTCAAACTCTACTATTCCTATAACTGAGTTATTTAGGCACTCGCCCCTCACAACGGCCCCCTAATTATATAATCTTAAAACAAAAGCGCCAATATTTCAGAATATAATAAAGTTGTGTACAATCTGGCGTCCATTGCCTATTGTTACGAAGATTAATAGTCGGACTGTGAGAGAGGGAAAAATTATAGAAGGGAGGATTATACTAGCTGTGTGTTGGGGGTTTGCTTTGCTGGAAGTTATTTTCTAAGCAGCGCCTCTGTATTTTCTTTGTTAATTGATTTACATGTCATCATCGCTCATCGCTGTCACTGTGGTGAAGCTGTCAACAGCCTCGGACACCACGGCCTGTCATGCAGCCGAAGTGCGGGCCGTTTTGCGCGGCACGCGAACATAAATGACATCATCCGTCGAGCTCTTGTTACCGTCGGCGTTCCAGCTATCTTAGAGCCCAATGGCTTGGCACGCGACGATGGCAAAAGACCGGACGGCATGTCGTTGTTTCCTTGGAAGATGGGTAGGCCTTTAGTGTGGGACGCAACATGCGTCGATACTCTTGCGCCATCACATTTTCCAAGCTCATCGTGCTGTGTGCTGTGCTGCGGCTGCGGAGAACCTCAAGCGGCGTAACACCTTTGTGGTAACTATATCTTCAAGCCGTTGGGGGTTGAAACTCTGGGTCCGTGGGGTCCGAGTGCTCACAGCCTTTTTAAGGAAATTTCGAAACGCCTAGTTGACGCTTCCCGTGATCCAAGGGCTGGGTTTTACTTTGGCCAGAGGCTAAGTATTGCCATACAACGTGGCAACGCCACCAGTCTCTTGAGCACGTTACCAGTTGACAGCGTTGAGGAGGAGTTTTTTGACGCCCTTTTATAATTTGTTGTTATTTTAGTTTCAATTATCTAGTTTTATGTTTAGTAATTAATTTAGATTTAGAAATTAGTACTTTTATATATTTGAATAAATCTGTTTTTATATGTTAATATATATTTTTAAATATGTATATTGCAAAATGAAAAAACGTTTGTAAATGTACATTTATATTCTCTTTATTTATTATTTTTACATACTGTTTACATTTTTGAAATAAAATATATTAAATGAAAAAGTGTCTTAAGAGCGTTTACACCTTACGGCATTTCATACAAAGTTTCAAGTCCCTATTTTCCGAAATTACTAAACCAATTTGACGACACGGTTGGCGCAGTGGTTGAGCGATCGACTGCTGCGCTGCGTGTCGCGGGTTCGATCCCCGCACGGAGCAAATATTTGTATGGCCTACAGATAGTTGTTCCGGGTCTGGCTGTTTGTGTATGTCAGTTTAAATGTTTGTAAACGCACCCACGATACAGGAGAAATTCCTAGTGTGGGGCAAAGTTTAAAAAAAAAAAAAAAAAAAACAATGAAACTTAATATGCATAAGCAGGAAATACAGGTCTAAAAAGTTACAAAAAAACTTTTTTATTTTTTGTGTGTAGACTCTTTTTCTTATTTACCGATTGTTTGTAAATGTGTGGACATTGTAGGCCTTATAGATTCCTAGATCCTTGGTAACTTTTTATTTCGTTCTACGTTTTGTAGTAAGCAACGACTTATTGTCGGGCTTACGATGTCCTCCTACTTAAGCACTAACGCTGTAACATAGACATATTGTAAAACCAAATGATTTTAAAAGAGTAACCATGGAGTTTCTTGCCGGTTCTTCTCCATAGGAAACGACCAAACCGAACCAAACACCTTTATGTCGACGTTTTATAAGTGCCCATGTAGGCCTATGTGAAATAAAAATATCTTAATTTTGAATCCGTCTAACAGACGGTCAAAACATTAACATACTAATGTATATTAACATAAATAATATAGGAATAGTCATACTTCGTGACAATTACATTTTGTAAGCTTGTATTGTTCGCATTGTTTCGACATAATGGGCTCTTGTAAACTGTTATTTATTACCTATATTAAAGGGAATTATTTTGACATTGGGAGCAATACAATAGGGCTTAAATTACAAATTGTTTGTTGAACGCCTCGTTGGTCCAGTTAGTTATAATAATCATTATCATATTGTGTGAGTACTATGTACTAGAAAGCTATCATTTACTGGA
The DNA here is from genome assembly GCA_949152445.1 of Cerastis rubricosa. Taxonomy (NCBI): domain Eukaryota; kingdom Metazoa; phylum Arthropoda; class Insecta; order Lepidoptera; family Noctuidae; genus Cerastis; species Cerastis rubricosa. Next base: position 1,745,396 of record OX424551.1, read on the forward strand.
AACCTACGTCTTTTATTGACTTGAATGTGCCCTGGCGGTTGAGAGTATGTCATGTTCACTCAAATGTCACGCTGATGGTGGCGCGTGTGTCGGGTCATTTAGTTCCCTTCAAAATAGTTGAGTTGAATGATGGCTGATCCATGCGTCATGTTTGTAAACGGGCGCTGTCTGTTGTGAGTGGTCATCTCTTAGCTGCCGTGGCTCATTTCGAACTAATTATTTTGTCTTTTAATTGTTCTTTTTGTTTTTACTATGGACATTTATAACGTGCACGTCTTGCTACATCGTTCTCACATAATTTACCATCTCAACTTGAACGATGTAACCGAGGTTTTATTAACAAGATTCTGTTTTATAAGAATGTCCATGGAGTTTCTTGTCCATTCTTCTCCGTAGAGATCTACGCTTTGGAATGGGCAACTACAGTACTTTATGTCTTGTGACTGCGACTGTAGCTTCATTTTTATTGTTGTTCGACTATTCAAAAGTGCCTGTAACTGGCCTACTTGAAATAAATGATTTTGATTTGATTTGATTATTTCTTATAGACTAGCCACACGATTTTCACCCGCTTGAAGTTGTTATAAAAATGTTATTTCCGTTTTTGAATCGGATTTCGGATTACGGTTAACAATTTTAAGGGTTTTAATTATTATGCATGGAACCCTAATTCTTTTTCGAAAATCAAAGTAGGAAAAGCCCCGTCAAAATCGGCCTAGTTGTTTCGCAGATTAGCCGGCACAAACAGACAAAAAATCACGTTTTTATGTTAAAAAAAGTGCGGGTACCGTACCGTTATATTTATATTATACATGTATAAGTAGATAACTTTACTTTTATTATTTAAAATTTTTGTGTAGTACACCACTGACTACCCCCTTTTTTATTTTAATTCCATAATGTCCATCCAAAGGTTGTCTGGAAGATATCGCTATCAGCGATAAGACCGCCGTTTTTATTACCAACCATAAAATTATTAGTTTTATGAACTCGTTATGTTTAATTTTTGGTGTACAAGAAAGTTTTGTTCTACTCTACCGTAAATACTTTCATAAGGTTCAGGAAAAAGCTGTTATTTTGAAATAACAAACAGGCACTTTAATTTTATTTATTTGTATAGAAGATTAATCAGTCCCTCCGCGAATGACCTCTGCTCGGGAGAAAAAAGAGAACCCGAATTGACCCAGATAACCCAGCTAGATCGATTTTTTAACCCCGAAAAGCCCAGTATTTACATCATTTCAAATTACGAAAAATTGACGTTTTTTTTACTATTTTGTTAATTTAAGTCTTCAGAGCTAAACACTTATACCAACCCCTGCGTAAATTACGGGCGTGATATTATGAAACGGTAACTTAATCTGGCACCCTTTCAGCGTCAGTTGGCAAAACATTTTAATTATAACTCATTATATTTCACAATTTTCAGCGGGTTGACGTTACCATGTTCAAAGGGTTGAGTAAAGGTTGTGGTTTTATTGATAAGCGGAGCGAGCAGCGGATAAGGCTGCCCACCTTCGTTCGATAATAATCGGTGACCGAGTTTTTGTAGGAGAAATATAGAACACACTTATAGCAATAGTGCAACGCACACGTCCTACAAAAAGTTGGTTAGAAATCGAGGAAAACAATCAGAGGAAAAATCGGTCCGATTATCTGTCCTACAAAAAGTCTGACGTGGCGGGCCTTATGCTTTCATTACCCAGGAACAGAACAACCTGGACCTCCCTGCGTCGGGCAAATTGTTATTGTGTTTTTCCATCAGGAATTTCTCAGTAGCAGCCACGGTGTCTGGATTGGTGCCCGGTTGATGGCAATAGGCTCGCCCCTTATTACATGGGACTGAAATATAACTGACTGAAATGTGGATAATCTGTATGGTGTCGGACGTAAAAAATAGCACCATCCCATATCTTCCCGTGGGTGTCGTAAGAGGCGACTAAGGGACTTGCCAGAGAATGGGCAGCAGCGTTCTCTGTGCTTTTGTAACAACCGTAGTGCGATCGCCAACCCGCCTGCCAAGCGTGGCGATTATGCCAAAACCCCCTTATGTCAATGTGGCGTTGAGGGAGGCCTATGTCCAGCAGTGGATGTCTTTCGGCTGAAATAATGATGATGATGATGTGCGAAATGTGGTTGTACTATTAAGAACACCTCTGCCTAGCCCTCTGGCGATTACAGGCGTGATGTTTAGGATGTGTGTTTATGTAATTCTGTGTGACTGTTACCCGCTTACGCAAAAATCTGATCGGATTCGGACGTAAGACATATAGAAACATGAGACTTCACGGGCGTAGGGGGCCACCTAATGGCCCCCGGCCACGGTAGGCGCGGGCCTGTGGACGGTGAGTAATGAGCTAGCTCACCGTCCGTCCGTCATTATGATGGCAGGCCGTGTCGACAGAGCGTTCTTGTTCCACGCGCACCTCAAGGAGATGTCAGCAAATCGGAAGGGGTCCGAGAGGGCCGATGCCTAGCCAGGGCTGCGGGACTGTTTGGAAGAGATACCGTGGCCCTGGAACACAAAAGGGCTAAGAAGGAACATGGATGGGTTTTAGTCAGTACAAGTCTGACATTCCCTTCCGCTGCGCTCAGAGCGGGAGGGGTAATTTGAAGATTTACCATCCGTAAAAAAAAAGAATACAGAAACACCATAACCTTGGCTGGACATAGGATACTTTTTATCCTGGCAGTAAGTTCCTGTGGGATAATTACCCACTTTAACGTGGAAAACCGCTGACAAATGCTTTTTGAAGTGATACCTTCTTTAGCACTGTTGTGATTTGAAAGTCGATGAAACGAAAAAGCGACAGTAAAAAGAGACAGGCACATTTTAACGTGGGAGAAAATGAGATAGGAAGCATTATACGGTGATTCCTAGGTTCGTGGTTCTCGATGTGCCATAACCTTTATCCTATACGGTCTTCAATTTAATTATTTACACTATTTTCATTCTTGGCAAACCCGCTCGTCCTCCTTCCTGTCCTGACAGAACCTGTCCAGCTCGTCCCGCCATCTCCTTCGTGACTTGATAGCATTTTAAACCGGTGTTTTTAAATCTTAGCTGTATCAACGCTTTATATGTATACTCAGTCTGTGTAACCGCCGTTAAAAAGTAGGTTTTTAACGAGAATTTTTAACTGAAAGGAAACTTTAATGGGCTTTTAAAACTAGCGATGAAACAAGTTTTAATTAATTACGTCAAAACTATACTAGCTTATACCTGTGACTTGCCTTGAAGAAAAAAGTCATTAAAGAAAGTTTCAAAATACATTTTTAAGGGGTAGTATTTAAGCGATCGACTATAAATTTAAAATCAGGCTGTCATAAATACTGATTATGGCGTACTGAAATACTAAGTGAGCGACAGACTAAGAGCGAACACAAATATTGAAAACGGCGACTTAAAAATAAAAATTTGAGGACATAAGTTATTCAGAATGATCAGCATAATAATTCTTAAGCGAACAAATCTAAATTACTGATTGCGCAACAAAATACTCAAATTTAGGCTTAGTCGACGTAGCCCCATTACGCGGGGCTCCTATTTCTGTCTGCAGGGTTTAAAGTAACCTAACACGAAGGGGATGTCGGGGTCTTAGTTCGCTCGCTCCGCTCGCTCACTAGACCCTGCCATCCACTTCAACCCTAACCTGTCTGAGTCGGGGTACCGCAGGTCCCGAGCTCGCTTCGCTCGCTCTCGAGTCCGCAACCACAGGTAACGACATCATTCGAATCCCAAAACGGTATTTTTTTAAGTAATTCATGTATCAACTCAAATCGGTTTTATAATCTACTCACCTTGTATTATTTTCGCTCACTCTTACTGATTGTGGGATGACTCTTACTGAGTGCCGTTTTTGTCGCTCACTCAGTATTTTTTTCGCTCGACTTAGTTTTTGATTCGGCCACTTGGAATTTTTGTTGCTAGCTTAGACTTAAATGTTTTCCACTGCTAGCAGCTCATTAACAGTAGTCCATTATATTATTTATTCGCTCGGTTTATTATTTCCCATTTTTAAGTGGATCAAATATATAAGTTTATTAACGTACATGGTCACTATCACTATCAATAACACTTGTAACGGGATATTTACCATGTTTATTATTTGTTTTGAGTTCCCGATATTTCGGAGCTGTTGCAAACGCCATGATCATGGATAAACTGACGTTATTGCGGGTGGGTGTTTATGTGCAGACAAATAACAAACATGGGAAATATCCCGTTACCGGTGTTATGGATACCTCGTTGATATTCTCGCGTGACCTTCGCGACGTTTGGACAAAGTGTTATTGGTTTTTTTTTTTTTTTGGGGTTTTTAGAAGCTGCTCCGTGCCTCGAAAAGCATGTTATGCCGTTGGTCTCGGCTGTCATTTGTAGATCTTTTGGCAGTCGTTACAGTTTGGCAGTGCCCGAAATTCTCTCAACCAGTTTTACAGTGGGGTATCGTATTACTCAGTACTAACTGGATTGTGGATTACAGATAGGCAGTCGCTTCATGTAAAATACTGGTACTCAGCTGCATCCGGTTGAACTGGAAGCCGACCCCAACAAAGAAACAAACACAGGCAGATGATGACTGAGTTGGAGTCCGTATTTGTGGCCGGCTGGTGGCGATCACCTTCTATTACACAAGATTTAAATTACATGTAAAAGTGGAACTATACGTACACCTCATTATCTGCCTGCCTTTTCCCAAACTATCTTGGGGTCGGCTTCCAGTCTAACCGGATGCCGCTGAGTACCAGTATTTTACATGAACCGACTGCCTATCTGACCTCCACAACCCAGTAGCTGGGTAATGCTATACCCCTTGGTAAGACTGGATGTCAAACTTTCGTTTACGTTTACTGGCTCGTATACATACAGACATAAATATCATCATCATCATCATCATCAGCCTATAATGTTCCCACTGCTGGGACACAGGCCTCCTCTCTATGAGAGGTGAGCTGTAATCCACCATGCGGGCCCAATGCGGGTTGGTAGATGTCACATGTCTTCGAATTTTTAGTTCTAGTATATGCCGGTTTCCTCACGATGTTTTCCTTCACCGTTTTTGAGAGCAGCGGTGATGATATAAATTACACAAAAAGGAAACTGCGAGCATAGCCCTCTCCATTGCCTTTTGGGTGACTTAAAGCCTTCTGATGAGCCTTCTTCTGCGAACCGGAAGACGATGCGTTGGAGGGCCTCCCACTAGGTGGACCGATGACCTGGTGAAGGTTACGGGGATCCGCTGGATGCGAGTCGCACGGGACCGGTCAATTTGGTGACACTTGGGGGAGGCCTATGTCCAGCAGTGGACGTCTTTCGGCTGAAATGATGATGATGATGTACCCGGGAAAAACCCAGGACCAAATTCTCAGCAGTTGACCACTGGACCAACGAGTTAGGTCTACTATATGCATAGCTAATGCTCGTAAACGTCTACCAAAGAATCCATATTTCCCTGTTTCTAAAGAACTGCAGTATAAACGTAGTAATTACGGCAAACAGCTAAGCCAAAGCGTTTTAAAACAGTCTTGTGGAACGTTTTTCAATTGCAAAGAGTAAAAAAGTAGGTCATTTCTGAAGAAAGTAGTTGCTTCTCAATGGCTTCTAAAATGCAGTACTTATAATGGTTGCGTACCCAAAAGGTCTCCTGGGATTCTTTTATTAAACAGGGCGCCTTCTTCAAGGTTTTTACAAGGCAGCCTCGTTGGTCTGGGTTCGAATCCCAGGACGGGCAGAGTATTACTCATCATCATTATCATTTTACCAGAAAGACGCCCACTGCTGGACATAGGCCTCCCCAAAGGCCTCATTGACCAGTTCTGTGCGACTCCCATCCAGCGGATACCCGCAACCAACACGTCATCGGTCCACCTAGTGCGAGGCCTTCCAACGTATCGTCTTCCGGTTCGCAGAAGAAGGCTCATCAGAAGGCTTTAAGTCACCCAAAAAGCAATGGAGAGGGCTATGCTCGCAGTTTCCTTGCGTGATCAAATCAGAAATGAGGACATCCGAAATGGACAAGGTTACCGACGTAGCCCGAAGAATTGCCAAACATAAGTGGCAGTGGGTAGGGCACATTGATCGCAGAAAGGATGGCCGATGGGGCCGACAAGTTCTGGAATTGCGAGTGTTATTGGGTTTTTCCATAGGGGTTTTCTCAGTAGCAGCCACAGTCTAGATTTCTGCCCGATTGATGGCAATAGGCTCGCCCAGATTGCATTGGACTTAAATAGTTATAATGACGTAATGTTGGTGTACTATTAGGTACAGCTCTGCCTGACCATTCAGGCGTGATGTTCTGTTGTATTACGTAGATATCATTAACAGAAACGAAGGTTTACTAGGAAATCTATCTATATATATATATATAAATAAATAAAAAGTGAAGTTCTGACTGACTGACTCATCAACGCCCAGCCCAAACCCTTGAACCTAGAAAACTGAAATTTTGCACAGATTCCCATCATAAAGAAGGTTTTTCGAAATTCAACCCCTAAGGAAGTTAAATAAGGGATGAACGATTGTATGGAAATCGGTCATTTTTAAGTTAGTAGCATGAAAATTCATACAATCTAATTTACAAGCTTCTGGTTAGAAATAAATAAATACATATTTATTAAGCATTCGTGAGAATTTAACCCCTAAGAGGGTTAGATAGGGTCGAAAGTTTATATGCCGAATCCGTCACTTTTGAAGTAAATTTTGAAGTTTCTGAGCAAAAATAAATGATTACATAATTATTTCGTCGTTTTGGGAAATTCTACCCCAAACGGGAATAAAGGGGCGGAAACATTAGAAGGTATAACAAAAATGGTCTGATCAGCTTGAAATTTACTATTTGTGTTTCTTGATTGAATTGATATAGGTACACGTATATCGACGCTTTTGGAAATTCCACCCCTCAGACGACATAAGGGGTGGCATTTTTTTGTTTTGAAGTGTTAGCACGTTTGTATGGACAAATATGTTAAAAAAAAACTACAAAAGTCGTTTTCGTGGTCGCTGACAATGGAAATGAAAATCCAAGATGGCGCCGAGGAAAACTTTCTGTGTTTCCTTCATGGGTGTCATTTTCATGGATTTCGGGGGCGCTGATAACGAAAATGAGGTCAAAATGAAAATCCAAGATCGTGCCGAGTTAAATTTTCTGTTTTTCCTTCATGGGTTTGGTTTTCGTGGTTTTCCGAGTCGCCGATAACAACATGAGAATTTTCTTCAGCGCCATATTGGTTTTTTTTTTGACCTCATTTTCTAGGTGCAAATAATGAAATTTAAAATACACAATGTCTCAATATCCTCCCTTAGGCTATTTCTGGCATTGATGTGAGAACTGTTTTTCACATCAATGCCAGTATTTTACATACTCCGAAATGAGCTCTGCGAGTAACTAAGTAATTTTAGCCCCACAAGGAAACACCGCAAACGTCATTTGCAAAGAGGTGGTAGGATAATTCATTATTAATATAGTTTTCAGGGAGTTTATTAATACCAAGATATACTTTTGCTCACCAGAATTATTTCTCTGGCTTCTTACTTTGATTATCCTATACATACACTTACGTGCGAGCGAAGCTGCAGCCAACAACTATTATCTACAAGGTGTTGTTTTGCATCCTCGTCAAAATTCATGATGTTGTCACAAAAGACATAAATAATCAATATAAATTACGGTACCTAGTAAATTATTAAAAAAACACTGCGTTTTTTTGTTGTTTAAGTTTGTCAATATTTCAGAATAACCCCCTTAACGTGGTTTAGGGATTATAAAATTATCGAAAAAATGTTTGAGGTTTTTTGTTTGTGTGTAAGCGACGTTATAAGGCGGGAATCAGACGGCCCGTGTTCAAAACACAGGTGGTTCACAGTTACCAATTTCAGTAAATAAATAAAAAAAAGAAAATTACCTACTCATTTTATTATTGATTCGGGTCGAGAATCATTAGCATAGTTACTTTCTAGAATTTGACGAGGTTGCAAAACAACACCTTTTATAACATTTAAATAACTATTTTCGACATTATATTGCGGGGTAACACATTAATGTAGGCAATTTCCGAAATCCACGCGGGCCAAGCCGCGGGCAGAAGCTAGTTGGAAATAAATGTTATTATGGATAAGATGAATGTCATCAGAAGAGGGGTATATGAAAAAGTATTTGATTCTAAGAATAACTGTCTTATTATAACTGATGTAGAAGCACTCTTATGAGCGTTTACGCCTTATGACATTTCATACATTTCATGTCCTTATTTTCCGAAATTACTCAACCGATTTTAATGAAACTTCGTACGCATCAGCAGGAAAAATAGTGAGCTAAAAATAGTGTTACAGCTAAATTAGACCGATTTTAAATTATATATTATACAAACAGAAATTTCCAATTATCTTAGAAGACATTTCAAAAATGATTTTCGGTAACATTTTATACCTCTGTATCCTGCTTATGCGAATTAAGTTTGATTAAAATCGGTTAAGTCATTTCGGAACATAAGGACTTGAAAGTTTGTATGAAATGCCGTAAGCTGTTAACGCTCTCAACGTAGCTGAAGCCAAACTCCTCGGAGATATCGGGCGTGATAATGTGGCGTATTATGAATCTAATAACAATGTGAATCCGTTTCAAACTTCACCAGCTTATAAAATCGGGGGACAAAAAAACAGACCAATTGTTTATCATCATCATCAGCCTATTTTGTTCCCACTGGGACACAGGTCTCCTCTCTATGAGAGGGATTGGGATAGTGCCGGTAGGTAGATGTCACATGTCACCGATTTTTTTGTTCTAGGACATGCCGGTTTCCGCACGATGTTTTCCTTCACCGTTTTTGAGGGCAGCTGTGATGAAATAAATTACACAAAATAATGCGCGTGCTTGGGTTCGAACCCATGGCTTACTGCTCGTAAGTCGGGGCTGCCACCACTGGGCCACCGCTGCTCTCTAGTTGTTTATAATACCGCTTAATCTTGGTAGCAGCTTTTCGTAACAGGAACTGTTACAAAAAACAACGTGGCTAAAATAAACGTTATTTATTTGCCAACGTTATTTTTAGACGACATTAATTAAGAGAAAATCGTTGGCGTTTGTTTGTAGAACAAGAACATAATTGTGTAACACAATATCTCTGCTCGGGTCTGATTTAATGAGAAGCTCGTGGCTAAATAATAACAGCCGCACGGGTCGATCTTTAAAGTTAAGCCGTGCTTGCGGAGGTTGGTCCGTAGATGGATGACCATAATTACCATAGATCGGAGTAGGTAGATCGAATTGGGGTCATTGATCCGAAACGTTAATATTAATATTGACATTCCTCCGGAATTGGTTGATTTGATTGAAATTTAAGTGCAACAATTTATAAGAAGTTGTGCCATAAAAAAGACAATATATATATATATATATTAATGCTTCGATCGGAATATATATTAATGCTTCGATCGGAATTCGATTGCTTTTATTATTCAACAACAGATAAATAATAAATTAATTTAGTTTTGATATCTTCCTTTAAATTTTGAATTGAGTAGTAATAATATCACTACCAACATTAACAATATTTAATTGAATCCGGAAATACCCGGAATTACTTTCCGGAAAAATGGCTTATCCATGTAATTCTTTCTGTGTGCATTTATGATACAAGTACCAAAAATGAATCTACCTACTCCGATCACTGATAATGACATACCGAGTTTCCTCCGTGCTTCGGATTGCATATCAAGCCGTTGGTCCCAGCTGTCGTTTGTAGATCTTTGACGGTCGTTACGAGTAGTCAGAAGCCGAAAGTCTGACATCCAGTCTTACCAAGGGGCGATACCCCTTGTAATACCCGGAATTACTTTCCGGAAAAATGGCTTATCCATGTAATTCTTTCTGTGTGCATTTATGATACAAGTACCAAAAATGAATCTACCTACTCCGATCACTGATAATGACATACCGAGTTTCCTCCGTGCTTCGGATTGCATATCAAGCCGTTGGTCCCAGCTGTCGTTTGTAGATCTTTGACGGTCGTTACGAGTAGTCAGAAGCCGAAAGTCTGACATCCAGTCTTACCAAGGGGTATCGTATTACCGAGTAACTGGGTTGTGGAGGTCAGATAGGCATTGGCTTTATGTAAAATACTGGTACTCAGCTGCATCCGGTTAGACTGGAAGCCGACCCCACTATAACTTTGGAAAAGGCTAGGCAGGTGATGATTCGTTAACTGTTGCAGAGAGTCTGCTATCTACTAGTATTATCCGCCAGTGCTATCGGCCAGTACTAGTTGCCTTTAGATATTTTAAGTAAAGCTTAAACAACATTTCAACGCCAACTAGAAATATTAAAATCGACATTTTCTGCGTATATTTTCAGTAGCAAATCAAATTACAGTTCTCTGCACCTTAACATTTTAACTCCAGATATTGAATAAGTATTTACAGAAGTTTCACTACGTAATTCTTAATATCACGCCTGCACTTCCTGCGGGGGTAAGCTACGCCGAGGTGTAGCAGATACAAATATTTTTTGCTGGTTATGATAAGAGCGTTTACACCTTACGGCATTTCATACAAACTTTCAAGTCATTATTTTCCGAAATGACTGAACCGATTTTAATGAAACTTAATACGCATAAGCAGGATACGTACATAGGTCTAAAAAGTTACCAAAAAAATATTTTCGAAATGTCTTTAAAAAAAAATGATATTTCGAAATTTCTGTTTCTACTAAGTAATATATAATCGGTATAATTTAGCTGTAACACTGTTTTTTGCAATATGTTTTTTTTTTATTAAGTTTTTAGACCTATATATCCTGCTTGCTTATGCGTATGAAGTTTCATTAAAATCGGTTCAGTCATTTCGGAAAATAAGGACTAGAAAGTTTGTTTGAAATGTTGTAAGGCGTAAACGCTCTTAAGAATAATTACAAAGTGGAATATTAATAGAAAAGGACACGGTGTGCAAAGTTGGTCACTTACTGAACAACAGAAGTCCAAACTCAAGATTTGCCAGAGAGCAATGGAGCGCAGCATACTAGGTCTCAAGCGTACAGATCGCGTAAGAAACACTACGCTGCGCTCCATTAATCAAGTTACAGATGTTGGAGAAAAAACAGCCAAGCAGAAGTGGTAGTGGGTTGGCCACGTAGCACGAATGCGCCCGGCGAGACGGGTAACGATCGTCACTCACTGGACGCCTGTTGGAGGACATCGCCGTCGAGGTAGACCGCGGCGAAGGTGGTGTGACGATCTGATCTTGTTTGCGGGGCGAACATGGCCAGATATTGCACAGGACATAGAGGTTTGCAAGAAGAAAGGGGAGGCCTATGCCCAGCAGTGAAACACTCAATAGCCTGAGAAAAAAAAAAACATTGTTTGGGCATGACATGTGATGGTGAGGAATGAGAAAAATTTCGTGAGGAAAGTTTTGAGTATAAATGTGGATGGGTATATGAGTAGATCAAAGACCAAAGAAACGATGGATATTGGACTTGTGAAAGTTGATATGGCAAAACAAGAGTTGTCTGATGAGATGACGAGTAATAGAGAAGTATTGAAGAAGAAGACATGCTGCGACCCCAAATGACTTGGGATAAGGGCAAGATAATGATGATAATTTCTAGCAAATTAAAGCTACAGTTGATTTTCTGTAACTCCCTACCTAGTGTACAAAAGTATTCGTAGCTAACGAGGAGCAAACTCCGCTTTACCTACCTACGACCCCTAGTTGAGAGCGACATAGCTCGGGATTTATTTACACGATCTTTTTTTCAATTCATACTAAATTTGAAAGGCATGAATTTAATATTTTTATGAAAGAACAACTAAGCATTCTGTACATCAAACTAAATAACTCTGAAAATTATTGCTGTGAAACGATTTTTTGATTTCGAACTATTAGCTTGGAGAGCAGTGGTGGCCCAGTGGTGGCAGCTCCGGCTTACGAGCAGTAAGCCGTGGGTTCGAACACATGCAGGCGCATTACTTTGTGTAATTTATTTCATCACCGCTGCCCTCAAAAACGGTGAAGGAAAGCATCGTGAGGAAACCGGCATGTCCTAGAACTAAAAATACGAAGACATGTGACATCTACCAACCCGCACTGGACCCGCGTGTTGGATTACAGCCCACTCCCTCTAGAGAAGAGGCCTGTGTCCCAGCAGTGGGTACATAATAGGCTGATGATGATTAGCTTGTTCATTAGCAATCGGTGCGAATAAAAAAAACTTAATAACGATAAGTTCTGTAAATTAATTATCCCCTTTTCCAAACATTAACATTTCAGAAATAAATGATTATAATGAAAATGAATTTAATGAAATGCCAACATCTGCTGCCTTTAATAAAGCTTACTTTCGAGCAACAATTATCAATAAATAATTGAGTTTAAATGGTTCGCTTGTTGTATAATTGACGTTTGTTTTAATGTTTATAAATTTTGCAACAAATAAGGGTTGTGCGTTGTTTACACATAAATTGTTTTTCAAATTACCATTTCATAGATTAATCAATACGCAGAATACTTACTTTGAAGAAATTTTAATCATCGATTTTTGTTTTAAATAAAGTTTAATATTAGAATATTCATATTATAGAATAAAAAAAAAACCGGCCAAGTGCGAGACGGACTCGCGCACGAAGGGTCCCGTACCGTTTAAAAAGAGAGCAAAAAAAATACCTTTTAGTTTGGGAGCCCCCTTAAATATTTATTTTATTTCTTTTTTAGTATTTGTTGTTACAGCGGCAACAGAAATACATAATCTGTAGAAATTTCAACTGGCTAACTATCATGGTTCATGAGATACAGCCTGAGGACAGACGGACGGACGGACGGACAGCGAAGTCTCAGTAATAGGGTCCCGTTTGACCCTTTGGGTACGGAACCCTAAAAAAACAAATATTCTTCATCCACATATTGTTTCACTCACATGTTGTTATTGTTATACTCGAAGGCAAAACGCCTCAGGCATGGTGCAGGGGTGTGGTGGTACTCTTCTTCAAAAAGGGCGACAATGCCCGGTTGAAGAACTATAGGCCCATCTCACTTCTAAGCCATGTCTACAAGTTGTTTTCAAGAGTCATCACGAATCGTCTCGCGCGCAGGTTTGACGATTTTCAGCCTCCCGAACAGGCCGGATTCCGAAAAGGCTTTAGCACCATAGACCACATACATACGCTGCGACAGGTTATACAGAAGACCGAAGAGTACAACCTGCCTCTCTGTTTAGCGTTTGTGGACTACGAGAAAGCCTTCGATTCGATCGAGACTTGGGCTGTACTGCAGTCTCTCCAACGGTGCCAAATTGATTATCGGTACATCGAGGTGTTGAAGTGTTTGTACAAAAACGCCACCAAGTCAGTCCGACTTCAGGACCAGACCTCGGAACCTATCCTTCTGCAGCGAGGTGTGAGACAGGGAGACGTCATATCTCCGAAACTGTTCACCGCTGCACTGGAGGATATTTTCAAGGTTCTGGACTGGAGAGGGCTAGGCATCAACATCAATGGCGAGTACATCTCTCACCTTCGATTTGCCGATGATATAGTGGTTATGGCTGAGACCATGGAGGACCTCAGTACAATGCTCGATGACCTCAGTAGAGCTTCTGAAAGAGTGGGTCTTAAAATGAACATGGACAAAACCAAGGTCATGTTGAATGCCCATGTAACACCCACTCCTATCAAGATCGGAGACTCTACTATCGAAGTTGTAGACGACTATGTCTACCTGGGACAAACGGTCCAGTTGGGTAGGTCTAACTTCGAGAAAGAGGTCAATCGTCGAATCCGACTCGGCTGGGCAGCGTTCGGGAAGCTGCGTGGTATCTTCTCGTCCAACTTACCGCAGTGTCTCAAGACGAAAGTTTATGACCAGTGTGTGTTGCCAGTGATTACATACGGGACCGAAACGTGGCCGCTCACAATGGGCCTCATCAGAAGGCTCAAAGTCACCCAAAGGGCAATGGAGAGAGCTATGCTCGGAGTTTCCTTGCGTGATCAAATCAGAAATGAGGACATCCGCAAGAGAACCAAGGTTACCGACGTAGCCCGAAGAATTGCCAAACTTAAGTGGCAGTGGGCAGGGCACATTGCTCGCAGAACAGATGGCCGATGGGGCCGAAAAGTTCTGGAATGGCGACCGCGAACCGGGAGACGATGCGTTGGAAGGCCTCCCACTAGGTGGACCGATGACCTGGTGAAGGTTTCGGGGATCCGCTGGATGCGAGTCGCACGGGACCGATCAATGTGGCGACACTTGGGGGAGGCCTTCCAACGGAGGCCTATGTCCAGCAGTGGACGTCTTTCGGCTGAAATGATGATGATGACATATTGTTTGTTTCATATAAAACTTTAATTACCAAGAATAACATTTTATCGAATGACAGTTTCTAAAATTGATGCCTTTTAAAAATGCATACCCTCCTATAAAATTACAACACCGCGTTCACAAAAATAATGCAGGTAAATTCTTGTCAAGCAGGAAAACAATCTTGTTATTCTTACTTATAATGTCTATGCCTGTAAGTAAGCATGCAGCGGTCTGTATGGTGTCGGACGTAAAGAATAGAACCATCCCATATCTTCCCGTGGGTGTCATAAGAGGCGACTAAGGGACTTGCCAGAGAATGGGCAGCAGCGTTTTTCTGTGTTTTTGTAACAACCGTACTGCGATCGCCAACCCGCCTGCCAAGCGTGGCGATTATGGCAATGCCCTCCAAAATGTCAATGTGACTTGGGGGAGGCCTATGTCCAGCAGTGGACGTCTTTTGGGCTGAAATGATGATGATGAAGCATGCAGCGTACAAGCAAGCATGCAGCGTGCAAGCAAGCATGCAGCAGGTCCGGATTGCTCAGACTCAGGCCAGGCGGCGAGCGTTAGAAACCACCTGCTCATCAGCTTGCGGGCCGTCTTGCCCCTTCGCGCCTACGCGGGCTTAAATTACACTCTAGGGGGAGGGCAGACAAGCCTACGTAGAGTCGTTACCGATTGTTTCTGTCGTTTTGTAGCAGAACATGTTGACTTTTAAAGACAATATTTTAATTTAAGGTTAAAAATTATATTTTATAGAAATTGCAATTTTACATTTTTGTTGAAATAAAATACCATGGAAACATACATCGAACAAACAATTTTCGTTAAAAAATAATTCAACTGTTTGATAAGTTTGTTAAATAAAAATTTGTGATTATAAACTTAATTGACTTGAGCTGTGATCAGTACAACATACATATAGATGTACATAGAACAGTACATTCTACATAGACGACGTATTGTGACGTACCACATAATATTGGAATAGTTCGACATCTGGAATTACTGGCGATGGTGGTTTTGACGGGCCACGAAACAGGCGACGTCAAACTCAAACTCAAAGCATTTATTTCAATTAGACCAATACAGGCACTTCTGAAAATCAAAAAACAAAAAAACGCGTAGGTACAGTCCCCGTCACAAGGCATAATAACTTGTGAAAGTACTGTAGTTGCCCATTCCAAAGCGTATAGCGTATTATAAGCGTAAGTTGCAATAGATATAAATTCAAAGCATTTATTTTTCACAGGCACTTTAAAATTATCAAAAGACAATTCCATTCCAAAGAGTGGGTTCCTATTAAGAAAAAAGGCTATAAAATTAAAGAAAACATACTATTAATAATAACCAATGTCATCCAATTTGTCAATTGCCAAGGACCTCGACCAATACCTGGTCACGCTATTATTTACTCCTTTTCTATCATATCATTTCTCACACAATCCATTTAACTTTTCTTTGGTCTCCTTCTCCCTCTCCAACCATCAACATTTCTATTCATCACTAGCTGTCCGGACAGACATCGTTCTGACAAAAGTTAATAGTTTTTTCGTTTTTTTTTTTTGTATTAAAACCTTCCGTTGATTTTAAGGAACATGTAAAAAAAATATTGCCGAATTGGTGCAGCCATTCTTGAGTTATGCGCTTACCAACATTATTTTTATTTATATAGAGATGTCCGACGCAACTTCGTTTGCGTCACATTTTCCCCGCTTTCGCAACATTTTTCATTGCTGTTCCACTTCTCTTGGTCGTAGCGTGATGGTATATAGCCTATAGCTTTCCTCGATAAATAAGCTATATACCACTGAAAGAATTTTTCCAATCGGACCAGTAGTTTTGGAGCCTATTCAATGCAAACAAACAAATTTTTCCTCTTTATAATATTAGTTTAGATTTTAGTCACATCTGTTCCATCCCTCCTCATCACATGTCCATACCAAGACAAACGACTCCCTATAATTTTATCTTCCTATTTCCACTGTTAGCTAACTTCGTGGCCACACTGGCAACCAGCGTGCCATCGATCTTATAATCCAGTGGAAGCCGCAACTGGAAGTCTTTGACTTAGTTCATCTCATTTGAATGTTATGCGAATTTTGAAGCCGCGACTTTTGAAGTCTCAGCTTTGTTTAAGGAATAGTTTCTTGTGAGAGTTTAAGTTTAAGATTAGGAGGAGATTGTGTTGTGGCTAAAGTGGTTGTAACCGCAAGTGACTGCTAGCTTTGTAGTGCGAGTTTGATCCCTGGCTCAATAAATTATAGTGTTTTGTATAAAGAAGTTAGCATTATCAGCATCTGCCTAGCCTTTTCCCAAATTATGTTGGGGTCGGCCTTCCAGTCTAACCGGATTCAGCTGAGTATCAGTATTTTACATGAAGCGACTGCCTATCTGATCTCCACAACTCAGTAACTGGGTAATATAATAAATAGTAGCCGAAAATCTGACATCCAGTTTTACCAAGGGGTATCCCCTTGGTAAAACTGGATGTCAGATTTTCGGCTTCTGACTACTCGTAACGACTGTCAAAGATCTACAAATGACAGCCAGGACCGACGGCTTATCGTGCTTTCCGAGGCACGGAGGCAACTCGGTATGTAATTAAGGTCATTGATCACCCATCAACGGACCAACCTCGGCAAGCACGGCTTAATCTTAAAGATCGACCCGTGCGGCTGTTATTATACAGCCACGAGCTCCACTGTCATAGTTATTGCTTGATTGTTCATGAGAATTCTTAACTTTTCCTTGCGCGCCTCAATGAGATGTCAGCAAATCAGAAGGGGTCCGAGAGGGCCGATACCTGCCGGGGATGCGGGACTGTTCGAAAGAGATACCGTGGCCCTGGAACACAAAGGGCTAAGAAGGAACATGGATGGGTTAAAGGAACATGGATGGGTTTTAGTCTGACACTGCCCTGCGCACCGCCCAGAGCAGGAGGGGGGCGGGTCATTTGATGATTTTCCAGCAGAAAAGAATAAGTCGGCGCAAAACGTTTTATTTTTAAAGGTTATGCTCATCCTTTGGCCAAATTATAAGCTACTCCTCTGGTCTTATTATTGGTTAATTATCATCATCTGCCTAGCCGTTTGCCAAACTATCTTGGGGTCGGCTTCCAGTCTAACTGGATGCAGCTGAGTACCAGTATTTAACATGAAGCGACTGCCTATCTGACCTCCACAACCCAGTAACTGGGTAATACGATACCCCTTGGTAAGACTGGATGTTAGACTTTTGGCTTCTGACTACTCTTAACGACTGTCAAATATCTACAAATGACAGCCGGGACCAATGGTTTAACGTGCTTTCTGAGGCACGCAGGAAACTTGGTATATAATTATGGTCACCCATCCACTGAGCAACCTCGGCAAGCGGCCCGTGCGGCTGTTATTATTTACCCACGCACGACACGTTACAAATAATCCACTATTTAAATAAAATATGTGCATACAATCTGTTTGACACATAACAAGCGCGAACCTGACCTGTTGTTGATATACAAAAAAAAAAAAATATAAAACACAAAAAATGTTTCTAGCTATCTGACTACCTACGTTCGTTATAGACTTTGAAACCATCCAACCGAAGTGCCCCAAACCACTTTCATAAGGTCATAATGCGAAGATGATTTTGGGCTATAATGACACTGAAAAAATTTGCATTGCAACGAAATGAGTATAGAGCTAGTTTTTAAATAAAACTCTTAAAAAATATAACCCAATCCCTCTAAAAGTTGAAACGTCTCTCGCTAAAGAACATTAATTATAACTCTTTCCTTAACCAACATAATCACCGCTACTAAGTATGTAATCCCCGCTGTAATCGCCGGCGGTGCTCATCACCACATTGAGCTCATTTCCGCCATTATATCACACTTCGTCCTCACAACCGGTTATGCAGGGCTGGCACAAAACTGCAGGATATCAATAACACTTGTAACGGGATATTTACCATGTTTAATATTTGTTTTGAGTTCCCGATATTTCGGCGCTGTTGCAAACGCCATGATCACGGATAAACTGAAGTTATTGCGGGTGGGTGTTTATGAGCAGACAAATCGGTCTACCCTCTTTCTTGTTAGTTTTTTGCGCTCCGTAGCACTACCACTGTCACTCACAACTCGATTCTGTTCCCGATACACGAAACTCATTGTCCACTCGCGAACTTTTTACGGCACTTTTTCGGTTTTTACACAGTTGAACCACTGGATTCCAGGCTCTTGACGGTTGAAACCCATTCCGTAAATATCCCGTTACAAGTGTCAGTGACCATATCAGCTTAAAAACTTAAGCTACAGTTTTATTACGACTTCTTTATTTAGACTAGAGGAGCTCATGGCTAAATAGTAACAGCCCCTCGGGTCGATTTTCCGGTTGAACCGCGCTTGCTCGGGTTGGTCCATGAATTGGTGAATCCTAATTACATACCGCGTTTCCTCCGTGCCTCGGAAAGCATGTTAAACCGTTGGTCCCGGCTGTCAATTGCAGATCTTTGACAGTCACTGTCAGTTGTGACTGGTCATCTTTTGGCTGCCACGGTTTATTTTTAAATACTTTATTTTTGGATTACTGATTCAATCTTTTACTCTGGACGCTCTTAACTTGCCCGTATTTCTACATCGTTCTCACATATTTGTAATTCTTAACATAAATGATGTCAAGATTTTGTAACATATTTTGATTTAAAAGAGTGTCCATGGAGTTTCTTGCCTATTCTTCTCCATAGAGATCTACGCCTTGGAATGGGCAACTACAGTACTTTCACAAGTTATTGTGCCTTGTGACTTGGGACTGTAGCTTCGCGTTTTTTTTTATTACTTTCAAAAGTGCCTGTAATGGTCTAATTGAAATAAACGCTTTGAGTTCGAGTTTTACAGTCGTTACAGGTAGTCAGTGGTCCTAAGTCTGATAACCAGTCTTCCTAAGGGATATCGTATTACCCAGAACAAACTGGGGGGTGGACGCCAGATAGGCAGTCCATGTAAAATACTGGTACTCAGCTGCATCCGGTTAGACTGGAGGCTAATCCTAATATAGTTGGGAAAAGGCAGTCAGATTATGTCTTGTTAAGATACGGTGAACGCTCCAAGATAGCTCGTAAAATTAACATATTCTGTTAATGTATCAAATGCATGCAATGCTACTTGCATTGTTTTCGTTCAATTAAACAATTACAAAAAAAAATAGAAAGTTGAAGTTAGTTGCACTTTTCCAAAACCGGGAATTCATGGAGAGAAACGTAATTTACATGATAAAAAAAAACAATGATTTCACTCTCAATTCCACTTTAAGAGCGATTATACCCTATGAAAATGATTTTTAGTAACTTTTTAGACCTATGTATACTGCTTATGCGTAGGAAGTTTCATTAAAATCTGTACAGTCATTTCGAAAAATTACGTCTTGAAAGTTTGTATGAAATGCCGTAGGGTATAAACGCTCTTAATATACAAAATAAACTGATACTGATACTGTTGGTCTGCGTCATCCCACTGCTGGGCAAAGGCCTCTCCCCATGACTTCCAATTGTCTCCATCCAGGGCCAATGTGGACCACTGGTCGCTACTCTTGTCTAGCTCGTCCCGCCATCTTCTACGAGGTCTACCACGACGCCTTCTGTCTGTGTATACAAAATAAAAAAATCAAAAAAACCATCATTAAAGCATCCCACGTCCGATAATTCATGAGAACTAATTTTAGAGAGTTTTTTCAAAGACTGACAAACAGTTTTCGAATTTAGATTTAGTCAGTTGTTTCAACCCTAGGTATCTCGCGACCGCCGCACCGCGGTCGTCGGCGCGTTCAATTTCCGCCAACATTTTAATAATTCGCTAAACCATACCCGCGCCGGACCCTCGCCACAAACCAGGTATCTATTCAGAAGGTCCGAAGGAAATCGTAATCTATTTATTAAATCAAACTGGTTTGTATCAATAACACTTGTAACGGGATACTTACTATGTTTATTATTTGTTTTGAGTTCCCGATATTGACTGTGATAGTGGTACGGAGCGCAAAAAACGAACAAAAAAGAGAATAGACAGACTTGTCTGCACATAAAATAAACAAACTATTAGAGTTTCTACTCACATGCGATTACCAAACTACTGTGATATTCTTAAAACTTTAAGATAAAAAAGATATATTCATTAAGAAAAAGTTAATATCCGTCCATACAAAACACTACACACATTACACAACACAACACACCGACCTCCAACACACACATCATCTGCACCCACACCCGCAATACAACACACACAAACACAACACACATCAAATCAAACCAACTTTTTATACTTAATTTATAATTTATATTTATTGATGCCTGGAAATTGATTTTTGATTTTTATTATTTCTGTATTTAAAAAAAGCGTTTAACTGAAATGTTCAATCATTGTTAATACCGCTCATAACCCTGGGAAGAGAACTGTGACCTGAAATACAGGCTCAGGTGCATTTTTTTTGCTTAATTCTATCTGCATTAAAATTTGTTCAACATATTATATTTTAAGTAAAGAGTAAGTAAAGAAATAAACTGTATTATCTATATGGAACTGACCTTTTTCCCAATAGCTGTCCATGTAAAGCCCGCGTTTGCTGGCTATTACACCACTAATGTTAGCCGGACGGCCGGTTTAGACCATTAGCTAAATTGTTTAGCGACTAAAATTAATTAACGAGAGTTTAAATGTCTAAATTGTGTTTGAGAGTGTTGGAAATTGTTTTAAAACACATTTTCATTTTATTTATTTACTTTAATTTAATTTATTCAGACAGCAATTGAGTCCATTTTTGTTAGTAAAATACCATTTAGCTTGTATTAGTATTACACAGACAAGGATCAAAAATAATAAAAGCAAACAACAGAGTACGATACGGTACGATAGACCATTTGCTTTAATCATTTATTTATTCAATTAAGGTTCACCAAGAGTTGTTACAGATATTATATAATACAGATAGGAACATATATGTAATTGAGACTTAAATTTAATTGCACAACCAATTTTTATTTATTATTATTATTGTTGTACATAATCTTATTTTACTTAGGTTTTTTTATTATTCCATAATTTCCATCCAAAGGTTGTCTGGAAGATATCGCTATCAGCAATGAGACTGCCGTTGTAACCATAAAATTAGCAATTTTGTAAGCCCGTTATGTTTCTTTTTTGGTGTACAATGAAGTTTTATTCTATTCTATTCTATTCTATTCTATTCTACCCGTTTCACATACACGTACACTCTGACACAAAATGTTAAAACTGTTTTACGTCCGTCACATCACATTCGCAGGTCCAGTTGAAAACCAGCGTTATGCCGAACTGGCCCTATTTGGCGCAGCCGTGAGACACACAATAATTATCCTCTTTTTTTGTTTAGAAGTAAGTATTTTTTGTTAATTTTTAGGGTTCCGTACCTCGAAAGGAAAAAACGTAACCCTTTTAGGATCACTTTGTTGTCCGCCCGTCTGTCTGTC
Source organism: Cerastis rubricosa (assembly GCA_949152445.1). Classification (NCBI taxonomy): domain Eukaryota; kingdom Metazoa; phylum Arthropoda; class Insecta; order Lepidoptera; family Noctuidae; genus Cerastis; species Cerastis rubricosa. The sequence goes on from OX424551.1 coordinate 1,767,168, forward strand.
TGTCAAGACCCGTTTCCTCAGGAACGCGTGAAGGTATCAAGCTGGAATTTAAATAAAATACTCAGGTCTACTGTCCCTTGAAGCTGTGAAAAAATCAAACTTCTAAACCAACGCAATCAAATTTCCGACACTTGCAAGGGAATCAATACATACAGGGTACTTCCCGTGAACTCAGAATCTTGAAATTTGGTAAGAAGCAACGTCTTATAGCACAGATAAAGGAAAAATTGCGAAAACCGAAATACTCGCAGACTCGCACTTGGTCGGTTTTTTGTTTAATGTTGAGGCATGTGCCAAATAAACTTATTTTCTTTCTTCATGACACATGAGGACATGCAAAATGCTTGTAGAAAATTTAATTTATATTATTATATGAAGGGATACGCAAAGGTTTTATCCCAGACTGGATTCCACCAAAGCAGAGACGGGAGTAGATGAGATGTGTTGTAAACCATCTATAGAATATCGTTATTTACACTTCTTGGGAGTCAAAAACAACTAACAATAAATCAAAATCCAAATATTTTATTTTACATAGGCCTACATGGGCACTCATAAAACGTCGACAGAAGAGGCACGGTTCGGGTTAGTCGTTTCCTATGGAGAAGAACCGGCAAGAAACTCCATTGTTACTCTTGTAAATTGGTTTTACAATATTTGAATGTTACAGAGTTAGTACTTAAGTATGGGAGGACAGCGTGGGCCCGATAGTAAGTCGTTGCGTACTACAAAGGTAGAACAAGATAAAAAGCATCAATACGGGCATGATGTTATCGTTTGGACAACCCTAGTCAAATTGGACGCACAATAAACGCTCTGTCCTTTGAGGGTCAGACATAACTATAGTAATCTATAGGTTTTACTTTTATGGCTCTATAAGGAAACAGTTTACAAGGGTACTCCCTTGTGTAGTATTGACATTATAGGGTTTTTAAGCAGTAATAGCTTAAAAAAGAAGTTCAATGCTAAATAATAACAGCTGCATGGGTCGATCTTTAATGTTAAGCCGTACAAGCCGAGGTTGGTCTGTGGATGGGTGACCATAATTACATAACGAGTTTCCTCCGTGCCTCGGAAAGCACGTTATGCTATTGGTCCCGGCTGTCATTTGTAGATATTTGACAGTCGTTACGAATAGTCAGAAGCTAAAAGTCTGACATTCAGTCTAATTAAAGGGTATCGTATTACCCAGTTACTGGGTTGTGGGGGTCAGATAGGCAGTCGTTTCATGTAAAATACTGGTACTCAGCTGCATCCGGGCAGGCTGGAAGCCGACCCCAAGATAGTTTGGGAAAAGGCTAAGCAGATGATGATGAGCCTAGTGATGTGATCGTCGGACTGCCCAGTCATAGGTCTCAAGTTCGAACCCAACCAAACACCTCTGAGTTTTCGGATTCATGTGCGTATTGTATAATTATCACTTGCTTCGGTGAAGGAAAACATCGTGAGGAAATCAGCATGCCTGAGAGATATTACTCGACGGCTTGTAAAAGCAAGTCAGAGGCCCATTGGGCGGCATAAAACTCTGACACCAGGGTAATAACTAACTACATGATAAAGAAAGGAAAGAAACTTCATGAAACACCTCCATTCTACAAAGTGTTGTTTTGCATCCTCGTCAAATTCAAGGAGGTAACTATGCTAATGATTCTCGACCCGAATCAATAATTAAATGCGTAGGTAATTTTATATTTTGTCTTATTTACGGAAATCGGTTAGAGTGAACCATCCTTGTTTTAAACACGGTCCTTCCTCATTCTATAACCGCTCTTTCACACATTCAAACAAGCTCAAACGTTTATTCGATAATTTCTTATTCCCTAAACCACGTTACCTCTCAATGTGTTTTAGGGAATAAGAAATAATCGTATAAAGTATTCTAAAAAACTGTCAAAGTTAAACAACGAAAAAATCAGGGTTTATTAATAATTAACTAGGTACCGTAATTTACATTGATTATTTTATGTATTTTATTTATGACTGCGGTCCATAACTCAAGTAGCTGATGTTGGAGAAAAAACAGCCAGGCTGAAGTGGGAGTGGGCAGGTCACGTAGCACGGATGCACCCGGAGAGATGGGCAAAGATGGTAACACACTGGACGCCTGAGGAAAGACAGCGTCGTAGAGGTTGACCACGACGAAGGTGGCGTGACGATCTAGTCCTGTTTGCGGGGATAACATGGCCAGAGATCGCACAGGATAGAGAGGTATGGAAGGAGAAAGAGAAGGCCTTTGCTCAGCAGTGGGACACACCGTAAGCTACAAAAAAAAAATTACATCTTCCTGAATTTTCACGAGGATGCAAAACAACACCTTGTATAGTAATCACTACCAACCCGAACCAAAAGCTCATTTTCACTACAACATTCACGCTACAACACATTACTACCCCTATTTGCACAAAATCTCAGCTATAGAAAATATTTGGACCTTTCATCAATACAGACACGTCTATATGTTATACGTACATATAATATATACAGCTGTCTGTCTGTAGTCGAGTATATTATGTACTAGACAGCGAGACCGCAGAAGTACCAGTAAAAACAACATGCAGCAATTGTTTTTTTTATTTGTGAGGTGTTTGCTCTTGACTCTAGTCTAGGTCAGAGATAACAGAGACAAAGTCGACGATGGTACGAGCTTACCCAGAAGAAGCCTGTTCACTCTAACTTTGAAGAGATTAGGGTTGTAAGCGTTCGGAAACAGACGCAGGCAGAGAGTTCCACTACTGAATTGCTTTAAATTATTCATTTTTATAGCAATTTCTTTTTAATTAAACTAAAAACCGGCCAAGTGCGAGTCAAACTCGCGCACGAAGGGTTCCGTACCATTATTTATAAAAACGTTCTATTCAAAAAATCACTTTTTTGTATGGGAGCCTCCAATATATATTTTTTTTTATTTTGTTTGTATATTTCTTGTTAAAGCGGCAACAAAAATACATAATCTGTAGAAATTTCAACTGGCTAGCTATCACGGTTCATGAGATACAGCCTGGTGCAGTAATAGAGTCCCGTTTGACCCTTTGGGTACAGAACCTTAAAAATTGACAAAAGTGACGATTTGGATTCATTCCTGACTGTTTGGCCAGAGAATGCAAAAGACCGAGAGAGCTGGAAAGGAAAGAGGAGGCCTTTGCCCAACAGTGGGGCAGAATAGGCTTAATTAAAAAAAATCGTTAAAGGTACGCTTTGAATCAAACTATTATCTTTCAAGGATTCGTTCATCTGAAAGTTGAAAGCCAAATACGTCTACGTGCGTACGGGAAGTAATATTTTTATACTAATTTCACGCGAACGACACTACTAAATAATAATTTCGTGTAACCTTTCAACTGATTTACTGCGAGCATATCTGTTATGTTAACACATTACCCTGCCATCACTCAGTTTATTTTGTAACCACGGAGGTACGAACATGTGGAAGACGTACATATATAACATCACAACTTTTATCTCCAAAGGGTGTAGCAGAGGTGTATCTAATAGTACACCCACATTTCACCAGTTATATTTAAGTTCCATATCATCATCATCATCATTTCAGCCCAAAACACGTCCACTACTGGACATAGGCCTCCCCCAAATGTCGCCACATTGACATTTTGGGGGGTTTTGCCATAATCGCCACGCTTGGCAGGCGGGTTGGCGATCGCAGAACGGTTGCTACAAAAGCACAGAGAACGCTGCTGCCCATTCTCTGGCAAGTCCCTTAGTCGCCTCTTACGACACCCACGGGAAGATATGGGATGGTGCTATTCTTTACGTCCGACACCATACAGAACCATAAGTTCCATATAGGAAGAACATATTACCAGCATCATTATCATCAGCCTATAATGTTCCCACTGCTGGGACACAGACCTCCTCTCTATGAGAGGGAGTGGGCTGTAATCGACCACGCGTGCTCAGTGCGGGTTGGTAGATGCCACACTTCTTCGCATTTTTAGTTCTAGGACTTGCCGGTTTCCTCACGATATTTTCCGTCACCTTTTTGGAGAGCAACAGTGACGAAATAAATTACACAAAGTAATTCGTCTGCTTGGGTTCGAACACACGGCTTACTGCTCGTAAAACGGGGCTGCTACTACTGGGCCACAGCTGGGCTCCTATTATCTCCTATTAGGTACCAGCAAACGAGCACGAATCTAGACTTCGTGACTGCTACTGAAAAAATCCTGAAAATTTGGCGGACGATTTAAAATAAAGATAGTGTATTACTTTGTGTAATTTATTTCATCACCGCTGCCCTCAAAAACGGTGGAGGAAAACATCGTGAGGAAACCGGCATGTCCTAGAACTAAAAATTCGAAGACATGTGACAACCACCAACCCGCACTGGGCCCGCGTGGTAGATTACAGCCCAAACCCTCTCATAGAGAGGAGGCCTGTGTCCCGGCAGTGGGCACATTATAGGTGGATGATGATGATGGCTGCGTCCTTGGTATAGTGCTGCAGTGCTGGGTTCGATACCCGGATTCGGAAGTGTTGACCGGGTTATTCTATAGTACTTCATAGAGGAGTACCTGAGGCCTAGGCCTTCAGGACTCAAGCCCTGTACAAAATAACATTCTATCAGCGAAAACGTTAATCGAAAAGTCAAAAACTGATTGAAATATGGAAGCTAGGCACGGCAAAAATACACACATCAAAAGTGTCTAGGGATCAACATATATTTTTGCAATAACTTTTCTCCTGATTGATATTAATTAAAATTTTCTTTAAGGATTCATCAAATAAAGTGTTTTCGTTTGTCACAGTAACGATAAACCAAGTCACCTTTGCATTAATAAAGAAATTTGCCATTTTCTAATAAAGGGATTTTTGACATTTGAACCACTAACATTAAAGTTCGAAAAAAAGACTGAAATAACAGTTTTCTTTAAAATTTTATTGGGTAACTTAAACAATTAATAATCCGTGTTTCTACCGCGAACACTAACAACACAAGAACATCGGTTTGGCATACTCAAAATGAGTTCATCCAAATCACGCTGTGGAATGGCCGCCCATGTTCGTTGCAACAACAAAAAAAGGTCTTCTTGCGACTGGATACCCTCCATATTCGGCAGAGCTCTTCTCTGTAGCATATCCCATGCATGCTCAATCGGGTTCAAGTCTGGCGACTGAGCAGGCCAGGGCAGGACATTGATGTTAGCTGCGGCGAGAGTCTGTCTTACAACTCTTGCGGTGTGCGGTCGTGCATTATCATGCATTAACTGAAATAAGGGACCGATTTGCACTTGTAGAGGAACGATGACGTCTGATACAATCGTCTCAGCATAAATTTGAGCGTTGAGGTTGCCTCTGATCCAAATCAACTCAGTTCTTCCGCCGATCCAAATACCCGCCCATACCATGATGGTTCCACCACTATAAGGATGGACTTCCTGGCAGGATTTTAATCGCTGTTGGCGTCCAGGGGTTCTCCAGTGTCGTATACGTCTTGTATCCGGTCTCATACCAAAACGAGACTCATCAGAAAAGCACACGAAACGCCATTGTTCTTCTGCCCAATTTCTGTGTTCAAGAGCCCATTGATATCGAATCGTACGATTGTGCATTGCTATAGGTGGTACCCGTAGCGGTCTTCGGGAATGAAGGTTCACTTCATGCAAGCGGTTTCTGACTGTTTGGTCGCTAATTAAGTTCCCTGAAGAGTGATGAAGCCTCACGGCTAACATCATGGCGGTTATTGTTGGAGCTCTTCGAGTTAAGATTTGAATGTATCGGTCTTGTCTCCGTGTGGTGCAGCGATACCGTCCTCCATGGCGCTCAGCCACGGTACCAGTGCTTCGGTAACGTGTCCAAAGTCGACTGATAACACTCTGACTTGTATTCAGAGCTAAAGCCACAGTACGTTGCCGGGAACCAGCTTCTATCATTCCCACGGCTCTGAGCATTTCTTCCCTGCTTAAATGACGTCGCCGCTCCATAATAACGTTGGTTTTAATCAGTAGTAGGGAAACAGTAGCACTAATAATGTCTTCAATGCGTTGTATGTTTTTATAGGGAAAATATTGACAGCTGATTTTCATCTTTTACTCGAATTTGATTCACAGTTCCTGATTCAAATTATGAAATGCACCAAAAAGGATCCATATAAATTTATAAAATCATAAATTTATTACAAAGCCACATCTCAATCTCAAGAAATCCGCATAAAAATGCTTGATCCCTAGACACTTTTGATGTGTGTATATTTTATGGCTGAAATTGAAATTCGGCTAGGCTGTACATTTTATACGGTAACTGTCTACTGCATTTAAAAGATACATTTTATTTGAGAGGTTGGCTTACAGTCTAACTAGATGCAGCTGGATACAAGTATTTTCAATGGAGTGACTGCCTATCTGACCTCCACAACCCACTAACTGGGTAATACAATATCCCTTGGTAACACTTGTTGTCAGACTTTCGGGCCACTGACTGCCTATAACGACTGTCAAAGATCTACAAATTACAGCCGGTGGTTTTTGAGGCACGGAGGAAACTCAGAATGTACATAAATATAATTACTAAAACTATGAATCTCACTAGGAGAGGGCAGACTGAAGGCAAGTGCTTCACAAATAATGTATTTGTAAAACACGAGTCATGTTAATCATCATCGTTATTTTAGTTTTATTTATTTATATTTATTAAAATTACAACACAAATCATTATACATTAAAAAGAGCACCAAACACAAATGATCAAACATAAAAAAACGTACCATAACATACAAGAATCATCATCTGCCTAGCCTTTTCCCAAATTACCTGTGGGTCGGCTTCCAGACTAACCGGATACAGCTGAGTACCAACATTTTACATGAAGCGACTGCCTATCTGACCTCCACAACCCAGTAACTGCGTAATACGATACCCCTTGGTAAGACTGTATGTCAGACTTTTGGCTCCTGACTACTCGTAACGACTGTAAAGATTTACAAATGACAGCCGGGACGAACAGTTTTGGAGGCACGGAGGTTAAATAATAATTAAATCGATAAAGTTTCTAAAACCATTATTTGATGTCATATTATAATGCCTGGGTTATGGGATACATGTCTGAAATAAAGAGTTTGTAATGTAAGATAGTGAATAGTAAATAATGCCGCACATGTTTAAGACTATTTCCTCTTACAATTTGTTACTCTGCGTCCCTCACAAATTCGGGACTCCATCGCAGGGTTCCTTTCAATTCCGTTCTAATGCGAGGGAGAATATTCATAATATATTATATACAGACACTATTATTGTAAGCGTCTTTATTATTAAAAGGATTACCTAATGGTGTATTGGAAAGCGAAGACTAGGTGAGTAGAGGAAGATGAATGAATGCGATAGATGAATGGATTGTGTGAAAGATTTTATAACTTGTAAGGTTGCCTGTTCTCGGGAGTGGAGACCGGAGGAGAGGAGCGAAGCTGTGCAAATTATGACTTATGGAATTGCACTAAATTCGCAGAGTGGAGCATATTTAAAATTTTATACAATTCTCAGTTTAAGCTAAGCAGAGAGCAGCGGTGGCCCACTGGTGGCAGCCCAGACTTACGAGCAGAAAGCCGTGGGTTCGAACCCAGGCAGGCGCATTACTTTGTGTAATTTATATCATCACCGCTGCTCTCGAAAACGGGAAAGGAAAACATCGTGGGGATACCGGCATATCCTAGAACTAAAATTACGAAGACATGAAACATCTACCAACCCGCACTGGGCCCGAGACGTGATTACAGCCCCCTCCCTCTCATAGAGAGGAGGCCTGTGTCCCAGCAGTGGGAACATTATAGGCTGATGATGATGATGATGAATTCATAATATAAGTAATTCATAATATTCAGTTTAAGCTAAGTTCCGGCTGTCATTTGTAGATCTATGACAGTCTGTTGTTACAGGTAGTCACAAATCCGACCGCAATTTTACCAAGGGGTATCGTATTTACCAGTAACAGCACTGAGTTCTGTATGGTGTCGGACGTAAAGAATAGCACCATCCCATATCTTCCCGTGGGTGTCGTAAGAGCCGACTAAGGGACTTGCCAGAGAATGGGCAGCAGCGTTCTCTGTGCTTTTTTGTAAGAGCCGTACTGCGATCGCCAACCCGCCTGCCAAGCGTGGCGATTATGGCAAAACCCCCCATGTTATGTCAATGTGGCGACATTTGGGGGAGGCCTATGTCCAGCAGTGTACGTTAAAAGGGCTGAAATGATGAATGATGCACTGAGAAGGTCAGACATCCAGTATCTCCATGCAACATACAGGTATTAAGCTGCAGCCGGTTAGACTGGAAGCCGAACGCAGCATAGTTGGAAAATGGCTAGCAAATGATGATGCCATACTAATAGCTACTACTTTATTTAAATGGGGTCAAAAGCTTATGTAAATGATGCTATAAACCAGTCTACCTAACTACAATAAACTAAAAACTAATTTAGAGCGAAAATAAACTAACACCGAGAATTTTAATAACCAACACTAACTTTTATGATATCGTTATGAAAGGGAATATTATTGAAGTTTTAATTAAACAAAATGTAGGAATAAATTTAAATATTGCGGGTATTTCTGTCTGTTTTCTAATCTAAACTAATATTATAAAGAGGAAAGATTTGGTTGTTTGTTTGTTTGCATTGAATAGGATCCAAAACTACTGAACCGATTTGAAAAATTCGCTGTTAGGAAGCTACACTATCCGCGGGTGACATAGGCTATATCATATATTCAAAAAAATAGGGATCCTTACTAAAACCCCAATAATGTAACCCAAGGTGTGCAAAAATTACCTTAAATATTCTTTACAACGCGTGCGCTGCGAAAACTATTGATGATAGAATAAAATAATGTACTAGGACTTTGCAGAACACATGTCTAACTGTTATAGTTATGCCATAATTTTTTTGTTTTAGTAAGTTATTGTAATGCCCTTATTGGTTCTGTATTTGTATCTTGGTATTAATCCTTATCAAAATGAATTACTTCATATTCAAGACTGCTTCAATACCTTTATATAACTTTTTGAATTATTCAATTCGGACATTCCATTCGAAAGATATCACGAGTTTAAAAATGTAAGTATTAGAAAAAAGTTGCGTGGTCGCCACTCACCCTGCTCAGCTAGCCAGCTAGGCAGCACCTTATGCGATGTAGGCGTCACTGGGGTACGGGCCGTACTTGAGGGGATCAAACTTTCTTTATAATTTTCTTTTTTTTAGTAACCTGACGCAAATAGAAGGTTTATTTGTGTGTATTGTAATTTTTAATTTTGTCAAATACCCGTACGAAGCCGGGCGGGGTGCGAGTAATGGATAATTTTAATTAACCAAGTAGGTGAGAATTTCACATTGAGGGTTTATCATCATCTGCAAGATTACTCCGATTAAGTAACTCCAGACTTAACTTTCACCAGACCTCCACAATCCTGTGTCCAGCTAATATGATACCCTTGGTGAGACTTCTGACGACACGGTTGACGCAGGGGTCAACCGATTGACTGCTGCGCTTGCTTGTCGCGAATTCGGTCCCCGCACGGAACAAATTTTTGTAATGCCTACAGATAGAATAGAATAGAATAGAATAGAATAGAATAAAACTTTATTGTACACCAAAAATGAAAAATAACGGGCTTACAAAACTGCTAATCATATGGTTACAACGGCGGTCTTATCGCTGATAGCGATATCTTCCAGACAACCTTTGGATGGACATTATGGAATATAAATGTAAAAGGGGGTTAAAATGGGGGGTGAGATAGTTGTGTGCCAGGGCTGCGGGACTGTTCGAAAGAGATACCGTGGCCCTGGAACACAAAGGGCTAAGAAGGAACATGTATAGGTTTTAGTCAGTACAAGTCTGACACTCGGTCGGACGGGTTATTTGATGATTTCACATCCGAAAGAAAATAAAAGGCTTACAGATAGTTGTTCCGGGCCTGGTTGTTTGTGTATGCAAGTTTAAATGGTTGTAAACGCACCCACGATACAGGAGAAATTCTAAGAGTGGGGCAACGTTTAAAAAAAAACAAACTAGAACACAAAATAAATGCGCTGTTTACCTAATACATGTCTCCTTCACTGAATCCAGAAACTCTCGCCATATTATATAATTACATCACTTTATATAAACCATTGTATGTTTGTAATAATGGTATCTCTGTACAAACACCACTTCAATTATACGCGTGTCGGTAATCCCGCTAATGATCGAGCTGACGAGTTTGGTTTGATAATTTGATTACACACCAGAAACATGGCGAATTGTCTCATTTACCTGTTTAATTGTGACATTGCGCATGTGTTTTTCAAAGGGATAGAGATGTATTTTAGGGGTATGAGGAACAAGGTATAAAGTTCCTCAATATTCCGTTGAAAAGGGAGGAGGTCCGGAGTGAGAGGGAATGGGAAGCCGTCGCCTCCATCTGCGAAGCAGTCATGCTAGCGAAGGAGGTGGCGGAACGTGAGAGGGAGAGAACCTCACGTCCCAGCCGCCGCGGGAGACGCTCCGGGCGTCGGGTGGCAACCAGTGGCCCCCGGCCACCATAGGCGCGGGCCTGTGGACGGTGAGTAATGGGCTAGCTCACCGTCCGTCCGTCTTATGACGACTGGCCGTGCCGACGGCGCGTTCGTGTTCCACGCGCGCCTCTAGGAGATGTCAGCAAATCGGAAGGGGTCCGAGAGGGCTGATGCCTGCCAGGGCTGCGGGTTGTTCGAAAGAGATACCGTGGCCCTGGAACACAAAGGGCTAAGAAGGAACATGGATGGGTTTTAGTCAGTCAAGTCTGACACTTCCTTCCGCTCCGCCCAGAGCGGAAGAAGTCATTTGATGATTTCCCATCCTAAAAAAAAAAACAAAAAAAGAAAAGTAGGTGTTATGTCTGGTGGGCAACTGCCTGACAGTTGTGGTCGGGTTTCTCTATATAGTCTTAAGTCGATGTAAACTTTGCATACACAAACAGCCAGACCCGGAACAACTATCTGTAGGCCATAAAAATATTTGTTCCGTGCGGGGATTGAACCCACGACACGCAGCGCAGAATTCGATCGCTCAACCACTGCGCCAACCGTGCCATCATGTTTAATGGTACGGAGCGCAAATAAAGAAAAAGAAAAATGGTAGACCGATTTGTCTACTTATTAACACCCACCCGCAATAACTTCAGTTTATCCGTGATCATAGCGTTTGCAACAGCGCTGAAATATCGGGATTTCAAAACAAACATGGGTAAATATCCCGTTACAAATGTTATTGATAGTGTTAGTGACCATGTCAGTTTAAAAACTTATAAAACTCCCTCATTTCATACATATTCCAATAGTCAGGAGGAGCTCGTGGATAAAGAGGAGCTCGTGGCTAAATAATAAGAGCTGCGCGGATTGATCTTTAAAGTCAAGCCGTGCTTGCCGAGGTTGGTCCGTAGATGGGTGACCATAGTTACATACCGAGTTTCCTCCGTGCCTCGGAAAGCACGTTATGCCGTTGGTCCCGGCTGTCATTTGTAGATCATTGACAGTCGTTACGAGTAGTCGCCAAAAGAAGCCAAAAGTCTGACATCCAGTCTTACTAAGGGGTATCGTATTCCTGGTGGGATGGGTGGAAGCGCAGGTGAAGCTGCTGGAGCCCCGACCTCTGAGATGTTACCGGTGCCTCGTGGGGCAGCACGTGAGTTGTCGGTGCTCCTCGGAGGTGGACCGCAGCGGCGACTGCTTCCGATGCGGTCAGCCCGGTCACATGGCCGCGGCTTGCTCCGCCACGCCGCACTGCACTGCATGTGCGGCGGCGTTAAACCGGCCGATCACCGGGCAGGGGGCAAGGCCTGCACACCACCCAACAGGACCAGGGGCAGGGGCAAGGGAAGGCCTCCAGCCACCAGCTCCACCGTCGTCACCGCCGCAGCCGCCGCCACAGTCGCTGTCGCTGCCGCCACGTCTGCCGCCGCAACATCTGTTGCGGGGCCCTCACAGGGGGCCCAGGAGGGGGCTGAAATGGAGTGCCAATAATGGCCCCATTACGCCTTCTCCAGGCGAACATCAACCACTGCCGCTGTGCTCAGGATCTGTTGCTCCAGAGTATGGCGGAGTGGTTGATTAACGTCGCCGTGGTCGCTGAGCCGTACTTTGTCCCGCCCAGGGAAGACTGGGTGGAGGACCTGAGCGGCTCAGTGGTCATAATTTCGTCGGCCGCCGCCGGTACCCCGACCCTTGAGAGTGTCAGGAAGGGTCAGGGCTGCGTAGCAGCACGGTTCGGGGAGATCGTCGTGGCCGGAGTCTACTTCTCCCCGAGCCGAACTCTCGCCGAGTTCCACAACCCCCTCATGGAGTTGAGTGTCGTCATCCAAAGCTATTCCCTCCCCGTGCTTGTGCTCGGGGACTTCAATGCCAAAAACTTGGCCTGGGGTTCTCGTTGCACAGATGTGCGGGGTAGGATGGTGGAGGACTGGGCTCTGGAGGCGGGCCTGGTCGTCCTAAATCGGGGTTCTGTCCCCACGAGTGTGCGGGGCGAGTCGGTGGTGGACATCTCGTTCGCTAGCCCCGCTCTGTCACCGCGTGTCGTTGACTGGCGCGTCATGGAGGGGGTGGAGACCTATTCCGACCACCGGTACATCCGGTTTGATGTCTCCGCCCAGGACTCAAGCGCGCCGGTCCTACAGGCCCCGAGTGGTCCGCGTTGGGCGCTGAAGCAGCTGGACCGGGAGCTCCTCCTGGAAGCCTCGATAGTGCAGGCCTGGGTGACATCACCGAACAGGCCTGCCGACATCAACAATGAGGCAGGGTGGTTCCAGGAGGCCATGTCCGACATTTGCGACGTGGCAATGCCCCGAGTTCGGCCAGGAAGCGCCCGGCGTCAGGTGTACTGGTGGTCGCGAGAGCTGACGTCTCTGCGCGAGGCGTGCGTAGCCGCGCGGCACCCGTACGCCAGGCATCGCAGGCTCCGCATCCGCCCTCCGGATGCGGCAGCCATTGAGGCGGAGCTGTACGAGGGATACAGAGCAGCGAAGACCGCCCTCCAGGAGGCTGTCCAGCGGGCCAGAGACCTGGGCCGCGAGGAGATGCTGGAGACTCTCGACAGAGATCCGTGGGGGCGCCCTTACAAGATGGTGCGGGACAAACTCCGCACCTAGGCCCCCCCGCTGACGCAGAGTCTCCGCCCTCAGCTCGTGGAGGACGTGGTGAGCGCTCTGTTCCCTCTGCGAGGGGAACATCCTCCCCTGCCTATGGTGAGGTGGGCAAGCTCTTCGAAAGAGTCATTGCTAACCGCCTCGCCGGGCACCTTGTGGGGATGGGGCCGGATCTGGCGGAACACCAGTTTGGTTTCCGCAGAGGGCGCTCGACGGTGGACGCCATCATGCGCGTGAGGGCTCTCACGACGGGGGATGCGGTGTCCAGGGGTGGGGTTGTCTTGGCGGTGTCTCTTGACATCGCCAACGCCTTCAACACCATGCCCTGGAGCTGCATTAGGGAGGCACTCCGGTATCACCGGGTGCCGACCTACCTTCGTCGTGTGGTCGGGGACTACCTGACGGATAGGGCCGTCATCTACCCCGGTCGCACCGGAGAATGGAACCGGCGAGAGATGTCGTGCGGTGTTCCACAGGGATCGGTTCTGGGGCCGCCCTTGTGGAACATCGGCTACGACTGGGTGCTGCGCGCCGACCTCCCTAGCGGTGTCAGTGTAGTTTGCTACGCTGACGACACGCTGGTGCTGGCACAAGGGAGGTCGCACGAGGCGGCGGCCGAACTTATGACACGCGGGGTTGCGATAGTCGTGGAGAGAATCCGGCAACTGGGTCTCGAGGTGGCATTGCACAAGTCCGAGGCCATGTGCTTTCATGGGCCTCGGAATGCGCCACCGTCGGGATCCATACTGACGGTAGGAGGGGTTCCCATCGGCGTCGAGTCGACGTTGAGGTACCTAGGGCTTGTCCTCGACAGCCGGTGGAACTTCGTGGAGCATTTCCGACGTTTGGCTCCCAAACTGGAACGGGCAGGGGCTGCGTTCAAGCGGCTCTTGCCCAACCTGGGGGGTCCAAACGCCTCCTGCCGCAGGCTCTACGCGGGGGTCGTGCGGTCCATGGCCCTTTACGGGGCCCCGGTGTGGGCGCGTTCTCTGAGGCGGCGAGTCGCCCATTACCTGAACGCGCCCCAGAAGGTGGTAGCCGTAAGGCTGATCCGGGGGTACCGCACGATCTCCGGCGAGGCGGCGAGCCTCTTGGCCGGATTGCCGCCATGGGATCTGGAGGCGATAGTCCTCGCGTGCCTGCACGAATGGCGCGCGGAGGCACTACGCCGGGGGGAAACTCCGCTGCCGCGGCAAATTGTCGCTCAGCGGACAGACCTCCGGCGCGATCTCATGGCGACATGGAGAGAGCGACTGTCGCAACCCCGTGCAGGGCACGCCACAATAGTGGCGATAAGTCCCCTCTTTGAGGAGTGGCTAGAGAGGCGCCACGGCGCCCTCACCTTCCGCCTGACGCAGGTCCTCACCGGACACGGTTGTTTCGGGAGGTTCCTGCACCGAATCGGGCGGGAGGAAACGCCCGGGTGTCACCACTGCGAGGTTCGGCCAGAGGACACGGTGGAGCATACTATGGAGCTATGCCCCGCTTGGGCTGAGCACCGCCGTGTCCTCGTAGCGGCGATTGGCAGCGGCGACCTCTCGCGTCCGGCCCTGGTTCAATCCATGGTCCGGAGCGAGAGGGAATGGGAAGCCGTCGCCTCCTTCTGCGAAGCAGTCATGCTAGCGAAGGAGGTGGCGGAACGTGAGAGGGAGAGAACCTCACGTCCCAGCCGCCGCGGGAGACGCCCCGGGCGTCGGGGGGCAACCAGTGGCCCCCGGCCACCGTAGGCGCGGGCCTGTGGACGGTGAGTAATGGGCTAGCTCACCGTCCGTCCGTCTTATGACGACAGACCGTGCCGTGATGACCGTGCAGATGATTTTCCATAGTCAGGAAAGCTACCTGAAAAAAAAGCGTCTTGGGACCAAACCCAAGTCATGGACTACATGTGAGGCGTTCAGCGGGGAAATGGTGTCAGACAGACAAAAGGAGTTTCTTTCCTAATTTCAACATTACTACGTGCACGGTTCACCTACAGGTAAATACATAATTTGCTGACGCGCGACCTACTCTCTGTGATAATGTAATTTCTATGTACTAATAATTGAAACTGAAAACTGAAATTGTTCTGTATGCTGTCGGACGTAAAAAATAGCACCATCCCATATCTTTTCGTGGTTGTCGTAAGAGGCGACTAAGGGACTTACCAGAGAATGGCCAGCAGCGTTCTCTGTACTTTTGTAACAACCGTACTGCGATCGCCAATCCACCTGCCAAGCGTGCCGATTATGGCAACACCCCCCAAAATATCAATTTGGCGATACTTAGGGAAGGCCTGTGTCCAGAAGTGGACGTCTATTGGGCTGAAATGATGATGATGATGAATAATTGAAACTGCAAAATAATTATGATATTTAAACATGATTAATTTGCACGCTTGCTTGCAGGCAGAATACAATAACTTTAAGGCTGTAAGATCTTCCTTTGTAAACCATGTATTTTCATGCAATAAACAATTTGAATTTGATAAATTTTATATTTATTTTTTATACTGAACGTTCGTTGAACAAAACAGCTGCCTTTGCGAGCTAATTACTCGCTATAATTTCAGTAAAAGATTTGTCAAAATCGGTTGAGCCGTCTCGGAGATTAACCGGAACAAACAGACAAACGAAAAGAAAATTTTTTGTTTGCCATAAGTACCGTCTTACAGATGCTTTCAGCAAAAAGCTGTTACATGGAAATCAGTACCCGAGTTCAGCAGATTAGCTAATTAAATAGCTAATTTTTCACCATGTTTTGCTTAGGATAACATTACGTTATATTGTCAGTAGGTACTGAAACAGTTCATAAATGTTTAAAAAAAACATTAAAACAGTTCCCACACTCGCACTTGACCCACAAAGTAACGCACATGAGTGTATTACTTCACCGTGCTACGGCGTAGTTCCAAGCTACGAGTGTGCTACGCCGTAGCAACTCTCGTTTGAAACACGCTACGAGTTTCGTTGGAGCGAATTTCGTAATTTTCAACGAAATAGTTTCGCAATGTTGTTGTTTTAGTTTCGTTTTATACGGCTTTTTGGTTGTTATTTTTCTTTATGTTGACAACGTGAATTGGTGATGTGGTTTTAAGAAAACTATTTCCAGTACTTATGTCCTTATTTAATAATGCTAAGTGGCACCTAAATTAATGCCTATATTTCACTGTCAAAGTAATGTGCTTTTATATAGTGCACTTATGTACAAGGTGTAGTTTTGCACCCTCGTCAAAATTCAGAAGGTTGTCACAAAAGACATAAATATAAATATAATCAAATTGTGGTACCTAGTTAATTATTGATAAACTCTTTTTTGTTGATTACGTTTGTCAGTATTTCAGAAAAAAACCCTTAACATGGTTTAGGGGATAAGAAATAATGGAATAAACATTTGAGATTGTTTGTATGTGTGAAAGAGCGGTTATAGGGCGAGGATCAGACGGGCCGCGATTAAAACACGGGTGGTTCACACTTACCGATTTCCGTAAATAAGAAAAAAAATAATAATTACCTACCCATTTTATTATTGATTTGGATCGAGAATCATTAGCATAGTTATCTCCTTGGATTTGACGAGAATGCAAAACAACAGCTTGTTTAGGCATTCGTTTACCACATCCAAAGGGTGCCAACGGTACTCTATCACTAACCGAACTACTCTATCTGACTCTCTTTTTAACCGAAATAAATAAATAATAAATTATAATAATAAATTTCTTTATTGCAATAAAAATAGGTTAAAATTCGAAATTCAAAATAGGTAAAAAGTTGTGTGAAAATGTCTCTATCATCAACATGAAAATAAATGAAAAAGAAACTCTGATTGTCTGTTACCTTTTTTGGCCTTATTGCCTGATCAGATTTCGACAAAATTTGCCACAAAGGTAGACCTAGACCGTGATTAGGATATATTTTATCCCCAGAGGGATAATTACTGACCTTCGCCTTCCGAATCACTCGCCTTCACCCAGGTAGGCTCAAGCTAATAATTATACATAAACTTCTATTTCCTAATAAAATTAAAACCTTTCTAAATAAATTCTAAGCACAAAACTAGAACACTATTCAGCAAATAAAACAGCTACGCCGTAGCATTCTCGTAGACCCTCTACGACGTGCCTACGCCGTAGCACGTTCTACAAGGAACATTTGTGTCTTCCTGTATTTATGAGAAAGACAATAAAATATCATGTTTATCTTTCTAGTTTAAACTGTAGAATAAAGAGCATTTTAACAAGTGTGTTGTATATTTTCAAGCCAAAAGTCTGACCTCCAGTCTAACTAAGGGGTATCGTATGACCCAGTTACTGGGTTGTGGAGGTCAGATAGGCAATCACTTCATGTAAAATTCTGGCACTCAGCTGCATCTGGATAGACTGGAAGCCCACCCCAAGATAGTTTGGGAAAAGGCTAGGCAGATGATGATGTTGTGTATTTTCTAGAGCTCGTGGCTATCAGCGCTACTAGCTGAAGATAAAGATATATTTCTTGCTTAAAGTACACAGTTATGTGTACTTTATGTTCTTATTAATAAACATGACATTTTTGGTTTCAACAGTATGCCCAAGTCGGATATGCCATAGTATTTTAAGAAATTAGGGGCTTACAAACATTATTTTTTATCAAAAAACTTATGCAGATTATAAAATATATTTTCAATTAACATTTTTTTTTCAAATTATTTTTAAACATATTTTAATTTTAAAACCGGCCAAGTGCGAGTCAGACTCGCGCACGAAGGGTTCCGTACCATTATTTATAATTATTAAAAAAAAAATTGTATCGGAGCCCTCCTTAAATTTATTATTTATTAATTTATTTTTTAATATTTGTTGTTATAGCGTTTACAGAAATACATAATCTGTAGAAATTTCAACTGGCTAACTATCACGGTTCATGAGATACAGCCTGGTGACAGACGGACGGACGGACGGACAGACGGACGGACGGACAGCGAAGTCTCAGTAATAGGGTCCCGTTTGACCCTTTGGGTACGGAACCCTAAAAATATTGGTTTACTGTTTGGTACGAAACACCGCTACTTGACCGTTTTTCAAATTTCCAATATATCTTTTCCCTGTGCTAAATAATATTAACTTAAAGTGTATGTCCTATTTATTAACAAAATGATAACTTAACAGTAGCCAGCTTATCATGACATACAGCTTCAGCAGATAATCTCGTAATACATAATAATTATCTGAATATTCACGCTGACATTTATGTAATCATGATAATCCGGGCAATGCCGCTAGCGGCGTAACATCACACTTATATTCCCTAAAGAGGTGGGTAGTAATGTATTGTATACTCTTACTACAGTTGATATTTATCTATACAAATAAATAAAATTGAAGTGTTTATAAGTTATTTTAAAATAACAGTTTTTATTGAATGAAAGTATATTCTGTACTTATAACAATTTTTTTTTATTTTTGACACTTATTTGCCAATCTTCAAAACAGCTGGATTTTGACGGGAGTTTTACTGGCAGATCATCATCATCATCATTTCAGCCGAAAGACGTCCACTGCTGGACATAGGCCTCCCCCAACGCCACATTGACATAAAGGGGGTTTTGCCATAATCGCCACGCTTGGTAGGCGGGTTGGCGATCGCAGTACGGTTGTTACAAAAGCACAGAGAACGCTGCTGCCCATTCTCTGGCAAGTCCCTTAGTCGCCTCTTACGACACCCACGGGAAGATATGGGATGGTACTGGCAGATAGCTGATGTTATAACGAGTAACGATGTAGAAATAAGTAGGGTTCCGTGAAAGAAATTTAAAACCCTTAAAATTGTTAAGAGCATTTACGCCTTACGGCATTTCATACCGATTTAAATGAAACTTCATACACATAAGCAGGATTCATAGGTCTAAAAAGTTACTAAAAACATTTTAAAAAAATTGTGTTGGAGCTAAATTAGACCGATTACCTATAGAAACAGAAATTTCTATTCTTTTTTTTAAAGACATTCGGTTTGTTTTTAGTAACTTTTTAGACCCATGTATCCTGCTTATGCGTATTAAGTTTCATAAAAATCGGTTCAGACCTTTCGGAAAATAAGGACTTGAAAGTTTGTATGAAATTTCGTAAGGCGTAAACGCTCATAACAAAATTTAATCCGATTCAAATAGGGAAGGAATATTTCTATCGTTTCATCGCCGAAGGGTTATACAGAAATGTACCTAACTAGTACTAAATACAGAAAGTTGTTTTGCATCTTCGTCAAAATTCAGGAGGTTGCCATAAAAGACTTTTATAAGTAACCAATTTAAATTACGGTACCTAATTAATTTTTAAAAAACGCAATTTATTTTGTTGTTTCAGTTTTCAGTATTTCAGAAAAAACCCCTTAACGTGGTTTAGGGAATTAGAAATTATCGAATTAACGTTTACGATTGTTTGTATGTGTGGAAGCGTGGTTATAGGGCGAGGATCAGACGGGCCGCGTTCAAAAGACAGGTGGTTCACAGAGTTACCGATTTCCGTAAATAAGACAAAAAAAATTACCTACCCATTTTACTATAGATTCGGGTCGAGAATCATTAGCATAGTTACCTCCATGAATTTGACGAGGATGCAAAACAACAGATTATATATGCACTACTAAGAAACTCTGAATGAAAAACCAATGAAAGTTGCATGTAATAATGGGCTAGCCTTATTCCTCATGCAGGCAGGCTTTTGTTTTATATTCCTATCAATCTTATTTCAATGAAGTAAACAGTTATTTGAGCCCTGTTTGGGACACGTTGCGGATATCGGCGTGAGTGATGGATGGATTGGACACCCTCCCCCTCCCCTTCCTTATAGTGGGGGGAGATGAATATGTGGGTGAAAGGTAAATAATATGTACGGGCGTCGGAGTAAGGAATAAAACGGAAATAAAGTGAATGTTTGATAATAACTTACGTCGTCAGGTGCGGAGGAGTCCATCTGTACCATGTCGAGGGGTGAGAGGGAGTCAGAGATACAATTTTTTTTTCTTGGAGGTTCTGGTAGACTTCTAGGATTCGCAGTATTGACATAGTTTTACAAAAAAAAAAACTTGTTGCACTCTGGAGTGCCGGCAGAAGAGAAAATTTGAATATTAACGTGGTGCATTTTTTATATTTTGGAATGGTTAGGGAATAATTTTGCACGAATTGCTTTAATTATCAGTATTAAAGTATAGTTAATGTGGTAAAATACAATATTCATTTATTGCAATATCGTACACAAACATGACAATTTATATTACATTAAAAATTTAACACTTCAGAACTATTACAATCCGTCTTATGAATTTTACCTCTTTGGAGAAACCGAAGGTTTTGTTTGTGCATAAGATAGTTATCCAGTTTTGGAAACCCAAACTCAATGTCAGATGTCATAAACTTCAAATTTCTGTAACCTAATGTCAATTCAATTTACGAATTTCCGATCAGAACACGTGACCCCTGACGAGAGTTTAACATTTTTTACCTATCACAAAAGTGCACAACGCCGCTAAAGAAGTTTTTACTTAAAAAATACAAAAATAGTTATTACTTCTCAAACATTGTCTTACATAAACTGAGGCAGCAACTTACAATAGTACTTGTCTTTTTTTTATCAAAATCAAAATATTTTATTTTACATAGGCCTACATGGGCACTTATAAAACGTCGACAAAGGTGCACGGTTCGGGTTGGTCGTTTCCTATGGAGAAGGACCGGCAATAAACTCCATGGTTACTCTTTTAAAATCATTTGATTCTACAATATTTGGATGTTACAGCGTTAGTACCTAAGCATGAGAGGACAGCGTAGGCCCGACAATAAGTGATCGCTTACTACAAAAGGTAGAAAAAGATGATAGTGAAAAAAAAAAGAATTACGAAGCCTACAATGTCCACACATTCACAAAAAATATGAATGAAAAAGAATCTATACAAAACTACAAAAAAATCTATCAAACAAAAAAAAATCTATAAAAAGAATCTATACAAACTTTAGGTTTAAAAATATAACACCACGCTTGTAGTTCAGGAAGGGGTAGGGAGAGGTGTACCTAATACAGTGAAACCTAGTGAAGTGGGCTCTGCATATGAGAGAAACCTCTTTTTTGTTTGAATTACAATGTGGTCCCGACACTTTTGAATTAAAATACCTGTGTTACTGGGAATTTTCAAACCTTGTTAATTGAGATTTAGTTTTCATTGACATCGTAAATCGTACCCATATAAGTGAAACAATTTATTGGATTTGACAAGTGATGACACGCTTGTTTACAAAATATGCATTTGTTTTTTAAACAACAACAGCACTGATTACATTTAATTTTGTGTCAATTGTTTAATTTAGTCTTCTTATAACGTTTTATTTTTACTTTTGTACAGATTCTTTTTTATTTATATATTTTTGTGAATGTGTGGACTTTGTAGGCTTTGTAAATTCGTAGTTTTTTTTTTCACTTGGTCTACCTTTTGTAGTAAGCAACGAATTATTGTTGGGTCCACGCTATCCTCCCATACTTAAGTACTAACGCTGTAACATAGAAATATTGTAAAACCAAATGATTTTAAAAGAGTAACTATGGAGTTTCTTGCCGGTTCTTCTCCATAGGAATCGACCAACCCGAACCGTGCACATTTTACCCTCGACGTTTTATAAGTGCCCGTGTAGGCCGATTTTGATTTTGGTCACCTATAACCTCGGCAAACACGGCTTAACCTTAAAGATCGACCCGTGTGGCTGTTATTATTTAGCCACGAGCTCCTCCCTAAATCTCTATAAGTGATAAAAATTCTAGGTCCCTTAAGATCCCAGGTAACCAGGTTTCGCTGTAGTACACCAGCTCAATGCCACCTTATTACAAAACATGAAAGCCAAATATAACGTACGTCATTAATTTTAAGCTGGCGTCAAATAAACAAACCAGTTTAATTTCGTCAAGCGTGAAATGATGGCTGAAAATACGCTTTTATTGACAACTAGTCTGTGCCCGCGGCGTCGGTCGCATTATTGTCCAAATTTATCCTACGGGAATGTTTTCTACATAGCCTATGACGAAAATGTAGTTTCACACTAATGGAAGATTTTTCGGAAGCTGATCAGTTCCGATGATTTCACTCTATATCCAAACATACTCTTTACGTGGTTTACCACATTAAGGGGGTTATTCTGATGGCGACATGGAGGGAGCGACTGTCGCAACCCCGTGCAGGGCACGCCACAATAGTGGCGATAAGTCCCCTCTTTGAGGAGTGGCTGGAGAGGCGCCACGGCACCCTCACCTTCCGCCTGACGCAGGTCCTCACCGGACACGGTTCTTTCGGGAGGTTCCTGCACCGAATCGGGCGGGAGGAAACGCCTGGGTGTCACCACTGCGAGGATCGGCCGGAGGACACGGTGGAGCACACTGTGGAGCTATGCCCCGCTTGGGCTGAGCACCGCCGTGTCCTCGTAGCGGCGATTGGCGGCGGCGACCTCTCGCGTCCGGCCCTGGTTCAATCCATGGTCCGGAGCGTGAGGGGATGGGAAGCCGTCGCCTCCTTCTGCGAAGCAATCATGCTAGCGAAGGAGGTGGCGGAACGTGAGAGGGAGAGAACCTCACGTCCCAGCCGCCGCGGGAGACGCCCCGGGCGTCGGGGGGCAACCAGTGGCCCCCGGCCACCGTAGGCGCGGGCCTGTGGACGGTGAGTAATGGGCTAGCTCACCGTCCGTCCGTCTTATGACGACAGACCGTGCCGACGGCGCGTTCGTGTTCCACGCGCGCCTCAAGGAGATGTCAGCAAATCGGAAGGGGTCCGAGAGGGCCGATGCCTGCCAGGGCTGCGGGTTGTTCGAAAGAGATACCGTGCCCCTGGAACGCAAAG
Organism: Cerastis rubricosa; assembly: GCA_949152445.1. Classification (NCBI taxonomy): domain Eukaryota; kingdom Metazoa; phylum Arthropoda; class Insecta; order Lepidoptera; family Noctuidae; genus Cerastis; species Cerastis rubricosa. The sequence continues at coordinate 1,790,086 of OX424551.1, forward strand.
GGCTAAGAAGGAACATGGATGGGTTTTAGTCAGTCAAGTCTGACACTCCCTTCCGCTCCGCCCAGAGCGGGAGAAGTCATTTGATGATTTCCCATCCTAAAAAAAAAAAAGGGGGTTATTCTGAAAAACTAAAAAAAATAATCTATAAAAAAGCAGCATCATCATTTCAGCCCAAAACACGTCCACTGCTGGACATAGGCCTCCCCCAAGTGTCGCCTCATTGACATTTTGGGGGGTTTTGCCATAATCGGCACGCTTGGCAGGCGGGTTGGCGATCACAGTACGGTTGTTACAAAAGCACAGAGAACGCTGCTGCCCATTCTCTGGCAAGTGCCTAAGTCGCCTCTTAAGACGCACACGGAAAGATATGGGACGCCACGGTGCTATTCTTTACGTCCGACACCATGCAGAGCAGAGAGAAAAAGTGCAGCGTTTATTAATAATTAACTACGAACCGTAATTTAAACTAATTATTTATGTGTTTTAGTCGCTTAGCTAGACTTTTCCCAACTATGATTAGGTTGGCTTCCAGTCTTACCAGATTAGCTGGATACCAGTATTTTCCGCATTCTCTACTGCTTATAGAACCTCCGATATATATGTAAACAAATAGGTAACTCCCATTCCCCTATCAATGTCGATAATAGGGCGAGCCCCAATATTAAGATATAAAAGCGACCTCTGTCGTCCATTAGATACAAAATGGCATAGATAATACGAATTTATGGTACCTCATCGGTCCACCGTGGTGGGCCTTTTACCCAAAATTGGTTCCACAGTGTGTTAGGCTTGTGGCGCGCCTAACTGAAGATTGATAAACGACTAGCTGTCCCGCGCAACTTCGTTTGCGTCACATTTTCCCCGTTTTCGCAACATTTTTCATTGCTGCTCCACTCCTATTGGTCGTAGCGTGATGATATATAGCCTATAGCCTTCCTCGATAAATGGGCTATTAACACTGAAAGAATTTTTTAAATCGGACCAGTAGTTTCGGAGCCTATTCAATGCAAACAAACAAACAATCAAATCTTTCTTCTTTATTATAATATTAGTTTAGATATACCAGTGTGGCACTAGTTGTCCGGCATTTTGCTGAACTCGGCCTATTTGGTGCAGCCATGACTCACAAAATATTTATTGTTTAGTTTTAAGTTTGTTTTTTCTTTTTAAGTTTTTTTTTTTATATTGTGTGTACTTGTGGCATGTACCAATTAACGTTTTTTCTTTCTTTTTGTGTTTATTTTTGTTATTTGGTTTAAAGCACGTTAAGCCGTTTTGGTCCTGGCTGTCATTTGTAGATCTTTGACAGTCGTTACAGGTAGTCAGTGGTCTGAAAGTCTGACAACCAGTCTTACCAAGAGGTATCGTATTACCCAGTACTAACTGAGTTGTGGAGGTCAGATAGGCAGTCGCTCCAAGAAAAATACTATTGGAAGCCGACCCCAACTTAGTTCGGACAAGGCAGGCAGATAATTTACGCTATGGGTACTAATAAATCCTTCTCTATTAATATTCCACTTTGTAATTATTCCTAGGAGCGTTTACGCCTTACGACATTTCATACAAACTTTCAAGTCCTTATTTTTCGAAATGACTGAACGGATTATAATGAAACTTTATAAGCATAGGCAGGATACTTAAGGTCTTAAACATTTTCGTAAAGTCTTGAAAAAAAAAGATGTTTCTAAAGATAATTTATAATGTGTCTGATTTAACTGTAACACTATTTATCGAAAATGTTTTTTAGTACCTTTTTAGACCTATGTATCCTGCTTATGCGTATGAAGTTTCATTAAAATCGGTTTAGTCATTTCGGAAAATAAGGACTTGAAAGTTTGTATGAAATGTCGTAAGGTGTAAACGCTCTTAATGTATCTATACGTAGGATTAAAAGCTAAGAGATCATGAATTATTGATATTAGAGTCATTTGAATGTTCTATGATATTTACCTATTCTGTTTGGACTAATTTAACGCTAAAATAAGGAGAGAAATTTGGTTTGAATGTGGGTGTAATATTAAATACATATCTGCCGTACTCTTCTGGGATTAAAGGCATGATGTTAAATGTTTAAACCACGAGATTATTTTTAAGATTTCAAAGAGCCTTCGGATCCTTCTTTGCATATCATAACGCCTGTTTTTAGCGAAGGGTTAGGCAGAGCCAGTGCAAAAGTACACTCACATTTTCCAAGGCTTGTTTAAGTTAGTAAGGGACGAGCCTATTGGCATCAACCGGTCACACATCTGACTCCGGGATGCTACATAGAAAATTCTTATTAAAAACCCAATAAAACTTTGCCTGAACCGGGTATCGAAACCAAAACCTCATGCTTACAAGAGCAAAGATTCAGTCTGACTCCGAGCTGTCCACTAAAATACCGGCCAACTGCGAGTCGGACTCGCGCACGAGGAAGCCTTCGTGCGCGAGTCCGACTCGCAGTTAGTACTATTTATAAAAACGATAAAAAAACACTTTTTTGTATGGGAGACCCCCTTAAATATTTATTCTATCCTGTTCTTTAGTATTTGTTGTTATAGCAGCAATAGAAATACATAATCTGTAGGAATTTCAACTGGCTATCTATCACAGTTCATTAGATAAAGCCGGGTGACAGACGGACGGACGGACGGACAGCGAAGTCTCAATAATAGGGCTCCCGTCCCTTTGGGTACGGAACACTAAAAACCAAACAACAACTTTCCCTAGCTGGGAATCGAACTCACTTGCGACTAAGTCAATTTCAAGATGATTAAGAAACCTATTACTTTAATAGGATTAAAAGCCTCTTCGCATTTATACAGAAAATACCTCGTTTAGACCTCAAAGCTAGATTTGCGTCTATGCGGGTAGACATTCATTGAGAAAAGACTTAAATACATCATTCATTTTAATGGATTTTAGACCGTATTACTATTAAAGTAGAGCTGACTTCAATGAAAATCGTTTCGTAAAAACGAAATTAGTATTTTTAGCCCTTATAATCATGTTTAGAATTCTTGAGTAATTAACTTTCAACTCTATCGTTAAGTGTATAGAGTATTTATTCAAGTGAATCAATAATTGATTTAAGACATTTTGAAACTAGCACCTATCTGCCAGTTAGAAACTAAAGAAAGTAGACTGTATTCCTAAACGATAAAGTTTAAAATTCTGTGATAGAAATATAGAGGGAGTTCGAAATATGAAATGGCAAGACGCAAGCGCGCGAAAAGCATAGTGTTGCTATATGCTAGAAAATGTTTTCCGTATTACTTATATATTTTCAACTATTTATTATTTATTTCAGAAACTTCTGCTTAGTAGCCAAATATTATCACGCCTGTAGTCTCCGGAGAGGAAGACAGAAGTGTGTACTTATAAAAACTAACCTAACTACTGTAAATGTGCGTGTGTGTTTTTTTCTGTTAATTCCAACCATTTTTTTTTGTTTTTAGCGATATTAATAAATACGTTATACTTCTTTACTTGTGTAGTACCCCCACTCTTCGCCAGTTACATATTTTTAAGTCCTATGTGATACTCCTATAAGATATAACCGGGTACAGTTCTAGCCTGCTACTAAGTTATTCAACAAAAACTAAAACAACAACAACTGGCAACTAAAATACTAAAAAGTTATAGCTTTAACTATTACTTTTTTCACGTTTGTTAAATATTGTTAAGAAATCTGTTGTCCAAATAGTAGTTAATAGAATCAGTCGCCTGTGATACAGGTTTAACCTAGTACGACAGGCATCGAACTTTGTTAAACCTTTATTATTTCTAAGATATTATATTTTTTTGGGTCAGTTGTGCCAATTCAAATTTTTTAATTGCCGGTCTAATTTTAAAGAAAAAAACACTATTAATATTCATTTTGAAAAAAAATAAATTTGCTTGACGTGGGAATCTAAATTCGATTCCCTAGTTAGACTTTCTGCTGTTAAATCTAAAGCAGTACTTGCTTTAGATTTAACAGCAGAAAGTCTATATAAGTATATGTAAGTCTATGTAGGTATTTATCTTTGGAAAAAGCTATATGCATGTTACTTTGTTGTACGAATGCGTGATAAATGTAATTTTTATGCAAATCGTATACAAAATAATTTTACAAGTCTGAATGTGGTTTTTTTTTAAACTTTGTGCCACACTAGGAATTTCTCCTAAAAGTGGGTGCGTTTACAAACAATTAAACTACAAACAGCCAGACCTGGAACAACTATCTGTAGGCCATACAAATTTTTGTTCCGTGCGGGGATCGAACCTGTGATACGCAGCGCAGCAGTCGATCGCTCAACCACTGCGCTAACCGTGCCGTCACTCCATTATATCCAGCTACTAATATTTTTGTTCCATCCCATTTGTTCTTTTATTTTTGTTTTTGCATCTACCTATGTTTTTTGATTTATTTTTGTTTATTTTGTATGCACGTCATGTCCCCGCGACAAATAAATATTTTTTCTTTTTCTTTCTTTTCTACTCTACTCTACTGAGAAGCAAAACCGGAATAAACTATAACAGACAGAAAAATAACATCACGCCTAGAATAACCAAAGAGTGAGGCAGAAGTTTACCTAAGACTACACCCACATTTCGCCAGTCATGTTTTTTAAGTCTCATGTAATAGTCGGCTAGCCTATTGCCACAAACCGGGCACAAATCCAGACACCGTGACTGCTACAAAGAAAATCCTAATGGAAAAATCCAATAACACTTTGCCTGACCCGGGAATTGAACCCAGGCTCATGCTCAGCAGACGCGCTTGCAACCAATCGACCAACGAGATAGTCAAGTCAGGATTACTAAGATAAACATAGTCAAAGTGCATCCCCGAATTTCACGAAAATCTCCCACTAAACCATCCACTCTCCCTAAAACTGGCAACACCATACCTCAAACACAGTCTCAACACTTCCAGTATTGTCCCGCGCGCCGACCGAAGCGGTCGTGTCTATACCGTCTTCACTGACACTCGCGAAAACCACCTGTTCCTTTCATCCCCGATATATATTTTGTTACTCCATACTTTCCTTTATTTGTTTATCAAAGTTTCTTTAGGGTTGATATACAGGTAAGTAATTGTTTAATGGTGATTTGATTATTCTAGGTTCTAGGTAATTTTGTAAGTATTGATTGATAGGTGTTTATGTTGTGTTCGTTATATACTATTATGAGGAAAGGTTGGCTAAATAATCACAGCTTCACAGGTCGATCTTAGGTTAGGTTAAGCCGCACTTGTCGAGGTTGGTCCGTAAATAGGTGACCATTATTACATACCGAGTTTCCTCCGTGCATCGGAAAGCACGTTAAGCCGTTGGTCCCGGCTGTCATTTGTAGATCTTTGACAGTCGTTACGAGTAGTCAGAAACCAAAATTCGGACTTCGAGTCTTACCAAGAGGTATCGTATTACCCAGTTCTTGGGTTGTGGAGGTCAGATAGGCAGTCGCTTCATGTAAAATACTGGTACTCAGCTGCATCCGGTTTTTTATTTTTTATTTATTTATTAAACAATTTTATTACAAACTTTCATTTAAAAACTATGCCCCACAAAACCATTTCCACAGACAAACCGTGGAAATGGTTTAAACGGCCCCAAGATAGTTTGGGAAAATGCTAGGCAGATGATGATGAGTTATATACTATTAGAAACGAGGTAAAGTTTATAGCTGACTGCTGACTGAGTGACTGCTCCTGAGTATGAGGTCCTCGGATCGATTCCCGGGGCGAGCAAAGTGTTATTAGGTTTTTCAGGAATTTCTCAGTAGCAGCCACGGACGGCTCTGTATGGTGTCGGACGTAAAGAATAGCACCATCCCATATCTTCCCGTGGGTGTCGTAAGAGCCGACTAAGGGACTTGCCAGAGAATGGGCAGCAGCGTTCTCTGTGCTTTTGTAACAACCGTACTGCGATCGCCAACCCGCCTGCCAAGCGTGGTGATTATGGCAAAACCCCCCATGTTATATCAATGTGGTGAAAATTTGGGGAGGCCTATGTCCAGCAGCGGACGTCTTCCGGCTGAAATGATGATGATGATGATGAGCCATGGAATCTGGATTTGTGCCCCGTTGATGGCAATAGGTTAGCACCCTGTTACATGGGGCTTAAACATAACTGGCCTGACCCTTTGGGATTACAGGCGTGATGTTATATAAAGTTTATAAGTTTAGATGAAAAGGAGAGCAGCGGTGGCCCAGTGGTGACAGCCCCGACTTACGTGCAGTAAGCCGTGGGTTCGAACCCAGGCAAGTGCATTACTTTGTGTAATTTATTTCATCACCGCTGCCCTCAAAACCAGTGAAGGAAAACATCTTGAGGAAACGGCCATGTTCTAGAACGAAAAATTCGAAGACATGTGACATCTACCAACCCCCACTGGGCCCGCGTGGTGGATTACAGCCCACTCCCTCTCATAGAGTGGAGGCCTGTGTCCCAGCAGTGGGAACAATATAGGCTGATGATGATGGAACTACACAATGCATCCATCAGCATAATGTTTTGAGTGCGTTACAGTTACGTTTAAACCCTACAGTAAAAAGTGATTTTTCACTCTTAAAAAAAAGTCGTTTCGCAACAATAATTTTTGCGTAGAGTTACTTAGTGTGATGCACAGAATGCTTGATTGACGGCTTCGTGAAGGGTCCGTATCATCATCATCATTTCAGCTGAAAATCGTCCACTGCTGGACATAGGCCTCCCCCAAGTTTCTCCACATTGACATAACATGGGGGGTTTTGCCATAATCGCCACGCTTGGCAGGCGGCTTGGCGATCGCAGTACCGTTGTCACAAAAGCACAGAGAACGCTGCTGCCCATTCTCTGGCAAGTCCCTTAGTCGCCTCTTACGACACCCACGGGAAGATATGGGATGGTGCTATTCTTTACGGGTCCGTATATATTTATCTGTTTATTTATGTACACACAAAATACTTTAAAGAACAGTACCCTCAGCAACGAAAGTCGTCTTAGTTTTATAACGATCCATATTAACAGACTGGAGTAAAATACATAACAATATTTTCATCAATGGTTACACAAATTCACAAAACAATATTACATCAGATCACACTGATCAGCACAAAACTTGGTGTAATATTGATAAGTGTTAACTGACTTCTGATGACGATTGTACATTATGAAAAGAGAGCACAAAGGTACTGCTTATTTCAAAAGAAATTTCTTCCAGCAGACCTGCGAGAGGAACGTTGGATTAGAAATGTAGACATAGTGTGTAGATAGGACGAAACAGGAAAATTTAAATTAGAGTGTATACCTTGTATTTCAAACGTTAAAAATAAAGTTTATTGTGTCTCAAACGGTTGCCGCCCAGGTCGATCTTTAAGGTTAAGCCGTGCTTGCCGAGGTTGGTCTGTGGATGGGTGACCATAATTACATATGGAGTTTCCTGCGTGCCTCGGAAAGCACGTTAAGCCGTTGGTCCCGGCTGTCATTTGTAGATCTTTGACAGTCGTTACGAGTAGTCAGAAGCTAAAAGTCTGACATCCAGTCTTACCAAGGGGTATCGTATTACCCAGTAACTGGGTTGTGGAGGTCAGATAGGCAGTCGCTTCATGTAAAATACTGATACTCAGCTGTATCGGGTTAGACTGGAAGCCGACCCCAAGATAGTTTGGGAAAAGGCTAGGCAGATGATGATGTGTCTCAAACGGTTACATTTACAAGTGTGAATAAAACAGCCCCATGAAGTAATTAATAATACTTATGTTAGGGTTGTTTTGCTCTTTCCCATAATGAGAGCTAACTTAATGAGACTTTAAAAAATAAAATTAAGAACTAATTTTCAAACAAAAAGAGGAATAAAGACTAAAAAAGTAATTAGGAGCTCAGCAGTGTGATTCTGTAAGATCTCATTTAGAACTTCGAATCTGAATCCGCTGTGAGTTTCTTGATTGGCATTCTAAAAACTCGGTTGATAATTCGAATTTACATTAGCGCAACCCTTGCGAGCGTCTTAGCGAGTTGAACTAAATTAACAGGGAGATTTTGACAGATAAAGTATGAGATGACGTAAAAAGTGGCTAGTGACTAGGTGATGCTTGCAGAATGCAAAATCAAGGTCATTTTGAACCTTATGAGAAAGGACAGTGAATAGCGATGTGAAATGCGAGTTGTTGTATGAATTTTACAGAATAAACGTACTGAGTAGTGTGTAATTGTGAGTATAAGTGTGTGATTGTGGGTTTGTAAATGTGTGTTTGTGTGCGCGCGTGTGTGTTAGTGTTTAGTTTTGTGTTTGTTTACGTGTTTGCTGATAGCGCCACTATAATCGTTCCTGCTGTATAATTCCTTACTAAATTCGAGCGAAGCTGCGGGAAAATGCTCGTTTAGTAATGAGTTAACAGTGGTATTTTCGTATTGATTTGGGTATAGATGGTGTATAAACAAAACTGTTTTTGTTAGGGTAGGCTGTAGGAGTTTTTGTAGGTTTTAAATTGGGAAAGTCATTTCAGCGAGTAATTTATTGTACTGCGCTGTTTGGTTTAGTGTTGAAATTGCTGCGTATGTGTGTAATTAAAGAAAGAAAAAACATACAACGCATAACAAACATTTGGAAGTACAATACGACGGAACAAAAAATATAAAAAGTTGTCAGCTTGCACGTCGTGACTGCGACAAGCAGGTTACCACTCAGCATGATGCTGTGCTATGGAGGACCCACAGCACAGCGCTGGGCAGCAGTGGTCACCCGTGGAAAAATATGTAGATTTTTTGTTTCTGATTATAGCTTGTTAAATTATCTTAGGGATAAAATATAACAGGCAAAATATAGGTCTACGGCTGTGCCTTACTACTGGTATGGGATTCCAACAACGATTTTATGTTCAATGCGTTATTTATATTTAAAACGTCGACAATACATTCTCCGGTAAAAACAAATTCAGATTTTATTCAATGTTTCAGTTAGTACTGGCAAAAAACGGCTGAGGGGCGGGATCATCTTGTTTTCTGGCTTCCAAAAGCACAACATGAGACATATATTAATTAAACTTTTACAATTATCGTATGAAATTATTGTGATCATTTCATTTATAAAATGAGGGAACAGCAGTAAATATTAAACTACGCACTCAGCGTATCTAAGTGCGACTGGTGCAAAAACTTTTTCACATTAAGAGCGTTTACAGCTTACGGCATTTCATACAACTCTCAAGTTCAACTTTCAAGTCCTTATTTTCCGAAATGACCCGATTTTAACCGATTTTAATGAAATTTAATACGCATATGCTGGATATATATGTCTAAAAAGTTACTACAAAATATTTTAAACGCTCTTAAACTTCGTCATACAGTTCCTAGAAGCAGAACTATGACTAAACAAAAAACTACACTACACTAAAGACTGAAGAGTCAGACAAAAGATCTTCTTAAATAAGTTAACAGCATAACTAGGAGTGCAGCTTTCATATTCCTTTTGACGTTTTTTTTATAACGAGAATACCTCAAGGTGAAAAGTCAACGAAGCTGTAATAGGGATGATGACCACATGATGAGATCGATCGTCAGAATTAGGACTTCTGACTCTCAATAACGACAGTCAAACATCGTATTTGCTTCATCATCATCATTTCAGCCCAAAAGACGTCCACTGCTGGACATAGGCCTACCACAAGTGTCGCTACATTGACATTTTGGGGGGTTTTGCCATAATCGCCACGCTTGGCGGGCAGTATGGTTGTTACAAAAGCACAGAGAACGCTGCTGCCCATTCTCTGGCAAACCCCTTAGTCGCCTCTTACGACACCCACGGGAAGATATGGGATGGTGCTATTCTTTACGTACGACACCATACAGAGCACACACACATACAGACCATACAGAGCGTATTTGCTTGCCGTATTAAAACAATTACAAGAGAATACTCATGAGTTGAAGACTGACAGAGAAGTAGGGAAGAATAAGACATGCTGCGCCGACCCCAAATAAATTGGGATGTCGGTAGGAGCTTGATGATGAAGACAAGAATCAACTGCCTATCTGGCTTCCATAACCTTCTTACATAGAAACTTTCTATTTCCCTTCTTGCAACATTATAATACGACTAGCTGTCCCGCGCAACTTCGTCTGCGTCTCATTTTTCACGTTTTCGCCATATTTTTCATTGCTGCTCCGCACCTATTAGACGTAGATATATAGCCTTCCTCGATAAATAGGATATCTAACACTGAAAGCATTTTTCAAATCGGACCAGTAGTTCCTGAGATTAGCGCGTTCAAGCAAACAAACAAACTCTTCAGCTTTATTATTAGTATTATATATATATATATATATACATATGAATATATATTAATAAGTATTTCAGTATAAAACCGGAACAGAGTCGTATTGCTTGGTATAATATATACTGGAATTTTATGTCAACCATGAATCTCGGGTGAGGCGGTGAACAGTACATAAACATTTTATGCGTTCTTGAATTTCTAAAGGGGTGAGCTGTATGACTTGAAAATACGTATTGCTGGGAAAGGCAGACAGATGATGACATTGAAAAACCTTTTGTTTTTTGTAACATCATCTGCCTGATAAGGTGGCGACACTGCTACCGTAAACTATTAGCTCCGTATTTAAAATTATAAAAAAATAGTAATTCAGTGTAAAAGTGTCTAAAATTGTGTTTAAATTGTGCGTATACAAACAATAGCTGCTTTAAAACGTTTGCAACAACTTTTAACAAGTATTGAGTGTAAAAACAGTTAAAAACAATCTTACTAGAACGTTTGTAAATAAACAAGTGTAATAAGTGATATTTGGATATAAACATTGGCCAAAATACGCCTGAAAACATACAACTATCATAATTATCTAAAACAAAGTGAATTTAAAGTGTTATATACCTAATATTTGAGTGAAATTAATAGTGTAAACAATTTCAAACAAATTCAAAAATTTAAACGACGCGCTTCTCGGCGTCTTTTAACGATCATTATTGACTTCCACCTATTATGCTATTTCGAATAAATATTGAGTGCAAATATAGCGCATTGGCCATCGGCTTGACTCTGAACGCACTAATCAAGAAATCCGAGGATCAAATCTCAGTTGATATAAGTCTGACTTTTTGTGTTTTAATTTTTTGTTTTCTTACGTAAAACAAAAATTTCACAAAAATATTACACTACGTAAAAAGAAATCTGTCATAAATAATTCTTTGAATGTTCTTTGAGTGTTGATAGATGATAATTATATAAAACAGTCTGCTTCGAACTTATAACTAAAATAAAGTGCAGTGTCAAGTCATATTTATACTTAAAAACTGTAAAACCATAAAACAAACTCTATAACTGTTTATTTTCGAAAATTTGAATTTTGGCGTCCCAAAAAATAAACCTCTGTTCCATGAAATAAATATGTCAAAATATAAAGACAGCGCCATCTAGTATCGAGTAGCGATTCTAGTAATAACAAGTTTCGTTGGCAAGTAACGAGCCACTATTTCGTGGGAAATCATTTGATTGCCAGATGAAAAAAGAAATTCGGGGTAATTGGATATACCTACTCGAAAAAGACCGAGCAAATGTTATATTGTTTTAACCAGAAAGCAACATTTATTTGAAATCTTAAATAAATAACATTGAGCAACAATATTTTGAAGCAAAAAAAAAGCCTAACGTTTATTACATATGAGGCATGTACTTATAGAAACGCATTTGAAGTTCTGCGTAAGATTTCATTGCATTTAAAATTGCTTGAAAGTTTGTTTACAATTTACAACTGCAAGAGTAAAGTACTCATTAGAGGAAGAAATAATAACAAATATGGGGTCTGAAGAAAAGAATATAACTTTACGTTGCAAACATAATGTTGTGAGAACTTTGTCATACGAATCACCCTGTATCAGACGCAACTCACTAGATTCTATTAACTCTGAAATAAATACGACGGCATTAAGTATGTTCGATTTATCAACAAGCGCTCCGTCAGATGACATCTATAAACTGAGACAAGAATTAGAAGAAAAGCAAACATTATTGGATAATGCAAACACGGAAATTGATAAACTATCCTTAGAAAATATTCAACTACGCAAGGAAATTCAAGAACTATCTACGCTTATGCTAACACAAAAAAAAATATCTACAGAGAATGGAAAAACCCCAAAAACAAAAATAACACAAAACACTCATATCAACAACGAAACAAAGGAGTCAGGGTGTCTCCAACCTACAGAAACAAACAGATGTAATACTGAATATGATACGAAAGTACTTCCTACCACAATAATGAATATTGCACCTCCAGATGAACCAATTGCAAACGAGGATAAAAATATAACACAAAATAATACATCAACCCAGAAATACAAAGAAGAAAAGGAGATGGATAAAAAACAGAAATCCATTTACATATTTGGGGCTCAGCAATGTGTAGGATTAGCATCTAAGTTAGCTCATTCCAGAACTAATACCAGGTATGAAAAATATAGAATTGAATCTACTACGAAACCGCAAGCTTCAGCAAACGACGTCCTCAGCAGTTGCGAACGCATGAAAGTAACATGCGGAGATAAAATAATTGTAAGCGTTGGTGAAAACGATCACAACCCCATAAAACTGTTATACAATTTATCGTATGTACTCAAAAAATTTGAAAAGACCAATGTCATTGTTCTTGGTGTAAATAAAACTTCTCATCTTAAGGAAAAGACACTGAATGAAACTTTAAAAAACTTTTGTAATAATATTTCTAACTGTACCTTTATAAATTGTTATAAGTTATCTGTATATTCTTTATGTAAGAAAATTAATTCTACTATAGATATTTTAGATTATAATGCCAAATATTTAAATTTCACAACAAAAAAAACTGAAACATACATTAACACTAAGATTGTATCCCAAGCAGATGCTTTTACACTTAAAAAAATATTATCTGGTCATGAAAACATCCCGAAAAGAGAAGTTCAAATTGAAATAAATAACAAATGCACCAATAGTAGCAACCGCGTTATAGGAACGATACCATATTATTTCGATTTAATGCGGAAAAAAGCTCTTGAGAAAACAAAAATCAAATCGCTTCAACATGAAAGTATATCGTTTTTTCTATAACGCTAAATCAAAAAATGATCTCTATAATGACAACGTTACAACTACGGACTCATTGACACTGTTTCACCAGAATATAGCAGGCCTTTTAAACAAACAAGACAATTTAGAGTTAGCCATCGATGATTTTGATAGAAAAAATAATTACATAGATGTGATATGTCTCTCGGAAACTTTTATTAAAAGAGGCAATGAAAACAACGTTACTTTAAAAAACTTTAAGCTAATTAGCTCATACTCGAGAATAAAAGAAAAAAGAGGTGGTGTTTGCATTCTTGCACGAAATTCTATAGACTATAAAGATTTGGCTATCTGTAGCACCATGTCCATGGATAAAGAATTTGAATGTTGTGGAGTAGAATTTCCCGCTCTCAACTGTATTATTATTTGTTTATATAGAACCCCAGACAGCAACATTAACTCATTCTTCAATAAACTTGAACTACTCCTACATAAAATTTGTAATAAACCCAACAAAAAAATTATTCTAACAGGTGATCTAAATATAGACACACTTAAAAGCAATAAAATAGCATTACGTCTTAAAGACACTCTAGTCAATTTTGGTCTCTTCTTACACATAGATCAACCAACGAGACAAAAGGCATGTATTGATCACTTTATAAGTAACATCAAAGACGCGAAAGGTAAAGTTCATGAATTATTCCTCTCTGACCACAACACGGGACAAACTTTAGAATTTTCAATTAATAATAAACCTAAAAGACTTATAAGTTGGTATGTGTACAAAAGAGACTATAGTAAAAATAACCTAGACAAATTTATAAATTGTTTGTCAGCCCTAACTTGGTCAGAAGTGTATGGACAAGAAAACTTAAATTCTGCTTTTAATATATTTCATGAAACTTTTTGTTTATTTTATGACCTCTGCTTTCCGATCAACAAAGTAAGAATAAATTCAAACTGTAAATCTCCAAGGTGGATCACTACAGGAATCAGAAAATCAAGCAAACAAAAAAGAAAGTTAAGAAATCGGCAATACATTTCAAAATCTGAAAACGATTCATCTAATTTAAAAAAATATAGTTCTGTCTTTAAAGGATGCATTATTCGATCGAAACACCTCATAAATTCTAAAATAATGTCAGCGGCAAAAAATAAAGGCAAAGCTGCATGGCAGATTATCAAAAACAAAACTGATTACGTAAACACTAAAACAAATATAGAAACTATTAAAATCAACAATAAACTTTTATACAAACCTTTAGAAATTGCTAAAACTTTTAATGACTTTTTTATTGATGTTGCCAAAGAATTCCATAACAACAAAAATAAGGCTTCACCAGATAAGACACCCAAAATAGATATACCAAATATGACTCAAACCATGTTTTTACATCCATGTTATGAGAATGAAGTAAGAAATACCATAATGTCCCTCAACAACACAAAATCTGTTGGATTTGACGGTATAGCAACTCACATACTTAAATCCTGTGCCAACATTATATCGCCAATTATTGAACACTTGATCAATCTCTCATTCTGGCAAGGGATTTTTCCAGATAAACTCAAGCAATCGATTGTGAAACCATTGTTTAAAAAAGGTGACACAAAAGACTTGTCTAACTACCGACCTATAGCGTTAATATCTAATTTATCAAAAATCTTTGAGAAAATTATGCATCGTAGACTCACAAATTATTTAGAAAAATTCCAAATTATAAAAGAAGAACAAAACGGTTTTCAAAGGGGTAAATCGACAACGTTAGCAGCATTTACTCTAATAAAAAATGTAACTGAAAAATTAGATAAACGGGTTCCAGTGTCCGTTATCTTCTTTGACATGAGCAAAGCTTTCGATTTTGTCAACCACGATTTACTTCTAAAAAAATGCAATAACTACGGAATCCGAGGGATAGTTATTGACTGGATTACTAGCTATTTATCTAACCGCCAACAAAGAGTAGAAATAGGTACAATAAACAAAAACAAAGAGTCAACATCAATCAGTTCGGAATATAGTCAAACCAAATCAGGTGTACCACAAGGAAGCATACTGGGCCCATTACTTTTCCTTATCTACATCAATGATTTGCCCACTGCTTTACAACAACAGTGTATACTCTTTGCTGACGATATATCGGTAATCGTTGCAAATGATAATAAATCAGACATAATTCACGAAAAAAACCTAAATACAATAGTAAATCAAGTTTTAAAATGGCTAGAAAATAATTATCTTTGTGCAAACCTTAGTAAAACCAAATACATAAACTTTCAAAATTACAACTCAAAACCAAAAACATATAAAGTAAATTGTCAAGGACAACAAATAAACGAAGTAAGTGAATATAAATTTCTTGGACTCATTCTTGATCAGCACTGTCACTGGAAATTACATATAGAACATGTTTGCAAGAAACTCAACCAATTTGTTTTTGCACTTAAACGTTTAAGACGTACCGCTAGTGAAGCAGTCGCCCTGACTGCTTACCACGGGTATGTATCCTCCTTACTCCGGTATGGACTCCTACTCTGGGGGAACTCGACAAATATAAATGAAGCATTTATTGTTCAAAAAAAATGCCTAAGAGCAATTTGCGGTATCAGCCCATTAACATCCTGTCGACCACTGTTTAAAAAATTAAGGCTATTAACTCTAACAGGCCTTTTCATAATGCAGGCTGGTATTTTTGTCAAGGAACACTAAGTTTTTTATAGCATGCGACCTGCATTCGAAATACACTCGTCGAGATCCCACAAGATTAAGAATACCTGCACATCAAAGCACATTATGCCAAAAAAATAGTTTAATCACTGCAATAAAAATCTTTAACAACATACCAAAAGAATTAAGAGAGCTCCCTTTAAAATATTTTAAATCCAAATTGTATAAATGGCTCATTGATAATTGTTTTTATAGTGTAAAAGAATTTCTAGAAAAAAAAATAGCTGATAGATATGGTTACTGAGCTCTACAAAATATTTCATGTTGCTGCTTTTTTTTAGTTTTTTATTCTTTATTTTTAAGTTTATATTAATTGTTTAAAGATTTCGAATGGATACGAAGCCTTAAATTGTAAGTGCTAATATAGCACTAGCGTTGTAGTATTAATATTTTAACAAATTTATGTTTCGTATTAAAATTCACGTTTAACATTTTCAAATATTTGTATGCCATTCTATGGCAAAACATGTAAGTTCACAACCCTATTTATAAGACCTAAATGTACCATGTTTTTACGCAAATAAAAATTATTCTATTCTATTCTATTCTAGTAGCCTTTTACCAAACTATGTTGGGTTTGGCTTCCAGTTTAACCGGATGCAGCTGAGTACCAGTATTTTACATGAAGCGACTGCCTATCTGACCTCCCCAAACCAGTAACTGGGTAATACGATACCCCTTGGTAAGACTAGATGTCAGACTTTTGACTTCTGACGACTTCCTTGTAACTACTGACAAAGATCTACAAATGACAGCCGGGACCAACGGCTTAACGTGCTTTCCGAGGCACGGAGGAAACTCGGTATGTAATTAGCATCCATCGTCAACGTACCAACTTCGGCAAGCACGCGTGCGGCTGTTATTATTTAGCGACGAACTCCTCAAATTGTTTTTTAGAACGCTTGGTTAAAAAATCACTGTGACGTAATTGTTTGTAAGTACTCTTTTATAGTAATTGATGCGTTTTAATACGATACGATATTAGGACGGCGGGATTGGGCGGGACGGGGGTATTGCGGGAGCAGCTAAAATACTAGGAAGTGCTGATTTAAAGCCTAGTTTGAACAAATGTCTTTTAATTATTTATTTTTTTTTTTAATTTGCCCACTCTAGGATTTTCTCTTGTATCGTGGGTGCGTTTATAAACATTTAAACTCACATACACAAACAGCCAGACCCGGAACAACTATCTGTAGGCCATACAAAGATTTGTTCCGTGCGATGATCTATAGTCTCCAATTCTCTACTTACAAAAATAAACATTTTCTTCCAATTATCAAGCGACACACATGTTCTCTAACAAATATTCACTAAAATTCTTTCACGTTTATCAAAGGACGTATCATGGTGGATGGGTTTCCGATCCAATTCAATACGGTCCTGAATTTAAAACCTTTTAAGCTTTTGTGACGTTTTCCATTGAATTCTGTGAGAATAGAAGGCTGTGTGATTGGTTCAGGTTTCGGGAATATTCGGGAATTCTCGTGAAATCAACGTTGTTGGAAACGGGCTGGAAAATCAGTTTCGAAAGTAAATTATACGATTTTTCTTTAGGTACAATAATAATGGCGTATTTTTCAAATTCTTTGTATTTTTGGCTGATAATTTTATTCGAATTCTGTAAAGCTGTGTTATGAAACCGTTTTACTAGTAGTAGTAAGCAGCGGTGGCAGCCCCGACTTACGAGCAGTAAGCCGTGGGTTCGAACCCAGGCAGGCGCTTTACGTTGTGTAATTTATTTCATCACCGCTCCTCTCAATACGGTGACAAAAAAACATCGTGACGAAACCGCCATGACTTAGAAGTTAAAAAATCAAAGACATGTGACATCTACCAACCCGCACTGGGCCCGTGGTGGATTACAGCCCACTCCCTCTCATAGAGAGGAGGCCTGTGTCCCAGCAGTGGGAACATTATAGGCTGATGATGGTGATGATGACTATCACACGCGATACGTCACGCGTCAAGCGACGCTTGTTTCTTTTGTATCCTGTATTTTGTGTAGTAATGTTGCGTCACGATGATTCAACCATGCTCTAAGTTCTTTTTACTATAATTATTTTTTTGTATTTAGATTTAACTTTTTATTTTATTTTAGGGTTCCTCGAAAGAAAACGGAAACCATATATGATCATTTTGTTGACTGTCCGACTGTCCGTCTGTCTCTCAAGACCCTTTTTCTCAGGAACGCGTAGAGATATCATATTATACATACATATTACATATCATATGTCAAATACTCAGGTCTACTGTCCCTTGTAGTTGTGAAAAAAACAAACTTTTAAGCCAACGCAATCAAAAGATACAGCCGTTTATGCCGCAAATTTCATTTTCGACACTCGCAAGAGAATCAAAACCTACAGGGTACTTCCCGTGAACTCGGAATCTTGAAATTTTGTACGAAGCAACGTCTTATAACACAGATGAAGAAAAAATTGCGGAAACCGTAAATTTTTAGTTATATCATATAATAAAAATATTTTTAATAATTTTTGTACGGAACCCTCGGTGCGCGAGTTCGATTCGTACTTGGCCGGTTTTTCTCTAATGTTGGGTGCACTAATAGCATGTGACAATGAAAACTATTTTCACTTAAATTTGATTCGTCATTGAAAGCGGTGAGGTGGTATTTGTTACCTATTTGTCTACCCCTTCGAGGAATACAGCCGTTATGTTATGTAACACAATGATAATCTATAGTTTCAAGTATGTTTACTACCCCAAAACTTATTTTTGGTTTGTTAATAAATACTCAGCGAAACATTCAAATAGTGTTGCACTTGTCTTGTAAAATAGTCTAAATTGGCGCCAACAGTGTGGTGACGCTAGATTGCTAGTGATGTGCCGCTGTGATGATCGATACTATTTTTAATGAATGTTTAAAAGAACTAGTTTTATTTGTTTCTTGAAATATTTTTGACAGTTGACATAGGAGAAAGTTAGAAAAACAATTCTTCTGTAATAAAAAAATAGCGTCACCCCAAACAACACGAGCCAAGAGCAGGACGATGATAATGTCTCTTTTTAAGATATTTTAATAAGAAGTCCTGCTATTTCGCTAAGACTAACATAAAATCACGACAGTATTTTCTAAAGCTAGCGTAAGCAGAGGTGTGTACTTTTCACTACATAAGAGGGTAACTTTTTTGCCATAAAACGGACCCAAGTCAGGACTCTAGGCCCCTAGAGAGAAATTCCAAAAGATGCTATTGAACCAAGCGGCTCTGACAGCGGACTAGCAAACTCCGATATCCACACATCGGCCTTTGACAGATATTTACTACTACCACTACTCCACTCCACTCCACTCCACTACTCCTCCACTCCACTCCACTACTCCACTCCACTACTCCACTCCACTACTCCACTCCACTACTCCACTCCACTACTCCACTCCACTACTCCACTCCACTACTCCACTCCACTACTCCACTCCACTACTCCACTCCACTACTCCACTCCACTACTCCACTCCACTACTCCACTCCACTACTCCACTCCACTACTCCACTCCACTACTCCACTCCACTACTCCACTCCACTACTCCACTCCACTACTCCACTCCACTACTCCACTCCACTACTCCACTACTCCACTCCACTACTCCACTCCACTACTCCACTCCACTACTCCACTCCACTACTCCACTCCACTACTCCACTCCACTACTCCACTCCACTACTCCACTCCACTACTCCACTACTCCACTCCACTACTCCACTCCACTACTCCACTCCACTACTCCACTCCACTACTCCACTCCACTACTCCACTCCACTACTCCACTCCACTACTCCACTCCACTACTCCACTCCACTACTCCACTCCACTACTCCACTCCACTACTCCACTACTCCACTCCACTACTCCACTCCACTACTCCACTCCACTACTCCACTCCACTACTCCACTCCACTACTCCACTCCACTACTCCACTCCACTACTCCACTCCACTACTCCACTCCACTACTCCACTCCACTACTCCACTCCACTACTCCACTACTCCACTCCACTACTCCACTCCACTACTCCACTCCACTACTCCACTCCACTACTCCACTCCACTACTCCACTCCACTACTCCACTCCACTACTCCACTCCACTACTCCACTCCACTACTCCACTCCACTACTCCACTCCACTACTCCACTCCACTCCACTACTCCACTCCACTCCACTACTCCACTCCACTCCACTACTCCACTCCACTACTCCACTCCACTACTCCACTCCACTACTCCACTCCACTACTCCACTCCACTACTCCACTCCACTACTCCACTCCACTACTCCACTACTCCACTCCACTACTCCACTCCACTACTCCACTCCACTACTCCACTCCACTACTCCACTCCACTACTCCACTCCACTACTCCACTCCACTACTCCACTCCACTACTCCACTCCACTACTCCACTCCACTACTCCACTCCACTACTCCACTCCACTACTCCACTCCACTACTCCACTACTCCACTCCACTACTCCACTCCACTACTCCACTCCACTACTCCACTCCACTACTCCACTCCACTCCACTCCACTCCACTACTCCTCCACTCCACTCCACTACTCCACTCCACTCCACTACTCCACTCCACTACTCCACTACTCCACTCCACTACTCCACTCCACTACTCCACTCCACTACTCCACTCCACTACTCCACTACTCCACTACTCCACTCCACTACTCCACTCCACTACTCCACTCCACTACTCCACTCCACTACTCCACTCCACTACTCCACTCCACTACTCCACTACTCCACTCCACTACTCCACTCCACTACTCCACTCCACTACTCCACTCCACTACTCCACTACTCCACTCCACTACTCCACTCCACTACTCCACTCCACTACTCCACTCCACCACTCCACTCCACTCCACTACTCCACTCCACTCCACTCCACTCCACTACTCCTCCACTCCACTCCACTCCACTACTCCACTCCACTACTCCACTCCACTACTCCACTCCACTACTCCACTCCACTACTCCACTCCACTACTCCACTCCACTACTCCACTACTCCACTCCACTACTCCACTCCACTACTCCACTACTCCACTCCACTACTCCACTCCACTACTCCACTCCACTACTCCACTCCACTACTCCACTACTCCACTCCACTACTCCACTCCACTACTCCACTCCACTACTCCACTCCACCACTCCACTCCACTCCACTACTCCACTCCACTCCACTCCACTCCACTACTCCTCCACTCCACTCCACTCCACTACTCCACTCCACTACTCCACTCCACTACTCCACTCCACTACTCCACTCCACTACTCCACTCCACTACTCCACTCCACTACTCCACTCCATTACTCCACTCCACTACTCCACTCCACTACTCCACTACTCCACTCCACTACTCCACTCCACTACTCCACTCCACTACTCCACTCCACTACTCCACTCCACTCCACTCCACTCCACTACTCCTCCACTCCACTCCACTACTCCACTCCACTCCTGCTCCGCACCTATTAGACGTAGATATATAGCCTTCCTCGATAAATAGGATATCTAACACTGAAAGCATTTTTCAAATCGGACCAGTAGTTCCTGAGATTAGCGCGTTCAAGCAAACAAACAAACTCTTCAGCTTTATTATTAGTATTATATATATATATATATATACATATGAATATATATTAATAAGTATTTCAGTATAAAACCGGAACAGAGTCGTATTGCTTGGTATAATATATACTGGAATTTTATGTCAACCATGAATCTCGGGTGAGGCGGTGAACAGTACATAAACATTTTATGCGTTCTTGAATTTCTAAAGGGGTGAGCTGTATGACTTGAAAATACGTATTGCTGGGAAAGGCAGACAGATGATGACATTGAAAAACCTTTTGTTTTTTGTAACATCATCTGCCTGATAAGGTGGCGACACTGCTACCGTAAACTATTAGCTCCGTATTTAAAATTATAAAAAAATAGTAATTCAGTGTAAAAGTGTCTAAAATTGTGTTTAAATTGTGCGTATACAAACAATAGCTGCTTTAAAACGTTTGCAACAACTTTTAACAAGTATTGAGTGTAAAAACAGTTAAAAACAATCTTACTAGAACGTTTGTAAATAAACAAGTGTAATAAGTGATATTTGGATATAAACATTGGCCAAAATACGCCTGAAAACATACAACTATCATAATTATCTAAAACAAAGTGAATTTAAAGTGTTATATACCTAATATTTGAGTGAAATTAATAGTGTAAACAATTTCAAACAAATTCAAAAATTTAAACGACGCGCTTCTCGGCGTCTTTTAACGATCATTATTGACTTCCACCTATTATGCTATTTCGAATAAATATTGAGTGCAAATATAGCGCATTGGCCATCGGCTTGACTCTGAACGCACTAATCAAGAAATCCGAGGATCAAATCTCAGTTGATATAAGTCTGACTTTTTGTGTTTTAATTTTTTGTTTTCTTACGTAAAACAAAAATTTCACAAAAATATTACACTACGTAAAAAGAAATCTGTCATAAATAATTCTTTGAATGTTCTTTGAGTGTTGATAGATGATAATTATATAAAACAGTCTGCTTCGAACTTATAACTAAAATAAAGTGCAGTGTCAAGTCATATTTATACTTAAAAACTGTAAAACCATAAAACAAACTCTATAACTGTTTATTTTCGAAAATTTGAATTTTGGCGTCCCAAAAAATAAACCTCTGTTCCATGAAATAAATATGTCAAAATATAAAGACAGCGCCATCTAGTATCGAGTAGCGATTCTAGTAATAACAAGTTTCGTTGGCAAGTAACGAGCCACTATTTCGTGGGAAATCATTTGATTGCCAGATGAAAAAAGAAATTCGGGGTAATTGGATATACCTACTCGAAAAAGACCGAGCAAATGTTATATTGTTTTAACCAGAAAGCAACATTTATTTGAAATCTTAAATAAATAACATTGAGCAACAATATTTTGAAGCAAAAAAAAAGCCTAACGTTTATTACATATGAGGCATGTACTTATAGAAACGCATTTGAAGTTCTGCGTAAGATTTCATTGCATTTAAAATTGCTTGAAAGTTTGTTTACAATTTACAACTGCAAGAGTAAAGTACTCATTAGAGGAAGAAATAATAACAAATATGGGGTCTGAAGAAAAGAATATAACTTTACGTTGCAAACATAATGTTGTGAGAACTTTGTCATACGAATCACCCTGTATCAGACGCAACTCACTAGATTCTATTAACTCTGAAATAAATACGACGGCATTAAGTATGTTCGATTTATCAACAAGCGCTCCGTCAGATGACATCTATAAACTGAGACAAGAATTAGAAGAAAAGCAAACATTATTGGATAATGCAAACACGGAAATTGATAAACTATCCTTAGAAAATATTCAACTACGCAAGGAAATTCAAGAACTATCTACGCTTATGCTAACACAAAAAAAAATATCTACAGAGAATGGAAAAACCCCAAAAACAAAAATAACACAAAACACTCATATCAACAACGAAACAAAGGAGTCAGGGTGTCTCCAACCTACAGAAACAAACAGATGTAATACTGAATATGATACGAAAGTACTTCCTACCACAATAATGAATATTGCACCTCCAGATGAACCAATTGCAAACGAGGATAAAAATATAACACAAAATAATACATCAACCCAGAAATACAAAGAAGAAAAGGAGATGGATAAAAAACAGAAATCCATTTACATATTTGGGGCTCAGCAATGTGTAGGATTAGCATCTAAGTTAGCTCATTCCAGAACTAATACCAGGTATGAAAAATATAGAATTGAATCTACTACGAAACCGCAAGCTTCAGCAAACGACGTCCTCAGCAGTTGCGAACGCATGAAAGTAACATGCGGAGATAAAATAATTGTAAGCGTTGGTGAAAACGATCACAACCCCATAAAACTGTTATACAATTTATCGTATGTACTCAAAAAATTTGAAAAGACCAATGTCATTGTTCTTGGTGTAAATAAAACTTCTCATCTTAAGGAAAAGACACTGAATGAAACTTTAAAAAACTTTTGTAATAATATTTCTAACTGTACCTTTATAAATTGTTATAAGTTATCTGTATATTCTTTATGTAAGAAAATTAATTCTACTATAGATATTTTAGATTATAATGCCAAATATTTAAATTTCACAACAAAAAAAACTGAAACATACATTAACACTAAGATTGTATCCCAAGCAGATGCTTTTACACTTAAAAAAATATTATCTGGTCATGAAAACATCCCGAAAAGAGAAGTTCAAATTGAAATAAATAACAAATGCACCAATAGTAGCAACCGCGTTATAGGAACGATACCATATTATTTCGATTTAATGCGGAAAAAAGCTCTTGAGAAAACAAAAATCAAATCGCTTCAACATGAAAGTATATCGTTTTTTCTATAACGCTAAATCAAAAAATGATCTCTATAATGACAACGTTACAACTACGGACTCATTGACACTGTTTCACCAGAATATAGCAGGCCTTTTAAACAAACAAGACAATTTAGAGTTAGCCATCGATGATTTTGATAGAAAAAATAATTACATAGATGTGATATGTCTCTCGGAAACTTTTATTAAAAGAGGCAATGAAAACAACGTTACTTTAAAAAACTTTAAGCTAATTAGCTCATACTCGAGAATAAAAGAAAAAAGAGGTGGTGTTTGCATTCTTGCACGAAATTCTATAGACTATAAAGATTTGGCTATCTGTAGCACCATGTCCATGGATAAAGAATTTGAATGTTGTGGAGTAGAATTTCCCGCTCTCAACTGTATTATTATTTGTTTATATAGAACCCCAGACAGCAACATTAACTCATTCTTCAATAAACTTGAACTACTTCTACATAAAATTTGTAATAAACCCAACAAAAAAATTATTCTAACAGGTGATCTAAATATAGACACACTTAAAAGCAATAAAATAGCATTACGTCTTAAAGACACTCTAGTCAATTTTGGTCTCTTCTTACACATAGATCAACCAACGAGACAAAAGGCATGTATTGATCACTTTATAAGTAACATCAAAGACGCGAAAGGTAAAGTTCATGAATTATTCCTCTCTGACCACAACACGGGACAAACTTTAGAATTTTCAATTAATAATAAACCTAAAAGACTTATAAGTTGGTATGTGTACAAAAGAGACTATAGTAAAAATAACCTAGACAAATTTATAAATTGTTTGTCAGCCCTAACTTGGTCAGAAGTGTATGGACAAGAAAACTTAAATTCTGCTTTTAATATATTTCATGAAACTTTTTGTTTATTTTATGACCTCTGCTTTCCGATCAACAAAGTAAGAATAAATTCAAACTGTAAATCTCCAAGGTGGATCACTACAGGAATCAGAAAATCAAGCAAACAAAAAAGAAAGTTAAGAAATCGGCAATACATTTCAAAATCTGAAAACGATTCATCTAATTTAAAAAAATATAGTTCTGTCTTTAAAGGATGCATTATTCGATCGAAACACCTCATAAATTCTAAAATAATGTCAGCGGCAAAAAATAAAGGCAAAGCTGCATGGCAGATTATCAAAAACAAAACTGATTACGTAAACACTAAAACAAATATAGAAACTATTAAAATCAACAATAAACTTTTATACAAACCTTTAGAAATTGCTAAAACTTTTAATGACTTTTTTATTGATGTTGCCAAAGAATTCCATAACAACAAAAATAAGGCTTCACCAGATAAGACACCCAAAATAGATATACCAAATATGACTCAAACCATGTTTTTACATCCATGTTATGAGAATGAAGTAAGAAATACCATAATGTCCCTCAACAACACAAAATCTGTTGGATTTGACGGTATAGCAACTCACATACTTAAATCCTGTGCCAACATTATATCGCCAATTATTGAACACTTGATCAATCTCTCATTCTGGCAAGGGATTTTTCCAGATAAACTCAAGCAATCGATTGTGAAACCATTGTTTAAAAAAGGTGACACAAAAGACTTGTCTAACTACCGACCTATAGCGTTAATATCTAATTTATCAAAAATCTTTGAGAAAATTATGCATCGTAGACTCACAAATTATTTAGAAAAATTCCAAATTATAAAAGAAGAACAAAACGGTTTTCAAAGGGGTAAATCGACAACGTTAGCAGCATTTACTCTAATAAAAAATGTAACTGAAAAATTAGATAAACGGGTTCCAGTGTCCGTTATCTTCTTTGACATGAGCAAAGCTTTCGATTTTGTCAACCACGATTTACTTCTAAAAAAATGCAATAACTACGGAATCCGAGGGATAGTTATTGACTGGATTACTAGCTATTTATCTAACCGCCAACAAAGAGTAGAAATAGGTACAATAAACAAAAACAAAGAGTCAACATCAATCAGTTCGGAATATAGTCAAACCAAATCAGGTGTACCACAAGGAAGCATACTGGGCCCATTACTTTTCCTTATCTACATCAATGATTTGCCCACTGCTTTACAACAACAGTGTATACTCTTTGCTGACGATATATCGGTAATCGTTGCAAATGATAATAAATCAGACATAATTCACGAAAAAAACCTAAATACAATAGTAAATCAAGTTTTAAAATGGCTAGAAAATAATTATCTTTGTGCAAACCTTAGTAAAACCAAATACATAAACTTTCAAAATTACAACTCAAAACCAAAAACATATAAAGTAAATTGTCAAGGACAACAAATAAACGAAGTAAGTGAATATAAATTTCTTGGACTCATTCTTGATCAGCACTGTCACTGGAAATTACATATAGAACATGTTTGCAAGAAACTCAACCAATTTGTTTTTGCACTTAAACGTTTAAGACGTACCGCTAGTGAAGCAGTCGCCCTGACTGCTTACCACGGGTATGTATCCTCCTTACTCCGGTATGGACTCCTACTCTGGGGGAACTCGACAAATATAAATGAAGCATTTATTGTTCAAAAAAAATGCCTAAGAGCAATTTGCGGTATCAGCCCATTAACATCCTGTCGACCACTGTTTAAAAAATTAAGGCTATTAACTCTAACAGGCCTTTTCATAATGCAGGCTGGTATTTTTGTCAAGGAACACTAAGTTTTTTATAGCATGCGACCTGCATTCGAAATACACTCGTCGAGATCCCACAAGATTAAGAATACCTGCACATCAAAGCACATTATGCCAAAAAAATAGTTTAATCACTGCAATAAAAATCTTTAACAACATACCAAAAGAATTAAGAGAGCTCCCTTTAAAATATTTTAAATCCAAATTGTATAAATGGCTCATTGATAATTGTTTTTATAGTGTAAAAGAATTTCTAGAAAAAAAAATAGCTGATAGATATGGTTACTGAGCTCTACAAAATATTTCATGTTGCTGCTTTTTTTTAGTTTTTTATTCTTTATTTTTAAGTTTATATTAATTGTTTAAAGATTTCGAATGGATACGAAGCCTTAAATTGTAAGTGCTAATATAGCACTAGCGTTGTAGTATTAATATTTTAACAAATTTATGTTTCGTATTAAAATTCACGTTTAACATTTTCAAATATTTGTATGCCATTCTATGGCAAAACATGTAAGTTCACAACCCTATTTATAAGACCTAAATGTACCATGTTTTTACGCAAATAAAAATTATTCTATTCTATTCTATTCTAGTAGCCTTTTACCAAACTATGTTGGGTTTGGCTTCCAGTTTAACCGGATGCAGCTGAGTACCAGTATTTTACATGAAGCGACTGCCTATCTGACCTCCCCAAACCAGTAACTGGGTAATACGATACCCCTTGGTAAGACTAGATGTCAGACTTTTGACTTCTGACGACTTCCTTGTAACTACTGACAAAGATCTACAAATGACAGCCGGGACCAACGGCTTAACGTGCTTTCCGAGGCACGGAGGAAACTCGGTATGTAATTAGCATCCATCGTCAACGTACCAACTTCGGCAAGCACGCGTGCGGCTGTTATTATTTAGCGACGAACTCCTCAAATTGTTTTTTAGAACGCTTGGTTAAAAAATCACTGTGACGTAATTGTTTGTAAGTACTCTTTTATAGTAATTGATGCGTTTTAATACGATACGATATTAGGACGGCGGGATTGGGCGGGACGGGGGTATTGCGGGAGCAGCTAAAATACTAGGAAGTGCTGATTTAAAGCCTAGTTTGAACAAATGTCTTTTAATTATTTATTTTTTTTTTTAATTTGCCCACTCTAGGATTTTCTCTTGTATCGTGGGTGCGTTTATAAACATTTAAACTCACATACACAAACAGCCAGACCCGGAACAACTATCTGTAGGCCATACAAAGATTTGTTCCGTGCGATGATCTATAGTCTCCAATTCTCTACTTACAAAAATAAACATTTTCTTCCAATTATCAAGCGACACACATGTTCTCTAACAAATATTCACTAAAATTCTTTCACGTTTATCAAAGGACGTATCATGGTGGATGGGTTTCCGATCCAATTCAATACGGTCCTGAATTTAAAACCTTTTAAGCTTTTGTGACGTTTTCCATTGAATTCTGTGAGAATAGAAGGCTGTGTGTGATTGGTTCAGGTTTCGGGAATATTCGGGAATTCTCGTGAAATCAACGTTGTTGGAAACGGGCTGGAAAATCAGTTTCGAAAGTAAATTATACGATTTTTCTTTAGGTACAATAATAATGGCGTATTTTTCAAATTCTTTGTATTTTTGGCTGATAATTTTATTCGAATTCTGTAAAGCTGTGTTATGAAACCGTTTTACTAGTAGTAGTAAGCAGCGGTGGCAGCCCCGACTTACGAGCAGTAAGCCGTGGGTTCGAACCCAGGCAGGCGCTTTACGTTGTGTAATTTATTTCATCACCGCTCCTCTCAATACGGTGACAAAAAAACATCGTGACGAAACCGCCATGACTTAGAAGTTAAAAAATCAAAGACATGTGACATCTACCAACCCGCACTGGGCCCGTGGTGGATTACAGCCCACTCCCTCTCATAGAGAGGAGGCCTGTGTCCCAGCAGTGGGAACATTATAGGCTGATGATGGTGATGATGACTATCACACGCGATACGTCACGCGTCAAGCGACGCTTGTTTCTTTTGTATCCTGTATTTTGTGTAGTAATGTTGCGTCACGATGATTCAACCATGCTCTAAGTTCTTTTTACTATAATTATTTTTTTGTATTTAGATTTAACTTTTTATTTTATTTTAGGGTTCCTCGAAAGAAAACGGAAACCATATATGATCATTTTGTTGACTGTCCGACTGTCCGTCTGTCTCTCAAGACCCTTTTTCTCAGGAACGCGTAGAGATATCATATTATACATACATATTACATATCATATGTCAAATACTCAGGTCTACTGTCCCTTGTAGTTGTGAAAAAAACAAACTTTTAAGCCAACGCAATCAAAAGATACAGCCGTTTATGCCGCAAATTTCATTTTCGACACTCGCAAGAGAATCAAAACCTACAGGGTACTTCCCGTGAACTCGGAATCTTGAAATTTTGTACGAAGCAACGTCTTATAACACAGATGAAGAAAAAATTGCGGAAACCGTAAATTTTTAGTTATATCATATAATAAAAATATTTTTAATAATTTTTGTACGGAACCCTCGGTGCGCGAGTTCGATTCGTACTTGGCCGGTTTTTCTCTAATGTTGGGTGCACTAATAGCATGTGACAATGAAAACTATTTTCACTTAAATTTGATTCGTCATTGAAAGCGGTGAGGTGGTATTTGTTACCTATTTGTCTACCCCTTCGAGGAATACAGCCGTTATGTTATGTAACACAATGATAATCTATAGTTTCAAGTATGTTTACTACCCCAAAACTTATTTTTGGTTTGTTAATAAATACTCAGCGAAACATTCAAATAGTGTTGCACTTGTCTTGTAAAATAGTCTAAATTGGCGCCAACAGTGTGGTGACGCTAGATTGCTAGTGATGTGCCGCTGTGATGATCGATACTATTTGTAATGAATGTTTAAAAGAACTAGTTTTATTTGTTTCTTGAAATATTTTTGACAGTTGACATAGGAGAAAGTTAGAAAAACAATTCTTCTGTAATAAAAAAATAGCGTCACCCCAAACAACACGAGCCAAGAGCAGGACGATGATAATGTCTCTTTTTAAGATATTTTAATAAGAAGTCCTGCTATTTCGCTAAGACTAACATAAAATCACGACAGTATTTTCTAAAGCTAGCGTAAGCAGAGGTGTGTACTTTTCACTACATAAGAGGGTAACTTTTTTGCCATAAAACGGACCCAAGTCAGGACTCTAGGCCCCTAGAGAGAAATTCCAAAAGATGCTATTGAACCAAGCGGCTCTGACAGCGGACTAGCAAACTCCGATATCCACACATCGGCCTTTGACAGATATTTACTACTACCACTACTCCACTCCACTCCACTCCACTACTCCTCCACTCCACTCCACTACTCCACTCCACTACTCCACTCCACTACTCCACTCCACTACTCCACTCCACTACTCCACTCCACTACTCCACTCCACTACTCCACTCCACTACTCCACTCCACTACTCCACTCCACTACTCCACTCCACTACTCCACTCCACTACTCCACTACTCCACTCCACTACTCCACTCCACTACTCCACTCCACTACTCCACTCCACTACTCCACTCCACTACTCCACTCCACTACTCCACTCCACTACTCCACTCCACTACTCCACTCCACTACTCCACTCCACTACTCCACTCCACTACTCCACTCCACTACTCCACTCCACTACTCCACTCCACTACTCCACTACTCCACTCCACTACTCCACTCCACTACTCCACTCCACTACTCCACTCCACTACTCCACTCCACTACTCCACTCCACTACTCCACTCCACTACTCCACTCCACTACTCCACTCCACTACTCCACTCCACTACTCCACTACTCCACTCCACTACTCCACTCCACTACTCCACTCCACTACTCCACTCCACTACTCCACTCCA
The DNA here is from genome assembly GCA_949152445.1 of Cerastis rubricosa. Lineage (NCBI taxonomy): Eukaryota > Metazoa > Arthropoda > Insecta > Lepidoptera > Noctuidae > Cerastis > Cerastis rubricosa. Next base: position 1,820,834 of record OX424551.1, read on the forward strand.
CTACTCCACTCCACTACTCCACTCCACTACTCCACTCCACTACTCCACTCCACTACTCCACTCCACTACTCCACTCCACTACTCCACTCCACTACTCCACTCCACTACTCCACTCCACTACTCCACTCCACTACTCCACTACTCCACTCCACTACTCCACTCCACTACTCCACTCCACTACTCCACTCCACTACTCCACTCCACTACTCCACTACTCCACTCCACTACTCCACTCCACTACTCCACTCCACTACTCCACTCCACTACTCCACTCCACTCCACTCCACTCCACTACTCCACTCCACTACTCCACTCCACTACTCCACTCCACTACTCCACTACTCCACTCCACTACTCCACTCCACTACTCCACTCCACTACTCCACTCCACCACTCCACTCCACTACTCCACTCCACTACTCCACTCCACTACTCCACTCCACTACTCCACTCCACTCCACTCCACTCCACTACTCCTCCACTCCACTCCACTACTCCACTCCACTCCACTACTCCACTCCACTACTCCACTCCACTCCACTACTCCACTCCACTACTCCACTCCACTACTCCACTACTCCACTCCACTACTCCACTCCACTACTCCACTCCACTACTCCACTCCACTACTCCACTCCACTACTCCACTCCACTACTCCACTCCACTACTCCACTCCACTACTCCACTCCACTACTCCACTCCACTACTCCACTCCACTACTCCACTCCACTACTCCACTCCACTACTCCACTCCACTACTCCACTCCACTACTCCACTCCACTACTCCACTACTCCACTCCACTACTCCACTCCACTACTCCACTCCACTACTCCACTCCACTACTCCACTCCACTACTCCACTCCACTACTCCACTCCACTACTCCACTACTCCACTCCACTACTCCACTCCACTACTCCACTCCACTACTCCACTCCACTACTCCACTACTCCACTCCACCACCCACCATCACCACTCCTCCACTCTACTACTTTTTTTACTATAAAACTCTAGAACGCGCTACCCATTAGCATTAAAAGAGCCGAAAGTAAATTCACTTTTAAAAAGAAAGTTCGCAACCACTATTTAACTCAGACTAAATAGCACTCAATTAAAGTCTAGTCATTGTAATTCTTATTAGGTTTCTCGTTTTTTATTTTGGTATTTGTTATAATATTTATTAGTCTATTTTATTTGTAAATTGTATTAGTATCTATGTAAGTATTGAATTTTTGAGAACTAGTGGTTATTTGTTAATATTTGTTTGTCACAATGTTGTCGTATTTAACCCAAAGATTTACTAATAGAGAATGCCTTGTGGCATAAAGTCCGCCTATGTACCACCAATGTACGTGAAGTTTAAATAAATAAATAATAAATAATATTTCGGTCCCTAGTCCGAACAGACTACCGTTCGGTATTACCACAATTTAACTGAATAATGCACAACCTGCAGATTAGGCCCATTATCCCATGCTCACCACTCGGACTAATAACCCAAGAAGCAGACCAAAGTCCCTCACAGAATTCTTTCCTACACAGTTTTTCTCGTTTTCCCTCGGATAACTTGATCCAATCTTGACCCAGTGGTTGCAGCCCCGAATTAAGAGCAGTAAGCCGTGAGTCGAACCCAGGCAGGCGTATTACTTTATGTAATTTATTTCATCACCGCTGCCCTCAAAAACGGTGAAGGAAAACATCATGAGGAAACCGGCATGTACTAGAACTTAAAATTCGAAGACATGTGACATCTACCAACCCGCAGTGAGCCCGCGTGGTGGCCTACAGCCCACTCTCTCTCAAGAGAGGAGGCCTGTGTCCCAGCAATGGGACCATTATAGGCTGATGACAATGATGATGAACTTGATCCAAAATAGCCACTTTAAACTTGCAAACAATTTTAATAACAAAACTATCGATACCCGGCTACAACACTATGACCGCTGGCATTTTTCCTGCAGCTATAAACTGTCTCGGCACATTAGAGAGCAATAAAATTAAAATAATGGTCGTATCTACGGCTTTGCGTTGCACTGGGTAGATCGGACTGTTTTTAACGTTATTTTTTGGAACAAGTCGAGTACAATAAAATAATACCAATGGTATTTTGCGAAAGAAACAGTCTTAAATAAGGTCAAAATAAATTAACTAGCAAAACTCGAAACTCTGCAGACGGTCATCATCATCTGCCTAAACTAATCCCAACTATGTTGGGGTCGGCTTCCAGTCACACCGGAAGCAACTGAATACCAGTATGTTTCATGGAACGACTGCCTATCTGACCTCCACAACCCAGTTAGTACTATACGATACCCTTTGGTAAGACTGGTTCTAAGATTTCCGGGCCACTGACTACCTGTAATGACTGTCAAAGATCTACAAATGACAACCGGGACGAACAGCTAAATAATAATCAAATTAATAAAATATTATCTGTGAAACAGGTCTAAAATACAACGTATTTACGTTACGTTTTATAATATAATAGCTGTCCCGCGCAACTTCGTCTGCGTCATATTTTCCTCGTTTTCGCATCATTTTTCATTGCTGATCCGCTCCTATTGGTCGTAGCGATCTAGCCTTCCTCGATAAGTGGGCTATGTAACATTGAAATAATTTTTCAAATCGGACCAGTAGTTCCTGAGATTAGCGCGTTCAAGCAAACAAACAAACTCTTCAGCTTTATTATTAGTAGAGATAGATTAGTAGAATGATAGATTATTTATTTAGATTAGATATTTATAATACGTATTTAAAACGCGCGCGCTCGTCTGTACATTTTTGCCAAAGTCTAGAGACTGTCGTCTGTCTGTCTACGGTTTGTCTGCACATAAACACCCACCTGCAATAACTTCAGTTTATCCGTGATCATGGCGTTTGCAACAGCGGCGAAATATCGGGAACTCGAAACAAATAATAAACATGGTAAATATCCCGTTACTAGTGTTATTGATAAAGTCTAGGGTGTCCCTGTAATATTTTTTTTTCGGTTTGACAAGCCAAATGTCAAGTTAATGTCATGCTGCATGTCGCGGGTTCGATCCTCATATGACCTACAGGTAGATTGTTCCAGGTCTTCCTGTTTGTGTATGTAAATTTAAATGTTTGTAAACGCATCCACGATACAGGAAAAATTCCTAGAGTGGGTTTCCCCACGTTTAAAAAAATGATGTCGAGTTAATGTCAATGTGAAAAACGATCTGTTACATTTTTTTGTTATTAATTTAGTTAATGAAATTAAAATACAGCGATGTTACTTATAACTAAACTCGCCAAACTTTTAAGTTTCATGGCGAGAGGCCCTCTTTTTAAATATAACAATGAACCACCTTATGTATATACTAACTAATTATATATTAAACTTTTTTTTTATTATGTTATGGCTAAATCTTATCATCATCATCAATTTATTTATTTTAATTTCTGGTTGCAATCCTGTATAATGTATTTTGATTTTATCTTGAGTGATACTTTACAATTTTTTACATTTTTATATTGACATCGAACCACTGTAATAGTAGCTCTGTAAATGGGTTTTATTGAAGTAATCGATCAAACAATTATATTTGTATTATTTCACTCATTCATTGAAATCAATCAATCATTGCCCTGACAGTCAGTCTGGCTAGTTTTTTGCTTGGGCCTAGAATATTGTGTTACTGTTTCGATTCACCGTTTTATGAAAGACTAGCTGTCCGGCGCAACTTCGTTTGCGTCACATTTTCCCCGTTTTCGCAACAGTTTTCATTGCTGCTCCACTCCTAGTAGTCGTAGCGTGATGATATATAGCCTATAGCCTTCCTCGATAAATAGGCTATATACCACTGAAAGAATTTTTCAAATCGGACCTGAAGTTTCGGAGCCTATTCAATGCAAACAAAGAAACAATAAAATCTTTCCTCTTTATAATATTAATTTAGAAAACATCGTGGATGGATTCCCAGCACGCATATTTTACGTACGAACGAGTTCTAAGGAAGAATTGACATAATGACAGATAGACAATGACAATATGTCAGTTCGTCGATTTCTTCCTCGCCATAGCCCGTTTCTACGGCGGTCAAGCTAAGCGTGCTGGTCGGACAAAGTGTTATTACCAGGGTCGGAGTAGGCAGATTGAATTGGGGTCATTGATCCGAAAAGTATTTATTACTATGGACATTCCTCCGGAATAGGTTGAAAACTTAAAAAAAAATAAAATTGTTTGGATACCTTGATTTAAATTTTAAATCGAGTAGTAATAATATCACTACGGACATTAACAATATTTAATTGAATCCGGAAATACCCGAAAATACTTTCCGGAAAAATGGCTTATCCATGTTATTCTTTCTGTGTGCATTTATGATACAAGTACCAAAAATCAATCTACCTACTCCGATCACTGGTTATTTACAAAGTAGCAGCCACTGAGTCTCGATTTGTGCCCAATTGATGGAAATAGGCTCGTCCCCTATTACGTGGGACTTTAACGTAACTGGCGCAATGTGGATGTACAGACAGCGTCAGTATATGCTAACCCCTCTACAGTCCGGCCAAGTACGCAAGGAGGGTAACTACTTAATGACGCTGTCTGTACTATTAGGTACACCTCTACTTCACCCTTCCGAGATTACAGGCGTGATGTTTTGATAAAAACTTTTTGCTAAAAAAATAACCAACATCGAAACCGAAACGGGACCAGTACTTACAGAGAAATCGATGAACATAAACGAAATAATATGCAATTTCGATCAAATCACCATCAGCCTATAATGTTCCCACTGCTGGGACACAGCCTCTCTGGACACCTCCTCTCTATGAGAGGGAGTGGGCTGTAATCCACCACGCGGGCCCAGTGCGGGTTGGTAGGTGTCACGTCTTCGTATTTTTTAGTTCTAGGACATGCCGGTTTCCTCACGATGTTTTCCTTCACCGTTTATGAGGGCAGCGGTGATGAAATAAATTACACAATTTCGTATAGTTGGATTATAAACAGTACTGTTTCACATCTCGTTCACTGGACCGATTTTGATGTAATTTCTATTCGGTCAGTATACTCTTACACATAAAAAAACAGGTCAATTCATAAATGACGGATAACTCCGTCACAACATACGAAAAAAACGTACAGTCGAATTGACAACCTCCTCCTTTTTTGACGTCGGTTAAAAAACAGCATCGTCCTTCCAGATCTTAAAAGGTACTAACTCTGGGAGGTCGATAGTCCGAGGTCTCTTTGACAAAGCTAAGCAAATATTAACATGCATTTGAAGCCATGACTTTGCGGTATGTTTTGTCTATTTATCCTTTACGAACTATATTGTGGTCAGCTTCCAGTCTGTCTAAATGCAGCTGAATATTAAAATTTAATATTTCTAGTGCATCATGTGAATTATAATGCCTATTTTCGTTCGGTGGAGGAGCTCGGGCTTAAGAGCGTATACACCTTACGGCATTTCATACAAACTTTCAAGTCGTTATTTTCCGAAATGACTGGACCGATTTTAATTGAAATTGAACACGCATAGGCAAGATACGTAGGTATAAAAGTTACTAAAAAACATTTACAAAATGTCTTTAAAAAAAAAAAGGTAATTGGAAATTTGTGTTTCTATAGATAATTTATAATCTAATTTAGCTGTAACACTGTTTTTCGAAAATGTTTTTGTAACTTTTTAGACCTATATGTATCCTGCTTTTGCGTATGAAGTCTCATTAAAATCGGTTCAGTCATTTCGGAAAATAAGGACTTGAAAGTTTGTATAAAATGTCGTACGGCGTAAACGCTCTTAATAATAACAACTATTCGGGTCGATCTTTAGGTTAAGCCGCGTTTAGCATAGGTTGGTCCATGGATGGATAACGCCAATTACGCCCAGTTCCTCTGTGCTTCGAAAGGCACGTTGGTCTTGGCTGCTATTCCAGATCTGTGACAGTTGTTATAGGTAGTCAGTGGCATGAAATTCTGACATACAGCCTTAACAAGGGGTATCGTATTACCCAGTTACTGGGTTGTGGAGGTCAGATAGGCAGTCGCTTCATGTAAAATACTGGTACTCAGCTGCATCCGATTAGACTGGAAGCCAACCCCAAGATAGTTTGGGAAAAGGCTACGCAGATGATGACTATATAGATATAATATTTCATCGTTTATTTATAAATCTGACATGGCCTACTCTCGGTCGGGGGATATTAAATAAAAACCCACCAAGTGCGAGTCCAACTTGTACACGAAGGGTTCCGTACCATTTAAAAAAAGACTTTTTTGTATGGGAGCCCCCCTTAAATATTTATTTTACTTTGCAGTTTTTTTTTTGCCCCACAAACTATACAGAATTGTCTACGCTCTATTTAATATTTAGTACTTTCTTGTTTTGTACCTATATGAAGTCTGAAGTCGTATGAAAGTCGTGAAGGAAAGTCGTTTGAATGCAACCGTTTTTTGTTAGAAAGCTATTCTGACAGGCGTGTTGCCAATTGTAGGGTGACAGTAGCATTTGGGGAAATGTGAGAAATTTTTGTTTTATATTATTGTGAAAAGTTAACAGTTAATAGTGAATGTTAAATTGAGGAACGAGGTGAGGTGTTCGAAAGAGATACCGTGGCCCTGGAACACAAAGGGCTAAGAAGGAACATGGATGGGTTTTAGTCAGTCAAGTCTGACACTCCCTTCCGCTCCGCCCAGAGCGGGAGAAGTCATTTGATGATTTCCCATAAAAAAAGGGACAAGGTGATACGAGAACGTTGTGGTTTAAAAAAAGTGCGACTCGAACTCGCGCACGAAAGTTACCATTATTTATTAAAACTTGCCAAAAAATCACTTTTTTGAATGGGAGCCCCCTTAAATATTTATTTTATTATATTTTTAGTATTTGTTGTTATAGCGGCAACACAAATACATAATCTGCAAAAATTTCAACTCGCTTACTTTCACAGTTCATGAGATACAGCTTGGTGCCAGACGGACGGACGGACGGTCAACGAAGTCTCGGTAATAGGGTCCCGTTTGACCCTTTGGGAACGGAACCCTAAAAAGCCACTTCGCTTTAGATGCATCGGGTCTATAACTTATTTTCATACGGGGCGAGGGTTGGCACAACGGGAAATTGAATTTTATAATGTGGTTGGGTTTTCTGAAATAACTTTAGATTATTTGATAGTAAATGTACAACTATCTTCGCCCATCTGTCCGGCTTGACGTGACCCGCTCGTAATTCAGTTCAATTAATTTATTAATTGCATCAAATATGGTAGGTACATGAAATTCTTATATAAAATAATAGCTGTCCTGCGCAACTTCGTCTGCGTCACATTTTCCCCTGCGACTATACATTGAGATGTAAGCTATCCTATCTTTAAAGTTGGATCAAACTATACACAGTGTGCAAATTTGATTAAAATCGGTTAAGTAGTTTAGGAGTCCATCCCGGACAAACAACGTGACGCGTAATTTATATATTAGGTCTTTACCTATGAAATTGCCGTTTTGTTTGAAAAAAGTTAAAGTATTTTTTTTTTTCGAACTTACCTATTTATTTATTTTATTCAAAGTAATCACCCCTGCAATCAATGCATCTTTGCCAACGCTGTGGCAGTTTATGGATGCCCTTCTTGAAAAAATCAGCTGGACGGGAGACAACAAACTCTTCAAAGGCGTTTTGTACTGCCTCTCGGGAATTGAATTTTTTTTCCCGCTAAAAAGTTGTCCAAATTTTGGAAAAAGTAATAGTCGGAAGGCGCAAGATCTGGTGAGTATGGCGGATGAGGGAGAGCTTCCAAACCCAACTCATGCAGCTTAGAGACGGTCTGTTGTGCAGTATGGGGCCGCGCGTTGTCGTGAAGTAGCAGTGGAGACGACCGATTGACCAAAGCTGGTTGCAGACGTGCGAGTTTCGCCATCATTGTGGTCAGTTCTTCAATGTACACATCTGCAGTAATGCTCTCGCCGTTTTGTAAAAAGCTATGATGAATCACACCAGCACTAGACCACCAAACTGTGACCATCACCTTTCTAGGGGTCATTTTTCGTTTTGCACATTGCTTTGGTACCGAACCAGGATCTAACCAACTTGCTGAGCGCTTTCGATTGTCAAAAAGAATCCATTTTTCGTCGCACGTAACAATTCGGTTCAAAATTCCTTCATTTCTGTGCCTGTTAAGCAGCGCAAGGCAAGTCTCGACGCGTACGTTGCGCTGGCGATCGTTAAGTTCGTGGGGCACCCATCTATCAAGCTTTTTTATCTTGCCAATCTGTCGCAAATGGACCAATATTGTTTTAATGCTAACATCAAAAGCTGCTGCCAGCTCAGCTGTAGATTGAGTTTCATCAGCTTCAACAATCACCTTTAATTCATCATTGTTGACCAAAGTTTCCGGACGACCACGAGGTTCATTTTTCAAGTCAAAATTCCCAGAACGGAACCGAGCAAACCAATAACGGGTTGTGCGTTCGTTTGTACAGTTCTCTCCGTAAACGTCGTTGATGTTACGGGTCGTTTGTGCCGCGTTGGTGCCACGACGGAACTCATATTCCATAATTACACGAAATTTCAAAGTATCCATTACGAGGAAAAATGTTGAAATGTAATGAAAATACAACGCTAATCAATAAACAAAAGACTGATTTTGTAAATAGAATGTCATATTTTTAAAACAAATTTAATTTGAATTTAGAACTCATAGCCAATCAAAACTTTTTTTGTTTGAAAAAGTCTGTACTGCAATACGGCAATTTCATAGGTAAAGACCTATTATATAGATAGATATAGGTATTTAGTAACACACATTTGGCCAATATACAAGATGTTGTTTTGCATCCTCATCCAAATTCCATTCCAGACAAATTTTGTTGTCACAAAAGACATAAATAATCAATTAAAATTACGCTAGGTAATTATTAAAAAACACTGTTGCACAACACTTGCAGATCATGATACTTTTAGTATTTGTTTTTGGGAGAGCGGGAGGGCGGCATTTAACATATTAAGAAAAGAAAAAAAAGAAGTTTCCCTTAAAAATGTGCGACAACCCTACATTTTCCCTTCGTTCGCTTACAGACCAAAATGGAAAAAAAAGTTTTTAATGTGACAATTTTACCACAAAACACGAGATAAAAGATATATATTTTTACAAAGATAAAAAGATAGCAAAACAAAAAGTTTGACCGTTCGAAAGACAAGGGCTTCAAATGGAGGGTACTTGTAGATTTTGTTTTAAGTAATGTTTCGTGTTTTTGAGGGTATTTGGGAAAGTTGTTGGTACAACAGAGTGGTTACAGAAAGATAAATTGAATGTTGTATCAGTGGTTAGCCAATATTTTTGAAATAATTAGAACTTGGGCACTATGCTTTTTATTGGTCTATTGAGTATATAACTTTTAGTTTGTTAGCTAGAAAGTAAAAACTCGAAATATCTTTAAAAAAAGATAATTGGATATTTTGTTTCAATAGACAATTTAAACCCGGTCTAATTTAGCAATAACACTAATTTGCGAAAATATTTTTAGTAGATCTATGTAACCTGCTTAGGCGTATAAAGTTTTATTATAATCGGTTTAGTTATTTCGGAAAATAAGGCCTTGAAAGTTTGTATGAAATGTTGTAAGGTGTAAACGCTGTTAACCGGGAAAAAAAATACGCAAGGAGTCTTATTTCTAGCAACAAACTGAGAGAGGCCGTCTCACAATAATATGTTAAAAGCATTAAACCATTGTATGGTAGCGGTGTCTTGTGTTTCGTGTATACATGTAGTGATTTTTCATGAGTTTTTGTGTACTAAACAAATTTTAAGATTCAGTTTATTTTTTTAACATAATTACTATTTATTTATTTATTCCGTGGCTAAATAATAACAGTCGCACGGGTCGATCTTTAAGGTTAAGCCATGCTTGCCGAGGTTGGTCCGTAGATGGGTGACCATAATTACATACCGAGTTTCATCCGTACCTCGGAAAGCACGTTAAGCCGTTGGTCCCCGCTGTCATTTGTAGATTGACAGTCGTTACGAGTAGTCAGAAGCCAGACATCCAGTCTTACCATGGGGTATCGTAATATCCAGTTACTGGGTTGGAGAGGTCAGATAGGCAGTCGCTTCATGTAAAATACTGATACTCAGCTGCATCCGGTTAGACTGGAAGCCGACCTCAAGATAGTTTGGGAAAAGGCTAGGCAGAAGATGATGATACCTTTCTTCTATTTTGAGGTAGGTTGCAAAGCTTTGTTGGTCTAGCAGTGGTATGCTCCAGCTGAACATGAGGGCTTAGGTTCGATTCCTACATCGGGTAATGTGTTGTTGGGTTTTCATCTGGAATTTCTAAGCCATGGAGAGTCATGGAGCCATTTGTTGCGGTTGATGGCAAAAGGTTCGTGCCCTATTACATAAGACTGGCAGATAACTGTCGAAATGTCGGTGAACTGTATACACATCTCTGCCTAACGTTTAACGGATAGCAGGTGTGATGTTTTGCGAACTCATTCAATATTTTTTCTGTATAAAATGTATCGTTAGACGATTAAGGTACCTGTATTTATTTACTGCAAACGTTCTCGTGATGTTTGGTGTTTAAATAAAACGGACGAAACTGCGGGTCGGACTAGTGAATAAATATGTATAGAGCCGCTATATGTATAGACTAGTACTAGTACTATAATATGTATAGACTAGTGAATAAATATGTTAACTGTTAGTGAATTCAAATATAGGTGCAATATACGTTGAACTCGTTGAACTTTTTTACATCATCATCTGTCTTTTTATTAAGTATCTTGCGATCGACTTCCAGTCTAACCGGATGCAGCTGAAGCCCAGTATTTTACATGGGTTACACTGGGTAATACGACACCCCATGGTAGGACTGATTGTCAGACTTTCGGGCCACACAACTACCTGTAACGACTGCCATCTGTCGAGCACGTATTTCTACATCGTTCTCACATATTTGTAATTCTCAACTGGTCATCTCTTAGCTGCCACGGTTTTTTTTAATTACTTTATTTTTGAATTATTGATTGAATCTTTTACTCTGGACGCTCTTAACTTGCACGTATTTCTACATCGTTCTCACATATTTGTAATTTTCAAAATGAATGTTATCAAGATTTTGTAACATATTTTGATTTAAAAGAGTGTCCATGGAGTTTCTTGCCCATTCTTCTCCATAGAGATCTACGCTTTGGAATGGGCAACTACAGTACTTTCACTAGTTATTATGTCTTGTGTCTTCCCAGGCACAGCTAAAGCGACAGTCCCCTGAAGCTTTGCGTTTTGTTCTGTTTTTTTGACTTTCAAAAGTGGTTTTAAGGGTCTGATCGAATAGCGGTGTCAGTGTAGTTTGCTACGCTGACGACACGCTGGTGCTGGCACAAGGGAGGTCGCACGAGGCGGCGGCCGAACTTATGACACGCGGGGTTGCGATAGTCGTGGAGAGAATCCGGCAACTGGGTCTCGAGGTGGCATTGCACAAGTCCGAGGCCATGTGCTTTCATGGGCCTCGGAATGCGCCACCGTCGGGATCCATTCTGACGGTAGGAGGGGTTCCCATCGGCGTCGAGTCGACGCTGAGGTACCTAGGGCTTGTCCTCGACAGCCGGTGGAACTTCGTGGAGCATTTCCGACGTTTTGCCCCCAAACTGGAACGGGCAGGGGCTGCGTTCAAGCGGCTCTTGCCCAACCTGGGGGGTCCAAACGCCTCCTGCCGCAGGCTCTACGCGGGGGTCGTGCGGTCCATGGCCCTTTACGGGGCCCCGGTGTGGGCGCGTTCTCTGAGGCGGCGAGCCGCCCATTACCTGAACGCGCCCCAGAAGGTGGTAGCCGTAAGGCTGATCCGCGGGGGTACCGCACGATCTCCGGCGAGGCGGCGAGCCTCTTGGCCGGATTGCCGCCATGGGATCTGGAGGCGATAGTCCTCGCGTGCCTGCACGAATGGCGTGCGGAGGCACTACGCCGGGGGGAAACTCCGCTGCCGCGGCAAATTGTCGCTCAGCGGACAGACCTCCGGCGCGATCTCATGGCGACATGGAGAGAGCGACTGTCGCAACCCCGTGCAGGGCACGCCACAATAGTGGCGATAAGTCCCCTCTTTGAGGAGTGGCTAGAGAGGCGCCACGGCGCCCTCACCTTCCGCCTGACGTAGGTCCTCACCGGACACGGTTGTTTCGGGAGGTTCCTGCACCGAATCGGGCGGGAGGACACGGTGGAGCACACTGTGGAGCTATGCCCCGCTTGGGCTGAGCACCGCCGTGTCCTCGTAGCGGCGATTGGCGGCGGCGACCTCTCGCGTCCGGCCCTGGTTCAATCCATGGTCCGGAGCGAGAGGGAATGGAAAGCCGTCGCCTCCTTCTGCGAAGCAGTCATGCTAGCGAGGTGGCGGAACGTGAGAGGGAGAGAACCTCACGTCCCAGCCGCCGCGGGAGACGCCCCGGGCGTCGGGTCGTGTTCCACGCGCGCCTCAAGGAGATGTCAGCAAATCGGAAGGGGTCCGAGAGGGCCGATGCCTGCCAGGGCTGCGGGTTGTTCGAAAGAGATACCGTGCCCCTGGAACGCAAAGGGCTAAGAAGGAACATGGATGGGTTTTAGTCAGTCAAGTCTGACACTCCCTTCCGCTCCGCCCAGAGCGGAAGAAGTCATTTGATGATTTCCCATCCTAAAAAAAAAAAAAAAAATTAAATGCTTTGAATTTGAGTTTGAAAGAGTAAATGACAGCCGGGGCCATTGGTTTATTGTCATCAACTGGGCAAAAATTCAGACTTGAGTTTGTTGTTAACTGGATACAAATTCAGATTCCGGCCTGCTCGTAAGAAATTCCTAATGAAAAACCCCGAAACGGGAGTCAACCCAGAGCCTCATGCTCGGAAGTATCGTTCCCCACTACTAGACCACCAGAGCGTTTTACTACAGAACCATGCACCTCCAACACTCACTAATGTAGTCTGCATCTATTGTCTATGCAAATGTCATCGTTAGGAATGAACGGAAGAACTTCATGTTACATTCCTTTTGAAGTCCGACTTCAAGTGGACTTCCGAAGTCGAAGCCTTTGAAACGAAGCTGAGATCTCTGGCATAATCATTCATAGATTGACGGTGGTAAATTTAAATGTCGTAAGGGATATTGTCTGCAGTTAGATTTTCAACTCTATACGTTAACACGAACGATGTAAATGCAATAGCACGCTTAATGTCACTTACGATGTTTAGATTTGTCTCTGGAGCGGCAACATGTTAAATAAAAATTACACATACGGACGTAAGAATAGCACCATATCTTCCCGTGGATGTCGTAAGAGGCGACTAAGGGACTTGCCAGAGAATGGGCAGCAGCGTTTTCTGTGCTTTTGTAACAACCGTAGTGCGATCGCCAACCCGCCTGCCAAGCGTGGCGATAATGGCAAAACCCCCCAAAATGTCAATGTGGCGACACTTGGGGTAGGCCTATATCCAGCAGTGGATGTCCTTTGGGCTGAAATGATGATGATGATGATGAAGTCCTCGTTTTGGTTATAAATATGGATGGCTATAAGAGTAGAGGAACACCAATACACCAATCCGCTTCAAATAGTGAGTCAAAATTTTATAATAATTTCACTGGGACGAAGGTCCCGAGCAATAGCTCGTAATAAATATTATAAAAAAAAACTGTCACTTTAGAAGAGCTGTTTAAAAACATGCTCGTCTGAGAAGTCGTCGGAGAAGTTATGACTACCCCAATTTATTGGGGGTCAACGTTTTTAGGTTGAGGAGCTCAATCGAATTCATCATCATTATCATTTCAGCCCAAAAGAGGTCCACTGCTGGACATAGGCCTCCCTCAAGTGTCGCCTCATTAACGTTTTGGGGGGTTTTGCCATAATCGCCACGCTTGGCAGGCGGGTTGGCGATCGCAGTACGGTTGTTACAAAAGCACAGAAAACGCTGCTGCCCATTCTCTGGCAAATCCCTTAGTCGCCTCTTACGACACCCACGGGAAGATATGGGATGGTGCTATTCTTTACGTCTGACACCATACAGAACAAATAATAATTAAATCACCATAATTCTTAATAATTGTATCTACATGATTACATGTAATCTATAATTAATACAAAAATAAAATGTATGATAATGATAAAGTAATACAATAAGCTACATGGCCCCCTTTCGGGTAAAGGCCTCCTCCAGAGAACGCCAGATTTCACGCTTTTGAGCAACATCTGTCCATTTGTTGCCTGCGATACCTTCTCCTTCGTTGAGCTGTGTATTAGCCCAGTTTATTTAGGCATCTGTTTAAGTCCCGCTTAAACATAACATTTTGGGAATTTTTAAGTGTTACTTAAAATTGATGAAAATGAGCATTAGGCTCAGAACGTAACGTAGTAAAGGAGACTAGTACTGAATTGTAGATGAGTAGATTACTGAAATACTGAGTAATAAAAGTTATGGCGGGTGGGAATGGAAATATGGGTATACAAGATGTTGTTTTGCATCCTCGTCAAAATTCAGGAGCATTGTCATAAAAGATAAACGGACCAACCTCGACAAGCACGACTTAACCTTAAAGATCGACCCGTAAGGCTGTTATTATTTAGCCACGAGCTCCTCACCGAATCCCCCTCCTCGGCTTCTCCTAAAGGGTGTAAAAGACCTCTTAACGAAGCCGAAAGACACTGGTTCTCCCTGTCATTGCGATCATTTTTTTTGTTCTACACCATACCTTCCCAGGTAGTTTGCCTTCTAGTTACGGAGATATTAGGGGTCAAAGTTCCAACTTTTTGACAAGTATTTTTTTTTTAATACAAGTTTTAATATAAGGTTTTTACTTTAAACACCTCCACGACCCCCGTACTATTCAATCCGTCCATCAGCACAATGTTTTGAGTGCGTTACATTGAGTTCTACCACAAAACATGATTGTACACCCCCCAAAAAAAGTCGTTTCCCAGCAATATTTTTTGCGTAAATTACTTAGTTTCATGTACAGAATGCTTGGTTGACGGCTTCGTGATGAGGTGATTTACACCCCGTATTTATCCATTACGGGATTATGCTAACTTCTTCTTGCCCTTGTCAATAATAAATTCAAGTCCACCTTACATCCATTTAATTAATCGAAGTACTACATATAGGTGGAGCTCTAGATATAATAATTGACATATCATAATTTTAACAAAACCTTTTTTTTTCGAGTTTTCTCGACCAGTTTATTTATCATTACATAATTATTTACATTATTTACAAACTACAAAAATATCTAAAACAATAATAAAATACGTACAAATATCAAAATTACAGGGCGTCAAAAAATTCGTCCACATCGCTGTCAACAGGAAAAGTGCCCAGAACGCTGGCCGCATTGCCACGTTGGATGGCAACGCTGATTCTCTGGGCAAATTAAAAAAAAAACTAAGTTTATTTTTCACCTGAACTACTGTCAATATTTCATTAAATAGAGTGTCTCACCTGATCTGAATTATATATAGGCAACAAATGTAATATGTTCCCGCCCCTGGGATCTGTCGCGAGGGATGATAAACTTAACGTTATTACATATTCATCTCTAGCTTTTGCCTCTAACTTCGTCTGCGTGTAGTTTTATATTTTAACTAGCTCTTCGCCCTTGAATTCGTTCGCGAAAATTGTGTTATAATATAGCCTTTGTTACTCGGTAAAGATGTAGCTTTCTAATGGTGAAAGAATTTTTTAAATCGGTCTAGTAATTTTTGAGTTAAATTTTAACAAAAAAACAAAAAAAAAAACACATTTTTTCTCTTTATAATATTATTTTAATATTATATTTTAATCTTATTTATTTTTAATATTATTTTTATAGGATTTTATCCGAAACAAATTAATCTAAAGATTTATTTCGGATAAAATCTAATCTATCTACACGGTCAAAATCTATAGTTTTTTTTAATGACTAAAGAGCCTTCAGTACTGATGTACTGAAGGCTCTTTTTTCTGAACACAGAAATATATCTATTTCTGTGTTTATAATGATGTACTGAAGGCTCTTTAGTCAATTGATCCCACTCATTTGGGACCCGCGGGATCAATCAACTATTTCATTATTTTTCTTTAGTCGATTGATCCCACTCATTTGGGACCCACGGGATCAGTTCAGGATTAGACGAGCCGCGTTTATAACACGGGTGGTTCAGACTTACCGACTGCAGTAAATAAATAAAAAAAAAAAAATACCTACCCATTTTATTATTGATTCGGGTTGAGAATCATTAGCATACCTCCTTGAATTCGATGAATATGCAAAACAACACCTTGTATATACCACTGCTTACACCCTCAATGGTATACAAGCACGATGTCATGTTGTATCTCTTCTCCATATATTTCCTGTTGCCTGCAGATATTATTGATATGACCACTCGGTCGCTATTAATTATTCAGAGACGCGACGCGACACGACAACACGTCAAAATATATAAATGTATGGCTTTTTATTACCCTGTTGGGGTGACAGAGGCAGGGGCTCGTTACTAACTTATAAACTAAACTCAAAGCATTTCTTTCAAATAGACCCGTGACAGGCACTTTTCATCATCATCATTTCAACCGAAAGACGTCCACTGCTGAACATAGGCCTGCCCCAAAAGGGGAGTTTTGCCATAATCGCCACGCTTGTTGTTGCAAAAGCACAGTGAACGCTGCTGCCCGTACCCTGGCAAGTCCCTTAGTCGCTTCTTACGATACCCACGGGAAGATATGGGATGGTGCTATTCTTAATGTCCGACACCGTACAGACACTTTTGCATAGAAAAAAAATAGCCTACATACAGCCCAACCACAAGCATTATAACTGTGAATGAACTGTAGTTTGCCCATTCTAAGCGTAAGCTTAAGCGTAGATCTCTATGGAGAAGAATGGGCAAGAAACTCCATGGATACTCTTTTAAATCAAGTTATAGATAGTGCGCAGCCCTGGTAACTATATTGTCGCTTTTATATGTGAGCCCAATGCAGAAATAGGAAAAAAAGATAATTCAATCTTAAAGATTAGGATAAGAAAAGCATTCATCATCATCATCACCAGCCTATAATATTCCCACTGCTGGGACACAGGCCTCCTCTCTGTGAAAGGGAGTGAGCTGTAATCTACCACACGGGCTCAGTGCGGGTTGGTAGATGTCACATGTCTTAGATTTTTTAGTTCTAGAACATGCCGGTTTCCTTACGATGTTTCACCGTTTTTGAGAGCAGCCGTGATGAAATAAATTACACAAAGTAATACGCCTGGCTGGGTTCGAACCCACGGCTTACTGCTCGTAAGTCAGGGCTGCCACCACTGGTCCACCGCTGCTCTGTGAGCCAAAAAAAGCTTTACTGTATTTTATTATTCAATAAAATAATAAATATTAATAAGAGCCTGAACCAATATCTGATGAGGCTCTCGTTAGGCAGCTGGAAGTACTGCTTTCTGAATCAAGGGCTTGATTCAGAAATCAGTACTTCTGGACACGGCGCGTATTGTTAGGAGGTTCCTCTCTCAAGAGCCCTGACCACCGGTAGCTCGGGCCCTGTTCCCGATGCCGGTGGGCTACAATTTTTTTATATATTTAATTGTTTTCTTTTTATATAATTTTGTAAAAATATTTCAAAATGTTATTAGTATGTGTAGAAATAAATAAATGTAAATAATATAATTTAACTAGCTGTCCGGCGCAACTTCGTTTGCGTCACATTTTCCCCGTTTTCGCAACCTTTTTCATTGCTGCTCCACTCCTTTTGGTCGTAGCTTGATGATATATAGCCTATAGCCTTCGTCGATAAATGGGCTATCTAACACTGAAATATTTTTTCAAATCGGACCAGTAGTTTCGGAGCCTATTCAATGCAAACAAACAAACAAACAATCAAATCTTTCCTCCTTAAAATATTAGTTTAGATTTAGATAACTAGGCATTGTTTTGCAACAAATCTTTTTCCATTTATATTATAATATTAGGGTTTGTAGTGATAATTTGAATTAATCATTATCTTGATAATTATCATACGTTTAGGCTAACAATTAGGCTTCTACTAAAAAAACGATCAGTAACATTATGTTTAATAAATCTAAACTTAACAGTTTTTTTCTGTACATTTTCATTAAAACTAAATAATAAAATAATAAGTGATTGTAAATGTTTTTCTTTACATCACATTTTACTATCTAAATAAATTACCATAGGTAAGAAAATAAAAATAATTAAATAGATCAAGTCACATCAAATTGTGAAACAGCTTAAGCGTGGATAATTATCTTATTATATTATGATAATTTTATCAAAGGCAATAATTATTTTTGTGTAAAATCACGGAATAAAACCTTACTTTCAAGAACGAAAATCCGAAATTATCCTGCGTTTCTATTTTACGGAAAACTTATTTATAAATCTGGGTACCACAAACGTGGTTAATTCCGGACGGCAGGCGGACACTGGACGCCGGACGCGGGTGTCCGGCCGGATACCGACGACCGGATTAGGATTGAGTCGTATTGTCCGATCTAATAATGATGAGGCAAGTTTGTAGGCGCAGCTGAGTCGTTAAAACTTGGTGTTTTTAAAAATTTTGTGCTGAATTTCTCTTTCTCAAAAGTAATGAACTTACAAACAAACTTTTATAACACTAAATCACGGCTGTGATCCCTGAAGGGTTAGGCAGAGGAGCTGGGCTACCATGACGTCTTAAAGCAGTATTGTTTTACTCTTATTCCAGAGTGGGAAAGAGACGGAGCTATACAGTATGTCTAGCGCCATCGCCATATTAAATCTAAACTAATATTATAAAGAGGAAAGATTTGATCTTTCCTCTTTATAATATTAGTTTAGATTTAATTTCACGCGGACGAAGGTATCAGGCAACGTAACTGTTGCCTATTGTATTGTATTGAATAATAAGTCACTGAGTTGATCTATAAATCTAGATTGAAATAGCTCAGACTATTTTAGAGCCTAGATCGATCGGCTCACAAGGTTATAAGCTGTGTTAACTGTTTCAGTTAGTACGTCAAAATAAATAGAATATGATCATTCATCATCATTTCAGCCCGAACGACGTCCACTGCTGGACATGGGCCTCTCCTAAGAAGGGGTTTTTGCCATAATCGCCACGCTTGGTAGGCGGGTTGGCGATCGCAGTACGGTTGTTACGAAAGCACAGAGAACGCTGCTGCCCATTCCCTGGCAAGTCCCTTAGTCGGCTCTTACGACACCCACGGGAAGATATGGTATGGTGCTATTCTTTACGTCCGACACCATACAGACGTCCGACACCACACAGACAATTAGAATATTATACAGGGTGTTTGGAAGGGAGCTGTACATACGCCTAGGGTAGAAACTAGGGATAGTCTGCTACCTACCCCCGCCCATTATATTGACCTTGGCCTCAAGGTTTTTTTTTAATTTATTTTTATTTTTTATTTGACTTTTTTGTGATTTTTTGACTAAAACTACCTGTAGCTCAAAATCTATCCATGGGACCGGTCGGCTAATGGTCTAACGATTAAAACAAGACCTGAGCTGAGCACATTTTCTCGAAACATAGCTATGAACACTCGATTGAAACACCTTTCAAACGAAATCAATTTTATCAAAATCGGTTCATCTGTTTAGCTACGATGCCACAGACAGACACACCGATACACAGATACACACAGATACACACGTCAAACTTATAACACCCCTCTTTTTTGGTCGGGGGTTAAAAATAATGTGTAGTTTAGTTTAGAATAGGTTAAGTAATGTTGAGGCTGAATTACCTTTGAAGAAAGAAAACTTTCCCTCCAAGAAAATATAAGAATAAAAAATAAAAAACTGTTTCAGCTTACAATAGGACGACAATTCTTCACACTGTCGCATATTTGTAAAAAGTCCCTTAGTCGCCTCTTACGATACCCACGGAAAGATATGGTGCTATTCTTTACGTCCGACACCATACAGAACATACACACACACATAAGGAACATTGTGTGATCCCAGACATTTTTCAAAAGCTTATTTGGTTTCTAACATAATTATACTTATTTATTTACTATTACCTTTTCTATCTATATTAATTCGCAACCGGCGTACGTGTATGACATTGTGGCTTACCATGACGTCTTCAAGCAGTACTGCTTTATTCTTATTCCAGAGTGGGAAAGAGACAGAGTTAGACGGGTCGTCTAGCTCCATCTCTTTCCCACTCTGAAATAAGAATAAAACAATACTGCTTTAAGAGCGTTTATACCCTACGGCATTTCATACAAACTTTCAAGTCGTTATTTTCCAAAATGACTGAACAGATTTTAATAAAACTTCCTACGCATCAGCAGTATACATAGGTCTAAAACTTACTAAAAAACATTTTTGAAAAATAATGTTACAGCTAAATTAGACTGATTTTTAATTATCTATAGAAACAAAAATTTCCAATTATCTGCATTTTTAAAAGACATTTCGAAAATGTTTTTTAGTAACTTTTTAGACCTATGTATACTGCTTATGCGTAGGAAGTTTCATTAAAATCTGTTAAGTCATTTCAGAAAATAACGACTTGAAACTTTGTATGAAATGCCGTAGGGTATAAACGCTCTTAAGACGTGATAGTAACTCCCGTGATCGAGTAGAATAGATACTTTATCGAAAACGAAATGCCTTGTCATACTCATCATTATATTGCATTTTAAGGTAATTAGTATAACGTATATTATAGTTCATTTGAGCGCTATCTATCATTTATTCAAATTACTTGATACCTTAAAAATGAGAAACCGGCCAAATGCTCTTAAATCATGGAATCGATACACTGTTGATGATAACGACGGCCTGTGAATAAAAGAGAGATGATTAAAAATGTCGATGCGTGGAGCGAGATAGGAAAACAAAGGCAAAGATGGATGGTTTGTGTGAGAAATGATATGAAAGAAAAAGGAGTAAATGATAGCATGACGATTGACAGAAGAGAATGGAAGAAATAAATGTGTTGCACCGACCCCAAGTAACGGTAAAGGGCCGGAAGATGCTGATACTCCAAGATAAGATAAGATAATATTTATTTGCCTAAACATGTGTCATACATACAAGAAAATACATGCATGCAAGATGTTAGAAACATTATTAGGTACAGGCATGTTTGCCACATCATGTGACGTGCAAATATAAAGAAATTTTATTAATTAAAACATTCTCATAATAAATTAGGATATTGAAGTTTAAAATTAAACAATACTTCTTTAACCGATTTCGAAAAGGAGGAGCTTCTCAATTCGATTGGTATTTTTTTATGTATGTACACCGATTACGCTGAGATTTATGATCCGATTTACGTGATTCTTCTTTAGTTTCATGCAGAATAGTTGCCATTTGGACTCATAGTTTGGCCCATGAGTGTTCATTTTATGAAAAATAAAAAATCTTATGTACGGACGATTTGTTGACTACTGATCTGGTACTATCTAGTAACAGTGTAAAATTCATACTTGACTAGGATTTATGTGTGATACCAAATCTAAAAATATACAAAAAAAATAACCGTCGTCCGAAAAAAATGACCGCAATCATAACAGAAAACAAAAAAAAAACACTGACTTTTATTTGTTTCATTGTGTTTTTGTCACCGACTTCCGTTAGTATTGTAATTTTTACTATTTTGCGTTTTTTTTTAAGTCGGTTTTTTTTTTTGGGATCTTTTTTAGGGTTCCGTAGCCGAATGGCAAAAAACGGAACCCTTATAGATTCGTCATGTCTGTCTGTCTGTCTGTCTGTCTGTCTGTCTGTCTGTCCGTCCGTATGTCACAGCCACTTTTTTCCGAAACTATAAGAACTATACTGTTGAAACTTGGTAAGTAGATGTATTCTGTGAACCGCATTAAGATTTTCATACAAAAATAGAAAAAAAACCATAAATTTTGGGGTTCCCCATACATAGAACTGAAAACCAAATTTTTTTTTTTCATCATACCCCTACGTGTGGGGTATTTATGGATAGGTCTTCAAAAATGATATTGAGGTTTCTAATATCATTTTTTTCTAAACTGAATAGTTTGCGCTACAGCCACTTCCAAAGTGGTAAAATGTGTGTCCCCCCCCCTCTAATTTCTAAAGTAAGAGGAGGAAAATTCTGAAAATATTCAGAATTGTAGAACGTAAAAAAAACTATCAACGAAAATTGGTTTCAATAAAATATAATGTTTAGTTTTTGAGATATGGGACTTTTTCATCAAACTGCAGCAGTAACTTTGTTTTTGATTAACATACTATGAAAAACCAATTTAGTTTTGCGGTTGACTTAAAGTTTACTAACTAATACTACTAACTAATGAATGACAGTTCAAAATATTGTTTGGGGCTATGGAACCCTGTGTGTGAGTAAGACTCGCACTTGGCCGGTTTTTTTAGTTTTTTGTTATGAATGCGGTCATAGAATACGTCATTTGCAATTAGCGTTGCCATCCGTCCGGATAAAGCCGGATAGTGTAAGGGTTTTTCTTCTCTTGTCGCAGTGGGCGATGGGTCCAAGGGTTTTAAATGGAGAATAAAGTTTGTTTCGTTGGTTTAGTGGTTGCAAGCGCGACTGCTGAGGTCTTGGATTCAATTCCCGGGTCGGGCAAAGTGTTATTGGAGTTTTCCATCAGGAATTTCTCAGAAGCAGCCACAGAGACTGGACTTGTGCCCAGTTCATGACAATAAGCTCGCCCCCTATCAAATACTAGCACTACACCCGCGATTTTGTCCTTAAAATTTGTGATATAATTCAGCCTGGTGAAAGAATTTTTAAAATCAGTCGAGTAGTTTTTGAGTTAAATCGTAACAAACAAACAATCAAATCTTTCCACTTTATAATATTAGTTTAGATAACTGGTGAAATGTGGGTGTACTATTAGGTTCAGGTGGTCTACCATGACGTCTTATAACATTATTATTTTACTCCTTTTCCAGTGCGGGAAAGAGATGGCGCTAGACATACTGTATAGCTCCGTCTCTTTCCCACACTGGAATAAGAGTAAAACAATACTGCTTTAAGACGTCATGGTAGGCCAGCTCCTCTGCCTAACCCTTCAGGGATCACAGCCGTGTTTTTGCGTTATAAAAGTTTGTTTGTAAGTTCATTATTTTTGAGAAAGAGAAATTCAGCACAAAGTCTTTAAAAACACCAAGTTTTAACGACTCGGCTGCGCCTACAAACTTGCCTCATCATTATTAGATCGGACAATACGACTCAATCCCAATCCGGTCGTCGGTATCCGGCCGGACACCCGCGTCCGCTGTCCTCCTGCCGTCTGAAATTAATCACGTTTAGGGTTCCCAGATCTCTAAATAAGTTTTCCGGAAAATGGAAAAGCAGGATAATTTCGGATTTTCGTTCTTGAAAGTAAGGTTTTATACCGTGATTTTACACAAAAATAATTATTGCCTTTGATAAAATTATCACGATACCTAATTATCCACGCTTAAGCTGTTTCACAATTTGATGTGAATTGATCTATTCAATTATTTTTATTTTCTTACCTATGGTAATTTATTTAGATACTAAAATATGATGTAAAGAAAAACATTTACAATCACGTATAATTTTATTATTTAGTTTTAATGAAAATGTACAAAAAAAAAACTGTTAAGTTTAGATTTATTAAACATAATGTTACTGATCGCTTTTTTAGTTGAAGCGGCATATAAAAAAATATAATTGTTAGGCTATACGTGTGATAATTATCAAGATAATGATCAATTAAAATTATCACTACAAACCCTAATATTATAATATTAATGGAAAAAGATTTGTTGCAAAACAATGCCTAGTTATCTAAATCTAAACTAATATTTTAAAGAGGAAACATTTGATTATTTGTTTGTTTGTTTGCATTGAATAGGCTCCGAAACTACTGGTCCGATTTATAAAATTATTTCAGTGTTAGATAGCCCATTTATCGAGGAAGGCTATAGGCTATATATCATCACGCTACGACCAATGGGAGTGGAACAGCAATGAAAAATGTTGCGAAAACGGGGATAATGTGACGCAAACGAAGTTCCGCCGGTCAGCTAGTGTTTATTATAAACAGATACCATACGATATGTTGATTTATTTAAAAACAATTTTATGAACACATACTGTAAAATATTCAAATTATAGGAAATCACAGACTATTGAGAATTCTCCCGCTTTCCGGGCATTTATTTAATTAATTCCGGGCGAGTCCAAAATAATCCTGACGAATGGCAGCCCAACCACGATGCTATTCCAATCTGTATCTCTAAATGATTTCGAAGTTATTAGTACAAATTGATGTTGGAATATTAATTTTGATATTCTGATTCGGTTTGCGTTTGAGTGGGTTGAAATAAATTATTTCACATGTGTGTTTTGATTGTAATATCCAATTAAGGTTCCGTGCATAAGAGTACATATTCTAAATAATTCAGGAATCGAGTCTCGGAGTTTGTTTTGATCTTTTTAACGATACCCTCACGCATTCCCGAGATAAAACGTGTTTTTTTTTAACTTTGCCCCACACTAGGTATTTCTACTGTATCGTGGGTGCGTTTACAAACATTTAAACTCATATACGCCTCTAATCCCTGAAGGGTTAGGCAGAGCTGCACCTGACAGCACACACACATTTTGCCAGTTATGTTAAAGTCCCATGTAATAGAAAGCGAGCCTATTGCCGTCAACGGGGCGCAAATCCAGACTCCGTGAGAGGGCAAACCTACTTCAACCGCGCACCAATCAAGACTCTGTGGCTGCTACTGAGAAATGCCTTATAGACCAAAACATTTGTAGAAGAATTTTTCTTAAAATTGATAAAATCATTATGACTTTGAAGAAAGAAAAGAAAGAAAAAATATCGCAGGGCAAGACGTGCATACAAAATGACAAAAATAAAATAAAACAGTAAACATACAACGCAAGAAAAAAAAATTAAATGTACTAACAGGACGGAACAAAAAAGAAGACTTTATCAAACAAACAAATCTTGATTTTTTTGATTATGTTCCCTTCATAATTTTTCGGATTGATTTTTGTTTTAAAAAAAACGTTGCCCCACACTAGGAATTTCTCCTGTATCGTGGGTGCGTTTACAAATATTGGAACTCACATACACAAACAGCCAGACCCGGAACAAATATCTGTAGGCCATACAAACATATGTTCCATGCGGCTATCGAACCCGCAACACGCAGCGCAGCAGTCGATCGCTCAACCACTGCGCCAGCCGTGCCGTCTTTGTCGATTCGTCGATTAAAAGAGTGTTACTCAATTAGATAGCTGTGTTGATTTTATTCACAAATCCATCATTTTCTTCACCCTTTTCTAGTCTCTTCCCTCAGTGATATCAGTGTGAACTTCCCAATCTAAGTGAATACAGTGTGCCTAGTACATAAAGTGTCAAAGTTAACTCCAGAAGGACAGGCGTAAAGCTGGCAGACCTCATGGGTAAGTGATTATTTTATTGTTACTTTTATGAGTTTTTAAACCGACATGAACATTATCAATGATACTAGAAACGAGATATTTACCATGTTTACAATTTGTTTTGAGGAGCTCGTGGCTAATTAATAACAGCCGCACGAGTCGATCTTTAAGGTTAAGCCGTCCTTGCCAAGGTTGGTCCGTGGATGGTTGACCATAATTACATTCCGAGTTTCCTCCGTGCTTCGGAAAGCACGTTAAACCGTTGGTCCTGGCTGTCATTTGTAGATTTTTGACAGTCGTTAAGAGTAGTCAGAAGCCAAAAGTCTGACATCCAGTCTTACTAAGGGGTATCCTATTACCCAGTTACAAATACTGGAACTTAGCTGCATCCGGTGAGACTAGAAGCCGACCCCAAGATAGTTAGGAAAAAGGCTGGGCAGATGATGACTATTTATTTTGAGTTCCCGATATTTCAGCGCTGTTGCAAGCACACGGATAAATATCGGGAACTCAAAACAAATAGTCATCATGGTAAATATCCCGTTACCAGTGTTACTGATATTGTTTAGTATTTGTACCTTTTATGAAGGATTTGTAGGCTTACGAGAAAAATACACGAACGTTTAATTTAAAGATTTAATATTCCAAAGACTCATTTGCACCAGTGATAACTAAATGCTAAACGATTCAAAATATCAGTCCGTCTCTGACAGCTTCAACCGATTGAGAGAAACAGAACGATGTCTTTAACTCCTTACTGACCGCAACTTCATTCTTGTAAAAATTTGGATGGTTTGGATTCTTTTTTCAGGGACAAATTATACATACAAACCTTCTTCTTGATGCAAACCGCATTGATATCCGTTGCGTATTTAAAAAGATTGTGTGCCAAGTGCCAAACGTAAGCGAGCCTAAACCAAAAAATTGGAAATAGTGATAGTAAGATCAAACTGTACGCTATACCTAAAGACAAAATGTTAAAAATGCTTTTGTACATTTTTTCTTTAACAAATAATTCTACTTAACCACTTGTAATAAAACACTCAAAAGTGGAAATAACTTAACTTTCAAAGGTACTTCTGAAAGTAAAGTTATCTTCCACTGTTTTTATTAGTTGGCGGTTTTTTATAAAGTTTTTATTTTACAAATTCGCGTCAAGTATTAATATATTATGCACCGAGGGCTATGCTCGGAGTTTCCTTGCGTAATCGAATTAGAAATGAGGACATCCGCAAGAGAACCAAGGTTACCGACGTAGCCCGAAGAATTGGCAAACTTAAGTGGCAATGGGCAGGGCACATTGCTCCCAGAACGGATGGCCGATGGGGCCGAAAAGTTCTGGAATGGAGATCGCAAACCGGCAGACGATGCGTTGGAAGGCCTCCCTCTAGGTGGACCGATGACCTGATGAAGGTTGCGGGGATCCGCTGGATGCGAGACGCACGGGACCGGTTAATGTGGCGTCACTTGGGGGAGGCCTATGTCCAGCAGTGGACGTCTTTCGGCTGAAATGATGATGATGATGATTAATATATTACTGAAACAATCATCATACATATTAAGCTACCAAACAAACCCATTGGTTCTAAACAAAAAAAGTTAATGATCATTTATACCTTTGCCTCTGCTCGAATAAATATTAACCTTTCTCTGTCGTTCCATTAAGTGCTCCCCATGATGGATTAAGTATGGCTATGATTAACCATGCAAGAGAAGGAAACAATACAAATGGATATTAATTATAAGTTCATTTAAGCTTTCAGCGACATAGGGAAGTCAGAGGTAAATTGAATGAAATAAAAAGTGGATTTATTTGTTTCCTCCTTCTATCGGGGGCGTAATTGCTCGTGGCTAAATAATCACTGATGTTTGGGTCGATCTTTAGGTTAAGCAGCGCTTGCCTAAGTTGGTCTGTGGATGGGTGACCGCACATTAAGAGCATTTACGCCTTACGACGTTTCATACAAACTTTCAAGTCCTTATTTTCCGAAATGACTGAACCGAGTTTAATTAAACTTGCAATGCATGTCTTCCCATACTTAAGTACTAACGCTGCAACAACAACTAACAAAAAATATTGTAACACCAAATGATTTAAAAAAGAGTAACCATGGAGTTTCTTGCCGGTTCTTCTCCATAGGAAACGGCCAACCCGAACCGTGACCCTTTTTGTCGACATTTTATGAGTGCCCGTGTAGGCCTATGTAAAATAAAATATTTTGATTTTTATTGCATTGACCATACCTTAAATCAGTCGATTAAAAAAACAAGATGACTGCCACTCGCGTGTTGGGTTAGGAGTATTTATAAACATGTAAATTTGTCGAAAGAAAACCAAACACACTGTATTATTAATAACGAAAGAAAATACTTAACAAACATTTAATTGAACAAGGAAATGTAATTACAAGTAACCTATCAAACGTTCTCATTTATTTTTCTATAAAAACAGAACGAGACTTTGCAAAAACTGTTGTTTTTAAGAAAAGTTTTACTGTAACGGGAAACAGTTGGTGCACGCAAAAAAGGTAAATAAAAACACAATTTGAAGTTTCTTTTGTTCCAAATTAAGGTTTGAAATGAAGCAGAATTATTTTGGATGTAAAGGCGCAGTGAATCGGACAACGGACAATTATCTCACACACACACACACATAGACACAACACATTCACATCTACGCTGTGTGCGTTTGTTTATATGCTTAGGTGTGACCACACAACAAGTATACATTATTTTGAACGATTATTATTTAAAGGGTCTTGCCCACCCCATCGGAATAACATGTGATATGTGACATCAGATTTAATTAGATTAAGAAAACAGACGTCGGCGATCAGTCAACGCCTTGTTACGCGGCACTTTCCTTGACAACCACACAAGTCAACATGGCTGCCCGCAACGACTTGACGTTCCGCCAGAGAGAATTGTAGACGGCTTCACTCTCGTCTGTGGTCACAGTTTAGTTTGCAACGTGAATCATATGAAGCCTCCATGCAGAGGCGCCGTCATATTCATTTAAATCATTAGTTCCAAAAACGGACGAATACTGACTCTTGTAACACATCCTAGCACAGACAGAGTAGACAGGAGTCAGGGTTCCAAATGGAAATGTATAAGCCTTATTCTTTATGTCAATAAAAATATTTTTTTTTTTTTTTTAATTGTGGACACCGACTGGAAAAATTTCTTTGGGAGAGGCAGACTAACGAAACGATGCGACGAATGGATAGTGTAAAGAATGATATGACAGAAAAAGGTGTAAACGATAGCTTGACAGGCTCGTACCCCACAGGGGGTATCCTTAGCGTGTAGTCGCTTAGTTTGTAAGTTTTTATGCCCTGGCTGGAGGCCTAGCAAGGCAAGGCACCCACAGGATAATCCGGTTAAGCAGACGACAACCTCTAAGGTTGTACTGAGAAATGCCATTCACAATAAAAAAATTGGTTGTAAAGTCGGTCTACGGACGATAGTTTAACGTGACAACGTCATAACAAAATATTGATGAAATGATTGCATACTTTTATGAATAGGTAGTAAGCCGAACGCTCAAGCCGATTGTGCCTTTCGCTCGCTCGTGCAGTGCTCTCGCTCCGATACAATTAGCGTAACGTTACAATGAGTCATCCTTTTTCGTGCGTGCAGCCGGCGTTCATCGATTTATCAGATGTTGTCACTTCAAAATATAACGATAGCTTGACAGATGACAGAGGAGAATAGAAGAAAAAAAGTGTTGTGCCGTCACAAGTGACATATGACAAGAGTAGGAAGATAATGATACTTTGCTGAATTCCCATTCAGCAGCCGGATTGTCGCATAAGAAACTCGCTAACTAATTCTATCTGAACCACGTTAGTTTCATAAGGTAACATGTTAGGGGCGTGGCTCAGCGCCATATTTTATCTCTATTACTGCGAGAACGTTCAGAGAATGTCTTTAGTTCAATTAAGTTAGTTTTGGTTTAAGATGAAGACCATTATGCACGTTTTTACTATCACTAAATTGTGCTATGATAGCCTAGTGGGTGTAACCGACGCGGCGCCGGACTGCCATAGGTGTCGAGTCCGAACACAAGACATGCACCTCTGATTTTTCGGATTCATGTGCGTTTTCTATTATTCTCACCTTGCTCCGGTGATGGAAAACATCGTGAGGAGGCCCGAGTTTTTTATTTTTTTTAAACTTTCCCACACTAGGAACTTCTCCAGTATCGTGGGTGCGTTTACAAACATTGAAACTCACATATATAAACAGCCAGACCCGGCACAACTACCTGTAGGCCATACAGATATTGGTCCGTGCGGGAATCCAACCCGCGACACGGAGCGCAGCAGTTGATCGCTCAACCACTGCACCAACCGTGCCATCAAACCAAGTCATAAGCCCATCGAAGATACAGAGACTATCACTAGATACCCAAATATGATTTTACTATAGGAAAATATAACGAGAGCTATGATAAAAAAAACCAGATTTAAACTTCTTCGTTTGGGTAAAAGCGCTACAACTTTAATGTGTGCCCGATTTTTTTTTTAATGCACAAGCATAATTGGTGAGAATAATGCTTAAAATAGGATGTTTACCATTTGTTTTGAGTTCTCGATATTTCGGCGCTGTTGCAAGTCCCAAGATCACGCATAAACTGTCAAAACAAATAGTAAACATGGTAAATAACCCGTTTTAGTGTTAATAAGCATGTCAGTTTATAAAACTTATATTTGTGACATTACTGGCGAAAGTAATGTTGTAACCTTTGCCTACCTATTAATGCTATAAAAAAGCGATATAACGCACGCCATGGATTCCATTCGATATTCAAACAGAAATACGAACATAACAATACAATGTTCCACATACAAAGCTAAAAAAAAAAGTCCAATTGAGTACCTTTTCTGGACTCAAAACAAAATACAATAATACTCCCGTCCCTTTTAAACATTTTCATTTTCTGCCTCTAATTCAAACTTTGTTCCTCAAGAGACAAAATCCAACGAGTTCCCATTTGTTTGCGAAAGTTATGGAAAAAACCGGCCAAGTGCGAGTCGGACTCGCACACGCAGGGTTCCATAGCACCAAACAAAATGACGGCGCCTTTGCAAGGAGTCATAAGTCATTTAATCATTTGATAATATAGGTACAATAAATAGTTGTTATAAAAAAATACAAGCGCGCTATGTTATACCCGAAGGCGTACAAATATTCAGAGGTCATTAAAATTGATAACATAATTACATAAATGGAATGCATCTATTATTAAGTACATATATTGTGGCAAAAACAAAGAAAAACATATAAATGTCAAAAAGTAATTATAAGTTACATACGTCAAAACTGGAAAAAAAAAGACTAAATTGTAAAATAACAATTTAACTAAAACGGAGGAGGCTTCATATCATTCACGTTGCAAACTAAACTGTGACCACAGACGAGAGAGGAGCGGTCTACAATTCTCTCTGGCGGAACGTCAAGTCGTTACGGGCAGCCATATTGACTTGTGTGGTTGTCAAGGAAGGTGCCGCGTAACAAGGCGTTGACGGATCGCCGACGTCTTGTTTTCTTAATCTAATTAAATCTGGAGTCACTTATCATAATTATGTGATTCCGATGGAGTAGGCAAGAACTTTTAAATAATAATCATTCAAAATAATATACTTGTTGTGTGGTCACACCTAAGCATATAAACAAACGCACATAGCGTAGATGTGAATGTGTGAGTGTGTTGTGTCTATGTGTGTGTGTGAGACAATTGTCCGTCGACCAATCCACTCGATTCACTCCGACTTTAACAGGGTTAATTACATCCAAAATAATTCTGTTTCCAAATAAAATCTGGTGCCACAATCATATCATATGTGAATCCGATGGGGCGGGCCTTTATATATACTAGTTTTTGCCCGCAACTTCGTTCGCGTAGGAATTTGGGAATGAAAAATAGATGTTGGCCGATTCTCAGACCTACCCGATATTCACACAAAATTTAATATAAATCGGTTTAGCCGTTTCGGAGGAGTATGTTAACAAACATTGTGACACGAGAATTTTATATATAAGACTAGCTACCGCCCGCGACTTCGATCGCGTCGATTTTTTTTTTTCGGCTTTGGAATTAATATAGATGTTGGCCAATTCTCAGACCTACCCGATACGCACACAAAATTTCATACAAATCGGGTCAGCCGTTTCGGAGGAGTTTGGTAACAAACACCGCCACACGAGAATGTTATATACTTATTAGATTATTTTAATGTAGATTCATAGGTATATGTGCTCTGTATGGTGTCGGACGCAAAGAATAGCACCATCCCATGTCTTCCCGTGGGTGTCGTAAGAGGCGACTAAGGGACTTGCCAGAGTATGGGCAGCAGCATTCTCTGTGCTTTTGTGACAACCGTACTGCGATCGCCAACCCGCCTGCCAAGCGTGGCGATTATGGCAAAACCCCCTAAATGTCAATGTGGCGACACTTGGGGGAGGCCTATGTCCAGCAGTGGACGTCTTTCGGCTGAAATGATGATAGGTATATTTACACTCAACAGCAGAACTTAATTCGTTTTATCATATTTTGTTAATGTTAAATAAAGTCACAGCTGTAGCTTGACGTCAAAGTCCCATATCTCAAAAACACAGGGCGAATCTATAAAAGATACGTTTTAGCCATTTGCATTTAGCTACAGAACCCTAAAAAGCCACAAAATATCCCTCATTGAAATACTGCCTCTTATTACCTGCCTCTTTACAATTTAAGGCGAGGACTGAAATTCTCAATGATTGGACTTTATTAAGGTTGGTTAGGAGATATTATTTTAATCAGTTAACTTTGTCCTTTTGGAAGAGTCTCTTGGATAAGTAAAAACAGTCGCATAGGTTTATCTTCAGGTTAAACCGTGCTTGCCTAGGTTGGCCCGAAAGTCTGACAAGGAGTCTTGCCAAGGGGTTTCGTATTACCCTGTGCTAACTCGGTTGTGGAGGTCAGATAGGCAGTCACTACATGTGAAATACTGGTATTCAGCTGCATCCAGTTAGACTGGAACTGACCCCAACATAATTGGGAAAAGGCTAGGCAGGCACGGAGGAAAGTCGTTATGTAATAGGTCACCCATCCACCAACAATCAACATTTTTATTCCGTCCTGTTTGTATTTTTATTTTATTTTTTTCTTGCATTGCACCTATTTTTATTGTTTTATTTTATTTTTGTAATTTTGTATGCACGTCTTGCCCCTGCGACAGCTAAATATTTTTTCTTTCTTTCTTTCTTTTCTTTTATCACAGAGCAGATTGATCCGGCTGTTATTATTTTGCCACGAGCTCCTCTTATTAATTATTCTTGTTGTGTTTGTTATTTAAATATAAAAAGAAATGAAAGTTATCAAAGAATCTCCACCTGCCATTCTATGCTGCGGCCAACCTGACATTTTCAAAAACTCTGTAAGGTTTATAAGACACAGAGAGAGTCTTCTAGACTCTCTCTCTCTCTCTGTCTTATAAACCTTACCTTCATGAGGAGTTCGTGTCTCGATAATAACAACAACATACATTTATTTTCAGGCAACTTTGGCCCATAGATATATACCTTACAGTCTAACATACATATGATAAAATACAATTTGTATTAATAAATAAAACCTTAAAACGAAATAAGTTAGTAACACTTCACTTGCACACTACGTCACTGTGCGTTCATGTGGCATTTGTCCGCGGAAGCGACGAAACACCACTCCCTGCGGCCAGAAGTCCTCTTCCAAGACGAGGTGCAGATAACAAGTTGGTATTCGCACCACGAACGCCTTAAAATTGACGTTGCGGCGCGACTCCAGCAACTGCACTCTTGCCACGTACTTGGTCTTCTGACGCACGTACTCCACGATGTCTTCCGCCGTAGTGGTGTAGTGTAGGCGGGAGGTGTACACCGGAGTGTTCGGCTTCGCGGCACGAATAAGCACGTTGGGCTCCGAAGGAGCCTTGCCTTGCCTTGCATAAGACCCACTTGGGTCTACCTTTAGGTGAAGCAGTGCCTGCCTAGCTTAGTCCGTTGACAGGTGACTACCCATTTCAAACAAAGTTTCCTCCGTGCCTAAGAAAGTGCATTAAGCCGTTGGTCCCGGCTATCATTTGTGGATCTTTGACAGTCGTCAAAGATAATCAGTGACCCAAAGGGTTGACAACCAGTCTTGCCAAGGGGTATCGTCAGAGGTCAAATAGGCGGTCGATCCATGTAAAATACTGGTATTCAGCTGGATTCGCTTAGACTGGAAGCTGACCCCAAGATAGCAGGGAAAATGCAGGCAGATTATGATGATTCATCATTCATTCATTCATTTCAGCCCAAAAGACGTCCACTGCTGGACATAGGCCTCCCCCAAGAGTCGCCATATTGACATTTTGGGGGGTTTTGCCATAATCGCCACGCTTGCGGGTTGGCGATCGCAGTACGGTTGTTACAAAAAAAAGCAAAGAGAATGCTGCTGCCCATTCTCTGGCAAATCCCTTAGTCACCTCTTACAACACCAACAGGAAGATATGGGATGGTGCTATTCTTTAGGTTCGACACCATACAGAGAATTATGATGATTGTGTCATATAAACGCACGGGTTCCGCAGTTAAATACTTCAATATTAAGTATGGACACACCAACATAGTGGGTCAAATTAGTTCCAATCGATAGTCCTTGACATCGAGTGTGTTGTTATACAAATGCTGTTACCATTACAATCGTTTAGCTTACTATTTGATTTGTATTGTTTGGCTGTGTATGTTCATGCTTCTATTCCTCGTAGGGATAAACAGAACTGTCTAAGGTCTATTTTTACTGTAGCGGCACTACCAAAAAAGTACTACAGCAATATACTAAGTACTAAAAGTACTACAGCGCCATCTATGACACAATTGAAGAACTTACATCAAAATTCTAAATCGCGCTGTTAAAGTTATCCGGGACTAACTGTCGTGCTGACCAGTGACTGAAACTGACCAGTGTGTGTTGCCAGTGATTACATACGGGACCGAAACGTGGTCGCTCACAATGGGCCTCATCAGAAGGCTCAAAGTCACCCAAAGGGCAATGGAGAGAGCTATGCTCGGCTTCCTTGCGTGCTCAAATCGAAAATGAGGACATTCGCATTCGTTTACCGACGTAGCCCGAAGAATTGCCAAACTTAAGTGGCAGTGGGCAGTGCACATTGCTCGCAGAACGGATAGCCGATGGGGCCGAAAAGTTCTGGAATGGCGACCGCCGATGCGTTGGAAGGCCTCCCACTAGGTGGACCGATGACCTGGTGAAGGTTGCGGGGATCCGCTGGATGCGAGTCGCACGGGACCGGTCAATGTGGCGACACTTGGGGGAGGCGTATGTCCAGCAGTGGACGTATTTCGGCTGAAATGATGATGATGATGAACTGTCGGGCTTTAGCCCACCAAACAAAACACCCGTCTGGTCGGAGGATCCTCCCTTTTCTACTGGTAAAACTCAAAAAGACTTTGCCCTTTGCCTATCTTGATTTTTATTGTAGTGCTCCTAAGTATCATCTGCCTGCCGTTTCCCAACCTTATTGGGGTCGACTTCCTGTCTAATCGTATGCAGCTGAATACCAGTATTTTACGAGGAGCGACTGCCTATCACTACCCTGCTGGAAAGCAGTGTTTGCGCAGTGGAGGCAGCCCCGACTTACGAGCGGTAAGCCGCGGTTCGAACCCAGGCAGGCGCATTAATTTGTGTAATTTATTTGATCACCGCTGCTCTCAAACAGTGAAGGAAAACATCGTCAGGAAA
Source organism: Cerastis rubricosa (assembly GCA_949152445.1). Lineage (NCBI taxonomy): Eukaryota > Metazoa > Arthropoda > Insecta > Lepidoptera > Noctuidae > Cerastis > Cerastis rubricosa. The sequence goes on from OX424551.1 coordinate 1,855,958, forward strand.
CCGGCATGTCCTAGAACTAAAAATTCGAAGACATGTGACATATACCAACCCGCACTGGGCCGCGTGGTGGATTACAGCCCCTCATAGAGAGGAGGCCTGTGTCCCAGCAGTGAGACCTTTATAGGCTGATGATGATGACTGCCTCTGACCTCCACAAGTCAGTTAGTACTGGGTAGGTAATACGATACCCCTTGGTAAAACTGGTTGTCAGACGTTCGCGCCACTGACTACCTGTAACAACTGTCAAAGATCTACAATTCACAGCCAAGACCAACGGCATAACGTGCTTTCCGAGGCACGGACATTCCCATCCACCGACAATGTAGCCAAGCGCAGCTTAACGTAAAGACCGGAGCGGCTTTTAATATTATTCTATCTTTTTTGTTGATTGTTTGTTTGTTACGATTTAACTCAAAAACTGCTCGACCGATTTAAAAAATTCTTTCACCATTAGAAAGCTACATCTTTACCGAGTAACATAGGCTATATTATATCACAAATTTCGCGGACGAAGTCGCAGGCGAATTGCTAGTGGAAAATTAATTAAATAGAACAGATTAACATAGATTATCATATTATATGATGAATCCATTGATATCTTTGCCGATACTGAACTGAGACTCCTCAACACTGCTTCTCGATACCTGGAGTCCATTGACACTCCCAGTACTATCTCCATGAAGTAGGAATTTTATGTGAATATGAGTCTTGTTATTATTTATTGTATAAATTTGTATTTTCATTATTTCATTTTAATACTGGGAAAAATGTTTTGTTTTTTTATTCTAATGTCTACCATCTTGTTTACTTTTTAATATTCTTATTTTTAATCTATTCTAATTCTGTCCAATTTCGTGTAGTTTTTTCTAGTTTCTAACGTTTAATCAATAACTTGTACGTGTGGTGTAACTGTTAGTGTAAGTTGGTTATGAATAAATAAATAAATAAATAAATTAAATACATGCTTATTGAGCACGTGAAATCAAATTCCATATTATTGTTTTTGGCATTCATCGGTTTTTGTTCTTAAATAACGACATTCTAATTAAAGAAACAAATCGTGAGCCAATTTTCGCAACGGGTTACTCAAGCCGTAACTTAAAGTTTTGCTTTAGAAAAGTTTCAAAACAATCTCGTTTATTGAAAAGAAGCCAAGATGTTACGGGTTCAACAAAGAGTTCTATTGTGAACCTATTTTATTGGACGGGAAATTAACTGAACGAGGTTCGAGTATATTTTGTTTCATAGTTTCTATATTACTGAGAGTGAATTGGAGAGGCTAAGTGAGCACAGAAGTATGGGGCTACCTTTACGGATTAACAGGGAGAGGTCGGTTGTTGTATCGTCTGATTCCGTTTTTGTTCTTAGAGAGAATTTCTTAATACAAAACAGCCAGTAAAGTTTGCCTGATGTGAGAATCGAACCCGGGACCTCAGCCGTCACGTTTGCGACGACGCGGCGAAACATTAAAAAAAAAACAACGGGTTGCACTCCGGGAGAAAGAAGAAGCGAAAACTTGAATATTAATGTTGTGCATTTTTGATATTTTGGAATGGTTAAGGAATAATTTTGCACGAATTGCTTTGAATTTATTATCAGTATGAAAAAAAAATTTTGAATTTATATCAGTATGAAAGTACTATCATTTATGTGGTAAAATACAATATTCATTTATTGCGCTATCGTACATAAACATGACAATTTATATTACATTAAAAATTTAATACTTCAGAACTATTGCAATCCGTCTTACGAATTTTACCTTTTTGGAGAAACCGAAGGTTTTGTTTGTGCATAAGATAATTATGCAGTTTTGGAAACTTAAACTCAATGACAGATGTCATAAAGTTCAAATTCCTTCGTAACCTAATGTCAATCCGTCTTACGAATTTTCAATCAGGACACGTGACCTGACGGTCACTTGTTCTGACGCGAGCTTAACATATTTTACCCATCACAAAAGTGCACAACGCCGCCAAAGAAGATTTCACTTTTAAAAAAAGTCCACTTTTTAAAGGTACCATATAATTATACAGTATGTTAGGTTAAACGAGGGACATATTCAAACCCATAATAGTACATGCTAACATGATACTAATAAAAATATAAACAAAAAAAAAACACTGATAAATAACAAACAGAACCATACCAAAAATTTCGCAAATGTCTCGCAACGTGTAAACACCCTTGCGCTAGCGACTTATTACTATCGCAGTCTCGCAGAACATGTGATCGGGTCAATGACTCTTAGGTATACCTATCCATTTTCCCTTCATACTTTAAACCTTTAAACATTTTTAAATCTTCATTGCAAATGTTGATTGTGATTCGCACTAATTTAAGACAAAGTTAATTATTATGCACTTACACATTTTTAGGCTAATCTTAAAACATTTTTCAAAATGAGCAACTCCTCGTGTTATGCAAAGTTCGGCACGTTTTCGCATATTGTCTTATCGGTTAAAAACAAACGAATCACTTCTTACACTATTAAAAGCGTTTGTGATACGTACCTTTCACTCTTCCCTATTTACACCCAGCATGAGATTGTACGACGGAATCTGGCGGTTGGGAAACATCACTCGGTACAAATTAATGGCTCCTCGCACACTATCATTTGCTAACATGTAGGCACGAACCATATCCCAATATTCTTCATTGGAATATTGATAAGACGTCATTTTTATTGATTATTATTCAAGATCACGTTAACAGGACACTCTTATCGCAAAGTAAGCGGGGTTGTTTATGGAATACGCGGAATTATTGATTATTATTTAAGATTACGTTAACAGGACACACTTATCGCGAATTAAGCGGGGTTGTTTAAGGAATACGCGGAAGCGCAATATTGGACATGCGAAAATAGCGGCGCACACGCATGGACTGCGGTCAGCGCGGGGGTGCGTCCCGTCGGTGCATCGGCGAAAATTCAAAGGAAAGGGGCGGGGTTTGCGTACGCGCTTCCTTTTCGGCAAGATAGGCACATGTTTTGCCGCGTGACTATTTTACTGTTTACAAGTTCACTTCTTGCGCGCTCAGTGTTTATGAATAATGTATTTCATAGGACAATTATGTCACAAATTAAGGTTATAGGTTTTTACATATTTGGGACGAGAATCGAATACTGAATATCCTCCCTCAATATGTCCCTTGTTTAACCTAACATACTGTATAAAACAGTCCCCCAAAACGCCCGCCGTTGACCATTATCTAGTGGTTTACCTGGGGAGAAGTGTACCAGCGTGATACTGATTGTAAAAACTTTCTCCAACAATCCTAATCCTTTATAAATCTATTAAATATGCAAAAGTAAGTTTGTTTGTTACCTCTTCACGCTTACACCATTGAACCGATCATCCTGAAATTTTGCATATACGTTGTCAGGTGTACAGAAACGGACGTAGGATGCCTTTCATCCCGCAAAAAGAGTACTGTTCCCGAGAGAAACAACAATAACGTTCTTATGCTAATAGATGGCGCTACGTGTCCGATACTAGTCTATATATGTATAAATTACGTGTCACGTTGTTTTTCGGGGATGGACTCCTAAACTACTTAACCGATTTTAATCAAATTTGCACACCGCGTGCAGTTTGATGCAACTTGAAAGATAGGATAGCTTTAATCTCAATTTATAGTCGCAATATTATTTTATTTAAGTCACAATCTGTTAGCTCCAAACGATTCTAACAGATGGCGATATCTGTTGATTGGATTGAGTAAGTATTCAATAGATGATGCTATATAGGAACGGAGCAGCAATGATGATGCAAAAACGGGGAAAATGTGACGCAGACGAAGTTGCGCGGGACGGCTAGTTTTCTACAAATTGAAATCTCGCCAAGAAGTGCGGTTCTATCAGGAGGAGGTTCTATTGTGTAGTATTTATTGTGAAGCATTTTATTGGACGACAAATTAACCGGGAGAGATGTGGCCAGAGCCGACGGTGTAGTACGGTGACCAGTCCTTACTGGAAACTCCCAAGACTTTTCCCGATATGACTGTCCCGTATGTGAGTGGCAACATGAGGAGACGGCCCAGAAGAACATACTCTGACCTCATTGGTGAAGTTCATGGGCACTTATAAAACGTCGACAAAAAGTTCACGGTTCGGTTTGGTCGTTTCCTATGGAGAAGAACAAGCAAGAAACTCCATGGTTCCACTTTTAATCATTCGGTTCTACAATATTTAAATATTACAGCGTTAGTACTTAAGTACGGGAGGACAGCATAGGCCCGACAATAAGTCGTTGCTTACTACAAAAGGAAGAACAAGATAAAAAAAAGAAAAATACTACGAATTTACAAAATTAAAAGTCATTTATTCAAATTAGGCTGATAATCAGCACTTTTTGAAAGTCAAAATTACAAGAGACAGTCCTCGCCCCCGCAGTAAACGCCCGCGCCCGCCCTTCGCCACTTGCTAGTGTTTTAGCTGGGAAGAAGAAGTGGCAGAACAAACTCCCCAGCAACACATCTGTCTGTTAGGTTAGGTAACAAAGCCTACAATGTCCACCCATTCAAAAAAAATAGGTAAATGAAAAAGAATCATTTCTTCAGAAAGTCAGGAGCGCAGTGCAATGACTAGAAATATGAACGTAGATTAGGCTAAAGGAGCATGTAAGGATTGCAGCAGATGGCGTTCTGTCTTTTCTGTTTACATCGGAAAATGGAGTGAGTTTATCTCTTAGTACCTTTTGTTAGTCGCCTTTCACTCTCAACATGACCAAACCATCTAAACATTTTCCATAAACCACCAAGATGAAGAGCTTTCACCATGATGCTGCAAAACAGAGTTCCATTCCAAGGATAAGACAGTTTTCTCCTACGCATATTCATGCAGGCCTGTACAGTTAAGGGACAAAGTGGTAAACAATTTGTCACGCTTTTTAGGGTTCCGTACCCAAAGGGTGAAACGGGACCCTATTACTGAGACTTCGCTATCCGTCCGTCCGTCTTTAACCAGGCCGTATATCATGAACCGTGATAGTTAGCCAGTTGAAATTTCTACTGATTATGTATTTCTGTTGCTGCTATAACAACAAATACTAAAAACAGAATAAAATAAATATTTAAGAGATTTTTATAAATAATAGTAACTTTCGTGCGCGAGTCCGAGTCGCACTTTTTTTAAACCACCACGTTCTCGTATTACCTTGGTCCTTTTTTTTTATGGGAAATCATCACATGACTTCTCCCGCTCTGGGCGGAGCGGAAGGGAGTGTCAGACTTGACTGACTAAAACCCATCCATGTTCCTTCTTAGCCGTTTGTGTTCCAGGGCCACGACGGTATCTCTTTCGAACACCTCACCTCGTTCCTCAATTTAACATTCACTATTAACTGTTAACTTTTCACAATAATATAAAACAAAAAATCTCACATTTCCCCAAACGCTACAGTCACCCTACAATTGGCAACACGCCTGTCAGAATAGCTTTCTAACAAAAAACGGTTGCGTTCAAACGACTTTCCTTCACGACTTTCATACGACTTCAGACTTCAAATAGGTACAAAACAAGAAAGTACTAAATATTAAATAGAGCGCAGACAATTCTGTATAGTTTGTGGGTTTCGTAGAATGTGACTTCTACGGTTACGTTGTTCTACATAGCATGTCGAAGGTAATCTAAATTATTTTGACTAGCTGTGCCCGCGTGGAATTTAACAAAAAACCGGCTAAGTGCGAGTCGGACTCGCGCACGAAGGGTTCCGTACCATTATTTATAAAAACGATAAAAAAAACACATTTTGTACGGGAGCCCCCCTTAAATATTTATTTTATTCGGTTTTTAGTATTTGTTGTTATAGCAGCTACAGAAATACACAATCTGTAGAAATTTCAACTTTCTAACTATCACGGTTCATCAGATACAGCCTGGTGACAGACGGACGGACGGACGGACGGACGGACAGCGAAGTCTCAGTAATAGGGTCCCGTTTGGCCCTTTGGGTACGGAACCCTAAAAAGTTTAATTATTTTTTATAACAATTTTAGATTTTTTTTTAAATAATTATAAAAATAATTTGTCGATCAGTTCCTGTAATGTACAAACAAGAGGACATGCAGGACCCAGGACACGATATTAAATGTTCCTTCGTTTGTTGGATTGCGTTGTTGAGAAAATATACAATATTATAGGTAACTATTTCTGAAATCTATTACACAAAGAAATAAAATTGAAGTGTCTGTTTGTAATTTCAAAATAACAGCGTTGTACTGAATTAGTATGAAAGTACATATTTGGTACTTTTAACAACTTTTTTTTTCTTTTAAACTAATATTATAAAGAGGAAAGATTTGATTGTTTGTTTGTTTGCATTGAATAGGCTCCGAAACTACTGGTCCGATTTGAAAAATTCTTTCAGCGTATAGTGTGATAGCCCATTTATCAAGGAAGGCTATAGGCTATACGGTGTGTAAATCACCTCATCACGAAGCCGTCAACCAAGCATTCTGTACATGAAACTTAGTAACTTTACGCAAATATTATTGCTGGGAAACGACTTTTTTTTTGGGGGGTGTAAAATCATGTTTTGTGGTAGAACTCAATGTAACGCACACAAAACATTGTGTTGATGGACGGATTGAATAGTACGGGGGTCGTGGAGGTGTTTAAAGTAAAAATCTTCCATTAAAAACTTGTATAAAAAATACTTGTCAAAAAGTTGGAACTTTGACCCCTAATATCTCCGTAACTAGAAGGTTCCCAGGTACGGTGTAGAACAAAAAAATTATCGCAATGACAGGGAGAACCAGTGCCTTTCGGCTTCGTAAAGAGGTGTTTTACACCCTTTATATCATCACGCTACGATCAATAGGAGTGGAGCAGCAATGAAAAACGTTGCGAAAACGGGGAAAATCTAACGCAAACGAAGTTGCGCCGGACAGCTAGTATTTTATAAAAAAAGGGTCTGGGCAGGCCATGTCTGCCGGATAATGCCGGCAAAGCTGTGGGCTCACATTTCACAAAACTGGAGCCCTGAGACAAATAGACGGGGTCGCGGCAGACCGAGAAGAAGATGGCGGGACGCCTTGGATGGTTTTCTCGTTAATTGGCGAGAAGAAGCAATTAACAGAGAAAAGTGGAAGGAATGGGGGGAGGCCTTTGCCCAGGAGTGGGAAAGATCAGGATTACTAAAAAAAAGTTTTTTATTTCAGGCAAAATATCCATACACAACAATTCAAGACAAATAAAATAGTAAAAACAGTAAAGAAATCATTTAAAAATCATATAAGTATCATTAAAATCATCAAAGTAATTAAAACCATCAAAATTATTAAAATCAAAAAATGCCTGTTCGTCGGTTTGTTCCGGCTAATCTCCGAAACGGCTGGACCGATTATGATGGGATTGTTACTGGCAAATAAAGAGTAACTTACGCTACTTTTATTTTAGGAAACTGATTAGTCTTTCGTGCAAAAATAAAATACATTGAAATTGCTAACAAAATCCGATTCAAATAGGTTACTTATATTATTATAACTAGATTTCCGGCGCAACTTCGTTTGCGTCACATTTTCCCCGTTTTCGCACCATTTTTCATTGCTACTCCACTCCTATTGGTCGTAGAGTGATGATATATAGCCTATAGCCTTCCTCTATATATGGGCTATCTAATACTGAAATAATTTTTCAAATCGGACCAGTGGTTTCGGAGCCCATTCAATGCAAACAAACAAACAAACATACATACAATCAAATCTTTCCTCTTTATAATATTAGTTTAGATAAGCTAGTGTATTATAAAATTTTCTGGTGAGAAAAATTCTCAGCAGTAACTAGGTGTTTAAGTCTATACCAATGGTAGTAGGTACCGACTATTTGATACAAGGTGTTGTTTTGCATCCTCGTCAAATTCAAGGAGGTAACAATGCTAATGATTCTCGTCCCGAATCAGTAATAAAATGGGTACTTAGGTAATATTTTTTTTTCTTATTTATGTAGATCGGTAAGTGTGAACCACCCGTGTTTTAAACGCGGCCCGTCTGTTCCTCGCCTTATAACCTCGCTTACACACATACAAAAAAATCTCAAACGTTTATTCGATAATTTCTTATTGTCTAAACCACGGCGGTTATTAGGAAATACTGACAACAACAACAAAAAACAACAGTGTTTTAATAATTAACTAGGTACCGTTATTTAAATTGTTTTTTTATGTCTTTTGTGACAACATCCTAAATTTTGACGACGATGCAAAACAACACCTTGTATTATGACACCGCTGCAAACCTCTTTGGGAAATACAGGCGTGATGTTCTACTAAATACTAGATAGTTAGTAAGCTAATAATATTAGTGACCTAGTGAGGTATTTTTGATATATCGATTTGACTTATTAGTGGGCCAAGGAAACAGCGGGGTGCGAGGCGGAAGCGATTATTGATGTGGAATTGTGTTATTAATTATTCATTCAGGGTTGTCATGAAGAGGACATAATTATTGTAGAACGTGTTTTAGTAAATGGATTATTGAAGTTATTATAGTTAGTTTATTTGCTCTTGACCTACATATGACCTACATTCGTAGCATGACCGCCGTAGAAACGGGCTATGTCGACGGAAGAATCGACAAACTGACATATTGTCATTTTTCCTATTTTTTACCTAAGACTAAAAATTTAATACAAAACATTTACGAAATGTCTTTTAAAAACAAAAGATAATTGGAAATTTCTGTTTTAATTAATAATTTATAATCGGTAATTTAGCTGTAACACATGCATGCGAAAATTTTTTTAATAACTTTTAAGACCTATGTATCCTGCTTATGCGTATAAAGTTTCATTAAAATCGGTTTAGTTATTTCGGAAAATAAGGACTTGAAAGTTTGTATGATTTGTCGTAAGGTGTAAACGTCCTTGTCTCAAGGACGTTTACACCTTACGACATTTAACGTCCGTCAACATCAATCAGTAAATTAATGAATTTAAGATTTTCCTCACGCCTGCTATCCCAGAAAGGATAAACAGAGGTGTACCTAATAGTACACCCACATTTCACCAGTTATGTTCAAGTCCCATGTAATAGATGGCGAGCCTATTGCCATCAACCGGGTACATATTTAAAATCCGTTGCTGCTTCTGAGAAATTCCCCATAATGATGAAAAACCCAAAAACAATTTGCTCGACCCAGTAACGGAACCAGGACTTCAGGGTCAGTAGTAGCACTTGTGTCGTCTAGACCAACGGGGCACCCAATCATCAGTAGCTAAACTATCTAAACTAATATTATAAAGAGGAAAGATTTGATTGTTTGTTTGTTTGCATTGAATAGGCTCCGAACCTACTGAACCGATTTGAAAAATTCTATCACTGTTGGGAAGCTACACTATCCCCGGGTGACATAGGCAATATATATATTATATTAAAAAGAAAAAATAGGGATCCTTACTAAATCTCCAATAATGTAACCCAAGGTTTAAAAAAAAATACCTAAAAAATTCTTTGCATCGCGTGCGCTGCGAAAACTATTGATGAATTTGATGATAAAATAAAATAATGTACTACGACATTGCAGAGCACATTATTATTTACAAAAAGTGTCGCGACAGCATATGTCTAACTATAATAGTTATGCCATATTAACTGTTCTTTTATTTTTAATATTTAATTGAAGTGCCGCCGCTAGAAAAGCTCTTTATTTGTATCTTGGTATCTTATCAAATTAAATTACTTCATAATCAAGACTGCTTCAATACCTATATTTTTTTGAATTATTCAATTCGGACATTCCATTCGAAAGATATCACGAGTTTAAAAATGAAAGTATTAAAAAAAGTTGCGTGGTCGCCGCTCACCCTGCTCAGCTAGCTAGCTAGGCAGCACCTTATGCGATGTAGGCGTCACTGGGATACGGGCCGTACGGGAGGGGAATCAATGTCAAGAAACGGTTGTGTATTTGTGTGTATTATAATTTTGAATTTTTGGTTATAAAATTGTTAAATACCCGTGCGAAGCTGGGGCGGGCTGCTAGTAGCTAATAAGGTTTTTATTAATTCCCTCGTCACCGCTGTCTTCCTGGCCCCACATACCACAGCCGGCATAGGAAGCAATCACCTGATTGGTTCCGCCACCCCCTCCGTCACGGACCTCACCCCGTCCGTCGTCTGTGACATACATGTGTGTAACTTCGGATTTGGTTCAATCAGACCGCTCCTATTGATGCGATACCGGAAGATAGATTGTGATAACTTAATCGCTAGGGTAGGGTTTGGCTCACAGATAAACTGTGGTGTGACCGTAACTATTTAAGGCTGGACTCCACTGAAGTGGACGAGAGGTGAAGACTTTTAAACCACCAATCATCATCATCATCAGGCTATAATATTCCCACTGCTGGAATACAGGCCTCCTCTCAATGAGAGGGAGTGGGCTGTAATCCACCACGCAGGCCCAGGGCTGGTTTGTAGATGTCACATGTCTTCGAATTTTTAGTTCAAGGACATGCCGGTTTCCTCAAGATGTTTTTTTTCACCATATTTAAGGGGAAGCGGTGATGACATAAATTAAAGTAATGCGCCTGCCTGGGTTCGAACCCACGGCTTACTGCTTACTGCGGGGCTGCCACCACTGGGCTACCGCTGCTCTCAAACTACCAATAGTATTTCGTTATATACACTTCTCGTCACTGCTTAGCTTACTACCAGTCATACCAAGTGGTATCGTATTACCCAGTACCAACTGGGTTGTGGAGGTCAGATAGGCAGTCGCTCCATATTCAGCTGCATTCGCTTAGATTGGAAGCCGACCCCAACATAGTTTGGGAAAAGGCTAAGCAGATGATGACTCCGTTTAGCTTTAGTGAAAATGGTTGAACAGATAGGAGAGGAGATTGACTTGTTAATTGTTTAGGCCAGCGGAGATGGCAAGATACGTGAGCGGCATGCGGTGAGTGGTGTGCTGTGAGCGGCGTGCCGCTTTGCACATCTTCTCTCCTAAAAGAAAATAAGAAAATAAGTTTATTTGGCACATGCCACAAGTACACACAACATTAAACAAAAACTACTTTAATCTTAACAAAGAAAGTGGATAATTATTGTGTATCTAAACAAAACAAAAAAAAAATTGGTTATCTGTAAAGTCGGTTCACGGACGATAGTTTAACGTGACAACGTCATAACAAAACATTGATGAAATGATTGCATACTTTTATGAATAGCAAGCCGAACGCTCGAGCCGATCGTGCCTTTCGCTCACTCGTGCAGCGCTCTCGCTCCGATCGTAACGTTACAATGAGCGTAATGATACAATGAGTCATCCTTTTTCGTGCATGTAGCCGTCGTTCGTCGATTTATTAGACGTTGTCACGCCAAAAAGGGATATTATAATCCGATCTTTTCTCCGCTTTGCACATCTCCGCACAGCTTCGATGGATACTTTTTGAGAAGTCCGGGCTTAAGGCGATTCTCACACGAAGCCATACATTGACTCGGCAGCCGGTGAAGCGGATTACACGCATTGGCTTGTATGTAATGCGTTGGATGTCGAACACACGTATACTGCCTAAGGAGATACATTAGGGTCCGATTACGGCTTGTAGAACATTGAAGCTCATTAGCTTTTATGTTCTACAAGGGGTAAACGGCCTTTTTACGAAGCCGGCAACCAAGCGTTCTGTTCATCAAACGCAAAAATTGTTGCTGGGAAACGACTTCTATTTATTTTAATTTTTTTAAGGAACTCCTGGCTAAATAATAAGGGCCGCACGGGGCGATCTTTAAGGTTAAGCCGTGCTTGCCGAGGTTGGTCCGTGGATGTGTGACCATAATTACATAACGTGTTTCCTCCGTCCCTCGGAAAGCACGTTAAGCCGTTGATCTCGGCTTTCATTTATAGATCTTTGACAGTCGTTACGAGTAGTCAGAAGCCAAAGTCTGACATCCAGTCTTACCAAGGGGTATCGTATTACCCAGTTACTGGGTTGTGGAGGTCAGATAGGCAGTCGCTTCCTGTGAAATACTGGTACTCAGCTGCATACGGTTAGACTAGAAGCGGACCCCAAGATAGTTTGGAAGAAGGCCAGACAGATGATGATGATGAAGAAACGACTTCTTTTTTTGGGATAAAAAACACATTTTACGGTTGGACTCCATGTCCAGGGGCACATACTATTAAGCTGATGGTAGCATTGAATAGTATGATGGTCATGGAGGTATTTAAAGTAAAATGGTAACATTAAAAACTGATGTTTAAAAAACACCTTTCCTTTTTAGGGTTCCGTAGCCAAATGGCAAAAAACGGAACCCTTATAGATTCGTCATGTCTGTCTGTCTGTCTGTCTGTCCGGCCGTATGTCACAGCCACTTTTTTCCTAAACTATAAGAACTATACTGTTGAAACTTGGTAAGTAGATGTATTCTGTGAACCGCATTAAGATTTTCACACAAAAATAGAAAAAAAAAAATTTGGGGTTCCCCATACTTAGAACTGAAAACCCGTACGTGTGGGGTATCTATGGATAGGTCTTTAAAAATGATATTATGGTTTCTAAAGTCATTTTTTTCTAAAATGAATAGTTTGCGCTAGAGCCACTTCCAAAGTGGTAAAAAGTATGTCCCCCCCCCTCTAATTTCTAAAGTAAGAGGATATTTAGGATTGTAGAACATAAAAAAACTATCAACGAAAATTGGTTTCCATAAGATATGATTTTTAGTTTTTGAGATATGGGACTTTTTCATTAAACTGCAGCAGTAACTTTGTTTTTCATAAACATACTATGAAAAACAAATTTAGTTTTGCGGTTCAGTGGAAGTTTACTAACTAAAACTACTAACTCATGAATGACAGTTCAAAATATTGTTATTATATTGTTTGGGGCTATGGAACCTTGTAGGCGAGTAAGACTGGCACTTGGCCGGTTTTTTTTATTTCCTTCTCATATGTTCCACTGCTGGGCAAAGGCCTCCTCTTTCTCCTCTCAAACCTCTCTATCGTGTGCGATATCTGGCCATGATCGCCCGGAAAACAAGATCGTCTCACCACCTTCAGGAGCTTGTCAGGAGTCCAGTGAGTGACGATCTTTGCCCACCTCTCTGGGTACATTCGTGCTACGTGCCCAGCCCACTCCCACTTCAGCTTGGCTGTTTTCTCTCCGCCATCTGCAACTTTAGTTATGGAAAGCAGGCTTCACAACTATTATGCTACTCTTCATTAAACGAAACACATAAACGAAAATTTTCTACTTTCTATGTGGCGGGGTCAAGATGATGCACTGAAAACATGGTAACGGTGTAGAATAGAATAGAATATTTATTTGCGTAAAACATGGTATACAAGGATATTAAGGCACAAGCATGTTAAGCTAGGATAAAACATATACATATACGTATTCGCGTCGGTGTCCCTTCCAGCTTAGATATCTTTTAAAATGGAAAGGATATTTCTCTTTCTGTAGATAATTTATAATCGGTTTTTTATATCAAGCAAGATTTCTAAATCTAAATTAATTACTAAACATAAAACTAGATAATTAAAACTAAAATAAGAAACAAATTACAAAAGGGCGTCAAAAAACTCCTCCTCAACGCTGTCAGCTGGTAATGTGCCTAACAGACTGGCGGCGTTGCCACGTTGAATGGCAATACTTAGCCTCTGGCCAAAGTAAAACCCAGCCCTTGGGTCACGGGAAACGTCAACTAGGCGTTTCGAAATTTCCTTAAAAAGGCTGTGAGCACTCGGACCCCACGGCCCCAGAGTTTCACAAATGGAAATATTTTAAAAAGCGCCGTTTCACACACTATCTTTTCATACCTTAACCGAGAAAAAAATCAAGCTTAGTTCAGGTTTTAAACAGACATTTCTTAAGATAAGAAATAGAAGATTTCTTCGGATATTCCATGTGACAAGCAATATATACTATCTCGCATAAATGTGGAACAATTTGGAATTTAAAATGCATCTGTTTTACTGATAGAATCAAGATGTTTAGCTTTTACGATTAAATAAAAATTAAAACTATTTCTTTTTATTTTATTAACTATGTAATCTTAATTTCTAAATCTAAATTAATTACTAAACATCAAACAATTAAAACTAGAAAATTAAAACTAAACTTTATTTTAATGTCAGGAATGTCACTTTTTAAAGCTCAAAAAGACCACAGCTTTTTATCTTTTTTTTAACGCTACTCCGCACTAGGAATTACTCCTGTTTAGTGGGTACGTTTACGAACATTAAAATACACAAACAGTCAGACCTGGAACAATTATCTGTAAGACATTTAAATATTTGTTCAGTGCGGGGATCGAACTCGCGATACACAGCGCAGCTATCCATGGCTCAGCTACTGCGCCAACAGAGCCGTCATCTATACAAGGTGTTGTTTTGCATCCTCGTCAAAATTCAGGATGTTGTCACAAAAGACATAAATAATCAATATAAATTACGGTACCTAGTTAATTATTATAAAACACTGCTTTTTTTGTTGTTTATTTGTCAGTATTTCAGAACAACCCCCATAACGTGGTTTAGGGAATAAGAAATTATCGAATAAACGTTTGAGATTTTTTGTATGTGTGTAAGCTTGGTTATAAAACTCGGGTGGTTCACACTTACTCATTCATTAGAGAGAGAGAATCATTAGCAGAGTTACCTCCTTGAATTTAACAAGGAAGCACTAGCCTACCGTCCGTCCGTCTTATGACGACAGGCCGTGTCCACGACGCGTTCGTGTTCTACGCGCGCCTCAAGGAAATGTCAGCAAATCGGAAGGGGTCCGATAGGGCCGATGCCTGCCAGGGCTGCGCGACTGTTCAAAAGAGATACCGTGGCCCTGGAACACAAAGGGCTAATAAGGAACATGGATGGGTTTTAGTCAGTATAAGTCTGACACTCCCTCCCGTTCCGCCAAGAGGTAATTTGAAAAAAAAAATGGATCCATAATTACCTCTTATAAAATTGTCCTCTTTCATACTCGAAACTTTATTTCCAGTTGAAATTGTAACTCAGAACATGCAAGAAAAAAGTCGCACATTTCAAACTAAATTTTAAAATTGCAGTAAAGGAAGGTAAGGAAAGTATCAAAGGTTTCTTCGTGTAAAAGTCAAAAAGAAAATCTTTTCCTTAGCTTTGAGTAAGAACGACTTAAAACGGGCTGAGATACGGCCTGTAACAAGAAAACTAAAAGGTTCAGCTAGGCTAGATATGTATCTAGATTTTATCCTAGATTAGGAAACGTTATTCGTTTCTTTCAGCTATTTTTGTTCAATGAGATTTCCAATAAAATATACGAATTTCTTAACCGTTTAAAAGGGATTGAATTTTCAAAATTCCTTCCTTACTTAGTGTTCATTTTGAGGAGCTCGTGGCTAAATAATAACAGCAGCACGGATCGATCTTTAAGGTTAAGTCGTGCTTGCCGAGGTTGGTCCGTTCATGGGTGACCATAATTACGTAACGAGTTTCCTCCGTGCCTCGGAAAACACGTTAAGCAGTTGGTCCCGGCTGTCCTTTGTAGATCCAATGAAAATATATCTCTCGATCTCGATCTAATATTTTTTTTTGTAGTCTTTGACAGTCGTTACGAGTAGTCAGACTTTTGACCCAGTTACTGGGTTGTGGAGGTCAGATAGGCAGTCGCTTCATGTAAAATACTGGTACTCAGCTGCATCTGGTTAGTCTGGTAGCCGACCCCAGGATAGTTTGGGAAAAGGCTACGCAGATGATGACTTAGTGTTCATATTCGTAAGAATGGGTGTAAAAAATATCCTTAACGAATGCGAATAGCAATAAATGTCCTCCCCATCATTGCAATTTGTTTTTCTAGTGGACCTGGAGCTGTCCAGTTACGGTGATCATCATCATCTGCCTAGCCTTTTCCCAAACTATCTTGGGGTCGGCTTCTAGTCTAATCGGATGCAGCTGAGTACCAATATTTTACATGAAGCGACTGCCTATCTGACCTCCACAACCCAGTAACTGGGTAATACGGTACCCCTTGGTAAGACTGATTGTCTGACTTTTAGCTTCTGATTACTCGTAACGACTGTCAAAGATCTACAAATGACAGCCGGGACCAACGGCTTAACGTGCTTTCCGAGGTACGAGGAAACTCGATATGTAATTATGGTCACCCATCCACAGACCAACCTCGGCAAGCACGGCTTAACCTTAAAGATCGACCTGGGCGGCTGTTATTATTTAGCCACGAGCTCCTCCAGTTACGCTGATATTAGGGGTCAAAGTTCCAACTGTTCCCTCTAACCGTGTTGGTTAAATACTTTAAGTTAACTACTGTAAAGTTGGTTATGTAGAGTTCTCATGTTTTGGTATTTTTCAGTTTGTACTAAAGGATCTCTGGGGTAATTGTGAACTCCGGGCTGATAGTGTACCCTGGAGTCATTTTAGGCCCGTAGTGGTTAAATAACTTATTTAATTCGTTTACTTTTAAATCAAAATATTTTATTTTACATAGGCCTACATGGGCACTTATAAAACGTCGACTAAAGGGGCACGGTTCGGGTTGGTCGTTTCCTATGGAGAAGAACCGGAAAGAAACTCCATGGTTACTCTTTTAAAATCATTTGGTTTTACAATATTTGAATGTTACAGCTTTGGTACTTAACTATGGGAGGAGAGCGTAGGCCCGACAATAAGTCGGAGCTTACTACAAAAGTAGAACAACATAAAAAAAAAAACTTTATCAGAAATGTGTCATTAAAGTCCCATCTTTATCACATGTTTTTAATGTTATAATTTTACTTTAAATACCTCAACGACCTCTGTTCTATTCAATGCATTCAGCGCCATTTTGTACGTTACATTCGATCTTACCGTAAAACATGATTTTCCACCCCAAAAAAACATGATTTTCCACCCCAAAAAAACATGATTTTCCACCCCAAAAAAACATGATTTTCCACCCCAAAAAAACATGATTTTCCACCCCAAAAAAATTCGTTTCTCAGCAATAATTTTTGCGTTAAGTTACTTAATTTGATGTACAAAATGTTTGTTTTTCGGCTTCGTGAAAGTTCCTGTTACATTCTATAAAATGACGGGCAAGATGCGTGCAAATGTAATACAGCTATCGAGTGATAAAACAATTCCACAACAATACAGAAGCAAGAAACTACGCAGCATTAAAGTTGTCTTTGCGTAGTTTGAAACTGTCAAACTTATGTAGTAAAACATTAATACCAACAATAAATAAACAATGTACGAACGCACTTCAAGCTACCCGGGATTGTTTAATGAGACGGGCGAGGTTCCATGTATTTTGGGACCCACTCTCAGAGGTAGCATTCATTATGGCAACTTATACATAGTTGTAAAACGACTAAAGACTAAAAGAAAAGTAAATGGAAAGTAAGACGGAAAAGATTTCTTATATATATAAATTACGTGTCACGTTGTTTGTCGGGGATGGACTCCTAAACTACTTAACCGATTTTAATCAAATTTGTACAGCGTGTGCAGTTTGATCCATTTTGAAAGATAGGATAGCTTACATCTCAATTTATAGTCGCAATATTATTTTATTGCAAATTAAGTCACAATTATCTGATAATTCAAAACGATTCTAACAGATGGCGGTAAATGTTGACTAGATTGAGTAAGTATTCAATAGATGGCGCTGTATAGGAGCGGAGCAGCAATGAAAAATATTGCGAAAACGGGGAAAATGTGACGCAGACGAAGTTGCGCGTGACAGCTACTACGTCTATATACAAGATAACTTAAAAATCTTATGATTAAGGTTTTTAACTGTGGAATGTCTCCGTAATAAAGATGAATCAAAATATAATAATATTTAAGACGACTCATAAAAGATGATTCGTATAAAATAGGTACTGTATTTCCCTCTAAGAGAACCAAGGTTACCGACGTAGCCCGAAGAATTGCCATTGCTCGTAAAACGGATGGGCGATGGGGCCGAAAAGTTCTGGAATGGTGACCGCGAACCAAAAGACGATGCGTTGAAAAGCCTCCCACTAGGTGGACCGACGACCTGGTGAAGGTTGCGGGGATCCGCTGGATGCGAGTCGCACGGAACCGGTCAATGTGGCGACGCTTGGAGGAGGCCTATGTCCAGCAGTGGACGTTTTTCGGCTGAAATGATGATGATTTCCCTCGCAGTGTTAGTTCGGACGATACGTGTTTTGCTTCTCGTTCTAAATAAACTTGAAAATGTAATAGAGAAACTTGACAGAATTATTGTTGTAGTTCGATGTGCAAGCGTCTTAAAAAACGTGCGTGTTTATGGTCTATAACATTCTAGTCACAGACTGTAGTATCTTCATACTGAGACATTGAAACTCTTTGGTTGTAAATAAGACATTTTATTGTGTAGTAAGTCTTATGTGTGGGACGTGATACGAATGACAAACGCATGTAACTCGCCAATTATACTACTGGGAAAAATAATCATGCATATGCTACTGAGTGTGTAATTTATTTCATCACCGTTGCTCTCAAAAACAACGGTGAAGGAAAACATCGTGAGGAAACCGGCATGTCCTAGAACTTAAAAATCGAAGACATGTAATGTCTACCAACCCGCACACTGTCACTTAAGGGATATCTTCCGTGATTTTCAACTATTAAGGACCCGATATTTTATCGGGAGCTCACAATAGTTGGAAATATCCCAGTGACAGTAAAGGTTTGGGAAAAATCATATAAATCATAAAAATCGTATAAATGTAGAAGATACATTCAAAGTTCAGCACATACATTCAAATTATACTACTGGGAAACATATACACACATGTTCACATGTTGGGACTCAAACATTTTCAAAAATTGTGTTACAGCTAAATTTAACGATTATAAATTATCTTATCTCGTGTGTATATTTGTCTGTCTGGTGTCGGACGTAAACAATAGCACCATCCCATATCTTCCCGTGGGTGTCGTAAGAGGCGTCTAAAGACTTGCCAGAGAATGGGCAGCAGCGTTCTCTGTGCTTTTGTGACAACCGTACTGCGATCGCCAACCCGCCTGCCAAGCGTGGCGATTATGGCAAAACCCCCCCTTTTTGGGGAGGCCTATGTCCAACAGTGGACGTCTTTCGGCTGAAATGATGATGATGATGACAAATTATTTAAAGAAACAGAAATTTCCAATTATATATATTTTTAAACACATTTCAAAAATGGTTTTTAGTAACTTTTTTAGACCTATGTATCCTGCATATGCGTATTAAGTTTTATTGAAATTGGTTCAGTCATTTCGGAAAATAAGGTCTTGAAAGTTTGTATGAAATGTCGTACGGTGAAAACGCTCTAAAGCATTCGCGGTTTATAACGTAACGCACACTGTCACTTATGGTATTTCTTCCGTGATTTTCAACTATTGAGGACCCGATATTTTATCGGGAGCTACTACAACTACTATAGCCCTGGCGGTTGAGAGTACGTCATGCTCACTCAAATGTCACGCTCATAGCTACTAGCGTCATGTTCGTGAACGGGCGCTGTCAGTTGTGTCTGGTCGTCTCTTAGCTGCCACGGTTTATTTTAATTACTCTAGTTTTGAATTATTGATTTATTCTTTTACTCTGAGCGCTCTTAACTTGCCCGTATTTCTACATCGTTCTCACATATTTGAAATTCTCAACATTGATTTGGCTGAATGTACATTTTTGACGTTTACATTATCGTCAAACTTCGTCTAGCTCTAGACCTCAAATTGTGAATTAAAACAAAATTAACACATCGTGTGACAGCCAACAGATTTTACGACAAAACTACCCCAAAACGCTTTGAGATCACAAAATTTCACATGATCTCAGAGCGTTTATCAAAACAAGTTAGATATAATATGGCAAGTGATTTAGCGCCATATATCACCACTAAAGCTATTTCCAACGATAACAACAAGAATAAATATTAACATAGGCTCGCCTCACGCTCTCAAGACTTCAGACCCACATTACAGTATGTAAACATCTTTCGGACACATTCAACTTAAATTACAGAAGTTTAATTTTGTTCTCTGTTGAGATGACGAGTAATAGAGAAGTACGGAAGAAGAAGACATGCTGCGCCGACCCCGAATAAATTGGGATAAAGGCAGGATAATGATGATGATGTGTAGTATTAGAGAGCAGCGGTGGCCCAGTGGTGGCAACCCCGACTTACGAGCAGTAAGCTGTGGGTTCGAACCCAGGCAGGCGCATTACTTTGTGTAATTCATCACCGCTGCCCTCAAAAACATTGAAAGAAAACATCGTGAGGAAACCGACATGTCCTAGAACTGAACATTCGAAGACATGTGTCATCTACCAACCCGCACAGGGCCGGCGTGGTGGATTACAGCCCACTCCCTCTCATAGAGAGGAGTCCTGTGTCCCAGCTATGGGAACATTATTAACTGCTAGGCTGATGTTGATGATGTAGTATTATCTCGTCCGAGAATCACCACCCTACTCAAAACGTTTTAGCTTTTAAGTTACCTGGCATGAAAACAAATGGGTGTCATCATCTGCCTAGCCTTTCCCCATCTATTTTGGGGTCGGCTTCCAGTCTAACCGGATGCAGCTGAGTACCAGTATTTGACATGGAGCGACTGCCTATCGGACCTCTACAACCCAGCTAGTACTGGGTAACTTGATACCCCTTGGTCACACTGGTTGTCAGACTTTCAGGCCACTGACTGTCAAAGATCTACCCACTTTGAGCCAATGGTTAGTACCCCTTGGTTAGACTGGTTGTCAGACTGTTTTAAATGTTTAGTTTGGACTACAACTAAACAACAACAAAAAAACCTTTTGAAATCAAACTTGTCATTCAGAAAGCATCTTTATAATGGAAAAGTTTTTCAAGACTATATTTCGTCTTACCTTCTGTACATTTCTACAGTGTGGTTTTTAAGTAAATATAATTACACTGTAAGGAGCCTGTCGCGACGTAATGTCTGTCATCTCCAGGATATGTTCACGACTCTAATTTGTGCAATAGGGGACTTCCTGTGTTGTTGGTGTAAGTGGACATTTGGCTCTCAAGCATGTGATTTGACGTAAAGATGTTGTGTCAGATTAAACCAAGCAATTCCTCATCATCATCTGCCTATACTTTTCCCAAGTTGGGGTTAGCTTCCAGTCTAACCGGATGCAGCTGAGTACCAGTATTTTACATGGAGCGACTGCCTATCTGACCTCCACAACCCAGTTAGTACTGGGGAATAGACACCCCTTGGTAAAATTGGTTGTCAGACTTTCGGGCCACTGAATACCTAAAGATTGTCAAACATCTACAATTGACAGCCGGGACCAACGGCTTAACGTGTTTTTCGAGGTACGGAGGAAACTCGGTATGTAATGGGTGGTCACCCATCCAGGGACCACCCTAGGCAAGGATGTCTTTACCTGAAGATTGACCCGAGCGGCTGGTATTATTTACTCAACTAACTCCTAAAAAATTGTAACAATTATTAATATAAATAAAGCATTTGAAAACTAATATTACCACACACATAGTCGTAAGAGCAACCTTTTAACGTGGTGTCATAGGTTCGTTACCTATCCTGGGCAAAGTGCTATTGGGTATTCCATCAGAAACTGTAGCAGCCCAAAATCTGGATTTAAACCTGTTAGCAAAGTGCTCGCCGATAATTAACATGGATCTGGTGAAAGTATGATCTGCCAGCCCTGTTGAGGATCACAAGGGTGATATTTTCTTTGTTAAAAGTTTCCATTGAGGAAATAATCAATTTAGACTATTTACTACCATTGTTTTTAAATATTTTAATTACATTCCTAAATTCAAGAATTCACCCCAAAGCTGAATTACCCCAGCTTCTCACAAAAGCAGTAGATTTCAATATAATTCTTGGGTGACAAGCAATCTGCGAGTCCCGTCGTGAAGCGCTGAATTATATGCAGCGCTATCTGTGCAGCGATGCAGCCGCTGTGGTGGCGTAGTGCAAGTATTAGGCGACAGCGACTTGGCGATAAAAAGGTATCATATGTAGTGAAAGAGTAATGTGAAATATTTGAGAAATGTCATCTCGAATCGAGGATCCGCGGTCTTGCGAGTGATAGCTGGTCTCCGAAGTTGGCCATTTGAAATATCTGAAGAGATTTTACATACTTTTTTTTGAGAGTAAAAGTATGGTAATGGAGCATGAAGAAAAGGGTGCAAGGCTACACAATATTCCATAGAAAAAGGGAGGATCCTACGACCAGATGGGTGTTATGTCTGGTGGGATACTGACCGACCGTTGTTGTCGGTTTTTTCTGTATACACTACAGTCGCGAATAACTTACTCCGCGATTTAGGATTTTGATGTTTGTACTTCATTTCTGTCACAGATGGCGTTGCGTGGCTTTTTGTACTATGTTGGTGTAGTACTTTTTGTAGTGCCGCTACAGTTAAACAAGCTTTTTACTGTTCATGTCACATAATTAGGTACATTTATAATAGCATTGCTTTCCCTATTTTGAGAATTTTAACCCTAAAAAAAACGTGTATTTGATATATGCTAAATAAAAGTTTAATTTGTTTATGTACCACACCATAAAGCGACGTCAACATGAGTAGAAAAGCAACCGTGCCCGTTTTAAACGCATCAAGCATGCGCTCTACTGTATTCTATGCGCTAGGCTCGACGTTGAAAGTTAAAAATCGCTTGTACGGACACGGTTCAAGCAATTAGAGCGATTCTCGCTACCGCCCCCGCCACATCTCCTAACTCGCAGTACCATCACAATATCCGCGGCGTCGTTCGCGTTGGCACACAGTTTAGCGCCGATATTGCCGCCGACGCAACCGTCATCGGTTTTTAATGTTCTGCTCTCTACTCTATGGTTTGCTGACTGAGCGTGAAGTTTCAAGTATTGTGGCTTCGACGAGTTTTGAACTGTGAAAAGTTATCTAGTAAAAATTAAAATATTTTTATTTTACATATTAGGCCTACACGGGCACTTATAAAACGTCGACAAAAAGGTGCTCTAGAAAATTATAAAGGTTTGAAAGCTGAGTATCAGACAAGTTGACATCTTTTCTATTTGATTCTTGTACTAGATGTTAACAATAAACTATACTATAATATACTAGTAGTATATATACTAGTAGGTGGGTGTGTAGGTGTGGGGGGTGGCCCGTGGGTGTCGTAAGAGGCGACTAAGGAACTTAGCAGAGAATGGGCAGCAGCGTTCTCTTTGTTTTTTTAACAACCATACTGCGATCGCCAACCCGTCTGCCAAGCGTGGCGATTATGGCAAAACCCCCTTCTTGAGGGAGGCATATGTCCAGCAGTGGATGTCTTTCGGCTGAAATGATGATGATGATGATGATTCGATGTTGTCCGCGTGCAATTATTATAAAATGATGATGATGATGATGATGATGATGATGATGATGATGATGATTCGATGTTGTCCGCGTGCAATTATTATAAAAATATAACTTCCCTGTTTGAATCCAATTTCGTGAACAATTTCAAGGGTCCTATTGGTCCAATTTATCCTTAACCTTATTATTAAATAAAAGTAACATAAGTTACTTTTTAACATCAGCTATCTACTAGTATAATTCACGTCAAAATCGTTCCAGCCGTTTTGGAGATTAGCCGGAACAAACAGACAGACTTTTACTGGCAGGTAGCTAATGTAATAAGAAGTGACTGAGACTACTTTTATTTTAGAATTAAGAATCCGTGCAAAAAAAGAAATCCCTTGAAATTGTTTACAAAACCCAATTCAGATAGAGAAGTAATATTTTTACAACAATTTTACATGGACGAGGATCTCGGGCAACAGCAGTTCATCAATAAAATATCATCATCATCATCAGCCTATAACGTTCCCACTGCTGGGACACAAGCCTCCTCTCAATGAGATGGAGTGGGCTTTTAATCTACCACGCGGGACCAGTGCGAGTTGGTAGATGTCACATGTCTTTTTTAGTTCTAGGACATACCGGTTTCCTCACGATGTTTTTCATCACCGTTATGAGAGCAGCAGTGATGAAATAAATTACACAAAGTAATGCGCCTGCCTGGGTTCGAAGCCATGGCTTACTGCTCGTATGTCGGGGCTGCCGCCACTGGGCCACCACTGCTCTCAATTCCAACAAAATATGTGTGCAATAAAATCTAGACAAAAAAAGTCGCAACCAAAAGATAATAAATCCTAAATATATCTAGCTGCCAGACTGATCTAATCTTATTCACCACAAATCCCAGTGTTGACCATAAAGCTCTTTCACAATGCGACCTCTATCTTAGGACATTCCACTAGAATGCACGAAAGATGTTTTAGTCCAAGGCATAAGCGGACACGAGGGCAAGTATTAAACCATCATCTGCCTGACTTTTTTCAACGTCGGCTTCCGTTGGACGGGGCTTAGGTTCGGTGGCAACTCAAACTCAAAGCGTTTATTTCAATTAGACTATTACAAGCACTTTTGAAAGTCAGGAAATAGAACAAAACGCAAAGCTGCATTCCCAGACACGAGGTATAATAAATTGTGAAAGTACTGTAGTTGCCCATTCCAAAGCGTAGACCTCTATTGAGAAGAATGGGCAAGAAACTCCATGGACACACGGTTAAATCAAAATATATTACAAAATCTTGGTTACGTCATTCATGTTGAGAATTATGTGCAAGTTAAGACCGTCTAGAGTAAAATATTAAATCAAAAATAAAGTAATTAAAATAAACCATGGCAGCTAAGAGATGACCAGTCGAAACTGACAGCGCCCGTTCACGAACATGACGCATGTATCAGCCATCATTCAACTCAACCATATTCATGGCAACTAAATGTCATTTAAGTGAGCATGACATTCGCTCAACCACCAGGGTAAATTGGCGTCAATGAAAGATGTAGGTACTCAGTAAATAGTGGCTGTACAGTATATAGTACTCACACATGTGCTGTGCAATTATATAATACTAAAAGATTGGATCTATAGAACACAAAAAAATATAAAAAAATTGCTACCACAAAGGCAAAGTTACGGGATATCGTAAAACTAATAGTAGGTAACTATATTTTCTTGGCATAGTAAAACACCGAATTCCAATCCTGCAGCCCCAATGCAAATCCAATAATTCCTAAAAGTATTAACCAGATTTATGCGTCAGATTATTCGCTCGAGCTACTTACCCTACTTGTCGTCGTAAAAGAGAGTTATGTGCGAGTGTGCACGAGATAGCTTGCATATTTATGTTCTTTCGAAGTTAGCTATGTTGGATATTGGTGTAAAAATCCGTTAATATGTGCCTTGAATATGGAGTTACGGACACCAGACTGATTTTAAATATAATAGACTAGCACTTCGCCCGCGACTTCGTCTGCGAAAATTGTGTTATAATATAGCCTATGTTACTCAGTAAAGATGTAGCTTTCTGATCTACTGATACTGTTAGCCAGCGTCATCCCACTGCTGGGCAAAGGCCTCTCTCCATGACTTTCAATTGTCTCAATCCAGGGCCAATGTGGTCCGGACCTGTGGACGGTGAGTAATAGGCTAGTTCCGTCCGCCCGTCTTATGATGACAGGCCGTGGTGATCCACGCGCGCCTCAAGGAGATGTCAGCAAATCGGAAGGTACGAGAGGGCCGATGCCTGCCAGGGCTGCGGGACTGTTCGAAAGAGACACCGTGGCCCTGGAACACAAAGGGCTAAGAAAGAACATAGATGGGTTTTAGTCAGTACTAGTCTGCCACTCCCTTCCGCTCCGCCCAGAGCGGGAGGGGTTATTTGATGATGACGAAACAAAAAAAAAAAGGGCCAATGTGACCACTGGTCGTTGGTCTTGTCTTGCTCGTCCCGCCATCTTCTACGAGGTCTACCACAACGCCTTCTGGCTGTGTCAGGGCTTCAGAAAGTGTCCACCCGCAATAACTTGAGTTTATCCGTGATCATGGCGTTTGCAACAGCGCCGAAATATCGGACACTCATAACAAATAATAAACATGGTAAATATACTAGTGTTATTGATAGTGTTAGTGACCATGTCAGTTTAAAAAATTATATCTTCAGAAAGTGCGTACTTTCTAATGATGAAAGAATTTTTAAAATCGGTCAAGTAGTTTTTGATTTAAATCGTAACAAACAAACAAACAATCAAATCTGCCCTCTTTATAATATTTGTAGGATCCTGTCATTAGTACGGACAGAAAATGAATCGGCAAGCGCGCCAAAGGAAGCACGCGACCTACTTACCAGTCTACCCACACCTAAGCGCGCTTCTACAGAGTCGTGATGTTTCGAACTCGCTGTGAGGCGGACAGTCTGTGTCTGACCAAGCGGAGTCAAGACGTCCCGAAACTGTTCCCCGATTCATGGTGCCTAGTGTTATTGAGTTGGATTGTAATTTCAAGTAGTTTGTGAGTAGTAAGTGAGTTCGACAAAAGCAGTGTACCTCGTGTAGTGTGTGTTTTCATAGCACGGAACCCATGTTCTGCCCACATGATGACCGTGTCTAACGGAATAAATCAAGACAACTGCGACATATTAGTTTAGATGTAAAAATAACTGTTGTGAGAAAGCGTTTTTAAACATTTAATTTTTTTGTTACCACTTGGACACCGATGACGGCCAAAGAAAAGCTGGACGGACAGTGTGAGGCATGATATGAAAGAGAAAGAAGTAAATGATGCCGTGAGGCATGTGACAGGGGAGAATGGAAAAAGAATGTAACCAAGGTTTTTGTAAAAAGCTACTGATTTAAAAGAGTGTCCATGGAGTATGCCCATTCTTCTCCATAGAGATCTACGCTTTGGAATGGGCAACTACAATACTTGCACAAGTTATTATGCCTTGTGACTGGGACTATAACTTCGCGTTTTTGTTTTTTGACTTTCAAAAGTGCCTGTAATGGTCTAATTGAAATAAATGCTTTGAGTTTGAGTTTTAGTTTGAAAATGTGTTGCGCTGCCCTCAAGTAGAATCGGACAAGGGCGGGAAGATGATGATGATGATGACTTGCACGCTGAGGAACAAGTGGTGTGTGGAGGACAGAAAGTCTCACCATAGAAAATATTAAAGAAAGAAAGAAAGAAAAAACGTTTATTGGTACATGCCATAAGTACACACAATATAAAAACGGAAATATTAAAAAAAAAAAACTTAAAACTAGACAATAAATATTGTATGACTCACGGCTGCACCAAATAGGCCCAGTTCAGCAAAATGCCGGACACTAATGCCCGACGCTGGTTTTCAACTGAACCTAAATGATGAGTGAACGGATGTCAATATGTAACAGTAATTACATAAATATTGTGCACAATATGATAAGATTATGTAGTGTGTATTATGAAAATATAGTAAGGTATCGGCGGGACAACAACTACATTAGCAAAAAACCGGTATCAGGCAGTTTCCACTACACCATCGATTGTCCGTAGCATCACACTGCGCCGCACGCAGCCGAGTGCGATGCACGAGCTACCGGCGGCGGCGGCTGTTGCACATTTTAAAACTAGAAGATTTTTGTAGCTGCGGGTATACTAAATAATATATAATTGATGAAGGATATTGATAATAGTTTAAAACGATATTACTATTTACTGTATCCGGTATGACTGGGAGACAATCCCAACATGGTTGGGAAAAGGCTAGGCAGATAATTCAATTCATGATGATGTGTTCTTATATCATGCCGCACTGCTACGCAAACATTATCCATTGCTAATTTGGTACTGGTTCCCTTTCTGTGACTCAGGCCTCCTCTTCTCTTATTTTTTATTCGTTTCTGACCCGGACGTCACTTTGGACTCTATCCGAATACAAGGGCTGTGACGTTTCTTTAATGTTACAGCACCATGACTACGCCCCTTTTACCTCGTATGAAAAAAATACAAATATGACAAATAAATTCGTCCTGCCAATTTATTTGTCATGTTTTTGTAATTTTTTCAGGGTTACTTTTTTATATAGTATTGTTTTATTGTTTACTAGCTGTCCCGTGTAACTTCGTCTGCGTCACATTTTCCCCGTTTTCACTACATTTTTCATTACTGGTCCACTCCTATTGGGCGTAGCGTGATGATGTGAAGCCTTTCTCGATAAATGGGCTATCTAACGCTGAAAGGTATTTTCAAATTGGCACTAGTAGTTCGTGAGTTTAGCGCGTTCAAGCAAAAAAAAAAGTCTTCAAAATTATAATATTAGTATAGATTCAACCATTTTGTTTTGTCCTTTGCGAGACAAATAAAAAGTTTCTCTTTTCTTCTTGTTTCTTTTTCTCTCTGCGAGAGGGAACAGACAGTTAATATAATAATATCCTCACCAAGTTATGTCAGTAGCATCTGTGGTCGCTCGCGAACTACTAGTGCCAATTTGAAAATATCTTTCAGTGTTAGATAGCCCATTTATCGAGAAAGGCTACATATCATCACGCTACGACCAATAGGAGCGGACCAGTAATGAAAAATGTAGTGAAAACGGGGAAAATGTCACGCAGACGAAGTTACACGACACAGCTAGTAAACAATAAAACAATACTATATAAAAAAGTAACCATGAAAAGATTACAAATATGACAAGTAAATTGGCAGGACCAATTTGTTTGTACCAACTGCCTATCTGACCTCCTAAAACCATTTAGTACTTGCTGATACGGTACCCCTTGGTAAGACTAGTTGTCAGACTTTCGGGCGACTGACTGACTGTAACGACTGTCAGAGATCTACAAATGACAGCCGGGACCAACGTGTTAACGTGCTTTCCGAGGCACGGAGGAAACTCGGTTTGTAAGGGGTGGTCACCCATCCACGGACTAACCTAGGCAACCTAAAGACAAACCAAGAGGGAGCAGACAGTATAATAATATCCTCAGCAAGTAATGTCAGTAGCATCTGTGATCACCCGATGCTATAATGAGGCTCGTAGCATTTATATGGAAGGGAATTCTCGAAGGAGACAGTACTCTACGTTTAAAATAGTTTGAACCATTGTCGATGTGATATTATGTACTCAAGAGCGTAATTTACACCTTAGGGCATTTCATACAAACTTTCAAGTCCTTATTTTCTGAAATGACTGAATCTATTTTAATGAAACTTAATACGTATAAGCAGGATACATAGGCCTAAAAAGATATTGAAAACATTAAAGCAGTGTCTTTTAAAAAAAAAAGATAATTGGAAATTTCTGTTTTTATTGATCATTTATAATCTGTTTAAATAAAAAAGGTAAATTTTTAGACCCAATTTTAATGAAACTTCATACGCATAAGCAGGATATATGTATCCTGTTTATTATGCAGTTTCATTAAAATCGGTTCAGTCATTTCTGAAACTAAGGACTTGAAAGCTTGTATGAAATGTCGTTAGGCGTAAACGCTCTTAACAGGAAGAAAAGTTTTATTTTGAAAAATATTGGAGCAAATCAAACTTGATAAATGATGTTTATTTTGCAAACAGGTTTTTCCAAACACTGTTACTGTAACGTCGTATTTTTTTTAAACCAGATAACGCAGTGCTGGGAACACGAAAGTTGCCGAAAAATAATAGAAGCATTTTATACATTTTAAAAGGCACTTTTCCCTAAAGTAACCATCTTTTCCCCCTACCCATATACCTCCTCTATATATACATAAAGTGTCGCCGAGACCTCTGTTTCCGCAATTTCATCTCAATTGTTTGAGTTGCGGCTACTTCGCGGGGGGGGCTCTTACATCTATATTAAAGCTCAAACAGTGAGACAAGCGGTTATTATATCTGCTATTAGCTTTTACCCGCGACTTCGTCCGCGTTGAGGATGGAAGTTGTCCTAGGGGAAACGTCTAAGTGGGATATTTAATTGAAATTCGTTCTATTGTGAAGGCATGAAAAGATAACTAGAGTTACTTTTGCATTAAAATTAGTAGTATGGAAATTAATCACTAGGAGCTCGTGGCTAAATAATAACAGCCACACGGATCGATCTTTAAGGTTAAGCCGTGCTTGCCGAGGACTAACATCATCTACTTGCCTTTTCCCTAACTATCTTGGGGTCAGCTCCCAGTCTAACCGGATGCAGCTCATGCAGCTGAGTACCAGTTGCAAGTGTTGTGGTTGTTTTGCATCCTCGTCAGATTCAAGGAGGTAACTATGTTAGTGATTCTCGACCCGAATCAATCATAAAATGGGTAAGTCATTTTATTTTTCTTAATTACGTAAAGTCGGTAAGGGTTCCGTAAAGATGACCGACCGTCTGATCCTCGCCCTATAGCCGCGCTTTCACGCGCGTTACAAACAATCGCAAACGTTTATTCGATAATTTGTTATTCCCTAAACCACGTTAAGGGGTTATTCTGAAATACTGACAAACTTAAACAACAACAAAAAAGCAGTGTATATTAATAATTAACTAGGTACCGTAATTTATATTGATTATTTATGTCTTTGGTGACAATCTCCTGAATTTTGACGAGGATGCAAAACAACACTTCGTTTAATGTACTTTCATATGCATTCAGTAAAAAAACTGTTATTCCAAGTGCAAACTGACAAACTTTGTTAACAAATATCTTCATTTATAATAAACAGGACATAATTTATAACATCTGTTATTAACAACAAAAACAAGTTAACATAATCGAGCGTCGTAGCCGCGTAGCATCAGCTCGTAGCTCGTAGGCGCTACGTGCTACGCCGTAGCGTATTAGCAGAATAGGCAGATAAAGTTTTCTCTGGGGCTAGTTTGTAGGGATGGCGCAGTGTTTAGTTTAGAAATGCGTTTGATTAGAAATGTACTGTTTTTTTTTGTATCACGTTTTTAGGGTTCCGTACCCAAAGGGTCAAACGGGACCCTATTACTGAGACTTCGCTGTCCGTCCGTCCGTCCGTCTGTCACCATGCTATATCTCATGGACCGTGATAGTTAGCCAGTTGAAATTTCTACAGATTATTTATTTCTGTTGATGCTATAACAACAAATACTAAAAACCGAATAAAATAAATATTTAAGGAGAGCTCCTGCACAAAAAAGTATTTTTTTATTCGTTTTTATAAATAATGGTACGGAACCCTACGTGCGCGAGTCCGACTGGCACTTGGCCGGGTTTTATACATAATGGTACGGAACCCTTCGTGCGCGAGTCCACTGGCACTTGGCCGGTTTTTATAAATAATGGTACGGAACCCTTCCTGCGCGAATCCGACTCGCACTTGGCCGGTTTTTTTAGCATTACGTAATTTAAATAAAAGTAGATAAAATGCTGAACAAATAGATAAATTCTTGATGTTTAAATATTTAGTTAATTTATTCCCGTTTATATACCCGGTTGCTGTTCTTCATCATCTGAATTGGTTTTTTCCCAACTATGTTGGGCTAGGTTTCTAGTCTAACCGGACGCAGCTGAATAACAGTATCTTACATAGAGCGACTGCCTAATTCTGACCTTTACACCCCAGTTAGTACTGGGTAATACGATACCCCTTGGTAAGACTGGTTATCAATAACTTTTTGGCCACTGTCAAAGATTTACAAATGACAGCCGTGACCAACGGTTTAACTTGCTTTCCGCTGGATTGGTTATCGTGCGACCCAGCCCTACACCTAACTACTATAGCCAATGATACTTGCGTACAGCTCCACTTGATAATCGGCTATAATGAGCGCTAGTTACAGCTGCTTATCGTTTAACTAGCAGTTCAAACCAACTATACTGTTACTGTGATAGCTAACGAGTGGAGCTGTTTGTGAAGGGGCTGAGGAGGGGAAGTAAAAAAAAGAAGAAAGAAAGAAAAATATTTATTTGTCGCAGGGACATGACGTGCATACAAAATTACAAAAACAATATAAAACAATTAACATAGTACAAAAAAATATTAAAACTACAAACAGGACGGAACAAAAATGTTTACTGCTTGCACGTCGTGACTGCGACAAGCAGGTTCCCACTCAGCATGATGCTGTGCCATGGCCCACAGCACAGCGCCGGGCAGCAGGGGTTGACTGGTGATTGCCTATCTGATCTCCACAACCCAGTAACTGGGTAATACGATACCCCCTTGTAAGACTGGATGTCAGACTTTTACGCCACTAACCAGAAACGTTCTTAAACTAAGATCTTTATTTTTTAAATTAAAGCTTACTGAACCTTAGTAAAAGCAGTTTGCAGTAACAATAAAATACTCCACAAGTTAAAAACAGATCCCACTACAAT
This sequence comes from Cerastis rubricosa, assembly GCA_949152445.1. Lineage (NCBI taxonomy): Eukaryota > Metazoa > Arthropoda > Insecta > Lepidoptera > Noctuidae > Cerastis > Cerastis rubricosa. The sequence goes on from OX424551.1 coordinate 1,888,014, forward strand.
TTACTTCTCAATTAAAATCATGACAGTCTAAACACCGCTCCTCGACCGCAGGCTGACTGCAAACGAGGCTGTCTGCTGTTCCCCCACAACCTAATAACATAAAGTAGGTGAACAATGATTGTGGACGTCCTTATTCATTTGCACTAAGGCCTCGGTCATGGCTCGCATCTTCGAGCGATGCGACTTGGGTCTCTCGTTTTGCTTGAAGTGAGTCACCGAAAGTCATAAAGACGTTAATCTCAAAATTAATGCTGTAAACAAAATCTTGTAAAAATATTTTGATTTTAAAGAGTGTCCATGGAGTTTCTTGCCCATTCCTCTCCATAGAGATATATAGGCGTTGGAATGGGCAACTACAGTACTTTCACAAGTTATTATGCCTTGTGCCTGGGACTGCAACTCCATCGTTTTGTTTTTGAGCTTCAAAAGTTTTTGTTACGGTCTAATTGAAATTTAAATGCTTTAAGTTGAGTTGGTTATTACCAGAAACTTCTCTGTTGAAAACAATTGCCAATTTCCATTCTGTAGGGAACTGTGATGCTGATGTCTCAATCGAGTAGTCAAATATTAATTTAAGCAGTAAAACCAGGCTGGTTGCACTTCTTTTAATACTTGTGGAAAACTGGCCCTGTCTCCTTGCAGGTGTTAAATTTTTGTTAGTGCTATATAGACATGTTCTGTATGGTGTCGGACGTAAAGAATAGCACCATCCCATATCTTCCCGTGGGTGTCGTAAGAGGCGACTAAGGGGCTTGACAGAGAATGGGCAGCAGCGTTCTCTGTGCTTTTGTAACAACCGTACTGCGATCGCCAACCCGCCTGCCAAGCGTGGCGATTATGTCAAAACCCCCTAAAATGTCAATGTGGCGACACTTGGGGGAGGCCTATGTCCAGCAGCGGACGACTTTTGGGCTGAAATGATGATGATGATATAGACATCATCTGCCTATACTTTTCCAGATTATTTTTGAGTCGGCTTCCACTTTAACTGGATGCAGCTGAATTTAATAGGGAGCGACTGCATATTTGAACTCCACAACCCAGCTAGTACTGAGTACTGTACCCCTTGGTAAGACTGGTTGTCAGACTTTCGGGCCACTGACTACCTGTTACGACTGTCAAAGATCTACAAATGACAGCTAGGAACAACGGCTAAACGTTCTTTCCGGGGCACGGAGGAAACCCGTTATGTTATGATGGTCACCCAGCCACATACCTAACCTTGAAAATCAACCTGTGCGGCAGTTATTATTTAGCCACGAGTAAGAGTATTTAATATGTATTCTATAATTTAGTTCCCCATTCACGGACTCAGTCGTTTCGATTTGTGTCCAGCGCCAGTCCCTTGTTTCCTTCACTGCATAGTTCAGCACAAGTTACGTCGGAATGACATTCATTTGTTTTCACTACAGTCGCTGTCGCTTTCACCACTCGCTTGATCGTGTAGGTCGTGGCCGAGGGGTGATAATATAAATTAGGTGCGCGTCGAGTGTGACCGTCCTTCTAAGTGATATACGTTTGCCAGAAAGCTTTCTAGTTTCTAGTGATGTAGGTTTTAGGATCCCGTGAATTTTAAGTGGGATGTTTTATTTGGCGAATAGGGAATTATCCTCCGGGAACAGGGTCAAGTGCCCAGGTCCACCTCAGTTCCAAACAGAAATGATCTGAAGACGAACAGATTTAAATCCGCATTTATAATAAAGGGCGTAAATAGGGGAGGTGCTCGTGGCTAAATAATAACACTAGCACGGGTCGATCTTTAAGGTTAAGCAGTGCTTGTCGAGGCTGTTCCATGGATAGGTGACCATAATTACATACCGAGTTTCCTCCGTGCCTCGGAAAGCACGTTAAGCTGTTGGTCCCGGCTGTCATTTGTAGATCTTAAACAGTCGTTACGAGTAGTCAAAAGCCAGAAGTCTGACATCCAGTCTTACCAAGGGGTATCGTAATACCCAGTTACTGGGTTGCGGAGGTCAGATAGGCAGTCGCTTCATGTGAAATACTGGTACTCAGCTGCATGCGGTTAGACTGGAAGCCGACCCCAAGATAGTTTGGGAAAAGGCTAGGCAGATGATGATGGTGTAAATAGACCCTTAATGAAGGCGAAGGGCATTTGGTGTCCCCGTCATTACGATATTTATTTTGCTCCGAACCATACCTGGGAACCTTCTAGTTACGGAGATATTGGACGTCAAAGTTACGTAAGTTTTTTAAATACTTGTTTTTAAGGTTCCGTACGTCGAAAGGAAATACGGAACCCTTATAGGATAACTTTGTTGTCCTTCCGTCTGTCCGTCTGTCTGTCAAGATCCTTTATCTCAGGAAAACGTGGAGGTCTCGAACTGGAATTTCCCAATCCCCCTACTATCCCTAACAGCTGTGAAAAAATCAAACCTCTAAGCCATTGCAATCAAAAGAAACAGCCGTTTATGCCGCGAATTTCCGCAAATTTTTCAAATCAAATCAAATCATAATTTATATGTTAACATAGGTAAAAAGTAGTACAGATTTTATGTTTGATAACAGAACGCTATGTTATGCCCGGAGGCGTACAAATATTGTTTGCAAATCTAGGTGAGCAATATCAAATTAATCATGCATAATTATGGTATTACATTTGAAATTAATTGACTAATTACATATTATTAAATGCTCCAATTATGTCACTATATGTTATGTTTTTGACACTAGCAAGGGACTCAAAACCTACTGGGTACTTCCCGTGAACTCAGAATCTTGAAATTTAAATTTGGTACGAAGCAACGTCTTATAGCACAGATAAAGGAAATATTGCGAAAACCGTAAATTTTTAGTGACATCACATATTAAAAATATTAAAAAAAAAAATGTACAGAACCCTCGGTGCGCGAGTCCGACTCACACTTGGCCAATTTTTTTAGGTCATATCTCTACTTTAAATACCACCATGACCCGTTTAATGCAATGCAATCAACACAATGTTTTCGTTTATGTGTCCAATTCGCAAAATGTCCATTTCGCAGAATGTCCAATAATAATTATCCTCGGTCAGCTGCTTTTTATCATTACAAAGTGATAGTTATATTTTTATAACACCCTGCGATGCTACCCCGGGATTCCACCCCGGGACGCCAGCCCGTGTAGGGCAACCTCAATATTTCGTGTCGATTTAAAACTCCCAACAAACGGTTGGACATTTGCAAACAAATCCGGATATGAACTGTATGATATTTCTTTTCGGTAGTAAATTTATTGTTTTTGCTAAAAAAAATAACACTGTACAATGTCTGATATTTTAGTATTATTACTATTTGTCCAAGCACGATGTCCGAAGTCCGATTGGGAGTTACCACACCAATCGATCGATTGTCAATCGATGCCATTGCTCGATGGTAGAAAGGATTAGTCGACAATCGATCGATAGGCGTACTCATTAGAAACCATCCAGGTGTGGTAACACCCTTTACGACGTCCTAAGCCGAGGCTCGTACCCCACAGGGAGTGCCCTTATCGTGTAGTCGCTTAGCTTGTACTTGTTATGCCCTGGCTGGAAGCCTTACACTCAAGGCACCAGGATAGTCCGGTTAAACAGACGACATTATCCTAGGTAAAAAAATCAGCAATCTGTCCGTCAGTCTGTACCTAGTTAGACCACACACCGACGAAAATTCCGAACAGAGTCTTAGCACTAAAAAGCACGACCAACGAAAACAGATGGTAGCGCTAACTCCGGGATTGCATCGCAGCTAATGACCCGATGGAGGCAATTTGCTGAAGACGCTGAAAGCCTTTGTTTCAGCTTCACCGAGATCTAATGGTGTGGAATAGAATTGCAGAAAATGGCCGTTTGTGTTCAACGATTATGAGAGATTTCTTGTTGTGTGGTGTAGCGTGAATAATTTTGACGTATCACATAGTTAACGTGAGGAGCTCGTGACTCAAAAAATAATAGCCGCACGGGTCGAATTTTTAGGGTTAAGCCGTGCTTGCTGAGATTAGTACGTGGATGGGTGACCGTAATTACATACCGAGTTTCCTCCGTGCCTCGGAAAGCACGTTATGCTTTGTTGTTCCGGCTCTCATTTGTAGATCTTCTTGAACAACGAGCCAGATAAAAACAAATGTGTTACGACATACAGTTCATATTAAAATTCTATTGATTTAACTATAATTTTTCTATCTATGTTTGTATATAAAAAATGAGTGATATTGCATTACGACAAAGTAAGTTTTCAGAGAATGGTTGTGTTCTACAAAATTATATCTTTAATACTGAAATAATTTCAGTAAGCTTTTACGCACTTACTTACGTTAGATGATTCTCGGGCAAGTTTTTTTCTAATAAATCTTCATTTTTTATTTCTAAACTTCAACTTTTTATGCAAATAAGGAACTCAAGCCGAATATACAGACCGACCTCTATAAACATTACTAAGTATTTAGTTCTCGGCAAGACATAGCTCTAAAACGTCTAACTTCTGTAAACAAAACGATTTATCACAAAAAAAAACTCATAACAAACGCTTGCTACCCTATCTCTAATTCAAACATATTACTTTCATCTCACGGAAGCAAAGCTCACAAAAACATTCGTCTTGATTTGCTCCCGCATGTTATTACGAATTTGTTGACATGTGAATGAATGCATAATCTATACATACATACAAATAAATAAAATTAAAGTGTCTGTTTGTAATATTAAAATAACCGCTTTTTACTACATGCATATGAATGTATTTACGGTACATATAATAAATACCATTTTTTACACTTTTTGTCTGTCTGTCTATTTGTTCCGGCTAATCTCTGGAACGGCTGGACCGATAAACTTACGCTACTTCTATTCTTATTCTTTATTGCACATAAAATTAAAAGCTTTTAACCCAGAATTGGGTTTTCTTACAGCAAACCTTATTTTAAGAGGAATATTTGCCAAAACCCCTCAAAATGTCAATGTGGCGACACTTGGGGGAGGCCTATGTCCAGCAGTGGACGTCTTTTGGGCTGAAATGATGATGATGATTTGCCAAAGAGGATGCAGCTTTGTGAATGAACAGTACTTTTAAAACTTAAATCAACTTATTTTATCATATATACATACAATTAACGTAATAAATACTGTACATAGATCGATCAACATCATATAAAATACTATATATATATACTATACTATACCACTACTACTACTACTACCACCACCACAACTACCACTGCTATTATTCTATTTTTTTTTTTAAACTAAAATTGTTGTAAAAAAAGTGATCCACGCGGACGTGGTCGCGGGCACAGCCTGCTAGTAATGTAATATAATCGCACTTGTATGCTGCGTAAAAAAAATATAAGATGGATTTCGTATACAGGGTGTAACGGAAAGGGTATATACTTAAGGGTATGCTACAGACCATCAAACTGAACATGTTTCTCCATCGGAACAACATCGCCATAGCGAAAAAAATATCAGCTGCCCCATACATTTAGGTCTAATAGGTATTGAAATTTTGTATGGGGCAGCAGATAATTTTTTCGTTATTAGGTACGATGTTTGTTTGTGGAGAAACATGTTCAGTTTGATGGTCTGTAGCACACCCTTTAGTATGTATATACCCTTTCCGTTACACCCTGTATAGCTACTGTCCGACCATAGCTTCGGCTTCGGTTTCTGCTTCGGCCAAAACTTCGGTCGAATCTTTCTAGCAAACACCGAAATTGAACGAATGCGCGTTAAAAAATCACATAATTCGAACGGCTTACTGTTTGTAAGTCGGGGCTGCCACCACTGGGCCACCGCTGCTCTCCCTGTTAGTGAACTTAACCTTTTTAAAAAGTAGTACGAGTAGTAGTGCTAACAGAAATAGAATGTCCCTCTCACTGTTATGTAGAAGACGCGGGTGACGGCAGATGGCTCTTCACTCGCGCTTTTATCTTTGTGCACGTCACATGTAGTGTCTTGTACACACAGTACGTGAACTACAGCGATATCATCACTACATAGTATAAAACAAAGTCGCGTCGCTGTCTGACCCTATGTATGCTTAGGTCTTTAAAACTAAGCAACGGATTTTGATGCGGTTTTTTTTTTAAATAGATAGAGTGATTCAAGAGGAAGGTTTACATGTTTATTACATGCATAATATAGTACAGAAACACTGATAATTTTAGAGGCTTCTAATGTGATGTCGTCAATAAACACATTTTTTTGCGCTTATATTGCAAAGGCTGGCTGAACCCTACGAGATAGATCAAAATGATGTACTACAGTATTGTTCACCTTAAAAAGGTCTACAAAAAAGTTCGCGATAATATATGTATATTTCTTAGGGATAGCCCACAATAACAATTTTTTTTTCATTTACTTTTCACGAGATATAATAGCTTATTTCCGAAGCAATACAGCATTTATCCTTATCTAATTAAGAACCTTAAATACATTGTGCATTTAATATATTAGGTCTTTACCTATGAAATTGCCGTTTTGTTTGAAAAAAGTTAAAGATTTTTTTTTTCGTACTTATTTTTTTCTTTTATTCAAAGTAATCACCCCTGCAATCAATGCATCTTTGCCAACGCTGTGGCAGTTTATGGATGCCCTTCTTGAAAAAATCAGCTGGACGGGAGACAACGAACTCTTCAAAGGCGTTTTGTACTGCCTCTCGGGAATTGATTTTTTTTCCCGCTAAAAAGTTGTCCATATTTTGGAAAAAGTAATAGTCGGAAGGCGCAAGATCTGGTGAGTATGGCGGATGAGGGAGAGCTTCCAAACCCAACTCATGCAGCTTAGAGACGGTCTGTTGTGCAGTATGGGGCCGCGCGTTGTCGTGAAGTAGCAGTGGAGACGACCGATTGACCAAAGCTGGTTGCAGACGTGCGAGTTTCGCCATCATTGTGGTCAGTTCTTCAATGTACACATCTGCAGTAATGCTCTCGCCGTTTTGTAAAAAGCTATGATGAATCACACCAGCACTAGACCGCCAAACTGTGACCATCACCTTTCTAGGGGTCATTTTTCGTTTTGCACATTGCTTTGGTACCGAACCAGGATCTAACCAACTTGCTGAGCGCTTTCGATTGTCAAAAAGAATCCATTTTTCGTCGCACGTAACAATTCGGTTCAAAATTCCTTCATTTCTGTGCCTGTTAAGCAGCGCAAGGCAAGTCTCGACGCGTACGTTGCGCTGGCGATCGTTAAGTTCGTGGGGCACCCATCTATCAAGCTTTTTTATCTTGCCAATCTGTCGCAAATGGACCAATATTGTTTTAATGCTAACATCAAAAGCTGCTGCCAGCTCAGCTGTAGATTGAGTTTCATCAGCTTCAACAATCACCTTTAATTCATCATTGTTGACCAAAGTTTCCGGACGACCACGAGGTTCATTTTTCAAGTCAAAATTCCCAGAACGGAACCGAGCAAACCAATAACGGGTTGTGCGTTCGTTTGTACAGTTCTCTCCGTAAACGTCGTTGATGTTACGGGTCGTTTGTGCCGCGTTGGTGCCACGACGGAACTCATATTCCATAATTACACGAAATTTCAAAGTATCCATTATGAGGAAAAATGTTGAAATGTAATGAAAATACAACGCTAATCAATAAACAAGAGACTGATTTTGTAAATAAAATGTCATATTTTTAAAACAAAATTAATTTGAATTTATAACTCATAGCCAATCAAAACTTTTTTTTGTTTGAAAAAGTCTGTACTGCAATACGGCAATTTCATAGGTAAAGACCTATTAGATCAATATGACCCTTTACAGCATGTAATGTAAAAGAATATTTTCGAAGATATTACAGATTAAAAATGCAGGGACATAGCGGTTGCGTTTGTTAAAGACATTTTGTTGCATATTGGGTATCAGCATTGCACCCGTGCGAAGCTGGGGCGAGCGGGTCGCTAGTTCAAAATAAAACTCGTTTACCTTTGACTTGCATGCAAAAATCCTCGCTTTGACAACTGTCTCTCGCGTCAAAGTTTACATACATTTACATGTTCGCATAAATACTGTTATGCGGCTGCATCCGGAAAAATAAAAGGAATTAAAATAAGGAACAAAAAGCATTAAGTGTTGTTTTGCATTATCGTCAAATTCAAGGAGGTAACTATGCTAATGATTCTCGTCCCGAATCAATGCTGCCCAATACAAAATTTCAATACCTATTCGACCAAATGTATGGGGCAACTGATATTTTTTTCGATATTACGATGTTTGTCCGATGGAGAAATATGTTCGGTTTGATGGTCTGTAGCACACCCTTAAGTATTTATATACCCTTTCCGTTACACCCTGTATAATTATATCATCACGCTACGACAAATAGGAGCGGAGCAGCAATGAAAAATATTGCAATAACGGGGAAAATGTGACGCAAACGAAGTTGCGCAGGACAGCTAGTCAATAATAAAATGGGAAGGTAATTTTTTTATTTAAGGAAATCAGTATCTGTGAACCACCCGTCTTTTAAACGCGGGTCACCTAATTCTCGCCCTATAACCGCGCTTCCACGCATTCAAACAATCACAAACGTTTATTCGATACTTTCTTATTCCCTAAACCACGTTAAGGGGGTTATTCTTAAATGCTGACAAACAGAAACAACCAAAAAATTCAGCGTTTATTAATAATTAACTAGGTACCGTAATTTTAATTGATTATTTATGTCTTTTGTGACAATCTCCTGAATTTTGACAAGGATGCAAAACAACACCTTTTATATGTACACTATGACACCATGGTAGTCACTTATCACTAATAAAAAAAGAAGAAAAAACTTCGTGCTTTTAAAAATGTCAGCATTATTTATTATCAGTCACTAGCTGTCCGGCGCAACTTCGTTTGCGTCACATTTTCTCCATTTTCAGCACATGTTTCATTGCTGCTCCACTCCTATTGGTCGTAGCGTGATGATATATAGCCTTAGCCTATAGCCTTCCTCGATAAATGGGGTACTAATACTGAATTTAGAATTTTTCAAATCGAACCATTAGTTTCGGAGCCTATTCAATGCAAACAAACAAACAATCAAATCTTGCCTCTTTATAATATTAGTTATCAGTCATTTGAGACTTACAAAAAACGATGAACCCGTCAACTATCCAAACGTCCTTTTATATCTCTTAAACTATCCACTTTATCTTATAAGCGTATAAACCGACTCTTACCGATGTAAACCCGCATAAACCGGTGATATTTCACGTAAAACTACGGTTCGCCGACACAATTTGAAATAAGAGGTGGGCTTAGTCGGTTTTAGGGAATTCTTTTAGTAAATCCTGTGACTTATTGTTTGTGTTACGGAACCCAAAGGGTCAAATGGGACTCTCTTTTACTGAGACTTCGCTGTCCGTCCGACCGTCCGTCCGTCTGTCACCAGGCTGTATCTCATGAACCGTGATAGTTAGCCAGTTGAAATTTCTACAGATTATGTATTTCTGTTGCCGCTATAACAACAAATACTAAAAACTGAATAAAATAAATATTTAAGGGGGCTCCCATACAAAAAAGTGCTTTTTTTCTGATTTTTTTAAAATAATGGTACGGAACCCTTCGTGCGCGAGTCCTTCTCGCACTTAGCCGGTTTTTTAATAAAGCTTTGCTAGCTATCTGCTTTGAACAAGGTATAAACGGACTTTTAAAAAGAAGACGTCAACAATCATTCTGTACAACATCAATTCTACGCAAAAATTATTGCTGGAAAAAGACTTTTTCATCCCACCATCTCGGAAAGAGTATTTTTACTCTTCGATATCTGAGTGCAAAAGCCGTTTTTATTCTCTAGAGGATAAAGTAAAATTGAATTTAGAACATCGTGTGCACTAAGTTTGTGAATTAAAAAAAACATCAAACCTATTTACTGCTACCTCTATGGTGCCGAATATATCATACAACTTTTTTTTAATTTGTAAATTAAAAAAAAGTAACGTACATAAAGACTCCTAAAAGTGTTTTAGAGAAATACAAAAAAACGGATACTTTGGCAGCGCGCGTCAAAACGTAATGAACAACGGTTTATCAAATTATACATATTCACCGTGTAATTTGATGCAAAACTTTATGGCTTGGTGACAACGGTCATGGAAAAAATATATTAAGAAAATGTGGTGATCAGTTAGGGGGTTATTGTGCCGCTTCGCAACGGTTTTTTTTTTCCATAATAATTATTGTGACACTGAAATTTTGAAGAGGAAATCACGCAACGCGACGCCCGTGTCACGGGAACGGGCATGCAATCAAATCAGGGCTGCGCAAAATGCCAGCGTGGACGGCGCGGCGCGTGGCGCCCTAGGCCGCCAGCGCGACTGCGCATCTTGTGACTGTCAATCAAATGTCAATTTTCTTATGTGAAGTGTTTGTAGAAATTTTTGTAAATTATTATTTAATCGGATAAGTTTATACAGCTGTAAGTTTTTTACCTTTTTGTTTTTTCATGCAGAATATTGACGATTGTAGTGATGTCGAAAGGACTGCCAGTCAACCTTCCACATCGCTGGATAACCTAGTGAGGTGCCCACACTGTTCCCAAGCACGCTTTTTTAAGGGTGAAAGAGGTTTGAAGGTACATTTGGGGAAAAAACATAAACCCCACAATGTACCTTCATCCTGCCCTGTTATACCCACTTCTTTTACACCTGATTCGCCCACTCAACCCTTTTGGAAATATCTATCAAAATTAAAAAATTCAACACCGGTTCTGAAGAGAGTTCCTCGCGGTGCGAGACCTTCAGTAGCTTTAAGTTTAGCGCGTTGTGTCCGTCTCGCCGCGCGAGACAATTCTCAAAGCGCTTGGGAACAATTACTTACCTTCCCCTTTAGAATTCTAAATGTACAAAAAAATTTGGCAAATAAAAAAACTTTAACGGCACAAATCAAAGATAATTGCAATATTTCGGCCCAAAGTTTCGACCCTAAATTAACATCGTATCTCCCCCAAAGAGGGTTATTGCATCATGTAGAATCTAAATTAGGCGAGGGTGATATCAGTGGTGCAGCTAGGATCATTTTTAGCAGCGATGTGGTTGCGCCGTACTCTCCAGAGACACTTACAGCTCTGGAAAGCAAACATCCCGCCCCGGCTGATGACCTTTCCTTCCCTGACCCCCCCAATTCGGAAACTCACTCTCTCAAAATTACAGCTCAGCAAGTATGTGCGGCCGTTTGCTCCTTTCGAAGTGGATCCGCCGGTGGCCTCGACGGCCTGACTCCGCAACATCTTAAGGACTTAATTTGTTCAGGCGCTGGGGCAGCTGGTGAGTCCCTTTTGAAGGAGCTGACAGCCCTCATCAATCTCATGCTCTGCGGCAATGTGAACGAAGCCGTCATTGATATTTTGTACGGGGCCAATCTATGTGCCCTGCGCAAAAAGGATGGTGGCATTCGTCCCATTGCCGTAGGGTCAACCTATCGTCGTATCGCAGCCAAAATTTGCTGCGCCTTCTACAGCGAGACACTGGCCAGCAAATTCCAGCCCCTACAGCTGGGCTTCGGGTCCAAAGGAGGTTGTGAGGCTGCGGTACACGCCTTATCCACCTATCTTAACAGTGATAAAGGTGAGGTCATCCTTAAGGTTGACATAAAAAATGCATTTAATTCCGTAAACAGGGACACCTTGTTGACAGAGGTTCAAAAAGAAATCCCCAAAATTTACAGTTTTCTTTACCAATGCTACAGAAACCCCTCAAAATTACTCTATAAAGACAACCTTTTGGAATCAGCCGTTGGATGTCAACAGGGTGATCCTCTTGGGCCAGTCATTTTTAGTTTAGCAATAAATCCAATTATACGACAATTAAATTCTAAATTCAACGTATGGTATTTGGATGATGGAACCCTTGGAGGTGATGTGGATACAGTTCTAGAAGATTTAAGTTTTTTAAAAGAAAAATTTAGTTCTATTGGTCTAGAGCTGAACTTGTCAAAATGTGAAATTTATCTTCCCCGGACCACTGACAGGCTGATTACCATTTCAAAATTTAATTCTATAGCTCCCAATATCAAAGTTACAGAAAAAGATTCTCTTCACCTCCTGGGGTCTCCAATCTTTGACGAGTCATTTCCCTCATTTATTGAGGAAAAAATTCAAAATTTTAACGATGTCTCGGAAAGACTTCACAAAATTAATATACATTCAGCTTTCACGCTTATTCGTTACTGTTGCTTTGGACCTAAATTTACTTACAGCCTTCGCTCCTCCCATCTTTGGAAACACCCTCAACTTTTAGAAAAAATTGACCAAATTATTAGAAATACACTTTCTTCAATCCTCAATGTGGCCCTGGACGACCGAGCGTGGCAACAAGCCACGCTTCCCATTCGCCTGGGTGGTCTTGGCGTCCGCAAAATTTCAAGTATAAGTTTACCGGCCTTCCTCTCCTCGGTCCACGGTACCGAAAAATTAACCAGGAATATATTATTTTCCTCACTGGTTCATTTTGAGGTACCGTTTTTGTCCGATGCGTTGAACGCTTGGAAAATGGCTTGTCCCAATACGGATTTGCCCGACAACCTGTCCTCCCAGAGACGCTGGGACGAGCCGCTCTGCAGTATTATACGGAATACTCTGTTAAATACGTCAATTAATACTGCGGAGCGTGCCCGTCTCCTGGCCGTGGGGGAATGGGAGTCAGGCTTATGGCTTCAGGCACTCCCGTCATCCACCATTGGCACCATGATGGATGACGTGTCATTTCGGCTCGCTACAAGCCTTCGCTTAGGCGCTCCTTGTGTTGCTCCACATCGTTGTCACTGCGGTGAAGTCGTCGACAATCTCGGGCACCATGGCCTGTCCTGCTACAGGAGCGCAGGTCGCATAGCACGGCATGCCAGCATCAACGACATTATTCGTCGGGCTCTTGCCACCGCCGGCGTACCAGCGGTTTTAGAACCTAACGGCTTGGTACGTGACGATGGGAAGAGACCAGACGGCATGACGCTGATGCCTTGGAAGGTGGGTAGGCCTTTGGTGTGGGACGCAACTTGCGTCGATACCCTTGCGCCATCTCATGTTGCAAGCACGGCGGGCTATGCTGGAGCTGCTGCTGCGGCTGCTGAGAACCTCAAACGGCGTAAATACTGTAATCTAAATGGCAGTTATAGTTTTGAGCCGTTTGGGGTCGAAACACTCGGGACATGGGGCTCAAGTGCGCATTCGCTTTTTAAGGAAATATCTCGTCGACTTGTTGACACTTCGCGAGACCAGAGGGCTGGCTATTTCTTTGGGCAAAGAATTAGCATTGCCATTCAACGTGGCAATGCTGCCAGCCTTCTGGGCACGTTTCCGGATGACAGCGATGGGGAGGAGTATTTTGACGCCTAAGCCTCCCATTGTTTTTAAGTTAGTTTATAGTTAGTTAGTTTATGTAAATATTAAGTTTTTAAGTTAGTTTATATTTAGTTAGTTTATTTAAATGTTTAGTTTTATTATTTGTAAAAACTCGGACTCGGAACCTTCTTGGTGTTCTTTTTTCAATTTACTTTGTACGCGGTTCTTTACGCGGCATTTTTTTACGTCATTGTTAATTATACCGTAATATTATTTTGTTATAATTTAAAGATTATTCTGTAATACTTACCTGTCATAATGTAGTAATTAATACCTAAACTGAAATAAAAGTGTACCTATCTTGTGATTGTAAACGTTTTTTTTTTGCATTTAGTCATTTCCTCGCTGAGGTGGAATGAAAAGTTACGTGTTGCACTCGAGTGCAAAGATTTTTCACCTCGTGCTCTTTTGATTCCCTCGCTAACGCTCAGGATTCTAATTTTGAATCACTCGCTGCGCTCGTGATTCAATTTTAGAATCCTTCGCTTGCTCGGTCATCAAAATTGAACACGCGGTTAAAAAGCAACTTTGCACTCTTGTATAACAAATAACTATTTTACTTAAGAAATTGTGCTGATGCATGCATGCATTCAAATCGAATCAAATCAAAATATTTTTATTTGACATAGTCCTACTTGGGCACTTATAAAAGATCGACAAAAAGGTGCACGGTTCGGGTTGGTTGTTTCCTATGGAGAAGAACCGGCAAGAAACTCCATGGTTACTCTTTTGAAATCATTTGGTTTTACAATATTTCTATGTTACAGCGTTAGTACTTAAGTATGGGAGGACAGCGTAGACACGACAATTCGTTGCTACTACAAAACGTAGAACAAGATAAAAAGTTACCAAGGATCTAGGAATCTATAAGGAATCATTGAATAGTACGGGAGTCAAGGAGATATTTAAAGGAAATGTATATTTAACATTAAAAACTTGTATTACAAAAGAAACTTGTGAAAAAGTTAGTACTTTGACTCCTAATACCTCCGTAACTATAAAGTTCCTGGTCCAGAACAAAAAAATATCGCTATGGCGGTAAAAACAAGTGCCTTTCATCTTCGTTAAGCAGTATTTTTACACCCTTAATAATTGTAAGTTGCCATCTGCCTGACTTTTCTTAGGTACGTGTTTCAATAGAAAGAGAGCAGCGGTGGCCCAGTGGTGGCACCACCGACTCACGAGCAGTATGCAGGCCCGAAACCAGGCAGGCGCATTACTTTGTGTAATTTATTTCATCACCGCTGCCCTCAAATAGTCTACTCGCGCCGCCGCAAACATCCCTGATGCACTACAACGCCATGGCAACCCCATCAGTTTCCTGAACGCATTATTGAACTGGACCCGAAGGGCTCCATACGACGCTTGCGAATAATTTTCCCACAAGCTGCACGTGTAGAAGGTGGTACAAAATGCTCTAAATAGCGTCACCTTTAAGTCTGCGGTACAACGTGAAAACCTGCGGGCTATCATATTCGCGCGTACGGACAGAGCCCTCCGTTCCCTTACAATGTCAGCATTGTCCTTGAGTTCAGTTTTGACCAGGTGACCTAGGTATTTAAACTGTTCCACTCGCTCAAGAGGAACACCGCTTAGGTAGTACAGAAAGGCTTTTAGATAATCAAGGTCTTATTAAATTGCCCTAAAAATGGATGAAACCTAGAAATAAAATAATTTCTCACTCCATTAAAGTCAGAAGAATGTTCTAGGCGTGCCTTCTTAAACATTACTTAGACTAGATTAGTTCAATTTAAGCGTCGCCAGATGGTTGAGAAATCGCAGATGTCTAGTCATCTCAGAGACTAAGCTAAAATCGTGTTTGTGGCTGTATTTAGGTACATTGATTAAAAATACCCTGAAAGCAGCGGTGGCCCAGTGGTGGCAGCCCCGACTTACGAGCCCTAAGCCGTGGGTTCGAACCCAGGCAGGAGCGTTACTTTGTGTAATTAATTTCAGTGCCGCTGCCCTCAAAAACGGTGAAGGAAAACATCGTGAGGAAATCAGCGTGTCCTAGAACTAAAAAAATCGAAGACATGTAACATCTACCAACCCGCACTGGAGCCGCTTGGTGGATTACAGCCCACTCCCTCTCATAAAGAGGAGGCCTGTGTCTCAGCAGTGGGAACATTATGGGCTGATTATGCGTATGTGTGTCCTCGTACATTTTTGCAATTTCAACACTGGTACTCAACTGCATCCGGTTAGTCTGGAAGCCGACCCAAATGTATCTTTCTAATATTGATAACAAGTCACTTATTATTTTATCCTAATCTTAAAAGTATAAATAAGCACATAAGGTCCATTTTTCCGCATCACAGACCAAGTTAATCACAACTCGACCCCACGCATGACCACATGACCGCTAGTCATGTTATGTTTCCGACGTTGAGTAAGCGTAGTTTTTGGTTCCTTCCAATAGGATAAAGTAATGTTCCTGTCTGTTACAAGAAAAATGTACTTAGGAGCGTTCACGCCTTACGACATTTCATACAAACTTTCAAGTCCTTATTTTCCGAAATAGCTGTACCGATTTTAATAAAACTTTATACGCATGCAGGATACATAGATCTAAAAAGTTACCCAAGTAACAAAAGGTTCTTTAACCAAGGCGTTTTATCACCAAACAGTGATATAGTAGGTCTAAAATGGTAACCACTGTGACTGCGTGTACTATTAAGGTTTTTATCAGAGTGTTTTGCTTCTATAAGATTAAAGAGCATTTAAGTTCTATAATTTAGTTCTTAAAACGCTTATAAGACCATACAATAGAATATTTAATGTGTTGTACTGTAAAAGATATGAAAAAAGCGATGATGGTACTATTTAGTACTATAGGCGACATTTTCGACTGACACTTCGACTGACACTTTTATGTATCTATTTTGCACTAATAATGCGTCAAAATAACATTTACAGTACTAGTATTGTAGCAGTATCGAAAACACTATTACAGGAGCAATCTGCTCTATAAATGTACCTGGCACAACCGTTACGTTACCTTTTAGCTTCTTAAAAGCTTCCTCAACATCGCTATGGGGCTAGTTCTGAAAAAGTCATGTAAAGTCATCTTGAGTACTAAATAGTACCATAGCGACTCCTTGTGAGTTGCTAAATAACTTAAATTCAATTAATAAATTAATTGAATAGTTCTGTAAGTGAGTTTGTGTTACTGCTACGAGACTAAAGCATTTTCGGTGAAAACATGGGTGCTGTTTTCTGCTGCTGATAGCACATAGGCTGCATGGCTGGAGCCAATGTGTACTATAGTAGCCATAATCGGGACAAGTGCTTATTTCACTTTTTAAAACGTTTTCAGGACTGCTAAAGTACCAAGTTTTGTTTACTTGGGTACTAAAAACATTTTCAAAGAATAGTGTTACACCTAAATTTGACCGATTATAAATTAAATTATCTATAGAAACAGAAAATTCCAATTATCTTTTTTTTTTTGAGATATTTTGGAAATGTTTTTAGTGACTTTTTAGACCTATGTATCCTGCTTATGCGTGTGAAGTTTCATTAAAATCGGTTAAGTCATTTTGGAAAATAAGAACTTGAAAGATTGTATGAAATGTTGTAAGGTGTAAACGCTCTTAATAGCTTCTTATACATATAAAGTAAAGCGTCATCGTCTGCCTAACCTTTTTTTATCTTACCGAATGCAGCTGAATACCACTATTTTAAAAGAGTAACCATGGAGTTTCTTGCCGGTTCTTCTCCATAGGAAACGACCAACCCGAACCGAGCACCTTTTTGCCGACGTTTTATAAGTGCCCCTGTAGGCCTATGTAAAATAAAAATATTTTGATTTTGATTGACTATTTTACATGCAGCGACTGCCTATCTGACCTCCACAACCCAGTTAGTACTGGGTAATACGATATCCTTTGGTAATACTGGTTGTCAGACTTTCGATCTGTCACGACTGTCAAAGATCTACAAATGGCAGCCGGGACCAACGGTCTATGATGCTTTATGCAATGATTGAAAATCAGTATGCAATGGATGGTCACCCATCCACATACCAACCTTGGCAAGCACGGCTTAACCTGAAGATTGTGATTCAAGCGGCTGTTACTCCACGAGCCCCACGGTTTCTGCTAAAAGCCATACCTACTCATCATCACCCTATAATGTTCCCACTGCTGGGACACAGGCCTCCTCTCTATGAGAGGGAGTGGGCTGTAATCCATCACGCAGGCCCAGTGCGGGTTGTTAAGTGTCACATGTCTTCGAATTTTTATTTCTAGGACATGCCGGTTTCCTCACGATGTTTTCCTTCAACGTTTTTAAGAGCAGCTGTGATGAAATAAATTACATAAAGTAATGCGCCTGCCTGGGTTCGAATCCACGGGTGACTGCTCGTAAGTCGGGGCTGCCATCACTGGGCAACCGCTGCTCTCATACCTACTCAATGTTTCGTAACGCTATACCCAATTGCCAGCGGTCAGCACCGAATATATATACCCGTTCACATGTTCCCGACACATCTGTCACGTGGTACTGACGTCCTTTCGCCGTGTCACGTCTCGTGAGCGTGCAACGTGACGCCTTTGTTTTAGAAGGCCGTGTTTGTGAAACATGTACGGTTTTGTTGCAAACAAAAATTCTAGGCAAGTGATAGGTGTTGCAAAATATGTGCTTATCCTGAGTTTAAATATTGTTGCAACTAAAATTAGAATGATGTTTTTATTCTCTATTTTCAGAGCAATAATGATGGTATAAATTAGGAAAAGAAAAGCGCCTATCCGGATACCATTTATGTCGGGGCGGTCACCACTACTCACTGGGCTATAGGGTATGGAGAAGGGGGTGTAAAGTTCTTCATCCCCCTTCTTATTCCCTAAAACACATTAAAGGGGTTATTCTGATATACTGACAAACTTAAACAACCAAAAAAATCAGCGTTTAACATATTTTGTGACAACCTCTTCAATTTTGACGAGCATGAAAAACAAAAGCTTGTACATATTTTTTTTTTTTTTAACTTTGCCCCTCACTAGGAATTTCTTCTGTATCGTTGGTGCATTTACAAACATTTAAACTCACATACACAAACATACAGACCCGAAAAAACTATCTGTAGGCCATACAAATATTTGTTCCGTGCGGGGATCGAACCCGCACCACGCAGCGCAGCAGTCGATTGCTCAACCACTGCGCCAACAGTGCCGTCGGTTTTTGTTAGAGCCCTGACATCGCTATTGCAATCGAAGTCCGAAAAAACACCTAGGTAATTAGCTAGTCTAGTGTCCGCAAACGCGGCTGCTAAGTTTAAGGACTAGGTTCGATTCCCCGGTCAGGCAAAGTGTTATTGGGTTTTTCCATTCGGAATTTCTCGAAAACAGTCACGAAGTCTGGATTTGAGCCCGGTTGATGGCAATAGGCTCGCCCCCTATTACATGGGGCTTATACATAAATGGCGAAATCTGAGAAACACCTCTACCCAACCGTTCAGGGATTGAATAGGTGCACTTACACCTATCATCTTTATCTTTGGAGAACAACAGCGTGATGAAGTCACGTGTATCTTTCATTTCATTTATTCATTATAACAATTCACGTTGTGTTTAATATATACACGTGCAATTTACTACAGATACAGAACTATGAATTAACATTCCAAGTAAAATTCAGCTATATAAAAATAATGTGAAACAGTTTTAAATATAGGTAATGTCAAACATTTTTAAGTATAATGTGAATTATGAATTAATATTCCAAGTAAAATTCAAACAGTTTTAAATTAACATAATGTCAAACAGTTTTAAGTAACTATAATATCAAACATTTAAAAAAAATATAATGTCAAACAGTTTTCAATATAATGTCAAATAGTTTTAAAAATGTCAAATGATTCTAAATTATTATATAATGTCAAATGATTCTAAATTATTATATAATGTCAAATGATTCTAAATTATTATATAATGTCAAATGTAAATAATTTCTTATTGTGTGGCATACATATTTATTTTATTGGTACAAATTTTGTTTTGTATTTATAAGTAAGATAAGCTATATTTTTGTATTGTATTTTTATATTTTGAATAGTTATTTGCTTTATGTTTTATGTATTCAATTCTCTCTTCTTCTTTTACACACTATTGCTGCATCTCTTTTTTAAATATCTCCTTCCGCAGGTATGCTGGAAGAGATTTCTTTAGAAATAAGCATCACCCTTGTACCTATTTTCTGTTCCTTTCTTGTTCTCTGTATTAAGTGTGTACATGAATTGTTAAATAAATAAATAAATACATTCTAAATAAGTGGGTGTTATAAATCAGGTTCTTTAGCTCAGAAGGCAACTTATTAAATATAGCTTGGTACTTCCAGCAATGTTCTACTAAATTAAATTTAGGTGCTAATAGTTGCTTAATTTTTCTACGTGTGCTCTCTCTAATCACACGTTTGGTTGGAGACCTGGGGGCGTAATGGCGCGAGGACTTAGAAAAAAAATTCAATTTATTTTTCTCAATTTTTTTTCGGTTTTTTTACACCATCTCATAGTTTTCCACTAGAGCCACAGTTCCTTTCCAGAAAAGATTAGCAACTGAGCTACCATTTTGAAAATATAGTGTTTTATAAAAATTGAATAAAATTCGGAGGCTGTTTATTTAGAAACGGTGCGTCTTGGGTCTATACTTCTCAGAACCTAAATAATTTCTATGGTCAAGATTAACCCGAAACTGCATTCTTTTTTCAAATTTCAGATTTTTTCTTATTTTTGGGAATCCACTAAGCCCCAAAAATTTTTGTCAATTTTTTTTTGTTTCCTTTCTGCTCGTAGTGCCCCTAAACGTATACTCCAACTTCTACAAATCTACCCCTAAGACGACCCGCTGACCACACGTTCTTCTTATTGTCAGCTACTAGACACGTCTGCATATCAGTGTTATACATGGAGCGACTCCCTATCTCATGTGTCCATTTACATGGCTCCGTCCGCGTCCACGCGATGTCTTTTCATCGCGCCTTTTTGAAACGAGTTGACGTGAACGAGTGACTCTTTTGTTTTGTGCTTCGTACTTACGTGTTTGTGAATGCATGATCAGGTAACATCACGCTTGTATTGCCTAGGGAGGTAGGCAGAAGAATAAAGTTGGTAAATAGAAGATTCGGTTCGTAGATTTGGTTATAAATTTTTTAACCGACTTCTGAAACAAGAGGTGGTTATGTATTTCTGCAGCAGCATTTCTTTTTAACCCCGAAAACGATGGGTGTTCGAAACGAAGTTTGACGTGTGTAGGCATCTGTGTCTGTCTGTGGCATCGTAGCTCCTAGACGGATGAACCGATTTTGATCAAATTGGTTTGAAAGGTGTTTTAATCGAAAGTGTTCTTAGCTATGTTTCGAGAAAATCTGCACAGCCGTTTGAAGATCATCACCTCTTTTCTAGTTGATGAAGGGATATGAACAACTTCTACGGGTCTGGTCGATTCGAAATCACCATGAACATCGCCAGAGGGGAGGGATACACACCGCCCCTCCCCCCTAAAAGCTCGGGATTTTTTTCATGTTTGTTCACCGGTTTCTTCGTGATTACCAGTCCGTTTTATGTGATTCGATTTTTCATGTAATAGAAAAAGCTAGCGCGAAGGTTCCATATAAATTTTATTAACTTTGCGTTGATCTTTAGGCGTTATCTATATCTATACATACATACATACAATACAAATAAATAAAATTGAAGTGTCTGTTTGTAATATTAAAATACCCGCTTTTTACTACAAGCATATGAATGTATACAGAATGTACATATACCAAAATAATCATTTTTTTTAATTTTTGTCTGTCTGTTTGTTCCGGCTAATCTCTGGAACGGCTGGACCGATTTAGACGGGACTAACGCGACTATTGGCAGATAGCTGATGTAAAAGTAGTAACTTAAGCTACTTCTATTTTACGAAAATTCTAAAATAATCATTAAAAAAAACTTTTTTGCTATCCACGCGGACGAAGTTGCGGGCACAGCTAGTCCTATACAATGTGTTGTTTTGCATTCTCGTCAAATTCAAGGAGGTAATTATGCTAATGATTCTCGACACAAATCAACAATAAAATAGGTAGGTGATTTTTTATTTATTTTTTCATAATTACTGAAATCCGTAAGTGTGAACCAGCCGTATTAAAACGCAGCCCGTCTATTACCGCGCTTAAACGCACACAAAGAAACGCTAACAATACATACACAACGCAAACGCAACGAACATACGATAATTTCATTCCCTACCACGCACGGCGCGGGTGTGCGGGTATGCCCGGCGCGGTGCGCGGGCGCACTCTTTCGCTTGCGCGCCTATCCACCCCCCACCGGCGCCGTCCCGGAACCAAATAGTGTGATTAATGTCGCCGACGAGCGCGTACGCGTTGCGAATTCCGCTCCTAGGTACATCGTTGAGACGTAGGTGCAAAGTGCAAGATGACGGACAATTACTCAAACGTCGAGTTGGAAGAGATGGTCCGCATGTATGCCATCAGTGGAGACAGCCTACGTGGAGCAGTACGGTGTTTCCCCTCAATATGGTCGGCATGTACGCGAGTACTTAACCGAAAGGTTTGGTGACCATTGGATGGGTCGCGGAGGACCTGTGGCCTGGCCCGTTCTCCGGACCTGACGTCTCTAGACTTTTATTTGTGGGGAGACGTTAAAAGGTTAGTTTACTCGGAGAAAGTGGCAAGTGTTACAGAATTAGGTACGTGAAAAGATAATTAGTGCTTTCGACACTTTAAAAAGGAATGTGATAGTGCTACGTAAGCTGAAGGAAAACCAGCTACGTCGTTGTCGACTGTGCCAAGAATGTGGTGGTGGCAACTTTGAACATACCTCCGGGTAACTTAAGTAGGTAATTTATTTATTTGTACATAGACTATCATTTTGTAAATACGTTGTTAGCTTAATCAATTTTATTAGTGTAAATAAGTTGATTTCAAATTTTTAACTACGCCAATAATACCTAACAGTCGAAAGTATTTCTACATACCTACTTAGCTAGCACATCTTTCCAATTCCAACAAACGTAAAAAAACATTTTTAGATTTAGTAAATCGGTACACCAACTAAGGTACTAAGCACCAATAAATTCAATCCACAAATTCAAACAAAATCATTACGAAAACTTTAGGCTGAATTTACCTACGTACAATGTTCAGAGTGTTAGTGTAGATAGCAATAAAGCAAAACTAACATTTTATTAATCATCTGATAACTACCGAACTTAGGTAAGTACAGGTCAGTGAACTTATCTTTGGCACACTAGTATTGTTGTCGTTAGTAAGATTTCCGTATTCCAATGATGCTTAAAAATTAGTTTAGTATCAAGCAAAATTTATGACAATAATGTAGGTGATTTTCGAAATAAAATTAGGTAAAATTGCTAGGTACCGGTCGCCGTAGGTCATCGCACGGTCGCAACACTGTTGCATTTCGTAGAAGACGTCGACTGTCGACTCTCACGCACACAGAGCAGCTGCATTGTCGCTGTGTGCGTAGTTGGGTGATTCTGTTTTAAGTGTTTTGGATCAAGGGTTTTATTCTGAAATACTGTTAAATTTCAACAATAAAAAAAAGCAACGCTTATTAATTATAGACCGGTACCGACCTTTAAATTGATTATTTATGTGTTTTCTAACAACGTCCTGAAATTTGACGAGCATGCAAAACAACACATTGTATACTTTGCATTTTTTGTTCGTCGTCTGTCTTTTAAGTTTTAGTTACAATGTAATATTGACACTTGACAAGGATTTCTGAAAGATACAACAAAAAAAAAACCGAAAAAAAGGATTTATTCCGAACCTCTTTACCAAATCTCGTATCAAACTCAGTACCCCACGCTCAACGGTCGCACTTGTAATCACTAGACCACCGAGACTGTCTGCTTCAAACCTTGATTGATACAAAGTGACCAGCGAACCGTAATCGACATGATTGTAAAGGAGATGGAGGCCCTTTCAACTCGGTCTGGTCTTGGCTTTTGATATTAAGTGACCTTACAGAAGCAAAGTAAATAGTAACGATATTTCAAAACCGCAAAATAATAAATATTAAATTAAAAATTTAAATAAACACCGACACAAAAACAAAAAAAAAACCAAGCGTCCTTGCGTCGTCGGGGGACCGTTTTGTTTTGTGCTTGTGCTAAGCGGTCTACTTAGCGATCCCCCGACGCTACGACGCTAGGATTAATTTATTTTACTCACTGTGGAAACTCGGTATATAATTATGGTCACCCATCACGGACCAACATCGGCAAGCACGGCTTAACCTTAAGGTTGCACAAGTCGTCGGCTCGAACTCGTTGGCGGGCGAGGCTAATATGCATGCTATTTAGTAAAGTTTTGAACTTATTCAGTTTAGTTTATTTAGTAATCTTTTATCTAGTTTTATTTACTTATTATATATTTATTTAGTGAAATATACGACGATTTATAACGAAAATTAGCGCGTAAAATTTCATAAATTGAGTTTTGGCCGTATAGATATAATGGGAAACTACTGGATGTATCTACTCAAAATAAATTATTTGAACTTTTGAATAAATTATCTATCCCTGTACTGTTTTTTTTTCCATTTTCATACTACATAAGTTATTTATTTATACCCACAGATGAGTTAAAATTAGTGTTGAAATGTGGAAGTTTCGATGCTCATAACTTCCAAACCAATTTTTTTTTCCAATTCTGCTTCCATACAGGGCTAGATAATGACAAGACTAGTTGATAAAATTTACCTACACCGTCAAACAGACGAGTAATCACCATACTATGTTTGTATGGAAGAATGACCGACTTGTGTACCCTTAAAGATCGACCCATGCGGCTGTTATTATTTACCCACGAGCTCCTCATTTATTTTGTATTCTATATTGTAAGGAAGATGTTACAAGGGGCTTAAAGTTAGGTACATAAATATGGACCCTGTAAGGGCACAGCAAAGTAGGAGACTGGGAGAGGGCTTTCATCATCATCATCATTTCAGCCCAAAATACGTCCACTGCTGGACATAGGCCTCCCCCAACTGTCGCTACATCGATGTTTTGGGGGGTTTTGCCATAATCGCCACGCTTGGCGGGTTGGAGATCGCAGTAAGGTTGTTACAAAAGCACAGAGAACGCTGCTGCCCATGCTCTGGCAAGTCCCTTAGTCGCCTCTTACGACACCCACGGGAAGATATGGGATGGTGCTATTCTTTACGTCCGACACCACACAGAGCCTTACAGAGGCCTTGGAGAGGCTTTAATTTTACTAATTAATTGGTATACAAAGTAAAAAAAAATTTTTTTTTTAATTTTTGCTCGTGGCTAAATAATAACAGCCGCACGGGTCGATCTTTAAGGTTAAGCCGTGCTTGCCGAGGTTGGTCCGTGGATGGGTGACCATAATTACATACCGAGTTTCCTCCGTGCCTCGGAAAGCACGTTAAGCCGTTGGTCCCGGCTGTCATTTGTAGATCTTTGACAGTCGTTACGAGTAGTCAGAAGCTAAAAGTCTGACATCCAGTCTTACCAAGGGGTATCGTATTACCCAGTTACTGGGTTGTGGAGGTCAGATAGGCAGTCGTTTCATGTAAAATACTGGTACTCAGCTGCATCCGGTTAGACTGGAAGCCGACCCCAAGATCGTTTGGGAAAAGGCCAGGCAGATGATGATGGCAAAAGAAACAATATTAGCTACTTTGCAATTAAGCCCCATATTTATAGGCAGCGATCCTATTTCCATCACAAACACAAATATCAGCTACTACTAAAATTCGTAATGGTAATGATAATATTTATTGTTTCATAAATAAATGTTATTCTCCCCGCGTTTGTTAGTAACGAGACGATTCCGTTAAAATAATTGACGCCATAACTTACTATTAAGCTGATTTATACAAGGTGTTGTTTTGCATCCTCGTCAAAATTCAGGATGTTGTCACAAAAGACATAAATAATCAATATAAATTACGGTACCTAGTAAATTATTAAAAAACACTACGTTTTTTTGTTGTTTAAATTTGTCAATATTTCAGAATAACCCCCTTAACGTGGTTTAGGGATTATAAAATTATCGAAAAAACGTATGAGGTTTTTTGTTTGTGTGTAAGCGACGTTATAAGGCGGGGATCAGACGGCCCGTGTTTAAAACACGGGTGGTTCACAGTTACCGATTTCAGTAAATAAATAAAAAAAAGAAAATTACCTACTCATTTTATTATTGATTCGGGTCGAGAATCATCAGCATAGTTACCTCCTAGAATTTGACGAGGTTGCAAAACAACACCTTGTATAATCGTTATTTATGAATAAGAAACATTCTTAGATTACACAAGAATGGAGAGATTTTGTATTGTGAATAAGAATTTATGTTTCGAACGAATATTGAAAATAAATGAGGTCATTAGTTTTTAGGATTCCGTACTCAGAGGTTGAAAACGTGACTCATTTGTATTAATTTGGTACAGCAACAGCAGTACATTGTATTTTACTGGTCATTTTACTGGAAGCTCTTAACTTGCACGTATTTCAACATCATCATCATCAGCCTATAATGTTCCCACTGCTGGGACACAGGCCTCCTCTCTATAAGAGGGAGTGGGCTGTAATCCACCACGCGGGCCCAGTGCGGGTTGGTAGATGTCACATGTTTTCGTGTTTTAGTTCTAGGACATGCCGGTTTTCTCACGATGTTTTCCTTCGCTGTTTTTGAGGGCAGCTGTCATGAAATTAATTACACAAAGTAATGCACCTACCAGAGTTCGAACCCACGCCCAAGCAAGCGCATGCCTGGCTGGGTTCGAACCCACGGCTTACTGCTCGTAAGTCGAGGCCACCACTGGGCCACCGCTGCTCTCATTTTACATCGTTCTCACATATTTGTTATTCGCAACATGAATGGTGTAACCAAGATTTTGCAACATATTTTGATGTGTTTCCAATCTTGCCCATTCTTTTCCACAGAGATCTACGCTTTGGAATCGGCAACTACAGTACTTTCACAAGTTATTATGCCTTGTGACTGGGACTGTAGCTTCGCCTTTTTTGTTTTTGTTTTTTGACTTTCAAAAGTGCCTGTAATGGTCAAATTGAAATAAATGCTTTGAATTTAAGTTTAAAAATTTTTTCGTCTCTTTATTGTGCGAGACTAATATAGTATATTTCATTGCGAGTGCGGAAAGCCTGTTATTGCAAAGAGTTCCGACAAATGTCTACTCGACCCGAGGTGCAGCCGAAGGTGAGGGTTGACAGTCGGAACAAGTTGCAATGACGGTTCCGCACGAGTACTGAACAACTATTTTTAATACAGTTGCGAAAAAATGAAGCAATTTAATAAAGAACATTTTTGGAAAATGGCGCCAACCGTAAAAGAATATAAGCAGAGTTTTTTTTTGTTTTCTGCACCCATTCTGGGTAGGCAAAGGGAATCCCCATACAGCCAAGTCTTCAGTAGAATTTTTTTATTGATATGAAATGTAAATGAAATTTAATGAGATGAAATGAAATGAATCCTAACCTACTCATTGAATCAAATCATTAAATCTGATATTGAAACAAGTTAGTAGCTTCTTTTTAGAAATATTGCATGAATCATTAAAAACTTCTGTTTTTTTTTTTTTGTAAAAACTTCGTGATTGGTTTTTCTTTTTATTAGACATTATTTTGACAGTTAAGAAAGAGAACGCACGAGTTCGGAAAAGGTAAAGAAAAAGCTCGAGTGTGTAAATAGCCCACATCCCGAATGCTATACGTCCCTGCAATACGCCACTTTTTGAGCAGTAATCCATACATATGTACCTACAGCTATACAAATAAATAAAATTGAAGTGTGCCCTTCGGCTTCGTTAAGGATTGATTTACTACACACCCTTATTGCCAAACATTACTATATATCGACAGCTGCATATCTGACCTCCAGACCCAGTTACTGGGTAATACGATACTCCTTGTTGTATCGGACTTCTAACTTTACGACTTCCAAAGATCTATAAACAGCATTCGAACCTGCTTTCCAAAGGACGAAGCGGTCTCGGTGTGTAATGAATCATCGAGGAGGGGATTGTGGTTAAATAATAACAACCGCAAGGGTCGATCTTTAAGGTTAAGCCGTGCTTGCCGAGGTCGATCCGTGGATTGGTGACCATCATCATCTACCTGCCTTTTCCTAAACTATATTGGGGTCGACTTCCAGTCTAACCGGATGCAGCTGAGTACCAGTATTTTACATGCAGCGACTGCATATCTGACCTCCACAACCCAGTAACTGGGTAAGACGATACTCCTTGGTACTGACCAACCTCGGGGTCCGTGGATGGGTGACCGTAATTACATACCGAGTTTCCTCCGTGCCTCGGAAAGCACGTTAAGCCGTTGGTCCCGGCTGTCATTTGTAGATCTTTGACAGTCATTACGAGTAGTCAGTAGACAAAAGTCTGACATCCAGTCTTACCAAGGAGTATCGTCTTACCCAGTTACTGGGTTGTGGAAGTCAGATAGGCAGTCGCTTCATGTAAAATACTGGTACTCAGCTGCATCCGCTTAGACTGGAAGTCGACCCCAATATAGTTTGGGAAAAGGCTAGGCAGATGATGATGGTCACCAATCCACGGATCGACCTCGGCAAGCGTAACTTAACCTCGTTCGACCCGTGCGGCTAATATTATTTTGCCATGAGGCCCTTCAGTGAAAGAAAACATCGTGAGGAAACCGGCATGTTCTAGAACTAAAAATTCGAAGACATGTGACATCTACCAACCCGCACTGGGCCCGCGTGGTGGATTGCAGCCCACTCCCTCTCATAGAGACGAGGCCTGTGTCCCAGCAGTGGGAACATTATAGGCTGATTATATGCTTATGCATAAGACGCTACTAGCATATTTTCAACTTACCAAATGAGGTTCCAACGAACACTGGCCATGCTAGGTTAGTAAAAGTTGGTTTCCGCAGCACCATTCATTCGTTCACAAAGTCGGTCTTTCATTCACTCCCATTCAGTCGGCCTTTCATTCAAGCTTGTTCATACAGGGAAGTTTACTGTGGCATAATAGTGCAGCTCTTTAAGCATTTTCTTTGAAAAATAGTAGTGTTTCATAGAGTTTTTTTTTTCTTTTTTCTGTCCATTCTTTGCTTATAGAATAAAAGATAAAGTAACATCATTCAGACGGCATTTAAAAGAGCGTTACGACATACCTAAAAAAAATGTGCATCCTTGGTGCGCAGGGTGCGGGCCAGCTCCAACAGCGTCCTGGGCATGTCTGCTGATAGTTTAGACTGTTGCATTGTGAATTGTTGCTCTAGAATTTCGGGTGGAGTTCTGCAGCGGTGATTCATAATGTGTTTTCTTTTTAATTGATGTGTTAAAATATTAACATAGTCTTAAGTAAGTATTGTTACTAACCGTTTGTATACGAGTCATAGTTACTACTGGGTAAAACGATACCCCTTGGTAACAACAATAATAACATACATTTATTTTCAGGCAACTTTGGCCCATAGATATATATATACCTAACAGTCTAACATACATATGATAAAATACAAGACTGGCTGTGAGACTTTTGGCTTCTGACTATTCGTAACGACTGTCAAAAATCTACAAATGACAGTCGGGACCAACGGCTTAACGTACTTTCCGAGGCACGGAGATGTAATTATGGTCACACATCCACGGACCAACCTAGGCCCTTTCTAGGACCTTTGAGATCGACATACATACATCATCATCATTCATCATTTTAGCCCAAAAGACGTCCACTCCTGGACATAGGCCTCCCCCAAGTATCGCCTTGACATGGACATTTTGGCATACATACCTACATACAAAATACACCTTTTTCCCGTGGGGGCAGTCAGAAACCACAGAACGCCAACTGCTACTACACTTACCTATACATACACCTCTTCCCTCGGCCCCGCTCCTACATCTTCATGGCCCTTTCAATAAAATCCGTTTCTACCCTGTTAACAGCCAGGGCA
This sequence comes from Cerastis rubricosa, assembly GCA_949152445.1. Taxonomy (NCBI): domain Eukaryota; kingdom Metazoa; phylum Arthropoda; class Insecta; order Lepidoptera; family Noctuidae; genus Cerastis; species Cerastis rubricosa. The sequence goes on from OX424551.1 coordinate 1,917,260, forward strand.
GACCTCTGCTCACCCCACTCGAAGCTATCATTAATCACCCGTCGACTCGGTGCTCTCAACATTAGTCATTGCCTCATTGGTCGAAAAAGGTTCGCTTTCATTTCCTCTGGTAATTCTGTTACAGCTCAGCATACCTACTTAGGGAAGCTGTGGAAATCACACATAATAGCGTTTACACCTAACGGCATTTCATACAAACTTTCCAAGTCGTTATTTTCCGAAATGACTGAACCGATTTTAAAGAAACTTACCACGCATAAGCAGTATACACAGGTCTAAAATGTTACTAAAAAACATTTTCGAAATGTCTTTCTAAAGATTATTAGAAATTTCTGTTTCTGTGGATAATTTATAATCGGTCTCATTTGAGCTGTAACACTATTTTTCGAAAATGATTTTTGGAACTATTTAGACCTATGTATCCTGCTTATGCGTATGATGCTTCACAAAAATCAGTTCAGTCATTTCGGAAAATAAGGACTTGAAATTTTGTATGAAATGCCGTAAGGTGTAAACGCTCTTAAGGTGCGGTTAGATTGTGGACTGGACTCTGAATACTAGAATAATACTAGACTTTAACACAAAATGTGAAATTTTCACAGGGTACCTTAGCGCATCTCAACAATCTTTTGTAAAATTTTATTTATTTTATTTGGAAGGAGCTCGTGGCTAAATAATAAAAGCCACACGGGTCGATCTTTAAGGTTAAGCCATGCTTGCCGAGGTTGGTCCGTGGATGTTGTGATGATGATGAGAAGACGGCATAAGAAAGAAAAAGTAGTTATTGAACTCAATAAAAAACATTGGACTCGTTTTTTTTGCTTTTTCTTGTTCTACCTTTTATAGTAAGCAACGACTTATTGTCGGGCCTACGCTGTCCTCCCTTACTTGAGTACTAACGCTGTAACATTCAAATATTGTAAAACCAAATGATTTTAAAAGAGTGACCATGGAGTTTCTTGCCGGTTCTTCTCCATAGGAAACGACCAACCCAAACCGTGCACTTTTTGTCGGCGTTTTATAAGTGCCCATGTAGGCTTATGTTAAACTAAAATATTATGATTTTTATATTACACAGGGCACAAATCAATTTGTTATAATTAACAAAAAATAAAAGAAGATTAGACGACACAACTAGATCTTGGTTCATTGTCTTGTTCTTATTTTTGGGTCATTTAAATATCGTCGGCGTCACTGATGCTCGTCAGACTGAATTGATGGTTTACGTTGACAAAACAATTCCAACATTACAATAGGTTATAATAAAATCCTAACAGAATTCTTCTCTTTGTCCCCAGAGGAAGAATGCGAAGAATTAATCTTCCCGACGGGCGTGGTGCGTCATCGACCCGAGCCGCCGGGAACTCTTGCGCAGTCCACACGCTTCACCGCGCATGAGATCAAGCTCATGTACCGAGGATTCAAACAGGTACAGACTGGGATGTACAGACTAGGAGGTACAGACTAGGAGGTACAGACTAGGAGGTACAGACTAGGAGGTACAGACAAGGAGGTACAGACTAGGAGGTACAGACTAGGAGGTACAGACAAGGAGGTACAGACTAGGAGGTACAGACAAGGAGGTACAGACTGGGATGTACAGACTAGTAGGTACAGACTAGGAGGTACAGACTAGGAGGTACAGACTAGGAGGTACAGACTAGGAGGTACAGACTAGGAGGTACAGACTAGGAGGTACAGACTAGGAGGTACAGACTAGGAGGTACAGACTAGGAGGTACAGACTAAGTGGTACAGAATAGGAGGTACAGACTAGGAGGTACAGACTAAGAGGTACAGACTAAGAGGTACAGACTAGAAGGTACAGACTAGGAGGTACAGACTAAGAGGTACAGACTAGGAGGTACAGACTAGGAGGTACAGACTAGGAGGTACAGACTAGGAGGTACAGACCAGGAGGTACAGACTAGGAGGTACATACTAGGAGGTATAGACTAGGAGGTACAGACTAGGAGGTACAGACCAGGAGGTACAGACTAGGAGGTACAGACTAAGAAGTCCCTAGGAAGGTACAGACTAAGAAGTCACTAGGAAGGCAATCTCAGTCAGTTCCCATGGTAACGGCATCAACTAACGAGTTCAGGGTAGTTCGAACCCCAGTGGCCCCCGGCCACCGTAGGCGCGGGCCTGTGGACGGTGAGTAATGGGCTAGCTCACCGTCCGTCCGTCTTATGACAACAGACCGTGCCGACGGCGCGTTCGTGTTCCACGCGCGCCTCAAGGTGATGTCAGCAAATCGGAAGGGGTCCGAGAGGGCTTATGCCTGCTAGGGCTGCGGGTTGTTCGAAAGAGATACCGTGGCCCTGGAAAACAAAGGGCTAAGAAGGAACACGGATGGGTTTTAGTCAGTCAAGTCTGACACTCCCTTCCGCTCCGCCCAGAGCGGGAGAAGTCATTTGATGATTTCCCACCCTAAAATAAAAAAAGGGATAGTTCGAACCCAGGCAGGTTTTTTTATACTACTTATAAAGAGTGAAAGAGACATCAACGCCAAAACTGTTACTACATTTTGAGTACATTGTTGCATCCTCGTCAAATTCAAGGAGGTAACTACGATAATGATTCTCTACCCGAATCAATAATAAAATAAGCAGGTAATTTTTTTTTTGTCTTGTTTACTTATACCGGCAAGTGTAAACAACCCGTGTTTTAAAAGCGGCCCGTCTAATCCTCACCCTATAACCGCGCTTTCACACATACAAACAATCTCAAAAGTTTATTCGATAATTTCTTATTCCCTAAACCACGTTAAGGGGGTTATTCTGAAATACTGACTAACTTAAACAACCAAAAAAATCAGCGTTTATTAATATTGATTTTTAATGTCTTTTGTGACAACCTCCTGAATCTTGACGCGGATGCAAAACAACATTGTACAGTCTCCAAAGGAGATACGTAACCAGATCCTAATACTACTAGTATGAGAAACTGGTCACTTATCTCCTTTGGAGACTGTACATTGTATATTGGCTTGCGTGCTTAGAAGAAACTAATTCACACAGGGTCATTGCTTTGTGTAATTTATTTCCAATTACTGCTCTCAAAAGGAGCTGGTGGCTAAATAAAAACAGCCGCACGGGTCAAAGGTTAAGCCTGATTTGCCTAGGTTGGTCCGTGGATGGGTGACCACATAATACATACCAAGTTACCTCCGTGCCTCGGAAAGCACGTTAAGCCGTAGGTCCCGGCTGTCATTTGTAGATCTTTGTCAGTCGTTACAGGTAAGTAGTCAGTGGGCCCAAAAGTCTGACAACCAGTCTTACCAAGGGGTGTGGTATTTCCCAGTACTAATTGGTTTGTGGAAGTCAGATAGGCAGTCGTTCCATGGAAAATAATGATATTCAGCTCTTCTAAACTCTCGGCGGATACAAAGGCTGAAGTTTGCGAAGACTCTAAAAATTAATGCTCACTCGAACAAATGGTGCTGAATGGTGCTCTTCGTTTGTTTCAGGAGTGTCCTTCGGGCGTGGTCGATGAAGAGGCTTTCAAGAACATCTTCTGTCAATTCTTTCCACTCGGAGGTACGTATTTAATTGAAAAAAGATGACGGCACGGTTGGCGCAGTGGTTGAGCGATTGACTGCTACGCTGCGTGTCGCGGGTTCGATCCCCGCACGGGTAATATTTAAATGACCAACACATAATTGTTCCGGGTCTGGCTGTTTGTGTATGTGAGTTTAAATGTTTGTAAACGCACCCACGACACAAGAGAAATTCCTAGAATGGGGCAACGTTTTTTTTTTTTTAAAGAAAGAAATGCAAAAATGAACTTCGAGCAGATGGCCGACTAAGTTTAATTCAATAAGCATGTGTTTTAATGAAGAAAAGAATATCATACTCACAAAGAGGATTCTGCTATAGAGAATACTAAGTACATAGAAGCAAACTAGCATGCTTTTAACAGCTTTTTTTTCCAACCTTGATTGACGACAAAAAAATTGAGAGCAGCGGTGGCCCAGTGGTGGCAGCCCCGACTTACGAGCAGTAAGGCATGGGTTCGAACCCAGGCAGGCGCATTACTTCGAGTAATTTATTTCATCACCGCCGTTCTCAAAAACGGTGAAGGAAAACATCGTGGGTAAACCGACATGTCCTAGAACTAAAACTTCGAAGACATGTGACATCTACCAACTCGCACTGGGCCCGCGTGTTGGATTACAGCCCACTCCCTCTCATTGAGAGGAGGCCTGTGTCCCAGCAGTGGGAACATTATAGGCTGACGATGATGATTACATGCCTATACCAAGCCTACCGATTTCCACAACCTATCCACTATCGTGGCGACCGCGAACAGGAAGATGTTGCTTCGGAAGGCCTCCCACTAGGTGGACCGATGACCTGGTGAAGGTTGCGGGGCTCCGCTGGATGCGAGTCGCACGGGACCAGTCAGTGTGGAGAACTTGGGGGAGGCCTATGGCCAGCAGTGGACGTCTTTCGGCTAAAATGACGATGTTTGATGTCATGACTATTAAAAACAATTAAAAAACCAATTTTCTGTATGGTGTCGGACGTAAAGAATAGCACCATCCCATATCTTCCCGTGGGTGTCGTATCAGGCGACTAAGAGACTTGCCAGAGAATGGGCAGCAGCGTTCTCTGTGCTTTTGTAAAAACCGTTCTGCGATCGCCAAGCGTGCCGATTATGCCAAAGCCCCCCCTTTTTGGGGAAGGCCTATGTCCAGCAGTGGACGTCTTTCGGCTGAAATGATGATGATGATAATTAATTGCTTTTGTTTCAGATGCGACACAATACGCGCACTATGTGTTCAAGACTATCAAACATAAACAAACCGGCAAGGTTAACTTCGAGGTAAGTACATAACATAAGATCTTCACGCTTGTAACCTCTAAAAGGTGACAGAGAAGTACCTAACAGTACATCCACATTTCGTCAGTATGTTTATAAGTCCCGTGTAATATGAGACGAGCCTATTGCCATCAGCCGTGCTCGAATCTAGACTACATGGCTGGATTGGCTGGTGATGTTATTTGAAACACAGAAATAAAGTTATTCCATCGAACCTCTTGAAATGCGAGTATGTCTTTGTGTGTATGTGTGTAGACAAACTACGGAGCTCTCTAATATAGATAATTATGCATAAATTATGTATGAAATCCAATATAAATTGAGCTATCCCTTTTGAAGTATATTTCTAAGCCCTTTGTAGTCCTAAATATAATTGTCAGACCATACTTTTAGACGTATAACTATTATATTTGGATATTCCATTAATAAGAGATCAGATTACACTGGTTTTCGGTGTAAGATGCAAATAGATAGAATATATTTTGAACTTCCTCTTGAACTTTTAGGAAGTACTTTTGAACTAAAAGTTTAAATAAAGTTGTGTCTAAGTAAATTACATGAATTTAATTCGAAAGGTTCTGCCTCGTTGGTGGTAGTAAGCGTAACTGCTGAGCGCGGACGCCTAGGTTCGGTACCCGGGTCAGGCAAATTGTTACTTAGTTTTTCCATTAGGAATTTGTCAGTAGCAACCCGGGGTCTGAACTTGTGTTCGATTTATGGCAATAGACCTGTGGCGACCTACAAAAAAAGCAACTTACAACAAAAAGTACTACAGCGCCATCTATGAGAAAGCAGAAGAACTAATATGGTCTGAATCGCGCAAGCAAAGTTTACATCGACTTAGGAGTATATAGAGAAACCAGACAACAACTGTCGGGCAGGTGCCTACCAGACATAACCAGAGGTCGGAATTAGGTAGAGTTATTTGTGTCACACTGATTTCATACAGCGAAAGAATTAAGTGGAAATGCCTCAAATCTCGAGATTAATTTTAAAGAGTAGAAAAATCCTGTGATTTATTAAATAAAAAAGTTATTTTCTTTTACACAATTTAAACCATCCGACATCGGATGTACGAAGTTGCAAAATTCCAATGCGCACATGTAAGGGAAGATCCATATTAATATCAACATTTCGATGCAAGTACAAAAAAAATTAAATTAAAAATTTTAAAAAACCCCGACACAAAAACCCTCGAAAAAGGCAAAAATAAAGTAATCCAAGCGTCGTAGCGTCGGGGGTCCGCTTTGTTCTGTGCTTGTACTAAGCGGTCTTCTTAGCAGTCCCCCGACGCTACGACGCTTGGATTACTTTATTTTTGCCTTTCTCGAGGTTCTTTGTGTCGGGGGTTTTCAAATTTTTTTTTTTTTTGTACTTGCATCGCCTCTCTTCACTACTGACTTCACTTCAGTACTGACCCTCCCTTTACTACTGGGGACGAAGAACTTTTACACCCTGTTCCTCATACCCTAAAGACCAAATTATTGTCATTCACCAATCACCACTGCTTTCAAAATTGTTATTACGCAGTAACAGTGCAAGAAAACATCGTGACGAAACCGTCATGTCCTAAAACCAGAAATTCGAGACATGTGACACCTACCAAGCCGCACTGTGCCCGCGTGGTGGATTGTGGCCCACCCATCACTTCTTCCTTATATTATAACAACCGCTTGATTAGATTGGTCCGTGGGTGTGTTACCACCCTATGGGTTCCACTTACCGATCTTCCTCCGTGCCTCGGCAAACACGTTAAGCCGTTGGTCCCGGCTGTTATTTGTAGATCTTTTACAGTCGTTTTTGATAACTAATGGCCCGAATGTCTGACAACCAGTCTTACCAAGGGGTATCATTACCCAGTACTAACTGGGTTTTGAAGGTTAGATAGGCAGTCTTTCCATGAAAAATACTGGTATTCAGCTGTATCCGATAAAACTGCAAGCCGACCTCAATTTAGTTGGGAAATGTCTAAGCAGATGATGACAGTCGCGTTCTGCGTGATTACTGGTCTGATTTAAGTAATCCGTTTGATAGAGGAAGCTCACCCAGTGGTCCCACATCAATAGTATTTTCTTTGCTTAGGTACTTTACGAGTGATCATCTATAATATGCATTTTTGCGACTGTGTGGATGATCTGCTATTCATATTTTCTAAATCCAAAGTAAAATTGAAACTTGACATGGAATTGTTTGAGAAACCACAACTGAACAGGATAATCATCATCATCATTTCAGCCGAAAGACGTCCACTGCTGGACATAGGCTTTTATCAAGCGCAGGTTCGATCATGCATGAAGTACTGTTCTCATCTCTGGGACAGTTCTGCCAAATACCAGCTTGATGCACTTGAGTCGATTGTAAAGCGGGCCAAGAGGCTCATTGGCAATGAGGCAGTGGTCAAGTCTAAGCTCCAGAGCCTTGAACATCGTCGCCGAGTTGCCAGCTTATCGGTTTTATTTCGGGGACTGTGCGTTGGCTTTGCATGATCTGATTCCGGCTAGCCCGTTTCATCATCGGACTACCAGACGTACGGCGATGCGCCATCGGTACTTGGTGGACATCCCACACATACGCACTAAGCGTTTTGGGAATACTTTTATAATGCGTACCGCTAAGGAGTGGAATTCCCTGCCGGAGTCTGTGTTTCCCGATAGCTACAATCTAGGGGTCTTTAAGTCAAGAGTGAATAGGTTTCTTCTAGGCAAGCGTGCTTCACCGTCGACCACATCATCGCTTACCATCAGGTGAGATAGTGGTCAAGCGCGGGCCTATAGATAATAAAAAAAAAAACATAGGCCTCCCCCAAGTGACGCCACATTACCCGGTCCCGTGCGCCTCGCATCCAGCGGATCCCCGCAACCTTCACCAGGTCATCGGTCAGGATAATAATAAAGACATTTTTGGCAAACAAAAATAAGAGAGTTTGGTTGTTTCATTGATGTTTTTGTCACCGACTTCCTAGAGTAAAGTTATTTACCACCTTTTAGTGTTTTTTTTAAGTTGGTTTTTTATTATCTGGAGTCGCTGTCGCAAAACGTCACTTGAGCGTGCAACTTGTAGCCGAACGTTTATTCTAGCCTTTGACTCAGCCAACTTATTATACAATTAGTTGATCCCTTCAATAGAAATATAGAGTAATTTGAACAAAGGCCAAATGGACGCCATTTAAAACAATGACGGCGGCTCGGTCGATAGAGAGAGACAGATACATATGTATACCAACGTGTTAGAGAGAGAAGGAGACAAGCGAATGGAACAATTGAAGGAAAATAGTGATTGGTTTGTTTGAAATTTGTTATTTATTGTTCAAGTAATTCAACGTAATCTTGAAATGGCTATAATATGTAGTAGACAAAAAAAGGGCAGAAGTGAAAACTTGAATATTAACGTTGTGCATTTTTGATATTTTGGAATGGTTAGGGAATAATTTTGCACGAATAGTTTTAAATATTATCAGTATAAAAATAGGCTAGGCCAAAGTATATATCATTTCTGTGGTAAAATACTTATTCATACTAATTTATTGCGCTATCGTACACAGACATGACAATTTAGATTGCATTTAAAATTTAACACTTCAGAACTAATTCAATCCGTCTTACGAATTTTACCTCTTTGGAGAAACCGAAGGTTTTGTTTGTGCATAAGATAATTATCCAGTTTTGGAAACCCAAACTCAATGACAGATGCCATAAAGTTCAAATTCCTTGGTAACCTAATGTCAATCCGTCTTCCGAATTTTCCAGTTTTGGAAACCCAAGCTCAATGACAGATGCCATAAAGTTCAAATTCCTTCGTAACCTAATCTCAATCCGTCTTACGAATTTTCCTGTTTTGGAAACCCAAACTCAATGACAGATGTCATAAAGTTCTAATTCCTTCGTAACCTAATGTCAATAAAATCTGACGGTCACGTGTTCTGACGCATTGAGTTTAACATTTTTTTTCTCATCACATAAAAGTGCACAACGCCGCTAAAGAAGTTTTCACTTCAATTATGGATAGACTTTTGTGAACCATCTTCTTCCTTATCGTGTGGTTCGTAAACTGGTGTCAGGGCCTCTGACTTGGCTTTACATGCCGTCGAGAAATATCTCTCAGGCATGCTGGTTTCCTCACGATGTTTCTCTTCACCGAAGCTAGTGACAATTATACAATACGCACATGAATCCGAAAAATCAGAGGTGCGTGTCTTGGGTTCGAATTTGGGATCATGACTTGACCTTGGTCACAGCACTAGGGTATTATTGCTTGTGTGTGAAAGATGATATGAAAAGAGGTGACTGTTGAGATGACGAATAATAGAGAAGTATGGAAGTAGAAAACATCAGAGTCTGAGTCTGTGTTTCCCGATAACTACAATCTAGGGTCTTTAAGTCAAGAGTGAATAGGTTTCTTCTAGGCAAGCGTGCTTCACCGTCGACCACATCATCGCTTACCATCAGGTGAGATAGTGGTCAAGCGCGAACCTATAGACAGAAAAAATAAAATGCTGCGCAAACCGAATCCGATTTTTTTTTTCGTTACGTTCATACGTTACGTTCGTTTTCGTTACGTTACGTTTCCCACACTAGTAATTTCTCCTGTATCGCGGGTGCGTTTACAAACATTTAAACTCACATACACAAACAGCCAGACCCGGAACAACTATCTGTAGGTCTTACGAATATTTGTTCCTCAATTACATATACTAAGTACCGATATCCTAATGACGGCACAGTTGGTGCAGTGGCTGAGTTGGCTGCTGCGTCGCGTATCGTGGGTTCGATCACCGCTAGTTGTTCCGGGTCTGGCTGTTTGTTTATGTGAGTTTATATGTTTGTAAATGCACCCACGAATCACGTTACAGGAGAAATTCCTAGTGTAGGGTTGTATTCCTAGTGTGCACTTGTACTTAGTTATTTTTTAAGAAAATTCTTCGAGAGAGTAAATTGAAGTGACTAGTACACCCGTTATATTTAAGTCAATATCTATTGTCATATAATCCTAAATCCTAGGTAACTTTCATAAATACTCGGTTTAAAAAAAATGTTTATTTCAATTTATCCTGGAACAATTCATGCCAACGTTCTTTTCATGATTTATGAGTTTTGTTTAAGTAAGTGGGAGCGAACCTATTGCCATCAACTGCTACTGAGAAATTCCTGATGGAAAAACCCAATAACAATTCGCCCGACTCGGGATTCGAACACAGGACCTCAATGTCAGAAGTCGCGCTAGCAACAGGCTTGATTTATAAAAAAAAAACTTTTAGCTATATTATACATTCTTTGACACAATTTTCTTTCTTAATAAATATTCAAAAATATGTAAGATTTATACAAACATGGGTCAGACATTTTTCTCCGCAATACTTGTCTTCATCCATATTTTATAAGTTTATTTCGATTTACTGCCAGACCCAATCTTGTTCCTTCGCGACAATATCTCAAACTTTTCTTTTTGTATTGAGGCACGGGATTTTGTTTCTATTCTGCCAATGGAAAAAAAAAAACGTTTGGGTATTTGTTTGTGCTGTGGTAAATAGTCTGTAGTATATTCTGTGTGTAGTATAGTTTGTATAGTATCGGACGTAGAGAATAGCACCATCCCATATCTTCCCGTGGGTGTCGTAAGAGACGACTAAGGGACTTGCCAGAGAATGGGCAGCAGCGTTCTCTGTGCTTTTGTATAACAACCGTACTGCGATCGCCAACCTGCCTGCCAAGCGTGACGATTATGGCAAAACCCCCCAAAATGACAATGTGGCGACACTTGTGGGAGGCCTATGTCCAGCAGCGGAAGTCTTTTGGGCTGAAATGATGATGATGATGATGTGGTCAATAGGGACAATATTTGAATTTCTTTTTGGAATTCCATTGCGAAATGGCTAAAACGGAACCCTTACAGAATCGTCCTGTGAGTCAGTCTGTCTCTCCGTTTGTATGTCACAGCCATTTTATTCCGAGACTGTTGGCCGCACCGTTGAAGGCAGCAGTTTTGTTTTTGATTAACATACTATCAGTTTTAAAGAGGGTTACTCCTACTTTTTTCTTTTTCATTATTTTTAGCCCCCGACCAATAAAGAGGGTTTTATACGTTTGACGTGTGTATCTGTGTGTCTGTCTATGGCATCATAGCTCCTAAACGGATGAACCGATTTTGGTAAAATTGGTTTCGTTTGAAAGGTGTTCTTATCGAGAGTGTTCTTAGCTATGTTTCATGAAAATCTACTCAGCGGTTTGAAGATCACCGCCTCTTTTCTAGTTGTCAAAGGGATATAAACAACTTCCACAGGTCTAATCGATTTTAAATTTGAAATCTTGTCACTAGTCGCCATGTGCATTGCTGAGGGGGGGTGGCCTAAACCCCCTCTACCCCTAAATAATAGTTTTTTTCTGAATTTATTACTTTCGTTATTTTCGTTAATTAGCGAGAAGAGGCACAACACCGAGAAAATTGGAAGGAATGGGGGGAAGCCTATGCCCAGGAGTGGGACATTCAAGGCGAATAAAAAATTATAAGTATAAGTTTAAAAAGCATGAAAAAAAATTAACTTAAAAATTTAAAAAACCCCCGAATTTTAATTTAATTTTTTCATTATTTTTAACCCCCGACCAAAAAAGAGGGGTGTTATAAGTTTGACGTGTGTATCTGTGTGTCTGTCTATGGCATCATAGCTCCTAAACGGATGTACCGATTTTGATAAAGTTTGTTTCGTTTGAAAGGTGTCCTAATCGAGAGTGTTCTTAGCTACGTTTCATGAAAATTTGCTCAGCCGTTTGAAGATCGTCACCTCTTTTCTAGTTGATGAAGGGATATTAACAACTTTCAAAGATCTGGTCGATTCTAAATTTGAAATGTTGTCACTGGGGGGTGCCGGCGCCACCCTAAAGGTTCGGGATTTAAGAAAAAAACATGAAATGAAAAATTTAAAAATCCCTGACACAATAAATAAAAAATAAATTAACTCTAGCGTCGTAGCGTCGGGGGTCCGCTTTGTTTTATGCTTGTGTTAAGCGGTCTTCTTAATTTTTTACATCACATTTGTGCAGCGGTTCATAGAAGGCACCTACTCTTTAAATTTCAACTGTGTGTACCAACAGTCTCGGAGTAAAATGGCTGTGACATACGGGCAGACAGACAGACAGACAGGGCAAATTTATATCTGCCAGTCCTTTTACACCTGCAGCCTGTAGGTTAACTATAGACAGCGGACATACAATAACGCGCGTTCAATACAATAACGCGTTCCGGATGCTAATGGGACTGCCGCGCTACTACAGCGCCTGCGCGATGTTCGCGGTGGCTGACACAGATGGCTTTGCGGCCATCATCAGCAAACTGTGCGCTTCTATCATGCGTCGCACGCGCGACAGTCCCAACACCATCCTGCGCGCGCTGGCGGACTGTTGGGACTCTCCGATGCTGGCTTGGATGCGGCTGCAGGCAACGGAACCCTAAAAAGTACCTACTCGCTCGTGTTCATTGCATAAACTTACAATAAATAAGACCCTACTTAGTTAGTAGTATCAATATTATACGAAACAGAATAATGTGACATCTCCAACGTGCCTGAAATCTCGATACAAGTTGTAACGAGTCCAGATTAAAGATAGGACACAACTCGCATATACTGACGCCTTCGTTGTGATTGGAAAATCGGGATTTCGATTAATTTGATGCGAAAGATCGTTTATCATTGACAGACACGGAGCCTGAATCCCTTGTTGATGGTAATAGGCTTGCCCTTAATTACATGGGACTTAAACATGAATAGCGAAATATGGGCTTACGATGAGAGAAGAAGAAGAATTTATTTCCATCTTTTTTATAAGGTTCTGTGAGGTTCAGTTCTACCTAGCCTTTTCCCATACTATCTTAGGGTCGGCTTTCAGTCTAACCCGATGCAGCTGAGTACCCGTATTTTACATGAAGCGACTGCCTATCTGACCTTCACAACCCAGTAACTGGATAATACGATACCCCTTAGTAAGACTGGATGTCAGACTTTTGTCTTCTGACTAATCGTAACGACTGACAAAGAGGTACAAATGACAGCCGGGACCAACGGCTTAACGAATGGCCTAATGAATGTTATGTTATGTTTAACGTACTTTCCGAGGCACGGAGGAAACTCTGTATGTAATTATAGTCACCCATCGACGGACCAACCTCGGCAAGCACGGCTTTACCTTAAAAATCGACCCGTGCGGCTGTTATTATTTAGCTACGACATCATTTCGTGAACTTAATCAGTGCACCTCTTATACTTCCACGACACACTTCCACAAACACTCAAATATTGTAAAACCAAATGATTTTAAAAGAATAACCATGGAGTTTCTTGCCGGTTCTTCTCAATAGGAAACGACCAACCCGAACCGTGCATCTTTTGTCGACATTATATAAGTGCCCATATAGGCATAGGCCTATATGGGCACTTATATAACGTCGACAAAAGTAAAATAAAATATTTTGATTTGATTTGATTTGGCACAACGACGTCGCAACGTGCCACAATGCGACATCGTGTCGTGACTATGTTCTATCCCTTATGAAGTCACGACTCTAAGTATAATGCATGTGGCGAATTTACTTTAAATGTATCGAGTTTACAAAAATGTGACGATTTTACATTGTGACGATTTTACATTGTGACGAGTTTACATTGTGACGAGTTTACATTATGACGAGTTTACATTTTGACGAGTTTACATTGTGACAAGTTTACATTTTGACGAGTTTACATTGTGACGTATGTACAACAACCCCAATAAACGGAATGAGAGCCGAGACTATGTCCATGTTTCGTCTTCTTTTTTTTCGTGTCGTTATTGCTTAACCTGGCGTCAGAGTTTTTATGGGCCTTTTACTTGGCTTTACATACCGTCGAGAAATATCTCTCAGGCATGCTGGTTTCCTCACGATGTTTTCCTTCACCGAAGCAAGTGATAATTATACAATACGCACATGAATCCGAAAAATCAAAGGTGCGTGCCTTGGTTTCGAACTCGAGACCAATGACTTGGCAGTCCGATGGTCGGACCACCCTATCACTGATGTATGTCTATGCTAAAACCAGTTGAGTTTGACAATTAAATTGATTAGGGAGCGCAAGGCATTGTCGGTAAGGGGTAATGCTTTCGCAAGTTTTCGCGATGCTCACGTGATGTTAAAATCACTCTATTTAAAAGCTATTACCAAACGTTATACACGTGCAACCTGTTGACCAATTACACTAAAAAGCCTGCAATGCTCTGCACGTCCAGTATAATAACGCTTCAGGGGTTTGTTGAGGCTCCCTTGGCGGTGCAATGCCTCCGGCATGTTCGCCGACCACAGTACGGACGGCTTCCAGGCTGTGCTTCGCAAAAGAACGGCGTCCCTGCGGTCTCAAAGTAGCACCAACACGCGTCTGAGCGTGATGTCGGACAGAGTGGGCAGCCAAATCCTGAGGCATTGGTCAATTAATGTGAACCTAGTTTGAAATAAATATATTCTATTCTATTCTTAGTTTATGATCCCTGCCAAAGAATAATTAAAATGATTACTTCGCTAACAGATTCAAACTCGTTAAGCGAATATTTTGTCGTCAATCCTTCGCTTCGGGAACCGTTTGCATACATTTATATACATACACAGTCTGTACAAACATAGACACGTAAATCAATGTCGACACGACGAAATATAGCGTCGGATTATTCGCAGCCAACGAAGATCGAACGTTCAAAATGGCTTGCATTTTAAATTCAGCGTTTTAAAATCAAATGTTTTAGGAGCAGTAGAGTTAAATTTGCGATGATTTGATTTGATTTGTTTGAATTTGAGTGAAATTTGTTTGTGCCTAAACATGTTTTAACCAATAAACTATTTCTTTTTTTAGTTTCTTTTTTTTTTAAACGCGTTTTACAGTTGGACTCAATCTAAGGCACTCAAAACTTATAATATAAAAAAAAAACGGATTACACTCCGGGAGTGCCGGCAGAAGTGAAAACTTGAATATTAATGTTGTGCATTTTTGATATTTTGGAATGGTTAGGGAATCATTTTGCACGAATTGGTTTAATTATCAGTATATAAAAGTACTATAATTTATGTGGTAAAATACAATGTTCATTTTTTGCGCTATCGTACACAAACATGACAATTTATATTACATTAAAAATTCAACACTTCAGCCCCCGTATTCACAAACGCTCGGTTTCGATTTCGATTCGATAAGTCGTATGTCTATCTTGTTTTGGCATTACGAAAGCGAGCGAGATAGACATACGACTTTCCGAATCAAAATCGAAACCGAGCGTTTGTGAATAATGGGCCAGAACTATTACAATCCGTCTTACGAATTTTACCTCTTTGGAGAAACCGAAGGTTTGTTTGTGCATGAGATAATTATCCAGTTTTGGAAACCCAAACTCAATGATAAATGTCATAAAGGTTCAAATTCCTTCGTAACCTAATGTCAATCCGACTTACGAATTTTCGATCAGGACACGTGATCTGACGCGAGTTCAACATTTTTCCCATCACAAAAGTGCACAACGCCGCAAAAGAAGTTTTCACTTCAAAAAAAACTTGTGAAAAAGTTGGAACTTTGAACCCCCAATATCTCCGTAACTGGAAAGTTGACAGGTATCATCATCATCATCATCAGCCTATAACGTTCCACTGCTGGGACACAGGCCTCATTTTTAGAGGGGGAGTGGGCTGTAATTCACCACGCGGGCCCAGTGCGGGTTGGTAGATGTCACATGTCTTCGAATTTTAAGTTCTAGGACATGCCGGTTTCCTCGCGATGTTTTCCTTCACCGTTTTTGAGGGCAGCGGTGATGAAAAAAAAACAAAGTAATGCGCCTGCCTGGGTTCGAACCCACGGTTTACTGTTCGTAAGTCGAGGCGGCCACCACTGGGCCACCGCTGCTCTCATAGTATTTTTAATCAATGTAATTACAGCCAGAAACACTATTTTAGCTTAGTCTCTGAGATGACTCGGCATCTGTGATGTCTCAACCATCTGGCGACGCTTAAATTGAATTAATCTAGTCTAAGTAGTACTTAAGAAGGCACGCCTAGAACATTCTTCTGAATGTAATGGAGTGTGAAATTATTTTATTTCTAGGTTTCATCCACTTTCAGGGCAATTCAGTAAGACCTTAATTATCTAAAAGCCTTGCTGTACTACCTATCCAAGTCCACTTGACTAAGACACTGCATGAATTTTGTTAAAATGAGGCTACGCTTTGACCGCGGGCCTGTGGACGGTGAGTAATGGGCTAGCTCACCGTCCGTCCGTCTTATGACGACAGGCCGTGTCGACGGCGGGATCGTGTTCCACGCGCGCCTCAAGGAGATGTCAGCAAATCGGAAGGGGTCCGAGAGGGCCGATGCCTGCTAGGGCTGCGGGACTGTTCGAAAGAGATACCGTGGCCCTGGAACACAAAGGGCTAAAAAGGAACATGGTTGGGTTTTAGTCAGTACAAGTCTGACACTCCCTTCCGCTCCGCCCAGAGCGGGAGTTTATTTGATGATTTCCCATCCGAAAAAAAAAGGCTACGCTTGACGCACTTACAAACGGTTAGGGGTCGCACAAATAATTAACTACATAACATCTCGCCTGTTATCCTGTATGGGTCAGGCAGAGGTGTAAGAAATAGTACACCCATATTTCGCCAGCTATGTTAAAGTCCCATGTAATATGGGGCGATCCTATTGCCATCAACCGGGCACAAATCCAGACTCTGTGGCTGTTACTGAGAAATTCCTGATGGAAAAACCCAATAATACTTTGTACAACCCGGGGGTCGAACCCGGGACCTCATGTTGAGCAGTCGCGCTTGCCACCACTACACAATGCCTATATTGTCCATAGGGGAAGACACACACACTCTGGTAACGGGATATTTACCATGTTTGTTTACTATTTGTTTTGAGTTCCCGATATTTCCGCGCTGTAGCAAGCGCAATGACTGACACCGTAAAAGTGCCGTAAAAAGTTTGCGAGCCGACGCAGTGAGTTTCGTGTGTCGGGAACAGAATCGAGTAGTGAGTGACAGTGGTAGTGGTACGGAGCGCAAAAATCTAACAAGAAAGAGGGTTAGACCGATTTGTCTGCTCATAAACACCCGCCTACAATAACTTCAGTTTATCCGTGACCATCCGTTCTGTATGGTGTCGGAGGTAAAGAATAGCACCAGCCCATACGTTCCCGTGGGTGTCGTAAGAGGCAACTAAGGGACTTGCCAGAGAATGGGCAGCAGCGTTCTCTGTGCTTTTGCAACAACCGTACTGCGATCGACAACCCGCCTATCAAGCGTGGCGATTATGGCACCCCCCCCCCCTTTTGGGGGAGGCCTATGTCCAGCAGTGGACGTCTTTCGGCTGAAATGATGATGATGATGATCCGTGACCATGGCGCTTGCGACAGTGCCGGCATATCGAGAACTCAAAACAAATAGTAAACATGGTAAATATCCCGTTTGCAGTTTTAGTGACCATGTCAGTTTAAAAACTTATAGTATAGAGGTTCACCAGTATAATCTCCACCTTATATTTAACATCCCTTTCATAATCTTCCAGGAATTCCTGGACATCCTCTCCCGCGTCGCACGCGGCTCGGTCCAGGAGAAACTGTCGTGGGTGTTCACGCTGTACGACGTGGATGGGGATGGCCGCATCTCCCGTGCCGAGATGTTGGCCGTAGTGCAGGCGATATACGAGCTGCTGGGGCGCGCTGCGGTGCCACCTGTGCACAGCACGGCTGCTAAAGATCATGTGGATCGGATATTTCATGTGAGTTATCATCTGCGTACCTACTGATGCGTGTCGCCGGTTCGATCCCCGTACGGAACTAATATTTGTATTGCCTACAGATAGTTATACCTGGTCTGGCTGTTTCTAAACGCTCAAGATAAACGAAAAATTCCT
Organism: Cerastis rubricosa; assembly: GCA_949152445.1. Classification (NCBI taxonomy): domain Eukaryota; kingdom Metazoa; phylum Arthropoda; class Insecta; order Lepidoptera; family Noctuidae; genus Cerastis; species Cerastis rubricosa. Next base: position 1,934,992 of record OX424551.1, read on the forward strand.
AGGGTGGGGCAAGTTTTAAAAAAACGGTCGCCGTCTTATCTAAGTCATCCAATTAGATGCAGCTGAATACCAATAGGTTACATGAAGCGACTGCCTATCTGACCTCCACATCCTAGTGGTTCTGCGTATTTTTAAGGGTCAAACGGGACCCTATTACTGAGACTTCGCTGTCCGTCCGTCCGTCCGTCCGTCTGTCACCAGGCTGTATCTCATGAACCGTGAATGTTAAAAATTTATTTGCACGATATAATTATTAAATTGTAATCTCCGCTTAAGAGCGTTTACACCTTACGGAATTTTATACAAACTTTCAAGTCATTGTTTTCCGAAACGACTGAACCGATTTTAATGAAATTTAATACGCATAAGCAGGATACATAGGTTTAAAAAGTTACAAAAATAAGATAATTTATAATCGGTCTAATTTAGCTGTAACACTATTTTTCAAAAATGTATTTTAGTAACTTTTTAGACATATGTATCCTGCTTATGCGTATTAAGTTTCATTTAAATCGATTCAGACACTTCGGAAAATAAGGACTTAAAAGATTGGACGAAATGCCGTAAGGTGTAACATTATTCGAAACTACTGATTTGGTCTCCATCACATAGTTCCAATGGACAGTCACCTTAACACTGTTTCTTATGTCTTACAAGCTGTATTCCTCTTTCCAGCTGATGGACACCAACTGCGACGGAGTGGTGACTCCTGACGAGCTCGCTCGCTGGTGCAGCCGCGACCCCGCGCTGCTGAACTCTCTAGAGACGATGGATACGGTCTTGTGATCTACGGGCCGCAGCGCCGAGCATAGGTCTGTATAAATACACGGTGGAGGGTACACCGACGCGAAAACGGGTATCAAGTACTCAGTTTAAATCATTCTGAACCTCCCATCATCATCACCTGCTTAGCCTTTTCCCAAACTATCTTGGGGTCGGCTTCCAGCCTAACCGGATGCAGCTGAGTACCAGTATTTTACATGAAGCGACTGCCTATCTGACCCCTACAACCCAGTTACTGGGTAATTTGATACCTTAAGACTGGTTGTCAGAACTACGTTTAAATGTTGTTAAATTGACTGACAGTGTCTCAAGACGAAAGTCTATGAGCAGTGTGTGTTGCCAGTGATTACATACGGGACCGAAACGTAGTCGCTCACAATGGGCCATATCAGAAGGCTTAAAGTCACCCAAAGGGCAATGGAGAGGGCTATGCTCGGAGTTTCCTTGCGTGATCGAATCAGAAATGAGGACATCCGCAAGAGAACCAAGGTTACCGACGTAGCCCGAAAAAGGGCAGAGCATATTGCTCGCAGAACGGATGGGCGATGGGGCCGAAAAGTTCTGTAATGGCGACCGCGAACCAGAAGACGATGCATTGGAAGGCCTCCCACTAGGTGGAACGATGACCTGGTGAAGGTTGCGGGGATCCGCTGGTTGCGAGTCGCACGGGACCGGTCAATTTGGTGACACTTGGGGGAGGGCTATGTCCAGCAGTGAACGTCTTTCGGCTGAAATTATGAAATTGACTGGTAGGTGTTTGTCTGAGCAAGCAGCGCCACCATGATATTTCAAGCAATGTTGGTGAACTAATACTCTAATCACATTAACAATGGCAATGGGCCGGCAACATTAGTTAGAAAGCCGCGCGCGCGCGCGCGTTGCGTTAGTTAGCTTAGTTGCCTGATAATAAAATGATTTATTGATTAGTCTTAGAACCGATGGCTGTCAGAGTAGACGTATTTTTAAATGGAAACCGGTAATCTAAGAGTATTAGGGTACAGCTTCAGGCAGGAGCGACGATCTCAAGAGGATGACTGGTAGCAGCTGGATGAATGTTGCCGAGAATCGAGCTGAATGGGGTGCAATTAAAGAGGCTTATGTCCAACGAAACATACTTATACGGATACTGTTAGCCTGGGTGATGACCCAGGCTAACAAGGCTGGAGAGAGGCCTTTGCCCAGCAGTGGGATGCCACTGCTGGGCAAAGGCCTCTCTCCATGACTCCCAGTTGTTTCAATCCAGGGCCAATGTGGACCACTGGTCGCTGGTTTTGTCCGGCTCGTCCAGCCATCTTCTACGAGGTCTGCCGCGACGCCTTCTGACCGTGTCAGGACTCCAGAAACTGGATAGATTGGCTCACAGGTCATTGGGCATGCGGCAGACGTGGCCAGTCCAGTTACACTTCAGCTTAGCGGCTTTTTGAGCAACGTCAGTTGCTTGTGGTTTGGAGCGCAGCGTGATCGGCTAGTTTCACTTTCTTTCTTGCACGCTAGAATGCTGAGCTCCATTGCATGTTGGCAGACCTTTAGTTTGAGAGCAGCGGTGGCCCAGAGGTGGCAGCCCTGACTTACAAGCAGTAAGCCCTGGGTTCAAACCCAGGAAGGGGCATTACTTTGTGTAATTTATTTCATCACGGCTGCCCTCAAAAATGGTGAAGGAAAACATCGTGAGGAAACCGGCATGTCCTAGACCTGAAAATTCGAAGACATGTGCCATCTACCAACCCGCACTGGGCCCGCGTGGTGGATTACAGCCCACTCCCTCTCATAGAGAGGAGGCCTGTGTCCCAGCAGTGGGAACATTATAGGCTGATAATGATAATGAATGATGAGACCTTTAGTTTGGACTTTTGAATGTTTGTCAAAGACCAAGTCTGGGATCCCTTAGTAAAAATTTGAACAATGCACATAACGAGAACTTAAAATCACTGAAAATCTTTTAGTAATAACTTTGCAACATTTCCAGGTCGGACTCGGCGCGTGCATCCTGCTCCACGGCCGCTGATAACTGTTCGCCGTCTCCCTCTGGCCTGCCGACCACTCACTCCATAACCTTCGCACCCCCTATTCAAATAGACAAGGACAGAACTAGCATCGAGAGCTACGCCCCACAACTACATCCTCACAAGGAGAGATCCATGTCTGAAAGCTTCGCTTCAGTTGAAACTCATGTTGACAGAGATAGAAGTATTGTGGAGAGTGAATGTGAGAGCGGGATAGATAGCGGTGTGGCTAGTTCGTCGACCAGTGGAGTGAAGAGTGTAGTTAGTAGTGGGATCGGAAGGAGTGAGGAAGATAAAGTTGTGGTGGAGAAGAAGATAGAGGAAAAGAAGAAGCAGCCGCCGCCTGTGCCTGCCAGAGTTATTGCTTGTGTGAGTATCATGACTATTGTTATTTCGTTTATATAACCGCTCTAACTCGCTCAAAATGTGTCACGTGACGCGCTCAAATGCTCCCGCTCCCGCTCTCATTTTTGCCGCGCGAGCGCCCCGTGCCACTTCCCATTTAAAGCTTATTTTCTCGTAAACTACTGCAGCTAGACCAAAACAAAAAATACGTGTGTATAGTTGAAACTATACAGAATCTTTATATGTTGAAACGAATTACAACAACTAGATATAAGTATTTCGTTAAAAAAAAACAAAAATTCAAAATTCAAATTACATGCTAATTAAGTCAAATAGTAGCCCACCGGCATAGGGAACAGGGTCCAACCTACCGGCGGTCAGGGCTCTAGAGAAAGCAATTTCCTAATAATACGAGCCGTGTTCAAGAGTACCGCTCTCTGAATCAAACCCTTGATACAGCTGCCTAACGAGAACCTCGTCAGGTTCGAGGTCGAGGCTCTTGGCTATTAAGCCATTTGCTGATACGACTATCGGCACAATGATCGCTGAGCTCACATCCCACATGATGACAACCTCGTGAGCCAAGTCTAGATACTTGATTTGCTTTCTCGGCTATCACGAGGTTCTCGTCATGCGGGACCATTATGTCAACGATGATCGATCCATCACCACTGTATCAGGCTTATTGGCTACAACAGTCCTGTCAGTGACGATAGGTCGATCCCAATACAACGAGATATAACCATCATCGAGAACTGGGTCCATTACAGTCATTCTTATTATATGTTTCAGATAACTGAAGAAACAGTCGCACGGAAAGTCAAGCGCAGACCACGAAGATCAAGCTCGCCGCAGCTGCCACGGTGAACAGCACCTTAAATCCATTGACTTAAGGTTTAATTACCTCTGAACGCTGTGCTTATGATACTATGCATTCCAATATGTACCTTACGCTAATTTTAAGTCGGATGAAATTCAAAGAAACGATAAATTGAATCGGACTCGCTGTAGCCAAAATTCTATTGTTTGAGACGATAAAGTTTTATTTTAAAGCACTGGACACTATTTGCTTTGTCATAAAACCATGTTTGTCAATAACTTAAACTAAATAACCGATATTCAAATTCTGTTTTGTGGGTATAGTTCTGTTCAAACTCTATGGCGGCTCGGAACATCTAACGTAAAGTGGCGCAGAGTTCAATTTTAGGTATCAGCGGGGCGCAAAAGACGCATCGTCTTGTGACTGTATAATGCGCAGACCGTCACTCGCAGCTAACTTCCGAGCCGCCACAAAGTTTGAACAGAACTATACTAAGATGCGACAATCCACTAAGTTTTTTTTTTCATTATTTTTCTTAAACGTTTTCGTCTCAGTTTACCAAGAAGAACGAATCATTTAAATAAAAGTGCTTTAATTTTCCTACAGGTAAATTATTTTTTATAGTCACAAACACAGTTATTTATTTCACTTTTCAGTCTCTTTTTAACATACTTAAATGACTAACATTACCTTGAGCAGGACTATAACATCATCAATAAAACAGGGTGTAAGAAACAGCCCTTCGCAAACTGACAGGGTGCATTCAGCTCCTTATTTTGGAGCATATTCCACCGGAATTTTTCTCAGGAAACCTTTTAGTCTCATTTACGCCGCACGACGCACCGCCTCTCCGTAATTGAGCACGAACATATTAAACTGACATCGTATTGCTGGTTTTATTTTATTTTAGCTGTATTATTTACATAAAAGGAGTGGTGCGTACACAGAATGTAATTTTACATTGAAATAAAGGCAAGAACTGAAAAATGTTAAGAAAAATTCAGTGAAATATGAATAAAAATAAGGATATGAATGCACTCAGTTTTCGGAAGGGTGTTCCTTACATCCTGTGTAGACGAAGCATTATTTAGACATAATTACAAAGATACATTTAAATATTAACTTTAAAGAAAAAAACTAAATCTTTCAAAAACAAACTTATGAAGTTATTGATACCTAAGTATTATTATCAATAACACTAGAAACAAGATATTTACCATGATTACTATTTGTCTGTAATATCGGAAACTCAAAACATAGTAAACGTGATAAATATCCGGTTTCCAATATTATTGATAATGTTAGTAACCATGTCAGTTTAAAAAATTATAAGTATTATTAATTTACTACACTATAATTAATGTGATGATGAATGATTACTTGATAGTACGCGTCGTATAAATCCATTAGAGTATATTTACCTAAAAAATACTTGAATCTATTTGTAGAATATTATATATATTTTTGGCTTTTACTTCTAAAGTTTCTGGATTACTGATTATTATAAAACTTAGATATAATAACACATGCTATTACCAAATTAGCTTTATAATGAATGGATGGAAAATACCGAGGCTGAAAGTTTACACGTGATTTTTAACCCCAACCAAAAAAAAGTCGTTTCCCAGCAATTACTTTTTGCGTAGAATTACGTTTGATGTACAGAATGCTTAGTTGACGGTTTAGAGGTATAAAGCACAGGGTGGATAGCTTTTCAACCCTTAGAGAAAAGGGAGGATCCTCCGACCAGACATGTGTTATGTCTGGTGGGCAACTGGCCGACAGATTTTTTATTTAAAAAAAAAACATTGCCCCACACTAGGAATTGCTCCTAGTTGTTGGTGTTGTTGTTGTTGTTGTTGTTGCTTGTTGTTTGTAAACGCACCCTCGATAGAGGGTGCGTTTACAAACATTTAAACTCACATACACAAACAGCCAGACTCGGAACAACTATCTGTAGGCCATACAAATATTTGTTCCGTGCGGGGATCGAACTCGCGACACGCAGCGCAGCAGTCGATCGCTCAGCCACTGCGCCAACCGTGTCGTAGCTTTTTTTTTTATGAATGGCATCTCGCAGTTCAACCTAGGAGGTTGTCGTCTGCTTAACCGGACTATAGTGTCGTAGCTGTTGTCGGGTTTCTCTATATACTCTTAAGTCGTATAAACTTTGCTAGCGAGATTCAGACCATAATAGTTCTTCAGTTTTATCATAGATGGCGCTGTAGTGCATTTTATTGTAAGTTGCTTTTTGTAGGTCGCTACAACGGCTTCGCGAAAAGTCCGTTTATACCTTCTATTTTATTTATTAGACCAAAGCTTCGCCACTTCACGGTGGCGTCAATGGCAGTATCGAGGGCTAAATACTTAAAAAGCCGTTACGGCAATTAAGACGATTTATTATAATCAGTAATCCAGATATTCTATTCTATATATAATGAAACGATGAGCAATACTCAGTATTATAACTATATTATTATATAAAATATACTATTTACTAGTTATATTAAATGTTCAACCTCGAATAAGCGCTGGTTTCTGCAAGCTTTCAACAAGTCACTCCGCTAGAATTCTGCTATCAACCTTTTATGATTGGTTGCTATATTGACAGTGGTGGATTTACCAGCAGGCTGAGTAGGCTGAAGCCTAGCGCGGCAGATTTTTGGGGCGGCTAATTTGGCGACAGTTTTTTTTTTCTGCCTCGTATAAATCAATATCGATTTCTGCATGGTGATTTTCTGATGTTTTACAGATAAAAGTCTGCAATAACTTTTGTGGATGACTTTCCCCTCTCACTTGTCATCGTACATTCGGTGTAGCAAATTTCCATAGTCTAGAGTAAAACAGGTAGTTCGCCGTCTCTAGGTCATGAAAATTGTAGAGGCAAGAGCGGCAAAAACTTTACAACCTACCATGAAAAATTGTAAATCTGCCACTGTATATTGAACAACCAATTATAAGTCGGTTTGAACTCAAGCAGGTTGTTCAGAATTATCATGATGAGCCCATAATTTTCCACTGCTGGGACACAAGGGTCGTCTCTATGAGAGGGAGTGGGCAAATCCACCACGCGGGCCCAGTGCGGGTAGGAACAGCTGATGATAATTCACCACTGCTAAAAGCAGTGATAGCCTAGTGGCGTGACCAACAGACTGCCAAGTCATGGGTATCCAGTTCGAACCCAAGACACGCACCTCTGATTTTTCGGATTCATGTGCGTATTGTATTGGTAATTATCATTTGCGTCGGTGAAGGAAAACATCGTGAGGAAACCAGCATGCCTGAGAGATATTTCTCGACGGCATGTAAAGCCAAGTCAGAGGCCCATGGACGACATAAGAACTCGGACACCAGGGCACTAGGTACTAACCGCACGATAAAGAAGCTGGCCGCATTATTTTAAATCTGCTGACCATGTTGATCAGCAGATTTAAAATAAACTTGTTAAAGCTTACAGAAACTAAGTTACAAAGGAAGCTCGCGCACTACGCGGCCAGGACTACGACTTGTCGCTTGACCGACCGCCATCTTTAATTCGAATTCTTAAAATTAAAGAATCAGAATTAATTTCCGATTCTGAAACTTACCGACTATAAACTCCGACAAACGTTTCTCTGACGAATGAGCCGCCGACAAAATGTCTCGTTTATGAGTTATTCGATGATGGAGCCTTTCAGCTCATAAACTTAATCTTACCTCAAAAAGATTGAGCGCTATTCAAATTTAATTATACAGAGTGTAACGGAAAGGGTATATAAATAATTAAGGGTGTGCTACAGACCATCAAAGTGAACATGTTTCTCCATCGGAAAAATATCGTAATAGCGAAAAAAATATCAGCGTCCCACACATTTGGGTCGAATGAATGTTGAATTTTGTATGGGGCAGCAGATAATTTTTTCGCTATTACGACATTTTTTACACCCTGTATAATGAATGCATGCTGAAAAATATTTATTTTTGAAGCTACCAACGGTTCGACGACAAATCGATTCATGCACGAGCGATTCGTCGACAGAACGAATAATTCATGAGTGAATCGACGACAGAATCTTTCACCAAAGATGTATTCGTCGACAAACCTTTTTGGCATGATTTGACACTACTAGTGACTGCATGTGCAATTGAATTTCCTTCTACTTAATTGTTTTTTTTGTGGTTCTGTGTTGAACAACTGATAAACTCGACTTGATTCAATCATTTTTTTTAAGAAAACTTTTATGATATTTAAATTATTTCTTAACTGTTTTTACAACTTTATTTTCTTTTCTTTCATTGTTCTATATGGCTATTTTGGCTGGAATAAAACACTTTTTTTTTTTAATAAACGAAGCATTCTCTTGGCGGCTCTTACGGCAGAGAAACGTTTGTCGGAGGTAAGTTTCCGAATCGAACAAAACTGGTCGGACAATCGGTCGTACGACCAAACTTTCTTCATGGACGAAGCTCCTGCGGTTAAAAGTCATGGTTGGAGCCCCGTAGTGCGTGAGGTCCCCAAGAGTGATACGACCTTGTCACCTTATACTATTATACTCCTTCTCTTACCTATAATAAATTAATGGACCTCAAATAGTTAGTAAAATATTATGTCTACACCAATGTTGTAAAAATATCTTAAGTTAAGGCATGAGTCCTGCGGCTTGGATTTGGATGGGTTACCGAAGGGCCGTCTTACACCCGTATCTACAGTCAAGTTAAAGTAATTCCTTGAGCTTAATTAAATACTTTTTCATTATTCTCTTGCCCTTATCCCAATTTATTTGGGGTCGGCGCAGCATGTCTTCTTCTTCCATACTTCTCTATTACTTGTCATCTCATGAGACACCTCCTTTCTTGCCATATCATCCTTCACACAGTCCATCCATCGTTTCTTTGGACTTCCTCTACTCCTATACCCATCCACATTCATACTCAAAACTTTCCTCACAACGTTTTCCTCATTCCTCCGCATCACATGCCCATACCACGACAATCGATTACCACACATCTTTTCAGTCACCGGCGCCACTTTCAGACTTCCTTTTATGTTCTCATTAGCTTAATTAATTAATTATGCAAACATTTTTATTCAATAGAGAATTTAAAAGAAGTATGAACCGTCAAAGAAAGCAACGCAAAGAATTCTAACTTTTGACAGTGCCAATTTCAAGCAATTAGTAAACTACATAATAAAAACAGAGACAGTCATAAGGTGGCCTACCATGACGTCTTAAAACATTATTGTTTTACTCCTTTTCCATTGTGGGAAAGAGATGGCGCTAGACATCCTGTATAGCTCCGTCTCTTTCCCACACTGGAATAAGAGTAAAACAATACTGCTTTAAGACGTCATGGTAGGCCAGCAGGAATGCTGACAGAAGTGAAAACTACAAACAATGGAATTACTTGTTCCTTTTTTAATCATTCGAATCTAAGAGCTCGTGGCCAAATAATAACAGTCACACGGGTCGATCTTTAAGGTTACCCCGTGCTTGCCGAGGTTGGCCCGTGAACAGGTGACCATAATTACATACCGAGTTTCCTCCTTTCCTCGGAAAGCGCCTTAAGCTGTTGATCCCGGCTGTCATTTGTAGATCTTTGACAGTTGTTACGAGTAGTCAGAAGCCAAAAGTCTGACATCTAGTCTTACCAAGGAGTATCGTATTACCCAGTTACTGGGTTGTGGGCAGTCGCTTCATGTAAAATATTGGTACTCAGGTTCGCCCGTGAACAGGTGACCATAATTACATACCGAGTTTCCTCCTTTCCTCGGAAAGCGCCTTAAGCTGTTGATCCCGGCTGTCATTTGTAGATCTTTGACAGTTGTTACGAGTAGTCAGAAGCCAAAAGTCTGACATCTAGTCTTACCAAGGAGTATCGTATTACCCAGTTACTGGGTTGTGGGCAGTCGCTTCATGTAAAATATTGGTACTCAGCTGTATCCGGTTAGACTGGAAGCCGACCCCAAGATAGTTTGAGAAAAGGCTAGGCAGACGATGTCGTTAACCTGGCGTTATACATCACGAGCATGTCGAGGTCATCGGTGACGCAACCCCATAGATTTCACCCCTACCGAAAATCGTTCAACGCGGCTGAAGAAGTTTTCACTTCAAAAATCGTATCTTAAAAATGACTTTTACTAAGTAAACACTTTGACTTGTTTGTGGATACGAGTGGTCTAGGCCGTAGATGAAATTAATGAGTGGTCCATTGATTCTAGAGGTCCAAATCATGACCATGTTTACTGGGCAGGGTTCCATGTTTGTAAAATGCAGGCTCTTAAAGCTTTCTCTCTTATTACTGACTAATTAACAGACTTTTTAATAAACTTACTTTTAGTGGCCATTCAGTATTAGCTTCTTCATAACAATTTGTACAGCACTTTCTGAAATTAATCTATTTCTGCTACATGCATATTACACAAGTATGTCTATCTTGGCCATATGCTTCCATTTGGCAAAGAGCATCAACAAAAGGAGATATCCCGAAGAACACAGCTTGGGCGAACCGCGTTTAGCAAATTGGACGTCATTTTGAATTCAGCCAAAATTCCGCAATTTCTAAAGACCCGCCTCTATAACCAGTGCGTTCAGCCCACGATGACGTACGGTGCTGAAACATGGACGCTCACACAGGAGCCTGTGTGCAGACTGAGACTTGCACAAAGAGCCATGGAGCGTTCCATGCTCAGCATAAAGCTGAAAGATCCGAGTTCCTAACCTCGAAATACGGAAACCAAATGGACTTCGGCAGAACACCTAGCAAGGCGCAGGGATGACAGGTGGACTAAAGCTATCATCGAATGGCGTCCAAGAACGGGCAAAACTAATGTGGGTCGTCCAACGGCGAGATGGGCAGACGAAATAGTTGCCACCGGGGGAATAACCTGGAAGAAACTGTCACAGGACCGTGGAGATTGGCACAAGAAAAGGGAGCCGTATACCCAGCAGTGGGCTGTGGAAGATAATGATGATGACTGCCTATATGACCGCCACAACCAAGTTACTGTTACTGTTAACCTGTGCCATCTAACTGCTGGGCAAAGGCTGATTTCGAAATCCTTCGATCCAGGGCCAATGTGGACCACTGGTCGTTGGATCTGTCCAGCTCGTCCCGCCATCTCCTGCGAGGTCTACCGCGTCGTATTTGGAACCGGGTAATACGATACCCTCTAGTAAGACATATTTACTCCTAGCTGTCCCGAGCAACTTCGTCTGCGACACATGTTTCCACGTTCTCGCAATATTTTTCATTGCTGCTCCGCTCGTATACAGCGCCATGTATTGAATACTTACTCAATCCAGTCAACAGAACCGCCATCTGTTAGAATCGTTTGGAGCTAACAGATAATTGGGACTTAATTTGCAATTAAATAATATTGCGACTATAAATTGAGATGTAAGATGTATCTTTCGAGTTGGATCAAACTGCACACGGTGTGCAAATTTGATTACAATCGGTTATAGTAGTTTAGGAGTCCATTCCCGACAAACAACGTGACGCGTAATTTATATATATAAAGATAAGTATCACAAATAAAATCTCTTCAAAATGCTAAAGTATATTTACATTCGCTAGTTTAATAATATTGTTCTTCCAAATCTAGTGCATTATATTAGCTGATAACTTCGGTAGCTTACAGCTAGACTTACTTCTCCATTGTTATCTATCTCGCACTTACAGATTCTTCTATTTTAAGCTCATGAGCGAAAGAGACCTCTATTTGGAGTGCGTGACCAATTATATTGTACGGTGGAACGATCATTTATCTGACTTTTTGTCTGCCTTTTTCCAACTATGTTGGGGTCGGCTTCCAGTCTAACCGGATGCAGCTGAATACACTAGTAATTTACATGGAGCCACTGTCTATCTGATCTCCACTGCCCAGTTGTGCAGCAGTGCTCAATAGGCTTGCTCCCTATTACATGGGACTTAAACAGAACTGGCGAAATGTGGGTGTACTCTTAGGTACCTCTGCCTGACTCTTCTGGGATTAGAGGCTTGATGTTATGTTACGTATCTGCTACATATTGAGAGCAGCGGTGGCTCAATAGTGGCAGCCCGGACTTACGAGGAGTAAGCCGTAGGTTCGAACCCAGGCAGGCGCATAACTTTGTGTAATTTATTTCATCACCGCTGCCCTCAAAAACGGTCAAGGAAAACATCGTGAGGAAACCGGCATGTCCTAGAACTAAAAATTCGAAGACATGTGACATCTACAAACCCTCACTGGGCCCGCGTCGTCGATTACAGCTGACTCCCTCTCATAGAGAGGAGGCCTGTGTCCCAGCAGTGGGAACATTATAGGCTGATGTTGATGATGACGTATTGGTCGTAATAAATGATCGTTCACCCAAAACTTGTGGGACACAGTTAAGGCAATACTATAATAGTAGAAAGTAGTTAAATATATTTACTCTACGCTCGTTGAATCTAAAGTTACCTATATATTTTCAATCTCGTTAATGATAATGACCATTTTCATGGGCCTTACTTATCTAATTAGTAATGGTAGTCATAAGAATTTAAGATGTTATGCTCCACTCAAATATTTCTCACTGAAAACCGGAAAGCCAATCACCCGTATTGAAATACGATTAAAATAGTTGCAAGCTCATCTCGCGATAAATTTTAAACAACAAAACATAAACCAAAAGTATTATTGCCAGATTGAGCCTATGACATTAGATTAAGCATGGTCTCAAAAACGTGACAATGACTTATATTTATGGAGGAGCTCGTGGCTATATAATAACAGCCGCACGGATCGATCTATAACGTTAAGCCGTGCTTGCAGAGGTTGGTCCGTGGATGAGTGACCATAACAACATACCGAGTTTCCTCCGGGCCTCGGAAAGCACGTAATGCCGTTGGTCCCGGCTGTCATTTGTAGATCTTTGACAGTCGTTACGAGTAGTCAGAAGCCAAAAAGTCTGACATCCAGTCTTAGCAAGGGGTATCGTATCACCCAGTTACTCGATTGTGAAGGTCAGATAAGCAGTCGCTTCATGTAAAATACTGGTACTCAGGAGCATCTGGTATGACTGGAAGCCGACCCCAAGATAATTTGGGAAAAGGCTAGGCAGATGATGATGGCAGATGATGATTGGACCAAGATCCCATGACCACCAGACATTAATATACTTCAAAAGTATCTGGCGGGGTTTTACCACCACACAAAGTGTCTGGCAGTGGAGGAGATGAAGTATGATACTAGCCCATCAGTCGAGGACCAAAATCCCATGACCACCAGATATTAACATATTTCAAAAGTGTCTGGCACGCGTTTTCCACCACACAAAGTGTTTGGCAGGTTTTTAAGGTGCGTGTGAATCATTACACTATCTCTTGTGTAATAGCAAAAAATCATGCTTTAATGCTACAAAACGTGAATTTTTACATAACTTAACACTTGCGGGCCTACCATGACGTCTTAAAGCAGGATTATTTTACTCTTATTCCAGTGTGGGAAAGAGACGGAGCTATACAGGATCTCTAGCGCCATCTCTTTCCCACACTGGAAAAGGAGCAAAACAATGTTTTAAGACGTCATGGTGGGCCATCTGGTCTACCACTAGGTGTTAAGTTCTATAGGTTATCTCTCAAGATATTTTTGTGAAGTGGAGCAAGTAACAATACATTTAATAAACGTTTGGATACATGGACCAAGCAATGGCAATGACAGATAACCTGACAAACAAATGGACCGTACAGCTAACGTTAAGAGGGTACAGGGCTTGCGGGGTATTTGAAATTATGTAGAAACTACATTTATTCTCGTCGCGCTCTTATTGCCTGCCCACGGAAAGTACGATAGGGACTGCTGCAGCACTTACCGATTATGACACATTTTTTTTTACGAGATCGATGTTTCGTATTCCCTTTTTTTTCTCCTCGAAAACTGGGCCGATTCAATTATTTTAGACATCAAAATTTTAAGAAAGAGTATTTCTAGGTATCAATTGATTTATGTTAAAAACTTTTCGAAATTGTCTGATAGTCTTCTCATCACGACGATAAATATGGGTTTATTCATGTAATATTCGGTGACATTTTTTTTTTACTCAATATGTGCTGTAAAAAGGAAAATGATAGGGACTTGTCTACAGCAGAACTTGACTTTGTGAAATGTTTGCTTTAGAGGTTTTATTCAAGAAGAAAAACGGGAATACATTTGTACGAAGAATCGCAGCCCCTGGTGTCCATACGTCTTAAAACATTATTGTTTTACTCCTTTTTCAGTGTAGGAAAGAGATGGCGCTAGACATCCTGTATAACTCCGTCTCTTTACCACACTGGAATAAGAGTAAAACAATACTGCTTTAAGACGTCATATTAACCCCCCTGTTCCCTCTTAAGAACGTCTCGTGTATTTCCGATGAAGCAGAGCCTTCGTCTAGCGCAGTTAGGTAAACCCCTGTCAGGAATTCTACTAAACCAGAAAGATGCATGTATCCGAACGAACTTAATTTTAAGAGTTTAAATCTTCGACCAATTACGTCTCTTGTATGTTTGTGGTGTATGTGATTAACTGTCTGTGTACTTATATTCTGGGATTTATATTACCAATACTTTACTAATTACTAAACCTTTTTTTAGCGTGTTTGTTAGTGATTCTAAGATTTCTACAAAAAAATCTGTTTTGACGTGACAACGTCTGTTAAATCGATGAACGCCGGCTGCACGCACGAAAAAGGATGACTCATTGTAACGTAACGCTCATTGTATGAGCGAGGGCGCTGCACGAGCGAGCGAAAGACACGATCGGCTTATGCGTTCGGCTTGCTATTCATAAAAGTATGCAATCATTTCTTCAATGTTTTGTTATGACGTTGTCACGTTAAACTATCGTCCGTAAACCGACTTTACAGACAACCAATTTTTTAATCATAATTTATTTGTTTACATAAAAAATCACATCTTATGTTTGATGATCAGAGCGATTTGTTATGCCAGAAGGCGTACAAATATGGTGTGCAAATCTAGCTGAGGATTGCAAATTATTTTATTAACCCCCGACCAAAAAAGAGGGGTGTTATAAGTTTGACGTGTGTATCTGTGTATCTGTGTATCTGTGTATCTGTGTATCTGTGTGTCTGTCTGTGGCATCGTAGCTCCTAAACGGATGAACCGATTTGGATAAAAGTGGTGTCGTTTGAAAGGTATTTTAATCGAGAGTGTTCTTAGCTATGTTTCATGAAAATCTGCTCAGCCGTTTGAAGATCATCACCTCTTTTCTAGTTGATGTAGGGATTTAAAAAAAATCACATTTAGTCTATTTGAAATTTGAAATGTTGTCGCTTGTCACCATTGTCACTTGGCATTGCTGAGGGGGGGGGGTGCACCCCCTCCCCCCAAAATTTATATTTTGTTTAATTTATATCTTTCCTTGGTTTCGTTAACCAGGAGTAGGACAGTCAAGGCTAGGAAAAAATAAAATAAGTTTAAAAAGCATGAAAAAAAATTAAATTAAAAATTTAAAAAACCCCCGACACAAAAAAACCTCTAAAAAGCCAAAAATAAATTAATCCAAGCGTCGTAGCGTCGGGGGACCGCTAAGAAGACCGCTTAGTACAAGCACAGAACAAAGCGGACCCCCGACGCTACGACGCTTGGATTAATTTATTTTTGGCTTTTTAGAGGTTTTTTTGTGTCGGGGGTTTTTTAAATTTTTAATTTAATTTTTTTTTTAGTAATTATTGGTTTTTACTAGTGAGAAGTTGTAATTCCTCTGTGTTATATATGCAATTGTTATCCATCTGTTAAAAAACTGTTGTTTCTCCTATTTATAAATAAATATATATAAAATGTTTATTTTATTAATATATAACTATTTTCATGTAACATATGTTCTTGTTGTACTCACGGCGACTCATCAACATATACTATTCCAGTATAACATACCCTCACTTTGAATAAAATTTATAGATTTCCAATACAAAGAGAGATCTGCACAAACTGGTTTTGTATAACTTGACTAGTAGCCATGCGTACTCATTACTACAGTAAGTATTATGCCTGTATTTAACACTTTGTCTGAACCAGCAATACAAGTCACGACAGTTTATAAATATTGTTTTATTTACTCTCCTAAGTTAGAAGAGCTCGTGGCTAAATAATAACAGCCGCACGGGTCGATCTAAGACGTTAAACCGTGCTTGCTGAGGTTGGTCCGCGGATGGGTGACCACCCATTACATATTGAGTTTCCCCCGTGCTGCGACTGCATCGTTGGTCTTGCTGAGCACGGAATCCAAAGTCAAACTCAAAGCATTTATTTCAATTAGACCATTACAGGCACTTATGAAAGTCAAAAAACGCGAAAGCGACGCGAAGCTACAGTCCCAGTCATAAAACATAATAACTTGTGAAAGTACTGTAGTTGCCCATTCCAAAGCGTAGATCTCTATGGAGAAGAATGGGCAAGAAACTCCATGTACACTCTTTTAAATCAAAATGTGTTACAAAATCTTGGTAAAATTATTCGTGTTGAGAATTACTGATGGGTGACCATAATTACATACCGAGTTTCCCCCGTGCCTCGGAAAGCACGTTAAGCTGTTGGTCCCGGCTGTCATTTGTAGATCTTTGACAGTCGTTGAGAGTAGTCAGAAGCCAAAAGTCTAACATCTAGTCTTACCAAGGGGTATCGTATTATCCAGTTACCGGGTTATGAAGGTCAGATAGGCGGTCGCTTCATGTAAAATACTGGTACTCAGCTGCATCCGGATAGACTGGAAGCCGACCTCAAGATAGTTTGGGAAAAGGCTAGGCAGATGATTACTTCTCTAAGTGTTAGACATAACATCACGTTTGCAAGCGATAGGCAGAGGTACACTTATTAGTTTGTTTATTTGTTATATTTGCGATGTCATGACTCTAGTCTAGGTCAGAGATGACATAGTCAAAGTCGACGATGGTACGACCTTACCCAGAAGAAGCCTATTCACTATAACTTTATTTATTTATTAGGTACACCAACAGCAATACATACGATGATTTACAGAAAAAAAAAAAAAAGCGCTGGTATGTATGCCTATTATACGGGGTGTAAATCACCTTATCACGAAGCCTATTCTGTACATTACACTAAGTAACTTTACGCAAAAATTATTTTTTTTTTGGGGGGCGTAAAATCATGTTTTGTGGTAGAACTCAATGTAACGCACTCAAAACATTGTGCTGATGGACGGATTGAATAGTACGGGGGTCGTGGAGGTGTTTAAAGTAAAACTTGTCAAAAAGTTGGAACTTTGACCCCTAATATCTCCGTAACTAGAAGGTTCCCAGGTATGGTGTAGAACAAAAAAATGATCGCAATGGCAGGGAGAACCAGTGCCTTTCGGCTTCTTTAAGAGGTTTTTTACACCCTTAAGGTAAACGCAGCATTCACCATTAGTAACAACAACATAAAATTTTAGAATATTTATAATAAATCATACAATTTGAAAATAATATTAATTTTACATGAAAACTAAAAAGAAGAGATTAGGGTAGTAAGCGTTCGGAAACACAGACGCAGGCAGAGAGTTCCACTCCTTTGCTGTGAGCATTACGAAAGACGTTTGAAAACGCTTAATACACCTACATTTCGCAAAATATGTTCCACCGGGCACAAATCCAGACACCGTGCCTGCTACTGAGTAATTACCAGAGGTCGGAATTAGGTAGAGTTATTTTTGTACTTGCATCGAAATGTTGATATTAATATGGATCTTCCCTTGCGTGTGCGCATTGCAATTTTGCAACTCCCGACATCCAATGTCGGATGGTTTAAATTGTGTAAAAGTAAATAACTTTTTTATTTAATAAATCACGGGACTTTTCTGCTCTTTAAAATTAATCTCGTGATTTTAGGCATATCCACTTTATTCTTTCGCTGTATGAAATCAGTGTAAGTATACAAATAACTCTACCTAATTCCGACCTCTGGTAATTACTAATGGCAAAACACCATAAGTGCAGCCTTTGGGTCAACTTCACTCAGCGGACATACAGCGACCTACGCGTTCAGTATACCAATGCACTGAGAGTGCTGCTGCGGCTGCCGTGGCGTAGTAGTGCGTCAGGGATGTTTGCAGATAATAACATTGATGGTTTTGCCGCAATTATTAGGAATAGGTGTGCATCCCTGATGACTCGTGTTCGCGGCAGCTCCAACAGTATTCTCAGTGTATTCGCAGATCGGTGGAATTCCCCAATGATGCGGAGGTGGATGCGGCTCCACGCTGAATTTTAATTGTGTATTTTTCATATGTCTGTAACCTACTAACACTAGAATTTAAGTATAATTGTTACCAACCCTATGGACTCCAGTCTGAAATCAAAAAAAAAACTATTCTATTCTAAAACCCAATGAGAATTTGGTCGGAACGGGAATTGAACCCAAGACTCATGGTCAGCAGTAGCGTCAGCGACCACCAGACGAGATCATCATCATCATCAGCCTATAATGTTCCCACTGCTGGGACACAGGCCTCCTCTCTATGAGATGGAGTGGGCTGTAATCCACCACGCGGGCCTAGTGCGGGTTTGTAGATGTCACATGTCTTCGAATTTTTAGTTCTAGGACATGTCGGTTTCCTCACGATGTTTTCCTTCACAGTTTTTGAGGGCAGCGGTGATTAAAAAAAAATCACAAAGTAATGCGCCTGGGTTCGAACCTACGGCTAACCAGACGAGATAGTCGAAAACTATTAATATGAGCAAAATTTTAATTCCTGTTTATCTAAAGTAATACAGGCAAAGCAACCAGACAAAACTTGTATAAAAATACACGATTATTCACCGTAACGAATAAAATTATAGTAATCAAAGTTTTTCCGCAAAATCCTTTTATTTCTATGAATATTTTTTTTTTACTTTTATGTGATAATCGTCGAGTGTGCTACATTGAAATATAAATACTGAGTAAGTTTCTTTTTAGCTCACAGCTAAATATTAACAGCCGCACGGGTCGATCTTTAACGTTAAGCCGTGCTCCCCGAGGTTGGTCCGTGGATGGGTGACCATTTACATACCGAGTTTCCTCCGTGGCTCGGAAAGCACGTTAAGCCGTTAGTCCCGGCTGTCATTTGTAGCCAATGGCCTAATTGCCAAGAGCCTCGACCAACATCTGATGAGGCTCCCGTTAGGCAGCTGGATCAAGGGCTTGATTCAGAAAGCGGTACTCCTGGACACGGCTCGTATTGTTAGGAGGTTCCTTTCTCTGGAGTCCTGACCTTGTTTCTTGTTCACGATACCGGTGGGCTACTCATTTCAGCCCAAAAGACGTCCACTGCTGGACATAGGCCTCCCCCAGGTGTCACCACATTGATATTTTGGGGGGTTTTGCCATAATGGCCACGCCTGGCAGGCGGGTTGGCGATTGCAGTACGGTTTTTACAAAAGGACAGAGAACGCTGCTGCCCATTCTCTGGAAAGTCCTTGAGTCGCCTCTTACGACACCCACGGGAATATATGGGATGGTGCTATTCTTTACGACACCATTCAGAGCAAGCCCGGTGGGCTACTATTTTTTTAATATTTAAAAGTTTATTCAATTGTTTTATAAGGAATATTTAAAGATGTATCTAATTTGTATATATAAATAAATAAAGGATCATATTCATAGATGTGATTAATGGTGATATTTTCAGAAAACCTCAGGTATATAAATCAAATAATGTACGTCATGCGAGTATGTATAAAATAAAGCGTAATTGAAAAGGTGGTGACATCAATACATAAACATTTCTATTTATTTTCGCGCCGCTTCTTATGTGAAGCGAATACCATGAACTTGTTAAACGAGTTATTTATTTTATATAATAAATATACAGTTTAATTTCCACATTGCTGTTTGTCTGTGTACTAATGATTTCTTTTCTTTGATTGGAATTTCATTTTCATTTGCATCATTATTTTATTCCATATTTATCATTTACCTACAACCATTCGACGCCGGTTGGCACAGTAGTTGAGCGATCGACTGCTGCGCTGCGTGTCGCGGGTTCGATCCCCGCACGAAACAAATATTTGTATGGCCTACGGTTAGTTGTTCCGGGTCTGGCTGTTTGTGTATGTGAGTTTAAATATTTGTAAACGCACCCACGATACAGGGGAATTCCTAGTGTGGGGCAACGTTTTAAAAACCTGAAATCCAGTCGCGGCACAAACCTAGTCTCCCCCGCACCCAACTGATTAAAAATGATTAGTAGTAATCGTGTTATTTACGGAGGTGCTGATTAATTAAACGTAATCCGACATGCGCACGTATGTACACATACACATGTTATGTACTATCACGCTTCAAAATGTAAGGGTAAGCTGAGATGCTATGAAAGATATCCTTACTTCCCTTTTAGAGCAGTTCATTTCTAGTGATGGGTCTTCGGTGGAAGATGATGCAGCAACAGTAGAAGATGCGACTGCTACCGTAGAACACAAAAAAGCGAATATCGAAGACGCAACTATAGAAGCAGACGAGACGGTAGAACCTAGAGCTGACACTATAGAAGATGCCGGAGCCACTGTCGAAAAAGTTTCAGCAACAGTTGAAGAAAGAGCATATGCATTTCCTTTTTAGAGCAGTTTTTTTTGTTCCACAAACTTCCCGCTCTTTGACCTCCAATGTTATCTTTACTCTCCCAAAATATACAGTGAAGGTGGACTATAAGCTATATAATAAGGATTTGCTGTTTCGCCCGTGTTTTGTCGCGGAGGAGATCGTGGCTAAATAATTACAGCCGCACGGGTCGATCTTTAAGGTTAAACCGTGCTTGCCTAGGTTGGTCCATGGATGGGTGACCATAATTACATACCGAGTTTCCTCCGTGCCTCGGAAAGCACGTTAAGCCGTTGGTCCCGGCTGTCATTTGTAGATCTTTGACAGTCGGTACGAGTAGTCAATCATCCAGTCTTACTAAGCGGTATCGTATTACCCAGTTACTGGGTTGTGGAGGTCAGATAGGCAGTCGCTTCATGTAAAATACTGGTACTCAGCTGTATCCGGTAAGACTGGAAGTCTGAAAGTGTCTAGGGATCAAGCATTTTTATGCGGATTTCTTGAGATTGAGATGTGGCTTTGTAATAAATTTATGATTTTATAAATTTATATGGATCCTTTTTGGTGCATTTCATAATTTGAATCAGGAACTGTGAATCAAATTCGAGTAAAAGATGAAAATCAGCTGTCAATATTTTCCCTATAAAAACATACAACGCATTGAAGACATTATTAGTGCTACTGTTTCCCTACTACTGATTAAAACCAACGTTATTATGGAGCGGCGACGTCATTTAAGCAGGGAAGAAATGCTCAGAGCCGTGGGAATGATAGAAGCTGGTTCCTGGCAACGTACTGTGGCTTTAGCTCTGAATACAAGTCAGAGTGTTATCAGTCGACTTTGGACACGTTACCGAAGCACTGGTACCGTGGCTGAGCGCCATGGAGGACGGTATCGCTGCACCACACGGAGACAAGACCGATACATTCAAATCTTAACTCGAAGAGCTCCAACAATAACCGCCATGATGTTAGCCGTGAGGCTTCATCACTCTTCAGGGAACTTAATTAGCGACCAAACAGTCAGAAACCGCTTGCATGAAGTGAACCTTCATTCCCGAAGACCGCTACGGGTACCACCTATAGCAATGCACAATCGTAGGATTCGATATCAATGGGCTCTTGAACACAGAAATTGGGCAGAAGAACAATGGCGTTTCGTGTGCTTTTCTGATGAGTCTCGTTTTGGTATGAGACCGGATACAAGACGTATACGACACTGGAGAACCCCTGGACGCCAACAGCGATTAAAATCCTGCCAGGAAGTCCATCCTTATAGTGGTGGAACCATCATGGTATGGGCGGGTATTTGGATCGGCGGAAGAACTGAGTTGATTTGGATCAGAGGCAACCTCAACGCTCAAATTTATGCTGAGATGATTGTATCAGACGTCATCGTTCCTCTACAAGTGCAAATCGGTCCCTTATTTCAGTTAATGCATGATAATGCACGACCGCACACCGCAAGAGTTGTAAGACAGACTCTCGCCGCAGCTAACATCAATGTCCTGCCCTGGCCTGCTCAGTCGCCAGACTTGAACCCGATTGAGCATGCATGGGATATGCTACAGAGAAGAGCTCTGCCGAATATGGAGGGTATCCAGTCGCAAGAAGACCTTTTTTTGTTGTTGCAACGAACATGGGCGGCCATTCCACAGCGTGATTTGGATGAACTCATTTTGAGTATGCCAAACCGATGTTCTTGTGTTGTTAGTGTTCGCGGTAGAAACACGGATTATTAATTGTTTAAGTTACCCAATAAAATTTTAAAGAAAACTGTTATTTCAGTCTTTTTTTCGAACTTTAATGTTAGTGGTTCAAATGTCAAAAATCCCTTTATTAGAAAATGGCAAATTTCTTTATTAATGCAAAGGTGACTTGGTTTATCGTTACTGTGACAAACGAAAACACTTTATTTGATGAATCCTTAAAGAAAATTTTAATTAATATCAATCAGGAGAAAAGTTATTGCAAAAATATATGTTGATCCCTAGACACTTTTGATGTGTGTATTTTACTCAGAAACTACTAACATTATATCAACGAAAATTCTTGTAACACAGAAATATGTAGATAGGTTCATAAGGGCTCCTATATTCCTACACATATTTATGACAGTAAACATGTCCCGTAAACAGCTTGGAAATAATAACATCTCTTTATCAACACCGACGACATGAAACGCAGTAGTCGGGCACGGGGTCCAAGCTCATGGTAATAGCTCCAAAAAAGGAATCTCCTCATTATGTATAAAAAAGAACAACATTCAAGAACAGGTACTTGGTATAACCCTTAGACCCTCAAATCCGCGCTTTTATAAACACCATTTCGGTTTGGTGAGAGGATGAGTGAAGTGGACGGTGAGTAATGGGCTAGCTCACCGTCCGTCCGTCGGATGACGATAGGCCGTGTCGACGGCGCGTTCGTATTCCACGCGCGCCTCAAGGAGATTTCAGCAAGTCGGAAGAAGTCCGAAAGGGCCGATGCCTGCCAGGGCTGCGGGACTGTTCGAAAGAGATACCGTGGCCCTGGAACACAAAGGGCTAAGAAGGAACATGGATGGGTGTTAGTCAGTACAAGTCTGACACTCCCTTCCGCTCCGCCTAGAGCTGGAGAGGTCATTTGATGATTAACCATCCGTAAAAAAAAGAGGATGAGTGAAAGGCGATTTACGAAAGGTATTTACAAGGCAGATGTGAGTGGCAACGCTGGGAGAGGACGCCCTAGAAGGACATACACTGACCTTTTTGGTGAAGTTCTTCAGGAAGGTCAGGTGCGTAGTATTCGCACGAGCAGACCAGACCACCACCACCACCAGACCAGACCAGACCAGATGTTTTATTTGGCATTAATGAAACCTTAAAAATTATACAAAATAAATGAACAAACAAGACTAATAATGCCAAAAGTAAACGCCAAGGGTGCAGCTGCTGGAGTCGCGCCGCAACTTCAATTTGAAGGCGTTTGTGGTGCTCATACCAACGTGTTACCTCCATTTGGTGTTCGAAGAAAGTTTTTGGCTGCAGGATGTCGTCTTCCGTCGCTTCCGCGGACAAAATCCCCCAGAAGCGCACAAAACTTCGTGCAAGTGAAATCATGTTAACGTAGTTTTAAGTTTTATATACTAACAGAATTGTCGTAATAGTAGTATGTATATTTAGGTCAAGATATCTATGGGTCTTTGTTACCGGATAATAAGTGGATTATAATATCAGCCCGGATTCACCTCCTGCTGGGTACAGGCCTCCCCTTTTGTCTGCCACACTTCCCGGTTCTCTGCGTCCCTAATCCAGGTGTTACACGCGACTTTGACGGTATCGTCGACCCAACGAGCTTTGGCCCTGTGGCCTAAGCTTAGCCACCACACGGTCAAAGGCTTGCTTCATCGGCCATCTCTCGCGTCTAGCCAGATGTAACCATCATCATCATCATTTCAGCCCAAAAGACGTCCACTGCTGGACATAGGCCTCACCCAAGTGTCGCCACATTGACATTTTGGGGGGTTTTGCCATAATCGCCACGCTTGGCAGGCGGGTTGGCGATCGCAGTACGGATGTTACAAAAGCACAGAGAACGCTGTTGCCCATTCTATGGCAAATCCCTTAGTCGCCTCTTACGACACCCACGGGAAGATATGGGATGGTGCTATTCTTTACGTCCGACACCATACAGAACATGTTATAATGACTGACCGGAAAAGAAACACCACACTGAGTTCCAGAATTCAAATTGCTGACGTAGCTAACTGCGAGACTAAAATAGTACTGGGCAGGCCATGTCTGCCAACGTGGGCCCGAATATCACAAGACAGGAGACCTGAGACAGCTAGACAGGATCGCGGCAGACCGAGGAGAAATTAATTTCGTTGCGGGATCCAAGACAGTTAAATTGTTTCACTGGGATATCGTCGAGCTTTATTGTCTTGCAGAGTGAGTTGCAGAGGTTTGGCAATAGTGTGGCGGGATTGTCGCAATAAAAAAAACCGGCCAAGTGCGAGTCGGACTCGCACACGAATGGGCAAAAATAATCAGTTTTTTGTGTAGGGGCTCCTACACAAAAAACTGATTATTTTTGCTGATTAAACTGATTATTTTTCCCTTAAATATTTATTTAATTCTGTTTTTAGTATTTGTTGTTTTAGCGGCAACAGAAATACATAATCTGTAGAAATTTCAACTGGATATGTGTCACGGTTAATGAGATACAGCTTGGTGACAGACGGACGGACAGACAGCGAAGTCACAGTAATAGGGTCCCGTTTGATCCTTTGGGTACGGAACCCTAAAAAAGGCCGAGGAAAAGATGGCACGACGCCTTGGATGTCTTCCTCGCAAAATGGAGAGAAGAAGCACACCATCGAGAGAATTTGAAAAAATGGGGGTGAGGTTTTGCCCAGGAGTGGTACAATACGAGCTAACTAAAAAACTAAGGTTTCGTAACAATCCTCTTTGAATCAAAGCTCTGAAACCACCTCCGATTAACAAAATTCGCAGCTATCAGCCACGCTATTTCACGCTCTCACACAGATTCAAGCGCATTGTATAAATACCTGCGCAGGCGCGGGTACAATGCGCACTCGCCTCGCACAGATGTACCTACTCGTTGGTAAGTACTAGCATTAAATTAACAAAGTTTTATTTTGAATGGTTTAGTGGAAAAGTGTCCTTTGTCAAGCCGAAGAGAAATTAATATTCTCCAGATAAAGTTTTTATTTTTTATTTTTAGTCACTTCACTCATAAATGTGGTTTTCTTGATCAGTTTTACATTCAGTTTTCAGTTAAACGGTATCAATTACCAATGACAAAAAAAATCTTAGACTTAAGATTCGGTATTTTATAATTCTTTTGAATATTTCCGAATTTTAAGGCAAGGCAAGGTTTTTTTTTCGTAATTCAGAAATTGAAATTATTGAATTGAATTGAATTGAATTGAAATGATGCAAACAACACTATTACGCCACAATATAAATTCGGTGAATTTCAAGATAATCGTAAATGAAAAAAAAATATTTAGAAGGAACTGTTTAATTTATTTATGTATATTTAATTTTAATTAAAATAAATAGTAAAACTAAACATTTACATAAACTAACTAAATATAAACTAACTTAAAAAAGAAAATCGTTTACGGACCGTTTTATTTTAACTTTCTTCTCCACATCTCTAGAACCTCAATAAAAAAAGTTCCAATAAATTCCGATCTGTATAAACTTCCTTCCACCTTATTATCTAATTGCACTCGACTAGAAGAAGACTTGAGACTAGAATTGTATATAATATAAAGGGAAATAATAAACCGATCGAATAAATAATATATGGACGACTGTTAATGAGATACTTTAATACTAAACCGAGCAGCGTTATATTATGTTAGCAAAAAATTAACGAAACTAGCGATATATTATGAATAATTAAAAACAAATCTACAGCCAACCCGTTTGTGACAGCGACGGTTTTCGCACCATACTGTGAAGCTTAGTGTGCTGTCGCTGTCGACTGTGTACACTAATCAATCGGTTGTTCTTATTTTATGAGTAAGTTTTAGGTTTGATTGTGAGTCTTTCGTTCATTGCTCAACATGATATTAAAAACACCTCGATTAGGATAACCTAATCGAGGTGTTTTCTCTCTATCTGGCATATTCCAAGAGTGCTGCACTATAAAGTGCAGCACTCTTGGAATATGCCAGATGTTGAATATAATGGTGATCTGCAAAATTGACACTGAAATAGAAATTTGTTCGCTTAAAAGTTATTATGCTGATCGTTCTGATGCCCCAAATTCGTATTTATAAGTCGCTGTTATTAATATTTGTGTTCGCTCTCAGTGTTTCGCTCACTTAGTATTTCAGTACGCCATAAGTGTTTTTGACAGCCTGATTTTGAATTTATAGTCGATCGTTTAAATATTACTCTAGTAGAAATAACTACTTAAAGTTCTTCATAATAAAATTGTAAAATATAGTCAATCACCACCTCTAGTGTATTTTGCACTTTTGCATGCTTTCCGGTTAAATATGTCTATTGCTAATTAAATTTCATAAGTCACCGTGTTTTGTATCCTTATTTGCAAAATAAATATCTTATCTAGACTAAATTTAACTTTATTGTACACCAAAATTGAAACAGAACAGTTTTACAATTTTGCTAATCTGACGACTAGACCTAACGATAAAGACTATAACAATCCCATTCTGTTCCAGCCTTGTGTCTCCTGTGTAGCTGGGTGGCGCCGCACGCATGCCGCAGCGTCGACACCCGCGAGCCTCCTTCCGAGGACCTGGAACCCTTCATGGCCCGCCACCATCATGAGGGCAACATCGCTGAACTCCTCATACCACTCCTCGAACGCAGCCTAGCACAAAGTGAAGCTAGGGACAACGAAAGAGCGCACAGAAGGAGCAAAAATGGCAAAAAGGTCATCCAGGTCCTACCCTACAGAGGTTCCGAAGAACATAAGCGAAAAGGATGGAGGAAACTTAACTCCCATAAGAAGCAAGTAGTAGAAATTACTCCGTTACACGGTAAGAATGGAGCTAAACCACTAGCGTATATCCTGTCAGCTGCTAAGCCAAAACATACTGACCGTGCTGAAACCAATGATGATGTTAGTTCTTCTAACACGTCTGAATTGGAACATGATAAATCTACTAGTGAGGAACAGCAGTCTTCTGAGGAAAAGGAGAATAGTGAGGATTTGAATGCAAATACGCTTAGGACTGCCGATGATGCTGATTTTCCTAGCGCTTCAAGCAATGTACAATCCAGCGAAGATGCGAACAGTAAGGAATCTAAAGATTTAAGCGCCAGTGATAAAGAAAGCGATGGTGCTACCGTCGAAAGCGATGCAACCGTTGAAAGATCTGGAGACAAGAAAGTTGTCGTCATTGAAGAGAGTGAAGATGAAGAGGTTACGCCTGTATCAATTAATCAATTGCTTCATAAACATCTTCGTCCAGTTAAACCAGTTACTTTGCCCGCTACTATAGAAACAGATGGTGAAACAGTCGAAAATGAAGAGGCTACCGTGGAAGATGTTGCAGCAACGGTCGAAGAGGTTGCAGCAACGGTCGAAGAGGTCGCAGCAACAGTAGAAGATGCGACCACTACCGTAGAAGACAAAGAAGCAACCATAGAAGCAGACGCAACTGTAGAAGCAGACGCAACAATAGAAGCAAGCGCAACAGTGGAAGCCACAGACGCGACAGTGGAAGCTAGGGCTGCAACTATAGAAGATGTTGGAGCCACTGATGAAACTGTTGGAGCAACAGTTGAAGAAAGAGCTGCTACCGTAGAGGATCTGGCAGCAACAGTAGAAGACGAGGCAGTTGCCGTAGAAGACGTTGAGGTAACCGTAGAGGATAAAGCAGCTACCATTGAAGAAGAACAGGCAACTGTAGAAGATAATGCTACTGTAGAAGGTAAGACAGGCGCTACAGTGGAAGACGTTGCAGCAACTGTCGAAGACCAACTTGCACTAGAAGACGACGCTACTGTAGAAAGAGCTGCATCAACTATCGAAGTAGACGCGACTGTTGAACAAGATGGTACCATCGAAGACGCCACAGTTGAAAGAGCAGCTACAATCGAAGATGACACAGTTCTAAACCACGTTCACGGACACAGCCACCCACACAACGTAGTAAACGATGTATCAGAGATCAACAATTTAATCGACACTATCGGTAGGGCAAACGTCGAAAACGAAGACACAGTTGAAAATGACCAAGGTTATATAGAAAATGATATAGTCATCTCTAGAGGACATCATGAATCTAATTCCGCTGAGAAAAGTATTAACAAACTCTTCAATGCTAGAGCCAGAGATATCATTGAATTGATACAATCCTCGGTAGAAGCAAGCACAGCGCCGCAAAGAGACTGCGCTGAAAATGCTGAAAAGCATCATGACCATAAATCTTACAGGCTCTCTTTCTTATTCAACAAGTAATTTGATGAAATACCTATATGGAGAAGATGTATATTGAAGATGATTAAAATAGGAGAGTGGAGGAGGAAAGCTCTACGTTTTGGCTGTGTTTTCATATCTGCTTGTCTTTTACCAACTATGTTGGGGTCGGCTTACAGGCTAACCGGACGCAGCTAAATGCCAGTTTTTTACATGAAAAATCAAATCAATTCAATTCAATTCTCAATTCTTTATTGCGTACCTGTGTTTACATAGATGGAAAGGAAATAATTATGGACCCTGTCGGGCACAGCAAGATCAGGTAGGAGAGAGTAGGAAGAACACTGGGTGCTTAATGAGATATATATTAATAAAATTGGAGTGGTATTTCATGTATGTAACTTTCATCCTATAACTTATATTATCATTTGATGTGTACATCTTTTAAAAACGACATTTGCAAGCATTATTTGAATTCGAGTATTCTAAGCTTAAGAAGCAATATTTTTATTACAAGTAGATTTTAAACGAACATCATAAAATGTAAAAAAAAATGTATTCACGCCGAAAAGCTGTGATGTTAGGAAGTAGTTAGAATTTAGTAAAAACATTTTACAGTTCGCTGAAATACACAAAATAGTATGTCTATGGTTTAAGAGGACCGTGAACATCGTCCTCATCATTATAATCTTCAAAGTTCTAGTACAAAATCATCGCTTCACATCACGCAAAAAAAAACATAATACCAACCCCAACATCTAGCATTAAAATGTTATTTTGGAACTAACAATCCTTTATCTTTTATTTTTTTTTTTGTGTCCCAGACTATAAATTAAACCATACTACTTGTTATTAGGCAAAAAAAGTGGTTACTTACTATATTTAGTTTAAAATTATTTCTCTTGACGATCTCAGACCATTACACAAGCATCGTCCGTATGGCTTCTTAATAAATATATTATTTTAATCATGATTTTGTTTTATTAATCTTCCACCGATAATTTGTGTGACATCATCATTCTCTTGACCTTATCCCAATTTATTTGGGGTCGGAGCAGCATGTCTTCATCTTCCATACTCATCTATTACGCGCGCCCGGCGTAAATGTCACGTCAATACGTCGATTTTAACATTAAAATAACCCTCCTTTTTGCTTCGCGGTGGTCAGGTAATACTCGTTTCTCAATCTTATAATATTTTCGTAATTTTAAGTATTTATCCATATCAATCTACTGTACTGATTGTACTTGTTGCAAACAATTTACCAAAAATGCTATAGGATAATTGTCAGGCTACTCGTGGCTAAATAAAAACAATTTTTGAGGTTAAGCCGTGCTTGCCGAGGTTGGTCCGTGGATGGGTGACTACAATTACATACCGAGCTCCCTCCGTGCCTCGGAAAGCACGAATTCCCAATCCGATAATCCAAATTTCTTTTGAAATAAGCTGTACTTTTGTGGTCTTGTATATTAATATCTTAAGGTATTGTCCTGTTAAGTGTTTTGTGTGTAGGTAGGTACATAAAAAATAAATAAATACATAGATAAGCTCTACAAATGACAGCCGACCAACGGGCTGTCATTTGTAGATCTTTGACAGTCGTTACGAGTAGTCAGAAGCCAAAAGTCTGACATCCAATCTTACCAAGGGGTATCGTATTACCCAGTTACTGGGTTGTGTTCATCATCTCATCAGACACCTCCTTAGCTATACCATCCTTCACACAGTCCATCCATCGTTTCTTTGGTCTTCCTCTACTCCTATACCCATCCACATTCATACTCAAAACTTACCTCACAACATTTTCCTCATTCCTCTGCATCACATACCCATACCACGACAACCGATTACCACACAACATTTCAGTCACCGGCGCCACTTTCAGACTTCCTCTTATGTATTAATTCTTTATTTTATCAATTCGCGTAACACCATACATTCCCCTTAGCGTACCTTTCTTTCATCCCTTTTGTGGCCCAACATTCTGATCCATACGAGACAGCAGGTCTAAACCTTCTATACATATATATAAATTACGTGTCATGTTGTTTGTCGGGGATGGACTCCTAAACTACTCAACCGATTTTAATCAAATTTGCACACCATGTGCAGTTCGATCCAACTTGAAAGATAGGATAGTTTACATCTCAATTTATGGTTGCAATATTATTTTATTGCAAAATAAGTCACAATTATCTGTTAGCCAAACGATTCTAACAGATGGCGGTATCTGTTGACTGGATTGAGTAAGTATTCAATAGATGGCGCTGTATAGGAGCGGAGCAGCAATGAAAAATATTGCGAAAACGGGGAAAATGTGACGCAGACAAAGTTGCGCGGGACAGCTAGTTGTTTTATAAGTCTTCCTCTTAAGTTTAAGGGGAATGCGGGAGTTGCAGATTGTTCCCGTGACCTGCCGCCATTTCATCCATCCAGTGTTAATTCTGTGCCACCATCCGATATATTTTGCCATCGCTTTGCACAAGAACCGAAGAACCGAAGATTTTGAACCGAGATACCAAAAGTCGGAGCAGAGTGTACCTATTCAATTTTACGTATGATGATTTTCAAAACCAAAATAACTACCAAATGTCCCGAACAGCAGAAAACAAGCTTTCATTTTAGTATAAAAATACTAACATTTATATGGAATCATAAAACGTTTACACATAGCACATGCAACTATTATATACAAGGTGTTGTTTTACATCCTCGTCAAAATTCAGGAGGTTGTCACAAAAGACATAAATAATCAATTTACATTACGGTACCT
Source organism: Cerastis rubricosa (assembly GCA_949152445.1). Classification (NCBI taxonomy): domain Eukaryota; kingdom Metazoa; phylum Arthropoda; class Insecta; order Lepidoptera; family Noctuidae; genus Cerastis; species Cerastis rubricosa. Next base: position 1,966,148 of record OX424551.1, read on the forward strand.
AGTTAATTATTAATAAACGCTGATTTTTTTGGTTGTTTATGTTTATCAGTATTTCAGAATAACCCCCATAACGTGCTTGAGGGAATAAGAAATTATCGAATAAACGTTTGAGATTATATGTATGTGTGGAAGCGCGGTTATAGGGCGAAAATCACACGTTTAGACACGGGTGGTTCACACTTACCGATTTCTGGAAATAAGAAAAAAATATAAAAGTTGTCTACGCATTTTATTATTGATTCGGGGCGAGAATCATTTAGCTTAATTACTTCCTTGAATTTGACAAGGATGCAAAACAACACCTTGTATTTCCGATTCAATAAAATTATTAATACAATTTTATTGATAATAAAAACTGGAATAATAACGGTTCGGTTAAACTCAAGTAAAACAACCTATTTTAAAACTCCAGTGCTAACAAGTTTTTTTTTATAAAATGCTTGAACTAAAAGTACTACTTGGTATCCATAATTATGGACTGATCAATCAAATCGTTAAGTAGTTTTAAAGTGACGAGAAATTATGCTATTACTATTAATAAGTTTATTTTTACATTATTACTTGTTTAGTTGCGTTTATGGGAAATGTAAGATTATTTTTTATTTGTTGACACAACTTGCTCTGTATGGTGTCGGACGTAAAAAATAGCACCATCCCTTATCTTCTCGTGGGTGTCGTAAGAGGTGACTAAGGGACTTGCCAGAAAATGGGCAGCAGCGTTCTCTGTGCTTTTGTAACAACTGTACTGCGATCGCCAACCCGCCTGCTAAGCGTGGCGATTATAGCAAAACCCCCCATGTTTTGTCAATGTGGCGAAACTTAGGGGAGGCCTATGTCCAGCAGTGGACGTCTTCCGGCTGAAATGATGATGATGATGATGATGACACAACTTCAGTCATTTGTTTTCTACGCTGTCCCTGCCGCAAGATGCGTGTCGCTTGAGTGTGCTCGTGGCCAAGATCATCATGTGTCTGTCTTTTCAAACCATGTTGAGGTCTGCTTCCAGTCTAACCAGACAAGACAGGACCTTTATTTTTTAGAAACATCAATAAATGATATAATGGTGATCTCGTGGCTAAATAATAACAGCCGCACGGGTGGATCTTTAAGGTTAATCCATGCTTGCCGAGGTTGGTCCGTGGATGGGTGACAATAATTACATACCGTGCGTGCCTCGGAAACCGTTGGTTGCCGTGGGTCCCGGCTGTCCTTTGTAGATCTTTGACAGTCGTTACGGGTATTCAGAAGCCGAAAGTCTGACATCCAGTCTTACTAAGGGGTATCGTATTACCAAGTTACTGGGTTGTGGAGGTCAGATAAGCAGTCGCTTCATGTAAAATACTGGTACTCAGCTGCATGCGGTTAGACTGGAAGCCGAGCCAAAATAGTTTGGGAAAAGCCTAGGCAGATGATGATGAGTAAACATACAATTGACATGCACGTTCTTCATAAACAAAAAAGATCCGTCATGTTCGGCCTTTCTGTCATACAAATACAGCAACAGAATACCAGTATTTTACATGGAGCGACTGCCTATCATCTGACCTCCACAACCCAGTTCATCATCATCATCAGCCTATAATGTTCCTACTGCTGGTACACAGGCCCCCTGTCTATGAGAGGGAGTCGGCTGTAATCCACCACGCGGGCCTAGTGCGGGTTGGTAGATGTCACATGTCTTCGAATTTTTAGTTCTCGGTTTCCTCACGATGTTTTCCTTCACCGTTCTTTAGGGCAGCGGTGATGAAATAATTTACACAAAGTAATGCGCCTGCCTGGGTTCGAACCCACGGCTTACTACTCGTAAGTCGGGGCTGCCCCCACTGGGCCACCGCTGCTCTCTTCTGCTGCTGATTTCACCTTGCGTCATCTTAATTCCAGCAATATTCGACGAAACCATTCTTATGAAACAACACCACAAAAACTATCTCGAAGTGAAGACCTTCATCAAAGAAGCGCAGAAGAAATTCCACGAAGACTCTACTTCAAGAGTAGACTTCCAACATGACACCACAAGACGCAAACAGTCTAAGGACAACACGCATTTGTGGCACAACACTTCAGCAATAGACCTGGACCTAAATACTCTTCACTTTGTTTCTTTTGCCAGAGCAAGACCGACTTTTCCAGTCGACATCACCCCATATACCACCGAAATGAGTGCTCATCACTTGAATTGGGACGAGATCTTTCCCCTTAAAACAACGAGAAAAACTGTACCGAGACTCCAAATCGGTCCCAAAGTATCTTCTACACGAAAACTCCCATCAAAACCTCCTTTCAAAATGACCTTGGGAAGTCCAAAGTATCAAAAACGTTTTGGTCCGACATTAATACCGGAAATATCGAACATATCGAGACTCCGGAACAATCTTGTCGTAAAAACCACGACGAAAAACCGGCCAAAACCGAAACTAGCTTCGAAAACGTTTAAACCAAGGCTTAAGAACCAAAAACCTTTTCGTACTACCCTCAAGCCTAAAAACTCACGCAACTGCACCAGACCATTCCATCCCAGGTCACCATTTCGTCCTTATTCTGTTAGAGGACATTCGGGCAAAGGTACCTCACGGGCACGGAACCAATCTGTTATGACCCGAAAAGGGGAATATAAGAAGAAATGGCTCCGAGAGATTACTACTCACGCACCATTTGAAAAATGGTTCTTAACTCTAGCCATGAGGCTTGGATTTTCACCGAGCTACGCTGCACCAAGTAAGACTTTAATGTACATTTTGAAAGTAGCGAAGAAAATATACTTTGTGTCGTGAGGAAAATTTTAAGTATGAATGTGGATGACTATAAGAGTACAGGAAGACCATAGAAATGATGGATGGACTGTGTGAAGGAAATGGCGAGAAAGGAGTTGTCTGATGAGATGACAAGTAATAGAGAAGTATGGAACGAGTAGACATGCTGCGCCGACCCCAAATTAATTGGGTTGAGAACAAAGAATGAAATGATGATGGAACCAGCAATCACCAGTCACCGAGTATACTAAACTAGCCGACCCACGCAACTTCGTTTGCTTCACATAAGCCAAGCGAGGATTTTCCTCGCTTTTGCGACATTTTTCATTGATGCTCCGCTTCTGTTGGTCGTAGCGTGATGTTATATAGTATAGCTTTTACCTTGATAAATGGGCTATCTAAAATATTTTTTTAAATTCGAACCAGTACTTCCTGAGATTAGCGCGTTCATACAAACAAGCTTTATAATGTTCTTTCTAATATATAAAATTCTGGTGTCGCTGAACCGATCAAGTATGAAATTTTGTGAGCATATCGGTTAGGTCTGAGAATCGGCCAACATCTGTTTTTCATACCACTAAAACCTATCAAAATTTTCTCGCGAACGAAGTCGCGGGCAGTAGCTAGTATTAGTATAGATTTCGTCGATCTTTAAATCTAAAATCTCCTTATTTATCTATAAACCATCATACCACCAGCAAAACCCGCTTCCAAACTTGGAACAACTCACTCTACAACCCAAATGTCAGCTCCAAGCAAACAATTGAAGACCGATTCTAATCACCAAGGACAGATCTTTTTCCGCAATGGCTACCTAATGCCTAAGACCGCAACCAAGGTTGATAACTATAGCGTATCAACTGCAACAACAAAGAAAGCAAAGTACTACATTGAAAACCAAGGAGGTATTCTTCATTTGAGAACTATTGCTGAGGACGATGAAGCAAAGACCACGACGGTTGGTGGCAGATTTGAGACTGTAGCGAAGGATGTAAATATGAAGATAACTGCGACAACTGGGTACAAGCTGCAAAGAGGTTTGTATCTTATCATCTGGCATTTTTTTCTGGCATGCTAAGCTTTATGTTTCTAAGCTTTTTCGGCCATTTTTTTTTTTGTTCTGGCTTGGAAAATCCTAGTGGACGTCCACCGCCTTGGTGAGAGCGAAGGGGTCTGTCAGACTCTAACTGACCAGAAACCACCCCGATGTTTCCTTTTTACTCTGGCACTGGGAACATGGGAACTAAGTGTTCCTTCCACGATCCCAGACTAGTGCCGGCTCGAATGCTTTTGATCTAGCATAACCTGACTGGATGCTGATGATAATCTAGTAACAGAATCTATTAAAAAAAAATTACGTCCACATTCAGCCTTTTTACGTCTCGATAGGACTGATTGCCAGATTTTCCGGCTGCTGACCACTTGTAACGACTACAAATAACATTGACTTTACTTCACAGAACAAAAACCAAAAGCAATTAAAATCACTTCAGAAAAGAAAAGTAGAATATTACATTTAAAAACTACAATGAGACACTACTATCTTCGTGACAAACAAATGGCCAGACATAAATACAGAGATCCAGAGGATAGTAACGCAGACGTATATCGAAGGAAACAAGAAGAAGTAGAATACCCAATGTTGAGAAGCAGCATCGATGCACCAGAGCAAGTCTTCGAAAGGTACGAATATATAAATTCGTGATATATAAACGTGTTACGTTGTTTGTCGGGGAAGGACTCCTAAACTACTTAACCGATTTGAATCAAATTTGTACACCATGTGCCGTTTGATCCAACTTGAAAGATAGGATAGGCTCACATCTCAATTTATAGTCGCAATATTATTGCAAATTAAGTCATAATTATCTGTTAGCTGCAAACGATTATATCAGATGGCGGTATCAGTTGACTGGATTGAGTAAGTATTCAATAGATGGCGCTGTCTCTGTATGGTGTCGGACGTAAAGAATAGCACCATCCCATATCTTCTCATGGGTGTCGTAAGAGGCGAATAAGGGACTTTCCAGAGAATGGGCAGCAGTGTTGTCTGTGCTTTTGTTACAACCGTACTTTGATCGCCAACTCACCTGCCAAGCTTGGCGATTATGGCAAAACCCCCTTATGTCAATGTGGCGACACTTGGGGGAGGCCTATGTCCAGGAGTGACTGTTTCGGCTGTAATGATGATGATGAGATGGCGCTGTATAGGAGCGCAGCAGCAATGAAAAATATTGCGAAAACGGGGAAAATGTGACGCAGACGAAGTTGCGCGGGACAGCTAGCGGGCAGTATTATAGGTATATTTTCAACATAACATCACGTTTGTCCTCCCGAGGGAACAACCGAGGATAGCCGAGGTGTAACTAGTAGTGCACCCACACTTTGCCATTTATTAAGTCCCATGTAATAGGAGCAAGCCTGTTGCCATCAACCGGGCACGAGTCCAGACTCCGTGGTTTCTACTGAGAAATTCCTGATGGAAAAACATAATACCTCTTTACTCGACCTGGGAATCCAAACCAGCGACCAGTAGACCACGGGACCATGTCTCGTGTCGCAATTGCTTTTTAAAGACAAAAAAATTACAACAAAAACATTGACTTCCTAAACTGTCTTATAATGAATATACTTACAGAACAAGTAGTGTTCTGTCTTAATTACTTGTCTTATAAACAAGGTATTGTTTTGCATCCTCGTCAAAATTCTGGACGTTGTCACGAAAGACATAAATAATAAATTTAAATTACGGTACCTACTTAATTATTTATTAATAAACGCTGATTTTGTAGTTGTTTAAGTTTGTCAGTATATCAGAATAACCCCCTTAACTTGGTTTAGGGAATAACAAATTATCGAATAAACGTTTGAGATTGTTTGTATGTGTGAAAGCGCGGTTATAGGGCGAGAATCAGGCGGGCCACGTTTAAAATAGGGGTGGTTCACACTTACCAATTTCCGTAAATAAGAAAAAAATAATATACCTACCCATTTTATTATTGATTCGAGTCGAGAATCATTAGCATAGTTACCTCCTTGAATTTGACGAGGATGCAAAACAACACCTTGTTTATCAGACGTACCATTTCTTTCCATTTCAACAGGAAAAATGGAGAGCCAACACATCCACCAAAAGCGATGTTACAGTTCTCGGAAAGCGATGTTCCAGAACATGAAAATCCTTCTAAGCTTAAAGAAACACAATATGAATCTAGACGGAAAGAAAAAGCTCAAAAAGCTAAAATATCTTTCTTCAATCAAGTTAAAGAGACTTTTAAACAAGTTGAGTCAAAAAAGAAAGCTAAGAGATTGAAAATAAAAGCTGAGCTGATCCGAAAGATCGTCGAAGGTTCGAGTTACAGTGATGAAGAAGAATCCTTGAGGAAGAACTTGGTTCAGGCATTAGAATACAGGAATAGGACATAAGGTAGAAGCGTCAGAATAAAGCGCAAAGGAGATGTTCCAGAAATGTATGGAGCCTGGGCTAGCACTATGTACACTATATGTAAAGATAGCTAAATAATACAGTAACCGTTTTTTATTATCAATTTTCTTTAATTTCATTTCGTTATAATGTACATTCAAATTAACTTGGTCAAAGAGAGCAAACCAACATAAAAATTAAACATGGTCTATCAGATCAGCACGTGATCAGCAGGCGAAAATGACATTTTGACAATGACATTTGATTGACGTGTATTACGATACACGTCAATCAAATGTAATTGTCATAAGTTCTTTAGTAAACAAAACAATTGGAATTTCGAAAATCTCGGGTTTGGTTTGTTTTGTTTGGTTTGGTTGAACAAAATAACAAGTTCAATCCAAACTCAATGCAAAGAAAGACTATACCCTTCTTCAAATTTTTTTTTGTATTTTTATGATATTCCTCTATTTTTTCCTATTTATCTATGAAGTGGTAGCCCAAAATCAAATATCTCAAACTCTCCCTTTCAAATTTTCTTTATTTTTCTACAATTTGCAGGACAATGTCAGGATGTATCATCATCATCTGCCTAGCCTTTTCCCAAACTATCTTGGGGTCGGCGTCCAGTCCAACCGGATACAGCTGAGTACCAGTATTTTACATGAAGCGACTGCCTATCTGACCTCCATAACCCAGTAACTGGGTAATACGATACCTCTTAGTAACACTGGATGTCAGACTTTTGGCTTCTGACTACTCGTAATGACTGTCAAAGATCTACAAATGACAGCCGGGACCAACGGGTTAACGTGCTTTCCGAGGCACGAAGGAAACTCGGTAGGTAATTATGGTCACCCATCCACGGACCGTCCTCGGCAAGCACGGCTTAACCTTGAAGATCGACCCGTGCGGCTGTTATAATATAGCCACGAGCCTCATTAAAGTCAAAATAAAACTAACAAATATCCAGCCATTTGAAAACAAGTACGTCCTACACACTTACAATATTATAAAAGTGTATACAAGGTGTTGTTTTGCATCCTCGTCAAAATTCAGGATGTTGTCACAAAAGACATAAATATTCAATATAAATTACGGCACCTAGTAAATTATTAAAAAACACTTCATTTTTTTGTTGTTTAAATTTGTCAATATTTCAGAATAAACCCCATAGCGTGGTTTAGGGATTATAAAATTATCGAAAAAACGTTTGAGGTTTTTTGTTTGTGTGTAAGCGACGTTATAAGGCAGGGATCAGACGGCCCGTGTTTAAAACACGGGTGGTTCACAGTTACCAATTTCAGTAAATAAATAAAAAAAAGAAAATTACCTACTCATTTTATTATTGATTCGGGACGAGAATCATTAGCATAGTTACCTCCTAGAATTTGACGAGGTTGCAAAACAACACCTTGTATATTGAACACAACGTAAATTTTTATATGAATAAATGAAATGAAATAAAAATAATAACATTTTTATGGAAACATATAACTTGTTATACATAGCACATACAACGTTTTTCATTTAATATTAAATAAAAATATTACTACAATTTTACAGATCATAAAAATGAAATAATAATTTTATTAAACAAACTTCAAGTTTTTTGGGAATTCAAAAAGAATCTTAATAAAAAAACGATGTTTCAGCGAAAAACTAATTTATCTTCCAAATTAATATTTGACTTAAAATACTACTACATATAAATGTAGTACGCAAAGTGATTATATCATGATTATATATCTAATACTTATTAGAAGCATTTAGTGTTTTTAAAATTTTGAACAATCGAATTATTTTTGTTAATGTGATAACCTGTGCTTACTTCTAAATTCTGGCTCTGCAAAGCCTACAAAACGTCTGCAAAATTAAAAAAAAAAACCACTTGAAAATAACTGTACCGAGGAAATCGGCTAAAATATGGCAGTACATATCTTAAATAGGTAACAGCAAAGGAAACAAAGAATGATTTTGTTAAGCTTAAGTATATTTCTTCAGTATGATTTACTCCAGTGTGTTATGTTTGAAAATGGTACGTGTTTTGTATATTTTTCCCTATCGAAATCATCGTTCTCCAGCCCTAATAACAATTCATTTGAATACGGTGCAGCATGTCTTCTTTTACCATCATCATCATCATCATCATTTCAGCCGAAAGACGTCCACTGCTGGACATAGGCCTCCCCCAAAGCCACATTGACATAAGGGGGGTTTTGCCATAATCGCCACGCTTGGCAGGCGGGTTGGCGATCGCAGTACGGTTGTTACAAAAGTACAGAGAACACTGTTGCCCATTCTCTGGAAAGTCCCTTAGTCGCCTCTTATGACACCCACGAGAAGATATGGGATGGTGCTATTCTTTACGTCCGACACCATACAGAGCACACGTTATGTGGGTCAAAACCTTGGCTGTGACGAACAGCACTCTGACCCAAGGCAATCGAAGAACACCGTGTGGTTTTAGTCAGTAAGGGTCTGACTGATCCCTTCGCTCTCTCAGGACGGAGAACATCCATGAAGATTTCCATTAGCCTAGTAATGTGAACGTCGGACAGTGAATCATTGGTCTCAAGTTCGAACCCAAGACCTCTGATTTTTCGGATTCATATGCGTATTCTATAATTATCACTTGCTTCGGTAAAGGAAAACATCGTGAGGAAACCAGCATGCCTGAGAGATATTTCTCGACCGCATATAAAGCAAAGTCTTGAGGCCCACGGGTAACATAAATAATCAACCATATATTTCAGGCAACTAAGGCCCATACATAAAATAATCTTATCTAATAAAAATAAACTAATACATATTAAAAAAAAACCTAATTAAACTATGACTAAACACGTTATGTTGACGGCGTCGTGTTCCGCTGCGTGGTGACGCGTAACTGTCCTCGGAAACGTCGACATACGACACCTCACGGCCAAAAGTCCTCCTCAATCAAAGTGGAGTTATGCAGACGTGAAATGCACAGCTGCGTCGTAGGAACAGCAGGGCGCAGCAGCATGCTGGGTCCACTCGGTGCGGTACCGCACTGGTTGCGTGAAATGGGCTTCTCCGTCTTTCTTTCTACTTTCGTGAAATCCTCTTCATCATAAAAACTCTGATACCAGGTTAGGCAGAACACGACGAGGAAGAAGTATAACTCACCTATCAAAAAGGCTTAAGCTTAAAAACTTATTTACAAGAAACCTAACTTCCAGCTGACTTTAACGGCCACCTAAGAGCACACAACGAGAACAGCTCTCTCCGGAATAATACTCAAGCAGTCTACCAGCTGCCCCCAATCACTCCGGAGTACGCCTTCTTCACTCCTCCAGATATCTTTAGTAAGTATTAAGGAAGTAAATACACCCTAAACTAAGCCGGAGGCACTGGACCTGGGAACTTTCTACTTACGGAGATACCTATTGGAGGTCAAAGTTCCAACATTTCACTAGTTTTTTTTTTTAAAACCAGCTTTTAATGTGTAAGGAGGAGCTCGTGGCTAAATAACAGCCGCACGGGTCGATCTTCAAGGTTAAGCCGTGCTTACCGAGGTCGGTCTGTTGTGTGGTGACCATGATTACATACCGAGTTTCCTCCGTGCCTCGGAAAGCACGTTAAGCCGTTGGTACCGGCTGTCATTTGTAGATCTTTGACAATCGTTACGAGTAGTCAGAAGCCAAAAGTCTGACATCCAGTCTTATGAAGCGGTATCGTATTACCCAGTTACTGGGTTGTGGAGGTCAGATAGGCAGTCGCTTCATGTAAAATACTGGTACTCAGCTGCATCCGGTTAGACTGGAAGCCGACCCCAAAATAGTTTAGGAAAAGTCTTGGCAGATGATGATGAGCTTTTAATGTGTAACTTCACTTTAAGTACCTCCATGACCACTGTACTGCTCCCATCAGCACAATTTCTGAGTCCTACCGTAAAACGTAATTTTTCACCCCAAACAAAAAAAGTCCCCGAAATAATTTTTGCGTAGGTAATCCTACGCCAAAGTTAAAGTACTTAGTTAAGTTACTTGATGTATGACGGAAGCCATCAGCCTTGCATGCAGGGTCCGTTACTACCTCATTTAGAAAGAAAAAAAGAAAGAAATTACGTTTATGGTTACGTTTATATGCTTCAAGGTCTTTCCAAATGTTTACCCTTATTCTCTTTTCTTTCTGGTGTGCTTTATCGGGCTTTATCAGGGCCTGGCAGATAAGAGTACATTCATACGCACCCCTGACTGGTATCAACCCTACAACCCCTACCTCCTTGTGGTTGCCGGAGTTCGCTAAGCTTCCCTCCAAACGAGACCCTCACAGTCGTTTATCATCAGCCTGATTTTTTCTAAGTTGGGGACGACATCCAGTCTAACCGGATGCAGCTGAATACCACAATTGATTTTACATGCAGTGTCTGACTATCTGATCATCAAGGTACATGGTGCCCCGCGGTTAGACTAGATTAGTTTGGAGTAGCTGTCAGACTTTTGGGCTTCAAACAACAAACCTTTGAACTCGGTTACTACGTCATTGCTGTTACATGGCTAGAAGAACCTTAGAAATAATGGCAAAAAATAGGTCTTTTTATACTTCCTGTATTCTGATATAAGTTTTTCATCTAACATGGTCACTAACACTAAATACTCATCATCTGCCTAGCCTATTCCCAAACTATGTTGGGGTCGGCTTCCAGTCTAACCAGATGCAGCAGAGTACCAGTATTTTACATGAAGCGACTGCTTATTCGACCTCCACAACCCAGTAACTAGGTAATACGATACCCCTTGGTAAGACTGGTTGTCAGACTTTTGGCTTCTGACTGCTCGTAACGACTGTCAAAGATCTACAAATGACAGCCGGGATCAACGGGTTAACGTGCTTTCCGAGGCACAGGCGAAACTCGATATGTAATTATGGTCACCCATTCACAGACCAACCTCGGCAAGCACGGCTTAACCTTAAAGATCGACCCGTGCGGCTGTTGTTATTAAGGCACGAGCTCCTACTATCCTGCTGCTACTATCCTTAACACTGAAAGTTGGTCAAATCATGGCGTTTGCAACAGCGCCGAAATTTCGGGAACTGAAATAAATTAGTAAACATGGTCAATATTCCGTTTTTAGTGTTAATATATATGTATACTGATTTCACACGACCAGCCTCTAATTAATCCAAAATCTCTCTCTATCTTTCACCAACAGCTGAAGAAACCCCACTTGAAACGAGACGATCACAAAATATACAGGACGACACACAAGAGGAGATCAGCAACATTTACCTCAAGCACTTCTTCTTCAGACACCAACGAACACCTAAAAAATATCAGGGTTTCACTGAACTAGACATCTCGAAAAAAAGCGAAGAGCGACAAGAGACTCGAGAGAAGGCATCGGAGTTCAGTTCGAGAGAAAGTGACACTTTTAAGAGAAGCAGCTCAAAATCAAAAAAGAAAGAATTCATGTACAACACTGTAAATCACAAGCCTGAGAAAAGTTATCAAAGCTCTGAAGATAAAGAATCCGGAGAACAAAATCAAGCAAGTTCTATAGAATCAGAGGTACTTACTGCCAGAAAGCCACAAACCCCCCTACCAGCAATGCTAAGGACCAGACATACAGAGAAGACCACTGGAAAAAAGGGGAGACTGAAACCAAATCTTCTTCTTCCGGTGACCATGATAGATGATAGGAACGCTGGTAATGATGATGATGGTAAGAAGATGACACCAGCAAAAAGCCAACAGGAATGGAAATTTGATGGTAAAAAAGTGGAAAAGAAGAAAAAGCCACATAAGCATAAGCACAAAGGAGTTTTTGGGGATGATAAAGATTTATTTAGGTTGATGAAACCAGGCATGGATAAACTAAAAAGTGTCTTAAGGATGCATTTTATGTCAGGAACGACGAATAAGATGCGGTATTCCGACCGGATGGAAGTAGAATCTGAAGAGATCAGACCGTCACTTACACGTATGTACCTTTTCAAACATACTAATATTTTCTAAATTAATTACTATTAATAAAACAATTAAAACTAGATAATTAAAATAAGAAATAAATTACAAAAGGGCGTCAAAAAACTTCTCCTCAACGCTGTCAGCTAGTAACGTGCCCAAGAGACTGCCGGCGATGTTTTTTTTTTAAACTACACAAATAAATACATATGACAACAAAAAAAAACTTGTCACAAATAAATATCTCTTAGCTTATCTAATCTTAGTTCTTAAAAGGGGACCGTTTTTTTTCGGCCCTCATGAAATGTAAGTGAATATAACTATATACTCTTTTTTAATCACTTAGTGAATAAAAACGTTTTGATTCAATAACAGTGAATAAATTAATTTTAGTCACTGAGTGAATAAAAACATTTTAATTTGGAACAAGCACAAATTATACGAATTATGTACAAAAAATAAATAAGACGTGCTGATAAGAATATAACTAATCAAAGAATCCTTCGCTGCTTTAGGGATCCAACATTAGTCCCTCGAATTAATTTTTCACTTTTTGTCTACTAATATTTGTATACTAATCTACTATTGTTATATCAAATAATCTTCTTCTTCCGATGACCATAACAGAAGACAGAAACGCTGATAAATTTGAAAAGATGACACCAACAAAAAGTAAACCCAAATCGAATTTTGATGGTAATGATATGTTAAAAAACGAAAAGCTTCGCAAACGTAAGCACAAAGCGATCTTCGGTGATGATAAAGATATATTTAAGATGATGAGACCAAAAAATGATAAACACAAAAGTGCCCTGAGGATGCATCTTATATCAAAACCGACGAAAAAGATGTGGTATTCCAATCGCATGGAAGTGGTCTCTCAAATTCGGACCGAGCATACGAAAACTTTGATGCCTGCGGCTACCAGACAGGCACTCAAACGTATGTACCATCTATTCATACTTATTAACACGCTCGCTGCGGCAGCGATTTTTCTATACTTTCCATTCCTGCGGTAAAAGGTCTACATACACCTGGTAATAAAACTTCCATTCTGGCGGCACAAGGCTTATAGACCCTGTAACATTTAAGAAACTTCAATGAAATTTTATTTTTTCCGTGCGGTCCCATGTTTATAAATCCGGTATTAAGGTGTAGGTACACCATTGGGTTCTAATTAATAATACATCTTAGATATATATTCACCTCTTTCCCACACCGAACCAAATTGAAGTTATGCCTTCCGCACGACAAGGAAGTCTATACTTTTCTTAGCCGCACTGTAAGCGAGGCGTATACAAGGTGTTTAGACCTGGTATCGCACTCAACGTGTTAACGGGTGAAAAAATATCCTAAACGAAGCTAAAGCGCATTTGTACTTCCCATCATTGTGATATTGCTCTGGACCATATATAAGATCATACCATTTACAATCGTAAGGAGGAGTGGTACTTCGCAGGTTCGAAAACATACATGCACTTTACTTTTTGTATTTTATTTCAGACACAACCTATAATGACTGGAGTCACTACGACGAATCGAAGCAGGAACAAGGTAACCTGGCAGTGATCATAAATTATCAAGCTGAATGGCCATATAAGCCGCAGAACTGATGACCGTTGGGGTGTTCTTGAGTGGACACCGCGAAATGGCAAGCGTAAGGTGGGATGCCTTCAGCCTCGGTGGAACGACGATTTTCGGAGGGTGGCTGGTGGCAACTGGATGAGAGACGAGAATCAAGTTAAATGACATGTGACTGGACAGGCCTATGTCCAGCAGTGGACTGCCGGAGGCTGTTGATGATTTTATTCCTTTACCACTGCTCTTAAAAATGGTGGAGGAAAACACCGTGAGCGGCATGTCTGATATCAACCCGCATTGGGCCCGCCTGATGGACTACGGCCTACCCCCTTTTGAAGAGGAGGAGGTTTGTTTGGAATGGGAAGACATTGGCTGATTATATTTTGGGCAGCCGGCCATGGTTCTACGTACTGCTTAGTCCCTGACACCCAAGCTGAACTATTCCTCGATATTCAATGGCACCACCACCGAACCACCGAGCCTTAGGCCATCTTTCGTTTTCAGATTCACGGTCTCTTCTCAAGAACACGTCTACCCCAACGCTCATCGGTTCTACAGCTAATTTGGCCGGCCAATTGCCACTTCAGCTTACTTATTCTGTAAGCTATGGCGATCACATATTATTTTTCGATTCTTCTAAATTCTAACCTAACAGACAGACGTTGCTGTGGAGTTTGTTCTGCCACTCTTTCTTCCCAGCTAAAATACTTGGAAGTGGTCAAAAGCGGGAGAGCGGGAGTTTCCATGGAGTAATTTCTTAAATTAATAATTTAATTAATTAATACGTGTTCGAAACCACGAGCGAGAGCTGGTCAAAATTCGGGTAACATCTAAATAAATGACTTTTGCTTTCCAGACACTACTCGTACACGTCACGTCTCGAAAATAACCACAAACAAGCACAAGTACGAGTCTTCGCTCGAGTATCTGAGAGCGCCGATAACAAATAACTATTTCTTCAAAATGATGGAACGTCGTCAGGAGGGATACATGATAGTGTTCCTTATTGAACTGATGCAAATCATCGCCACGAAGGACAAGGAAGCTGTTCACAATGTTGTCAAGCATGCAGACTCGATTATACACCGGTATTTATCATTTTTCTTTTTTTTGCTCTGTGTGGTGTCGGACGTAAAGAATACCACCATCCCATATCTTCCCGTGGGTGTCGTAAGAGGCGACTAAGGGATTTGCCAGAGAATGGGCAGCAGCGTTCTCTGTGCTTTTGTAACAACCGTACTGCGATCGCTAACCCGCATGCTAAGCGTGGCGATTATGGCAAAACCCTCCAATATGTCAATGTGGCGACACTTGGGGGAGGCCTATGTCCAGCAGTGGACGTCTTTTAGGGTGAAATGATGATGCTGATGATGATTTCTCATTTACCTACTGCCTTGTTGGTTTTGTGGTCGAGGAAAATAGAGACAAGCAGAAGTGGGAGTGGGCTGGCCAAGTATCGCGAATGCACGCGGAGTGGTGGGCAAAGATCGTCACTCGCTGGACCCCTGACGGATGAAATCCCTAGCGAGGTAGACCGCACTGAAACTGGTGTGACGATCTGATCTTGTTTTTTATCTATATATATATATATGTGTTGTATATATATATATATAAATTAATCGTCACGTTGTTTGTCCGGGATGGACTCCTAAACTACTTAACAGATTTTAATCAAATTTGTACACCCTGTGCAGTTTGATCCAACTTGAAAGATAGGATAGCTTACATCTCAATTTATAGTCACAATATTATTTTATTGCAAATTAAATCACGATTATCTGTTAGCTCCAAATGATTCTAACAAATGGCGGTATCTGTAGACTGGATTGAGTAAGTATTCAATAGATGGCGCTGTATAGGAGGCGAGCAGCATTGAAAAGTATTGCGAAAACGGGGAAAATGTGACGCAGACGAAGTTGCGTGGGGCAGCTAGTATAGATATAGATGTAAGTAAATCTTGGTATGTTTTGTGGTAGCCATGGTTATGCCAAAGAAACCAGGTGGACGGTCCTTGGGTCGAAGATAGCGTAAAAATCGCGGATGGGATGCACAGAACCTGGAAGTGTGGCAGGAGAAAGGGGAGGTCTACCCAGCAGTTGGTGATTCCAGGCTGAAATGATGATGATGATGTTTTGTTACAGCCAAAGTAAACAGTTGCAGTGGTTGGGGTATCCACTCCTGGACGTCACCCAGCAGCACGCTACCATGCTTAAAGTGGTGGACATCACTGTCATACAAGGCAAGTTAGCTTTTCCTAATAGATAAACAAGGGTTCCGGGAATCCTAACATATTTTGAAGTAAGATAATTTTTTTTAAATTATTTAACGGAATTACAATGCAGTGGTGTTACTTAAGACTAAACTCGCCAAACTCTTACAAAAGAAAAGAAGAAAAGAGCTTTTTTATATAACAATGAACCACCTTATGTATATTCTAACTAATTATTTATTAAACTTACCTACTTATGGCTAAATCTTATACAATGTATTTATTTCTGGTTGCAATACTGTATAATGTTTTTTAATTTTGTCGTGAGTGATCTTTTACTAATTTTCACTTTTTTTCTTAATAAATCTATTTTGTATAAATATAATGTATAAATTATTCGATCGTGAAATAGTACATTGTTACCCCAGGGGTGAAAGTAACTTATTTAGTCCCGAGACGGGGTTTGGCGCCCGAGAATGAAATGAGGGCGCCAATAGTTCGAGGGACTAAATAAGTCTTTAACCCGAGGTAAACATGCTTTTCATTACGAATACAAGGAAAGTTAAAATAAAAACATGAATTAGCTTAAGAAAAAATCAGTAAATTTTATTTCCGCTTTGCCGGCGCTTTGGCGATTGCCGCTTTCCCGCCTGTTTTGATTTTTTTCCCTGGCCAGCCAGCTATTCAGCCATTATTTTTCATTTTAGTCATTGAAAAAATGGTAAATATTTTGCCCAACAATATGTTATTTTAAAGAAATTGTTGAAACTAAATTATAATAAAGTTATTTAAAAAATAAATATTCTTTAATCAATACTTAATTTTAAGTTATTTCAATTTTACATCGTGGCTGCATAGAAAGTTGGAACAAGGTTCAATAAACATGTGAAAATAGAACTAGTTTTTTTAAATAATTTGACATCCGTCAGTTGAAAGCGATTCTCCCTAGGGATTCAAAGTGAATGAGTATAAAAAAAAATGTTTCATTGGGAAAGTTGTTTGTTATCATGAGTATAATCACGTGTTTAAGTATCGTTCACTAATTACCAGTCACCCTATATATACATTGTATAAAACGCTATTTTAAAACGCTTACCGCTGTCTGTACGCTTAGATCTTTAAACTACGCAACGGATTTTGATGCGGTTTTCATCAATAGACAAAATGATTCACGAGGAAGTTTTATATGTATAATACATACATTAATCTAAACTAATATTATAAAGAGGAAAGATTTAATTTTTTGTTTGTTTGCATTGAATAGGTTCCGAAACTACTGAACCGATTTGAAAAATTCTTTCACTTTTGGGAAGCTACACTATGCCTGGGTGATATAGGCTATATTACATTTTCAAAAAAAAATAGGGATCCTTACTAAAACTCCATTAATGTAACCCAAGGTGTAAAAAATATCTAAAATATTCTTAACATCGCGTGCGCTGCGAAAAATATTGATGATAGAATAAAATAATGTACTAAAACTTTGCAGAACACATCATTATCTACAAAAAGTGTCGCGACAGCATATGTCTAACTATTAAAGTTATGCCACAATAAGTGTTGTGGTGTGTTGTTCTTTTATTTATAAAATTTAAATGTAATGCCGCCATTAAAAAGGCTCTTTATTTGTATCTTGGTATTAATCCTTATCAAAATAAATTACATCATATTCAAGACTGCTTCAATACCATTATATGACTTTTCGAATTATTAAATTCGGACCTTTCCATTCGAAAGGTATCACGACTTTAAAAATGTAAGTATTGGAAAAATGTTGCGTGGTCGCCGCTCACCCTGCTCAGCTGGCTAGCTAGGCAGCACCTTATGCGACGTAGGCGTCACTGGGGCAGGCCGTACGGGAGGGGAATATTCAAACTTTCTTTATATATTTTTTTCAATAACCTGACGCAAATAGAAGGGTTTATGTTCGTGTATTATAATTTTTAATTTTGAGATTTTTGTTAAATACCCGTGCGAAGCCGGGGCGGGGAACAGCTAGTCTCTTACATCATGATTTTCTCTTCAACAGCTGAAGCCGCCAATATCTACAACAAGCTGCTGAAGCGCCATGAGAGCCTACCAGTCATCGCCAACACGATCCTGGAGTACGCCGAGACCATGTATGGTGATGACGAAGGAAAGATTCTGTTTGATACTCTGACGGAGCTCGTAGCTTTCCCTAACAGTAAGTAGGACATCATGATCATGTTGCGCGAGTCCGACTCGCACTTGGTCGGTTTTTATAAAAAATGGTACGGAACCCTTCGTGTACGACTCCGACTCGCACTTAGCCGTTTTTTTTTAAAGTAATTGTTAAAAATACTGGTTGTCAATATAAAAAATAAATTCTTCCTTTTTTGCTTATTCCAGTTCCATTATCTGGCTACTGGCTCTGCAACAGTCTCATAAACGCCTTCTTGAGACCGTTTCGACGTCTGAGAGACACCGAGCAACTTACAGAACTAGTGGACTCTGTCAACCTGGCGCTTAAGAAGCAGGTCCCTTTAAGGTCTGATCAGCAGCCACGACATACCAGCTACAGACTTGGTACACAAACGGACGGCTCAGCTGTCGGTAAGAAGCTATTTTCGACAATAGACAAATACCATTAAAACCATCTACACTATAGAGTACCATTACCACTGGCCATAATTAATTTGTGAAAAAGTGCCTTTGAATAAAATTATGCTAAATACGGTAACAGCAGCGGTGGAGCAGCGGTGGCCCAGCGGTGGCAGCCCCGACTTACGAGCACTAACCCGTGGGTTCGAACCCAGGCAGGCGCCTTACTTTGTGCAATTTATTTCATCATCGCTGTTTTCAAAACGGTGAAGGAAAACATCGTGAGGAAACCAGCATGTCCTAGAACAAAAAATTCGAAGACATGAGACATCTACCAACCCGCACTGGGCCCGCGTGGTGGATTACAGCCCACTCCCTCTCATAGAGAAGAGGCCTGTGTCCAGTAGTGGGAACATTATAGACTAATGATGATGATGATGATGACGTCGGTAACCTTGGTTCTCTTGCGGATAACCTCATCATTCATCATTTGCAAGGTAACTCCGAGCATATCCCTCTCCATTGCCCTTTGGGTGACTTTAAGCCTTCTTATGAGGCTCATTGTGAGCGACCACGTTTCGGTCCCGTATGTAATGACTGGCAACACACACTGGTCATAGACTTTCGTCTTGTGACACTGCGGTAAGTTGGACGAGAAGATATCACGCAACTTCCCGAACGCTTCCCAGCCGAGTCGTGTTCGGCGATGATAATGAGGCATAATGATGATGACTATGTTGTAGTCTACGCTGTCCTCTCTCTTTGTTTCGACTCACACATACTTGTAAATGCTTTTTATAAATCGCTTTTATTAATCCTCTCAACATGTCCAAAGCATCTTTAGTACTTTCGCCGTAGGAAGGCGCGGGTCACATTAGATAAAACATTCCTTTTCAATAAATTTACTACAATTATTACTGATTCTGTATTTTACGAGTACGGCATTTAGTGTGCAGCTGAAATATACAGTCATGTTTGTAAACCAGAGTAACGTTCAAGATTGAAAAAGCTTTTCAACCGTATTTTATTTACCCACAGACAATCAACCACCACCTCAAGAGGATCCCTTCATACAAATAAGACCTCAAACCATCACGCATCGACCTCTGAGGAAAAGAAAGAGAAAGAGAAAGCATCACTACAAGAGAATGCGAGACAAAAAGCAACTTGTACTCGCACCATGGCATAGACAAAGACATCATAGACTTCGTTTTTCGAGTGTGACACCGAGGACAACGAGCCAGTTATGGTTCAGAGACACCACTTATCCGACATAATGCTGTAAACGCGAGGACAATAATCAGAGTCATGTCTTTTACCCGACTTCAAAAAAATTAGGTGTTAATGTATTCGACCAGCAGCTTTTTTTTAACCGCCGACCAAAAAAGAGGGGTATTGTAAGTTTGACGTGTGTATCTGTGTGTCTGTGGCATCGTAGCTCCTAAACGGATAAACTGATTTTGATAAAATTGGTTTCGTTTGAAAGGTGTTTTAATCGAGAGTGTTCTTAGCTAAGTTTCGAGAAAATCTGCTCAAGATCGTTTGAAGATCATCACCTCTTTTCTAGTTGATGAAAGGCCCTAAATACAACTTCTACGGATCTGGTCGATACGAAATTTGAAATATTGTCACTTGTCACCATGGGCATCGCCAAGGGGAGGGGGCTGCACCCCCACTCCCCCCTAAAAAGCTCGGGTTTATTTTATTTATAACTTTCCTTGTTTTCGTTAATTAGCGAGAAGAGGCGCAAAACCGAGAAAAGTGGAAGGAATAGGGGAAGACCTATGCCCAGGAGTGGGAATTAAGAATTCTAAAAACCCCCGATGAAAAAAACACAAATAATCAAAAATTAATTAATCCAAGCGTCGTAGCGTCGGGGGACCGCTAAATAGACCGCTTAGCACAAGCACAAAACAAAGCGGACTTTTTAATTTTATAATTTTTATGTATTTTACCGATTTCTCCATGTGTAATGGTTCGATTTAAGTGATTCTTTTTTAATTCGGTAGAAGAAGAAGCTCGCGCGGTTGTAGTATATAAATTGTATTAACAGTACTTTGCTTCGGCACTTGATGATTGATATCCTCTATAATAATTATGTTTTTTAACTTTTAGTTACAATTTTTAAATTATGAATAACACTGGAAACGGGATGTTTACATACTACTTTTTTCAATTTTTCAATATTTTTTCAATTCCCGATTATTTATTAACGCAAAATTGATTTTTGACAAGGATTTGGGTGCATTTCAGTCTTACCAAAGGGTATCGTAATAGCCAGTACTAGTTGGGTTGTGTGTGTGAGATATGCAGTCGCTCCATGTAAAATACTGGTATTCAGCAGCATCCGGTCAGACTGGAAGCCGACCCCAACATAGTAGAGTTAAGTTTTACTAATAGTTTTTGAGTCATAGATAGCTATTCTATTGTATAGTTGGAAAAAGCTAGGCAGATGATGAAGTTCAGAGTATTTACTTTGAGTGAATAATTCCAAAGGGAAAGCTAAAAATGGATAGAGACAAAAAGCGCTGATATCGGCTTATCTGATCCCCCCCCCCTCTTTGAGACAAGGTCTGCGTCCCAGCAGTGGGAACAGGATAATTATGCTTTAGCTTTGTTAATTTGTAAAATATAAATTAATATGTACTGTACTTAATTGTCTTTTATTTTCTGTTCCTGACCAACGAACCCGTTTGTGTGGTTTGGATTGGATACCCATTTTGTTTAATAACCCGTTGGGAGAAATAAAAGTGGACTGTATATATGTATAGGCTTGGTATAATGCCGATTAAATTTACAATATTACAACTGTTCCGGACAAACATAAAATAATTTAGAAAGGCGTTTGAGAGATCGTCCGTCGCGGTGGTGTCCGAGGAAGCGAGTGTCCGCAGGCCGGCCGGCGCCGCCGCCCGTAGCTCCCCTCGCCCGCCGATGATGTTGACGATGACGCGTAGGCCGGTCACGTCGCTTGCACGTGTCGCCTAAACGTGCCGACTGCGTGATTGTTGGGTGCGATTCCCAACACATTTCTTATTCGATGGTAAACTTAAAAACTCTTCCATATTTAAGGCTACAGTTCGTAGGTGCATCTCGAACAAGCTTGTGTCTACATAAATAATGAGTACGATGAGCACCATCATCATCAGCCTAAAATGTTCGCACTGCTGGGACACAGGCCTCCTCTCTATGAGAGGGAGTGGGCTGTAATCCACCACGCGGGCCCAGTGTGGGTTGGTAGATGTCACATGTCTTCGAATTTTCAGTTCTAGAACATGCCGGTTCCCTCACGATGTTTTCCTTCACCGTTTTGAGGGCAGCGGTAACTAACATTGTTCATAAGTTTCTTTTAATAAACCTTCTATGGACGTTTTTTGATTCATTATAGTTTTCCTACCACAGAGAAGAGGCCTGTGTCCTAGCATTGAAAAATTACAAGTTGATTAAGCAGAGATACATACTCGTAACTTTGTTTTTAAAAACCTTTCGCCACACTAGGTATTTCTCCCGTATTGTGGATGCGTTAACAAACATTTAAACTCACGTACACAAACAGCCAGACACGAAACAACTAACTTTAGGTCAAACAAATATTTGTTCCATGCGGGGATCGAACCCATGACATCCAGCTTAGCAGCCAATAGCGCAGCAACTGCACCAACCGTCCTATCAACGTTTGCACGTCTGTATGCTCATTCAGTTAATACAAACGTAAAGTTATTCAAGAATTCCATTCAGTAGCAAACCGAAATAATACCATAGGTCCTCGCTAATCTGTCCACGTATTTACATTCACTCTCAACGATTCCCAGAGATCATACAAAAAGGCGTTTTATTGTAACAGCACTTACTTTGAAGAATTCGTATTGTTGTGTTGTTCACAAGAACTGCCGGCGCATGCGCTTTCAGAGAGATCTTAACATGTTGAATAGACATCCGGTGTTGCGTGGTTGGTCAGTACATTATTTGTTGGGAAGAGTTTGTGTAACTGTATTTTAGTTTAAGAAAGGATGAGAAATATATGTACCATTATATGTATATATAAGTACCTATTCATACGCATATTAACACAAAGTACAAAACTGTTTCTTAGTTGTTTAGATTCATGTTTCTTTATGGTTTTGGTTCTGTATGGTGTCGGACGTAAAGATTAGCACCATCCCATATCTTCCCGTGGGTGGTGTAAGAGGCGACTAAGGGACTTGCCAGAGAATGGGCAGCAGCGTTCTCTGTGCTTTTGTGACAACCGTACTGTGATCGCCAACCCGCCTGCCAAGCGTGGCGATTATGGCAAAACCCCCTATTTAATGTCAATTTGGCGACACTTGAGGGAGTTCAGCAGTGGAAAACGTCCACTGCTGAACATACGCCTATGTTCAGCAGTGGACGTTTTTCGGCTGAAATGATGATGATGATGATGTTTAATAACCCGTTGGAGGGAAATAAAAGTGGACTGTACTTTGGTAAGGCTTGGTATAATGCCGATTAGATTTACAATATAAGAACTGTCCCGGACAAACATAAAATAATTTAGTAAGGCGCTTGAGTGAGAGGTCGTCCGTCGCGGTAATGTCCGAGGAAGCGAGTGTCCGCAGGCCGGCCGGCGCCGCCGCCCGCAGCTCCCCTCGCTCGCCGATGATATTGACGATCGATGACGCGTAGGGCGGTCACGTCACGTCGCTTGCGCGTGTCGCCTGCGCGTGCCGACTGCGTGGTTGTTGGGTGCGATTCCCAACAATGATGATGATTTTTCTTTACATTTTTTTATTGTGTGCACTTGTGGCATGACTCGAATAAATATGTTTTCTTTCTTTCAAATACTTCGACTGTCTCATTCGTCTAGTGGTTGCAAACGTGACTGTTGCGTGCGGTCCTGGGTTCGATTCCCAGGTCGGGCAAAGTGTTATTGGGTTTTTCCATCAAGAATTTCTCAGTAGCAGCCACGGAGTCAAGATTTGTGCCCGGCTGATGGCAATAGGCTCGACCACTATTACATGGGACTTAAAAATAACCGTCGAAATGTGGGTGTACTATTAGCTACACTTCTGCCTATCCCTCAGGGGATTACAGGCGTGATGTTATTTTATGTTGAAAGGATAGATATAGCTAGTTACTTATAATTTAATTGTTTTGTTTAAATATAACATTTATTTATTCAATGTTTTAAACTGACATGGTCACTAACAATATCATTGACACTGAAAACAGGATATTTCCATGTTAACTATTTGTTTTGAGTTCCGTGATCATGATGTTTGCAACGGCACCAATATCTACGGACAGTACTCGCCAACGTTATTTCTTTGACCGTCTTTACAGTTGGCCTATCTTGACGTCTATAAACATTATTGTTTTCCTCTTATTCCAGTGTGGGAAAGAGACGGAGCTATACGGGATGACTAGCGCCATCTCTTTCCCACTCTGGAATAAGAGTAAAACAATACTGCTTTTAAACGTCATGTTAGGCCACCTGGTCGTCAAAAGGCGGCAAGTCGGAGCACCTGTCTTACCAATTCGGAGCACCTGTCTTACCAAGGTGCTTCTGGGTTATGGACGTCAAAGAGCCTTATACTTCATTGACTTGAATGTACCTTGGCTGTTGAGAGAATATCTTGCTTACTCCAATGTCTAGCTGATGGTGGTGCGTGTGTCCGATCATTTAGTTCCCTTCAAAATGGTTAAGCTGCTGACCTACCATCTTAAGAATAAAACAACACTGCTTTAAGACGTCCTTGGTAAGCCAGCTGAATGGTGCTAATCCAAGCGTCATGTTCGCGAACGGGCGCCGTAAGTTGGGGTCAAACGGGACCCTATTACTGAGACTTCGCTGTCCGTCCGTCCGTCCGTCCGTCCGTCTGTCACCAGGCTGTATCTCATGAACCGTGATAGTTAGCCTGTTGAAAATTTCACAGATTATGTATTTCTGTTGATGCTATAACAACAAATACTAAAAACAGAATAAAATAAATATTTAAGGGGGGCTCCCATACAGAAAAGTGATTTTTTTGCTCGTTTTTTATAAAAAATGGTACGGAACCCTTCGCGCGCGAGTCCGACTCGCACTTGGCCGGTTTTTTATATTTGTACCGAGGACTTTAGCGTGCTCGCTACAACATTCTAACAAAATTATATTTAATCTCAACAACTTTGTGTCCTTTCATTGGTATTGTTAGTCGTGTCGTTGAGTTCCTTAACTTACGAGTCGAGCTACACGATAACTGACAAATCCTTGTATTGACTGGAGAGATCCACTCAAATCTGCGTGGTTCTTGCTTGAAACGATCATCTCAAAAATAAATCAATCTCCGTTAGTTAACTGATATGCATGGTCTTCATGTGACTTGACGTCTGAGTTTGTTTTGGCTGTTTCTTCTCAGAGTGGTTGGATTGGAAGATTTAAAAGACATAGAGCGGGCATTGGAAATATTTTCGTACAAAATATAATATCCCGAATATTTTCGAATTTTACACACGAATGCTAACTTTGACAGTAGTTACGAGTAGTCAGAAGCCAAAAGTCAGACATCCAATCTTACCAAGGGGTATCGTATTACCCACTTACTGGGTTGTGAAGGTCAGATAGGCAGTCGCTTCATGTAGGTAAAATACTGGTACTCAGCTGTATCCGGTAAGACTGGAAGCCGACCCCAAGATAGTTTGGGAAAAGGCAGGCAGATGATGACACACGAATGCTAACTGACAAGCACAAGTGACACTACAATAGACAGACCGATTTGTTACTATGTAGTAAGGAGTTTGAGGAGCTGGTAGCTAAATAATACGAGTAACAGCTGCTCGGATGAATCTTCATAAGCCGACATACATACCGAATTTCCTCCGTGCCTCGGAAAGCACATTAAGCCGTTGGTCCCGGCTGTCATTTGTAGATCTTTGACAGTCGTTACTGATAGTCAGTGAAAGTCTGACAACCGGTCTTACCAAGGCGTATCATCCACTAAGTACTAATTGGGTTGTCGAGGTCAAATAGGCAGTCGCTCTATATAAAATACTGGTATTCAGCTGCATCCGGTTAAACTGGAAGCAGACCCCAAGATAGTTTGGGAAAAGGCTAGGCAGATGATGATAATGTATGAAAGACACTAACCTCATCTAGTTTTAATAAATAATTTATTTTGACGTGAAAAAGTTTAGCTTTATCCCAACTTATGGAAGTAAAATTCTCTATTACATCAATTTATGAAATGTCTTCTAAGTAAATTGGTATTGCCCTGCCTATGGTTTCAATAATCTCGTCAAATATTGGTCCGTCTTGGTACACTGGTGTTCTTTTTGATTGCGTTGCTAGATTTAAGACTCCGGTCACGACCTCGATACTTGCAAACCGCGCGTGTGTCTTTTGTTTCCTTTGTTTGAATATCGTCCCGTTGCGATAACGTACTAGCTTTCTCGGAACAATTATTTTCGTTTGTTTAGTCTGCAATTCTTGTTGTAGATTGTGGTCGAGGGTTAACGGGGAGGATATAAAGGCATTTGTCGTCCCTTTATTCATCGTTCTGTGCCTTTTTGTAGTGATGGGTCTGAACCACTGCTCCTTATAGTCCAAATTTTGGCTTTTGTGTGTTGTGTAAAATTGTGGGTGTCTTTTTCTCTTTCTTTTCCGTTTGTGACGATATTTCTTCTCTTCTTTTCTTGGTTGGTTTCCAATTCTTGACGGGCCACTTCCTGTGAAAATGAAGATACGTTTATTTACCACAAGTGCACGCATCATCTATACAAATAAATAAAATTGAAGTGTCTGTTTGTATATTAAAGTAACCGCTTTTTACTACATGCATATGAATGTATATACGATACATATACCAAAATATTTTTTTTTTAATTTTTGTCTGTCTGTCTGTTTGTTCCGACTTATCTCTGGAACGGCTGGACCGATTTTGACGGGAAGATAGCTGGTGTTATAAGGAGTAACTTAGCTACTTCTATTTTAGAAAAATTCTACAACTAGTATACCCGTTTTTTTTTTGTTAAATTCCACGCGGACGTAGTCGCGGGCACAGCTAGTTAAAAAATAAAATAAAGCTTCAACCTAAACAAAAAAAGATAATGATTGTGTGTCTAACGGCTGCGCCAAATAAACCCCTGTGGCCTACCATGACGTCTTAAAACATGATTGTTTTACTCCTTTTCCAGTGTGGGAAAGAGATGGCGCTAGATATCATGTATAGCTCCGTCTCTTTCCCACACTGGATTAAGAGTAAAACAATACTGATTCAAGACGTCATGGTAAGCCAGCAGTTCAGCAAAATACCGAAAAACTTACTAATATTATAATGCATTTGCATGGTTTGTTACTCAGTCAAGCCAGAACGGCTGAACGGATCTGGAAGGACTTAGAGATATATTTTAATCTAGAATTGCCACATAGGCTACTCTTTATCCAGGAAAGAAAATCAAAATTTCCATGCGAACGAAGTCGAGGGTAACAACTTCTAAAATATAAATAAACAAGTTGCGTCAATATATGCTTCAAGTTTTATCGTCTTCACCTTTACCAATCGTGTCTTTGAAGGCACGTCAAGCCGTCGGTTGGATCCGGCTGTCATTTGTACATCTTTGACAGTCGTTACAGGTAGACAGTGGTCTAAAAGTCTGACGACCAGACTTACAAAGGGTTATCGTAATTACCCAGTACTAGCTGGGTTGTGGAGGTCAGACAGGCAGTCACTTCGGTTGGAGTGTAGCCTTATGGGCGCTATGGTGCGAGAATTTTTCATTTTTTTTTTCTCATTCTTTTCGGATTTTTTTACACCACCTCATAGTTTTCTACTAGAGCAACAGTTTCTTTCATTTTCATCTGAGCTACGATTTTGGAAATATAGATAGGTTCATACTTCTCAGTACCTTAATTGGTCAAGGTTAACCCGATACTGCATTTTTTTTAATTTCCTGTTTTTTTTTTGGATATTCTGCCGTCCCAATTTTTTTTTTTGTTTTTCTCTTCTGCCCATAATGCAGCATAAGCGTATACTCTAACTCCTAAAAATCCACCGCTAAGACAACCCAATGACCATCACTTCATGTAAAATACAGGATGCAGCTGCATCTGGTTAGACTGTAAGCCGACCCCAACATAAATGGGAAAAAGCTGGACAGATGACCAAGTTGTAAGTATACATCATCATCTGCTTAGCCTTTTTTGATATAGAAAGACTACCTGTCTAACCTACAGAGGCCATTAACTATGTAACCCGATTCCTCTTAACAGAACTACTTGTCGGTGCTTGTTTTCAATATAACAAACACGTAGCAAACGCTCCATACAATTAACTGGTATCCAGCTGCATCCAGTTAGACTGGAAGCTGACCCCAACATAGCTGGGGCAAGAAGACAGATGATGAGGCAGACATACTTATCCCAGCAGTTCCTACGCTGAGGTCACTCAAGAGTTGAGGTAAATTCTGGCGCAATGCTTTGCTGATGGAGGTCAGTAGTCGTTGTCGGGTGCTTGAGTCGGCTGGACGTCGTTGGAACGGCTGTAGGAGGCTTTCTATGAGGCTTTCACAGATCGAATAACTGGATTTAGTAGCTGAAATTAGAGAATAAATATTAACTTGCAAAATTACGTAGTTTTTAGGGTTCCGTACCTCGAAAGGAAAAAACGGAACTCTTATAGGATCACCTTGTTGTCCGTCCGTCTGTCTGTCAAGACCTTTTTTCCCTTAGTCCCTTAAAGCTGTGAAAAAATCAAACTTCTAAGCCAACGCAACCAAAAGATACAGCCATTTATGCCGCACCGCAAACTTTTGACACTCGCAAGGGAATCAAAACCTACAGGGTACTTCCCGTGAACTCAGCATCTTGCAATTTGGTACAAAGCAATGTCTTATAGCACATATAACCGTAAATTGTTAGTTATATCATTTAATAAAAATATTTTTAATAATTTTAGTACGGAACCCTCGGTCAAAAAAAACCGGCCAAGTGCGACTCGCACTTGGCCGGTTTTTTTTAATACTAGATAGGCTTGCGTTTGGCCGCATATCACCGGATGAGAGGCTTTGATGCGGCTAAAGGTGGAGCACGCTTGTCTAGAATAAACCGATCCACTCGAGCTTTGAGTAGATACAGATTATAATGATCAGAAAACAGAGAAGCCGGCACTGAATTCCACAGACTTTCGGATCACAAAGATATTGTTGAAGCATAGCGCTATGAATGTGGAAGGATATAAGAGTAGAGACAGACTAAAGAAACGATGGATGGCAAGAAAGTAGGTGAGGTGACATGACGAGTAATAAAGAAGTATGGAAGATCATGGTGCTCTGTATGGTGTCGGACGTTAAGAATAGCACCATCCCATATCTTCCCGTGGGTGTCATAAGAGGCGACAAAGGGACTTACCAGAGAATGGGCAGCAGCGTTCTCTGTGTTTTTGTAACAACCGTACTGCGATCGCCAACCCGCCTGCCAAGCGTGGCGATAATGGCAAAACCCCCCAAAATGTAATTGCGGCGAAACTTGGGGGAGGCCTATGTCCAGCAGTGGACGACTTTTGGGCTGAAATGATGATGATGATGATGGAAGATCAAACATTATACGTCGACACCAAATAAACAGGAATAGACCGTGGTGGCGCCTTACATCAATACTTGGGCGAAAATATAAAAATGTTTGTGTGTATCCCAGACGCAGGGAGCTGGTTTGCTTCTATAGTGGACTGTATTATTGCGGGGGTAGAAAAGTACGTACGTAGGTCTAACCTTTGCAAATGCGACACGAATTAGGACGAAGAACTTGTGAACTATATGGTCAAAGGAATTTGGCAGGAAACATGCAACACCACTGACCTTCAGATTCGCCGTCTTCAATCCTCCGCGTCGGTCGACAGAGGGTTCGAGTCCTTGCTGGATCCAGGGCAGCGCACGAGGGGGCGCACAGACGCCTTTCACCACATAGACACGCACTTTCCGTAGTGTTTTAGATAATAGTTCGAAAATGTAATCGCGGCAGTTCACAACCGTAAATTAGAAATAAATTAACACGGGAGCATGTTCTCAGCAACGCTACTCTCGTTCAAGTTCTGAGGGGTCTTCATACAGTCACCGTCGTCGGTGACAAGGACAGCGATAGTCCAGGTGTGCATGTGGGAAAAGGATGGGACACGATAGGATAGTGACGGAGTTTGCAAATCGTTTTACTTCTACCCTACAATGAAAATTATGAACGTATACGAAATCCAACATCCTCCCAGCCTTGAAGAAACCCTTCAAAAAAAAAGGTTAGAAAAGCAAGAAAATCGCTATATTCAGCAACTTCAAGCAAAGGGTATTTGATAACTAGAGCGGATAAATATAATGAAATCTCTAAACTAAACCTAACGTAAGCTAATTAATACTTATGACTGAAATATGTATAAATAAATATATTGACTATTGAGTCGGAAGCGAGCATAACCGCACTACTGGTCGTTTATAAGTACCGGTCTTAGTTTTTACTTCCGCTACGCGCACAACACCATCCTTACCAGGGTATACATTGGTAACAATTCCTAATGGCCACTGCAAGGGTGGAGCGTTATCTACATTTAACAACACTACGGTACCGACTGTGATCGGGTTACACGGAGTATTCCATTTTTCGCGTTGTTGTAAATTATGTAAATATTCCGACTTAAATCGTTTCCAATATGATTGAACTATCGAATCCATTAAGGAGAAACGAGACAACAGATCCGATCGTTCTTCGGATAAGTCGGCTGCGGGTAAACATTCTAGCGGAGAAGTAGATAGAAAATGCGCGGGAGTAAGTGCTAATGGTTCTGATGGATCAGAGCTCAAAACATAAAGAGGACGGCTATTTAGCACTGCCTCAATTTGAATAAGAATGGTCGACATCTCCTCAAAGGTGAGAACTTGATTGCCGATTGTACGAAATAAAAGCGACTTGGTGCTCTTAACGTTCGCTTCCCATATTCCTCCGAAGTGGCTTGCTGTAGGAGGGTTCATTCGCCACGTGATACGGTTCTTCGCGAGCTCATGACTAAAACTTTGATAGTAATCAGCGGTTTGTAAAAACTCATGAAGTTCATTAAAATATTTTTTAGAAGCGACAAAATTAGTCCCGTTATCGCTATATAAGAAATTACAAGGACCTCTACGCGATATGAATCGTTTAAATGCGTCAATAAACGAAGCAGAAGTTAAGTTAGATACTAATTCGATATGCACCGCTTTTGTTACGAGACAAATAAAAATACAAATATAAGCTTTCACACTTTGAACGCCCCGTTTGCGGTAAGGAGTAATATAGAGCGGCCCTGCGTAATCGACGCCCGTATGTAAAAACGCTTTGCATTGCTCTAATCTATATTTAGGCAAATCGGCCATAGGCGGAAACGTAGGCTTAGGATTAACTCGAAAACAATCATTGCATTTGTGTATGTACTGTCGAACTACACGTCTAGCAGAAATAATCCAATATTTGGATCTTAATATCGAAATTAATAACTGCGGCCCGGCGTGACAATTGTCGCGGTGATAAAATTCAATTAATAATTTAACAATATGTCCTTGTCCGGGAAGTAAAATCGGATGTTTAGAAGAATATTCTAGTGTCGAATTCGATAAGCGACCTCCGACACGTAAAAGTCCGTTACATAAAAATGGAAACAATTTCCGTAACTTGGCCGAACACGGTTGACCCTTAGAAATATTCTTAATGTCCTCGGAAAAGTATTTAGACTGGATCGCGCGAATTATTTCTAACTCAGCTGTATTTAAATCTTCAGCGGTGATTGTATCGTTTTGTGGCAATTTTTTTATAAATCGAAGTGAAAAAACAGTAGCTTCCAGCAGCTTTTCCCAAGTGGAACACTCTGAAGCTAATTTTAAAAGCGGGTTATCATTATCTGTGACTTTAATCACGTGGGAAACGGTTTTTTCTTCCGGTAGTGAAGACCGGATGGGTAAAAATCGCTGTATAGGCCAGTCTTGTATAGGCAAGGAAAGCCAGGTTGGACCCTTAAACCATAGCTTATGTTGAATGAGCTGCGAAGGCGTGAGCCCACGAGATATACAGTCTGCGGGGTTATGTAAACCAGCGATATGATATAAGTTTTCAGGTGAAATATTTTCCTGAATTTGAGAAATGCGATTGGCAACATAAGTGTTAAATCTGTGTGGCGAAGCAACAGACCAACAGAGTGCCACTTCAGAGTCCGAGAAAGCATAAATGTTTTCAATTTTATGTCGCTTAGCTAAGGTGTCATTAACGGTTTTAAGAAGTCGTGACATTAAAAATATTCCATTTAATTCCAAGCGTGCGAGAGTGACTTTAGGTTTAGCGGATGCAACACGCGATTTGGAGCACACGAGTGAAGTAATAGGCGATTGATCGCCATTTACGACGTGCAAATAAATCACACAGCCGTATGCGGATTCGCTCGCATCTGAAAATGCGACTAAGGAAACCATAGAACCGGTTTCTATACCTAGATGGCGTGGAAATGATAAATTAGATATGTGCGGTAATTCTATTAAGTATTGTTGCCATATTTTAACAATGCGAGAAGGGGGTATATCGTCCCAATCGAGATTTAAAAGCCAGAGTTCTTTTATGATTAATTTAGCAAAAAGAATTATAGGGCCGACGAGTCCTAAGACGTCGTACAACCGAGCGGTAGCGGATAAAATAGCGCGTTTAGTACAAACAGGTGGGGGACTTGATATTTCGAAAATAAAGGTATCCTGAGCGGGTAACCAACGCAAACCTAATATCTTAAATGTATTTCCATCGTCGAAGGAAATGCATTCAGATTGACGGTGCGACTCGGGTATATGTTCGAGCAACTCCAGCGAGTTGGAGTTCCATTTAACTAAATCAAACCCGCCAGTTTTGAATATCTGGATGAGATCGGCAGCTGTCTTGACTGCTTCCTCGAGAGAAGAAGCAGATGAAGCCACGTCATCCATATAAATGTCCCTCTCCAATACGGCTGCCGCAGTTGGCCAGTTATGCCGTTCATCGCTAGCGAGTTGACGTAGCGTGCGGAGCGCCAAAAATGGTGAAGACCGAAGCCCAAATGTGACTCGAGTGAACTCAAAAACCTCGAGCGGGTCGGTTTCTGAAAATCTATATAAGATTCGTTGGTATTTGCGGTGCGGAGCATTCGTATAAATGCATAAATACATTTGTTTGACATCTGCACAAAAGGCAATATAAAAAACACGAACATTCAAAAGAATATGAAATATATCAGCCTGTAGATTGCAACCCGTATACAGGACATCATTTAGTGATAAGCCTGTATCGGTCTTGGCGCTGCCATCTAGCACAGGACGAACCTTGGTTGTCACCTTGTCGTTGCGGACTACAGGATGGTGCGGTAGATAAAAGCCTGGAGCGGATAATGCCTCAGGTGCGGTGCGGGACAGTATACCTTTATTTAGGTAATCACGAATAACATCGTCATATTTTAATTTTAAACTTGGATCCTTAGAAAATTTCTTTTCTAGAAGTAGAAAGCGTTTTTTAGCCGTAGTATAAGAATTGCCTAGATTATTTGGGTCTTCTTTAAACGGAAGACCAACTGAATAACTGCCATCGGAGTTACGAACAGTGGTTGAAGTATAAATATTTTCACACTGCTGATCGTCGGGACTTAAAAATGACTGCGAA
Source organism: Cerastis rubricosa (assembly GCA_949152445.1). Lineage (NCBI taxonomy): Eukaryota > Metazoa > Arthropoda > Insecta > Lepidoptera > Noctuidae > Cerastis > Cerastis rubricosa. The sequence continues at coordinate 1,999,247 of OX424551.1, forward strand.
GGTAATTCCTCGACTGACCAAAATCTTTCGACAATCTGGTGTAGCGAGTCAGAAGTAAAAGCACACAACGTGCGGGTAGCGGGTTGCGGAGAAATAATAGGAGCGTCACCTAAAATTAGGTAACCTAATGTCGTTTCAAGGGCAGAGGGCATACCATTATGTGAGCTTTTAATTTGACCAGAAAGTAAAATTTCACAATAAAGTTTAACACCTAAAAGTATATCTATAGTTCCCGGTTGCGAAAACTTATCATCAGCGAGCGGTAAGTTACGAATAAAATCAATAGACGCGATATCAACATAGGTGTCCGGTAACTGTGACGTGATCTGTCCTACTACCATCGGCCTAATAGAATATTCGCACTTATTATCAAAGCGAGACGTGAATTTAACTGATGTTACACCGAGAATTTTTTGTGAAGCTCCTCCAATGCCTTGAACTTCCGAATAGCGGGTTTGAGTATAAATAGGGAGCGATAGTCGCTTACAACAAGCGGTGGAAATATAATCACTTTGAGAGCCAGGATCCACTAGACATCTTAAAAAGTGAGTGCGGTTTAAAGAATCAACAAACTTTACTTTCGCGGTCCCTAACAACGTAGTCGTTTGATAACGAGCTGCTCGATCGTACGAAACTGTACAGACCGATGCATTATTTACAATTGTTGTAGGGTCATTAGAAGCGGCGAGCGAATGAGTCATATCGGACTCTGCATGACTGCTGGCCGGGTTAGGGCGCGGCACGTCATGAGCGGTAGCGGGAACAGGATTAGCGACGTTGGACACCACGGAGCCAACGTTACAATTCGTTTTATCATTTTGAGTTGGATTGAAATGTAATAAGGTGTGGTGTCGCTTTGAACAATGAGAACAAGTATGTTTCGAAGTACAAGAAAAAGTCTTGTGTTTTATACTTAAACAATTGTTACAGAAATTATTAAGTTTTATAAAATTATATCTTTCTCGCGGTGTTATTTTAATAAACGATGAACAAGAATATAAATGTTCATGTTGTTTGTCATTGCATAAAGCGCATTTATCGCTTACACTTGGACCACACCCCATGTCTGTATTCACAAAAGTCTTGGACGGTTTAGGGATGTGCTTAGTTTGACGCTGCTGTTTAGACTGCGAATGATTATTATCTATCGATTTACTAAGGTTCGTAGAACGAGACAAAACTTTACTTTGTTCCTTTATGAATTCAATTAAATTAAGGTATGAAGGTATTTTATCTTTACGATAGGTAATTTCAAATAATTTAATTGTGTCTGCGTCTAACTTTTGCAGAGCTAAGTGCAAGAAAATAAATTCGGTTAAATCATTAAGCTTTAATTGCTTAAGCGCTGCTACAGATGAATCAAAATTATTTATAAATGAATCTAGCCCATCAGAACTAGCCATGGATAACGGTTTAAACTGTAACAATTGGTTTAAATAAGCGGATGCGAGTGAGCGAGGATCGTCATACTTTTGCACGAGTGCCTCCCAAATAATAATATAATTTTCTGCGTTTGGAGCCAACCCTGCGCAAACACACGACGCCTGCCCAGTTAATTTACCTACTAAGTAAAATACTTTTTCACTATTAGTGAGCGATGCGTTATCGTGTATCATGCTTTTAAATTGTTGATAAAACAATGGCCATTTCTTGACATTACCGTCAAATGACATCAAATCAATGGGCGGAAGGCGAGCATTAGATTTTTGTAATGAAGTCTGAGGTTCAGGTTCAGGACACTCGGGTTTGTTATCGAGTAAAACCTGTTTTATAAAACAAAACATTTCCTCAAACGATAACCAGGAATCATATTCGACCTCGGAATCGGGGTTCAACTGTAAGTTTAATATATTATAGGAATCTAAAACATTTTGATAATCATTACGCAATGTATCAATATTTGAAGCACTAGAACAAAACGACTTAAAATATTGTCGATCATTATTTATTTTGTGTGCAAGTTCAAAAATATTTTCAACGCGTTTGTAAATAACATCACGTTTGACTACGTATAATGATAACTGGTTTCTATTAGTACTCGAATTGTCGAATGACATGTCCGCATCACTACTCTTCCTCTTAGACTTAACCATTGTGAATAACTGTAAATAGTATAGCGGCGATAAGTACGTAACACGAATATGCAAATAAATTATTTATAAGCGGTTATTATATTATAAATTTTAGTAGCGAAAATAAATATAAGATTATTGCGGGCGAGTGAAAATATCAAAAGAACTGGTTTGCGAACGAGCGCTAACGAAGCGAGCCGAAGTTTACCGAACAATTACCTACGAACAAGTTATCTAAAAACACGATCAAATAGGAAACGATACAAAATGGCGGACCACAAAAAATGGAATGAAAATGGAAAGAAATAACTTTTACGTTGTGTTGTACTATGCAATGCGGGTGCGGAAATAAAAGAAAATAGTTGTCGTTGCGACAAAATACAAAGAAGTAACGACAATCTATTTAATTACGTAGTACAGTGAATGTTTAGTTATAACTGACCATGCGGTTTGAATTTATAGTACGGCCAAAATTACCAAGAATAATCGGTTCGAAGTGACCAAAAAATATGGTGGCGCCTTACACCAATACTTGGGCGAAAATATAAAAATGTTTGTGTGTATCCCAGACGCAGGGAGCTGGTTTGCTTCTATAGTGGACTGTATTATTGCGGGGGTAGAAAAGTACGTACGTAGGTCTAACCTTTGCAAATGCGACACGAATTAGGACGAAGAACTTGTGAACTATATGGTCAAAGGAATTTGGCAGGAAACATGCAACACCACTGACCTTCAGATTCGCCGTCTTCAATCCTCCGCGTCGGTCGACAGAGGGTTCGAGTCCTTGCTGGATCCAGGGCAGCGCACGAGGGGGCGCACAGACGCCTTTCACCACATAGACACGCACTTTCCGTAGTGTTTTAGATAATAGTTCGAAAATGTAATCGCGGCAGTTCACAACCGTAAATTAGAAATAAATTAACACGGGAGCATGTTCTCAGCAACGCTACTCTCGTTCAAGTTCTGAGGGGTCTTCATACAGTCACCGTCGTCGGTGACAAGGACAGCGATAGTCCAGGTGTGCATGTGGGAAAAGGATGGGACACGATAGGATAGTGACGCAGTTTGCAAATCGTTTTACTTCTACCCTACAATGAAAATTATGAACGTATACGAAATCCAACAGACCGAGTGACTGATGATGAATGCAACTTCATAGACTTAGCCCGCCACACTGTTGACCATAACAACGCCTGAAAGCTTGAATCAACAACGGTGACCACCAAAACAGCGCCGATGCAATGAAGTTCGACCAGTCCCAGAAAAATGATTCCTGTCAGCTGTTTTAATGGACGTCAAATATTAATACTTTAGAGGAATAATGACCAGGGTGTACCTCAGGGGTATGAGGTCATACCCAGTAGTAAAGGGAGGATTCTCCGACCAGACGGATGTCATGTCTAGTGGCAACTGTCCGACAGTCGTTGTCGGATTTCTATATATAGTTTTAAGTCAATGTAAACTTTGCTTGACCATACTAGTTCAGACCATATTAGTTCTTCAGTTTTACTATAGATGGCGCTGTAGTACTTTTTGTTATAAGTTGCTTTTTGTAGGTCGCTACAAAACAATAGATAGACCAGACTTCTTCGTCAGTTAAGTGGTCGCAGTGATCTCGCCACCTGTATCCTAGGTTTTGATTCCCAAGTCGGCCAAAGTTTTAATACGTATTTCCGTCAGAAATTACTCGGTAGCAGCCCGGGGTCTGGATTTTGTCCGGTTGATATTTCAGCTCTTGATATGACATCCAGCCACCATTATTACCATATCGTGAGGAAAACGGCATGTACTAGAACCAAAAACTTGTGACACCCACCAAATCGCACTGGGTTTGTGTGGTGGAACACGGTCCTTTCCATCTCACAGAGAGCAAGCCTGTGTGTGTGAGTGAAACTGGTACAAGTTGACTCTAGAACTTACTTATCGACCCGGTTCTGACTTGAGCATACCAGGGCAGCATGACAAACAAGGGAAGAGGGAATATATTTCGCAGTGGGTGAACAAGGTCGCCGATGATGGTGATGACGCTACTTCATCATCAGCCTATAACTTTCCCACAGCTGGGACACAGGCTTCCTCTCTATGAGAGGGAGTGGGCTGTAATCCACCACATGGTCCCAGTGCGGGTTGGTAGATGTCACATGTATTCGAATTTTTAGCTCTAGGACATGCCGGTTTCCTCACGATGTTTTCCTTCACCGTTTTTTATGGCATCGGTAATAAAATAAATTGCACAAAGTAATGCGCCTGCTTGGGTTTGAGCCCACGGTTTACTGCTCGTAAGTCGGGGCTGCCACCACTGGGCCACCGCTGCTCTCCATGACGCTACTTACTGTTAGGGTAATCTTCGAACTGCTTCAAGGAGCATAGGAGGCGTTTACCTTCCTCTTCACTATAGGCCAATCCAGCTTGATCTATGATGGAGTTCACCTCAGGAGATAGTACCCGCTTCCGCTTCACCAGCGTGTGGAACATCATTGAGGAGTAGGCTGGTGGAAGAATCGTATTATTTCTAAATTACTGTCAGTTGTATGCTCGGTGATCAGGTAAATGCTCCGACGACAAGACAAAGTTGGCTGAGGGAGACTGGATACGCGAGGCCTATGCCCCTCTGTGAACTACGATAAAAAAGTATTTATTTTCATAAAAAAACAAAGGCTAAGTTGATATGCAGTTATTAAGGGTGAAAATAGACCATTAACAAATCCAAAAACACTTGTTCTTTTTTTTTGCATTGCAATTATATTTTTATTCTGGACAAGTGATGAGGTGAAGACCACTCAGCATGATGCTGCAAAACAGAGTCCTATTCCAAGGATAAGACAGTTTTCTCCTACACATGTTCATGCAGGCCTGAACAGTTTTTGTATAGACTTTTTTTTATTTACTACTGATGATTAACTTACTCCGTAGTGCGTCTATACCATCTTCTGACGTCATCAACGCCAGCTTCCCAAAGAGAGTCAGGAACGTGTTATCGACCCCAACGAAGCGACCGCTCACCAACGAGCTGTAACAAATAATATCGAATGATCGTCTTAACAATGAGGAGCTTGTGGCTATGATAACAGCCGCACGGGTCGATCTTTAAGGTTAAGCCGTGCTTGGCGAGGTTGGTCCGTGGATGCGTGACCATAATTACATACCGAGTTTCCTCCGTGCCTCGGAAAGCACGTTAAGCCGCTGGTACCGGCTGTCATTTGTAGATCTTTGACAGTCGTTACGAGTAGTCAGAAGTCAAAAGTCTGACATCCAGTCTTACCAAGGGGTATCGTAGTACCCAGACTGGGTTGTGGAGGTCAGATAGGCCGCCGCTTCATGTAAAATACTGGTACTCAGCTGCATCCAGTTAGACTCGAAGCCGACTCCAATATAGGTAGTTTGGGAAAAGGCTAGGCAGATGATGATAACTCCCCATACACCAAAAATATATACTTTGTTTTTTATTTTTGTATGTCTATCTGTTTGTATTTTTGTAGCACCCACGGAGTCCGGATTTCTACCCGGTTGACGGCAATAGGCCCCCTAATACATGGAACTAAAACGGCTTATATCTGGCAAAATGTGGGATATTATATAAGTTTTTTTTTTTTGCTTTGTCTTGTTCTACCTTTTGTAGTAAGCAACGACTTATTGTCAGGCCTACGATGTCCTCCCATACTTAAGTACTAACGCTGTAACACTCAAATATTGTAAAACCAAATGATTTTAAAAGAGTAACAATGTAGTTTCTTGCCGGTTCTTCTCCATAGGAAACAACCAACCCGAACCATGCACCTTTTGTCGACGTTTTATAGGTACCCATGTAGGCTAATGTGGAATAAAATATTATGATTTTGATTTTGAAGTACGCCTTTGCCTAAGCCTTAGTCGATTTAAGTTTTTAAACTGACATGGTCACTAACACTGGAAACAGGATATTTACCATGTTTACTATTTGTTTTTAAACTGACATGGTCACTAACACTGGAAACAGGATATTTACCATGTTTACTATTTGTTTTTAAACTGACATGGTCACTAACACTGGAAACAGGATATTTACCATGTTTACTATTTGTTATGAGTTCCCGATATTTCGGCGCTGTAACAAGCGCCATGATCACGGACAAACTGAACTCGAAACAAATAGTAAACATGGTAAATATTCCGATTCAGGACCAAGGAGATGACCTTTTGGCTTCGTACAGGACCAGTTTAATTTGTCTTATTTTTATTTCTTTCGTGTATAAAAAAAAAATGGTATTAAAAACTAATTTTTATACAATTTGTTTTTGGTTAATTTTAACCATTTTTTTTTTTGTCCTGTGTAAAACTAATATTAATTTTTCTTTCTTTTTAAAAAACCCGTTTCCAGTGTTTTTGTTAATAATAATAATAATCAATTTATTTTCAGGTTACAACGACCCATAGATAAATACCTTAACCTAAATATACATACTATAACAATTGTGTTAGTACATAAAACTTATAATTAAGTTAGTAACACTTCACTTGCACGATGTTGTGTGCGTTCATGTGGAATTTGTCCGCGGAAGCGACGGAACACCACATCCTGCGGCCAAAAACTTTCTTCCAACACCAAATGCAGATAACATGTTGGTATGCGCACCACAAACGCCTTGAAATTGACGTTGCGGCGCGACTCCAGCAGCTGCACTCTTGGCGTGTAATTCAATCTCTGGCGCACGTACTCCTCGATGTTCTCTGCCTCAGTGGTGTAGTGTAGACGAGAGATGTACACCGGGGTATTCGGCTTCGCGGCACGCAGTTTAACGTTGGGCTCCACAGGAGCCTTACCGCAGCGGTTCTGACAGTTTCGCTGACGACGTTTCCTCCTTTGCACCGTCACAAAACCGTCATCATCAGCCCGGTCTGTTGCCTTCGTAGGCACGGGCTGCGCAGGGTGAGAAGCAGGGGTTCTGGAAATGACCACTGGCTCAGTTGGTCGCGTCGGACGGGCAGCGCTGCGGGGAGGAGCTGCGGGGACGGGAGCGGGGCTGCGAGGCGCGCCTACAGCGCGCAACGCAGACTCAGCAATCGGCACGGGCGACAAAACTGCTGACGCGAAACTCGTAGCCGATGTATCGAGGCAGCCGGCTCCTCGGCGCGTGTTTACGTTAATTACACGTGCCGGTGACCTAGTTAATGCCACCGAGTTGCGCAACTCTTCTAGCTGTGAGCGCAAGTCTTCCACGGTACTCTGGGATGTAGCCAGATTTCTCTGCACATCAGCCAAACTAGCCTTTAGGAAGACAATGTCCTTCAGCAGGCTTGTCACGTCGACGTGGTCGAAAGTGACTGGAGGTAATTTGTTCAAATCCCTCGCCACAAACGTCGGCACTTAAACTTACTGGATTGTGGGTGGGATGTTAGGGTATTTTTATATCACATACGTGAGAGCAGCGGTGGCCCAGTGGAGGCAACCCGGACTTACGAACAGTAAGCCGTGGGTTCGAACCCAGGCAGGCACATTACTTTGTGTAATTTATTTCATGATCGTTATATAATCGATGACATGTAACATCTACCAACCCGCACTGGGCCCGCGTGGTGGATTACAGCCCACTACCTCTCATAGAGTAGGCTGTTGATGATGATGATGATGATGATTACATACGTATTATAGATTGTCGCAAGAGGCGCCAGAACTTCCCGCACCTGACTCTCGTCCTTCACAGCTATCAGTCTAAACATCTCGGTACCAAACACCACCAGGTAACCTTCATACAGCTTCTTCATCAGCTCCAGGTAACGTTGCTTTGGTGGCACTGGTGTTGGCTTAACGGCTTTAAGAAAAAAAGTATTTGAAGAACCTTGATATTATTTTTAGGAGCTAGCGAGAGCTTACTTTAGAAATTAGAGGGGGGACACAATTTTTGTCAATTTTCGTGACTTTGGTTAAATATCTTATCAACGATTGACTTAAGAAATAAGGTAGCGATAGATACCCCACACAGTTAAATACGTAGATTTTTTATTTCAAACCTCTGTTATTTGTTTGGAGGGCCAACCCATTTTTTTTTTTTGTAACTTTAAATCACATTTTTGTAGAAGGCACCTGCTTTCAAAATTTGCTTCAGGCCAAAAGTCTCGGAGTGTGATATTCGGACGGACAGAAAGACAGACGGACATACAGACCAACAGAATCCGTAAGGGATCCGTTCAATTTTACATTGTAACAAGAAAATATTAGCACAACATCCAAATAGACTAGGAAGAAAAACCAAAACACTGAAACGATTTTGATAATATTTTTAGGACCAATCGGTAGTATACACAGGGTGTAACGGAAAGCGCATATACATACTTATGGGTGTGTTACAGACCATCAAACTGAACATGTTTCTCCATCGGACAAACATCGTAATAGCAAAAAAAATATCAGCTGCCCCATACATACATGTTTGTCCGATGGAGAAACATGTTCAGTTTGATGGTCTGTAGCACACCCTTAAATATGTATATACCCTTTCCGTTACACCCTGTATAATCTTTCACTTAGGAAAATAATTTTTGACATCGATTTATAAATGATTGAGACTCTCTTCCTTAATTTGAAATCGGTTGAAAATGTAAAACGCTACTAACTTGCATACAATACATCTCCGGCAGTGGTAGTCTTCCAATCTCTAAAAGGGACATGCGGTGTTTGCACAGGTCCAGCACTATAAAATCGATGCTCATCCTTATTGACCTGTTGTGCCGTTTGGCCTGGCCCAGTTGAGGACCCGATTGTACGCTCAGTAGTTCCAGGAGGTAAAGACTCTGTGAGTCTATTGTCTTCTGAAGGCTTCTTCAATTTCTTGTTGCCGCTTGTATACGGAGCGAGTTCTTGAAACCAGAGCCTCGCGTTTAGACCTAAATTTTTGGTCTTTATCGCTGAAAGGGGAGTGACTACAAGTGATCTCAGAGGTTCGTAGGTGTTCTGTTCTATTTCAGACCTGGGTCTGGTAGGAATTGCTGATGGAGGTGCTTTGGAACTGAGAGATTGCATTGGAATTGGAGATGAGAGAAATTCAGCTGGTATTGTTGAGATCTCCGGATTCTGGTAATGCTCGTCTTTTCCGAATATTTCCCTCCTCAGAGCATACGTTTTTACCCTTTTTGTAATATATGGAGGGTCGTCTGCTATTAACATTGATAGTTTTCTTGTTTTTTGCTCCAAATCTTCCAATAAAAAGTTCACTTGGAGTAGCTTTTGACGATGCTGCTCGGATTCATTGAATTTTACTGGAAGGTGCACAAATTACAATGAGTTTAGAAGGAATAATAAAACCATACTTTTAATTCGTCCTAACATTCACACAAATCTGCACTACGAAAGTGTGTCAATTATATTTTCATCGCTATCCATCATCTGCCTCGCCTTTTCCCAACTAAGTTGGGGTCGACTTCCAGTGTAACTGGATGCAGCTATGTTGCCAGTGATAACATACGGGACCGAAACGTGGTCGCTCACAATAGGCCTCATCAGAAGGCTTAAAGTCACCCAAAGGGCAATGGAGAGGGCTATGCTCGTAGTTTCCATGCGTGATCGAATCAGAAATAAGGACATCCTCAAGAGAGAACCAAGGTTACCGACGTAGCCCGAAGAATTGCCGAACTTAAGTGGCAGTGGGCAGGGCACATTGCTCGCAAAACGGATGGGCGATGGGGCCGAAAAGTTCTGGAATGGCGACCGCGAACCGGAAAACGATGCGTTGGAAGGCCTCGGGAACTAGGTGGACCGATGACCGGGTGAAGGTTGCGGCAATCCGCTGGATGCGAGGCGCACGGGGCCGCTCAATGTGGCGTCAGTTGGGCGTAGCCTTTGTCCAGCACTGGACGTCTTTCGGCTAAAATGATGGATGCAGCTGAATACCAGTATTTTACATGCAGCGACTGCCTATCTGACCTCCACAACCCAGTCAGTTCTGGGTAATATGATATCTCTTAGTACGACTGGTTGTCAGACTTTCGGGCCACTGACTACTTAACGACTGTCAAAGATCTACAAATGACAGCCAGGACCAACGGCTTTACGTCTTTTCCGAGGCATAGAGGACACTCGGTATGTAAACTAAGTACGTGGCGAGAGTGCAGCTGCTTGAGTCGCGCCGCTACGTCAACTTTAAGGCGTTCGTGGTGTGAATACCAACTTGTTATCTGCACCTCGTCTTGGAAGAGGACTTCTGGCCGCAGGGAGTGGTGTGTCGTCGCTTCCGCGGACAAGTGCCACATGAACGCACAGTGACGTAGTGTGCAAGTGAAGTGTTACTAACATATTTAGTTTTAAGGTTTTATTTACTAACACAAATTGTATTTTATCATATGTATGTTAGTCTGTAAGGTATATATCTATGGGCCAAAGTTGCCTGAAAATAAATGTATGTTGTTGTTGTTTGTAATAGTTGGGCACCCATCCACGGACCAAGCTAAGCAAGTGCTGCTTAATCTGAATAACGTATCTACATAATTTTAAAAATAAAACGCACCTGTGACAATTTCTTCGCAATTAAGTAAATCATAATGTATATAAAAACTTAATAATAATAGTAGCATAGTTGTTTGTTATTTTTAAATTAATTACTAATAGTATTTACTGGTTTTCAAAAACGATATTAAGTATTGTGTAGTATGTTTGACTCTAAAGTCGCACATATGCTCACATTCACAGTCACATTTCAAAATGGTTGCCATAGTCTGTATTCGTTTAAAGCTTGACGTTTCGTATTCTGACAGTTTACGTAGCCGCCATTTTGTCTTCAGTTCTACATAACCAATACATTTGTACGAAATTATTTTTATTTATTATGTCCCACAACGACAATCGTTCGTAAATAAACTATAATTTTGTATTTTGGTTAAGTTATTAATTAACGAACATTACTTTATTATGTGCACTACGCTCAGTAACGATTTTTCAAGGAAAACATGAACTGTTTGACTGATTTAGCCACTATTTTTGAATAATGTATTTTTGCTTCAAAGATTTTGACAACACAAAACATAAAAAAAAAAACTGTATAAAACGAGTCACTATTTCAGTTTTTACTATCAATAAAATTGCAGTAATAAATTGATTGAATTAGAAATAAAAAAATAGTTGCTTTTGCTATGTATAAAAAGTTTTATTATTCTTTAAAAATGTTAGTATTTTATATTAAACAATGAAAGCGTGTACGTGTTTTCTGCTGTTCGGGGTGTTTGGTAGTTATTTTGTGTTTATTTCAAGAATTCTTTCCTATAATCTTTGCGGAGATTTTGTTCATACAAATCCCCAAATACAAAGTTAAGGAAAATCCCAATAACACTTGGTACGAACTGGGAATTGAACCCAGGACCAGATCAGCAGTCACACTGGCGATCACTAGCCTACGAGGCAGTCAACCTATTTTATTCTATTCTATTTTTAATTATGGCAAGCAGAGCCGATGTCGACTATTCTACCAATGTCGAAAGTGACTTGGAAGAGCAAGTGTGTATACAGAAAGTGTTACAAGAGAAGAATTTAGAAAAATAAAATCTTTGATGATACATTGGACTTAATGTAGATCTTGAGGGGTTAGTACTGGACTGAAACAAACAAAAAGTATATAATTAAATAAATAATATAGGTGTTAAAACATTAAAATATACGTAGGCCATATCCACACACAGAATAGGGGAATACAAATATTATAATTTTATGTTATTGTGACGGATGAAAATCATCAACGCCACAAGCAGTTCAGGAGTAGAATATGTTAAAAGAGAGGGGAAATTAATGGGACGAGGGAAACCTATTATTTAATTACTAAGCATAAATCAAACTGCTTGACATAATGTGACATTTAACATATTTTTCAGCTTATGCAAACTCAAGCCCAACAAAAGATAAGAGAAGTACTCCAAAATTCAACGTCGAAGAAACATCAAAAAATGTCTTCGCTGAAAAGAATAAAACAGTTATCAGTGGTAAGAAGATCCCACAACCTCACTCCACAGTCGAAACCTTCACAGATTTCGTTCAAGAACTTGTGGTCATACTTAATACATACAACGATGACATATACGAAGATTTCGTCCACATTGTAGATAAAGAAATCAAAAAAACACCTCACAGAGGGAAAAACGAATTAAACAATCTGCTCGCTAAGGAATCACGTTTGTTGATGAGAAAACCAGTTTCTGCTAAGAGGGCAGTTATCAATCAAATAATAGATATGATGAGACTTCTCAAAATTTTCGACAGAAACGTTAAAGAATTGATAAAATACACCAATTCTTTGTACAGAAATGGTGCTAAAATAAAGTTTAGAAAAATCTTAACAGATCTGGAGGGTTTTAGTGCTGGATATGGAAAATCAAGGACTAAAGATGATTTCGCCAAATTAGTCAGGGATTGCGTTAGAGCTACTGTTTTAATTCAAACAGATCTCAATCCCAACGTTAGACGGAAATTGAGAAAACATATCGACATATTTTTGACAAAAATCAAAGAATTTTCATCAGTTACAAACTCTACAAATAATTTTATTACTATTAAACCTGCCGTTACTAAATCAGACACTATTAGTGTCAAGATCTCAGAAAATATTACCACTGAAAATAAAACACCTAAACCTTCTTTTAAATTAAGTCCTACTACAACGACCGCGCATATAATGGAAGACAAAAAAAAGCAGGCAGCAAAAACACACACAAGTAAAGCAGAACAAGAATATACAACAATTAAACTTGAAAATACTAAAAAAGATGACAAGAACAGTCAACAGACAAAAATAACAGATACAAGTACAAATAAAATTGATACAGAAGTAATGTTTTATATGACGACGGAGAAACCAGCTTTTGTTTATAAGTCTGAGAGCAGAAGCAAATTAGTGGCAAATATGTTTGAAGAGGTACCTAAACGGAGGCTAGTAATTGGTCAACCAACTGCCACGCCCGGGAAGAGGTTTGTACAAAACATTAATGTGAGAGGTCGTCATCATCTTCCTACCCTTGACTGAAAAGCTGTGTGGTAATTGGTGGTAGTAGTATGGGCATGTGGTGCGGAGGAATGAGGACAGTTTTAAGTATAAATATGCTTAACTATAAGAGTAGAAGAAGACCAAAGAAACAATGGATGGACTGTGTGAAGGATGATTTGGTAAGAATGGAGGTGTCTGATGAGATGCGGAATAAAAGAGAAGTATAGGGTTGGCGCTACATGTCGTCTTGTTAGACGACATGCAGCGCCAACCCCACCAATAAAGAATTAAAAACCTGAGCAAGCAATTTTTTGTCTTAAAACCCTGAACAAGCAAATTATTTTTAAAATATTGTTTTTGTATTTTTGTTAAAGCAGATTCTAAAACTATCTGATGTTTTCAATAATAAAAATACATGTGATGCTGGGAGGGGGAAAGCGTGGTAGTTTAAAGCTTCACAATGTATCACCAAGGGGGAGGGGGGGCTATTAAATTGGTTTAAAAAGGTTTGGTTTATAAAGGTTTATTTGCTACATTTCAGATTGACGACTAACCAGGAGCTCCGCAGAGAAGCGCCCCCCTTGCCCAGCCAAGAACCCTTTGTAGAAATATTCGATAACAACAACAAGTCAACTACTGTCCGAGTAGATCTAAAGGAATATATAAACAAAATAAGACATCTGAAGAAACAAGTTAACAGATTGAAAACAATAAACGAAATCAACCATAATAGTAAACCTTCCAAAGTCGTAAAAATTGATGATTATGACTTAAAAGCTAAGAAACTCACAAATAAAGGAAATAAAACTGAGAACTTAAAAATATTTACAAAACAAACGTATGAAGATGAAGCTAAAATTCAAAGAGAGAAAAATACAGTAAAGAATAATGAGGAAGATGAAAAAATAACACACCTTTTGAAAGGATTACAAATTAGTGACGAAATAGTAGAAAATAAAAAAGACACAAGCAGTAAGTCTAATCAGACTACTAAATACACTGAAACTTCTACAAAACCTATTATTACGCCACTGTCAACTGCAAAAGATAATACTGTCAATAACAAACTTGTTGAAACTACATTCAAAACCACCAAAAAGGTTGACAATACAGTTTCGAACATGTCTGAAGATTTAAAACAAAGCAGAGTCGACGAAACAGCGACTAAAGGCACAATTAAAGTTACAAAAGATAATATAAATGGAACAACACCTAGTCAAACGTATAGAAGACTTGCACAATCTTTTCCAGCACTATTTGAAGGGCATAAGTTAAAGGAAGGATTTTATCCTGCACATTTGTGGGACTGAAAAAGAAAATGGCGTCGATTTGGCGTCACTGTCATGGCCGCGGTTAACGTGACTTTGTTTCAGATGATAGAAATAAAAGTTGTTCTTCATTTCAAGTTCATTATTCAATGTTATTAAAGTTATGTATCGACTTTGATGACTGTTTTTAGTTGTTTCAGAATCAGAATCTTTATTTGTCAAACATAGGTATTTACATAAAGGTGTTAGGTTAACAAATTTTAGCGCTATGTTTTGCCGCGAAGGCATATAAATTTTAAATACAATGTAATTAACAAACTAAAGTACTTAAAAAAAAAACAAAACGAAGCATAAACTAAAATATGATAAACATCATCATTTATTAAATCTGGAACAGTATTATAACATTTATCTATTTATTCATAGAACAATGTTATTATTACTACTACTACTATTTGTTTGAAAATAATGAATCGTAAAGTATTGATAAAACAAGATGGCGGTTTAGTTCCAATATTAGCCACGAGCCCAAAGATCTTTGTACATCTACTACAGACTACACTAACAGATTCCCACGGAATAGATGCCGATCCAAGTGTCAACCTCGTTTCAAGAAATAAACAAAAAAAGATCACCAATAATAATGTCCCCGTAGGAGCTCCTATTAGTGCAATTAACGCCGCCATTAGGATCGGGGACCTGTCGTAATCACACAGTTTTTGTCTATGATTAGACATTACAGTGCCTTACAGAGTCATTTGAGATAAAAAGTTGCTGCAAATCTCGTTATAAACAGCTTCCAGTTGCTTGGGATAGCTAGAGTCGGCGCTTGTGTGCCTTGATTACAGATTTGCAGAGTGACCAGTAAGTGGAAGCGAGAATCAATTTGTAAAATCTGGAAGAGTATCAAGTTAAGAGTTATAATACTGTTCCAGATTTGAATTAAAACTTTATCCCGCTATTTTCATTTAAAAACCTAACTATTTAAACCGGTTTTGATGCAATTTCTATGGGACCAATAGGAAAGAATATTCTCTCACTTAAATTAAAAAAAAAAAAACAAATCATCACAGATAAAAGTTGCTGCAAATCTCGTTAGAAACAGCTTCCAGTTGCTTGGGATAGCTAGAGTCGGCGTTTTTGTGCCTTGATTACAGATTTGCATAGTGACCAGTAAGTGGAAGCGAGAATAGTAAAAAAAACCGGCCAAGTGCGAATCGGACTCGCGCACGAAAGGTTCCGTACAATTATTTATAAAAAAACGAGTAAAAAAATCACTTCTTTGTATGGGAGCCCCCCCTAAATATTTATTCTATTCTGTTTTTAGTATTTGTTGTTATAGCAGCAACAGAAATCCATAATCTGAAGAAATTTCAACTGGCTAACTATCACGGTTCATGAGATACAGCCTGGTGACAGACGGACGTCTCAGTAATAGGGTCCCGTTTGACCCTTTGGGTACGGAACCCTAAAAACAGCCAAGTGCGAGTCGTACTCGCACACACAGGGTTCCGTAGCACCAAACAATTTAATAAAAATATTTTCAGCGCTCATTCATATGTAAATTTACATTCAACAGCAAAACTAAATTTGTGTTTCATAGTATGTTTATGAAAAATAAGTTAATGCTCCAGTTAAATGAAAAAGTCTCATTATCTCAAAAACTAAACACCAAATCTTATGCAATTTTCGTTAAAAGTTTTTTTACGTTCTACAAACCTAGATTTTTATCAGATTTTTCCTCCTCTTTTACTTTAGAAATTAGAAAGAAGGGACACAGTTTTTACAATTTTGGAAGCAACAATCTCATCAAACGTTGACTGAAGAAAAAAAAAATGTATTTAGTAGTTCATAGAAGGCTCTCCAAATTTCAACAGTCATCATCATCTGCCTAGCCTTTTCCCAAACTATCTTGGGGTTGGCTTCCAGTCTAACCGGATCCTGCTGAGTACCAGTATTTTACATGTCGTGACTGCCTATCTTGCCTCCACAACCCAGTAACTGGGTAATACGATAACCCAGAGATCCAGATGGATGCCAAAAAAAAAGAAAATTCTAATTCCAACAGTGGTGCCAAAAATCTCGGAGTAAAAAATCTGTGACACACGAACGGACAGGCAGTCAGGTTGACGGACCGAATACATAAGGGTGCTGTTTTAGCCAGTAGGCAACGGAACCCTAAAAATTAATAATATTTTTATTAAATTAGAAATAAAAATGGACGAATCCGCGATGTATTAAAAAGGTTTATGATTCCATAAAATGTTAGTATTTTTATATTACAATGAAAGTGTGTACTTGTTTTATGCTGTTCGGGATATTTGGTACTTTTATATTGTTATTTATTTCAAACCACATTTTGCCAGAGTTCGCGACAAGAAATCTAATCTACTTTCAGTAGTTTAAATAAAACCCTAACATAAAGGGTGTAAATGGATCGTCGACGAAGCTGAAAGGCAGTTCCTCCCCGCCATTGCGTTAAATTTCACTAAGCGTTTACAAAAGTCTTTCATAATGCGCACAGCAAAGGAGTGGAACACTCTGCCTGCGTCTGTATTTTCGAACGCTTACTACCCTAATCTCTTCAAAGTTAGAGTGCACAGGCTTATTCTGGGTAAACTCGTACCATCGTCAACGTTGTCTCTGTCATCTCTGACTTATACTAGAGTTAAGAGCAAACACATTACAAAAAGAAAAAAAAATGTTCTGGGGCAAGCTTGGGGGAACCTTCTAGTTACGGAGATTTGAGGTTTAAGTTCTATCTTTTACACAAGTTTTTTTTTTTTTTTAATATTAGATTATAAGGTTATAACTTTACTTTAAATGCCTCCATGACCCGTCAATTATTAAATGCATCAATCAGCACAATGTTTTGATTGCGTTACATTGAATTCTACAATAAAACGTGATCAATAACCCCAAAAAAAGTTGAGCCAGCAATAATTTTTGCAAAAGACTTAAAATTACCCTCAGGGCAATGGAGAGGGCAATGCTCGGAGTTTCCTTGCGTGATCGAATCAGAAATGAGCAAGAGAGCCAAGGTTACTGACGTAGCCCGAAGAATTGCCAAACTTAAGTGGCAGTGAACGGGGCCTCAAGTCTGCTATTTTTATAAATATCGTCATTCCAACACGATCCCATTGTCATTTTGCTAAGGCACATTGCTCGCAGATTGTATGGCCAATGGGGCCGAAAAGTTCTGGAATGGCGACCACGAACTGGAAGACGATGCGTTGGAAGGCCTCGCACTAGATGGACCGATGACCTGGTGAAGGTTGCGGGGATCCGCTGGGTGTGAGTCCCACGGGACCGGTCAATGCGGCGACACTTGGGGGAGGCCTATGTCCAGCAGTGGACGTCTTTCGGCTGAAATCATGATGATGATGATAAATAATTTTTGGGTATGGTTAAATAATTAGTATGATGTATAGAACGCTTGGTTGACAGCTTCGTGGTCTGTTTACACCTAGTATAACATTAAGTACATAATATTACCCATTGGGGATGAAATCCAAATGACTGACATCAAAGACTTCATTTAAGATACCATTTTCATAAAGCCGAATCTTTATCGCAAGCAATGTCACAAAGAAATCAAATTGAGTAGGTACGACGACCAACCGATATACAAAACCACTTTTTGCGGATCTCTCATTGTATGGGATATCTATACAAAGCGAGGCCATCATCATCAGTCTATATTGTTCCCACTGCCGAGACACAGGCCTCCTCTCTGTGAGAGGGAGTGGGTTGTAATCTACCACGCGGGCCCAGTGCGGGTTGGTAGATGTCATATGCATGCTCACAATGTTTTCCTTCACGGTTTTTTGAGAGCAGCGGGGATGAAATAAATTACACTAAGTAATGCCTGCCTGGGTTCGAACCCACAGCTTACTGCTCGTAAGTCAGGGCTACCACTACTGGGCCACAGCTGCCCTCAAGCGAGGCCATGTTATAATAAAAATGTATACCTTGATGTGTCACCGTGTTTACTTAACGTTCTGAACTATCTTTCAGCTCACACAAACTCAACAACACGGAAACGAACTAAAGTAGATCACAGAAGCGCCAAACCAGCAATTGAATATCTTTCAAAAATAAATAACAAAGAGTACTCCGAAGATACTAAGATCTTAGAAAATGTACATCATTTTATCGCAAGGGAAACAACAGCTACTGATAAAACCAAGAAACATGTCTTCAGAGTGGCGAAAATTGAAACCCTCACAGATTTCATTCAAGAAGCCGTTAACATACTCAACACTTACGAAGATACCGCATTCGAAAATTTCTTCTACGTTCTAGACGAAGAAATCAGAAGATATCACTACAAAGACTGCAAATTCTCCGAATTGATTGAAAATCACGATACTCGGAGTTTACTAGCCGGGGCATTAACTATAATCAGAGGAAAATCAGTTTCTTTTACAAAAGAGAATATCAATGAAATGGCGGACATGATGAGAGATAGAACATATGGCAATGACATTACAAAATTACTTGATTATATCAATTCTTTGTACAGCCACAGTGAACATAAGTTTCATAGAGCTTTAAATGAATTGAAGCATTATAGGAAAATGAAATCTATAAAAGCTCGCAATAATCTAGTAAAGGCCATTAGACGCGGGATTCGAGATATTTTTTTTGATCATTACACTGCATTTGACAGTAATACGAGACGAGAATTGAAAGAAAAAATAGAAAACTTTTGGAAACAATTTAAAAAGAATCCTGCATCAAGTGCTGAATTGAATGGTAGTTACGAAAGGAATGATCCAGTCATTAGTAGTATAAAAGTCTCCAAAAATCTAATGAGCGAAGATAAAGATCCCGAACGTTATTCTAAAAATGTTCCACAAATAAATTTGAGAAACAAAAGAGACAGAAAGACTAAGGAGAATTATCGTCCACTACCACAAGACAAAGAAACTGAGAAGGATGATGGTAGCAATGAATCTGAGATGCTGAATACAGATTACACCAGAGACGAAATCTCATCAGGACAATCGTTCGACAGCAGTTCGAACTCCATCAAACAGTCTCAGGAGCGAAGTGAAGAGTACAGAACACAGCGATACATGACTCTATACACAGAAGAAATATCTTACAAAGCAAGGACAACGGATAAAACAGAAATCATACCCATATCTGCGAATGAGATGACCAAAAAGGTCACAGTCCCGAAACGACCAACGACCACGCCCGCACCGAGGTATAGCTCTGAAGATAAGTCAGTCGGGTCAAAGAAATTTGATACTGTAAGATCTAATAATAAACTGGATTTTAAGCAGGGCATTTCTTACTCAGACCACAATACACAGAAGGTCCTGACGGTAAAATTGAAACCCGAGTCGAGGATGAGACTGGACACCCAGCCACGAAAGCACAACAAACCAGATACGTTGAAGCCAAAGAGCAAACATGACATAGTGCATGTAATCGGCGAGTACAACGCAGTAATTGATGTACAGTTAGCTAATACAGACTTGTTGAAATCCTTGGGAGTATTCAAACCAGTACCGGATAACAAGTAAGATTCCAATTTCTAAACCCTCAGTCTAGTTTAGTTTTTCATTGTTTATAATAAAATGTTAATAATTATTCTCTTTATTCATTCTACTTACATACTATTTAAATTTTTGCTAACAAAATTATATAAAAACCTTCTAAAAATAAGTGCCATGTTCAGAAGTACTGCTTTCTGAATCAAGCCCTTGATCCAGCTGCCAAGCGAAAGACTCCTCATATACTGGCCGACACGTCTATCGGAACAATGACTGCTGTACTCACGTCCCACTTGTCGACAATCTCGCGAGCCAGATCTAGATACTTGAATTGCTTATCTTTCTCTGCTTTCACGAGGTTCTCATCATGCAGGACCGCTATATCAACAATCATTGCGCGACGCTCCAATCGATCGATCACCACGATGTCAGACTTTTTATTTTTTTTATTACTATATGAAACATTTCTTCAGTTTTAGATATGACACCACTTCGTATCAAAGATCGTTTACACAAACCAAATCAGTACCCACAAGACCTAAAATACAATATCGAGCTATGCAAGCAGGAGTAAAGACCAAATCAAAGAAACGTGGTCTCACAAAACCTCATGTAAGATTCACAGAAAATCAGGAATCTATCCATCTAAACCGATTGAGTAAAATGAGGAGTAATCCATTGACCCTCTTGCGCGAAGATATTAATTATATCAGAAATACAATAAAGAACGAAAAACAAAAGCAAAACATTCTGACAAGACGAAACGCTAACGGTACTGTACTGAAATCTGTTGCTTTATCAAATGTTCCCAAAAATTTCAACGAATATCTGGTTAAAAGACTAGATGCTCTTGAAAAGGACTTAAAGGATTTTAGAAGCATGTTATATGATAATCATACTCAAGAGGTTGAACTCGGCAATGTTACTGTTGTGGTTGACGCAAAGAATAAAAGTCAAAATAAAAGAAAAGATTTGAAACACAATGTTGTGAGATTGAACATAGAAAACCAAGATTTGAATAAGAAACAGCATAATAAAGAAAATAATGATGGACATAGTGCAAGAATTAATATAAAGAAAACAGAACCTAGTCCAAATAACACATATTCTAATCCAAACGTTACAAAGAAAATTGAACTAAATACAACAGTTATTGAAAACAAAATTGCACCTCAAGCCGCAAGCAACAATGTTAATGACGATAAGATATTAAACAAAGACAAAAATGAGACAACGCCTAACATTAGATCATTTAAAACAGACGCGATAGAATATAAACCGTTTGAAACTACTCCTGCTTCTACTACAACTAAAGCAACGACTGATGATTACTATCATATCAGGTACCAACTCGATCATATAAATGATGGTTTAAATCTTAATATGTAACAATTGGTGTAAAAATGCCTTTAAGCCGAAAAGCACATGTTCTCTCCGTCATTGCAATATTTTTTGAAGTAAAAACTTGTTTAGCTGCGTTGAGCGATTTTTGGTAAGGAAAAAATCTTTCGGTTCGCGTCACCGATGACTTCGACAAGCTTGTGAGAATTATTGCACCTGACTGGCGACGCGTAGTATAGCGGCCTAATTTATTAAAAATAGTTAGTAATCTCATTGTTTCGAGTTTTCACTTCTGCCGGCAGTCCTTATGACGTCGTGTTTTTTTTTGTTTTAGACCGTACCTCCCCACCTTCTAGTTACGGAGATATTGTTTATTGTTTTATATGTTATAACTTTACTTGAGCGTTTATACCTTACGGCATTTCATACAAACTTTCAATTCCTTATTTTCCGAAATGACTGAACCGATTTCAATGAAACTTTAAACGCATCCATCATCAACCTACATCTAACGGTCTAAAATGTTACTAAAACATTTTCAAAATGTCTTTAAAAAAATTGATAATTTGAAATTTCTGTTTCTATGGATAATTTATAATCGGTCTAATTTAGCTGTAACACTATTTATCAAAAAAAAACAGTAACTTTTTTTAGACCTGTGTATCTTTGCTTATGCGTTTTAAGTTTCATTGAAATCGGTTCAGTCCTTTCAGAAAATAAAGACTTGAAAGTTTTTATGAAATGCCGTAAGGTGTTATCGCTCTTAAAAACCTCCGCGACCCCAGTAATATTCAATCCATCCATCAGCAGAATGTTTTGAGTACGTTACATTGAGTTTTACAGTAAAACGTGACTTTTCACGCTTCAAAAACTGTCGTTTCCCAACAATAATTTTTGCGTAGGGTAACTTAGTTGTATGTACAGAATGCTCGGTTGACGGCTTCGTGAAGTGTCTGTTTACACCTTGTTAACCCCCGACCAAAAAAGAGGGGTGTTATAAGTTTGACGTGTGTATCTGTGTATCTGTGTGTCTGTCTGTGGCATCGTAGCTCCTAAACGGATGAACCGATTTTGATAAAAGTGGTGTGGTTTGAAAGGTATTTTAATCGAGAGTGTTCTTAGCTATGTTTCGAGAAAATCTGCTCCGCCGTTTGAAGATCATCACCTCTTTTCTAGTTAATGAAGGGATATAAACGACTTACACAGGTAGTCTATTTGAAATTTGAAATGTTGTCGCTTGTCACCATGGGCATTGCTGAGGGGGGGGGCATCCCCTGCCCCAAAAATTTACTTTTTTTTTTTAAATTTATGTATGTCTTTCCTTGGTTTCGTTAATTAGCGAGAAGAGACGCAACACCGAGAAAATTGGAAGGAAAGGCGGAGGCCTATGCCCAGGAGTAGGACAGTCAAGTCTAAGAAAAAATAATATAAGTTCAAAAAGCATGACAAAAAATTAAATTAAAAATTTAAAAAAAAAATTGAAAATTTTATGTCGGGGGTTTTTTTTTAAGAAAAAGTTTATTCAAACAAATTGCTTTTTGAAAAATAGTTTTTTGTTCCTTTTATCATCATTCTTCAGTCTGTAGATGGGTGACCACCACAGAAAAGATAAAAGAGGTCCTCTTTTGTCTATGCTGTGGTGACCACCTATTACATAACGAGTTGCCTGTACCTCGGAAAGTGTCACTGACTCTGGCAGGCCCACCATCAGGGATTTTAATTCTGAAAACACAAAAAAATTGTCGCTAATTAGTCGAAATTTGTCGCCAAATATCAGAATTTGTCGGTCACTGGTTCAAAAGATATAAGCGTTTATAGGTGGCCGATCTGGAGAGAGTCTCCCCAGCAGGGCCACATTTATATCTCAAAAACTAGGGCACCTAGCAAAGATCTGTTTTCTCCCATATTTTGTCGCCAATTAGTCGGAATCAGTCGCCAAATATTAGAATTTGTCGGTCACTAGTTCAAAAGATATAAGGGTTTATAGGTAGCCGATCTGGAGAAAGTCTCCCCAGCAGGGCCACATTTATATCTCTAAAACTAGGGCTCCTAGCGAAGATCTGTTTTCTCCCATATTTTGTCGCCAACTAGTCGCAATTTGTCGCCAAGTCCCAGATTGATTCGGTTCTTAGTTTAGGAGATATAATGAGTTCAATTAGTAAGGTATAGTCCAAGAGCTAGATCGAAGAGTTCACGAAAAAATACCAAGAAAAAATATTTCTATTAATAGGTGTAATATACTTCTAGTTTTATCGATCTAAAGTCTTTAGAAATATCCGAGAGATATAAATTCTCAATGAAATTCATGTTTTTATGTTTTAAATTACTAGGATAGAGTGGCTTAAACTTCTTTGAAAACATTAAACCTTGCTCTTGGTCTATTTGGCGTCAAGATGTACAGTCGCATGCAACTGTTTTACCAGTTTACAATGTTAAGCTCTAATTAACGTTAGAATAATAAAAAAATACCGTACCATGAGTAAAATGTTTAAAATACTTAAACGTTGAAAAGTATTGTCAATTGTAATCAAATTTTATTATATCTCGCTCTTTTCTCCGTTTTTGTATTTTCGGAATACCTAGAAATAACAACACTCGAGTTCGTAACTATTCATAATAAGTTCCACTAAACTGGCTGACTTACGTGACGGGCAACTCGTTCTAAGCAGCTCGTCTATTCACGCATCTATCTCTTTCTTACTTACCGTAAATGAAACGGAGCGCAGCGATCTATCCTATCTGCCAGCGACTTAAGTGGTAAGGGCACATTGTGTTAGATAAATAATTACATATATTTATTGTAGATTTATTTATAGGTAATGAATAAAGCTGTCCTATGGTGGGTTGAAATTACAGAATAAGTTTATATTTATTTAATTCGAAACAAACATTCCTCCATAAGACGTCATAGATAGTGTCTAGAAACTACATAAAGTATTTTGTACTCGCTTGTACCACTGTATGGGGAAATTGAATTCTTTAATATCTTTTTAATTACACACCGACTAAATCTGTAACTTGGCGACAAATTGCGACTAGTTGGCGACAAAATATGGGAGAAAACAGATCTTCGCTAGGTGCCCTAGTTTTAGAGATATAAATGTGGCCCTGCTGGGGAGACTTTCTCCAGATCGGCCACCTATAAACCCTTATATCTTTTGAACCAGTGACCGACAAAATCTGATATTTGGCGACTGATTCCGACTAATTGACGACAAAATATGGGAGAAAACAGATCTTTGCTAGGTGGCATAGTTTTTGAGATATAAATGTGGCCCTGCTGGGGAGACTCTCTCCAGATCGGCCACCTATAAACGCTTATATCTTTTGAACCAGTGACCGACAAATTCTGATATTTGGCGACAAATTTCGACAAATTAGCGACAATTTTTTTGTGTTTTCAAAATTAAAATCCCTGATGGTGGCCCTGCCAGAGTCAGTGACACCCTCGGAAAGCACGTTAAGCGGTTGGTCCCGTCTGTCATTTCTAGATCTTTGACAGTCGTTACAGTGGTCCGAAAGTCTGACAACCAGTTTTACCAAGGCGTACTGTATTACCCAATACCCAGTACCAACTGGGTTGTGGAGGTCAGATAGGCAGTCGCTCCAATTAAAATACTGGTATTCAGCTGCATGCGGTTAGACTGGAAGCAGACTCCAATATAGTTTGGCAGTGCCACATGATAACAAGGGCGAGGCGGAAGGAGTACCTACTTAAGTATTGTTCCTTACATACCTACTTCCACGTTCATACATATCAGCCCCCGTTTTCAAAAAAGCTTCGATTCGATTCGGTAAGTCGTATAATTATCTATCTCGCTCGCTTACTAAATGCCAAAACAAGATAGACCTACGACTTTTCGAATTATAATCGAATCTTTTGCAAATATGGCGTCTGGTCAAACATGCACGCCGGTTGCGATTACTACACGCATGAACTTGCAGTTTTAGAAAGCAGTAAAAAGAAAACAATAAAGTTCATATATTTTCACATAATTTATTAAAAAATATAACTAAAAATTCACAATTTGTTTTGTTATATACTACAGAATTATACATTATATATTAGTTTATTATAATTTGGAGCTTTATGGCCTAAAATTTATTTCCTGAATAATATAAAGTACCATTTATGCACTATTTTGGCTTTTCATGGCACTCAATTGTACAGGCATATAATTGTACCGACGTCAATACAT
The DNA here is from genome assembly GCA_949152445.1 of Cerastis rubricosa. Classification (NCBI taxonomy): domain Eukaryota; kingdom Metazoa; phylum Arthropoda; class Insecta; order Lepidoptera; family Noctuidae; genus Cerastis; species Cerastis rubricosa. Next base: position 2,024,571 of record OX424551.1, read on the forward strand.
TTATTCTTAAAATTAATATTTACAAATCTTATAATTAATGCTAATAAGCGTAATTGGAATTGTTAAAACACTTTAGTATTAATATTTCTTCAGAAAAATACTTGAAGGCATAGACTATTTGAATCTTCAACTGGTCTCTTTAAAGTAGAGGCTTGTCATAGATAAAATTTAGTTTTGTTTTTATGCAGAGGTAGTTTTTTGAGAAATTTGGATGCAAAATGATTAATACTAAAATGCTTGTATTTTTATTGAAATAATTAAATTTTAATACGTTTTAGTTACTGCTGTATTTTTAAACCTGTATTGATAATCTATGTCATACAGGTTTCATATTTCAGAAGTAACTCTTTCAAAGTACAAAAACATAATTATTTATCCATCTTAATAGTAAACGAAACATATTTTTAAATAAAATAAACCTAAAAACATAATCAAAGCGTAAAATATTGCAAATTAGTATTCACTTGAAAAAAAAACTTTTAGAAAAACAATAATTAAAATTTTGAAAAGTTGGTTTTTAAGAATTGAAGGAAAAAAATAGTGGTTTTCTTGCATGCCACTAAATCATAATTTGTAACAATTTAAAGATAAATTGGACTAAATTTACTATAATACAAGGAACTTAAAATTAGCGTGTTGGGGTACTAAATATAAATTTAAAGCTTACAACTTATATTTTAGTTAGAATTTAACATATTAGGTATAAAACAGTCAACAATTTTAATGTATTTGGAACTTCGTATTTCGCTCTTTATCGTGTGCTTATTGCTCCTGATGTCAGAGTTTTTATGCCGACCATCAAGAATCTCTTAGAGATGTTTGGTTTCCTCACGATGTTTACCTTCACCGAAGCTAGTGATAATTATACAATACGCACATGAATCTGAAATATCAAAGAACTTGAAACTAAAAAGATGTTTTTCACTATTTAGTCAGTCGTGTCATGGAATAACTTAAAATTCACATAAGAGCGTTTACGCCTTACGACATTTCTTACAAACTTTCTAGTCCTTATTTTCCGAAATGACTGCACCAATATTAATGAAACTACGTACGCATAAGCAGGATACATAGGTCTAAAAAGTACTAAAAAAAACATTTTCGAGAAATAATGTAACAAATAAATTAGACCGCTTATCTTTTTTTGTAAAAGACATTTCGAATAATATGTTTTTAGTTAATTTTTAGACCTATGTATCTTGCTTATACGTATTAAGTTTCATTAAAATCGGTTCAGTCATTTCGGAAACTAGGGACTTGAAAGTTTGTATGAAATGCCGTAAGCTGGTAAAAATTAATTGGTTTAAAAATCTATTTCAATCATACATAATGTTCAATATACCCAATAATTCAAATAAAACGAAAGAAATGCTATCCGAATAATCTAGAAAAATCCACAAAAAATCTAGAAAAATACGGAGAAATATAATTTCGTCTAAATTACTTTTCAATAATATATAATTATGTATTGCAAATGTCAAACGCACTAAAACTAAGAAAACTATACTATATAGAGGTGGGAGATAATTTTTCTTATTAAAAACTAACTTATTATGATTTGTTTAAGGATAAAAGTGACTTAAAACTAAAAAAAAAATTGTCTTAAAATCTTGTTCCTAGTTTTGTGATTGGTTTCCAGTCTATCTTGATGCACTTAAATATCAATTTTTTACATGAAGCGATTGTCTTTAAGAGCGTTTACAACTTACGGCATTTCATACAAACTTTCAAGTCCTTATTTTCCGAACTGACTGAACCGATTTTAATTACACTTAATACGCATATGCAGGATACATAGGTCTAAAAACTTACCAAAATAATTTTTCGAAATGACATTAAAAAAAATAAAAATTTCTGTTTCTATACAAAATTTATAATCGGTCTAATTTAGCTGTAACACTATTTTTCGTAAATGTTTTTAGTAACTTTTTAGACCTGTGTATCCTGATTATGCGTAAGAAGTTTCAATAAAATCGGTTCAGTCATTTCGGAAAATAAGGACTTGAAAGTTTGTATGAAATGTCATAAGACGTAAACGCTCTAAACATGGGTTATTGCCTTAGGAGTTGCAGACACCAGCCCGTTATTTATACAATACCCAGTAAATGAGATGTGGAGGCCAGATAAAAGAGTACTGATTCGCTGTATCCAGTCAGACTGGAAACCGACCCCAACATAGTCCGGAGAAGGCAAGGTAGATTATGACAGATCTATGTGAAACTAAAATAATTCTTAATTTTTAAGTCACTTCTACACTAAAATAGTCACAAATTTGTACTAATAGCTTAACATTTTATTAAAGTGTAATATGGCATCTCTTATGTACAAATCTTAAAAAATTAAAAATCAGATATACTTTGCATTTTATACTTCCAAAAAAAATAAAAACAAAAATTTTGAAAAACATTTTATAGAGACGTTATCTTCTCGCGGTTATTTTACAACGGTTTTAAAAGGAATTCACGAATATGATAAATGGACAACATCTCAAGTGGCAGGTCTAGACCAGAGACAACGGTTTCTATTGCTATAACAGGATTGCCAGAAGCAAGTCAAGTGACATTTTTGACTTTTTAATCATGGATAAAGCTGATATTCGCTCTGTATGGTGTCGGACGTAAAGAATAGCACCATCCCATACCTTCCCGTGGGTGTCGTAAGAGCCGACTAAGGGACTTGCCAGAGAATGGGCAGCAGCGTTTTCTGTGCTTTTGTAACAACCGTACTGCGATCGCCAACCCGCCTGCCAAGCGTGGCGATTATGGCAAAACCCCCCATGTTATATCAATGTGGCGACACTTGGGGGAGGCCTATGTCTAGCAGTGGACGTCTGTCGGCTGAAATAATGATGATGATGAAAGCTGATATAGAAGCTGGAAGGCACACTGACGCATAAACGATTAGTACGTCATTTCGAAGCACCCCACATAGAAATTTTACATCGGCAACACACAGAAAGGTGTCTATTAATTACTCAAGAACGGCTTTTAAGTCCTTTCTGTCATTTGAAGACACTTTATCAGTCATTCAGACACTTATCAGCCATTGTAGACACCCAAGGCTATTAACAACACTAAAAACGGAATATTTACAATCTTGACTTTTAGTTTTATTTTGTTTTTGTCTGCTCATAAACACCCATCTGCATTATTTTATCCGTGATCGCGTTTGCAACAGTTCTGAAATATCGGGAACTCAAAACTAATAGTAAACATGGCAAATATCCCGTTTAACATTGTTATCGATAGTGTTAGTGACCATGTCAGTTTAAAAACCCGAGGCTAGATAACTAGTGAGAACAAACGGTTTAGCCCTTCACGTCACATTGACAGATTCAGACCCCTGTCTACACTAGGCCTGGTCCCGGTGCCTCCTGTACTGTTGCTATGCCTCCTGTACTGTTGAGGTGCCTCCTCCACTGTTGCTATATCTGTCTACAATAAGCCTGATCCCGGTGCCTCCTGTTCTCTTTAGGTGCCTTCTCTACTGTAGCTATCCCCTGCCCCCACTAGGCCTGATCCCGGTGCCTACTGTACTGTTTAGGTGTCTCCTCTACTGTTGCTATACCTGTCTACACTAAGCCTGGTCCCGGTGCTCCTGTACTGTTGAGGTTCCTCCTCTACTGTAGCTATCCCCTGCACTAGACCTGGTCCCGGTGCCGCCTGTAGAGCGCGGCATGGTCTGGGTCCCGCATGCGAGTGTATCCCTGCGGGCGGCACAGATGGGCGGCGCCGGCGTGGAAGGCGCGGTACCCGCCGCGCAGGAGGTAACACTCGGGGTAGGTGAGAGAGGGGTAGCGGTCTTTGTTCATGTCGCGGTCTGTCGAGCGGAGGTAGCGGCAACTGGGGGTGAGAGAGAGAATTTGATTTATTAATTTATTTATACATTATATACAATAGTGGTACATAGGTGCACTCAATGCCACAAGGCATTCTTTATAGTCAACCTTGGGATATTGAGTTTTATGTAGCCATAGATATAGTCTGCTTTAGAGCTTATAAGGGTTTTGTGCCTGTTCTGTCGTAGGACTCGTCTAAAGAGTGTCTTCACACTAAGCGCAATTCCAGAATGCTTACTTTCTAAAATAGCTTGTAAAAATGTGTTTTGAATGATGAACATTAAAACAGCAATAAAGACTGTAAATAATCAATGGGGAAGACCGTTAAAAGCTAATTGTAGATGGCGCGACTATAGCTGGGTCTCAATCTGACCAATGAGGTATATAAAAGGCTGACCAATGAGGTACCATAAAATGACATCACAAGATTTTCAACCAATTACGATGCTTGGAACCAGCTATCTATGGGGATGGCAACTGTGGAACGAATGGCACTAATTCGTTCCACAGTTGCCATCCCCATTGCATGAGCCCAATCTCACCAGCATGTTATCGCTTCAATTATTTGAAAAAATATGCTCGACATTATAAGTTTTTATTATGTTGCTATGAATGTTGTTTAATTGTGAAAATGTGTACAGCAGTCATTGTGCCGATAGTCGTGTAGGCCAATGGCTTAATTGCCAAAAGCCTCGACCAACATCTGAGTAGACTTTCGGTTTGGCAGCTGGGGATCAAGGGCTTGATTCAGAAAGCAGTACTTTTGGACACGGCACGTATTGTTAGGAGGTTCCTTTCTCAAGAGCCCTGACCACCGGTAGCCCCGTTCCTAATGTCGGTGGGCCACTATTTTTTTATATTTTTAAATGTTTTTTTTTTTTATATAATTTTGTAAAAATATTTAAAAATATAATTAGTATGTAAGTAAATAAATAAACTAAAATAAAGCTGATGGTAAATGAAAGTTGCGTATTCCTCAATGTTTTTTTTTACATTTTTTATATTTTTTCGTGGCGGGAAGTAAAACGAGAAGTAAACTATATGGTGACATATGTGCAATAATTGACAGTTTAGTAGGTTACTCACAGTTTAGGCCCCCTCTCGAGCGAGAATTCACAGTGGAACACGAGGATACTGCGGCCGGTGTGTGTGCGCGGAGTGGCCGGCGCGCGCACGAGTGCGTGTATCTGTGCGGACGTGTACAAGTTGTCTGCGCCCACTATGTGCCCGCCCTCGTACTCGTACGGGTAGCGGCAGTCTATTACCTGGGGAGGGAAAGGGTTGTTTTTACTTATTTAACATAACATCACGCCTGTCATCCCCGAAGGGTTAAGCAGAAGTGTACCTATTAGTACACCCACATTTCGCCAGTTGTGTTTAAGTCCCATGTAATAGGGTGCGAGGATATCGCCATAAAACCGGGCACCAATCCAGACTCCGTGGCAGCTACTGAGAAATTCCTGATGGAAAAACTCAATATCAATGTGCCCGATCTGGACATCGAACTACAGACCTATGTCTTGGCAGTCAGACGGTCACACCACTAGGATAAGTATCACAGCTTATACAGCAAATCAGTTAAAAAGAATGGACGATATTATTGAGGTGAAAACTTCTTTAGCGGCGTTGTGCACTTTAGTGATGGGTAAAAAAATTTAAACTCGAAAATTCGTAAGACGGATTGACATTAGGTTACGAAGGAGTTTGAACTTTATGACATCTGTTATTGAGTTTGAGTTTCCAAAACTGGATAATTATCTTATGCACAAAACCTTCGGTTTCTCCAAAGAGGTAAAATTCGTAAGACGGATTGTAATAGTTCTGAAGAGTTAAATTTTTAATGTAATATAAATTGTCATGTTTGTGTACGACAGCGCAATAAATGAATATTATATTTTACTACATAAATTACTACTAATAGTACTTTTTTACTGATCATTAAAGCAATTCGTACAAAATTATGCCCTAAACATGCCAACATATTAAAAAACGTTATTTATTTTTTTAGTTTCTCACCTTAAATTCACTGATGACGTGTTTATATTCGCCCCGGATGAGTGCCGCGAGAGTGTCACAAGAAATACTCTTGAGGTCGGAATGGTCGCCATTGGTTAGAGGCAACGCGTACGGTACGGAGAAGTCTCCTATGAGATCTGGTTCGACCATCGCTGGAAAGAGACAGACATAGCGGTTAGACAGAGATATCACGTAGGTTCAGTTCAAAAAACATTTTCGAAAAATAGTGTTACAGCTAAATTAGACCGATCATAAATTATCTATAGAAACAGAAATTTCCAATTATCTTTTTTTTTTTAAAGACATTTCAAAAATGTTTTTAGTAACTTTTTAGACCTATGTTTCCTGCTCATGCGTATTAAGTTTCATTAAAATCGGTTCAGTCATTTCGGAAAATAAGGACTTGAAAGTTTGTATGAAATGCCATAACGTGTAAACGCTCTTAAGGGTATTTTACACCCTACTTGGATGGACAGAAAGAACCAATGGATGGACTGTGTGAAGGTCGATATCGCTAGAAAGGAGGTGTCTGATGAGATAACGAGTAATAGAGAATTATGGAAGAAGAAGACATGTTGCGCCGACCCCAAATAAATTGGGATGAGGGCAAGAGAATGATGTTATACTTGGCTGTATAAGTAATACTTACATCTTGCCATAGCAGACATGATCAGCGCATTGTTTTCAGAGAAGGCTCGCTGTAACACGGGCCTCTGCAGTCTCACTACATCAGGACTCTCACAGTTCGATCTCCTTCTCTTATTCGCTACCTCATTCTCACTCCGCTCCACTCTCTTTTTATTCCTCTGCGCTGGGTTCTCTAGAATAGAGAACAGAGAGACTCTCGCTCGACTCTCAGGGTTGAAACTCAAACTCCTATTCAATGGCCTCCTCAGGAAACTCTTTTCTGAGATCACGTTAGACTTGATCTGACCGGAAAGTAGATCGTTGAAGTTGGCAACTTTAGGAGAGTTTGACTCTTCAATCTCTAGAAAGGGTTCTTCTAGTTCAGAGATGAAACCGCTTTCCATCGATGTGGTTGACTCCGTAGTGTATAATCCTGTCTTCGGAAGCGGTGACTGACTCATCGAACCGATACTGGAATCAGACTTCTCATGCCTTAACTTAGTCGGTGTCTCGGAGAATTTTAGAGACTTCTTAGCAGCTTGCTTCTTGACCGCTGGAGATGGGAACTCAAAGTCTTCGTCATCAAAGTTCAACATCCGTGTTGCAGTGACTGTAGGCTTGTTGAAGCTTGTGGAAGCCTCGTCCTCAGCCAACGGTGCACCGAAGACAAAGTTCCTGGACGTGACCTTCCTGGAGGATGCTGTGCGTCCTCTGGAAATGATATCGGGGCTGTCCGTGGATATTATCTCATATTTGGTGCATTCGTCGAAGTTGTCCGCTTCGAACTCCTGTTCAAGGTCGTGTAAGGTCTCGAAATCATCCAGGTCTTGTGTGATCTCTTTCTCCGGGACGTAGAGCTCGTGGGGCGGTGACTTTTGCAGAGCATGTGTGAAGTCCAGCTGGAATTAAGAGATGAGTAACTGTTAATACACATCTTCTTCCTAGCCTTTCCCCAACTATTTTGAGGTCAGCGTCCAGACTAACCGGATGCAGCTGAATACCAGTATTTTACATGAAGCGACTGCCTATATGACCTCCATAACCCAGTTAGTACTGGGTAATACAATACCCCTTGATAAGACTGGTTGTACAACAGACCGACTGGTTAACTGGTTTGGCATTTAAAAATGCAATATCATCTGCCTAGCCATTTCCCAAACTCTCTTGGGGTCGGCTTCAAGTCTAACCGGATGCAGCTGAGTACCAGTATTTTACATGAAGCGACTGCCCATCTGACCTCCACAACATAGTAACTGAGTAATACGATACCTTTTGGTAACACTGGATGTCAGACTTTTGGCTTCTGACTACTCGTAACAACTGTCAAAGGTCTACAAAAGACAGCCGGGTCCAAGGTTTAACGTGTTTTCCGAGGCACGGATGAAACTCAGTACCTAACTATGGTCACCCTTCCACAGACTTATCCTTAAAGATCAACTCGCGTGGCTGTTATTATTTAGTCACAAGCTCCTCTAAAAATAAAATAAAGATTTAATAAATAAGTCATAATATACAGTACCCACCTTGGTATTGGACCAGTTAGTAACCTTCTCTCTCGTCGCCTCAAATCTGTCTCCGAACAGAAAGTCTCTGGCTTCCTCCTCCACATCCAACTTAACAAACGTCTCACTAATAAGAGATGCATCATTCTCCTTATTAGACATCTTAAACCGATTCCGTTCCTCCATCACCTTTGTTATTCGTGACCGTTTAACCCTTGTTGATAACGGAGAATTTCTGTTCACCGGAGAATTTTGGTTCAGGAATGGTGAAGTCCTGTTCAGTAATGGAGAGTTGATAGTTTGTAACGGTGATTTGAATGGTTTTTGTGAGTTGGTTAGTGGTGATTTCAGTCTCTCTAATGGAGATTTTGGCAACTGGATCTCTCCTAGTATTCTGCGTTTGGTTGGTGTGTATATGGGGGACAGCGGTGACTTTGTGAAGTCTATTGTGTGAGGGTTCATCTTTATTTTGTAGTTGTTTGTTAGCGAGTCTTCTTGTTTCCGCTTCGTTCCATTGCTGCCGGAGTTTATTTTGAAGTTCTCGGTTATTAGGCTGGAAAGACAGAAAGGTTTTATCATCATCATCATCATCATCAGCCCATAATGTTCCCACTGCTGAGACACAGGCCTCCTCTCTATGAGAGGGAGTGGGCTGTAATCCACCACGCGGGCCCAGTGCGGGTTGGTAGATGTCACATGTCTTCGTTTTTTTTAGTTCTAGGACATGCCGGTTTCCTCACGATGTTTTCCTTCACCGTTTAGAGAGCAGCGGTGATGAAATAAATTACACAAAGTAATGCGCCTGCCTGGGTTCGAACCCACGGCTTACTGATCGTAAGTCGGGACAGCCACCACTGGGCCACCACTGCTCTCAAAAGGTTTTATGTTAGTTTGATATTTAAGTACACTTTTTTTACATAAAGACCGAAAAATGGGGCCGTGGAAGATCACCAACGCCATGGACAGATGCGGTGAAGGAAGTCTACAAAGGGAATTTCCATGCATCTGTCCATGTGGGCAAAAAACCATCCAGCATGGAGAGCATTGGTGGAGAGGGTAGACAACCTCATGTGATCACGACCCTCAGTCATGAGGAAACGAGGAAGAAGAAGAGACATAAAGACTGTTTAGGTTAATGATTGAATGATTAATAAGATGTTACATTATTTAAATAAGTATCAATTATTTGAATAATTCCAAAAAAACCTGTAATTACACAGTTACAGAACAGATTAAAGGTCATTTATTGGTTTGTAAATCATAAAACATATGTAATTAATACAACAATTTAATTCTTATTGGATTAATACTCAAAAGGATACTAGCATTTGATAGAGGCAAAATCAACTTGAACAATGTTATAATAACCAATAAATAAATATTATATTCTTCTAAATACTTCTAACTATGAAAATTAATCATTACTTTTGTTCCAAGGGAAAGGTTTTTTGATCCAAAACCAGAATTTTATGTACAGCTGATCCAAATAACATTGATTGACAGCAGAGGGTGAAATATAAATCAATCATACTTTTCAAGAATCAAGTTCTCAAAACTTGATTTTAAAACTTTTACAATATGATCTAAATTATTTTCTCAGGGGTATGAACTAATTTCTACCCTAATCAGTAACCTAGAGGTCATGAGAACCTAACACCTTACTCCCTAGCATCAATATATAAACTATTGTCAAAGAATTCTGTCTAAAATGTTAACAAAGGCACATTGACATACCCCTTTGTTTTTTTTTCTTATAACCTATCCATAGTCGTAAATACATCGAATTAACTGGTTCTACGTACCGGCAAACCCTTCCTCTAGTCCTTGGGGCATTATTGTAAACTTATTTCGACGTAAAAAAAGCAACAAAAGAGTTTCACTAAACTTTATTTTAACCTTCGTCGTCACAATTTTAACACTGAATTCTCATGCGAAACTTACAGAACACGTTTTGATGACATTTGTACACGATTTCTTTTAGGTTTTCGGAGTTATTTTGATGAAAATAATAAATTAAAAAGGGTAGATTTGATGTTTTGTGTTTTATCGCTTTCGGCGATTCGCGCGCTAAGGTTAGGTTTTAAATGTCAAATGTTGCGAGGTTGTGATAATAACTATTCTGCCAAAGTAACTTTTTTTTGTTATTCTTCTAAAATATTTGTATCTTTTTTTTAAATAAATCTCTATAAAGTATATAATATACTTTTAAATTAATAATTCCAAATCATTTAAATACCTACAAAAAAGTACCGAATAAATCAAAACTCAATTATTCTAAATCCTTAAGTTATATTTATATTTATCGTTTACATTTATTGTTTAAAATAGATAAAAGGGGTACGAGAGAAGATTTCGATGCTTTAAGATGCATATTACATGCTTTCATATTGTAATCGATTAAATAAATTAGTCATGTAATCGATCAATATGTATACAGTAGGGATGGGGTCATTCTATACGTTAATACGAATTAATAAATAAAATAACGGATATTTGAAACTTATTTTCGTAACCTACTTAACGACTCACACCTTGAAGGGGTGTAGGCAGAGACGTTTGCTGACCCCTATTTTACATCTTAACAAAATAAAGTGAAGTTTTTTTTTTCATAAAATCTGCTTTCTTTAACTATATTTTGTGTTTTTTTTTTTATATTGTTAGATTTCTCAGTAACTTGTTTGAAGCATGTAGATGCAATGGAACTATCCATACTGACGAAGCAATAGATTTGTGCCGAAAAAAGGTTTTTTAATAAAATAGCCAAAACACCCAGATCGCTAGAATAAGGATTACGTTTCATTTTGAAACAAACATATATATCTGAAACTTTTATTAACCCAATTTAGTCGAGTTTGGCACTTATTAATAAGCAGCTGCACTTGTTTTGCCGATAACGCAGGAAATTATTAATTAAGGAATAATATTATTGTAGTTCTAGGATCTCGTTAGTTTATTTTGTTTTCCTTCTCATAGGTGACGAGTAAAAATAGAATAACTGCCAGCGTTACCTTGTAATATGTATTATTTATTTACATTCTATGATATGTAAAGAGGTTACCTATTCTTATTTACCATATAAATACATTGTTTATCACTGTCTGTACTGGCTTTATGTCATTACGACTTTTTTTCTGTTTTCAAAATTATCAGTTATTACCCGATACCGTATAACGGTTCTCGTTATCGTTGTTTTGTGTTTTTTTTTTCTTTTTATCTTTTATTTTTGTTATTATTCACCTATTGTGCAAGGTTAGTACGATGAGATAAGGGAAAAAATATAACTAATTATTGCAAAAAAAAATGTCTGCAACTTAGTAATAATACTTAATGGCGGTTTGTTACATGCGTAAAGATATGAATGGACGGATGACATCATTAACGGATTTTGGGTTGCTCGATTATTTCGCTTTTGTGCTTAAATAAATTAAGTAGGTAAGTCCGAAATCCAGGAATTTTAAGTTACAATGATCAAGGCTAGATTTCAAGTTTTAGTCAATATTATGTCATGTTTATTAAAATTACACATTGTGAGGAAAACGTACAATAGAACCGCTTATTAAATCCACTTCCGCGATTGTATCATGTTCGAAAATAACATTTTCCAGATACACCGTGGCAAAAATGTTATAATTTTACGTAAATTTTTGCAACATTTTTTAGTTTGATCTTCGTCATCTCAGGAAACTATGGATGTTTTGTGTGAGGAATGATATAAAAGGAAAAGGAGTAAATGCTTGACGGTTAACAGAGGAGAATGGAAGAAAAAAACGTGTTGCACCGACCCCAAGCAACATGGGACAGTAGGATGATGATGACGCTCTTTGCACTTGGTCATCTCAACAATCACCTCCTTTCTAGCCACATCATTCTTCACACAATCCATCCATAGTTTTTTAGTCTTCTTCTTCATGGCAAGTCACTCATTCCTTCACAAAGGTTACCAGCAATGTAGGTAGCATATTACTAGGATTCTTGTGAACTTCTCTAAGATAAAACTTGTAATGTGAGACTGGCATGCGAATGACAAAAACAAGGATCCAATTCACTTAGTGTCTCTGGGCATTGCCTGTCTGACACGTCAGCTGTTAAATTATAACTAAAAATGGTTTTATAGTCCTTTTACCTCTAACAACTGTGGTATAATAGCAACCTTGTTGCTACAAAAATAAACTATTCATTTGTCATTACAATTGTCATCATGATCTATTAGATTAGATGGATATGTTTGATTAGACTAGACGGCTGTTTTACTACTTCTAGAAATACATACAATTAGAACTTTATCCTTTTAGTATCGACGAAAAGTATAAAGTTCTAATTGTATGCTTGTAGTATGTATTTCCTGTATGTTCCTGTAAATAATCGTATTTAGCCACACGTGCCCAAATATTGATAGGCAGCTGATAGGCTGATACAAATATCCTTTGACCTAAATCATCAAACGATGTTTAATTTTGTAAAAACTCAATATTGATACTCTCAATCCTAGCTAGTGCTATTCTGTAAAGTTCACTTGAAACCTCACACTACTCCAAAGCGAACTTATTTGTTTTTAAAGTAAATCATAGCAAATTCTAAACGAGACAACGTTCGAATTCCGTAGTGATGTTCAGAATTCGATAATTTAAAAATGACACAACGTTCGAATTTCGTAGTGATGTTCAGAATTCGATAATTTAAAAATGACACAACGCGAACGTTCAAATTTCGTAGTGATGTTTAGAATTCGATAATTTATGCATCGACTACTTTTATCATCGTTTATTTCGGCCACGGTCACTAACTGCCAGTTTTATTTTTTCAAATAAAAACCTCATTTTATCTAATTGCGCAGAAACAACAGCGCATTCATTATGTTAAAAAACTAACAACACATTTGGCCTAGTTAGATTATAGTGATGATGTCAGAACTAAGGATGCGTTAACTGGAGCTATTCCGTTAATTAGGAGTAGTGGCTTCTGACCTTACGTGATGAAAGAACTGAGGAGTTTGTTACTGTACTATAAATCTGTAATTTATATTGTGTTCGCAGTGTTCACACTTAGACCTTGGCTTAGCCTGTTAGGAAGTTTCGATAGAATTAGAGTCCAACTGAATCTGGTTTTGATTCAACTATTTAACGTTTTTGAGTCATTTATGAGAAAATCAGATGAAAAAGGAGTATGGTTGGGACAGTATTTTTATCGAAAGTCTTTTTCAATACAGCTGGTCATAATTTTGACAGATGCTACTAATTTTTGCCAGGATAATGAGATATTAATAAAGTGATAACAGGAAATAAGTTGCATTGAATTAATTTATCAACAAAACCGCTACGCGTGCAGAACGTGGCCGTTTATCAGTAAGCGATAATGCAACATTGTGCCCAAATAACATTATATTATATTACAGTAATCATCACACCAGGAAGCTTATGAAACATGGGTTTCGTGTTTACCGTAAGTTTGGATGCGAAAACAAAACTTGTTATTGAAAAAATATGTAGGTACTTATTAATAAAAAAATTGGGATATAGCAAAAAAACCGTTTTCTAACTATATTAACAATGATTTCAGCAAGAAAGACCCATGCTATGGTATAACAGACAATCATCAAAATCATTTTTTTAGGTATAAAGCCGTGCTTGCTGCCGACATTAAGTTAGTAACCTGTTGGAGTGCGTCCGTCACGTTTTAATTACGCTGAAAATCAACCAAATAGGTACATGAAAAAATAAAGCAAAAATTCAGCAATCCCACCATAAAAAAAATCTTTATACAGCTGATATTTTTTTTCTGCAACCCAGTAATACACACGAAATTTCACACACAAAAACTTAATAAATATTGCAACGGGCAAAAGTCTCGTTATTTTTTCGCCCCTAAGGTCACGACCTTTCCGTTATAAGACGTTACCGTTACCCGAAAAAAAATCCCTTTTATAAAATGCATCTATTGTTAACCAAGGGTAGAATGTAGATACTGCTCGTATTTAAGGAGTGATGGCTTTACCTATATGTCTTCAAAGTATATAAGAAACAAGAAATAAGTCTGGTATTTTTAGCCCCCTTGGTATATAAATGTCAGATTGACTGACAGTGTCGCAGAATTTTTGGATGGGTGCACTGTGGTTTCTTGTTACGATGTGAAGTTGGATTTTTTGCAAGATAACCGAGACAGAATAAGCTAAAAATCAATTTACATTTCAATGCAGTCACTACTAAAGACCAAGGTGGGCCGTTCGTTATCTTCAGCTCTAGATTTGACCGCTTAATCTTGCATTTACCACAGCTAGTTTTTTAAAACAAATGATAACAAAAAAATAATTACTTACAAATAAAACAAAACTGACATTCTATTAAAATAGTAATATTTTTAGTCGAATAAAAATCTCACGCAGTCCCAACACTAGACTTCAAGACAACACCTCCACTCATTCATTCAAAAACCTGTCAAAAAATCAATAACCTATCAATAACGGCTAATTTCAACTGAAAACGTTTAACCGTTATACAAAAACAACCGTTATTCGTTCCGTTTAAGGTCTAATGTTGAAGTAAAGGGTGTAAAAAATAAATATTTATTCAAATCAGTGTCGGTTTGTATAGTTCTGGTGCATAATGCATTCGGGGAGGGCTGTAGCTGGTTTTTATAACCGTTTCTTCGTTTTTTTTTTTTCGGAATTTACAAGACACTTGTCCTGTGTCTATGGATTCAAGAATGCATGTCGTAAAGGATGTTTGCCCGAGCCGTTAAAAATGGATATCACGAGCTAACGTGAATGAAACCGAATTTTAAAGATCTCTTGAGTATTTTTCAAAGGGTAGAAAACTTAATTTTGAGTCCAACTAACACTTTACGCACTTGAAAAAATCTAGAATGTTCGAAATAGGCTAAGGCTAGGGCTACTAGATAAATTCTAAAAATGATTTCATAAACGTTTGAACGTCCATACATACTACATAAATGATCGATATTTTTTTTCGAAATGTCAGACTTTTGGTTCCAGACTACTCGTTACGACTGTCAAAGATGTACAAATGAAGTCCGGAACCAACGCCTTAACGTACTTTCCGAGGTAGGTGCGGAGGAACCTCGGTATGTAATTATGGTCACCCATCCACGGACCAACCTCGGCAAGCACGGCTTTACCTTAAAGATCGACCCATGCGGCTGTTATTATTTAGCCACGAGCTCCTATTTACCTCAACTTTACCTCTTTTCCTCCTGGATAAAAAAAAACTAAAAAACACGCTACCGAGGTTTAAATTTACCTAGTCGAGCAAACCGTTACAATTTGCAAAACGTGACAATTAATTAGACAATTTATCTATTTATACCTTACAGGATAAACTAGCAAAATAAAACAGTTGACTATTATTGTAACACTGGCACTAGCTGACCCGCGCAACTTCGTCTGCGTACATTGTCTGGTTTTCGCAAAATTTATCATTGATTCTCCGCTCTTATTGGTCGTAGCGTGTTGTAAAGGCCTTCTTCGATAAACGAGCTATCTCACACTAAAAGAATTTTTCAAATCGAACCAGTATTTCCCGAGATTAACGCGTTCAACCAAACAAACAAACTCTTCAGCTTTATAATAACTTCAGTATAGATCATACCTTACCTTATTGTAACATATACCCCTATGTTACAATAATAATCAACTGTTATCTTTTCTAGCTGTAAACTGTTATAAACACATAGCTAAAACAGTAACTCTATTGTCGCCATGGCAAATTATTTACAAGGAAGTTCGAAAAATCAGTTGGCATTACAAACAGGATGTACAGATATCCTTTTCTAACCTTGATTCCACCACATGTTTCATGGAACCACACATTTGCCATAACTATTGGCTTATTGGGCCAAAAAAATGTCACGATCCACCATCTATGGAACTTGGGAGTTGTCAATTTTGACGGCAAACGAGAACATAGCTGAAGGAATAATATATTGTGGATTTTGGAAGCTGTAGAGCGTGTGCTTTTGTTTTTTTTTTTGGTTGTTGATTATTAAGAGCGTTTACACCTTACGCCATTTCATAAAAACCTTCAAGACCTTATTTTCCGAAATGACTAAACCGATTGAAACTTCATATTCATAAACAGGATACGCACATTTTCTTGTTGTACAATAAACGTATGCAATCAATCTTTTGTTAATCCATTTCCTTTAAGCGGCCCATCATTTCGGCTTGCAACAGTAAACCCCATCTGTGTTATTTTCAACCGTTATAATATAAACTTCCTAATGAACGGTTTCCCTATTCGTAAACCACAGCTTTCTTTCCTTATTAATTAAATAAAATCTCGACAAAAACAGACAGATGGTTTGATATCAAATGGTGAATCATCAAACGAATAGCTACCCTAACGTTGAAATAATCGATAAAACCGTTATATCGCGGCAACGAGGGTACAACACTAGAGGGTTGAGTGTTGAGTTGTCAAGTTGATATTTTGCTATATTAATTTTGTGACAGTTTACTGTTTTACTAAATGTAAAAAGGACTGCCCAGTTTTTCCCGTTGTCACAAGCGCGACTGCTGAGGTCCTGAGTTCGATTACCAGGTCGGTTTTTCCATCAGGAATTTTCTCAGTGGCAGCCACGGAGACTGGATTTGTGTCCGGATGATCGCAATAGGCTCGGCCCCAATTACATAAGACTTAAAAACATAACTGCGGAAATGTGGCTGTACCTACTGTTCCAGGCGTGATTTATGTTTATAAAAAAAATCTTTTTGCAATAAAGTAACCTAGTTTTCTTATATATAAAACGGCCTTTCATTACAACATCAAGGAATACCCGCCATTTTTTTCACCCAAAAATCAGTTCCTTGACCTTTCAAGAAGTTTGCTTACCCATTTTACACGATTATTATGCCCCCATACACCTACGATTTCCAAACGCATTCAATATAACACCGTAACGTTTCCAAAATAAAGCTTATTTCGCCTTAAAGTTAGTAAAACCGTTAGCACGTGCCGTGGGGGAGTATAACTATTGTAGTACGAATTCAATTGATTAAAAAAAAATGATATAAAGTGAAATCTTGGCGCGTGCTACGGAACAGCTGATTGCAACGACCTTTATGCTTCTAACTTCCTTGGGGTGCATCCAGGTGTCTGGTCAAGACAACTACGATTGTATTCGAAGACATATGACAAATATGACATTTTAAGGACATGACGTAATATTGGCAAAGGTAATATTGGTATTCAGCCGCATCTGTCAAGCTTTTAGGGTGGTCAGAATGTGGCATACATGTTAGTATTTTTAGCATACATGGTGTCCCGCTGCTGAGCAAAATCCTCCCCTTTCTCCTTTCAAATCTCTCTATCTTCTGCTATCTACAAGATTAAATATCAACTCGACTATAAACACATAAATAGTCGATTAATCGTTTCCCATCCCTAAAAAACAACCGTTTAATGGCCAATGTAATCATGAGCGCTTACGCTTGTATTAAATAACCAAATGAGTTCTTTTTACGGTAAATAAGCATCGAGTAACACCCTCAGTGCAATATGTACTACAATGTGCCAGCATCGATCGGTAACGGTTCGGCTGCATGCGTGTGTCCTGTGCCTCGCGTGGCATATGGAAAAATAACGTTTACGCGGGAGGGTGTGGGTGTTCGAAGTTTTGACGTTTTATTTGTCATTATTTTTAAAAATAAAATTAATTTTACTGGCTGACGTGTATTCAATTATTTAATGGCAACTGACTCGAGAAAATGTTTGATGTTTTTTTTTTACGATTACCTGTTTGAAAAGGTCTACATTAAGTATGATGAGTGCAGCCGACTAGGTACTTTCTCTGATTCTGATGATACACTACGGGCACTTGATCATAGATGATGAAACAGGTCCTCTGTTTCATCATCTATGATCAAGTGCCCGTTAATTTACATGACAGGTAAACTCTGTTCTATTTCTGAATTTATTCGGTGAGTATTGGCTATTCGGACATCGTGAAACCGGCCCTATCATAAATTGCTTTACTTTGACAATGTAAAAAATACAAAGAAATGAGGTACCAACTCATTTCATTGATACGGTGCCAGTTCAAACGAGAAATAATTATGGACCGCCAATTCGATAATGATTATGCTAACAAGTGTACCAACGGGGTAAACTTATACTATTGTCAAAACACATGTTCAATACAATCATTACTTCAATGAATGAAAGTGAATGGGATGCGTTGAATGATCTTTGTATTGCGCGCACGTGCGTTTCCGTTTCCGGATGTAACAGGCTAAATCCGTGTCTTTTTTGTGTCTGCAATAAAAACACAGCTGTTTTTTTTTTCTCTATTATATCTTGTTTTATTTAAATTGATGATGATATCGTCCGCAATAAATCAATTAGGCTTCGATTAATTCGCCATTTTTATCAAATGCCGGTTAAAAACTAGGACTCTGCATGAAAAAAATAAACAAAAAAGTCTATCATTGCGCCAATCGAGAATAACAATAAAATTAATTTCCAATCGAATTGCTAAATCGATTTTCGAATTGCAGCCACAAATCAATTGGTAATCTTATCGTGAAAACCATCTGCCGACTTCTTTGTATGAAAAAAAAAACAGTTGAACTCAACTTATGGAGATAAAATTCATGTTTTTAACTTAGTATTCTATTTCCTTGAAACTGAGTGTTTTCGGTGATAAGCAAGGCAAAAGGGCCTTCCCTTTTGTATTTTTATTGGGTTGGCGTGTTTAAAATTCAACGTTACGACATTTTAAATCTACGGAAAAAAACATTAGAAGGCGCTAAAACCTATCGAATGACGATCAATATCCAATTTTTCTCAACAAAACAATAACAATGAATTATGAAAAAAAAATTGCAAAGTTCAACGAATTTTCATTTCCCGCGCGCCACAGATACACAATACCATAAACACAGATAATGCCCGTTACACACATTCTCAAGACGGCGCGTGCTATACATCTGTCGATGCAAGTGCAGGCAGCTGCATTCTACAATAGACAAATAAATTGCCTTTCTTTACTTCCTATAATACTTCCTTATAGTATCTTCCCCCTCGATAAAGTTTTTTTTTGTAGCAAATCTTATTATGATTTGATGCTGTGATCCAACGGGATAGGTGATCGTTTTTTTTTTTTGCTTTAGCAGATGACCATGGAGTAACCGTTACTTGGTGTGGCTTAGCGATGTTTTTTTTTTTATATTAGCTTGGGAAATAAGGAGTAGGTATCAAGAAAGTATTAGAAAAGAATCCACGAGACTCATCCAGGTCAGTAAGCCAGCCAACTACACCATAGAAAAAAACCTAAATGACATTTCAACTGTCAAAATGAAATGACGTAAGATCCGGCCAGTTAAAACAAAAGAAAACCCGGCCATAAAAAATCAGACACGGGGAAAGTAATTTCCGAGATTGCGATGTCTGTATCCGTCGTAACTTAATATTTAGGGTAGTGCGTAGCGAAGCTTGAATCCTTCTGACCACACGTCTTCCTGCGGTTAATGATATGGTATATGGTGCTTCCATTGAAGACCACAGGATGTACTGAATGCACCCGTTTTCTCAAGTATTGCGTGTTCGTTGGCCTATACAGTGCAGAGATCTTTAAAGTGGCCATCTTATTTTTCAATTAATGTTTCCGAAGTTAACTAAGGTTTTAGTTTAAGTTGTAATTATTTTTGAAAATAGACTAATTCTTTTTTACGATGCCATATTTGACGTTATAAGCCAAACACTGTTTCTATGTAGCATACAAAGATTTTGGGACACAAAATTTTTAACCCTTTACCAATCTGTTACAAGACGCAACGAAAAGCCTCATATTAATCATGAACAGCAACACATGATATAACCAGCGGAAGAAGTTAATTCTTTATTAAAACGAATTCTTAGATCCATAAAGGCTGCAACAAAGAAGATACAAACTATGACCTAATACTAAGGTTATTAAAACAATTCAAGTGGTCCACTACTAAATTAGCACCATCTGCGTCTATAAACCATGTAAAACAATATTTGATTGGGCTCAGTCACGCAATTTTCATAATTCGCCGCGCGCAACACATGTTGTGCTTGCGCAGTGGGAGGGAACGCGGGAGGTCTCGCCATCTTTGATTTTAAAAACATACATTTAAAAAGAGAATGTTCAAGTACGTTATGGACTATTCTTGGGAGACGCGAGGGGTAGGAAAGAAAACTGTTTATTTTTCTTTAAAAGGGTTGTACTGGCCGAATGTTAGTAGAATTGTCGTTTTAAAAGAGAAGTGACAGGCAACAGACTTGTTGCAGTAAAAGAGCTTCTCAAATGCTGTAGAACATAATTGAGATACTTGAATATGTTCTACCCACGGCGTCTACCTCAACTGCCTTCTTTAGACTAGAGGTCTTTACTTTTAGACGTGGAAGATGAAGATCGAAGGGAGCGTGCAAAAAATAGAAAGCATTAGGACTCAGTTAACATTTCACAGATGTTAAATGCCACTGTAACTCTCAGAACGACAGTTAACCCTCAATTTCTCCTAAAATCTACAACTTTGTAATCCCTCTCTCACCCCAAAATAAGTTAGCCAGCGGTTAACGCCATTAAAACCTTTAAAAAGAAAACGAACGTGTCCCAAAAGCTATTAAAGAAGATGGCGGCTCATTTGACAGTGACAGCAAAAAACGCGGCAAAAAGTAAGAGATTAGTCGTGATTTATGAGAAAATGCGAACGAAAGATCATATGGTGTACAGAGTGTAAGGTGCAGAAAAGATTAACGAGGATGTTAGAGCTCAAAAGTTAATTATTCTCGGTATATGGCAGTTAGCAAATGGTAAAGCGGATATATTTTTGAACCGACAACGGATATATCAATGACCAAGATAAATTATAGACCAAATAAAGGATTACTTATTATTTAAGCTAGATAGAATATTGTTTATTATGTACACCACAGCAAGGCATAATAACTCGATGGTGTAAAGCATGGATCAGATCAGCAATGAAACTCCATGGACACTCTTATGAAAGACCTTTTTTTAAACTAAATAGGCTAGCGCTTGGCCACTAGACAACTCGCTTGATATAAAGCGAAGATGCGGCCTAGGCTGGAGCTCCCTTTCCTAGAAGAAACCGATTCACTCGAACTTTGAAGAGAACCAGATAATATGGGAACAGGGAAACCGCCCGTGAATTCCACAGACTGTGGAAGCAAAGCGCTTTGTGTGCACGCTTCTTTACTAGAGCTTAATATTGCGCCTAAACTGACTTTAGCAACCCTCAATAGACGTTACTAAATAATAACAGCCGCCCAGGTCGATCTTTAAGGTTAAGCGGTGCATGCCGAGGTTGGTCTGTGGATGGGTGACCATAATTACTTATCGAGTTTCCTCCGTGCCTCGGAAAACACGTTAAGCCGTTGGTCTCGGCTGTCATTTGTAGATCTTTGACAGTCGTTACGAGTAGTCAGAAGCTAAAAAGTCTGACATCCAGTCGTACCAAGGGGTATCGTATTACCCAGTTACTGGGTTGTGGAGGTCAGATAGGCAGGCACTTCATGTAAAATACTGGTACTCAGCTGCATCCGGTTGGACTTGAAGCCGACCCCGACATAGTTTTGGAAAAGGTTAGGCAGATAATAATAGACGTTACACAAACTAATATAATCAGCTAATAATTTCAAAACGCAAACCGTTAACGAACTTCTGGTTAATCAAAAGGACCTTGAACGAGTTGTGACCTATTTAGAAGCTAAAGTAGGTTAGCATTCAATACTCCATCTTGAAAACTGGTAATATTTCATAAAATGACGTCTTCCTCTAGATAAACTATGACTTTGGGCCTGACAATGAAAAGTTTAAGTGATTAATTGGAGATATTGCCTTGGTTAAAGAAAAGATGGTGAAGGATGGTGTGAGGAATTATATGAAAGAGAAAGGAGGAAATGATGCCGTGACATCTGACAGGGGAGAACGGAAGAAGAAAACGTGTGGCGCCGACCCCGAGTAGAATGGAACCAGGGCATGAAGATGATGACGGGGATTTATCTTTAACTCTTTTAGCTGTTACTTTAAGAGCTGTTTTTGAAAAACTCTTCTAATACTTCGATAAGATGTCTTTTCTGGCGATTACTTTATATTTCAGGTTGTCATAAACTTTACAAAAGCTAGCATTTTTAGAATGTAGGTTAGTTTCCAAGCACCGTAATAATCTTCCTGTTGTGTTCCTTGAATTAGGAATTGCCAAACTTAAGTGGCAGTGGGCAGGGCACGTCTCTCGCAGAACGGATGGGACCGAAAAGTTCTGGAATGGCACTAGGTGGACCTATGACCTGGTGTAGGTTGCGGGGATCCGCTGGATGAGAGGCGCACGGGACCGGTCAATGTGGCGTCACTTTGGGGAGGCCTATGTCCAGCAGTGGACGTCTTTCAGCTGAAATGATGATGATGATGTGTACCTTTAACATCATCATCTGCCTAGCCTTTTCATATGTGTGGATCGGCTTCCAGTCTAACCGAATACAGTATTTTACATGGGGCGACCAACGCCTGTCTTATCAACACTAACAACAAACAAAATTTCAGTAACAGTGCAATGTATAATAGTTAAAAAACTTATATATTATCAACCAAATATGGCATCCTATTACAATAACGAATTAGCTTACAAGTTTAGTATTCTATTTTTAAACAGCGCTCCCACACGTTCCATATTCAAACGACTGTTCCGAATTCAAATAAACCAGTACTGTTCGTTTCAGCGAGTGACGTCATTAACGGTTTTGCACATTTTTATGTTGGCACTATTATTAGTTTATGGGAAGATGCAGTTATTTTTGTTTTTGTCTAGTCTCCAGGGGTACAAAGAGGTTTGTAGGTGCGGTTATAAATTTATATTATGGCCATCATTATGGTGTCTATTTTCTTATAGCCATGAAGGAAGGGGCTGAAGGTAAATCATTTAACGTTTCATAAGTTCAGAAATCTCCCTGTCTAAAAAAGATCAAAAATTTTCAAAATTAATTTTAATTTTTTTGTCAAATCAATTATTTTTCCATGAAACTAACAACATTGACGTCATTATGTTTATTTGGAGGCTGTAGAATCTGATAATCGACATACGACAAAGCTACTTTATTGAAACAATGAATAACTGAAAAAAAGCCTCATAACTCAATAGTAATGAGACTTTTTTCAGTTATTTTTTTCAGTTTTGTTTTAATATGAAAACAAAACTTAGTCTCATTCACTATTGTCAAAAAGTTACAAAAGCAAGACAACTTTAAACAAGATTGCTAAAAGATACTAATTTAAATAGTTTATGCTAAAACTATGTAAATATATTCAAATAATAGACAGGAGTGATTTAGAAGCAAGAATTTAATTTGTTATTTCTCACGAGTGTTATAGAAATCTACATATTATATTAGTATGACATAAGACGTCTAAAATGTAAGACAGACATCAGCTGGCTAGTCTGGATGGTTTACAAAAATAATAAAAAAATATGCAATTCATTGTTCCTTGTGAGTTCGCAGATCTCCTGTTACAGCAGCTTGGTTGTTCAATTCACAGCGGTACAGTTTGTAAGATACGGAAAAACACAAAAATCGCCAATAGAAACGTCAAAATAAAGATTGACATTGACAGCAAGTTCTTAAAAGATCACCGTCATTCCCAAACATTTCATTGACATAACTTTTGTTCAAAGCCCAAGGGGAAATACAATCAATAAATAAAATTGCATCAATACCAATATCTTTGATTTCTTGCCCTATTTTAATATTTATCGACCAGCTGACATGACGGTCAGGGATGACCAAAAAGATCTGTACCATGGGAACATCTTAAGCTTATCCGAACCCCTTATTTTAAACTTTAAAATTCGGAAGCAGAAAACAACAATAGACAATCAGACATTTCGCACGGGAACTACCTATTGTCATATTTGGCGCGAAAGATGGGGCGAGTTATGTCAAACGAAAAAAAAATGGCGACGCAATGAGAAGTTTTGGCGAATGTGGAGCACCTGTTAGGTTACGGTATGTGGGGTGTGAAACTGGATCGTCGTGAGCCCTTCCGGGTTCCCCAAGCTTGTCATAAAGATAATTATGTACATAATTTGTTACTAAGAGATTCTGCAGGCCCCTCTGCGAAACAAAAGGTGATCTTCTTTTGTTATTTTATTTTTCCATGGTCAAGATGAAATTATGTTTTTGCAATACCGATGCGTGTGAAAGCCATATTTTTGAATTTCGAACCTTGAAGTTTAACAAATTAAATACTCGATCCTCTTTTGTCACTGTTTTTTTTTACTAATTATGACAGCTGTGCAGATTTGTATTTCAGATTCCAGCCAATACGATTAATACGACGAGTAATAGAGAAGTATGGTAGAAGAAGACATGCTGCGCCCACCCCAAATAAATTGGGATAAAGGCAAGAGTGTGATGTTGAGCCAATAAGTTTAATCAAAAGCTAGATGCCAATTTTTTCGCTAAAGACAAGCGCGAAGTCAAAGACGACATAAACCATGCAGCATATAATATTTCAATGACATTTAATGTTTCCATCTATAGTTAATTAGTTAATAGTTATCCTAACTATTCCTAACTAATATTATAAATACGAAAGTAAGTTTGTTTGTTACCTACCTCTTCACGCCAAAACCACTGATCCGATCATCCTGAAATTTTGCACATACTTTGTCAGGTGTACAGAAACGGACATAGGGTACCTATCATCCCGAAAAAAAGTACTGTTCCTGAGGAAAACAACAATAACGTTCTTATCACAATAGATGGCGCTACGTGTCCGAGACGGATAATGTCAAATTTTAAATTTACGCGAACGAAGCCGCGGGCAATGCTAGTTTCTTCATAAACCTAACTTCTCAGTCAGTCTAATGTTGTAAGTTTATAACAAGTAAGCCGTTAGAGTGTCGTGTTATTAAACTTTATCAACAATCCGACAGGATGTTGGTAATAAGCGCCCTAACCTTGTACAGACGCGCAGATAAGTGTTACGCGACAACCTTTAAGTGTGGGCGGTTTTATAACGAGAAATTCGAACGAATCTAGTCGAAATGTTGTACTGGACAATAGACACAAAAACCAACTAATATACTACGTTTTGTATCTATACCAATATCTATACTTAATATTATAAAGCTAAAGAGTTTGTTTGTTTGTTTGCTTGAACGCGCTACTCTCAGGAACTACTGGTCCGATTTGAAAAATTATTTCAGTGTTAGATAGCCCATTTATCGAGGAAGGCTATAGTCTATTATATCATCACGCTACGACCAATAGCAATGAAAAATGTTGCAGACAAAGTTGCGCGGGACAGCTAGTTTAATAACTGAAGAAACGACCTTATTTCTTTAACTTCAAAGTCGTATATTCGAATTAGGCTGAGAATTTACACTTTTTGGACTTCATCATCATCATTCTCTTGCCCTTTTCCCAATTGATTTGTGATTCCGCAGCATGTCTTCTTCTTCCATACTTCTCTATTACTCGTCATCTCATCAGACAACTCCTCCATCACCCTTCACACAGTCCATCCATTGTTTATTTGGTCTTCCTCTGCTTTTAAACCACCCACATTCATACTTAAAACTTTTCTCACTTTTTAGACGTCAGTTGTTACCAAAAGCGTCCGCTTTCCGCATGTCATCTGTCTGTCAGTTCATCATCATCCGCCTATAATGTTACCACTGCTGGGACACAGGCCTCCTCTCTATGAGAGGGAGTGGGCTGTAATCCACCTCGCGTGCCCAGTGCGGATTGGTAGATGTCTTCGAATTTTAGTTCTAGGACATGCCGGTTTCCTCACGATGTTTTCCTTCACCGTTTTTAAGGGCAGCGGTGATGAAATAAATTGCACAAAGTAATGTGCCTGCCTGGGTTCGGACTCAACCTCTCTGAAGTTGGCATGGCAAATATAGCAGGCAAACAAATAAAGTACTGGATAATTAGCCGTTAATTAACCGCTAATTAACCATGGAAACCAAAAATTTTCCGCTCGCCGGAAAACCCGAAAATCGATTTGTATGCCAACTTCAGGTGAAGTTAGCATGCAAACATTTTAAAATCGGTTAGGAAAGACCTAGACAACTGTACCAAGGGTCATAATTAGCCGTTAATTAGCCGCAAATTAACCGTGAAAACCAAAAATTTCCCGCGTGCCGAAAAACCCGAAAATCGGTTTGTATGCCAAATTCAGTGGAAGTTAGAATGCAAACATATTAAAATCGGCTAGGAAAGACCTAGTCAACTATACCAAGGCTCATAATTAGCCGCAAATTAATCGTGAAAACTAAAAATTTCCCGCGTGCCGCAAACCCGAAAATCGCATTACATGCCAAGTAAACTACAAGTTTGCATGCAAAATTTGTAAAATCAGTTAGAATAGACCTAGACAGCTTAACCAAGGCTAGACAGCTGATTAGCCGTAAATTAACTAAATAACAAAATAAATTTAACGTTTGATAGATAGTTTTTTTTTTACCCCATATCTTCCCGTGGGTGTCGTAAGAGGCGACTCAGGGATTTGGCAGATAATGGGCAGCAGCGTTCTCTGCTCTGCTTTTATAACAACCGTACTGCGATCGCCAACCCGCCTGCCAAGCGTGGCGATTATGGCAAAACCCCCCAAAATGTCAATATGGCGACACTTGGGGGAGGCCTATGTCCAGCAGTGGACGTCTTTTGGGCTGAAATGATGAGATAGTTTTTAAAATAATTGTTACGTGTTTCATACATGTTACGCACTCAGGAGCCTTAGAGATGAATTGAACATAGAACAGTTAAAGGCTGTATACTATGCGCTGGTCGAGTCAAAGATTGTGTATAGTATCGTGCTCTGGGGAAATAGTTACAGTTATAACTGGCAGAGAGCGTTCATCTTACAGAAACGAGCCATAAGGACAATAGTCAGAATTACACAACGTGTCTCATGCAGAGAATACTTAAAAAAATTGGGAATATTGACAGTGCCTAGCCTATATGTATTGGTCCTTTTAAGTCATTTTGCTAAGTATCTACATGAGTTTGAATCTCAAGAAGTATGTGAGATTAGGGAGAGCACCCGTAGAAAAATTTTTAAGCAACTAATAGCACCTAAATTTAATATAGTAGAACATTGCTGGAAGTACCAAGCTATAGACATATTTTAATAAATTGCCTTCTGAGCTAAAGATCCTTATTTACAACACACACTTATAACAAAATTAAAAGCCTTTTTATTAGAAAAATGTCTGTATAATATCTCGGAACTAATGTCACACAAAAATAAATGATTTACACTGACATTATAAAAAAATTTTTAGAATCATTTCTCATATTTTTATTTTTTATTTTATTTTAAATATTTGACATTATATTGAAAACTGTTTGACATTATATTAGAAACTATTTGACATTATATTCTAAACCTGTTTTGACATTGCGTACCTATATTTTAAAATTGTTTGACATCATTTTAAAACTGTTTACACTATACCTAAATTTTACTTGGAATGTTAATTCATAGTTTCTGTATCTGTATTAAATTGCACGTGTATATATTCAACACAATGTAAATTGTTATATGAATAAATGAAATGAAATGAAATGTTGAATAATTACGAGAGCAACTTGAAAATGTGATTTTTTGTTTGTTGAGATATCTTAACGAATTTGGTGTCAAATGAATGATCTAGGCCTAAAACCATTTTATACGTTTGAATCAGGTAAATGGGGCCACGCGTTTAGGAGATAATTAAGAATTAGTATAGTGAAAATGTAAATAACTAGATTTTTTTATGTTTTTGTTCTACGAACTTTTTAATTAAGAGCGTTTATACCCTACGGCATTTCATACAAACTTTCAAGTCGTTATTTTCTGAAATTGCTGAACAGATTTTAATGAAACTTCCTACGCATAAGCAATATACATAGGTCTAAAAAGTTATTAAAAAACATTTTCGAAATGTCTTTTAAAAATGAAGATAATTGGAAATTTCTGTTTCTATAGATAATTAAAAATCGGTCTAATTTAGCTGTAACTTTATTTTTCGAAAATGTTTTTAGTAACTTTTTAGACCTATGTATACTGCTTATGCGTATGAAGTTTCATTAAAATCTGTTCAGTCATTTCGGAAAATAACGACTTGAAAGTTTGTATGAAATGCCGTAGGGTATAAACGCTCTTAATTAAAAAGTTCGTAGAACAAAAACATAAAAAAATCTGGTTATTTACATTTTCACTATACTAATTCTTAATTATCTCCTAAACGCGTGGCCCCATTTACCTGATTCAAACGTATAAAATGGTTTTAGGCCTAGATCATTCATTTGACACCAAAGTCGTTAAGATATCTCAACAAACAAAAAATCACATTTTCAAGTTGCTCTCGTAATTATACAACATGTATGAAACACGTAACAATTATTTTAAAAACTATCTATCAAACGTTAAATTTATTTTGTTATTTAGTTAATTTACGGCTAATCAGCTATCTAGCCTTGGTTAAGCTGTCTAGGTCTATACTAACAGATTTTACAAATTTCGCATGCAAACGTGTTGTGTAGTTGGCATGTAACGCAATTTTCGGGTTTCCGGCACGCGGGAAATTTTTAGTTTTCACGATTAATTTGCGACTAATTAACGGCTAATTATGAGCCTTGGTACAGTTGACTAGGTCTTTCCTAACCGATTTTAAAATGTTTGCATGCTAACTTCCACTGAATTTGGCATACAAACCGATTTTCGGGTTTTTCGGCACGCGGGAAATTTTTGGTTTTCACGGTTAATTTGCGGCTAATTAGCGGCTAATTATGACCCTTAGTACAGTTGTCTAGGTCTTTCCTAACCGATTTTAAAATGTTTGCATGCTAACTTCACCTGAAGTTGGCATACAAATCGATTTTCGGGTTTTCCGGCGAGCGGAAAATTTTTGGTTTCCATGGTTAATTAGCGGTTAATTAACGGCTAATTATCCAATACTTTATTTGTTTGCCTGCTATATTTGCCATGCCAACTTCAGAGAGGTTCGGACTCAAGGCTCACTGCTCGTAAGTCGGGGCTGCCACTACTGGGCCACCGCTGCTCTAAATAGAGAAGTATAGATTCAACATTTTTCAATAAGGTACAGTAGTATTTAAAGTTTGATTATATTATTCCTGACTTCCTCGCACATCGAACACGAATTTCCTCATCATTCCCACGCTTCAACAAAAAAACTACATTTCTCTCTCAAATCGTGCGTTTAACTATAAAATTAACACTATTCCTTACAACTGTACTTTGACTATCTTCCAAACAAAAGTCTTTATCTAAGATAGTAAGCTTTATTGTAAGACGCCTCAAATTCTAAAGCTTTGGGTAAACATGACATAGGCCT
Organism: Cerastis rubricosa; assembly: GCA_949152445.1. Classification (NCBI taxonomy): domain Eukaryota; kingdom Metazoa; phylum Arthropoda; class Insecta; order Lepidoptera; family Noctuidae; genus Cerastis; species Cerastis rubricosa. The sequence goes on from OX424551.1 coordinate 2,053,897, forward strand.
TAGACACACTAGACGGAAATTCCGTCGCCGAACTTCCGCGGCGGAACGCCAATACATGTTATTGCATATAAAATACAAATAACGGGCACACTACGCGGAAGATCGGTCGTTCCGTCGCGGACGATCCCGCGCACGGAGCGGACCGTCACTCGCTCGCGTCTGCTCGGTCGTCCGCGCACCGATCTTCCGTCAGCGTAAGATCGGCAACGTCGCAATTACAGGTATTTGTATGCATCGCGCCACATTCAGCGGATAACTCGCAGTGACGACGCACGCACAGGATGTTTGACACTGAACGATTTATTATCGAAGTGCAAAATAGAGTTTGCCTTTGGGACTCTAGAGAAAAGCCGGATAGAACTGCAAAGAAACGAGCATGGGAAGAGATTGCGAAAATATTGTACGACAATTGGGATAGTGAAATAGAAACAAAACAGCGAGAACTTGGTGAGTTTATCACTTTATTAATTTTCTATACCTAGGTATATCTAATTATAAGTACTCGTATGCATGTAGGTACTAATTGAAACTATCATTCATATAAACCTACTTAACAACGATTATATCAGTCACCTTACCTAAATGAAGTTGTGTTGCCATTCTAGTTTACCTTCTTCCATAAAATATTTTTTAAATAAATCTCTCGTATTTATGGCATTAGAGGGTCTAGATGTATTACAGTTTGATAATGTAGGTAGATCAGAAGTTAACAATTCGTCGTTGTAGTTCAAACCGTCTCGTCTCCGTACAAAGTTATGAAGAACACATGTTGTTTTTACTATCTCTGTAGCAAAATCCGGGTTAACAAGTATGCCCGTATGAAGAACTCTCCACTTGTTGCTCAATATGCCGAAAGTACATTCCACATAACGCCTTGCACGAGATAGGCGGTAGTTAAACGTACGTTTTTCTATGTCTAATGTTTTATTGGGGTAGGGTCGCATAACATGTTTATGTAAAGCGAAAGCCTCGTCAGCTACCAGTACAAATGGTAGTGCTGGGCCGGTAGTTCCGGGGAGTATTTTATCCTCGGGTAGGTCTAACATGTCGTGGTAAAGTTTCTGTCCGAAATTTGAACTTCTAAATACATTACTATCAGCTTCTTTTCCAAAAGATCCAACATCGATAGTAATGAAGCAATAATTAGAATCTGCGGCTGCCATAAGAACAATTGAAAAAAACTTTTTATAGTTAAAGTAGTTAGATCCGCTGTTGTCAGGATTAATTATTCTTATATGTTTACCATCCACAGCTCCTAAACAGTTTGGAAAATTTGCGTATTTATCGAATTCTTCTGCCACTTTTAAAAACGATTCCTTATTTGGCTCGGGCATTTCAAGTGGTTGCAGTACTTTCCAAATTACTTCACAAGTTTCTTTTATTATTTCTGCAACAGTCGATCGTCCCATCAAAAAATCGTGAGATAAACTTTTAAAATGCATTCCGGTAGACAAATACCTGAAACAAAAAAAACGTTCAGCATCATCACGTTTTCCCGCCAGTGGCTCCCCCAATCTAAAATAATTAATTAAACATTTATAAACGAACTTATGAAAAATCTGCTTCGGTCAATCCCTCAAGACTACATTTAACAATGTTTCGCATCGATTCACATAATTTACTAGTGATGCCAACTCTCACCTTCGGCGTATAAACAGAAAAGTGGCACCTTTGCCTTCAAAATTCGAAGTTAAAAGTTCGCATCGCTAATACACTATGTGAACACATAGTTAAATGTAGTCTTGAGAGGGTCAACGAAGCGGATTTTCCATATGTGGTATAGATAAATTATAGTAATTGTACTTATAATTAATTATTTTTTATTGGGGGCGCCACTATCGGAGCTATATCACCCTAAGCTAAGTTATTTCGACATTTTGTTGATACCTATATTATTTAATTTTACAGTGGATGAACTTCAAAAGAAATGGAAGCACTTAAGAGATTATTACGTAAAAGAAAAAAAACAAGATAATACAAGAAGTGGAAGTGCTGCACCTAAGAAACGTAAAAACTCATACATTGAATTGCTTCGATTCTTGGATGTGGTGAAAGAGTCTCGGGTCTCATCGGGGAACATAAGCGCTCTGGCAGGTGATAACGACCAAAATGAAAATTCTTGTAATGAAATATCAACTAATACAAACACTCAACCAAGAAATGCAAACGCACAAGAAACTGTAACTGAGAATTTTATTCCACCTCAAACTGAAGAAGTTTCAGGGACCTCCCAAATGAAAAAAAAAATGACAGCCTTTCAACAGAGTTTAATTACAGCAATGAATAAAAAGCAACAATCACCTAAAGCAGCCGAAGAAGATGCCGACACGAAATTTTTACTTTCTTTACTTCCTCAAATTAAGAGCCTAAATGAAAGACAAAATTGTGAGTTCAGAATGGAAGTGATGAATTTGATTTATAAAATCAAATATCGTAACTCATTTAACATGTCACATAATCAAACGTATTCTTACAACCATCCTGGCTATAGTACATACGAACAATCACCTACAGCATATAGTATACCTACAGGAGATGTGTCACCGCCGGTGTACCAAGGATATACTACGAATACAAACAGTGCAAACTCCTATTCGACCATACAGTCACCCGAATCTATTGAAACTCAAGTACGTTCAATTCAATCACCTGAAACTGAAACAGCACACTCAATTGAGGAAATAGACGAAATATTTCAAAATAGGTCCACTTAATTGAGATATAGAGGAAATGTTGCAGCAATTTAATTCAATAAAAAGTTAATATACTTAAGTAATTAATCAATAATTTGTTTCATTTCATATACTTACTTAATATTTATCTTACCTTAATGTAACGGTCAGCCTTTCTTCGGGAGGTATAGCTGTTCTAAGTTTTGTATTTTGCTTAGTAATATAGTCCTTAGTTAAATTCAGCAATACATCAAATGATTGTATGGACATACGATAATATTCGAATGCTTTATCTGGATTAAGTCTTAGTTGCATATACAGGGTATGAAATTGCCCAATTTCTAGTCGAAGAGTATTTAAGGGATGAACCCAATATTTACGCTTTCTTCTTCTTTCTTCTTCTAATGCCTCATAAATAGCTATCACTTCTATCGGATCCATCACGAATTCACGACCACACCGTATAAGCGCAGGCAGCCGACTGATGATCTGCCACTGAATATTCAGTGTGGCTGGTACCGTATAGAACGGATTGACCGCCGCGGAAGATCGTCGTCGGAATTTCCGTCAAGTGTGGCGTAGGCCATACGGTGGTTTTCGTTTACGTCAAAAAGCAGTTTTTTGAACTTTCGAGTCTCGTAAGACGTAAAAATAAACAGGAGTGGAAGAGTGTTTCCAATCATATATTTTTTTAAGTGTTTTGGATAGAATAACGGCTTGGTATTTTTTTTCAGTATTTCTCATCTGTCTAGCCTTTTCCCAACTATTTTGGGATCGGCTTCCAGTCTAACCGGATGGAGCTGAATACCAGTATTTTATATGAAGCGACTGCCTATCTGACCTCCACAACTCAGAAACTCGGTAATACGAAAAACGATTATCTTGTAACTTCTCCCAGAGAAGACCGTTACTCTCACTCAGTTCTCTATTCGAAACACGTCGCCATTTTAAATAGATACATCCTTTGTCTATGATGTAATAGGAAATGACGTCATCGCGAAAAAAGTTGCGTTTATTGTCTCTTACGCTTTGGAATCTTAAGTTTTGACCTTTGCATATTTTTTTTACAAGTGATAAAACAGCTGGTTTTCCCGCGCAAATTGAAGAATGGAGCCATTTTGATTTTTGATAGCTTTTAATTTCTGGTACAAAAGACTGGATGTCGAAACCAACACAACTGACAACGGTTTTATGAGGCATAGTTTTTAAGCTTATGAATGCTTTATTATCTTAGAAATAGTTTGGAAAAGCATAGCCAGAAGATGATGCGGAAGTTAAAGACAATACCTTATCACTGTATTTGTTACAGTTCTACAGGAATACTGAAAACGCCGTTTGATTATCAGAAAATTAAGTGATTGAGACATACCGTTGCTGCGGCCACTAAAATTACAGCTAATCTGTCATTTTTGACATTACACCTCTAATACGCAAGTCAAGTTCATGTTACACCATTTGTTAGCACAACATTGCTCGGACAAGCACATATTGTGAAATTACCGGACTCCCGAAGCTTTCTATTGACAAAGTTCAGGTCCCGTTGGAAGACGTCATTGAACTTAACTTTAGCGATTGCATTTGGGGTTACCATAGACAAAAAAAGATCGACGATTATTGGTGATGTGTTGTTCAAGTATATTTTGGTGCATGGCAATCGAAACTTACGCCGCTATGACCTCCATCTTGTGCTTTTTTTTCTTAATACAATTTCCTAAATAAGTGTTTACAACAACTCCCCAGTAATTTTCATTCAGACGCTCATTTATGTAGTGTTCAATAAATTGATGCTTTTGCTTTATGTTACCAACGGGAACGTTTTAAATCTAGCTTATAACACTCGGAGATAATGTAGCTTCCCGTTAGTGAAAGAATTTCCGGAATAGGATCAGTAGTTTCGAAGATTACCCCCTACATACAAACTTACAAACAAATACCTCTTTAAATAGAAGTTTAGATTGGTACGAGATTCGACAGCATAATTTGGAAATGGAATACACATTTTTATATAATCTCCCGATCAAATTATCCGCAAATCAATGGCCCTATGATTTGACAACTGCTAACTGTCATCTCAAGTACTTTTTATTGCAACATCGGCCCAGGATATGAATGTATGTCAGTCTCATTGAGACAATAGTGTCTATGGTCTAATAGAGCACTTACTACTCACACTTGCAACAGGGAGATAACTAAGATGTCAGAGACAATGAGAGTTGTCAAGAGCAATGTGCTACTTCCGTGACGTTGGAATTGGTAATTTGCATCTCGAATTGAAGTAGACTTCAGACAACTTATTTGTGCTGGCAGGAAAACGCAGAAATAAAATAAACCAAGTTTGCTGTACTACTGTGTTTTTAAAAGTACCTGGTTCAGTTACGGTTTTTTTACTTTTTTTGTTGATAATAATTTTTTTAACCTTTTTAAACTAAGAACGTATCGGCGAGTGTCGCTCGCGGGTTTGGACATTAATTAAAATGGGATAATAAGTACTATTTAATTAGTTTGTTTAATTCTTTTTTTTTACAAAACGCATTTCATGAAATAGTGTTAAAATATAAAATCTTAAGTCTGGATTAGTCCAACGGTCGAAAAAGCTTTAAATCGTTACACAAAGTTTTATCCAACGAATAAATAATGTAAGTATCAGTGTAGTATTAAACCCTTGAATTGATTAAACATAACTCAACGTTTTTTCTTCGCATATGGTTTCAACGCTTCTTAACGTTAAAACCCAACGGCACGTCACGGTGAGCGCTTACGCTTATACATACGATAGAAAACGTTACTATACGTTACGTTTTTTTTTAGTTTGTTGAAGAAAATTATAATTTTATAGTTTACATAGGTTAAGGAAGTAATAGGGGTCAGTGGCCGATTTACCAGCAGGCTGGGAAGTCTGGAGCCTAGGGCGGCAAATTTTTGAGGCGACAATTTGGGCACCGAATTTTCTTTTTTTTTTTTTTTGCTCCATCGTAGAAATCAAAAAGCTTTCTGCATGAAAGTTTTCTGATTTCACAATCTGTTTGTACATGATTGAGCTTTGCTTAGCTCAAAAATAAACACAAAAATTATTTTACGTGCAATTTCAACAAAATTGTTGGATTGTAAAAATAATCTAGGACATGAAAATTGTAGAGGCAAGGGCGGCAAAAACTTGCCTACACCTTGCCTATACCTTGAAAATTTGTAAATCCGCCACTGCTAGGGGTGCAAAATTGCGATTTTTTTGCTGTTGAAGAAGGCATAACCCACTTAGATCGAGTGCGTAACACCGAAATCCGCCGTCAGACGAAAGTCTCCGACGTCGTTGACCAGGCGGTGCGCCTCAAATGGACCTAGTCAGGACATCTGGCTGGATGCGGTAATGGCCGATGGAGCAAGGCTTTGACAGAGTGGTGGCCAAGGTAAGGCCAAAGAAGCCAGGGCCGTCCTAAAGCTCGTTGTGTCGACGATATCGTCAAAGTCGCGGGGAACACCTGGATAAGGGACGCATAGAACGGGGAAGTGTGGCAGCACACAGGGGAGGCATATACCCAGCAGTGGACGATTCCGGGCTGAAATTATGATGATAAACACTACACTAGCCTGGCTGCTTTAGCAGAATCGTAAGAGTATAATATTTTTAAATAAAGTATCACTATTTTTTAATATTTTTAACCGGCTTCCAAAAGAAGGAAGTTAACCATTCGGATGTTAATTTTTAATATGTTTTTTAAGAAATATAAAATGATGTGCAGAAAGGATGAAACACTGGGTGGGGATAGTAATAGGTCTTATTAACAAATAATAATTATGTAAACACTAACAATACTAAACTAGTTTTGTTACTAACACTAAAATACTAACAAAGCTATGGACTGAAGTCTGAAATAAACGTTAATTTATTTATTTATTTAAAGGTATAATTATGAATCTCCTTAAAATTCTTAAAATGATCACATACGCAGTTAGTGTAATGAATTGTCACTTTGTGAGTGAAAAATTATGTTTTATAGAAGTGAACTGTTTGCTAGTTTAGTTTATTAATAATTAACTGGCATAGACACTAGTTCTTACATTACTTTTCTAGCTTTTGAATTGTCCCCACATTCAAATTTTCTAAACCAAAATCTGTTAATCATAAATTGCAGTAAGTACAGAAATAAAGAAAACTTATTGGAGGACTAAAGGTAGACCCAAAATAAAGATGGCATCTTCCTTCACCTAGAAAGACATCAGAAAATCAGATTAATTTCTCCAGGATTAATACCAGATCAGCCAACAAATCAATCACGTTAATCTAAAAACTACCAGGCCGACATAAGTGTAAGGACATGGAATGTAAGATTAGCGTGCGAGCGAGACGAAAGCAAGTGTTAGAAAGGGATAGACAATAACGGTTGAATGGAGCTCGGTTGATGGTTTTTTTTTTTATCAAGGAGGTGATTTTTTTAAGCTGTGGTCTTTGAACAAGTTGTTTTTTTTTATTTTGTAAGGGTTAGGGAAGTTTTATAGACGTGGAGGTCAGTGATTTTTCTAGAGTTATCTATGATGAGATTTGAGGAAGACAATTAGATTCTTGAGTTTTTTTTTAAACTCCTGACCTTGGAATTTTAAACCAAGGCATGGTTCCTGATAATATTTAACCCTATTATTATTGATAGATATTAGAAAAACACGCTGGAGACATAAAATGGAGTCCGACTTTTTGTTTTAATCTAACTGTTACCATAGACACCATTTAAAGTTGTTTTATTTTTATGTCTCAACTAGCTGTCCGGCGCAACATCGTTTGCGTCACATTTTCCCCGATTTCGCAACATTTTTCATTGCTGCTCCACTCCTATTGGTCGTAGCGTGATGATATATAGCCTATAGCCTTCCTCGATAAATGGGCTATCTAACACTGAAAGAATTTTTCAAATCGGACCAGTAGTTTCGGAGCCTATTCAATGCAAACAAACAATCAAATCTTCAATCAAATCTCTTTATAATATTAGTTTAGAACTTTAGATGTCTAAAGACCACACTGTATAAACATTCACACAAAAACAAAATCACGAACAGTAACAAAAATTCGTCCTCTCAAACAAAATAAAAGAACATCCATCTCTGCCCACACTATGAATAGCTAGCTTGATTGTTGAAGCCCCTTACTGAGGGTATACACTGAGGGGTAACGCATCTGGTGAGGTCGATAACCCTAGAGGGTGGATATCGATCGCCATGTGTTATACATAACTAGGAAGTGTGGAAACGGCCTTACAGTGAACTTGGATGACAATACGAAAAATACCGGCCAAGTGCGAGTCGGACTCGCGCAAAACCGTACAAACCTCTTGGTATTTATATGATGTTATTAAAAATTTACGGTTTTCGCAAATTTTCCTTTATCTGTGCTATAAGACGTTGCTTCGTACCAAATTTCAAGATCACGGGAAGTACCCTGTAGGTTTTGATTCCCTTGCGAGTTTCGAAAACTTGCGGAAATTTGCGGCATAAACGGCTGTATCTTTTGATTGAGTTGGCTTAGAAGTTTCATTTTTTCACAGCTCCAAGGAACAGTAAACCTGAGTATTTGATATAAATTCCAGCTTGATACCTCCACGCGTTCCTGAGAAAAAGGGTCTTGATAGACAGACGGACGGACGGACAACAAAGAAAGTGATCCTAAAAGGGTTCCGTTTTTTCCTTTCGAGGTACGAAACCCTAAAAATACGGTAAAATTTACTTTGTTATGTGTGAAACTATTTTTCAGTCGATCATTGTGTTACACCATGCCTGTGATCCTCGAAGGTACCTAGTAGTATTTAATACAGAGGATAGACGCATACGAAATGTAGTGCTGGAGGCGGATGCTCCGAATTCCATGGACAGGCAAACGCACAAATATGTCTATTCTTTCCCAACTCGATATCAAGGCCCTATTGTCTACAGTTTGCCTACAGCGTATTTTGACATATTTCGGCCACATAATGCGAAGGGGATATAACAGCCTTGAAAAGCTAGTCATTGAAGGCAAGAGAGCTAGAGGCCGGTCGCCAACACGATGGTCCGACCAAGTAAAAGAGGCTATGTCCTCAAGCAAATTTCAGCAGGTGCTGATGGCAACTTTGGACCGGAGTCGATGGAGGAAGATTGTCCGTTCAAAGAGGTCCAGTGACTACGATCCTTAGTAATGAGGGACCGATTGAAGAAGCTAATAGTACGCATACCTTACCAGTTATTTTAAGTCCCATGTTATAGGGGGCAGGGCCTGTTGTTATCAACCGGGCACATAATAATCCAGATTCCGCAGTTACTTCCTGATAGAAAAACATTTGGCCAACTTAAACATTTGGTTTAGGTTTTGAAGTAGAATGAAATGTTAACCAAACATTCTGTTGTAGCAGGAAACTTCACAATGTCAAAGTGTTGTTAAAGATTCTTCATGAAAAAAAGAAAATACATCACACAATATCATTATCACAATATTGTATTCTTTCAAGTATTTTACCAATTCATTAGGTGAGACCGTGAGATCTTTATTTTTAAAAGCTTGGTTTCCATTGTCAATGCCGATACCAAAAGAATCTTTTACCAAATTCAAAAGGCTTTCATTTTTGGCGGGACTGCGAGGCTAAACGTCAAAATTACTTTTTTTCTCAATGCCTCGAGCGGCAAAGGAAAATGCCAAATTATGCCTACTTAGTTTTGTTTCCATAGACAATTATACTTTTTCGTTTTTTCTTCCTTTATGTTCATTACATTAATGATAAAATGAAGCTGGCTTGTTGACAATACTTCTACTTATCGCAAAAGGAAGGGACATTGACACAATAAAACAGTTTTTGCACGATAAATTTTGGTTTATCAAGCAAAACAATGTATTTCATTTGGTTTCGAGGGTCGAAGCGGAACACAGGGGTGTGATAGCACCTGCCCGATTCAATAGGGGACTGTTCTATTGCGAAAATTGTTTGATGGAAAAGTAACTGTACTTTTAGAACAATTGGGTTTATTTTTGTGTGTGGTGTGTTTAAAAGAAATGGGATGTATTTTGGCTTGATATCGATTTTAGCTAATTCTGTTGTAGGTTTGGGTTTTAGTCTAATACAGTCTTATGTGGAGATATTATCACAGGCCCATGGCCCATGGGCCGCATAAAAAACTCTGACATCAGCCCCCGTATTCACAAACGCTCGGATTCGATTTCGATTCCTAAAGTCGTATGTCTACCTCGCTCGCTTTCGTAATGCTAAAACAAGATAGACATACGACTTGTCGATCGACATCGAATCGAAGCGTTTGTAAATACGGGGGCAGGGTAGGCACTAACCACTCGATAAAGAAGAAAGATACCGTAATAAAGATTTAAAATTTGCTTAGAAATTGGATGGGTTCCTAATAAATTGGCAAGGAGAAGAATAGTGGAAGAAATATAGGGAGGCCTTTGCCAAGGAGTGGGACGGAGGGTACAGGCTAACAAAAAAAAAATAAGCTAGAGCTACCCATAGAGTTTGTCACAACTATACAGTATGTCTGCTATTGAAAATACATGCCGGATGCCTCTTACGTCAAAATAACTAGTGGCCTAGAAACACAGGCATAATAGAATGAAAGAGGTCAATCGCTCCAATACTTTTATGGAATTGATCCTCTTGTCACTCGACTATTATTTATCTCACAACACTATATTAAAATTATGTCAGTTGGGTGTGCCGCGTCACCGTCGGCATCGGTCGTCTGCGTAGGCGTGAATATTATGTAGAATACGTTCAAAGGAAATGCCTTTGCCAGTGGGACACTATGACAGAGAAAAGATGTTTATCTAAGGTTACAAAAAAAAAGAAAAATCATAAACAAAATCTCTTTCATATTTTTTTTTCCTTCTTTTACAATCGGCGTCCTAGACGTTGTTGAACCTATTCTATTCTTCAATAAAAACTCTATCATAAAGTCGGTTAAAAATGGGCGACTAAGGATAACTAGCTAGTTATTCTACCTAATTCCAATTCTAAGCCAACAAAACGATGTTTATCATCACGAATCTTAATTTTTTCCTCAAAATCGTTACCGCTAGCCATGTGCGAGTACCAGGCCAACATAAATACGAAACAGTTGTGAACTTATCAGGCTTTCCTCGTCTGTTGATATTTCACGCTCTAACGGGTCCAGGGGGGTGATGTCCCTGCATTTAGTAGGGCTCCTAGCATATGGCGTAGCTGTTAGAATTTTAACATAAAACCCAACTAGGTTTTATAGTAAAAAGTAGTGCGTTAATGCGACTGAAATTCTCCTTTTAATTCAAAGTTTAGCCGATAGAGGCGCTGCGCTCTGTAATAAACTTTGTAAATCAAAAAAAAGCCATGATAATTTTCCTTCGATCCTAGGATTGAAAATGATCCATAGCATTCCTTTTCAAATCATCTACCAATAATTTCAGCAAATCAATATTAAATAAACCACAGCGAATGAAACATTACTTTCTCATCTATTTCTTTTTAAAATAAGACCATAGACGAGTAGAGTAATTTCCTCGAACGTCCGAAGGATACCATTACTGGTCACTTTTTTTTTCAAAGCCGTAGAGTCTTTTTTTTTTATTTAAAGATATCCTTGGAAGGCAATGGTATAAAAAGTGGTGCGGCCTACGTGTAATGTAATGGCTCTTCGGTTTGCCTGTATGTGTTTATATGTATGGATAGATACAAGCGCTTCAACGAGGTTTTGTCTGCATCTAATATTGCTTTAGTTAAAATGGATGCTGAAGCATAATCTCAATACTGACTAATATTATCTTTTGTTACTAACATTATATTAAGACTTTGAAAAACCATCATCACCTCAGGCTATGCTAGTATTTACTGTGCTAGAATCTACTCGACAGAAATGTCGAAAAATGTTTTACAACGCAAGTAAGTCCCAAATTACTCGTCTATGGTAAAAAAAAGAAACAAAAATAAGAGAACACAGCCCTCTTCATAAACGACGCTGGCATCTTATCGTAACTTAGATCTTTAACGGATAACTTCAAGTTATTTAAACGCTTCTTGGAGAAGTACTTGAAGTTTTGTTTATGTTAGACAAAGATAAAGAAGGGAAATGAGACTTACCAGAATTTTGGTACACGGCAACACTTCGAATATTTCTAGTTTGACATGGTTTCGCTTCGTATAGAATTCTCATACTCTAGTTAACAAGTTTATGCGGATCATCCACATAAACTTGTTTAATTGAGCTTGATCGGTCATCGTGCGTACTTTACTTTTGGAATGGCATATTATTATGAATAGACTAAGTTGACTTGACTCGCAGCGGTTAAAGATGTCTGCTGGCATCGAATAATCTATAGGGGTGCTAAAACACAGACTCCTGGATAGTTCTTCAATTGCAGAAGCATCTAAAAACGAGAAGACGGAAAAACCGTTATTTAACCGTCAAAATCGAAAGCCGCAGGCTGAGACGTGACTTCAGGCCGGAGAATGAGCATACGCAAAACTATGATACCTTGATACTTCTTAAGACAATGACTTATTCATTCCTTATCCTATCGTTTCCGGACTTTACCAAGGTCGATGTCAGGAAGTGGTCTTGTCAAGTATGTCCTTCGCCCATTAATGATTATGGTGAAACCGGTATTTTCTGTATTAAGAGAGCCTCCAGTAGACCCTCCAGTAGACCTTGAGGACATCCGGCGAAACCGTGAAAACTACCGACGCGACGCCATCAACAACGTTTTCCAAATTATTTTGGGATCGGCTTTCAGTCTAACCGGATGCAGCTGAATACCCGTAGTTTAAATGGAGTGACAGCCTTGTTGTTTTAGATATGTGGGTACTGAAGAAGACTTTATCTGGTATGAAGTATATGAGAAGAGAACCAAGGTTACCAACGTAGCCCGAAGAATAAATTGCCGAACTTAAGTGGTAGTGAACAGGGCACATTGCTCGCAGAACGGATAGCCGATGGGGTCGAAAAATGGCGACCGCAAACCGGAAGACGATGCATTGGAAGGCCTCCCACTAGTTGGACCGATGACCTGGTGAAGCGGGGATCCGCTGGATGCGAATCGCACGGGACCGGTCAATGTGGCGACACTTGGGGGAGGTCTAGGTGCAGTAACAGTGGACGTCTTTCGGCTGAAATGATGATGTATATCAAAGCCTTTAACAAAACCGGTACCATGCTCTAACTCAAAAAGCACTTGCAGACCCCTCTTTTTTCTGGAATTGGAACCCACTATCATCGTCCTGCCTTAATCCCAATGCAGTAGTCGACCTAGCATGTCTTCTTCTTTAATTCATTCACCCCCTTTTCCAGCCATATCAGCTTCCACAGAATCCTTCCATCCTTTCTTTGGTCAAACCCTACTCGTTTAACCGACCAAATTTCGGCCCCGCAAGATCCCTTCGAACTCCGTACAAAAAAGTTTTTGTCAATGTGTGTGGGCGTAAGGAGGAGTATAAAGAGTTAACTTTATGTATGCTATGTTGTATTTCTTTAGAATAATGGCTGTTACGCACGTATTCGTAGTCACGATCCATCTTCACGCTATTCCTGCTCGGTGGTCGGCAATTTAGATGGTATAATAGAGGTTCTAGTTCTATGTGGTAGTCATTTTGCTGTCTTAGAAGAAATGGCTGATGTTTTTTCTACACATGAGAGCGTTTTAAAAGAGCCGCTTGGATTTTGTATTGCTTTTCTCATAGACAGATTTAAAGTGCTTTGCAACTGGAAAACTCGGGAGCTAATTACTAGCATTGAAATACTCGGCGGTGTGATTTCCAAGCTAGGTTCACCTCAGAGCTTGCTATTCGATGTAGATTGCTCGATTCAAAATTTGGTATTTACATAAATAAGTGTCTTATGGATAATGACGTAATCGCCAAGTTTGTCAAACAGACTGGCAAAAGTAGCATGATCTACATAGTATAAAACAAAGTCGCTTCCCTCCGTCTGTAAGCTTCAGATTTTTTAAACTACGCAACGGATTTTGATTCGGTTTTCATCAATGGACGGAATGATTCAAGAGGAAGTTTTATATTGGAGCACCCGTGCGAAGCGTGTATTCCAGTTCGTCCCACCGACTTCGTCTCCATCGTGGGACAAACGGGAATTTTTAAAAACAATATCAAATTTGATCCCGATAGTCCCATTCGGGACTTTAAGAGGGACGAACGGGAATAAATGTTCTTAGATTAGTGCCATTCGTCCCACTAAATAGGGAAGGGAATACACGGTGCGAAGCCGGGTCGGGTCACTACTATTTTTTATGAACTCCAAAGTTCTCTTGTCAAAATCCCTTTCAGGAAATCCTTTCGGAAACATCAAGTCTACTTCTCTTTTTCATTTAAAAGGACTATAAAGCTATTTTAACCTTCGCCTAGTCACTAGGTCACTAAGCCAGTAAACTACGACTAAAACGTACCAAAAAAGGATTGTTTTTTATACGCTCCACCAAAATTGGAAGCGTAACAATAGGAGGAAGCTACCGAACGGATGTAACGGTCGAGATGCGACGAAAACAAAAGTTTCTATTGAAAGTGAGAGGCTTTTACGATTTTTACCGTTTTTAGAGAGTAAGGACGATTGGATGGAGATAGATTGAAAACCTCACGTTAGATGGAATATTAAAAAAAAAAGATAATTTAAGTTGACATATTGAGATTTTAAGGAAAATTCACTCGCTTTCAGAAATGTTAGAATTTGGAGTTGTCACTTACATGGTGAGATCAAAATCTTTGCAGCGCCTTAACGAATTAGATTAATTAATCATATCTCTAAATAACTGAAGTTTTCTCTTACCCACAGTAAAAAGTAATATTTTTGTTCAATAAAGTCTTCCTTTATTTCAATCCATTTTTGTTTGTTTAGTAATCCTTAATTTTATAGTTTTTGGACCTATTGATAAATAAATGATTTTAGTTCCGTACGGAAACGTTGCATATTTTTTGCTATTACGTATTTATGACGCACATAATTAATGAATTATAGAAGAACCACCTCATCATCTTCCTGCCCTAGTCCCATTTTATTTGGGGTCGGCGCAACACGTCACTTTCCTCGATTCTCCTCTGTCATTCGTCATGCTATCATTTACTACTTTTTCTTTCATATAATTTTTCACACAATCCATCCATCTTTTCTTTGGTCTGAACCACCTATTCCTATTTAATTATACGTAGGCAAGAGGCGCTTGACCCCATAAAAAGAAAACAACAAGGTACCAAGCAGGTTGTTTAACGAATCATATTCAAAATTCCCGATGCACCGACAATACGTAGAATGTAGACAGTCCAGTCCCGAAAACTAGTTTCGAATTAGAAATTCAACTTGGACTATCTCTTCTATAAAAACCGGTTTTAAAAATCGTCTATGAAGCCTCTTATATGTGGTACGGGCACTTAAATTATACGGTTTTTTTTTTAAGATTAGAGGTGGGATACGGGCACATTGTTGTCTGGCCATAGACAACCGCAGCAGTAAATGTCTTTGTCTATGATGTGTTTATGGATTTTTTGTTTTGTTTTGAATTTGGTGTAGGTGAGAAGCATGGATTAGGGGTGTTTTGAATTTTT
Source organism: Cerastis rubricosa (assembly GCA_949152445.1). Classification (NCBI taxonomy): domain Eukaryota; kingdom Metazoa; phylum Arthropoda; class Insecta; order Lepidoptera; family Noctuidae; genus Cerastis; species Cerastis rubricosa. The sequence goes on from OX424551.1 coordinate 2,069,108, forward strand.
AATCCGTTTAATATACAGCTAAAATCACGGTCAATGTTTTTGACGATTATTTTCAATTTTAAATGCATTACGCAGCTTTAATGTTCTAGATAACTTTGAAACGCAGATCAACACGATTTATTTTAGTGCGTTTTTTAATCAAAATGACCTACTTATCGCTAGTTTACTCGTACTTGGTAATTAAAGCCAATTGTTTTTAAATGCCGCACCATTCATGAATTCCGGGTACGCTATCTTGTTTTGCAATTATAATGCAGTTTTTACTGATATTATGTCAGTAACTACCTACTTAAGTCGTAAAGAAAAATAGGTATTTGAACTCTCTGTACTGAGCCAAACGTTGAAAATCCAGTAATAGGTATGCTTTAATTTAGGCGTTTCTTTCAGGTGTGGCTTACGCTTTGAGTTAGTGAGAACAAAATTATAATCACTTAGTTTCTCTATATTATATAAAGCAATTTTGAGCAGGCCTACAAAAAACCGAAGCCTTCCTTGTTTTTAAATTCGATTTTGATAACGAAATCCGATTTTGAATCCAAGATAACATTGACATCTTACAACAATTAACAATCACCCCTTCCTTTCCGGTAACATTTTACGATTTCCGCAGACCTAGTTACCGTAAGCAAGTTTTTCTTCGCTAGGGATAGATCACTAGTTCACTAGGCCGTTATAAATCAGTTTATAAACATTCTGCATAAATAGAGCACAGGAAACGGCGCAAAGATATGCAGCAGCAGCCAATAAAGTGATTCCTTCCATCTTCAATGGCGAACGATCGTTGACATTCGACGCGTTTCCCGCCAATCAAGATATCGCCATCCCTTTCTTCCTCGCTAACCTTGCTAAGAGTAAGCGAGATGGCTATACAAACATAAGTTATCGGTATTGCTAACATCCTATTTGCAGATAAAAAATGTTATGTTACTAATGTTTTTTTTTGTTTTTATTAGTGTTCTGATGTAATGGAAATAAGATGTTCATTTTTGTCGGTCGGTAAAATGGAAACGAGAATTTAAGCTATGAATTTACTTTTTTTTATCTAAAGGTCAAAATTGTTTTAGGCTGAAACGAGTGGGTCTAGAACATAGTTCATTTGTGTGCAAGTTAGTTCTGATAGTCACCAGCTGACGGTTAACAACGGTAATTTCAAAATGTAGATTGCGAGACATACAGTGCTAGGTAATCGGATATTACGTCACGAATAACCAACAGATAAGCTTCTTGAATGACAAGTATGAAATCTTGATGTAGGTACGGTTGACAGCAAGTAGTTTGTAGCACGATCTTGAGCTGGTTTTAGTAGAATAAGAGGCCAAGTTATAGTGGTTGTCATACTTCCTAAACTACCGTGTAAGCCATTTTTTATGGTACCCACCTACTTAATATTATGTACCTACAAACATAATGATATTTAAGACCTAACTTTTTCTCGAAAATCAGCTGTATTAACTTAGCAAAATGACAATTTTTTTCTTTCATCATAACTGATCCGTAAAATCATCATCAAACCATAATATGTTACAATAAATTCCATTAGAAATTAAAATTTCCCTTTCACTGACCACTTTCGCGCTATCCTACAAACCATAGAGTCGTGGCTTCAAAAGAGGTCGTTCACCTAGTCTATGCTTCAAGGCTACTGCCAAAAAGGATGATGTCATTATTTCAAGTTTTTTTGCATATTATTATTATGTGGAACATATTTAGTTAAAGTATGAAGGTATGTGAAGTTTGATAAGCTTTAACATTATCAATATAGCAAGTAAATATCTAAATAAAATTAGGAAAAAAATAGGCTGTAAGCGTTGACGCCTGTGCCATTGAGGAAATATACGTGTAAAATGGCCCATCATCAGCCATTGTGTAGACACTGATATTTTATCGTCAAAAAAGCTGTGACCTATAACCTGTCACTGTCATTATCTTCATTTAGGAAAGAGACAGCAGTAGTGTTGAACTTTATGCCTTTTCTTATAAAAAGCTTGAAATACTTGAAAGCGTTCGTAGGTAGGTATTTGGCATTATGTTCGTTTTATGACCTATCATTAGAACGTAGAACGGTAGAACCCATGCTGCAGTAGGTAGCCGGATCGCCCAGGGAAGCCGTAAGTCTTGCTTGTGGCTAGGTATTCGCGCATAACTCGAATTACGGCGATTCGAAAACTGAACCTCCATTTCAGCAGCCGATCTTTCAACCACTGTACCATAAGGCTTTTTGTGTTAAAGTTGGCCAACCTGTTTTGTTGACAGATTACGAATTTCCTTCCAACATCATTTTACAATGAGCAGATTATTTACCAACTACAATGTCTTCAACTCCTTTTAATTTTGTTATGCTGTTCTATCTAAGTTCTGCAACCCAACTGACGGACTTACTTATGTACTGAGATATCGGTTATCGCACGTCGCAAAAACAAAGACTTTGCAAATGCGTTCCCGACTAGACCTGGATTCATTTCCTTTGCCTTTGATGTTTCTCTAGGCTAGGTATCTCACACTGCTTGGCGGTAAATATGCATACCTAAGTTATTATAATGACGTGGTAGCACGTACACATGGCGACACATCAAGATATTCATTTTAAAGTATAATCAGGTGGACTACCATGACGTCATAAAAAAATTGTTTTACTCCTTTTCCAGTGTGGGAAAGAGATGGCGTTAGACATCCCGTATAGCTCCGTCTCTTTCCCACACTGGAATAAGAGTAAAACAATACTGCTTTATGACGTCATAGTAAGCCAGCTGACGTTGCGTCGATGTTTGAGCTTCCCGTAAAATGAGAGATTTTCATATACTGGTTTTGTATAACTTGATTGGTCCGCGTGTGTCCTGGACGAGGAGTTTCAATAGCAGTAACAAATAGAGCCGTTTTCAAGGCCGATAACGCGATTTCGGAACGTGGGTCGTGTTAATAAGCCCTAAGATGACAATAGGAGTTTGAAAGCAGGTCGCAGGAGTCTCAAAGATTCCGACATATCGTAGTAATATTCACAAAATCACACGGTACCTACCTATTTTCTTGGACGGGGTCTAAAGCATACAAATGGAATTAACAGCCTTATTTTTACTGGATACTGCAAAGTCAAAGCCCTAATTCCATCATAGAGTAGGTATACTGGTAAATATAATCAATTGCAACGATTTCCTGGGGATTCCTGGGAGAACCCAGCCGTTTTCGTACTCTTTGGTAGAGAAGCCAAAGATAAGAATGGTTTTGTTTTTCTAGCAGGCCGTAAATCTATATCTAGATAATTATAAATATCTACGAATAAGTTTATGCTAAAGAAAAACGTATTTTAAGCTAAATTTGCTAAAAACTATAGCAACTTCAGCCATTGTTGATATTTGATTGAAAATTTATTCGACGGAAAGTAAACAAATGTCATAGACTATTGTTTTGATGTTTTTCTTGCTGATAGAGCGAGATTTAGGTCACAATCAAACTCTAAAAAGTTTGGGGAAAAAAACAATAGACATACCCGGAACACTGGCAATTCACCTCACAATGTTTACTGCTCTCTCCCCACATTTTGACACAAAATATAACGCCACAGTTTCACAAATAGTACATAATTCGATCAGTCTTTCAGAAAAGTATTTTTTTATCACAGTATTTTTGGGAGCACGCCCGGGCTTATGTCTACTCGCGACAGGCGCCAAGCGACGACTGACTGTCAGACTGGATGAGTTCCCGCGGGCGCGCGAAACGGCCGTTGGTGATACCACCCTCTATGTTTTTCATGGTAGGGTTCCGATATTTCTACTTTTATAGCAAATTTTTAATACAGTATTTGGGGCTTAGTATTGTGAAAGAAAGATCGTTGTAAACATGTTATTTAAATTGAAACGTGCTTCAGATTTTTTAAATAAACTAAATAAAAGGGTTTTAGTCCAAAACCTGATAAAACCCTCATAAAAACCTTGTAGTAGTACACAAATAGAAAACAAGCGAATAAAATTTAAGACGAGTTTGTTTAAAACTTTTCGACTTTAATTTCAGAGTTCAGTATGTGCAATATTGACGAAACGCAAATAAATCCAAAATAATAATAAAACTATTTACAGGTATAAAAATGGCATAAAAATTATAGGGCGTCAAAATATTCGTCCACACCCTTCGATCAATTGATCGAAGTCCACACCGCTATCAATAGGAAAAGTGCCTAAAAAGCTGATACTTTGTCCAAAAAATCTAGACTTGACAGTGACTTCAACCTCTTCTTACGAATTTCAAAGTAGGAATAACACAACATAACCTAAAACATAACAGTTGTGGTCATTATATAAGATGGCTATATGTTTTCAAACTGATACTGAAAAGGGCTTCGTAACAATACAAACTGAAGCAAATACAATTATTTATTTATTTTCTTTTACCCAGTACAGGGATGAACATAAAGCCTTGGGCATTTTCTACTAGTCAACCTTTGTGCGGAGCAGAGAGATATACTCATTTTGATTATGTAGTTTGAGAAAGCATTGAATAAAGCTCCATTACAGGGAAAATATAGGACTCTATCTTATCCTTTTACGATTTTTTATACTTATGAATAGTGCAATTAAGGCCAAAACATGCCTCAGTGTCACATGACATGAAACTTTTTGAATTGTTTCAATATTTAACAAAAAAGAAAAATATCTGGCTTTTTATTATAATTACGCCTACTCTTAGAGCTTACAATTTAAATGAGAATAAACTAAACTAGTGGGTATAACATTTTTTGATTAACAATACGCGTTTCCGGTATAACCTAAAATCAGCTGTTATTTTTGAAACTTCATTTTTTTCCAAAATTGGTACAAGTTTGAATTTTTGAAGTTGGCAACTGGAGGACCAACGAGTCTGAGTACATACGTCCTAACTAGATCGAGGATATTAACATAAATTAATTTAATTTCAACCTTATGATCTAAGTCGTAGAGCATAGTTCACTTCGGCATTAACCTTGAATGGAATGCCATACAAAAATCATATGGGAAACGAATCCTGTTCTTACACATACAAAAAATTGTCCTGATTCGAAACTGGACTTTAAACGGTACTGTTAAGATTTAAAATCAAGTAACTTTAAATGGGAATCCAGTATCTCACACCAACACATTGATAAAATTCAAAGTAACAATCATATGATCGCATTCTGGAATACACAAACAAAATTAAACTTACTACTTCAGGTCGTTAAGTTGAAAATTGACTATGTTTTGCTTTATAACCTTACTTAAAAGCGCGCCAATTTATATTTGCAATTGGAAAATAAGGGATGCGGTGGGATTTGTATTAGTTATAGTTTATTCGACGGCAAATATAACTTTGTGCCTCCCGATATCCTTAAATTCTTCAGCAATCATATGGTCAACGTTATGCTTTTGAAGTGGCGACAAAAAAAGGAGGCAGTGTGACTTATAAGCAACAACTACAATTTTATTCAAATATTGATTTGCAAATTAAAAAGACATTTCGAAATTCAAATCAGCTGTTTTTTATTTATTCCCACCATTTTGGTTGTCATTTTTTTACTGTCTCTTTTTCTGACGAAGATTTTTTGAATCGAAGACGTTATGCCTGTAATCAGTGCTACCAACATAATAATGTTGGTACCTAATGGAACTTTTTACCGTAATATTGGCCGTTGGCTTGTGGTTTGCCGATTCGCGCCAAAGAGGAGGAAATTGTTTTATTGTAGCTTGCATCTTGACTATGTGCAAAAGTTCTCCATGATAAAGCAAATGTAACTAAAGATAAAGATCTCTAACGATACCATAGATAGAGAGAAAGGCTATCTGAAGAAAGTTCATGGGAAAAATGAGGGCCTAAGTATGTATATGCGGCACTTTTCAGCAAAATCTCTTTATATTATTTAGCCTAGTTGAAAATTTTACGTAAGTACCGACAGGTAGCAGGTTCATAAGTGACCTAAGTTTTTGTTTAATAAAATATTTTGACTTTGAAAGAACAGGCCGAGTATTATATTGCCGGTGCCTAATCAGAAAGCTTTAGAAGACCAAACAACGAACGTGTCAGTGACATCAACTTTGAAAGAAGAGGTCAATATATTTTGTATTCCAAATCGAAGCTTCGCATTATGTAACGACATGTTATTGCCTAAAATAACATTGTTTTTATCTCCCAGACAGGCAACTGTCTTTTATTTTTGGAATAATTTAAAGGACCAAGTTTGATATTGGCATAACCTGTCAAAATTACGTCATTTCATTTTAAGGATAGCTCATGCTGTGGTACAAGTCAGTCAGTAAGATATCCGAGTGGTATAATACCCAGAAAATAGGTTGTTGAGCTATTTGTCAATCTTTCAGTGTCAGTATTACAGAAAACCGTACTCGACCAACTTTAAAGGTCGTATCTCGTATGTATAACGTAGCTATGCCATGCCATTGAGAAAAAGCCGCGAGTTTCCGATGTGAGGCAGTTGCTCCGTTTAAAACCTGAAACTTATCGAATGGCATAACTTGGGGGAGGTTTATATCCAGTATAAATGCCGCTGAATTGAGTTTATTCATGAATTCGACAGCTTCGACAGACTGATGCGTTGCTGAGGAGTTTGTTGCGCCACTTTTTCCGAGCTAAAACACTATGAAGTGGTAAGGGTTTTAGGTTAAGGTGTTAAGGGTTTTAACAAGCGAGAACTTCGATTCAATTTTGATTCGACAAGTCGTATGTCTATCTCGCTCGCTTTCGTTATGGTAAAAATAATAAACATATGAATTGTCGAATCGAAATCGAATCGAAGTGTTTGTAAATTCGGGTGCTAGACTCTTTTTTGCGCAGATTCTAGTGGCTGGGCCATATTGGAAATATTCATGTTTCATCATCATCATCATTTCAGCCCAAAAAATGTCCACTGCTGGACTTAGGCCTCTCCCAAGTGTCGCCACATTGACATTTTGGGGGGTTTTGCCATAATCGCCACGCATGACAGGCGGGTTGGCGATCGCAGTACGGTATTACAAAAGCACAGAGAACGCTACTGCCCATTCTTTTTGGCAAATGCCTTAGTCGCCTCTTACGACATCCACGGGAAGATATGGAATGGCGCTATTCTTTACGTCCCTCTGTAATGTTCATCATCAGCCTATAATGTTCCCACTTCTAGGACACACAGGCCTCCTCTCTATGAGAGGCGGCTACAATACACTACGCGGGCCCAGTGCGGGTTGGTAGATGTCACATGTCTTCGAATGTTTAGTTCTAGGACATGCCGGTTTCCTAACGATGTTTTCCTTCCCCGTTTGTTAGGGCAGCGGTGAAATAAATTACACAAAGTAATGCGCCTGCCTGGGTTCGAACCCAGGGCTTACTGCTGGTAAGTCGGGGCTGCCACCACTGGGCCACCGCTGCTCTCCATGTTAATGTTTAATGAAAAGTATTGCGGCACCATACTTTGAACTTTCTCGATAAGATGTTTGCGTAGGGTTACTTAGTTTGGTGTACAGAATACGTATCGTTTACACCTTTTACGTAGAGCTAAATAATACCAAGGTTTCCCCCTAAACCCGGCTCGATAAATTCAGTAAAATACCCATACAATTCTTCATTAATGATTCTCTAGAATCAATTGACCACGTCTACGTATTACGTCCATTGACTTGAACGAAACGTGTTGAAATAACAAGACTTCACATCATTTGCAATTTTAATTGAAGTCAGCTCTTACAGCTAGGTTAGTATTATTAAATAATCTAGCTAACTTGTGACCAATATCTCTTGAACCCCGGAATTAGTAGTCATCATCATCTGCCTAGCCTTTTTACAACTTTTTTTTTTTGTGAATGGCATCTCGCAGTTCTGCCGCTGAGGCTGCCTTTTGCTTAACCGGTCAATTCTGTGGATGCCTTGAATTTTAAGACCTCCAGCCAGGGCATAAACTATTTTCTGGTATACTGGTATTCAGCTGCCTATCTGACCTCCACAACCCTGTTAGCACCTACTGGGTAATACCAAACTCTTTGGTAAGACTGGTTGTCAGATTTTTGGGCAAATAATTTGCTGTAACGACTGTCAAAGATCTACAAATGACAGCCGGGACCAACACCTTAACGGGCTTTCCGATGCACGGAGGAAACTCGGTAGTAATGTCCAAAATTAACCAGTTTGCTGTTTTTTCATCTGAGCCTCTCATTCAATCAAACACGTTATTTAATGGTCATAAATAAATACGTTACTAAACAGCCTACAACAAATTAATAATAGCATCTTCATACTCGTATACTAGCTGACCCGCGCAGCTTCGTCTTCTTTGTCACATATTTATCGTTTGCAAAATTTTTAGGGTTCCGTACCTCGAAAGGAAAAAACGGAACCCTTATAGGATCACTTTGTTGTCCGTCCGTCTGTCCGTCAAGACACTTTTTCTCGGGAACGCGTGGAGGTATCAAGCTGAAATTTATATCAAATACTCAGGTCTACTGTCCCTTGGAGCTGTGAAAAAATGTAACTTCTAAGCCAACGCAATCAAAAGATACAGCTGTTTATGCCGCAAATTTCTGTAAAATTTCGACACTCGCGAGGGAATCAAAACCTACAGGGTACTTCCCGTGAACTCAGAATCTTGAAATTTGGTACGAAGCAACGTCTTATAGCACAGATAAAGGAAAAATTGCGAAAACCGTAAATTTTTAGTTTCATCATACAATAAATATATTTTTAATAATTTTTGTACGGAACTCTCGGTGTGCGAGTCCGACTCGCACTTGGCCAGTTTTTTCATGAATGCTCCGCTCATATTGGTTCGTAGTCTGATGTTATATACCCTTAAACCTTTCTCGATAAATGGGCTTCTAAAAGTACCTAAGTATCTGTAGTCCCGGAAAGTTTTTCAGTAGTTCCTGAGATTAGCACGTTGAACCAAACAAACTCTTTTATCATCTTTCTGCCCCTTGTCCCATTCTACTCGGGGTCGGTCCATTCTCCTCTGCCAGATGTCACGGCATCATTTACTCCTTTCTCTTTCACATCATTCCTCACACAGTCCATCCATTTTTGTCCTTCCTCTTATACATACACATTAATAACCATCACTCTTTTAGTTACTTATGGAGGAGGAGGAGCTCGTGGATAAATAATAACCACCGCACAGGTCGATCTTTAAGGTTTAAGCCGTGCATGCCGAGGTTGGTCCGTGGATGTGACCATAATTACAATTCCTACAGAGTTTCCTCAGTGCCTCGGAAAGCACGTTAAGCCTTTGGTTCCGGCTGTCATTTGTAGATCTTTGACAGTCGTTACGAGTAGTCAGAAGCCAAAGTCTGACATTCAGTCTTACCAAGGGGTATGGTATTACCCAGTTACTGGGTTGTGGTGGTAAGATAGGCAGTCGCTTCATGTAAAATACTGGAACCCAGCTGCATCCGATAAGACTGGAAGCCAACCCCAAGATAGTTTGGGAAAAGACTAGGCAGATGATGATGACTCTTTTAGTCACATGTGTGTTAAACAAACAAACAAACAAACAAACTGTTCAGCTTTATAATATTATATTAGTACAAAAGAGATATACGCATGTTGGATAATGATAACTTTTTCTCTCCATCCGAGCCATAGAAACAGGTACTTGGACCGACAAAAAATACTCACTTGTAACGTCCTCTCCGATTTAAACCATCCGTTACGAGTTAGGACAAACGTTTGAATATTCTCTTTGGTTTCGTGGAAGTAGTAAGTACGTAAATGACACGGTTGTCAAGTTTACGGTTTAAAGCAGGTGTTTTTTGTAGCTTATTGTTGACATGAATGGCAAAATAACTCTTGAAACCATCTTGAAACATTGATCGGCGCTTAATAGTGTCTGTATCAAATCAAGAAACAAACATAAGTGAATACTATGTTAAGGGCCTGTTTCCCGATAACCGAATAGCCAATAGTCACCGAATAAATTAAAAATGGAACTGAAACTGCTAATTTGTATTAAATTACCTGCTAAGTAAATTAACGGGCGCTTGATCGAGGTAACAGGTCAGTACCTATGTATCAGAGAAAATATCTTACAAACTGTCAAAAATGTCAAATGGTTGTCTAATTTATTTGACAAAAGTTGATCAAAGCTGAACAGTGGTGGTGGCATCATGGTTTCTAATAGCCCTGACTTAAAAGTTGTTACGGTCGAGGATTCGAACACAGAGGCACTTTATTTTGTGGAATTTGTTTCAGTCCGGTCAAAACAGTGAAGGAAAGTATCGTGAGGAAACCGGCATGTCCTAAAACCAACAATTTGAAGGCATACCATGGGGGGAGGCCAGAAATTTCGAAAATTACAAGTTGGTAAATGAGGGGGGTGCTAGGCATGGGCTTCAAGTGGCCTACCTTGCTGTCTTCAAACGTTTTACTCCTTTTCCAGTGTGGGAAGGACATGCTAGACATCTTGTATAGCTCCGTCTCTTTCCCACACTGGAATAAGAGTAAAACAATACTGCTTTAAGACGTCATGGTAGGCCGGCTGATCAGAATTGAATTCTGATGAGCCAGAATCTGATTAGAATATGTGTAAGTTAATTCTTTGTAACAAAGTGAATAGTAATTCGGCCTATACTGTAATAAAACTTCAAGCCAGTTATGTTGTAATCAAAATTCAACACACGTTTTGTTTTTACAGATTCACGGAACCAACATGGCGGTCGCGGTATCTTAACAGCTGATTGACAGAGACAATAAAAATTGTTTTAATTTTATTACCAACCAGTGTTGAAACCTTCGGGCCTCATGTTCAGAGAGATGGTGACTCTTTGGTCAATATCGACGTCTGTCTTTGGATTTTTTAAATAATTTTCCGTGAGATATTACTTATTTTCTGATTAATAAAATGTGTGGCATCGACTAGTGTTAGTATGTACTGTGAACGTATTCATACCAGCTAACTTGTACCGACGGACAATTTTCAGATATCAGATGCTTGTTACGTAAGAATACCTGGGTGCTGATTTTTATAGATGTTGCAGAGAATATTGTTAAAAATTGCCAGACACTTTTCGTCGACGGAAAATTCTGCCAGACGCTTTAATGCTCGGAAAAAATAACAAGATTTTATTAGTTTATTTATTTATTTATTTATTTATTTATTTATATAAATCTTACCTAAAACTATCATTACAGATCTGCGATCCAATGCGATAGATTGGCCTTACAAACTAAATCCTACATCTACATCTTAGAAATAATATACTTTATTCTTAATCTAAGTAACGTAATATATATAATGTAACTTTTGCAAATTCACTCAAGTTGCACGACAATACATCAACCCTTTCGTGTACCTCATTCACCACACGTATGGCTCTAGTGAGAGGAGTTCTCGCCAGTAGGTTGGTTCTGGTTGCAGGCGCGGCCAGCAGGGGCGGGCGTCGCCGCCTCCACACGTACCGGTCTGGCACGCAAAGCTCAAGGTGCCGCAGCACTCCCGGGTTATGAGCCACGCCACGTAGTAGCTTCACTAAATACGCTACGAGCGAAAAGTCCCGTCGTACCCTTAAAGTATTATACCCTACCATACCCAGAACAAATAGTGTAGGGTACATTAATGGGTAAAATGGATAAACCCCATACAGTTTGTAATATAAGTGTCTCGTGAACTTATTTTGAATGCGTTCCAACATACCACTATATTTCGCCTCATGCGGAGCCCATATGAATGCACTATGTTCGAGGTGACTTCTAACTAATGCATCATATAACACTCGTACACTCGTCGTTCACTCGTTTATGTATGTACAGACAGCGTCAGTATGTGTTAACCCCTCTACAGTCCGGCCGAGTACGCCAGGGGGTAACTACTTAATAACGCTGTCTGTACATAGAACGTAATTTGGTCAGTGGTATCTCGTAGTTTCGAAGTTGGCGGTTTGAGCCCTGTGCCTCAGAAAACACGTTTTGAACTTTTAATCCTGCGTCTGATCTCTCTAAGGTCGTTACAGATTGACGTCCCATACTCCCATCGAACTTCTTACATAATATGTGAGTGAGGGAAGACAGAGTGCACTTATGTCTGCTCACACACGCCTGTTATTCCCGAAGGGTCAGGCAGAAGTGTGTGTCTTCTAGTACACTCACATTTCGCCAGTTAAGTTCCATATAATAGGGGGCGAGCCTATTGCCATCAACCGGGCACAAATCCAGACTCCATGACTGCTAATGCAAAATTCTTGATGGACACACCCAATAGCATTTTGGCCGACCCGGGAATCGAACCCAAAATCTCGGCTTCTAGACCAACGGGGTAATCGATGATAAAACAAAAAGCAGTTATTCCCCAACCATCATTTCTTCCAAATTTCTAGCAACCAAAAGGAGTTTTGCACTAACCCAGAGACCGTAGGCGCCTAAGGTTATCGCAACGAACCGTTACGATAACTCTGGTGACGTAAGTGATAACACAATCGTCGTTCAAATCATATGGGGGATAGGACTTCCGGGCGAACGGCACTTTGATCCAGTGGCCATTGGAATAGATAAAACTAGATAAAGGAGACACTACAGAGGGCCTCAAACTAGTGGCTCAGTTCTGGGCCGACACAATTTAGATTGCCATCGAAACGCTTAGAAGAAGAAGTATGCGTATTTTGTAATTAAACGGTTTTCTGACGATCTGGACGCGTTCCTGACTGATTGGCTAGGAGAAGGCAAAACATCGAGAGATGATGAACGCATGCGCGCGGCCTTTGCTCAGCAGTAGGACAGAATAGGCTGAAAAAAAACGGTTTTATAATAGGACTACCTCTATGATCTCTAGTGTGGCTGATAACAGTGGGTTTGGATTTATAGACTCCTCATCTGCCTAGCGTTCTTTTTTTTAATTCAAGGTAAACGCAGCTTAAGAGCGTTTACACCTTACGGCATTTCATACAAACTTTCAAGTTCTTATTTTCCGAAATGACTGAACCGATTTTAATGAAACTTAATACGCAAAAGCAGGATACATAAGTCTAATAAGTTCTTTAAAAACATTTTCGAAATGTTTAATTAATTTCAGATCCCGAAGTTCATCAAGTATAATTAACATACCTAATATTTAGTAAAGATAATTAACTAATCATAAAAAAACATTTTTATGAAATATTACGATTAAAACGATTTTAATCATAAATATTTTAAAAAAAATTATTATTATTTAAATTGATATGTATTTTGATGTACTATATGATATTAGGTTTTCGTAAACATTAAAATAATAGTATACATTGTTAAAAAATAAATATTGGACATTTTTTATAATTTTGAATTTGTTTTATTTTTTAATGTAAAGTTTTACATTCAATCATAATAAATTATATTAGATTTGAAGCCATATACACTATTCTATATCTGTGCAAAATTTTAGAACATAATATTCAGAAATAAAAAAGTTATTGATTTTTAATCAGAAACAGACCTTTATTTTCCACCGCGGTGGCAACGTTTACAACTCTTTACAAAAATGATCCATTTTTCTGTAATTTGCCGCAAAGGAACAATACGAACAGTCCATTGCTTGAAAAAAAAAACTGAACGGTCAAAGATGGGTTTTTTGACTTGCAATGGAAGCATAAAGACTCTTTGGAAGCAATTTATTTTTAAAATAAGTGTTTCTTTTATACAGTGAAAGTAATTAACCGTTTCTGTTGCAAGAAATCTTTAAAAATCTTCGCAATCTTTTTGTCTTTTTTCGTGTTTTAAGTCTTAAAAGACACCGTTTATTAGTGGCTATTGTTACATTGTCATATTTTTAAGTAAGTGGTGTTACAATTAAGTTAATTTACTTGGAAAGAAGTGGAGATATTTTGTGCCTCAATAAAAACCTGACATCAAAATCAAAATATTTTTATTTGACATAGGCCTACATGGGCACAAATAAAACGTCTACAAAAAGGTGCTCGGTTCGGGTTGGTCGTTTCCTAAGCGAAGAACCGGCAAGAAAGTCCATGGTTACTCTTTTAAAATCATTTGGTCCGAAATGACTGAACAGATTTTAATGAAACTTTCTACGCTTAAGCAGTATACATAGATCTAAAAAGTTACACGTTATAAAACATTTTCGAAAAATAATGTTACAGCTAAATTTGACCGATTTTTAACTATCTAAAGAAACAGACATTTCCAATTATCTTCATTTTTAAAAGCGTTTCGAAAATGTTTTTTAGTAACTTATTAGACCTATGTATACTGCTTATGCGTAGGAAGTCTCATTAAAATCTGTTCAGTCATTTCGGAAAATAACGACTTGAAAGTTTGTATGAAATGCCGTAGGGTATAAACGCTTTTAAGCTTTTTTAAAAGTTTAATAAAAGACATTAGGCTCCACTACTCCTACAAAAAGAGGAGAGCCAGACCAAAGTAAGGATATGGATGGACCTTGTGAAAGATGACATGACAAGAAAGGAGGTCACTGATGAGATGACCCGAACTGAGCACCTTTTTGTCGACGTTTTATAAGTGCCCATGTAGGCCTATGTGAAATAAAAATATTTTGATTTGATTTGAGATGATGAGAAATAGAGAAGTATGGAAGATGTCTATCGTCTGTGTAGTGTCGGACGTAAAGACTAGCACCATCCCATATCTTCCCGACTGCTACGTTGTACGGTTTCCAGTCTAACAGGATGCAGCTGGATAATATGAGTATTTTACATGGAGGACTGTCTCGTATCTGCCGGACTGTCCTCGGTTCGATTCCCGGATCGGGCTAATTGTAATTTGCTAGGGAGTTCCGCCACTTCTTCTTCCCAGCTAAACACTAGGAAGTGGCGAAGGGCGGGCGTTTTGGGGGACTGTCTCTTGTAATTTTGACGTTCAAAAAGTGCTGATTATCTGCCTAATTTGAATACATATACTTTTGATTTTGTTATAGGATTTTGCCATCAAGAATTTCTCAGTAGCAGTCATGTAGTCTGGATTTGTGCCCGGTTGACGGCAATAGGCTCGCCCCCTACTACATGGGACTTAAATATAACTGGCGAACTGTGGGTGTACTATTAGGTAAGTACCTACACCTCTAAATAGCCCTTTGGGGATTACAGGCGTGATTTTATATTTTACGTGGAGCGACTGCCTATCTGATCTCAACAACATGAATTACCGGATAATGACGATACTCGTTGGTAAGACTGGTTGTCAGACTTTCGGGCAACTTACTAATTACCTGTAACAACTTCACTGAACATTTGCACCCATAGAACATTTAGATCCATTTCTTGCAATTTTTCCGTTAAAAATGAGTAATGCCCTAGAAGCGTCGTCTTATCGTCGTCGTGTTAATTACTTACACTTTTTTAGGGTTCCGTACCCAAAGGATCAAACGGGACCCTATTACTGAGACTTTGCTGTCCGTCCGTCCGTCTGTCACCAGGCTGTATCTCATGAACCGTGATAGTTAGACAGTTGAAATTTCTACAGATTATGTATTTCTGTTGATGCTCTAACAACAAATACTGACCCATACCAAAAAGTGTTTTTTTTTTTCTCGTTTTTATAAATAATGGTACGGAACCCTTCGTGCGCGAGTTCGACTCGCACTTGGCCGGTTTTTTTACACTATTCCTTTATTCACGGCACTTTAGTTTTTGGTTGATTATCACGTTTATTCACAGCTCGAATACCTATGTAGGATGTTTATACTAACACTATTTAGTAAAAAAAAAACCGGCCAAGTGCGAGTCAGACTCGCGCACGAAGGGTTCCGTACCAACATTTATAAAAACGCAAAAAAATACATTTTTCATCCCACCATCTCGGAAAGAGTATTTTTAATCTTCAATATCTGAGTGGAAAAGCCGTTTTTATTCTCTAGAGGATAAAGTAAATTGAATTTAGAACATCGTGTGCACTAAGTTTGTGAATTAAAAAAAACATTAAAACTATTTACTGCTACCTCTATGGTGCCGAATATATCATACAACTTTTTTTTTTATTTGTTAAAAACTCAGACTCGGAACCTTCTTGGTGTTCTTTTTTCAATTTGCTTCGTACGCGGTTCTTTACGCGGCATTTTTTCACGTCATTGTTAATTATACCGTAATATTATTTTGTTATAATTTAAAGATTATTCTGTAATACTTACCTGTCATAATGTAGTAATTAATACCTAAACTGAAATAAAAGTGCCTATCTTGTGATTGTAAACGTTTTTTTTTTTGCATTTAGTCATTTCCTCGCTGAGGTGGAATGAAAAGTTACGTGTTGCACTCGAGTGCAAAGATTTTTCACCTCGTGCTCTTTTGATTCCCTCGCTAACGCTCAGGATTCTAATTTTGAATCACTCGCTGCGCTCGTGATTCAATTTTAGAATCCTTCCCTGGCTCGGTCATCAAAATTGAAAACGCGGTTAAAAAGCAACTTTGCACTCTTGTATAACAAATAACTATTTGTATAGAAGCCCCCTTAATTTTTTTTTTCTGTTTTTATTATTTGTTGTTATAGCATCAGAAATACATAATCTAGGTATAGAAATTTCAACTGGCTAACTATCACGGTTCATGAGATACAGCCTGGTGACAGACGGACGGACGGACGGACGGACGGACAGCGAAGTCTCAGTAATAGGGTCCCGTTTGATCCTTTGGGTACGGAACCCTAAAAACTATTGTAGTATTTAACCAATTTCCGCATTTGACAGAGGAAAGGTCAACCGGCGATTCATTCAAGTTTTTAACTTTTTTAAATGCATTCGAGACAGACTTAGTCGAAAAATGACAGTTTTTTATAAATGACGGATTCTGAGAGCGTTACATAGGTAGGTATTTTAAATCTTTCTCTTTGGGTAAGTAGTAAAAAGAATTCGTAAGTAACATTGCAAAGTTCGCAAAATAAGGTCTTGCTGCTTCCACAGCTGATTTTGCCGCTCGTAACAAACAATCAGCTGACTTTTTTCAAAACATAAAAATAAACATAACTAAAATCACTTCTCAACTTTAGAATAAATCCTCCATTTCTAAGAACTCAATAGCTCATTCAGCCTTATCTGTCATGCGTTCTACAAATTTAAACGTTCGACAAATCAGACGAATTTCAACTTTATCGTCTTAGTCGTAAAGATCATTCAAACGGCAATTATAAAGTTTGCAGGATGTAAAAGCGCGCGAAACCAAGCGTCGGTTACTATACCGTTGTTTTTAAATCTGGAATTCTCCCGGTCCGTTTGCATTTCTATAATTTTTTGCTAAACGAAATTGAACTCTTTGACTGTCACAGTAAAGGTTATAGTTCTGAACGGGTGTGATTTTAGCGGTAATATTTTAATATGTCGGTGTTTTTTTACACGTCTGCGAGAAATGAGATGAAATTACTTGTTTTTAAACGGCGTTAAAGTAATACTTAGTTTTCAGGAATCAGCTGAGAACTTTTACAAGCTCAAAAACGGCAAAATAAGGCGTAAATACACTTTTCAAGAAACGAAAACTCGAAAATTACCTAAAAGTAACTCCATAGGAGGTCCGTCAACGGAAGTGCTTATTTAGTCCGACAATGACACCACATTTTAAGTTTGACATTTTGAAGTGTTAATTTATATTTCCATGTTTTTTTTTTGGGTTCTTTGAGTACAAGAGCTTTGTCGAATGTAAGTACCTATTAGGTATTCACTTAACACTCACAAAAGATTTAATTACTAGGCAGTTACAGGTTGCAAAATCAGTCAGCTGACTTTCCCATAGACACAAGTAAATTCTTTAGAACAACGGAGCACAAGTATTCGCATTCAGCCTCACATAGGTTTTATTTTTTAGTGCCTGTGGATTCAGTAATGTGCTTTGAATAATAATTTTGCCAAATAGCCAGAATATTGATAAAGACAAGAGACATTTTTGTGGTTCTTTTCGAACTATGGACCTAAAGATAAACCTACTTTAGGTAGATAGGACTTTTTAGTGATCATGAATTCATTCACGTTCCTGTGGGTATTTCCGTACATAATTGTTCCCACTGGTAGGAGACAGACCTGCTCTTCCTAGCAGGGAGTGGGTTAGTGGCACGCTGGTCCAGTGCGGGTTGGTAGCACGTCACATGTCTTCGAATATCCCCACGATGTTTTCCTTCACCGCTTTTGAGAGCAGTGGTGCCGAAATAAATTACACAAAGGAACACCTCTAGCCTATAATTTTTAAACACGGGTCTTACAACTGGGCCTATATGTAGATGTTTTTGCTAGCTCTGTATGGTGTCGGACGTAAAGACTAGCACGATCCTATATCTTCCCATGGGTGTCGTAAGAGGCGACTAAAGGATTCGCCAGAGAATGGGCAGCAGCGTTCTCTGTGCATTTGTAGCAACCGTACTGCGATCGCCAACCCGCCTGAAACCCTCCAAAATGTCAATGTGGCGACACTTGGGGGAGGCCTATGTCTAGCAGTGGACGTCTTTTGGACTGAAATGAAGATGAATGATGTAGATGTTTTTGACCGCAAAAAAAGATAATTGTGTTTGTTTACCTATGGATGTGCGAAAGTTTTTAACTATTTTTTGTTAATGAGAACAACAATTAAATCTATTCAAGTAGGTAATTTCTATATCCTTTGACACCAGCCCGTTATACAAACTAATTCAAAATCATTTTTTTTTTTTATTATTATTTTACATAGGCCTACGTGGGCACTTATCCAAAAAAGGACAAAAAGGTGCACGGTCCAGGTTGGTCGTTTCCTATGGAGAACGGGCAAGAAACTCCATACCATACTATTTCTATATCGAATTTTAGGAAGGCATACATACATATTTATAATCAAGCCTGTAATCCCAGAAGGGTTAGGCAGACAGAGGTGACCCGAAGTGTACACTTCTGAAAGTGTACACTTCCAGAAGACACGGGGTGAGTCAAAAACATAACTATCACATTTCGTCAGCTAAGTTTAAGTTCCATGTAATAGGGGGCTTCCCTATCATCATGACATCTTAGAGGAGGCAAATAAATAAATAAAATAAAATTCTTTTATTTCAGACCACAAGTCCATTTATTTGGTTAGTACAACACACAACTTACAAACTAGTGTTAGTACTTACATCTACCAGAAAAACAAAACAACTAGTTATTATACGCAACAGTGGCATGTAAGAAATAGCTGATAATACTTATTAGGTAAGTACATAAAAAAACTGCTCTTGTTTCTAAGAAGACGATTTCAAATGTCTTAGGAAAGGCAGACCATAACCACTGCTAACGCCATTTTTGACAGACCACCTTTTTATTGGAATCTTGAGCTTGTTACAAGGAAAAGTTTCTAAAAATAAATGTCTACAAAGCTTTATCAAAGGACTTATCTTTTATTTACTTACAACTTCCTACAAGGTACTTTATAGGGAATTACAACAAAAATTACCTACAAAAAAAATGGCCGACTTCTTTTGCCCGCCAAAAGTACAGATTCGATAATTTTCGCCACGAATGCACTGCACTACATTAATAAATCAAAAAATGTTATCAATATTACATCACAGGTGTTTCTTGACATGCGAAAATCTAATTTAATGCTTAAGTTTTTAAGTTGTTTTTGAATTGGCATCCAACATTAACGATAAAGCATTTTCCCTCGCTTTTTCAAGAGGTCATTGTCGGTCAGAGAACAGGTATGCCATTACCATGCAATCGAAAACTAACTTTAAAACAACGGAATAAGATCGATATTTAATTAGCAAGCAATAATTCTCACGATCGATATTATTATACCACGGTAAAAAGAAATGTCTTTGCTATTAAAGGAAATTAGACACTACTGCACAGGGTTTAAATTCAAAATAGTTTATTCTCATCCGTTTGACAGCCCGCGCTTTTCTTCTTGAAGGTTACGTACGTGTGGTATCTGAAGATATTTATGAAGTTTTGATAACGAGATATGCTTTTAAGTTTTAGATTTGTCGTTTCGAAGGTCTATCTTCACGGTTTATCCGTCGTGGGGTGAGTAGAATTACTAAAAAGTATAGAACTTCAATTTAATAACATAATAATAAGTGGCAAAGACATTGTGACATCCTGTCATTTTAACATTGACATTTTTGTACCAACCAAAAGTTTCGTGGCTTCAAAATTCAGCGTGCTTCATAATAATTCGCTTGAAGGATTTAGGGTCCTTTGTTTTTTTGCTGGAAGTCATTCATAAACTTTGATATTTGCCGACAGTGTACCTAATTTTTGCTAAGGAGAAACGCAAATTTATTGTTTCTGTGTAGGGATAAATTTTATAGATAAAAAGATTTATAAATATGATACCCACTCAGTTTTAATTTTATGTGTTGAAGTTGCTCAAGAAATTAGATGACCTGAAAGTTTTCTCTATGATAAAACTGCATTTCAGAAAACAAAATACAAAACTCCCTTCCCCAAAAATCTATTCCATTCTACAAAATACAAAAATGTCAAAAAATATCTTCAAAATAAAGCTATCTAGAAAAAAAAAAACGCCTAATATTAATTATTTAATAAAGTACCAATTTCTAAGACAAAACATGGGTGTCCATGACCCGGAACCTAGTAATATTTTAAATACCAATAACCTAAGCACGTAGTACAGTCATCCGCACAACAATAGTAACAATTATGACTTTGACAGCACCTTTATTTTTGAGTGGTAAGAGCCATTTTCGTAGTTTCACGGATGCGTTGACAGTACCCAGCCATCATAGCCAGTTTGAAGCAACGTCATCATTATTATTAAAATCAGACAGGAATGAACTAATAATATTATGTCTAGCAAAAAACATTTGGAGATCAGCTGCTCGATTAAGAAATTATAAGCACGAGTTTCTTACATCATACTTAAAATTTACGTTGTTTTTTCAAAGCCATTCAGTACAGAAGGAGTTCGTGGCTAAATAATAACAGCCACTCGCTCGGGTCGATCTTCAGGTTAAGCTGTGCTTGCCAAGGTCGGTCCGTGGATGGGTCACCATCTTTACGTACCGAGTTTCCTCCGTGCCTCGGAAAGCACGTTAAGCCGTCGGCCATTGTAGATCTTTGGCACTCGTTACGAGTAGTCAGAAGCCAAAAGTCTGACATCCAGTCTTACCAAGGGGTATCGTAATACCCAGTACTAACTAGGTTGTGA
This sequence comes from Cerastis rubricosa, assembly GCA_949152445.1. Classification (NCBI taxonomy): domain Eukaryota; kingdom Metazoa; phylum Arthropoda; class Insecta; order Lepidoptera; family Noctuidae; genus Cerastis; species Cerastis rubricosa. Next base: position 2,090,125 of record OX424551.1, read on the forward strand.
AGGTCCGATAGGTAGTCGCTTCATGTAAAGTACTGATATTCAGCTGAATCCGGTTAGACTGGAAGCCGACCCCAACATAGGTGGGAAAAGGTTAGGCTGATGATGAGATGATTCAAAAACATTCAGTCTCTTATAAAATAGCCCGATAATCTACCATTAGGGGCAGGCTTCAAGTTACAACTGATTAGAGGGGCTAGATATGTGACAATTTTTCAGCGATAACTGAAGAGTCCAAAATCAATTGACATAAGATACCGAAAAGCTTCTGTCAACTCTACTGATAGTCGTAACAGAAAAACAAAACGCTTTAAAAGTTTTCCAAGAATCATGGTTTCTCCTTCAAGTAATCAAAATTCGAACAGCCTCTATTGTTAATAATTTATTCAGTCTCCTTGGTCTGACTAGTGACTGATTAGTTGCTAGATGTCAAAAGTTTATTTTTGTTACGTTGGTAACTTAACTTTAAAAAAATACTTAATAACTGTCAAAACTCTGACATGTGAAGACAAACATTCATTCAGGCTAGTACAAAAACAAAGGGAACTATATTTCTTGTCACCAAAATTTATATTTGTCATCAAAGTTGTATCACCTAGTAAATAGATCTATCGCCACGAAATATTTTCGTTCTCAGATAAACAAAAAGTGTTCCCAGGTATGAATTATCAAATAAATGTTGATACATGTGTAAAATAAGAGATGGATTACCAATAAAATTGTAGTGCATTAGATGAATATAAACTTCGTTCTTATAATAATAGTTTTATTACTTAAATAATAGCTTTGTGCTCGGAATGGTAGATCTGTCACCAAATAAATAGATCAGTTCCTTATTTCTATGAAGAAATGCTTTATACGAGACATTGGGCACACCGACTCGGACAGGTTAGGTTCGAAGAGGATGGCGGGGTCTAGTGAGCGAGCGGAGCGAGCGAACTAAGACCCCGACATCCCCTTCGTGTTAGGTTACTGTAAACCCTGCAGACAGAAATAGGAGCCCCGCGTAGCGGGGCTACGTCGACAACGCCTTAGTTTTTCTAGTAACATAATATGATTTATTGGTGATCTCTTTAAATTAGTTTGCTTAAATACTTATTAGGACACACCTATTATAATACATACAAAAACATTTATTTGGTACTAGACCTTATATCTCAGGATTTTAGGTGATTTATTGTGGAACTGATTTTGCATTGTTTGGTGACTACATTTTGGTGACAGATCTACTATTTTGAGGACAAACCCTATTATTTAAGAAACACAAAACTAATTAAATTGGTGATAGCTTAAATGATACCCAAAAACAAATAGCTGAAAACCTAAAATATTTAGGAGTAAGTTTAAAGACTTGAATGTGTGTAGAGACAACGCCATAACCTCTTTAGGTTGCAGACGCTGTGACCTTGAACTCGGACACAGGCTGGGCCGTTGCTCGGACACTCAGAACATTTGTGACACGTGATTTTTTTATATAAAATACTCAAGTGACTATATTTCCATATCAACTTTGTCCTTAAAACTAAAATAACTGTAAGTAAAACTGAATTTGATAAAAATTAAAAGTTTTAATCATAAAAAAAACGTTATGTTTGAAAAAATGGCGGTAAATGCGATTGATTACGATCAAAAGCGTAACCTCCTACGAATTCTAACATGATAAGATCCCACCATCACACCCGCAACGCCATATAAACACTTAAAAGGGCCGAAAATTTAACTTTTAACAATACCTTAAAAGCCCGGAACTTTGTACCTGCCACAAATATTTTATGTAAAAAAAGTCCTAGCTTTCCGAGAATGTATGCGTAGCGACCCGAACCTGTTAGCGAATTTAAAAAAAAAGTGTACAAAAAAGTATGGCCGCCCGTTCTATCAGCTGATTTTGAAATCGGTGAAGCTGTGAGGCGCCCCTGTACTGAGTTTGCGAGACTATTGGAATTTATCGCAAAGGACTTATTATTATTGATTGATTTCATGCTATTTCTTGATGTTTTTGGTTAAAAAGCAATGTTGAAACTTGAGTTTATGGCAAATTATGGAACGAATAGACATTTGAGGCTAGTTGCGATAGTTTATTTCAGGATCACATCGATTTTAGAGTGCTTAATTCAAATTTTGATGTTGTTCTTGCCTAAAACCAGAACTTACAGTAATGTTTTCAGTTGACAGCTCAAAACTTTTAACTTTTAGACTGTTTCTAGCCATACCAGTCTTCACATTTTATTAGACATCAAAAACTAACCTTAATAAGCAAAAAATTACCATTTATCCTTAAAAATAATCTCCATACCAACACGTACGAATATCGCAACGAGTTTCATAATACAAGGAGGCCGTCCAACCTGTTTGCTCTCTCAGCTGATTCCCGCCAAAACCAGGCGTCACAGTTAAAAAAAACAACAATAGTAGACAAAATACTTTATTATCATCATTTTCGTGTACAGGAGAGCTATTGTCATGTTTTCAAGCAATGGGTTAGTGTTTACAAGTTATTTTAAAAGGTTATTGTTGAGTTACATTACCGGTTTGCGAGGAAAGCTCTACACGTCAGCTGGTTGTCCCGCGCAAATCGGTTGTATAGGTTATTGCCTTTGCTTGATTATGCTGAAACCTGAACCTGTCCGTCATTGTTTTAATGTTTTTGATGACATTATGTCAACTGACAGTGTGATTATAGCGCAAAAGATCTTTGTAGCCCTGTCAAAATTTTTCCGTATATTGCTGCGTTGCTCCTATGCGCCATAATTAAAAACTAAAATAAACGGGCTTTGAATCAAAGATTTAGATAATTTAGCAAATAATAGACACAATAATTATAGTCTTACTTAAAGTTTAGTGTCCTTTTAAAGTTATAATAAAAGAAAAACTATTAGGTATTTGAGCTCTCTAAAAACATAATGTTCACAAGGAGCATGATTATTACAAATATAAATGAATGTGTGGCCAATTCGCAATCAAATTGACCAGAATTGATTTAAAACCGAGCGGATATTGTGTCATCCGGCCACAGATGCCAACTGTGCAAAACTAAAGTCATTCCTACACGTGGTTCGAAACATAAGTCGGTATTGATTGTCTATGGTTCTTTTTTTTTGATAAGAAAAGATAGTTACATCGTCATGCTATGGTAGAGAATATTTAATGAAACTAAATGATCTATGGTTCTGCTGATCCTAAATTACTGAAAACACTTTTGTGTTACCTAAGCTTTTTATGTGTAACATAAGAGTTACATAACATCACGCCTGTTATAATCGAAGGGTAAGACAGAGTCCCACATTTCGCAAATTACATTTGAGTCCCCAAATCTTCCCGTGGGTGTCGTAAGAGGCGACTAAGGGATTTGCCAGAGAAGCCCATTCTCTGGCAAATCCCTCCCCAGCAGCGTTCTCTGTGCTTTTGTAACAATAGTACTGCGATCGCCAACCCGCCTGGCAAGCGTGGCGATTATGGCAAAACCTCCCAAAATGTCATTGTGGCGACACTTGGGGGAGGCCTATGTCCAGCAGTGGACGTCTTTTGGGCTGAAATGATATATGATGATGATGATTTGAGTCCCATGTAATAGGGGCATGACCATTGACATCAAACGGGCATGAGTTAATAAGACTAATTTCACATTCATAATGAAGTTATAAGTTTGGTGTAGCTAAATGAGTAATTTCAAAGTCAGTACGGTACGTAACTGCCCGTGCAGCCTCATCAATACTTATCATTATGATATAATATTTTTAATTAAATGAAAAAAAAAAACAAGTTAACCTCACCACTTTAGATTGAACTCTTATTTGACATTACCAATACCACCGTAGAGGTCATCTAACTATAGACCAACTATCCAACATAATCTGAACCCTTTATTCAAACATTTCACAAACAAACACAGCTCAAAGAACTTAGCCAGTCAAAATCCAATAGAAAACTACTTTGGCACACCGAAAATGTATTTAAAAATAATTAAAAACAAGTTTATACAGTTAACAATGACATTTTGTTAGCGAAAATACATCAAACGAATGATAATTTATTCTCACGTGAACCGCTCAGCTGATTTGGCGGGAAAGCCGCCATATTGAAACAGAACTCGTTTGGTAAAAGAGTGATTTATTTTTTAAGGTTCCCTAATAAGGAAGCGTTCGATATTTTGCATTGTTATCTACGTTTAAAAAAGGGTTAAATGGTAAACAGAGGGAGAATGCTTGAGTGCGCGAAATTGTTTCTTTATTTCAAGTTTGTTGTGTTGCATAAATTATACACGCCTGTCTTTTTGAGGGGTGAAAGTTGATTGTCAGTTGTCTGTCATGAAACCGTGGGATGATACTTCCTCGAGCATTCAGTATCCCACCATTCCATGCAAATAATAGGTGACTTGGTTAGATGCAAGTGGCTTCTGGTTATCTACTTAAAGGATTGTGTCAAAGTAGAACCAGTAAGTTATGACCAGAGAGCGTTGACTAAGTGACAGTCAATCAGCGATAACGATGAAAGAACAGTCAGAAATGTATTTGTTTGACATAAGCGACCGAAAAGCTTATGTCTATCTTTTTGATGGTCGTTTTAGTCCGTTTGTCATTTATTATGCGCTATCGCACCTTAATTTGACAGTTCAAGTTTTTCTACAACAATTTTTATAAAAGGCCATTCCGACATGAGAATCTTCGAAGGCTCATATGATGGACAATAGTTTCCCACATACTTACGTATCAATAAAAGCCCGCCCTAACACAGGAAGACCCGGGGTGGCCTCCGAAACCGGAGACCACAATAATACAAGGTTTCGAGCCCAAATATCTCTTTCTGATACCGCTTCAAGCCTCCGGGCCATTAAAAAGATAACTATAAGCCAAATACAAAATACTTTTGTATTCCCAAGGCAGTAGTCTTACAAAAAAAAAGACATATTTCGCAGAAGAACCACTTTTTTCGCAAATCTCTGTGGATGGGACTCAAAGGTTAAATTGACCGATGAAAAAATCCCATTCCACGCTCATCTATTAAGACTGGCTGAAGTTGAGGGTATTAGCTATTTGTCATGTGAAAGCACGCTTGTCAGGCACCGTGGTCTATGTCTGACAGATTTAAATAAGTGTCAAGGGAGCCCTAGACGATTGTAAATTGTACCTGTCCTTTAGTTGCAAGTGACGGAGATTCGGAGATTACCCGTAAATCTATGCTTATTCATATTCATTTTATTTGCTTTCCACAATGTTAAAAAGGTGTTACAAAAGGCTTAAAGCTAACGAACTAACTTAAGGTTTACTAACTTTACCTATTTTCTTATTTGTTGTGGATGAATATCATAGCAGTCTGAAGTATAGATTTGTACCCAGTTGATGACAAGAAGTTAGTGCTCCTAATCTCCTACTTAAACATAGCTACGGGCTACATAAGCGTGTTTATTCTATTTACTGGAGTAAGGTTGGCCGAAGCAAGAACAGTCTGTTCAGGTGGAGATTCTTTGATGACTCTGCGCTGGATGTAAATGTGGTGTTTCCCCGAGTGTGTGGACACTGGATATCGTATCCTGCCTGTAAAGTGCCAAACTAGTCACCAAATTTAGGGCTGACTCAATTTAGATTGTAATCGACACGCTAAGAAGAAGACTATTTATACACTTCTAGTTTATCGGGAAAAAGAAGTATTTAGATGTTACGTTATTGAGTCTTTGATGAAACTGGCCGACATTCTACCTGGAGCCTAACGGGAAGCATCTCTGCCTATTACAATGGTTTCACTTTGGATGTACGTGTCTGCACTTTTATTACAGCCTGTAGAATCTTTTAAAATCCTTTTTAACGGGCTCTCGAGCTTTAAACTCAATTCTGGCATAGTGAAATGTTACCTGATGGTTGAAATATGCATATTCGGCCTTCCTGGACATACTGTTTAACAATAAGCTTTTACCTATTAAAATTCTACATTTGCAATGGACATACCAACTGCTATTTGTATAAAAATGTTTTTTTTTTCCGCACAAGCGTTACTTTCCCACACAAGAACTTTTTCAATATATTGGTTCTAAAACAATGGAGAAATTTTAAGTCTACTAATTACCTCATCAGTTATCCAATTACTATTATAATGACATTATAATTTCCTATTAACCAACTAAACCATTCTTCTTTATTCTCCAAAATTTTCGGCGTCCCACAATCGTCTTACAAAAGATTATGAGTAAAAAGGCTCACCAATCACAAAGGTTTGCTCAATAGAGTTTAAATCTTTACTAATAAACATAATACCTTCTTTGTCAAACATTTTATGACTTGGCTTAACCTTTTTTGACGTCCATTGACACAGTACTGCGTAATTTGATTGACAACTTGGTTTTAAAGGCAGCATTGGAACTCAAATTCTGGTAACAGTTAACGCTGACTTTTGGCCACCGTTCTTTGTAAAGTATTTTCTATTAGTCAATTTATTTATAGGTTAGAAGTTACACAAAGGCAGGAGGCAGGTTAGACTTTTTTGTAACGTTATGAATTTGGGTTACAAAAATGTTGCTTTTCTTTATAAAGGGCAATGCCGGCCCTGACAAGTGTGGGTGTTGGCGACGCAGGGATTATATCAGGTGGGTAGGTAGCCATGTTTAGCGAATATAATCTGGTCAGACGGCAGTCGCCAATGTCCGTCTATTAGTTGACGCATGAATGGATTCCTTTCTTCGTAGGTAGTTTCACAATACCAGAGTTCAATGGTAAGAAACGGTGGAAGTTATTGCCATTTAAGGAAGCGACAGGGTGTCTTAATTCAAATTTTCTAACGTTTTTTGCAATTTGCCGGTCAGTGTCAGGTTTTATGTTGAATAAAATATTATACGCGGCCGTAACTAATATGGCTTTACTGAGTTATAATCATTAAAGTCATCAATACAACCCCTTTAAGTTCAATTCATCATCATCATCATCATCATCATCATCATCATCATCATCATCATTTCAGCCTAAAAGACGTCCACTGCTGGACATAGGCCTCCCCCAAGTATCGTCACATTGACATTTTGGGGAGTTTTGCCATAATCGCCACGCTTGACAGGCGGGTTGGCGATCGCAGTACGGTTGTTACAAAAGCACAGAGAACGCTGCTGCCCATTCTCTGGCAAGTCCCTTAGTCGCCTCTTACAACACCCACGGGAAGATATCGGATGGTGCTATTCTTTACGTCCGACACCATACAGAGCCAAGAGAAAATAGTAACCCAAAGAGTAAGTTCATTTAACCCCATAGAATGACTTTTTCATGAAATAGTCATTCTATGAGGTTCGTCATTCGTTTCGCGGGCCACCTTGACCCTTCTACTTTAAATGATAATAACTCCGTTGATCAAGTCTCTAGATGACCAAAATTAAACTTTAGAACTCGAGAATCTGGAGATTTTTAAATGGATTGTGTGTTTGATCTACAAAATACACACACACTTTTATTCAACCTTTTTGTAGTGTTCTGGCTGGAAAAAACTGCCAATAGGTCAGTTATGTATTATATAATTTTCTAAAGTTGCGTTTAACGTTCTTAATAATCATAGAAATGTATGAACAGAATTTATGTATTCTCTTTCAAATGAAAACTCCTGCTTTCTTTCATGATGATCAGCGAGTGACGGATCATCGTTTTCGACATAATTGTATACAATTTAGTAATTTCCGGTAGAATTTTGTGATAAACACTAGCCAGTGATTATTGCAAAACTCTTAGAATTATGCTGTCAACAATCATAGACAGCATAATTTCAGGCAGTACTTTGCAGAAACTTTATTTTTATTTTGCTGTAGCGATGGAGCTATCTGAGCTCCGTCACAGCCTAGCAACTAGGTAATGTGGTACCTTAAACAACTGTCAAATATCTATAAATGACAAGGCGAGAAAAACTTTTCGAGGCACCCACGGTCCCATCTCATTAGATTTTTTAAAACGTTACCCCACACTTGGAATTTCCCTGTGTTATTTTTTCTGTGTCTGTGTGGATGCGTTTACAAACATTGAAACTCACATACACAAACTGACACCAAACAAGTCTATTTTATTAAAAAAACGTTTTTTTTTCTTTATTTTTTTACGGACATTTATAATCGCAATGCGTAGTCAGTCCCATAGAAAAATATACGATTGACTGCACGCAATGCAAAGTTACATTTTATCGATCACTCGACACTATATCGAATGCTTCTATAATACCTACTTCAACATTATTCTTTTTAAATTAATAAGTAAATGCGTAAGCAGGACAGGTTATATTTTCGTCTTGATCTGGTACAGTTATTAAAACATAACCTAAACGGGCACGTGGTTAAAGACGATAACTTTAAAACAAATGAGTTAAGTACTTTTACATGCAATAGATATAAAGCATTAGCCTGTAATGTTCCCACTGCTGGGACACAGGCATCCTCTCAAAGACTATAGAACTCTTTTTTTTTGGGTTTGGCATCTCGCAGTTCAACCTATGAGGTTGTCGTCTGCTTAACCGGACTATTCTGTGGGTGCCTTAAGAGTAAGGCCTCCAGCCAGGGCAAAACATTTACAAACTAAGCGACTACACGCTAAGGGCACCCCCTGTGGGGTACAAGCCTCGGCTTAGGGCGTCGCTGGGGGAGGACTGCATGGGGACAGGCTGGATCTGAATGATATCATTATATATGGGCTGGTTTAAAACTGCTGGCACAGCATCGTGGGCTGCCTCGAGCGTGGGTCGGGGAGGGCATGGACCGGGACGTCGCGACGGACCTCGACGGCGAGGTCGGAAAGACGGCGGTTTGTGTCTGAATTTTTAATTTCTATTTCTTTACTACTCTCTTGGAGGCGGGTGATAGCATCATCGGGAGTGACGAGGGTAGGCCGAGGAAGGCGTACTGTACTAATGCGCGAGGGTTCGTAACGGGTGGCCGCTGCGATCAGGGGATTACGATGCTTAATAGCGTTATCGAAGAAACGCTTCGAGAGACGTTTCATAAACTGAAGGATGGTGGGTATTCTAAGGTCTACGTGTAGAAGGTCATTACGGACATAAAAAGGGGCTCCCGGAACCGGTTCTGCACTATATAACTCTATGCTATGATAAGGTTATATGTATATACTCTATATGCCTCCTCCTGAGAGGGACGGGGCTGTCAACCACCATGAATACTGTATAGTACCTACTTTTATACTGATAATTATAGCAATTCGTGCAAAATTATTCCCTAACCAATCCAAAATATCAGAAATGCACAACGTTGATATTCAATTTTTAGGGTTCCGTACCCAAAGGGTCAAACGGGACCCTATTACTGAGACTTCGCTGTCCGTCCGTCCGTCCGTCCGTCCGTCCGTCCGTCCGTCCGTCCGTCCGTCCGTCCGTCCGTCTGTCACCAGGCTGTATCTCATGAACCGTGATAGTAAGCGAGTTGAAATTTCTACAGATTATGTATTTCTGTTGACGCTACAACAACAAATAATAAAAAAAGAAAAAAAAATATATTTAAGGGGGGCTCCCATACAAAAAAGTTTTTTTTTCGTTTTTATAAATAATGGTACGGAACCCTTCGTGCGCGAGTCCGACTCGCACTTGGCCGGTTTTTTTCACTTCTGCCGGCACTCCCGGAGTGCAACCTGTTTTTTTTTAGTTCTTGGACATGCTGGTTTCTTCACGATGCTTTACTTCACCGTTTTGAGAGCAGCGGTGATGAAATAAATTACACAAAGTAAGGCGCCTGCCTGGGTTAGTACGTAATGCGTCCTCCAGGGTTCGTACCCAGGGCTTACTGCTCCTAAATCGGGGCTCCACTAAATCTTAATCTGGGCTCGGGGGTCCACTGAGCCGCTGTTCAACCGGCTTGCCAAATAAGTTTTTTTTTTTCTGTAGGCCGCCTTCTTATTACCCACTCCTCATTGCAAATCTGTAATCAAGGCACATAAGCTACTCTAGCTATCTCGATTAACTGGAAGCTGTTTCTAACGAGATTTGCAGCAACTTTTTATCTCAAATGACTCTGTAAGGCACTGTAATGTCTAATCATAGACAAAAACTGTGTGATTACGACAGGTCCCCGATCCTAATGGCGGAGACGGCGTTCATTGCACTAATAGGAGCTCCTATGCGGCCATTATTATTGTTGGTTCTTTTTTTAAATCGTTTTCCAGAAAGGAGGTTGACACTTTGATCGGAATCTATGCGGTGGGAATCGGAACATACCATAGATAGATATGTAATTTAAATTCAATAAAAAGTAAACCTACGGTCCACGTTCTTCTGTTTTTGAAAATATTTTGTCTTAGTTAAAGAAACTAATAACTTGACGATGACAACTAGTTGATAACTTGAAAATGGTTTGCTTTAAGAAAACCCAATTCTGGGTTAAGCTTGCATTAGCTAGTGTTAAGCATGAGTTTTTATATTGCAAAGTATGTATTTTTTTTTTAATTTTGTGTGTCATAAGGAATAAGAACTTAACAAATACCAGCGTCAATAATTGCTTAAGTAGGTTTTAAATAAAACAAGATTTAATTGGAATTTTATTACCTCATAAATAAATGTCATTCATTGAATTAAAAATGACTTCAATCAACATTTTGCGCACATGCAATTAGCAGGCGCAAAATGTTGAAACTATCTGTGGAAATTTTGTGAAAAAAAAGATGGCGTCGTTAGGTTAGTTCTGAATTTCTGATGATGGCCACAGAACATCCACGCTCACTGACGATCACCCTATTTTCACCCTTATAAGGTTTAAAAGTGGTCGACCGTCTTTGATGATGTACAAAAATACAAGGCTGCAAGGTTCCTTTGTATGTGGCCATTGTTGATATCTCACAAATCGTCGTCTAAATTTATACTTATAATATTAAAAAACTGGAGGGTTTGTTTGTTTGAACGCGCTGATCTCAGGAACTGCTGGTTCGAATTGAAAAATTCTGTCAGTGTTAGATAACCCATTTATCGAGGAAGCCTATAGGCTATTTAACACGCTACGACCAATAGGGGCGGGGCATCAATGAAAAATGTTGCAAACACCAAAAACGGGAAATATATGACACATACGAAGTTGCGCGGGTCAGCTAGCGTTCACATAAATATAACAACACCCTTGTGCTGTGCAATGATGTTCAAGCGCCAAAAGCTCCTTGCAGTACGGTAATTACGGTGTTGACACATTTCTTACTTATGCCGCCATTTTAAAATGGGCAAAGGAAACAAGCCTTGTTTAACAGAAAGCACAGGGAAACAAAGTATTAGGCCTAGCGCTACATCCTTCTTAGTAAATTGGACACTACACAGATAATTATGTTCAAAAGTTTTGGAGATAAAAAAGATGGCGGCCATTTTATGCAAACTTTCAGAGAAAATTAGGCTGCAAAATTCCAGAAAAAAGAAAATCTTGCTAAAATGACTAGAATTATAGGATGGATAAATTTTAATAAAACAATATTTTAAATTCGTTTTGCACTAAACAGCAACTGCACACTTATAGTGGTTATCATCATAATCATCATCATTTCCCCCGAAAGACGTCCACTGTTGGACATAGGCCTCCCCCAATGCCACATTGACATAACATGGGGGGTTTTGCCATAATCGCCACGCTTGGCAGGCGGGTTGGCGATCGCAGTACTGTTGTTACAAAAGCACAGAGAACGCTGCTGCCCATTCTCTGGCAAGTCCCTAAGTCGCCTCTTACGACACCCACGGGAAGATATGGGATGGTGCTATTCTTTACGTCCGACACCATACAGAACCAGAGTAGTGATAGACATAAGTGGATATAGTATTACTTTTTTATTCGACATTAACTTAACAAGTTTTTGTTCAATTGTGCGTAGCGGTCTTTCTATCCGTTCACTCCACAGTGACAGGTCTAACCAAAACGTCAAATAGTTGCATCCGCCCTCACGGCCTGACCAAGCGCAAACATATTTCGCTATTTACACAAAACTCGAGCAAATAATGTTTTCGCGCGAAAAGTCAGCGGTCCCGGTTAACCATATTTGCCTGTGGTAATACTGGTAATATTTCCTTTTTTGTCGTTAGCAACACTGGTTGGAACCATTTTGTTTTACACTGATTTGTGTTTGTCAGTGTTCTTTTGTATAGTGGGAATTTAAAACCGCCTTGAAAATTATTATTATAAATTAAATGCGCGCCTGGACAGTAAAACCAACGTGTATGACAAGAAATGGTGTAACGACCCCTATATGCCACGTAAAATCAACCTTTTCTCATTAAAATAAAGTTTGTTTTGGATCGCTTGTTGTTTTTTTTCCATAGTAACTTCTTGTTGAAGGATCTGGCTAAATAATAACAGCCGCTCGGGTCGATCTTCAAGTTAAGCCGCACTGGCCTATATTGGTCTGAGAATGGTTGACTACCCATTACATACCAAGTTTCCTCCGTGTCTCCGAAAGCACGTTAAGCCGTTGGTCCCGGCTGTCATTTGAAGATCTTTGACAGTCTATACAGGTAGTCAGTGGCGCGAAAGTCTGACAACCAGTTTTATCTAGGGGTATCGTATTATCCAGCACTAACTGGGTTGTTCTGTATGGTGTCGGACGTAAAGAATAGCACCATCCCATGTCTTCCCGTGGGTGTCGTAAGAGCCGACTAAGGGACTTGCCAGAGAATGGGCAGCAGCGTTCTCTGAGCTTTTGTAACAACTGTACTGCGATCGCCAACCCGCCTGTCAAGCGTGGCGATTATGGCAATACCCCCCTAATGTCAATGTGGCGTTGGGGGAGGCCTATGTCCAGCAGTGGACGTCTATTGGGCTGAAATGATGATGATGAACTGGGTTGTGGAGGACAGATAGGCAGTCGCTTCATGTAAAATACTGGTACTCAGCGGCATCCGGTTAGACTGGCCGACCCTAAGATAGTTTGGAAAAAGGCTAGGCAGATGATGATGGTAGGGATGGATACACAAGTTAGACAACCTCATAGGTTGACCTGCGAGTATCTAACTGGATGCAGCTGAGTACCAGTATTTTACATAAAGCGACTGCCTATCTGACCTCCATAACCCGTAACTGGGTAATACGATACCCCTTGGTAAGACTGGATGTCAGACTTTTGGCTTCTGACTACTCTTAACGACTGTCAAAGATCTATAAATCACAGCCGACCCATGGTTTAACGTGCTTTCCGAGGCACGGTACAAACTCGGTATGTAATTATGGTCACCCATTCACGGACCGTTCACGAAGCGTTCTCTGTGCTTTTGTAACAACCGTACTGCGATCGCCAACCCGCCTGCCTAGCGTGGCGATTATGAAAAAACGCCCCAAAATGTCTTGGGGGAGGCCTATGTCCAGCAGTGGACGTCTTTTAGGCTGAAATGATCCACGGACCAACCTCAGCAAGTACGGCTAAACCTTAAAGATCGACCCGTGCGGCTGTTATTATTTAGCCACGAGCTCCCCGTATATCCATCCCTAATAAGCCTCTATAATTTTTTCAACATGCAAGATCTCACCATCAGCTGATTCCTTAACTTGCACAATTTATGACATCAGCCGTTCCCAGGACCGTAATATTCAAACAAAAGTCTAAAAGAAACATGTTACATTCCATATTTACAAGATTTGGCTTACCATAAATCACAACCTGCGCTTTTCATTTCCAATAGTTGCCATTAATAAAAATCAGGTGATCTTTTGTGTTGCTAGCATAAAAAATGACAATAGAACCTTTAAGTGTAGCGTTGGGTGTTTCAAAATGTTATGTTAATTTATTTTGTTATTTTTAATTACTTAATTAATGTTAGGTTAATTTATTTTGTTAATGCTCGTGACTGTACGCCCACATTTCACCAGTCATGTTTAAGTCCCAAGTAAAAGGGGGCGACCCTATTGCCATCAACCCGGGCATAAATCCAGACTCCGTGACTCCTTAATAATGTCATTCCTGATGGAAAAATCCAGTATCAATTTGCCCAACCCGGGAATTGAACCCAGCACCTCAGAGCTCTAACCCTCGACTGCCCTCGAGGCAATCTGATAGTTGTATAATTTGAGAGTCTCTTACATCATCATCATCATCATCAGCCTATAATGTTTCCACTGCTGGATCACAGGCCTTCTCTGTATGAAAACGGAGTGGGCTGTATTCAACCACGCGGGCCCAGTGCGGGTTGGTAGATGTCACATGTCTTCGAATTTTTAGTTCTAGGACATGCCGGTTTCCTTACGATGTTTAATTGTAGATTCTCTTACAGTTAGGTTTAATTGCAATGCCTTTAATTTTGACAATTCTGCAGGATACGAAAATGGCTTGTCGGAATCCACTTTGTTTACAAACACAACACATTCGCGTTTTTAAAACTCCATGACATTTTACCTGATAACTTTGACAATAGCAACGTGGCGGCCATTTTGAAAAAAAAACACGTCAAATTATAGATGTTCGTGTTTTTATGTTTTTGTAGGCTTGTGGTAGGAGGGAATGGTATTGTGCAGCGTGGGTTCGACGCTGGAGGATGTAAAGTATTTTATTGATACGCGGATGACCGTGAGCAGTCCTCTGACGATGTAAGATGGACGCTTTCTCGTCATAGGCGATTGCCAATACGAAATTTAAATAAAATTTACTATTTTTTTGAAATTCTAATATTTTTAAATTTCCTACGATTTAGTTTCACATGTAGCACTGCCCAAAATCAGCTTATATTATGTTCCCACAGCTGGAAAATTCCTCTTCTCTGAATATACTTTTATATTACCTCGAAGGCCCACAGAGAGTCGGTCACATGACATCGAATTTCTAGTTCTAGGACACGATGTATTCCTTCACCATTTCAAGGGGAGTTGTAATGAAATAAATGACGCACAGTAATGCACCCGCCTGGAGTCGAAACCACTAGCTACCAGTATTAAGTCGGACCCGTCACCGCTGGGCCACCACAGCTCTATTCACTGCTAGTATCACTGCCTAACTCAACTCGATTACTCACTTAGACGCAACTTATTGCTAACGTTTTTACGGCAGGCGCTAGTGGTTATTGACAAAGACATATTGAATTGTAGATGTCTTGTTCTAGAAAGATTTTTTTTATTGATAGCAGTTTCATAAAGCAGTTGATACTGGCTTATCTGACCGTACTGGGATATTTTTTTATTTAGGTTTTGTAAAAGTTTCAGCTTCTTTCTGTAATATATTTGTAACATGTCGTCTTTTTAGACCCACATCGTGTGTGGTTTGTCTTGTATATCAATTTGTGTACATGAATATATCGCTTTCTAAAATTAATGTCATCACTGCTTTCCAAGTCTTCACCATCTCAGTAGTAGTAGTATTTGTTTTTTTTTTAACTTCTTCTATTTCTTAATTTATTTATCTAGCTCTGAACTTTTGTATCATACTCATTAGTGTTACTTTTTTTAAAGATCGTCTTTTATGTTCCTGTGTTTTGTATCTTTTGTCTCATACTCATCTTTACCATTATTTTCTACGTCTCTGTTAGTTTTACTATTATTGATAATTTTACCAATTTTCTTTAATTTGATGTCTTTTCTCATTATCTAATATTAATATTATTACTAAAAATAAAGCTGAAGAGTTTGATTGTTTGTTTGTTTGCTCGAACGCGCTAATCTCAGGAACTACTGGTCCGATTTGAAAAAATCTTTTAGTGTTAGATAGCCCATTTATCTAGGAAGCCATCATTTATATAGGCTATATCATCACGCTACAACCAAAAGGAGAGGAGCAGCAATGAAAAATGTTGCCAAAACGGGAAAAATGTGACGTAGACGAATACTCCTAATGTTATCTTGTTCAGTAGAAATGTTGTTAGTGTCTTGAGTGGGATTTCTTCTTTCTTCTTCTTCTGTCGCTGTCAAATACTATGGAGGGGTTTTCGCCGGGTAAAGAGGGCGCCATACTCCTCTTACGGTCCTTTTTAGTAGAAATTCTGAAATTTAAGAAACAACGTTAAGGTTCAAAAGTGCCCAGACAAATTAGATTATAGATTAATCAGAGGTACAAAACTATCATTTCACTTAATTACCGAAGGTTTCTCTAGTTACAAGACAAGCCTGCTTCGTTAGTTATGTTCATAGTATATGGGCCTGTATGGTGTCGGACGTAAAGAATAGCACCATCCCATATCTTCCCGTTGGTGTCGTAAGAGGCGACTAAGGGATTTGCCAGAGAATGGGCAGCAGCGTCCTCTGTGCTTTTGTAACAACCGTACTGCGATCGCCAACCCGCCTGCCAAGCGTAGCGATTATGGCAAAACCCCCCAAAATGTCAATATGGCGACACTTGGGGGAGGCCTATGTCCAGCAGTGGACGTCTTTTGGGCTGAAATGTATATATGTATATGGGCCAGTCTCCTCACCGCTGCTCTCAACTGCTTTCACTCTTTAGTGAAGGAAAACATCGTGAGGAAACCGGCATGTCCTGAAACTAAAAATTCGAAGACATGTGACATCTACCAACCCGCGCTGGGCCCGCATGGTGGATTACAGCCCACTCCCTCTCATAGAGAGGAGGCCTGTGTCCCAGCGGTGGAAACATTATTGGCTGATGATGATATGGGCCTGTTTTATGTCTTCTAGCTTAAGAGCGTTTACACCATTACGGCATTTCATACAAACTTTCAAGTCTTTATTTTCCGAAATGACTGATCCGAGTTAAATGAAACTTCATACGCATAAGCAGGATACATAGGTCTAAAAAGTTAGTGAAAAAAAATTTTTTTACGCATAAGCTTATGAAAAGTTACTTTTTAGACCTATGTAGGTATCCTACCTACATAGGTCTAAAAAGTAACTAAAAACTAAAACATTTTCGAAATTTCTCAAAAAAAAAGATAATTGGAAATTTTCTATAGATAATTTATAATCGGTCTAATTTTGCTGTAATTAACACTATTTTTCGAAAATGTTTTTAGTAACTTTTTAGACCTATGTATCCTGCAAGCGTATGAAGTTTCATTAAAATCGGATCAGTCATTTCGGAAAATAAGGACTTGAAAGTTTGTATGAAATGTCGTAAGGTGTAAACGCTCTTAAGATCCGCGCAGCCGTTTGGCACACAAACTTACAGGTGTCCATTTAATTATTTCCATAGAGGTCTCGTCTTCGTACATTTGCAGTGCTATACTGTTTATTAAATCCTTTTTAGTTGACAATCTGAAATAAAGTTAATAAATTGATTATGAATTTTAAGTGCTCTCTGGAGCAATGGTGGTGCTTTTTAATGACATATCTCTACATCATCATCTGCCTAGCCTTTTCCGAAACTATCTTGGGGTCAGCTTCTTATCTAACCGGATGCAGCTGAGTACCAGTATTTTACGTGAAGCGACTGCCTATCTGACCTCCCAACTCAATAACTGAGTAATACTATAATATATAAAGAAAGGCTAGGCAGACGATGATTTTTGTGTAGTACCATCACCAAACTGGGTATTGGAGCACGGTAAGGACTATCCTTGCTTGCAAAGTTAAAACAGTTAAAAACTTCCTATTCTTTGGTCCCTTATTTGGCTTATTTTTATGGTCTAAAAACAGTGGTCAAACATCTGGGATATTTTAAGAGATGGGAGATTTTTTTTAAAACAAAACATATTTTAAAACAAGGTCGCGTTTTTTTCGGTTAACGTTTTTTTTTTGTTTAAGTACTATTGGTCCGCAAACTATTTGTGCGGACCAGAAGTAAGGGTGTTAAACAGATGTGGTCATCGTGTACACTTGATTTTGTTTGAAAAATGAGCCTATTCCCACTTTTCTGATACTACAGTCAGCTCCAACGGTCCCCCTAAAAGACATGTGCGTTCAAATCCGTGTCGGGCCTAGTTGGTTTTTGTATTTTGCTAATCATTTTATTATAATTAATTTATTGTTTTAGTGAATAAATAAGTTTAAGTATGTATTTTTCTTTGAAACTATGTTTTTAATAATGATTTTTCAATAAAACGTTAATACTTCTATTATTGGGTGTAACGACTAGCAATAATACGGTTAACATTTACACTGCTATTAGCAATTTGTAAATAGTCCGGAGGTTTCAAGACCGCTTGACGTGCACGATGTTGAAGAATCAAATCTTAGGTGTGTAATTTGCTTTTTGTCATGAATTATATGTTTTAATTTTAAAGTATTTTTTCCAATTTTTTTTAGTAATATTTTAAGAAAAATAAAATACTTTAATAATGTGTTATTACCTCAGCCCTTGCGTGGTGATTGATTGACCATTTGCTAGTGTCCCTGTAGACTTCGTTTTCAAAATTTTAGTTTTTTTCTCCACCGTCTTACTGCTGCTGTTAGACTGAACAATATCTAGTCAGTTTGTCATCATATGAAATTTTACCTCCGTAACAGTTTCATTTGGACTTAAATATGTTATTGTCTTCTGTTTACTGCTAGTATTATTCCTTTTAGAAGTTTTCAGTTTCTTCTGATCTTTCATTCTGATTCTTTTATTTTCTTTCTTAAAATGCGCAGTAGTTCTTGTCAGGATTATTTTTGGAGAAAGCTTAGGTGCTTTATTGTTGGTTAAGTTTTTTTCGGAGATCGTAACAGTGTCTGATTTGCGTACTTTATGTTTATTAGGAATAAATTTAGTTGGAGAACTTGTAGATAGAGACGAATCCATGATTTTTTTCAAAAATTTTGCAACATGTTTTTGTAATTCTGGATCTTTATAAATGAAAACAGTAGCTTTTACGCATTCTCTTATTAACCTGACAAAATCATCTCTAGTCGTTGACTTTCCATATCCGGATTTATAACCCTTCAGCTCTGATAATAATTTTCGAAACTTAATCTTAGCATCACTTTTGTATAAAGAATTGATGAAATCCAGTAATTCTTTAACGTTTTTGTCGTAAGTTTTTAGTAGTATCATTGTATCAACTATTTGATTGATAACTGCTTTCTTACCAGACACTGATATGCTCATTAACAAATCTAATTCCTTAGTCAGCAGACTTCTGAATTTATGCTTGTCTTTCAAATCATAGAATCTGCCTTCGTAGTGATACTTCCTGATGTTTTTGGCTACAATGTGGATAAAATCGTCGTATATGTCATAGTTGTAAGTATTAAGTATGATCACTAGTTCTCGAACAAAATCTGTGAAGGTTTCGACTGTGGAGTGAGATTGTAGGGTGTTGTTATCACCAATAGCTGTTTTATTCTTTACAACAAAGACATTTTTTGATGTTTCTTGGAGATTGAATTCTCGAGCCCTTTTCAAAGCTAGATTGGCGTCTCTCTCACTTATTGTCGGTGTGTTATAGTGTATAGAGTTTGTTTAAGCTGAAAATAATATGTTGAATTATGGCAGGCAGAGCGATTTATCTTCAATATCATAATATATTGACCGTGCCTCTGAAAGCACGTTAAGCCGTTGGTCCCGGCTGTCACTGTTTTGACAGTCGTTACAGGTAGTCAGTGACCCGAAAGTCTGGCAACCAGTCTTACCAAGGGGTATCGTATTACTCAGTACTGACTGGGTTGTGGAGGTCAGATAGGCAGTCGCTTCATGTAAAATACTGGTATTCAGCTGCATCCGGTTAGACTGGAAGCCGACCCCAAGATAGTTGGGAAAAGGCTAGGCCGATGATGGTCATAATATATTGACTGCCTCGTTGGTTTAGTGATCAAAAGCGCGACTGCTGACCATGAAGTCACGGGTTCTATTCCCGGGTCGGGCAAAGTGTTTTTAGATTTTTCCATCAGGAATTTCTCAGTGGCAGCCACGGAGTCTGGATTTGTCTCTGGTCGATGGCAATAGGCTGGCCCCCAATTTCATGGGACTAAAACGTAACTAGTGAAATTATTGTATACTATTAGGTATACCTCTGGCTAACCTAAAGGGATACAAACAACAACAAACAACAACAGACACAGGTTGTTACATTTTTGTTTTATATGTCGCGATTGTCTTGATTTATTCCGTTAGACACGGTCATCATATGGGCAGAACATGGGTTCCGTGCTATGAAAACACACACTACACGAGGTACACTGCTTTTGTCGAACTCTCTTACTACTCACAAATTACTTGAAATTACAATCCAACACAATAACACTAGGCACCATGAATCGGGGAACAGTTCCGGGACGTCTTGACTCCGCCGCGGTCAGACACAGACTGTCCGCCTCACAGCAAGTTCGAAACATCACGACTCTGTAGAAGCGCGCTTAGGTGTGGGTAGACTGGTAAGTAGGTCGCGTGATGCTACCTTTGGCGCGCTTGCCGATTCATTTTCTGTCTATACTAATGACCGGATCCTACAATTCAATACAATTGCTCAAGTTGTATGCCATTTTGCTGGTTTGATTTAAAATATTTAATTATACTATAGAAAAGTCGGGGATTTGGCAGAACTAAAAAGAAGAAAAAATAGTTTCGCATAATATAGAAAACTTCATTCTTAAAATAAACACAATATAAATACCAAATGTCCCAAACAGTAGAAAACACGTAGAAGCTTTCATTGTAATATAAAAATACTAACGTTTTTATGGAATAATAAAACTTGTTATACATGCAACTGTTTTTTATTTCTATAAAATTATTACTAATATTTTATTGACGGTAAAATTACTTTTAGGTATTTACAGTTATTTTTTGAAGTTGAAACGTACTGAATTTTTTTAATCTGCTTGAAAGCGAATGGCGATTTTGACTGTACGACTTACTCAAAAACTTTGATTCAAAAATACTTCATTTAAAAATGGTGGACAAATAAGTTTAGCAATTCAAGGTGCTCCAGTGAAATACGTATTAAGCTGCACATAAAAGCCATATTACACAAATGATATCGTGCAAATGTGTTGGATAAGTAGAACTATAGACAAAATGGCGGCTACTTAGATTTTCAAAATACGAAACGAAAGATTAAAGAAATAAAAAAGATGGCAATCATTTTGAAATGTTTAGACTTTAGACAAACATAGCATTCGATCTTTATAAATAATATCGTATTTGAACATTTTACAAAAGTATTTAGAATTAGTTTAAAAATAACAAATAACTATGATATTGTTTTTATTAAGTTTCTATGTTCATTATGATTTACTTAATTGCGAAGAAATTATCACAGGTGCGTTTTATTTTTTATTATTATGTAAATACTTGTGGAAGCGAAATAATAACAGCCGAGACCAGCGGTGGCCCAGTGGTGGCAACCCCGATTTACGAGCAGTAAGCCGTGGGTTCAACCCAGGCAGCATTACTTTGTTAAATTTATTTCATCAAAACCGGCATGTCCTAGAACAAAAAATTCGAAGACATGCGACATCTAGCAACCCGCACTGGGCCCGCGTGGTGGATTACAGCACACTCTCTCTCATATAGAGGAGGCCTGTCTCCCAGCAGTGGGAATATTATAGGCTGATGATGATGATGATGAATAACAGCCGCTCGGGTTGATCATTAGGTTAAGCCGCGTTTGCTATGGTTGATCCGAGGATGGGTGCCCATTACAAACCGAGTTTCCTCCGTGCCTCGGAAAGCACGTTAAGCCGTTGGTCCCGGCTGGCATTTGTACATCTTGGACAGTCGTTACAGGTAGTCAGTGCCCCCAAAAGTCTGACTAGGATAGCAGAAAGCTAGGCAGATGATGATGATGTTAATACGTGTTGCGTTGGCTGATGCCAACAGTGCTGATTATTTACTAGAAGCTTTGCCGAGAGATCGCTAGGTTTTTTCCCGTAGTACCTTGATTGAGGAAATTGCAAAATGCAGGCATATTGGGGAACTGTCTTATCTGCTTTTAATTTTCAGCCCTAGTAGAATAAGTGACTTATGATGTTATTGAACTGAAAAGCGACCATTTGGCGACAAGACAAGTCGCTTAGCGCCATCTCGCGGCATGGTTTTCAGCTGGGAACTCCATGGCAGCTGCATCTTCTTTTATTTCGTTTGTTAGTGCTTAACTTGATGCAGACAGAGTTTTTATGCCGTCCACGGTTCCCTGACTTAGCTTTACATGAAGTCTAGAAATATATCTCAGGCTTGCTGGTTTTGTCACGATGTTTTCCTTCACCGAATCTAGTGATAATTATACAGCAGCTACATGAAAGTAACATACACTTATAGCAATGGATTTTGAAGAAAATTTTAGATTTGTACACTGGAACAATTAGATGAAAGAACGATTTTAAATTACTGTTGCAATAATATATTAATTTGTGCTCTCACCTTCCAGCAAAATTCAATGAATCCCTACTTGTAGACCACCATCGTCAAAATCTCCTCCAAGTGAACGCCTTACTTCAAGATCTGGAGCGTAAACTAAGAACGTTACCAGTGCTTAAAGCAGACGACTATGAAAATGACACAAGAAGGGAGCAGTTCATTTATGAAAACATCTTGAAAAAACATGTTCTGAGGAGTGACATATCAAAGAAAGACCAGAATAATCAGAATCTAGAGGATACAACAGAACCTGAACCTGCGTTTCTTCCATCTCCTCAATACGATCCTTTTGCTCCTCATCAAGGTTTTCCCCCTATTTTCCCAGATTCCTATATCACACCACCGGTCCCCAAAGAGCTGGTAAAAAATCCTGAAGTAACACCTGGCCCCCACTATCCAGAATACCAACTAAAACCAAAGCATTCGATGTACCCTGGACTGATGATGCCTCCTAGCATATTTCTAAAAAAAGATTCAGGTCATTATCCGTTTCCAAAACATAATTTTGGATCTAGAGAACAGGGTCCTTACTTTGAACCATTTATAAGCCATTTCCATGTAATACCTCTTCATCCTTTTATTCCTCCACATCCAAATCCACCAAGTTTCTACGTTTCCAAGTTTATTGCTCTACAAGATTCTACACTTACTACAACGACGAGAACCTCAACTATGGGTGCTAACGCGAAGATATGGTTACAAGAAATCGCTCCATACACAAGCGTCAAAAAAAAAATGAAGAAGGCTTCTAATCACCAGACGCGACCCAACCAAAAGAGAACCACAGAGCCTCCAAGAATGACTGAGCCTAGAACATATGGGTCTTTAATTGGAACAGCCAATACAGAACAGCTGTTTAGTAAGGATGAGTATGGATTCCTTCACTTGGTCCTTCCGAAGGTTGATAAAACACCAGGGATAATACAGGAAGAAGATAAGAAGACTACTGCTGGAGATGTACTGTATGGAAGTTTGTATCTTTTACCATTAATTTTATAAGACATCATCTTTCTCAAGACCTTTTTTTTGATTAAGTACATGTCTGTGTTGTAGAGGAGCGGTGGATCACTGGTGGCAATCCCACCCAACCCAAGCAGGCGCAATAATTTGTGTAATTTATTTCATCACCCCTGCTCCATCAAAAGCGGTGAAGTAAAACATCGTGAGGAAACCGGCATGTCCTAAATAAAGAAGAGTAAATTCGAAGACATGTGACATCTACCAAACAGTACTGAGCCCGCGTGGTGGATTACAGCCCATTCTCTCTCACAGAGAAGAGGCCTGTGTCCCAGCAGTAGTAACCTTACAGGCTGATTAGGCTGCAGTACGTTTTAAAATATTTCGTATTTGTACAATGATTTTCAAAGCTTTTTGGTAGTTTATATAAACGTCAATCCAACTCAAGACTTTGCAATTATTGTTATCGCTGATAGAATGTCAACTGTCTAGGCTCACAGGTCTTCATCATCACCATCCACCCTTTCAACACACCTTCCATCCTTTTGCTATATTTCGATATCGTAAAAGTCGCAGGAAACAGCTGGATAAGGGACGCATAGAACCGAGAAATGTTGTATTCGAGCACTACGCTCGCACAGAGGTGCATGTCCTGGATTCGAACTCGAGACCTATGACTTGGCAGTCCGACAGTCAATTCACTAGACTACCACTGTTGCTGCCACTGCCACTGCTGCTGCACTGTCATTAACTGACAAGTCCTTTGCAGAGATCAAGGTTCAGAAGCCATCAACAACGGAGGCGCCGAAGCAACGTCACCTGGATCTGATGGAGCAGCTGGAGGAAGGGTATTTGATGGTGTTTGTCATAGAGTTGTTTAGACTGATCGCTGTGAAGGACAAGCGAGAGGTCCAACAAGTTCTAGCGCCTATGGAGACGATCTATAATACGTAAGTGTCATCATCATCATCTGTCTAGCCTTTTCCCAATTATGTTGGGTATTTGCTTCAGCTGCATCCCGTTACACTGGTAAATGGCACATGTCTTTGAACTTTTAGTTCGAGGCCAGTTTCCTCACGATGTTTTCCTTCACCGTTTTTAGAACAGCGGTGATGAAATAAATTAAACAAAGTAATGCGCCTGCCTGGGTTACCCACGGCTAAATGCTCGTTTTAGCTCGTCATTCGGGGCTGCCACCAATAAGCTACCGCTGCTCTTACCGCTCCGCTGGGCCCGCGTGGTGGAATACCGCCCACTCCCTCTCATAGAGTAGAGGCCTGTGTCCCAGCATTGGCAACAATACAGACTAATAAGGCTTATGCTGTTAGACTTAAAGCCAACCTCGACATTGTTGGTAAAATGATCCGTCTCATTTCTTACAGGTTCTCTGATAGCGGTCAGCTGGCTTGGGTCGATGACCCACTCCTGATCTTCATTGAGAAACTGTCAACGGTGGCGTCGGAAGGAGGAGATAGTATAGATATAATACGGAGTAAGTTCATCATGGTGTATTATCATTCTTTATGGTGTCGAACGTAAAGAATAGCACCATCCCATATCTTCCCGTGGGTGTCGTAAGAGGCGATTAAGGGATTTGCCAGAGAATGGGCAGCAGCGTTCTCTGTGCTTTTGTAACAACCGTACTGCGATCGCTAACCCGCCTGCTAAGCGTGGCGATTATGGCAAAACCCGCCAAAATGTCAATGTGGCGACACTTGGGGGAGGCCTATGGCCAGCAGTGGACGTTTTTTGGGCTGAAATGATGATGATGATGATGAAGTTCATCATTATCGTTATCATTCAGTCTCCGGTTGAAGATTTTTTGAAAAAATGTGGTCTATATTGAAAAGTGGTTTAATTGATTCTGCTCGTTATTCTGATCAAACTATTTTCAGGTTTTGCGCATTTAACGTTACACGTTGCATATTATTTGTATGTTTATCTTTTAATTTTATGTGCAATAAAGAATAAGAATAATAGGGGGTCAGCCTATTGCCATCACCCCCAACGTTTTGAGGCCTGGGTGGACATCTAGCATGCAACCGACAGTAATTTGGTAGAAAATATAAATAAAACCGTTCTTCCACCAGCCTATTCCTCAATGATGTTCCACTCGCTGCTGAAGCGGCAGGAGATGTTGTCTGCTGAGGTGAACTCCATCATAGACCACGCTGAGTTGTTCTATAGTGGCGAGGAAGGTAAACGCCTTCTATGCTCCCTGAGTGACTTCGAGGATTACCCTAACAGTAAGTAGCGCCATCACCATCATCGGTAGCCTCGTGCCCCATGATCATTCTCTTGCCCTTATCCTACTTTATTTGGGGTCGGCGCAGCATGTCTTCTTCTTCCATACTTTTCTATTACTCGCCATTTCATCAGACATCTCCTTTCTTGTCATATCATCCTTCACACAGTCCATCCATCGTTTTTTTGGTCGTACTCTACTCTAAAGACATCCGTATTCATACTCTTTGGAGTTTCACTGTAACTATTATATTATTATAGCTAGCCCATATTGTCCCACTACTGGCCAAAGGCCTTCCTCCATTCCTTCCAATGGTCACGGTCAGGATTGGTGTCCTGAAATAGTCGCGGGTCGCGGCAGACCACGAAGAAGATGGCAGGACGAACTGATGTCTTTCTGGAAAGAAGTGTCACACTGTAACGAATCATCTCGCTGCCTTTTCCCAACTTTGTTGTGGTCGGCTTCCAATCTAATCGGAATCGGACTGCCTATCTGGCATACACAACATAGTTAGTACTGGGTAATACGATACCCCTTGGTAAGAATAGTTGCCAGAATTTCGTGTCACTGACTACCTGCAACGACTGTCAAATATCTAGAAATGACAGCCGGGACCAACGGCTAACGTACTTTCAAAGGCACGGAGGAAACTCGGTATGTAATGGGTGGTCACCCAACTTGGCCAAGCGCGGCAAAACCTGAAGATTGATCCGAGCGATATTATTTAGCCATGAGCTCCTCCTCTGTGACTAGTGATATCAATATTTATTCCCTGATTTCAGCTAATAAGTCCAGTTATTGGATATGCGAAGGTATCTTAGAGAACATCATCCATCCGTTCAGTCGTCCGTCCGTGTCACGGAGCCGCGACCATTTGCTGGACTCTGTCAACAGAGCATTGCGGCAGAGGTTCCCTCTACTCTTGAGGAAAGGCAGTAAGTATACGAAAATTCTTCTGTTCTGTGTGTGTGTTCTGTTCTGTGTTTTGTGTAATTTTTCTGTATGGTGTCGGAAGTAAAGAATAGCACCATCCCATATCTTCCCGTGGGTGTCGTAAGAGGCCACTAAGGGACTTTGCAGAGAATGGGCAGCAGCGTTGTCTGTGCTTTTGTAACAACCGTACTGCGATGGCCAACCCGCCTGCCAAGCGTGGCGATTATGGCTAAACACCCCTCCCTTCTTGGGGGAAGCCTATGTCCAGCAGTGGACGTCTTTCGGCTGAAATGATGATGATGATGATACGAAATCTTACCGGATGAGGCAAACAATTGCCTCATAATCTGCTATCCGTATAAACTGGTTTAGTACAGCTTGATTGGTCCTCGTGCGTACTTCCCAAGACACGATGAGGAAATTTTTAGGCACAGGCCCACCGCGGCGCATGCTGTGCACGGGCACGTGGCGCATTTTAGCTGCGTGTTTGACAACGTGGGTCTACGTTTCCACTGAACTAGACGAAGACCCACGATTATGTATAGCGTGGCACGGTGCATGGAGAGGCTACGTACGTGCCACTGCAATCCACGGGCTTAAAGCAAAACTGCGCTGCGATAAGCGAGCTGTATATAGTTGTGGGTCATATTCGTGTACTCCAGTGGAAACGTAGACCCACGTCGACAGCGTTGAGCTATGTAACTGCCTATTCGAGCAAGCCACGCATGTCTCGATGACGTCAATTCATGCGTAGCCTCTCCGTGGGTTGCAGTGGATACAACCACATTCATTTTCTTACAAAGCGTGCGCCGCGGTGGGAAGTAAGGAAGAAAAACTTAAAAAAACCAGTGACCCAACTTGTATTTTATTTTCACAGTAAGGCCTCAGGTTACGTACCCAATCAAAAGAAAGCGAACACGTCATCATAGAAAGAAACGAAGACGAAAAAGACGTCTTAGACCAGATTATTATAATCAACAAATATACATGAGGCAGTAAAGCCAAGACATAGATTATAAGAACGCCATTTTGAGTATTTTTTTTTTTAATTTGGGAGAAACACACTATTCCCAAACCACTGCAACTCCTGAAAGCCAGGATCAACAGAAAAGCGCCGAGACAAAGATGCTCGACGAAGTCCCAGAAAAGCAATTGCTATGAGAACTATGACACCAATAATAACAAGTGACCAGCTGCGCCATCACTGCAAAAAGGCACAGAACGGTGAATAAGAGGCAGACGCCTGCCTTGATGATACGCGAATGGATAAAATAAGAAATAAGTACATATGAGGAAGTCTGAAAGTGGCGCCGGTGACTGAAAAGTGGTGTGGTAATCGGTTGTCGTGGCATGCGATGCGGAGGAATTTTGGAAATGTCGTGAGTAAAGTTTTGAGTATGAATGTGGATGGATATAAGAGAAGAGCAGTTCTCGTATTCTTGAGTGGAGACCGCGAATAGGCAAGCGTAAGGTGGGACGCCCCTAGCTCACCGTCCGTTCGTCTTATGACGACAGGCCATGTCTACGGCGCGTTCGTGTTCCACGCGAGGTCCGCGAGGGCCAATGCCTGCCAGGGCTGCGGGACTGTTCGAAAGAGATACCGTGGCCCTGTTCCACCCATCCATGTTCCTTCTTAGCCCTTTGTGTTCACAAAGGGCTAAGAAGGAATATGGATGGGTTTTAGTCAGTACAAGTCTGACACTCCCTTCCGCTCCGCCCGTGTGCAAAAAGTGTGGATGTCCTCAGGCTCAGTGGAACGACGCAAGAAGGTAGGAACTGGATGAGAGTTGCCGAGAATCGAGTTATTTGGCGTGCGATTGTAGAGGCATATGTCCAGCAGTGGACTGCTGTGCTGTAGGCTGATGATGATAAGAGTAGAGGAAAACCAAAGAAACGATGGATGGACCGCGTGAAGGATGATATGGCGTGAAATAAGGTTTCTGAAAAGATGACAAGTAATAGAGAAGTATGGAAGAAGAAGACATGGTGCGCCCACCACAAATAAATTGGGAGAAGGGCAAGAGAATGATGATGCCTGCCTTCTGACCCCAAGACCACTATCTACACACTCAAGGCGTCTAGCGTCGGCGACGGCGGAGAAAACAAATGAAAAAAGTTGTTCAGAGAATGCTACATCACCGCGCCTGCACCCAATTGCCGAAGTCATGAACGGGGTCTTAAACCTAGAACTGACTGGATCGACCAGAAATAGAATACTTAGCTACCAAACTCTTGTTACCGTCTACGTTCCATCTGTGAGCCCAATAGCTTAGCACGCGACGATGGCAAAAGACCGGACGGCATGTCTTTGTTTCCTTGGAAGATGGGCAGGCATTTAGTGTGGGACGCAACATGTGTCGATACTCTTGCGCCATCATACTTCCAAGCTCACTGTGCTGGCGCTGCCGCTGCGGCTGCGGAGAACCTCAAGCGGCGTAAATATATCCTTTGTGTTTAACTATATTTTCGAGCCATTTGGGGTTGATGGGGCCGTGGGGTCCGAGTGCTCAGTGCCCTTTTTAGGATCTTTCTAAACGCCTAGTTGAAGCTTCTCGTGGCCCAAGGGCTGGGTTTTACCTTGGCCAGAGGTTAACTACTGCCATACAACGTGGCAACGCCACCAGTGTCTTGGGACGTACCATTTGACAGCGTTGGGGAGTTTCTTGATGCCCTTCTATAGTTTGTAGTTAGTTTAGTTATTTTATTTACTAGTTTTTAATTGTTTTAATGTATATAGTTAATTTATTTTTAATATTGTTAATTATTATCTTTAAAACGTTGTAACATTCAAATATTGTAAAACCAAATGATTCTAAAAGAGTAACCATGGAGTTTCTTGCCGGTTCCTCTCCATAGGAAATGACCAACATGCACCTTTTGGCGACGTTTTATAAGTGCCCATGTAGGCCTATGTAAAATAAAATATGAATTTTGATTTTGATTTTTTGCAAAACTTCTTTGCCCTATAAAGTATAAAGTTCCAAAAAGAACATAAAAATCTTTATCATCATTATAGTTGACCTGCCATGGCTGCCATAACAAACCTCTCCCTTTTGCAAACTGGAAAACAGTCATTTAATCTTTTACTCTGGACGCTCTTAACTTGCCCGTATTTCTACTTACATCGTTCTCACATATTTGTAATTCTTAACAAGAATGATGTTTAACCAAAATTTTGTAACAATATTTTGATTTAAAAGAGTGTCCATGTAGTTTCTTGCCCATTCTTCTCCATAGAGATCTACGCTTTGGAATGGGCAACTACAGTACTTGCACAAGTTATTATGCCTTGTGAACGGGACTGTAGCTTCGCGTTTTTGGTTTTTGACTTTCAAAAGTGCCTGTAATAGTCTAGTTGAAATAAATGCTTTGAGTTTGAGTTTGTTGTTCAACCACTTACTAGTAAAATACCCTTTCCTACCAAATAATTGACCAACCACGCAACACCGGATGTCTATTCAACATTATAAGATCTCTCTCAAAGCGCATGCGCCGGCAGTTCTTGTGAACAACACAACAATACGAATTCTTCAAAGTAAGTGCTGTTACAATAAAACGCCTTTTTGAATGATCTCTGGGAATCGTTGAGAGTGAATGGAAGTACGTGAACAGATTAGCGATGTCCTATAGTATTATTTCGGTTTGCTACTGAATGGAATGCTGAATTCACATGTTTGACATTATACAGTGAAATCTGGTTAAGTGGGCCCTGGATAAGCAAGAAACCTCTGTTATAGTCCAGGAAAATTAGGGGTTTCACTTCGGAATGAGAGAAAGTCACCTATAAACTTGTATAAACCTTAATTTTGACGCCCTAAAACTTGTCTCAATACCTACTTATCGTAGGGTGTCCGCGACTACAGAAATTCCAAGGTCTAACGTAAAAATACGATTTTTTACACATTTATTGCGAATATCTATCTACAGGCTGTTGTTTTGCATCCTCGTCAAATTCAAGGAGGTATTATGCCAATGATTTTCGACTCGAATCAATAATAAAATGGATAGCTAATGTTTATTTTTTTTCTTATTTACGAAAATCGGTAAGTGTGAACTACCCGTATTTTAAACGCGGCTCGTCTGATCCTCGTCCTATAACCGCACTTTCACACATACAAACAATCTCAAACGTTTATTCGATAATTTCTTATTCCTTAGACCACGCTAAGGGGGTTATTCTGATATAATAACAATCTTAAACAACACAAAAAAAACAGCATAATTAACTAGGTACCGTAGTTTAAATTGATTATTTATGTCTTTCGTGACCACCTCCTGAATTTTGACGAGGATGCAAAACAACACCTTGTATACTGTAAATAGTTAAACACTGCGGGCGCTCTGCCCTCTATCTCTAAAACTAATTCTTCAAGATATAAAAAACAATTGTAAAACAAAAGTTGTAGAGAATTTAATTCTCACAAATATTTATAATAAATACAAATAGCATAAAACCCATAGGAAATAAGTCCAATAAATGTGTAAAAAACGATTTTTTAACCTTGAAATATCTGTAATCGCGGACACCCTACGATAAGTAGGTTTTGAGACAAGTTTTAGAGTGCCAAAATAAAAGTTTATACAACTTTATAGCTGACTAATCTCTCATTCCGAGATACTTGCCTTAATTTGACTAATTTTCTTGGACTATTATTGATAATTACCTACAATGAGGTCCCGACACTTTTGCATCGAAAAAGGGTGCCTCTGTTGAACTGGGAATTCTCAAACCTTGTTAACTAAGATTAGATTTCATTGAGTTTTTCGATGTTTACCTCTATAATTGGGACTTTGTGGCATAATAACCCGTACTTGTACTCGAGCTGGCCGACCGTTTTGACAAAGTTTCAATACAATAAGCGCCAACTAACACTGGCTGCATAGTGTGAGACGCTCTAAAAAATTATCTATGGTTTAACCTTTTTCGTGGTCGGTTCCATTCTGTATTTAAACTTTCAAACTCAAATTCTTTATTGCATTCATGTGTTTCCATTTAGTTGTTACATATATAGCAAAGTTCCAACATGAAACCCGGTTAGGGCACGGCAACATAATAGATTGGACAAAACAAGCATCCAGTTAGTAGGTATACTGGATTGCAACAATTAATATAATTACTATCGGAAATATTATTAGGTTTATGTAGTTATTGTAATAAATATCATGAGGTTATACAATTTTTTTTTTGTACTTCCCTGTTGACATCAATTAAGAAATACTACAATATTGCTGATTAGAATGAGAATGCTGAATGCTGAGAATTCTAGTAAAATAATAGCAATATTGTGTTCATTTTCAATAATTTTATGTTTATCAAGCTGAAGAAAACTTATAATTTTAGGAGTTTATTTATTTCTGTTGTAATTTTAATTTTTTGTTATGTCATCCTTATCACTTGTTTTTCTGAGTGCTGGTTGACCAGTGATTGGCAACTATGTTAGTATAGGGGGGTTACTATGAAGTCTTAAAGCAGTATTTTTTTAATCTTATTCCAGTGTGGGAAAGAGACGGAGCTATAGAGGACGTCTAGCGCCATCTCTTTCCCACACTGGAATAAGAGTAAAACAATACTGCTCTAAAACGTCATGGTAGGCTATCAGCACGTGTAGCATGACCGCCGTAGAAACGGGCTATGTCGACGGAAGAATCGACAAACTAACACATTGTCATTATGTCGATTCTTCCGTAGACAAAACTAGTTTCTACGGCGGTCATGCTACGCGTCCTGGACAGTAAAAACCTTTTTTTATCAAGATAATGTTGTACTTAAAAGCTGTTAATAAACCTATATAAATAAATTACAAGGTTAATTTATTTATATAGGTTTATTAACATCTTACATTCCATAATTATTATTAAAATTCAGACCATCACTATCATGGCCAAACGGATCGACTTGTTCAAGAAATGGGTTCTGATCAGGTTCAGGATAGTACACTGATGGTACAGGGCTACCCTTGGTTATACTAGTAACCGCAGACGTAGCAGTAGTTACAACAGGTTCAACTTTAACTGAACTTCCAGTAACCGTTGTCACACTGTTATTATCTCTTTCTTTGTTTAATCCCTTTTTGTCATTTGCAATGTCCTCCTTGACCTTAGATATATTTTTGTTACCTATAACTGCTGTATTGGCTACGTCTTTGTTTATCACGCTTGTTTTAAAATATATGGTGTTCTGTGTAGTAGATTTTGTATTCACTGTTTCATCATTATTTGTCTTATTAATTTCTCTTTTACTCATATCTTCGTATTCTTTTATCAATCTCTCAACTTTATATTTTAACGTTACATGTCTTTTATTTTGAATTTTATCTTTTGCGTCATACTTATCAGTATTCTTATCGTGTTTCTTAACGTTAATCATTTGCTTTAATTCTTGTAGATCCTGTTCAAGAGCGTCTATTCTTGTAATGACATCTTTGTTGAAGTTTTTAGCTGCGACAGAATTATTGTTGTTAGCGTTACGTCTTGTTAGAAATATTCGCTTTCGTTCTTTGTCCTTTATTAATTGTAGTACTATATTACTTTCGTTGGACAATAAGGTCGATATATTATTCACGACGTTACTTGATGGTTTTAGATAGATTGATTAGTAAGTTCTAGTTCTGGAGTATCTTGAAGGCGGTTTTGTATGAGCAGTCCGTTTCTTTGGCTTGGGCTCTGCTACTGCTCGCATAGAATGTAATTTTTGTTTTGTGGGTACTGGTTTGGTTCGTTTAAAAGATCTTTGATACAATGTGGTGTCATATCTGGAACTGAAGCAATGTTTCTTGTTATGTAAATTAATTATAGAAATTAGGAATTTGGATGGATGTGAGGTACTGTTAAATCAATAATATTTTTAACGGGATATTTGATAGTGTTTGTGACCATGTCAGTTTAAAAAGTTATACTGGTAAAGTTTTAAATACTGGTATTCAGCTGCATTTGGTTATACTAGCAGCCGGCTTCAACATATCATAGTCTTGATCATAGTTGACAAAGGCAAGGCAGGTGATGCTGAATGAAAAGTAAAGGACAGAAACGAGGGATGAAGTTATTTCATGATTGGTGATAACCGAGATGACTCCTACTAGAGTTCGTAATCTGTCGAGCCTAGTTGGGATCGGCTACCAGTCTAACCGGATGCAGCATTTAATGAGACTCAATATTTTACATGGAGCGGGTACTACGTGGTATGGTAGGTACTGGGTAATACGGTACCCTTCAGTAAGATTGGTCGTCAGACTGCTGGACAACGGCCTAACGTGCTTTCCGAGGCACGGAGGCAACTCGGTACGTAATGATTGGTCACCCATCCATAGACCAACCAAGACAAGCGCGGTTCAACCTGAACATTGATCCGACCGGCTGTTATTATTTAGCCCTGAGCTCCTCAAACAGAGGACACTTTACAAAAATCTTAAATACAAATCTTTGGATATATGAATCAAAATCTTACTTCTTATCCGTCACTGTTACAAATAGTCCCAAAGGTTTCAACAAATCAGCTAACTGTAAATCAATTTCTGCGTTGAACTCGCCTATCAAGGGTGGGGTTTTATCTTTCCTCTTAGACTTTGACTCCAACTTGCCGTGCTTTCGTTGCTTGTCATCGTCATGTCTTGTTCTCCGTACCACCTTCTCTTTTGCCATCAGGACACTGTCTGTGTCGTGTTCTGATTCTGAAACGTCCTGCTCAGTATCATCCGAGTCTTGATTAGTACTTGGATCTTCAACTTTCTTTGACATGTCTGACTCATCTTCGGAACTGTATCTCGGTGCGGGCGTGGTCGTTGGTCGCCTCGGGACTGTGGCTCTTTTGGTCATTTCATTCGCAGATATTGGTGTGATTTCTGTTTTCTTCGTAGTCCTTGCTTTGTTTGCTTGCGTTGATATTTCTTCTGTGTATAGAGTCATGTATTGCTGTGTTCTGTACTCTTCACGTCGCTCCTGAGACTGTTTGATGGAGTTCGAACTGCTGTCGAACGATTGTCCTGATGAGATCTCGTCTCTAGTGTCATCTGTGTTCAGCATCTCAGATTCATTGCTACTACCATCCTTGTCAGTTTCTTTGTCTTGTGGTGGTTGGTTATCATTCTCCTTACTCTTTCTGTTTACTTTGGTTCTCAAATTTGTTTGTGAATCAATTTTAGAATAATGTACGGGATCTTTATTTTCGTTCATTACATTTTTGGAGACTTTGATACTACTAATGACTTTCTTACAGACAGCATCATTCATTTCATGATGGTTATTCACTTCAACACTTGATGCAGGATTATTTTTGAATCGATTCCAAAACTTTTCTATTCTTTCTTTCAGTTCTCGTCTAGTATTACTGTCAAGTGCAGTGTAATGATCAAACAAATTATCTCGGACACCGCGTCTAATGGCCTTTACTAGATTATTGCGAGCTTTTATAGATTTAATTTTCCTATAATGCTTCAATTCATTTAAAGCTTTATGAAACTTATGTTCACTGTGGCTGTACAAAGAATTGATATAATCAAGTAATTCTGTAATGTCATTGCCATATGTTCTATCTCTCATCATGTCCGCCATTTCATTGATATTCTCTTTTGTAAAAGAAACTGATTTTCCTCTGATTATAGTTAATGCCCCGGCTAGTAAACTCCGAGTATCGTGGTTTTGCATCAATTCGGAGAATTTGCAGTCTCTGTAGTCATATCTTTTGATTTCGTTGTCTAGAATGCGGAAGAAATCTTCGAATGCGGTATCTTCGTAAGTGTTGAGTATGTTAACGGCTTCTTGAATGAAATCTGTGAGAGTTTCAGTTTTCGCCGCTCTGAAAACATGATATTTGTTTTTATTTTTATCAGCAGCTGTTGTTCCTCTTGTCATAAAATGATGTACATTATCTAAGATCTTAGTATCTCCGGAGTATTCTTCATGACTTAATTCTGAAATATTTTCTATAGCTGAATTGACGCTTGTGTGATGTACTTTGGTTCTGATTCGTGTCATTGCCGAGCTTTTATGAGCTGAAAGATAGTTTAGAACGTTTTTTTTTATTATAAAATGTGGTCAATTACTACATTTAGTTCAATACATAATTACTTTTTGTTTCTTGTTTTTCATAAGGACAGAGCAACATGGATAATATCAGTATTAGAGCACATGATAAAAGCTTGTGTCCAAGTCTGTTGAAACCTGTATTTAATATCCATCAGTTACTCCTTTCTCTTTCATATAATTGTTCACACCATCTATCCATCTTTTCTTTAGCCTTCCCCTCTCCCTCCATCCATTGACATTCATATCCATCACTCTTTTCTTCACTGTATGCGTTTCATTCCTCCTCATTACATGTCTATACCAAGACAAGCGACTTCCTTTAATTTTTTCTGTAACAGGCGCTACTTTTAAACTTCCTCAATATACTCATTCCAATTATTTTATCCATTCTTGTCACTCCACACCAACCTCTATTGGTGGCTTTTTAAGTATACTTTGGAATGGTTTATTGCCTCAAACTCGGTCAAAATAAGGCTTGAAATAAAGTATAAAATAAAACTACCAAATATCCGGAACAACAAAAAACAAGTAAATACTTTCATTTTAATATAAAAAATACTAACATTTTTAGGGAATCTTATAGCATTTATGCGTTGCACATTCGTCGATTTTTATTTGTAACTTAATAAAAATATTTCATCAATTTTATTGACTATGAAAGTGAAATAGTAACAACTTTTGAACAAAGTTTAGATTAAAAAAACACGGAACACACGCGAACAGCGCCCAATACAGTGTGAGTCTTCATAATGTGCAGATATCGTAACGAGGGAAACTATGCTTAATTTAGTTGGCGCAGCATGTTACATTTTCAACTAGCCTCTCGTGTCATGCCATAATCCATAACAGGAAACTAAACCTAGATATAATAAGTATGGAAGTATGGTCACACACATGATTACGTCCCAAATAAATCCAGGCTTGGATGCAAGATGCAAAACAAACTTTGTTTGGCCAGGCTTGGATTCGGAGCATGCTACATGCACGCAAACCTAAACTCGGCACGAGTTTCCTCCACAGAATAACTTGCATAACATTTTAAACATGTGTCATGATTTCCTAAAATAATAATAATTTTGTTGTGATTTAGATTGATTGAGAGAGATTGCAAAGAGTTTATAAAAACTCTTTGGTCAAATCTTTGAGGTGTCAAATAAAAAAAAAATAAAGGTGGATTTTTACGGTTCCCGCCAAAACGGCAGACTTTATTTGGAGGGAAAACCAAAAGGTTTGGCTTGGGGAATTAAACTTTGTTAATTACATATTGGGTGGTATATAAAGCTTTCTACTGATATAAGCACCAAGTTTTGTACTCTGTTTATGTGTACTACTTTATAAATACAGTTGTTGATACTGGAAAAGGCGGTTTCATTATATTTCACAAGTGGGATAAACCAAAACGGTACGTAAAACTTTTTTTTTTTTATAAGCATGAATTGCTCTCTAATAATTTGATAAAAACTGTTACACGCTCACCTTTGAAAAACTTACCATTAAGCATACGTGAATGACTACCACTACAATGCAATGTTACAGACTTAACAAAATTATGGTTTAATTGTTTTGTTAGTAATTATTATATCTATGGCCATGTTATCATAAGCCACTACATAAAGATTTAAATGAGCAACATTTGTACAACTGTTTACCAGCAGCATGAGGTAATTGCGAGTTACATAAATATTATTCTTGGTTTATTATTTGCCATGATAATTTGCTAAATGGATACCCAGTGAACTATGCTTGTTCACTGTGTCTATGTTAGGAGACATGCTATGTGACTTCGCAAGATTTTTGAGTGGGTATGTTTCCCACTGGATACTGAGCGAGTCACTGGTTGTTGGATGTTAGGGGGCGCACTTTGTGATTTCACTGGATTTTTGAGTAGGTATGGTTCCTACTGGTTTGTGAGTGAGTCACTGGTCGTCGGAGTATGTTAGGGGGCGTACTATGTGATTTCACTGGATTTTTGAGTAGGTATGGTTCCTACTGGTTTGTGAGTGAGTCACTGGTCGTCGGATTATGTTAGGGGGCGTACTATGTGATTTCACTGGATTTTTGAGTAGGTATGGTTCCTACTGGTTGTTGAGTGAGTCACTGGTCGTCGGATAAATTATTGTGAATGCTTAGTAGCTAGACGTAAACCTATGCTACTACTATTTTACCCGAATTGAGTGATCTGATAACAGACAAAAATGAAAAAAAAGAACTATGATATGATTTATATTTCTATATATTTTTTTAATTAAATTATCAACGTTTGCCATTATTTTATATCTTAGTGCTGTTTGGTGACACATTTGTATAGCTGATATGTATTTTAATTTTAGTTATATACTCATTGATTTTTACCCGTACTTTGGTATTAAATTTATTTTTGGTTCTATGTGTATTTTATGATGGGAACATGATAGGCTGATGATGATGATTTTGTGATTTAAATGTATGTCAAAAATTAGGTTTACTTATTTGGAGATTTTGATCACCTTAATTTTTCTTGTCATTAAAATAACACAAAATAAAATAATATTACTTTGACCAATTTCTTGTTTTAATTGATCTGATAAAATAGTCTTGTGGGGAGTCAAAATATGAAAATTAGTGTCCGAATTTAATAAATAAATTATTTTAATGATAATAAAATAATGCTTATTGTGATGGGTCTAAATTAAAAAAAAATAAAAATGTAAATGAAGTTTGGATGGATTACTCCGCAAGTAATGTACAATGTTTCAGTGAGGTGTGACGATGACGTCTGATGTTGAGCCTGGTACCCCACCTGGTACACCTCTGAGGCGCCGGCGTAAACCCAAGACTATGAAGGGTAGACGGATAAGCCCGTCGTCATCCAGTTCAAGTGAAGAGGCTGCCCCAAGAAAGATACGTATCCGTGCTAACAAGTTTTCTGCTAAAGATATCCTTAAGCTAGTTAAACATGTTACCAGAGACAGACACCCTCCCAGGAACTCCTGGGACAATAACAATCTTCATAATGTTATTCCCGAGTTTGACCCTTCGAATAGAACTCAAACTATCGAAAGTTGGCTGCGAAAAGTAAATGAATGCGCTGTTATATATGGATGGGAAGAGAAACAAATTGTCCACTTCTCGTTTCAAAAATAAGCTGGTCTCGCAAAGCAATGGTTTGCATCATTGCCAACGGTTGTCTTCACTTGGGATGAGTGGCAGTTTAAACTCAAAAAGGCTTTCCCTAGTGAAGAAAATTATGGACGTCTGTTAGAAGAGATGTTAAATCGTACTTCACGTGGTGATGAAAGTCTTCGTGAATATTTTTACGATAAATTGAGCTTATTAAATAGATGTGAAATTACCGGTAAAAAAGCGGTTGATTGTATTATGTACGGTATAAGCGACCGTTCGATTTGTAATGGGGCGCAAGTTCAAAATAGTTCGGAACCCGAAGATTTACTTAACTTCCTTGCATCTCAGAGACCTCAACCGCAGCTTAATAATCAGCCTAATAATAAATTACGTGAACGTCCAACTCAAAAGCCATGCTGTAGTAATACCGGCACAAGTTCAAATGGTGCTGTCACCAATTCAATCACTTGTTACAACTGTCGTTCGAAAGGTCATCCTTATTTTAAATGCACGAAGCCCCTTATTAAATGCAAACAATGTCATCGGATAGGGCACGATAATGATGAATGTACATTAGACCCATTTGTACCTTCGAATTCAAAATCTTACCAAATAGAAAATATATCTGATAAAAAGACATTATAAATTAATTCTTACAGTAACGGCAACTCCAAATATTTTAAAACCGTTGTCATTAATGATATGCCTTTGAAGGCATTTATTGATTTCGGCAGTGAGTGTACACTCTTGCGTAAGATCGATGCAGAAATACTTAATTTAGTTAAACAATTTGATAACGTTCCGATTATTAAGGGTTTTGGACAGTCGTCAGTTATACCTCTGTACAAGTCAAATGCATTTGCTATAATCGACGAAATTGAATCTGATATTGAGGTATTCGTTGTAGATGACGTTCAGATGCAGACATCACTTATCATTGGTCAGAATTTTACTGAATTGCCGTTTATCACTGTTTTGAAAAATAGCTCTACACTTACATTTTACAAAAGCCCAAGTTTAGCGTTTTCTGATGACTCAAAAGGTATTTTAAAGCTATAAGTCACTGAGAGGACTGAAATCTTGAAAACCAGTTCATTCAAACTGTGACTACAACGGAGATGTTTTTAAAGAAGGATACAATGCTGTCGAAACGGGTAAAGAGTTCCGACTGTTACAGAGTGCTTTCAATATTTCCATTGGTAAGGGATCGGTTGTTGTATCTAATTTGTCAACCCATATCATTACTTTACTTCCAAACGTGTTAATTGCTAGAGCCATTCCGTTTAATGAACAGAAAACATGACAAATAAATAAGATAGCGAAAGAATCTTCTAATGTAGAACCTCTCAATAAAACCGACATTAAAATAGGACCAGGATTAAATGAGGAACAATTGGATAGGTTGTACTTGTTGTTGCAAAATTACCGCGATTGCTTTGCCACAAACCTTAACGAAATAGGTTGCGTTGTTGATGTAGAAGTAAAAATAGAATAGCAAGGTGGTAGCTACAAATAAGTGAGTTCACGTTTTATATTGAATATCGTCCTGGTGTTCAGATGTCACACGTTGATGCGTTAAGCAGAAACACCAAATTATCTGCGGAACCAGATGATAGCCCCTCTATTGGCGTAAATACTATAGGCAAAGAGAACTGGCTATTATCGTTACAATTAGCAGACCCCGAAATATCTCGTATATTCAAAATCCTTAAACCTGAAAGTGACCAGGAATGTAGTGACATTCGTAAAAACTATATTGTAAAGGATCATACCGAATATAAAAGGGTTGACGATAAATTATGTCTTGTTGTGCCGCGGAGTGCACGATGGCAAATATAACCACGATGAAATTGGTCATCTGGAGTACGCCAAAAACCCTAGAAAGAATACAACATTTATACTGGTTCCCTAAATAAAGAAAATTTGTTAAAAAGTATGTTGCGGCATGTTTAGAGTGCGCTTATAACAAGGATAACGCGTCAAAAAAAAAAGTCGGGTCATTTTTGTAACCAATATCTCTTCGTAAGGGCGGTTAAAGATGTGAAAATAAAAAGCACGGTTAAGGTCTTGGAGAAAATATTTTTTGACTTCGGTGTTCCAGCTAGGATTGTGTCTGATCGTGGCACAAGCTTTACATCTAAAGAATTTCAGATCTTTTGTAATACACATGGTATTAAGCATATCTTGAACGCAGTAGCTTGTCCCAGAGCTAATGGTCAGGCAGAGAGATTTAATCAAACCATCTTAAATTCATTAGCATCTCAAAACTTTTTAGCCATGAACGCGACTGGGACAAGTGCCTGGGAAAAATTCAATGGGGCATTAACAACACTGTTAATTCCTCAACACAGAAAACTGCGACAGAAGCTAAGTTTGGAATTAAATTACGCGATATTTTATCAAATAAGCTTAACGCTGACAACAGTTTAAGTACTAATTTAGAGTTACAACAAGTCAGAAAACAAATTAGTAATAATTTAGAAAAAAACCCAAGAAAAACAAAAATAAAGGCATGATGCAAATCGAATCCCAGCACCTAAGTATGAGATCGGTGATTTAGTTAAAATTTCTCGAAATAATTTTGATAATGATAAGAAAAGTACAAAGCTTCTGTCGATATTTGTTGGTCCATACAAAGTCACTGAAGTTCTAGGCAATGACCGTAATGGAATAACAGATGTCCTTGGTTTTACTAAGAATGGCAATAAAACTGTTATTTAAGCTGATAGAATCCGACCATGGATACACATAAAAATTTTGAGCTGAATAATTCCGATGTGAATAGCTCTGAGGATGCTGGCCAAAGTAACTCTAAGTAAAACTAAATAAAAATATATTTGTTTTCTTGGTTTGTTACAAAATATGTTTTTTTTTTTAATAATACAAGCTCTTGTTATATATGTTGTCAAGTCTTAAAACTTACTAAAATGTATAAAATTGTGTGTGTTTTGTATGTTATTAACATTTTATTTTTCTTTCTTTAACATACAAGAATGTCATGATTTGCTTGAAAATTTTCATTCTATGATTGTTGTGTGTGCCAGGAGGCTACACTGTGTCGGATGGCCGAATGTCATGATTTCCTAAAATAATAATAATTTTGTTGTGATTTAGATTGATTGAGAGAGATTGCAAAGAGTTTATAAAAACTCTTTGGTCAAACCTTTGAGGTGTCAAATAAAAAAAAAATAAAGGTGGATTTTTACGGTTCCCGCCAAAACGGCAGACTTTATTTGGAGGGAAAACCAAAAGGTTTGGCTTGGGGAATTAAACTTTGTTAATTACATATTGGGTGGTATATTAAGCTTTCTACTGATATAAGCACCAAGTTTTGTACTCTGTTTATGTGTACTACTTTATAAATACAGTTGTGGATACTGGAAAAGGCGGTTTCATTATACATGTACTACTCGAGACACACTAGATTGAGGCCCCATTAGTATGTTGCGTCGTCGCTGCGTCTACGCTGCGTCGTTTTACATATATTTTTTGTGACATGCCACATAATGAGTTTCGTCACACGCGAGGTTGCAACTATTTGACGGACGAGAGATGAAGCATGGGCATTGGGATAGGTGATGCGATGCGCTGTCGGAGCTCCGATGCAACGACGGACGGTGTTCCATTTCTGCTGCCGAGATATCCAGCATCTTTTATTAAATTCTACGTTTGTTTGGTGGCGTAAAAAAACCAACAATTGAACTTATTTGTCTGTGGATGATCCATTGTCGAATGAAGACTGAAGTGCACATTGAGATGCTGCGCTAGTGCGTCGCCATCTTGCGTTAGGAGGTCGTGCGTCGTCACAACGCAGGTGTGGCGTACAAGGCGTTGATGCGTTGCGAGGATGCAACGCAACGCACTATTGAGGGGTCAGCCTAGGGCATTCCCTCCGCCAAGGGCGCCTAGGTGAAGAATAGCAGGGACAAGCTGATTAAAAACAAAAAAAAAAACTTAAGGAGTTATTATAATTTTTCTTGTTTCAATGTCGTGCGAGTTACTTCTCTTAATACATTCGTCACATTTGTATCAACTTCAATTCAATCAATTCAATCATTTATTGCATTTCACATGTGTTTTACAAGATCTTATATAATAATTTAGTTCACATGGACCCTGTCGAGCACAACAATTTCATAAAGTATAATAGTAGCATTCAAAAATCCAATAGTAAAAAATAAATTCATTCATTCATAACAATTAGATATTATTCAATTCGTTTAAAATGTCACAAATAATAAAATAAAAATATCGAGTCGAATACAATAATAATTAATAACATTATGTCAATAAAATCAGAATCAAATACGTTATTTCATATAAATTAGAACTAAATACATTATGCCAAAAAATAATAACTTCACTTTTTACTTTGTCAATTTTAGTCTGACTGACATTTAAAGTGGTAGTGACATCCACTTCTGTGTGTCAGCCATTTTGTTTTTATTTTCGTTGACAGTTGCATTAATTTCAGCCTTTTTCGAAACGTCTGGTGCCTTAGATGATGTAACAACCAAGGTAACAACTGGTTTAGATACAGGAACAGTTAGTTTTGGGGTTGTAGGAGTAGTTAGTACTACAGTAATTGCAGTGGCAATCGTGGTAGGCTCTGTACCCTTAACTGAATCACTCGTTAAGGCTATGTTTGTAGTCGGAGTTTCCGTACGTTTCGATGCATCATCGTCTTCATGATAATTTAAAAAGTCTTGGTCTTTCCGATCGTTCATGATCATTGTCGTTTCACTATCTTTTAAAAGAGTCTCGCCATCTTGGTCTTTCATATCACTATGTTTTGCTTTAAAAGTTACGTCATTAATGTCTTGCTGTTTAATATCTTTGTCGATTTGAGGTATTTCTTTTAGTGCCTCTGGAATTACTGAAGTTTGGCCATCATCGTGGTATATTTGATAGTCTTCGTCAAATATATTTTCTTTGTTTTTTAAATCATTTTCTTTTGCAATGAATTCTGTATTGATATATGCTGTCCTTGGGTTAGTTTGGTCGGTTTTGTCATTGTAATCGTAGGGAATCATGTTTATATCTGACTTTTTACCATTTTCTATGTTAATTATAGAATCTTCTATATACTCATCTTTATTTTGTTCAATTACATACTCAGTTATGTTATTAGCTGTTCCTGTTATCTCTGCTTTTTCTGTCATTTCCTTAAAATCCTTGTGAATCATGTTTGAATCTGTTCTAAATCTAGTTTCAGACATGTTCCCTTTGCTTAAGATATCTTCTATGTCGTGGTTTGTAGAATTGCCTTTAATGTAATTGTTTTCAATTATAGGTTCAAATTTATTAACAGCCGTTCCTGCCATCTTTAATTTGTTTTCCGTAACTGGTTGGAAGTTTTTAGCTTTTTCTATTTTATTTTCACTGTGAATAGAAGCCTTGTCCACAACTTGTTCAATTAAAAAGTCTTTTTCTTTTTTCGCTGCTCCTGTCATAACCAAGTTATCAATGGGAATCCTTTCAAAACCTGAGTTGAACTCAGTTTCAGACTTTTTACCATTTTTGATTTTATCTTCAACATATTTATCTTTATGGTCTTCAGTGGAAAATTCTGTTTTGTTAACCGCATTTTCTACCATCTTTAATTTGTCTTTTGCTTTAAAATCAACCGGGATCATGTTAATACCAGATTTGATCCTAGTTTCAGGCGTTATACCTTTTACTGCGTCATTTTCTTTAATTTTAGAACCTTTATCAGTAACGTGGTCAATAAATAATTTCGTTTCGTTGTCTGCAGTTTCTGTCATCTTTAATGTATCTTGCCATAACGTGTCATCCAATGTAGCCTCAATCTGTGTAGGTTTTACTACGTTACTTTTTACCTCAAACCTATGCTGAAGTTTTCTTTCTTCCTTCGTATTATCGTTGGCTCTACTAACACCTTGATCCATCTGTCTCTCGAGAGTTTTAATTGTTTTATTGGCATATAAGTCCTTTTTAAAGCTAGATGATGTTGTTTGAGCGTTGTGACTGTAACCGTCTATTATTTCAATGTTTCCTAAGGTTACATCTTCTTTAAACGATGTTGAGTATTCTGTACTTATCTTT
The DNA here is from genome assembly GCA_949152445.1 of Cerastis rubricosa. Classification (NCBI taxonomy): domain Eukaryota; kingdom Metazoa; phylum Arthropoda; class Insecta; order Lepidoptera; family Noctuidae; genus Cerastis; species Cerastis rubricosa. Next base: position 2,134,570 of record OX424551.1, read on the forward strand.
GAGGGTCTGTTACTTTTCTTGGACCACTTATTGTTGCTTTTAGAGTATGCTTCTAGTGGTAGTGGTACATACAACCGTCCTATGGAAGAAGTACTTAAAGGTGAACTCTGATGAGGTGCTTTCATGCGTTTTATGTCATTTAATTGTAATCTTGGAAGTCTTGAAGAGTTTGGTACTTTCATAGTGGCAGTAGTTCCCTTAGCTAGATGTTTGATTGTTTTACCAGGTTCTGATAGCATCTGACCATCCAACACCCGTGGAAACCCACCAGTATATATGACTGGTCGCTTGTCATGCCTGGAATTAAAAAAGCAAAATTATTTTAAAGTTAGACAAAATCTGCACAGTATATCAGTTTGGTTCAAACGTTTCCGTCTTCAAATACAAAGTTAAGGATCAATTCCCAAAAGAAAATGGATCGAAATAAACGGAGCCTGTTTTGAACAAACATATTACTTTTATACTGTGGGTAACTAGAGACAACTTCAGTTATTTAGTGACAAGATAGTTTTGTATCTCTGATTGTACCATGTAACTCCAATAATTTATCTAAAACGTATTCCTAAAACAATTACTTTAAAAATGGGGAAATTTTGATGTGGGTTGGTACGATTTGAACAAAACTAAGCTCGTTTTTAATAACAAATAAAATTTAAATTAATATTTCGACCTTAAGAGATGTCTTTCTGGAAAAGGGCAAATGAAAAAAAAAAAAAACTAAATGATACTAATTTCTGAGTCATCATCATCGTCAGTCTCCTGTCCTAATCCCAATTTATTTGGAGTCGGCGCAGCATGTCTTCTTCTTCCATACATCTCTGTTACTCGTCTCTCAACAGTCACCTCCTTTCTAGCCAACATTCGCACATTTCATCCTTCACACAGTCAATCCTTCGTTTCTTTGGTCTTCCTCTCTTATCTATATATCTCCCTCTCTTTTCTATACTAATTTATGAGTAAATAATTCAAAATCTTACTTCAAATCCACTCTCAACAGCCCCTTCGTTTTTTTGTGCTGATTTACCTTCTCGTCCTTCTTATATAATAAGGAATTTGTAGTCTTCACATCATATTGATTGAACACATAACTATGATTGTGTTTTACTAATGTTGGCTCTCTAAGTTTTGAAGTATTGTAAGACTTGTGTTTTTTATCTTCCTTTGAATCTTGCATAAACTGTTTTTTTGCAGACTTGGTGTTATCTATGTTGTAGAATATGTTTCCATTAATCTTGTCTTCATTCGATTCATATATGTTTCCACCAGTCTCGTCATAAATTGGTTCAACAACTTTTCCCTGTGGTTGTCCGTGCTCCGTTTCGTACCTTTTTATATTCGTTGGCTTGTTTGGTTTTAACTTCTTCTTATACTTGTATCTATCTTCTTTCAATTCGTTTTTGTAATTGAACTCAAACCGATGCTTAGTCGGAACTTCGGATTCGTGTCTACTGTCATATATATTTTCCTCCCCAATGTCATTTTCTAATTCATATATTTTTCCTTGCAGCTTTTCTATCTCGGATTCATATATGCTTCCAGAGGTATCACCATTCTCTGGCTCATTTACATTTCCATGCGTCTTGTCACCAGCCAGTTCATACTTGTCATTCTCTTGGTGATATTTTTTTCCATTTGTCTTCTCACGTTTCTGTTCTGAATATTTAAGCGCCTTGTGATTTCGCGGGTAAATTATTTTTTTATGAGTCTTTGCAGTTTCCGGTTCATTTCCTTTTCTACGGGTATTGTTCGGTTTATTCACTTTTCTATGCCACCTTTTTTTGTTCTTATTTTTCTTATGTTTATGCCCATTTTTGTTTAAACCACCCGTCAAGTTAGCGTTCGACCGGCTGGCTTTGTTTGCCAGTCTATCCAGTACAGCTTTTGGTAGCTTCCCCGTAGATTGCTCAATCCATAATACTTTCTTCTGAGTTGTATTGTTCGTATGTGTTTTTGTCCTCACATTCAGAGTGTCGACTATCTCCAGTTTGTTTGTTACATTTGTCGATTTTTGAGTGTTTTTATCTAGGACTCTCGCTAAAAAGTGCTGTGTGTTATTCTGCTGGTCTATTAAAAACTCTATAGAACTGAATGGTGCAGATAGACTGTCTTTATCTCCTTTTTGGACAGACCATTGTTCAAACACAAAATCAGTATTGCGAGTGGTTTGACTCGTTTCCTTTTCTTGATTCTCAACAGATTCAACGATGATTTCTTCTCTAGTATTTTTATTTCGTTTCATCTCGTTGTTCAGATCATCTTTCTTCGTAATCTTGTTATTGTGTTTGGACTGTTTTGTTTTGATCCTATTTAGCTTTGTTGTTTTATCGTTGGTATTTTTAAGATATTTTTCTGGATCAGGTTCGAGATTTTTAGTTTCTTTTTCAGATTTCTTGGTATTGTAAGATGCTACTTTTGCGACATTGCTTATTTTGGAGGGATGATTCTTTTCATATCGTTTCCAAAAAGCTTTTATTTTATGTTTCAATTGCTGTCTAGTGTTCATACTTAAGTTTGTATAATGATCGAAAATAATAGACCGGAGTCCATTTTTTATAATTTTAACCAAATGACTATAAGACCTTCTTGATTTCGATTTTCCATAACGTTCTAGACTAGATAAGAGCCTCCGAAACTTGTGGCCAGCCTGTGTGTACAAAGAGTTGATATAATGCACAATTTTTTCTACATTACTATCGTAATTTTCATATTTTAACACATTAGAAAAACCATTGATCTTAGTTTTCTTAACATATGTTGGTCTATCTTTAATCGAATCCAATTTTGCGGTAATAACCTTCTCAAATTCATGATTCTCCGTCAATTCGTAAAATTTGCAATCTCTGTAGTGATAGTTTCCGATTTCGTTGTGTAGAATGTTAAAGAAATCATCGAATGCGCTATCTTCGTAAGTGTTGATTATGTTAACGGCTTTCTGGATGAAATCTGTCAGGGTCTCGTCTCTGGAGTTACGTCGAAAGTTTTTATTAATGCTGTTTTTGTCAATAATTGTTCTGATTTCTGTTATAACATTTTGTATTTCGTCTAAAAACTTAATATCACTTTGTTTGTCTTTGTCGTTGAATTCGAGGACAGTTTTAAGTTCTAAGTTGACACTTTTTGGGTTTATATTAAGTGGGTATACAAAAGAATGTGAGTTAGCTGGAAGAAAATTCAGAATGTTACTTATCGTGGATAGATTTTTGTTTATCCTGAAATTGAGCGAAGTCAAAAAAAACTAATTTCCGGAACTAATTGTAATGATTTTGGATAGTTTTAAATCCATTCTAAGGATACAACGTTTACCAGAAAGGTATTGTCTTATTTAAGGGTATGCTACAGCGCGGGCCTGTGGACGGTGTCTAATGGGCTTGCTCACAGTCCGTCCGTCTTATGACGACAGGCCGTGTCGAGAGCGCATTCGTGTTCCACGCATGCCTCAAGAAGATGTCAGCAAATTGGAAGGGGTCCGAGAGAGCCGATGCCTACCAGGGCTGCGGGATTGTTCGAAAGAGATACCGTGGCCCTGGAACACAAAGGGCTAAGGAGGAACATGGATGGGTTTTAGTGTATATAGGATGTCTGGTAATTAGTGACTGATATCTAAACACGTGATTGTACTCATGATAACAAAAAACTTTCCCTAGAAACTTTTCTTTTTCTTTTATTCCCTTTTTTATAGGCACAATGCGAGCGCGCGTGAACATCATACAGCTGTTGTGTTATTGTGATAAAAGTGAATGACTATGAAAAAAATGTTTCTTTGGGAAAGTTGTTTGTTATCATGAGTACAATCATGTGTTTAGGTATCGGTCACTAATTACCAGTCACCCTATACAGGGTGAAATTGAAATCATGGGCATTATTTTAACGTAGGACAATACTGACGATACTGATTCCATTAGGGCTATTAATACGCAAATCAAAAATATTATTAATGCAAGTACGGAAAACCCTAAAAGTGTAGTAAACCATGCAAAGTATCAAAAGTTGCGCATCGCGATATTGGCGATAGCGAATGCTGCCTTTGGTACCTACACTACGCCGTACGCCGCCGCGCCACTGCGCTGTACGCATCGTTGTCACTCATTGTGCGTGAACTCTTTCCGTACTTGCATTAAGTAATAATATTTTTGATATGCGTAATAATAGCACTAATGGAATCAGTATCGTGAGTAGTGCCTTAGGTTAAAATAATGCCCATGACTTCAATTTCACCCTATATACACCCTTAACGAAACCGAAAAGAACTTGTTCTTTCCGTCATTGCGATCATTTATTTTGCTCTAGACCATACCTGGGAACCTTCTAATAACGGAGATCTTTGAAATCAACCTTCCGAGTTTTTCATAAGTTCCTTTTCAAATACAAGCTCAAGAAGAAAATTTTTGAGAAACAAATGCAGGTTTTTAAATAACCTCTTTATACCATTGCGCCTAACGGTAAAACCCCGCGCGGGCCCCTCAATTACGATTGAGGGGCCCGCGCGGGGTTTTTCCGGGGTTGTCATCATCGGTCATAGCGTGAGTCATCGGACCGCGTATACAAAACCACTTATAGCGCGAGTTCTATTATCGCTTATCTTAAGAGCGTTTATACCCTACGGCATTTCATACAAACTTTCAAGTCGTTATTTTCCGAAATGACTGAACAGATTTTAATGAAACTTCCTACGCATAAGCAGTATACATGGGTCTAAAAAGTTACTAAAAACATTTTCGAAAAATAATGTTACAGCTAAATTAGACTGATTTTTTATTAGCTATAGAAACAGAAATTTCCAATTATCTTCATTTTTAAAAGACATTTTGAAAATATTTTTAGTAACTTTTTAGACCTATGTATACTGCTTATACGTAGGAAGTTTCATCAAAATCTGTCCAGTCATTTCGGAAAATAACGACTTGAAAGTTTGTATGAAATGCCGTAGGGTATAAACGCTCTTAAACGGTAAACAGTATCGTGTTCTTGAACATCGAGACCATATATTATTATATATACAACTCTTCTATAACTACTAGAGAATTATAAATATTCCATAGATATGAGATTGCTCGCCGCAACTAGACTGTTACCGTATATTGTATTTGTTTTGTAAAACTACTAGATCTATTTACACGAAACTTTATATAACGCTAAATAACTACCTAATATCCCGAACAGCACAAAAACAGCACACACTTTCATGTTAACTTAAAAATACTAAAATACTTATAGAATAATGCAACTTGTAAATCAAATAAATATTTATTATTTATTTTAAATTTTATTGACAGTAAAACAGAAATAGTAAATGCCTTTAAACAAAAATCATTGTTCGATATACCATTAAAATAATAACTGTTATTTTGCATAACGTATTTCAAGTAACTGTTATTTTGGTCACGCGGGAAAATAAAACTTTGATCGCAAAATTTAGTAGGAATAAATAGTGGATCAATAAGTCTATGTATCAGCGTGGAGAATCTAACAAAACAATATCTACTTCTAAATCGTTAAAATCCTTTAAATCAGTGCTATTTTTTAAAGTCGTTGTTATGAATTATTTGGTGTCTAAACATTTTGTATAAACCGTTAGAAGAAAACGCTTAAAAATGTTTTTATGTTATTAAATTATTATTAAATTATATTATTAAATTATGCAAATCTATATAACAGTTAAAAAATGATGAAAATCTATATAACAGTTAAAAGATTGATGGATTTCAATTATGACAGAAAATATTTTAAATAATTAATTTCAAAAACGATGTTACTTTGGTTTTTAACTTTGTTTTCAAATTATGATTTATTTAATTGTAATCAAGAAGGACAATGTAAGTTTATTTATTTTTTTATTGTTTTTCGCAATTAAAAAAAATATAAGCGAGGTCATTGGTATTTTTTATTGATGCTCGACTCCTATTGGTCGTATGGTGATGTGATTAAAGCCTTCCTCAATAAATAGGCTATTCAACACTAAAATAATCAATTCGAACCAGTAGTTTTTGAGATTACCGCGTTCAACCAAACAAACAAACTCTTGAGCTTAATAATATTAACTAGCTGTCCGGCGCAACTTCGTTTGCGTCACATTTACCCCGTTTTCGCAACATTTTTGATTGCTGCTCCACTCCTATTGGTTGTAGCGTGATGATATATAGCCTATAGCCTTCCTCGATAAATGGGCTATATACCACTGAAATAATTTTTCAAATCGGACCAGTAGTTTCGGAGCCTATTCAATGCAAACAAACAAACAAACAATCAAATCTTTCCTCTTTATATTATTAGTTTAGATAAATATTTAATATTCTGATTATCAATTATTAAGAGCAGTCCAGCATTCCACTGCTGTAGGCTGATCATTATCTGCCTGCCTTTTCCCAAGTATGTTGGGGTCGGCTTCCAGTCTAACTGGATGCAGCTGAGTACCAGTATTTTACATCGAGCGACTGCCTATCTGACCTCCACAACCCAGTTGGGTAATATGATACCTCTTGGTAAGACTGGTTGTCAGTAGAGATGTTCCGACTATTCGGCGACTATTTGGGAAAGAGCGCTGACTATTCGGCTTCTTACTTTTTGTGTATTTATCAATAAAATGTATAGGAGAACTGAACTTATTTATCAATAAAATGTATATTATTTACGAACTACAAATACATAAAATGTATAGAAACTAAATAAACAAAACTCACTTTAACGTACAATAACAGTATTGTCTTTATTTTTTACACAAAAACACCGCTCTGACCAGAGCAAAAGCAAAAATAAGGAAACAATGCGAATTAAACAAAACACGTTCCGTCATGCTCGCAGATGGCGTTTGCAACTTGCGCGCGAATCAGCTGTAAACGAAGCGTCACGGAAATTTCTGAACACCCCCAAAACCAGATCGGCTCGGCCAGTCAGTGTCTTTACAACCGACTAATCGGCTAGTCGGCCAAAGTCATAGTCGGCACATCTCTAGTTGTCCAATTTTCGAGCCTCTGACTGCCTGTAACTTCTATACAAGATCTACAAATGACAGCCGGGACCAACGTTTAATATGCTTTCCGAGGCACGGAGGCAACTCAGTATTTAGTGGGTGGTCAATGATGAACTCATTAACCTTCTTATCATTCCAGCCAACTTGAACAACACACCACTCACAGCTCTGATACACAAATCCATTCGGGACATCGATACACTCCTCAAAGATTTCCAACTAGAGATACAGAAGGAAAAAAAAATGCTAAGGTCTGTTGATCTTGAAGAGAATTTCAAAGAAGACCTGGGTCTTTTCGACTACAGCGTCTCACCTATGTGGTGGCATGAAACTTCTGGGAATGAAACAGCAGGCCAAAATACTTCAGAATCAACCTTTCTTCCGACACCGGAAGGTTATGAAGTAATTACCAAAAAGGCTAATGCTACCAAAAAAAATCTATGGGCGAGTCTCAATTCCTTACCTGGTATTTTCCTCGATACCACGATTTATAATCCTTTTATACGCCCAACAGGTTTTGAGCAAATTCCTTGGAAGTTCGTACCATATTTTTCCACACCTGCATCCCCGACTCCAGGAGATTCTTTAACTGCTTTAGATTATTTAACTGCTCGAAACTTAAATTTGACAACTGTAGAATCAACAACCAATCCTCCAACGCTTGAGACAACATCATCAGAGGAATCGGAACATCCTGAAGAAGCACCACCTATGTCAACTGCTTTTGTGCGTCCACCCTTACTGCCAGCCCTAAGAGGATCGACAGCTAAGCCGAAGACATTTTCCGAATTCTTCACGACGTTGAGAGGTACCAACATGAAGACTGGCAAAGAACGGACTGGTGAGAAAGAAATGAAGAGGAATCAGATGACAGCAAAACGTGAGTATATGTTCCGTTGATATAAATTTCCGTTGGTTCCGAGTCCGACTCGCACTTGGCCGGTTTTTTTTGCTATTTGCAACTCAGTGTCAGGCTATTGGTAAACAAAATATGATCGCGACCGCGAAATACAAGCCTCTTCGTTCATTCAATCTGATTCAATGACAATTTCATGAAAAAGTTGTCACTCTTTTTATGTTAATTGCACAGATAGCTATGACATTGCGATGTAAGATGTCAGTTTAGTTCTCATGAGGCGGCACAGAGATCGCTACTGGCAGATTATGCTACAACAAAGCTACTAACTTAGCTGCTACGGTTTATTTTAATAAATTACTTTATTTTTGGATAATTGATTCGATCTTTTAGTCTGGACGCTCTTAACTTGCCCGTATTTCTACATCGTTCTCACATATTTGTAATTCTTAACATGAATGATGTAACCAAGATTTTGGAACATATTTTGATTTGGAAGTGTGTCCATGGAGTTTCTTGCCCATTCTTCTCCGTAGAGATCTACGCTTTGGAATGGGCAACTACAGTACTTTTACAAGTTATTATGTCTTGTGACTGGGACTGTAGCTTCGCTTTTTTTTTTTGTTTTATGTGTCTGTAATGGTCTAATTGAAATAAACGCTTTGAGTTTAACCACCTGCTTTCCCCCACAGCCAACCGCATGCTCTCACGTACTCTCTCCAAGGCTCAAGCGTGGGTGCACAACAGACGATGGACAACCACCCCCACGCCTGGAAGCAGGCCTGCGAAGATCTCGGAGACATCAGCTGGACATCTCCGCGCTGATGGCAGATTCACCTTGAGCACGCAGACAGGTCAATGATTATTTATAGGTGTTATTTAAATGGTTAGCATAGTATTCGTATTTTTGTGAGCAGAAAAATACAATGTGTGAGCAGAAATTGCTAATTGATCAGCAACTCATGGCCAGCAAACATTCCAAAATCAATCAGTAATAAGTCATTCTGGATGGCTGTAATTATTTTTGTACAGCATATTAATTATATAAGCTGCTATGAGCTGCTCCTGTTTAGTAAAATTTTGGTAAGCACTCAGAGGGGAAGCAAAAGAAATCATTTTGAGCTGCATATAAAAGTGCAACATGTAGCAGGCATGATTTCTGTCACGGCTCTGGCGCTGCGGGGCTCCGGCGGTCCCATGCGAGCTTATCGTCGCAGATGTGTTTCACGCTCACCACCGCGGCATCGGCTTGCTGCAGCCTCAACCGCCTCGCCTCTCCGCGCCTACGCGATTTTAAATAACACTCTAGGGGTAGGGCAGACAAGACTACGTGGAGTCGGTTTTGCAGCGATTCATTTCTGTCTGTCAACAAAAAGTCAAAAACGGAATCCAATATTTTGCTCACCATGTTTTAAATATGCATACCAATCAAATACTCTGCATACAGACTTGTTTTCTCTGCTGATCAGTCATGAAATCTTGCTGATCAAGTAGTTATTTTGCGGACTGAATGTTTATTATGCAAACTCATGTCATTGTAAGCTGCCTATTCATGATTTAATTTTTGACCATTATCAAAATTATTTGCGGAACAAGGATTGCTGCCTGATTTTTTTAATTGCAAACAAAATCTTTGTACGCCGACCAAATTATTTAAATGCATTTTTTTTCTGGCTCACCAAATTTTAAAATGGCTAAAGCATTTAATTACTTCTCATTATTTATTATATAGTAGCTCTAGACCGCGGCTTCTATCGATAAAGCTAATGAGATGAGACTGATTTTAACCATTTTTTTTTAGATAATACCTATGTTAATTTATTTCAAACTATTTTTAAGCATTAAGCAAATGATAAAATATTAGTCATATCGTAAATCTAATTATCTATTTAATTATCATATATTTAAATATTGCATATATTTAATTATCAAACTAAATATGTATTTTTTTCATTTCTAAAACAATTTCAGGAATTTAGGCCTCTAGCACACGGCGTATTTTAAACGGGCAGACGACGCGCAGATGACGCGCGTATACGCGCTTCAAACGAGATTTGAACGCAACCTTGTAACCTAAGCACACGGGGCGATCGTGAAACGCGCGTCTACTGCGCGTATACGCGCAGATACAGCGATGCGGGCGGTGCGGTGACGTGAGCGCGCTCCCTTCCTCTACCCCTCCTCCAACCCCTTGTACACGCTTCAAACGAGTTTCGAACGCACTCCACACGCACGTATGTTTCGCGTTTTACACGCGTTGAATTCTATAAAAACGCAAAAATTGGCATCTACGGCGCAGAAAACGCGTGTTCCTGAAACGCGCGTCGTCTGCGCGTTTAAAATACGCCGTGTGCTAGGGGCTTTACAGCTGTGGGCCCGAATTTCCCAATACTGGAGCCCTGAGACACAAGACGGGGTCGCAGCAGACCGATGAGAAGACGGCGGGATGCCTTGGATGGCTTCCTCACGAATTGGCGAAGAAGAACACCTTTGATTAAAGTGGAAGGGATGGGGGAAGCCTTTGCCAACAAGTGGGATATTACGGGTTAACTAAAGAAAAGACTATTTGCAAAAGTTTGTTTTTGCGTGATGGAATTGGAGTACTCCCAAACCCTTTTGTGGTCAAGGTACTCTTGAACTTCACCGTAACCTTACTGACAGAGTGTCTGCTCCCAACAGGGTACACGGCGAACCTGCTGCATGAGGATGAGGCGGGCTTCCTATACGTGTCGGTGCCGGCCAGCTTGTACACCGTGACCTCGCCTCGTTCCACTGTGGCGGGCGACGTGCTCTATAGCGGTTTGTATTTGTATCTTAAAACATATATACAGGGTTATTGGTAAAACACCAACAACCTCTTAAGAGGTTATTCTACTCATCACTATGATCAACTTAAAAAAAAACAGCTGTTCCCTACATTTTGACGAGTTATGTGAACATAAAGTACGGAACAGCTGTTTTTTTTTCGCGATTTCAGGTTTGGTCCCATAGTAAATGTTGTTCATAATGATGAGTACAATGACCTCTTAAGAGATAGTTGGTGTTTTACCAATAACCCTGTATACTAGCTGTCCCGCGCAACTTGGTCTGCGTCACATTTTCCCCGTTTTCGCAATATTTTTCATTGCTGCTCCGCTCCCATACAGCGCCATCTATTGAATACTTACTCAATCCAGTCAACACTCGGCACTTTTTTTGTGATCGTTACTGTTGATTCTGGCGCACAGAAGTTACAGAGGTTTGGGAATAGTATGGCGGGCTTGTCACAATAAAAAAAGGGGTTGGCTCCTAGTCTAACTGGATGCAGCTGCATACTATTATTTTACATGGAGCGGCTGCCTATCTGACCACCACAACCCAGTTAGTACTGGGTCATACGATACCCTTTGGTAAGACTGGCTGTCATATTTTCGCGCCACTGACTACTTGTAACGACTGTCAAAGATCTACAAATGACAGCCGGGACCAATGGCTTTGCGTAATCTCCGAGGCACAGAGAAAGCTCTGTCTGTAATAGGTGGCCAGCTGTCCACGGGCCAGCCTAGGTAAGCGCGGCTTAACATAAAAATTGACCCGGGTGGCTGTTATTATTTAGCCATGAGCACCTGATACTATCTTAAATCTCTTTGACGCTAATTACCAATTGGTTTCCAGCCCACAAGTTTACGGCAACCACGCAAGGGGACGGACGAAATTATCCGACGGGACCGAACGAGCAGTACCACGAGGTGATGAATGCGACGGATGAAGGTTATGTGATGGTGTTTCTCATTGAGCTCACCAAGTTGGTGGCGCTTAAGGAGGAGGATGATTTGAAGGCAGTGATCGGTCACGTTGAGATTATCATTAGTAGGTAAGTAAGAAAGAAATAGTACATTGTTACCCCAGGGGTGAAAGTAACTTATTTAGTCCCGAGATGGGGTTTGGCGCCCGAACGAAGTGAGGGCGCCTATAGTTCGAGGGACTAAATAAGTCTTTAACCCGAGGTAAACACTGTGCTTTTCATTACGACTAAAAGGAAAGTAAAAATAAAAACATGAAATAGCTAAAGAAAAAAATTACTTACTAAATTTTATTTCGGGTTGCCGCTTTCCCGCCTGTTTTGTTTTTTTTTCTGTGGCCAGCCAGCTATTCAGCCATTACTTTTCATTTTCATCATTGAAAAAATGGTAAATATTTTGCCCAACTCTATGTTATTTTAAAGAAATTGCTGAAACTAAATTATAATAAAGTTATTTAAAAAATATTCTTTAATCAAGACTTAACTTTAAGTTATTTCAATTTTACATCGTGGCTGCATAGAAAGTAGGAACATGGTTCAATAAACATGTGTTAATAGAACTAGTTTTTTTTATAATTTGACATCTGTCAGTTGAAAGCGATTCTCCCGAGGGATGAAAAGAATAATTTCATCCCGCTCCTCAGGCTACTTCAGACCTACTTTCAGAGTATGAGTAATGAAAAAGTATAATTATAATTGCCCCAGGGACATGATGAGCATACAAATTTATAACAAACAGAACCGAGTCTGAGCTACCGATGGTTAGGGCTCTTGAGAGAGGAACCTCCTAACAATACGCGCCGTGTCTAGAAGTACTGCTTTCTGAAAATCAAGCCCTTGATCCAGCTGCCAAACCTCCACAGATGTTGGTCGAGGCTTTTGGCTATTAAGCCATTGGCCGACACTACTATCGGCACAATGACTGCTGTACCACATGTCGACAACGCGAGCTAGATCTAGTTACTTGAATTGCTTATCATTCTCTGGTTTCACTAGGGCGAGCTACTTATTGTTACGAGTTGGGTATGGGATAAAACACTACCGAAAAAACACGACAATATCTTTTTAATCACACAACACTTAAAACTTAATCACGAATTCACTACTGATTTCATAATTGCGATATTACCGTCCGGCTTTGCCGAATCGTGCCGAGTCGAACATGTGTGCGCATTATCAGCATATAGTGTGCCCACTGCTGGGACATGGGTCTTTTTTGTCATTATATAGGCATTGTGTTTGGCCGCAACCCGCCTGATATGAAGCGATGTTGCGGTCTAGACTGGCGCACGCTTGCCTAAAAGAAACCTTTTCACTCGCAGATTATAATGATCAAAGAACAGACGCCGGTAGTGAATTCACCAGACTGACGGTTCGCACAATGAATGTCTAAGCAAACCGCTTTGTTCGCCCTCTCTGAGAGGGATGCGCTGTCCACCAAGCACATTTCTTCTAATTTTTGTTTCTACATGCCGGTTTTCTCACGGTGTGCCGAAATCGCCTAAAAGCTTTTTAAATTCTGCAATCGCACTCGGCATCGCTACTTTATTGCAAAGAGCGGAGAACGTGCGTGGTCCCAGGGGTCGCTTTCACTCTGACTTTTTTCAATATTTTTTTTATTTTTTGTTGCCCGTCTTACAAAATTCCTGGCTATGATAATATGTGTCCCCCGTCCCTCCAAAGTCTTTGGTTGGGACCGCACCTGCCGGAGGGCCTTACGTATGTCGTGAACCAGCACAATGCTGTCCCATGTTTTAGGTACCTCGATGAGGGAAAGCTCGGATTTGCTGGTACAAGGATCAAAAACACAGTCCTGTATCTCAGTAGGGTGATGACGGAAGCAACATTCAATCCGAGTCTCTTACGAAGTAAGTAGACACTTAAACTATGCTTGCTGAGGTCGATCCGTGGATGGGCGACCAATTATTACATTTCAAGACTCCTTCGTGGCTCGGATAGCACGTAAAGCTGTTGATCCCAGCTGTTAGGGGCCATACAGTCTGATAACCAATCTTTCCAAAGGACATGTTACCTGAAAAGTGGATTGTGGTGGTCCGGTCCATGTAAGGTTGGTGTGGAAACTTGCCCAAGCATAGCTATGCTTGGGCAAGTTTCTCAAGTTACAGTATCTCATCATCTTGGCTGTCTTTTATAGCTGTAAAAGACAGCCAAGATGATGAAATACTGTAACGGCTGATAAGGGAGAATGCAAGCAGGCACCATGTTAAGCCGACACCAAGTAGGACAAGGGAAAGCAGGAAGATGATGATAATAATTTTCCCCCAGGTCATGCAGTGATGATGCACTTACTGCTCAATGAACGCGCAACGTCTCTGTCACACGAGGTGAACTCGTTGATAGACTACACAGACATGTTGTTCGACGATAAAGAGGGAGAGGCTCTCTTCGATGCCCTTAGAGAATTAGAGGCGTATCCTAATTGTGAGTAGACTAGTCCCGGTGAAGATTGCTTGCGATGGATGCGTTGTTGGCAAACAATGAGCCGCGCAGCTAAGGCTGAGGACTCATTAGCACGTTGCCTTGCTTTGCGTCGTTTTACATACTCGTATTATATTTTTAGGGTTCTGTACCTCGAAAGGAAAAAACCGGCCAAGTGCGAGTCTTACTCGCACACAGGGTTCCATAGCCCCAAACAATATTTTGAACTGTCATTCATTAGTTAGTAGTATTAGTTGTAAACTTCCACTAAACCGCAAAACTAAATTGGTTTTTCATAGTATGTTAATGAAAAACAAAGTTACTGCTGCAGTTTGATGAAAAAGTCCCATATCTCAAAAACTAAACATCATATCTTATTGAAACCAATTTTCGTTGATAGTTTTTTTTACGTTCTACAAACTTAAATATTTTCAGAATTTTCCTCCTCTTACTTTAGAAATTAGATGGGGGGGGACACACATTTTACCACTTTGGAAGTGGCTCTAGCGCAAACTATTCAGTTTAGAAAAAAATGATATTAGAAACCTCAATATCATTTTTGAAGACCTATCCATAGATACCCCACACGAATGGGTTAGATGAAAAAAAAAAATTTGGTTTTCAGTTCTATGTATGGGGAACCCCAAAATTAATAGTATTTTTTTCTATTTTTGTGTGAAAATCTTAATGCGGTTCACAGAATACATCTAATTACCAAGTTTCAAAAGTATAGCTCTTATAGTTTCGGAAAAAAGTGGCTGTGACATACAGACGGACAGACAGACAGACAGACAGACAGACAGACAGACAGACAGACAGATAGACATGACGAATCTATAAGGGTTCCGTTTTTTGCCATTCGGCTACGGAACCCTAAAAACGGAACCCTTATAGGATCACTTTGTTGTCCGTCTGTCTGTCCGTCAAAACCGTTTTTCTCAAGAACTCGTGGAGATATCAAGCTGGAATTTATATCAAATACTCAGGTCTACTGTCCATTTGAGCTGTGAAAAAATCAAACTTCTAAGCCAACGCAATCAAAATACAGATACAGCCGTTTATGCCGCCACAAGGGAATCAAAACCTACAGGGTACTTCCTGTAAACTCAGAATCTTGAAATTTGGTACGAAGCAACGTCTTATAGCACAGATAAAGCAAAAATTGCGAAAACCGTTAGTTACATCATATAATAAAAATATTTTTAATAATTGTTGTACGAAACCCTCGATGCGCGAGTCCGACTCGCACTTGGCCGGTTTTTTAGTGACATGCCACATTTTGGGTTTCCACGGATAGATGGACGAGAGACTCGCGGGGGGAGGGTGATGCGCTGCACTGCTGGAGCTCCGGTGTATGTACGGTATGTTACGACGACATGCGTCGTTGCTGGTGGGGCATATAATGCATTGATCTGTTGTGACGACGCAACGCATTAATGAGGCGTCAGCCTGATATGGCGTACCTTTCTGTGCACGTCCTACGTTGCAGCAGACTGACGACTTTACAAGACTTTACGAGTACAAGCGGCAGTCGTTTTCGAAGCGTTTCATAGCCCCTTTAGGCACATAACAATTATATTAAAAAAATTAACTCTGCTACGGTTTCCTGTTTGCGAGAACGACTCGCGCTTATCCGGTATTTTTGTGTTATCTCAATTTTGTGCGTACAAACTCACCTTCATCAGCAGTTGGAATTTGGAATGTACGAGAGAACAATAATATGTTTCTACAACAATATTTTATTTTACTTTAGCTACTAAGGATTCCTGGACAATCTGCTATGACCTTCTAACCCGCTTCATCGAACCATTCCGAGAGATTTCGACCACAGAGCGCGGCCAGCGTCTCATCGACAGCTTGAGCAAAGCCCTTACTGAACGCTGGGGTGTGATTGGCAAAGGGGGCTACAGGAAGTTTAAGGGTGACCTGATGAGGCGAGGTAGGTCTCGCCGGTTCAGTTTCCAACCTTCATTGTTTTCAATCAATCAATCATTTTATTATGAGGCAACTAAGGCCCACACATAAAATATAGAGATGAGTCTGATATCATGTCACAGATAAAAATCATCGATATTTTAAAATCATTTCATCATGCAATGACAAAGACAAAATCATCAATGCTTTTAAATCATTACTAGAATGAACGCGAACTTCAGTGACTCGGATCGGGTGTGTGAATTGCGACGTTCCGAGGCTGCGCGATCGGCGATTCTGAAGTCACAGAACTCGCATATTTCGATAAAATCACCGGAACTGGGTGCACGAAACGGCAATAATGCTTTCACTTGCGTTGTTTACGTTTGCGTGCGACATGCGCTGCCTTAAAATACCCTGCCATGAATGACACATGCTAAGAAAAAAATAATTACGAGCACTAACTGACAAACTCGACCAATGCCTAATACCTACAAAAAAAAACTAATGACACTAATGACAATGACTGATAATTTCACTAAGCTGTTCCGCGATCATTTGAGTATCTACTCACAATTGAAGTGACGAGGTCTAATACTCAAATAAAAATCATTGATGATTTTGTCATTGTTCCTGTCATCGATATTTTTTGTCATTGTCATGCAGTCATTGATACAGAAAAATCATCACTCAGCCCATCTCTAATAAAATACACAAAATAATCTTATACATTAAAATTAAAAATAAACTAATACATTTTAAAAAACCTTATTAAACTATAACTAAAAACGTAGTGTTGACGGCGCGGCGTCGTGTTCCGCTGCGTGATGTCGCGTAACCATCTTCGGAAACGTCGAAATACGACACCTTTCGGCCAAAAGTTCTCTCTCACGCAGGTCTGTAGATGGTGGGTTGAAACTCGTACCACAGGGCTTTTTGAAGTGAAACTTCTTATGCGACCTTCAACAAGTTTAACCTTTTGAACGCCAGAGCATAAACGCACGCGCGTGCTCTCCACGCCAAGCCACAAATTCACCGCAAATACTTATAAAAAAAGGGATTTCAAAAGCATTGTTAACTTATTTCTTGATAAGACATTTAATTATTTAAGATACATAGAATACATTTTAAAGATATATAAATAAACACACACAAAAGTAATGATTTGAATTGCTTATTTCGTGTTATAGTGCACCACATTTATTGTCACAGAATTGTGTCGTTGGCGTACAGGGCACGCGCTTGCTTGTCACGTATATGTGACAATGGCGTTTAAAAGGTTAACTTTTAAAGCTATTTTATAAAACTCCCTAATAGATGGCAGTATTACACGATTTGTAACTACGTAGTTCTACTAGGTACGCAAGATGGCGTGCTAATTATATTTTGTGGATGGGTGATCAAGGTTAAGCGACGGTTGCCCAGGTCAGTATGTGGATGGGTGATCCAGGTTAAGCAACCGTAGCCGAGGTCATTATGTGGATAGGTGATCAGGGTTAAGCAACGGTAGCCGAGGTCAGCATGTGGATTGGTGATCAAGGTTAAACGACGGTTGCCCAGGTCAGTATGTGGATGGGTGATCAAGGTTAAGCGACCGTTGCCCAGATCAGTATGTGGATGGGTAATGAAGGTTGGGTATGGGTATTAGGTATTAGGGGTATGAAAGCACTCATTTCCACATTACGAAGTTACACTTCTTCCGCGCGGAGGGACTCCACGCACAATTTTTTTCTTCTTCTTTTCCACTTTCGTGAAACCCTCTTCATCAACTTGGCCCATTCTAGTCAAGGCAGGTTGAGCAGCCTTCTTCTGTCTTTCCCCTGTTTTGTTTTGTCGCTTAGGCTGCGACGCAACTGATTTGCCGGTGACAATAGCAGCGTAGGCACGTTGAGAGATCGACGAACCTCCGTGTGACGTTTCCGCAGCCGGTGTTGTGGTGCGGGCGACGGGGGCGGCGGGCGGGCGCTTGGTCAGCATTATCATATTGTTGTCATTGTTTTGCTTTCGATTAATAAAAAGTGCCAGTAATAATCATAAATTAGTTGTTATTAGATTAAGGGTATGATTTTATCAATACCCTAATAAATGCATTTTCATTGACCTAATAAATAATATTTGTTCCCAAAATAGTAGATCTGTCACCTAAATTGAATCATCAAATAATATCAAAACGCTTACGTAAATATTAATTAAGAATTACTTGGAAATAATATCAATCATCAAGTAATTTTATTACGTTTAAAAATAATAAAAGTGTCACGAAAATTGAATCATCAAACAATGTAAAAATGTTTACATAAAAACTCCAAACCACAGGTCCAAACTAAGGCGTTGTCGACGTAGCCCCGCTAGGCGGGGCTCCTATTTCTGTCTGCAGGGTTTACAGTAACCTAACACGAAGGGGATGTCGGGGTCTTAGTTCGCTCGCTCCGCTCGCTCACTAGACCCCGCCATCCTCTTCGAACCTAACCTGTCCGAGTCGGTGTGCCCAATGTCTCGTATAAAGCATTTCTTCATAGAAATAAGGAACTGATCTATTTATTTGGTGACAGATCTACCATTCCGAGCACAAAGCTATTATTTAAGTAATAAAACTATTATTATAAGAACGAAGTTTATATTCATCTTATGCACTACAATTTTATTGGTAATCCATCTCTTATTTTACACATGTATCAACATTTATTTGATAATTCATACCTGGGAACACTTTTTGTTTATCTGAGAACGAAAATATTTCGTGGCGATAGATCTATTTACTAGGTGATACAACTTTGATGACAAATATAAATTTTGGTGACAAGAAATATAGTTCCCTTAGATTAAAGGGTGTGCGGTTCGACGGGAGGAGCTCGTGGCTAAACAATAACAGCTGCTCGGTTCTATATTCGGGTTAAGCCGCTCTTGCTGAGGTTGGTCCGTGGATGGGCGACCACACTTACATACCGAGTTTCCTCCGTGCCTCGGAAAGCACGTTAAGCCGTTGGTCCCGGCTGTCAATTGTAGATCTTTGACAATCGTTACAGGTTGTCAGTGGCCCGAAAGTTTGACAACCAGTCTTATTACCCAGTAATAACTGGGTTCTGGAGGTCAGATAGGCAGTCGATACATGTAAAATACTGGTTTTCTACTGCATCTTGTACAAACTTGGGAAAAGGTTAGGTAGATGATGATGACCTCAAAGGGTTTAGTTTCCGAGCTTCATCGTTTTGTTTTTGACTAATTAAAAGTGGAGAGCAGCGGCGGACCAGTGGTGGCAGCCCCGACTTACGAGCAGTAACCCGTGGGTTCGAACCCAGGCAGGCGGATTATTTTGTGTAATTTATTTCATCACTGTTTCTCTCAAAACGGTGAAGCAAAACATCGTGAGGAAACAGGCATGTCGTAGAACTAAAAAAAATCGAAGTCATGTAACATCTACCAACCCGCACTTGATCCGTGTGGTGGATTACAGCCCACTCCCTCTCTTTGAGAGGAAGCCTGTGTCCCAGCAGTGGGAACATTATAGGCTGATGACGATGATGAATTAAAAGTGCCTGTAATTAGTATATCAATCCAAATAAATTAAATTGAAATGTCAAAATAACAGCATTTTGCTGAATGCATATGAAAGTATACAGTGGTAAGGGAGAGAGACCCTTCGCAAATTGACAGATTGCATTTAGCTCCTTATTTTGAATGCTATTCCACTGGTATTTTTTCTGAGAAGACTCTTGAAAATATAAATTCATAAATTTTACAGCTACCTCAAAATTAAATCTGGCAAGAATGCAAAAACGCTACACCCTTTCCCTGAAGAGAAGAATTAAGATGAAAAGGAGACGACAACGAAATCGTACGAGAAATCAAAAACCAAGCGACGATCATCGAAGACAATACTACCGGACAACACCTTGGTACCCGATCCTAAGATCCATGCTGCCAATAACCCGACACCAGAAAAGATTCAGGGTGATCACGCCGAGGGAACTGAGGAGCAACGCTTATCTGAACATTGAGAGACCAACCATGCAGTATTATTATCGGAGACGGCTCAGTAGACCGGCTCATCCACCTAATCAGATGTTGGACTTTTTTCCTCGTGTACCGGAAAAGAAAAGAGGTATGCAGCCAACCACCAGTGAGTGAGTGAGTGTGTTGTGTTTGTGGGTTCGGACCCAGGCAGGAATCATGCACTGCTGGGACCTCCCCTTTTTTCTGCCACATTTCCCGGTTCTATGCGTCCTATATCCAGGTGTTTTCTGCTTCTTTGACTCGACGAGCTTTTGGACGCCCCTGGTTTCTTTAGCTTAACCTGGGCCACCACTCTGTTAAAGCTTTGCTCCTTCCACCATCTCCGTGCATATGGCCTCCCCAGGTCTACTTGAAGCGCACCGCACGGTCCCCGACTTCGTAGACTTTCGTCCGTCGGCGGTAAAATTTTGGTATTACGACCACGATTTTAGAAGGTTATGGCGAGCATGGCATGCGCATTACTCTTTGTGATTTATTTCATCACCAGTGCTCTCAAAATTGTTACATTAATAGAACCAGAAATTCGAAGCCTTGTGACATCTATTCCACATGCAATAGGTCCATGTGATGGGTTACAGACAGCGTTAAACTCCCTCTCATAGAGACGAGGAGACCTGTGTCCCATCAGTGGGAAAGTAATAGGCAGGAAAAATAATAGGGAGAAGAAAGACCAACCTTCCACAGCTCTTCGTGCTCCACCTCCAATCGTCGCTGCTGCAGTGAAAAATAGAGGATGCAATTCTGGCCCTTTTTTCTAATCCCGGGATTTCAGGTTTATCTACAGTTGATCCATCGGGATCTCGAGATTGTAATGAAAAGTGGTAACAAAAAGTCAGTAAATCATGTCAAAATGTCAGTTTTTTTTATTAAAATTAATAAATCAGTTTTTTTTTAATCCACAGTTTTGATAAATGGAAAACAGAAAATACCGGGACCAAATCCCGGGTCCGGTATCCTGAGATCTCGAGTTTCGGGATCCCGGGATTTTCCCATCATCAAGTGAAACATCATAAAGAAGTCTGTAAGCCACAGAAGAACTAGAAGAATGAAAGCCAAGCTGAACAGAAGATCGTCAAGTCAAAGTCAAAATTATTTATTTGCAGTAAATGTGGTACAAGAGATGGAAAAAAAAAGTAGTTCAGTTACACATTTCGCCATAAAAATGGCATGCAAACATTACTAAACTGTTAATTTTAACACACAACACTTCATTCATCATCATTCATCATTTCAGCCCAAAAGACGTCCACTGCTGGATATAGGCCTCCCCCAAGTGATAGACACTTGGGGGATAGACCGGGATCTTAGGCTATAGGTAACTAAGTAAAGGATAAATTTTGCTGATAAACACTACAAACAAAGAACATCTTAACATAAATAATATATTTTGAAACAAACAACATCATAAATTATTATAATTTAGGTAATTCTCTATAATGCATTCGATTTTATGAGAAAATCAGCTATGGAATAAAAGCTATGCGAAATTAACCATTTTGGTATAGACATGTGATGCGGAGGAATGAGGAAAATGTTGAGTATGCATGTGGATGGCCATAGGTTGAAGGTACACCAAAGAAACGATGGATGGACTGTGGGAAGGATGATATGGCAAGAATGGAGATGTCTGATGAGATGACGAGTAATAGGGAACTATGGAAGGAGACATGCTGTACCGATCCCAGATAAATTCGGATATGGGCAGGATAAAGTAGATGATGATGTTCATATTCGTATAATACGCTTGGTGATAGTCGCTCAAAGGAACATGCACTTACAATTAATAGAAGCTAGGTTTATCTTCGGTAAGTGGTAGCAGTCCGATCGCAATTACCAATATACCCTTGGCAGTCAGGGCTGCGAATAATGTGACCTTTGTAGGATGTAAGAGCGAGCGAAGCGTGCTCGATTTTTTTGCACCCCGCAGAAATAATGGGTGTTTTTATTAGCGGCCAATTACAAGGATAATTTAAACTTTTATCTGTGATTTGTTTCAATTTAAAGTTCTCCGTTTCTAAAAAACATCCTTTATGTGTAACTACTGACTTATGGCTGAGAAGCTAGATGCAAAAACGAGCAGAGCAAGCTCGAAAGTTTTAGTATCAAGCGGTCCTGGCTGGGATAAGTTAAGTATGCCTCTAGCTCGACAGTTACAGGAAGCTGGGATCCCCATGGATGGAAGCCCCCACGTGCCGAGTGGAAAATATGGCCCTGTTGGCAGTCTACTATTTCAGCAGTAACAAGACATATAATTCTTATTATTGATACTAAAATCATTGATTTCACCAATATATTTCTGTACGAACAATCAAAAGCAACTCTCTCCTTCCTTCCTCCTTTAAAGTCCCTCTCTTAGAAAGGAGGCCTGTGTCCCAGCAGTGGGAACATTATAGGCTGATGATGAATCAAAAGCAAAACAAAAACTTTTTGGTAACAAAAACACTAAAAAAGTCTAAAATAACTTTACTTTCGTTTATGTCATTGACTTTTTTGAAGCTGAGAAAATGCGTTTTTGTCGTATTTCACGTAAGGGTGTTTTACATTAATAATCGCAACTTCGTCGAAATATTTTGTAAGAATAAAAAAAAGTACTGAAAAAAACTAGATTTTCGCTCTTCGCTCCCGTAAATTTTGAATTTGAAAATAACCGTCTCGGACACCGCCATCTATTATTATAAGAACAATAGTAGTTTTCCTCGAGAACAGTACTTTTTTTCGGGACGAAAGGTACCCTATGTCCGATTCTGTACACCTGACAACGTATATGCACAATTTCAGGAAAATCGGTTTATTGGTTTAGGTGTGAAGAGGTATCAAACAAACAAACTTGCTTTCGCATTTATAATATTAGTTAGAACTAGTTAGGAAGTTACGATTAGGATAAGAAGTTAGGATGCCAGTTGATTCTTTGATATGGTCTCATTCATACTCTACACTACATTTATGGCTGTTGAAAAAACACGTTGTAATCAAACTCAACGTTTATTTCAATTAGACTTTTGAATGTCAAAAAAACAAAAAAATGCGCAGCTACAGTCCCAGTCACAAGACATAATAACTTGTGAAAGTACTGTAGTTGCCCATTCCAAAGCGTAGATCTCTATGGAGAAGAATGGGCAAGAAACTCCATGGACACTCTTTTAAATCAAAATATGTTACAAAATCTTGGTTACATCATTCATGATAAGAATTACAAATATTTTTTATTTTTTGTTTATTTATTTATCTACTTACATCTACCATTACAGGCTAGCCCAATGCGATAAATGCGCCTTAATTAATAACAACTTAATTTCTACTTGAAGGCTCTTACCCGCCGCATCGGAATTACTTATGATATGTCGCACCAGATTTAATTAAATTAAGAAAACAGACGTCGGCGATCCGTCAACGACTTGCTACGCGCCACCTTCCTTGACAACTACCCAAGTCAATATGGCATTATGGCTACCCACAACGACTTGACGTTTCGCCAGAGAGAATTGTAGACCGCTTCTCTCTCGTCTGTGGTCACAGTTTAGTTTGCAACGTGAATCATATGAAGCCTTTCTGCAAAGGCGCCGTCATACTTATTACTAATATTTATAACTAATGATAAATAATGCAATCCTTGTGAATTCACTCAGAGAACAATAAAATAAGTCCGTCTCACTCGCTATGAGGTTGAGTGTGCGGAATACACGCACATGTGAGAACGATGTAGAAATACGGGTAAGTTAAAAGCGTCCTGAGTCCAGAGACCACTTCTCAATCATAACGTACAATGGAACGGATCACTGGCACCACATCACTTGGTGTTCCATCGAATGCTGCATCGGAAGCTATCTTCTCCTTCCACATCTTTATGTATGGATCAACTGGATTCCAAAACGCTTTAGGTACCTTGAGCTTCGGCGAGGCAGGAACCCGTGATTCTGTCGGGTCAGGTAATTCTGATGGCTCAAATTGCCAGTTCGCTGGCTCCGTAAATCGATTCGTGGGACGCTTCACACTTGGCAACGTAAATGAGGGACCTTTAGGAGTCGGTCCAGGGCCTCAAGTCTGCTATTTTTATAAATATCGTCATTCCAACACGATCCCATTGTCATTTTGCTAAAAGTTCGTAATCTGCTAATTCATAATGATCGATCATTGGTCGGTCAGTGGTTGGTCAGTGGTCTCGTAATAGAATGGTGTTATAATGACATTGTTGTATTGCCATTATTATAAAACCCGTTAGTAGAAATGATTTTCGAAAAACTACTACTAAATTTGAACATTTATTCATGCCAGATTTCAATTATATATATTTTTACATATTATTTATTGGTGTTATGAGCAATCTGAAGTAGTAAGAAGTTTGTTAATAGCAGAAAACATTAAATGTGAAATTGGAAAACTCAATATTTTATCTGTTTAGCTGTCAAAGTCAAATATGACATTACTGTTTACTGTACTGACGTTTATTTGTTTTTATTAGGTATTTCTAGCGGCCGGTGTTTTGGTTTAGTTTCAAGTGTTCTAAATGATCTCTAAAAGATTTATTGCAATACAAAATGGTGCTAATTGAGAAAATTTCGGCTCTAATTGACTTTTTAGAAAACCACCAAGACCTGCTTGGCTACTGCAGCCGCACCAATGAAGGGCGAAGTTTATTAAAACGATATTGGATGGAGTGCGCCCAAATTTTATACTCGTATCGGTGGACTTCCCAGTGCCCCAATAAAACGCCGGCAGCACAGTAAGTACATAAATCAGTATAATATTCTACGCATTATAAAATGATAAATGTATCATTATTGTGATTTTTGCACTTTTTTAGTTCAACAATGAATATTAAAGTAAAATATACTTTTTTTTATAGGTAGAGACCATGCAGCTGTTGAAGCTGGTCAATCAAGGCTGGACACTATTGAAGCCAGGAATGCCGAGGCAACTTTAAAACAAGCTCAGGCCATCAACACTGGCTGAAGCCATTGATCGACTGAGCTCCACCACAGAAAAAATGGCGCACCTTATGGGACACTGTGCCAAAAAAGGTAATTACTGTGGATTTACAGATTATTCACTGATACGAAATGGTTTTACCCAAAAGCGGAACTTCTACTCATTGTGTGTTCAACAAACATACCCACAATAAGTATTAAAGAGCATTGAAAGCAATACAATATAAATTATAATAATTTTATTATAACCCCTCCAGTTAAGCTTAAAAGCTTGTGTTAGGTGTAGGCTCACATCAGTAGTAGTACATCGGCCAGAATTTGACATCTTTATGTCTGACTAAAGTTTTCTGAAGTATGCAAGAGGTAATTTTGTCAGATTATTTAAAGATAAATGAAATCTATATTAGGAGGAGTCTATGTCCAGCAGTGGATTCCAAATGGCTGGAATGATAAATAATTAAATGAAACAATGTTTTTTAAAAAGAGTATTCATTTATTTTAAATCATATTTTGTGCAATACTGTGGATCTGTAACAGAGTTAAATCATTTTAATAATAATTAAAGCATTTTCGCACTCCACTAGAATATTGAGGTGGGTTTAAATTACATACCTACTAATTTAATTTATGCATTTCTCCACAGTTTGTCAACAAGAGCCTGCTGCAGTGCCCAACCTTCAAGAAGATACCGATTCACCCTTCGATGGTCTTGATAATTAGGTGCTGCATAATTAATTTCCTCCTAAATTAAAAGACTGATTAGTTAAATGTAAGGTAAAATTTGATTTGTTATTCAAATGATAATTAAAATATTGAAGATCTTTTTATTTTGTATGAAGACTGATTTTGATTTGGTATTAATATTACATTAGATATTGTAACTTGGAATTGTTTTACTAGTTAGATGACAAAATGTCTTTTAGTTTTACGTACTATATTTACATTTCAGATTTTAAGTCAAGTTTAACATTGTTAAATAAATATTTAGTTATGAGAAATAAAGAGTACCTAATTTAACTGTTGTTTTTTTAACATACTAGTATTATTTAAAATTCCAACTCCATTAAATTCCAAAATAGTGGAATATAAATCACATATCTGTTGCAAGCCAAGTTATTCTGCATAAACTTCGTCAGGTGGCAATGGTGCTCTTATTCTGCATAAACTTCGTCAGGTGGCAATGGTGCTCTTGCCATGTTTGCAATATGCAACATTCATTCACAATCTTGCCTGCAGTTGTTGGACTATAATGTAAAGCACGTGCTGCAAGCAAACACCTGCAAAAAAACAATTTACTTTTATACAGCCCCATTTAACTAAACGTCTTAACTTTTATATACTTACTGTTCTTCAATTAACCCCCTTACTGAGTCCTTTCCAAGGCAAAACGTTTTTACAAATTCCGCCTCGGGAATATCAATTATAAAGGTATTCATTCTCGTTCTCGTCATGCGACGGGCTTGACGACGTCTTCTGCAGTTCTGCATTGTGCCAACCAATCTTCTTTCTCTAACATCCACTGCGTTGGCTAGCTCGAGAATCGAAAATATTTGCTCGTAATGAATACATAGGTAGTCTCCATTCAATATTCCACAAACACTTGAAACACGATACTCGTAACGATAATAACTATAACCAAAGTATTTAGAAGCCGCTTGTTAGTAAACAATTCAAATTGACACTCCGAACAGTCTGAGATAAATGTGAGGGAAGCAATGACTGCACAATGGCGTTCTAATGGTAGTTCAGTGGTCAAAGGAACTGTCAAAATTTTAGCAGATT
The DNA here is from genome assembly GCA_949152445.1 of Cerastis rubricosa. Taxonomy (NCBI): domain Eukaryota; kingdom Metazoa; phylum Arthropoda; class Insecta; order Lepidoptera; family Noctuidae; genus Cerastis; species Cerastis rubricosa. Next base: position 2,161,248 of record OX424551.1, read on the forward strand.
ACCGCTAAAGTCAGTCATTCATTTGTCATTATGTACGAGATTACCATTCTATGCCATGTCTTTCAATGGATTGTCAGTGGTTGTCCATTGGAAAGTCATAATGACGCCATTATATTAGTAGATTACCAAACTTGTCAAAATCAACAATTATGAAATCAGTGATAGGCCATTCTGACACGATTGTAATAGCAGACTTGAGGCCCTGGTAGTGTGCCCAAGAAAATGGCGGCGTTCGACATTCAGTAGCGGAGTCGTCTTGGGGCATTCCGACTCGGACAGATTACCTACGCCTTATTACAAAATATTAATATGCAAAAATAACTTTGTTTTTCATTATCACGCTATAAAAACAAATTTAGTTTTCTGTTGAGTGTTTAATGCCTTAAGAATGAGCGTTAAAAATATTGTTATTACATTTTTTGGTGCTGCAAAACTCTTTGGGCGCGAGTCCGACTTGCACTTTGCCGGTGTTTTAAATTGATGATTGTTACATAATAAATGTGTTACATTTTAACTTTAATACTTTGTTTTTTATCATGATGAGTACTTAGTTAAGAATTAGATTAAATTAGTAATTTATCCTAGGTGCAATAAACCTATTTTCATTACTCATACTCTGAAAGTAGGTCTGAAGCCATTATTAAATGAAACCAGTTCTATTTACACATGTTTATTGAACCATGTTACAACTTTCTATGCAGCCACGATGTAAAATTGAAATAACAGACTTAAAGTTAAATATTGATTAAAGAATATACACTTCTGGACACATCTATTGGCCCACCTTGTATTTTCAGTTTCGTTTGGTCCTAGCTAAAATTTTTTATTAGGTCGAGCAAAAAGTTTTTATGCAGTTTTGAACCTGGCACATTCACAATTTCATTCAATAGTCTTTTTTTGAATTTCGAACACAGAATTTAAAGAAACAAAAGACAATTTGGAGCCTGTTTGTTGATATCAAACAATCGAATACTAAGAAAACTTGGTTTTATTGGTTTACTTGGATTTAATTCTTGAAAAAGTGATTGATATCTTTGGTTTTGCAACAAACATTACTTATTCTTAACATTAAGGTGAGGTTCTATCAATAATCTATGGATACTTCACCTGAAGTCGCCGCCCAAGCTGTGGCACTTATTCAGGCCGGACACAGTCAAAGAAACGTGAGTGCTCAACTTAATTTAAGTCGATCTGCGGTCCGAAATGTTTATCGGAGGTACCTAGAGACTGGCGGCTTTGTTCGTCGCCAAGGAAGGCCACGATCTCGGGTCACAACTGAAAGGCAGGATCGATTCATCGTGACGACCAGCTTGAGAAATCGTCACCTTACCTCCATTGAGATACAAAACCAACTTCGCGACTTCCACGGAGTATCTGTGAGCGCTCGAACTGTTCGGAGAAGGTTAAAAGAACGCGATATGGTACCACACAAGCCAGCCAAACTAACGCGAGCCCACCGAACAGCGCGCCTTCATTTCGCACGCAGTCATTTAAATTGGACACAGCAAGATTGGAGCCGTGTACTCTTTTCTGATGAGTCTAAAATTGTGTTACATGGCAATGATGCAAGGAAGAAGGTCTACTGACGTAAGGGAGAGCGTTTCGCACAATGGCTCATGGACTGTCTGGGGCGGTATATCCGCGAGCGGCAAAACTCAACTTGAGGTTGTTACAGGACCACGGCTGCCAACATTAAATGTTGAAAGGTACATTCGTGAGTGCTTAGAACCTCACGTGATACCATACGCGGACTATGTGGGCCCAAATTTCCTTTTTATGCATAATGCAAGAGCCCATGCGGCCGGCATCGTCAGGGAATATCTTCGGGATGTGAACATCACAGTTATGGACTGGCCAGCCAGAAGCCCAGACATGAACCCCATTGAGCACATGTGGGACGAGCTAAAAAGACGTGTTAGGGCTCGTCAGCCAGTTGCCCAGACGATGCAGGAGTTGAAAACTGCCTTAGAAGAGGGATGGGAGATGATCCCTCAAAATTTCATAGAGCGGTTGATAAACTCTATGCCTAATCGTATGAGAGCTGTGGTAGATGCCCATAGAGGCAACACGCGTTATTAAATTAAACCTTTATTTGATAAAACATGTTTTTTATTCAAAAATCAATTGCCTTTAACAAGGCGCATATCCGACTTGTTAGGCGTAGCTCCATGTCGTATGGTATTCTGAATTCAAATTTAAAACAATACGATCGAAAAAGATGGTAAAATGTATCAGGTTTAAAACTGCATCAACAGTTTTTGTTCAATCTAGCAATCATATTTCGGTAGGGGCCATCGAAACCTAAACTCTAAGGTGGGCCAATAGATGTGTCCAAAAGTGTATATTATTTAAATAACTTTATTCTAGTCTATGAATCTGTCAAGATGACACATCAACATTTTACGTATTATCCATAAAAATATTACAGGTTTTTTTGTATTGAATTTAATTTGAAAAGTCTCAAATATATTCATAAAGAATGTGCGCAACATGGAGTATAATGTCGAGCGATCTAGGAGGGGTGACCTGACGCTGCGTTAGCGAGCGTGATCCACCGCCGCTGCCGGCCCGCGGCCGTTCGAATTATGATGGAAGATCAACAGCTGAATATGTTTAGTTATTCTTGTGCTTCATTGGTGTAATTGCTAAGAGTGGCGTTCCAGTGTAACATATAAATAAATAAATTATAATTTAGTTTCAACAATTTCTTTAAAATAACATAGAGTTGGGCAAAATATTTAACATAACAGGCGGGCAAGCGGCATTCCGAAAAAAAAACACTCATTTTTTCTTTAGCTATTTCTTGTTTTTATTTTTACTTGTATTCGTAATGAAAAGCACAGTGTTTACCTCGGGTTAAAGACTTATTTAGTCCCTCAAACTGTTGGCGCCCTCACTTCGTTCAGGCGCCAAACCCCGTCTCTGGTCTAAATAAGTTACTTTACCTTACCCCTGGGGTAACAATCTACTATTATGATAAATAAACCTATATGACAGACACCAGTATATCAATCTTCCCGAAACTGTCAAAATTATTTTGCTAATCAAGCTGGAACCCAATTCTTTAACGATAAAGTTGAAAATCTCATCATCATCTGCCTAGCCTTTTCCCAAACTACCTTGGGGTCGGCTTCCAGTCTAACCGAATGCAGCTGAGTACCAGTATTTTACATGAAGCGACTGCCTATCTGACCTCCTGAGTTGTTATTGTGGTAATTACAACAGTAACCAGTAACCCAGACCCAGACCCAGTTGACCCAGTCGTTTCCCAGTAACTGGGTAATACGATAACCCTTGGTAAGACTGGATGTCAGACTTTTAGCTTTTGACTACTCGTAACGACTGTCAAAGATCTACAAATGACTGCCGGGACCAACGGCTTAACGTGCTTTCCGAGGCACGGAGGAAACTCGGTATGTAATTAAGGTCACCCATTCACGGACCAGAGGGACTGTTCTGTATGGTGTCGGACGTAAGTTCTGTATGGTGTCGGACGTAATTTTCTGTATGGTGTCGGACGTAAAGAATAGCACCATCCCATATCTTCCCGTGGGTGTCGTAAGAGGCGACTAAGGGATTTGCCAGAGAATGGGCAGCAGCGTTCTCTGTGCTTTGTAACAACCGTACTGCGATCGCCAACCCGCCTGCCAAGCGTGGCGATTATGGCAAAACCCCCCTTATGTACACTTGGGGGAGGCCTATGTCCAGCAGTGGACGTGTTTCGGCTGAAATGATGATGAGTGATGACTCACGGACCAAACTCGGCAAGCACGGCTTAACCTTAAAGATCGACCCGTGCGGCTGTTATTACTTAGCCACGGGCTCTAACGATTCTCCAAAGTACTTAACAAAAATAAAGCAACTAACGAACATAATTACAAAATAGAAAAAATATGAGTCCTTATGAATTAATCGTATAGTTTTGATACGACACACACATGGCAGTGCACCGCGTCCCGCGCACTACGGCGATAGTCAAACAGAGATAGCAATATTCCGTCTGAATTTTCCACTCGACTTGAATTGCACTTTAGGGCCGCCGCCGCGCCGGTTCCCTCTTAAGTTCTTCTTTGCAAATTTTCGTTTTCGTTTATCTATTGAAAAACGAAAACGAAAAAAAATATTTTAAACATTTAAAAATTTTTTTTTTTTTTTCTCAACGTTATATGACTGTGTCATCCTTGTGACTATAATAATCATATTTTTTACTCCTAACATTATTTATTTGCTTTAATTCTTGTAAGTTCTTTTGAGGAGCTATTCTTGTGATGACGTGTTTGTTGAAATCTTTGGCTACGGCAGTATCGGAAGCGGTTCGGTTTAAACAATATAATTAAAAAAATAAAATAAAATAAAACTATAAAATTAATATAATTAAAAAAAATATTAATAATATTTGTTTGTTTGCATTGAATAGGCTCCGAAACTACTGAACCGATTTGAAAAATTCTTTCACTGTTGGAAAGCGTATATCATATAATATCGCTTATATTATACACGTATCCGCGTGTAACATAAGCGATATTCTATTTTCAGAAAATTAGGGATCCTTACTAAAACTCCAATACTGTAGCCCAAGGTGTACAAAAATTACCTAAAATATTCTTTACATCGCGTGCGCTGCGAAAACTATTGATGATAGAATAAAATAATGTATTACGACTTTGCAGAACAAATCATTATTTACAAAAAAAATTGTAACAGCATATGTCTAACTGTTATAGTTATGCCACAATAAGTGTTCTTTTATTATAAAAAAAAATATTTTAATGCCGCTAGAAAAGGCTCTGTATTTGTACCTTGGTATTAATCCTTATCAAAATAAATTACTTCATATTCAAGACTGCTTCAATAACTTTAAATCACTTTTTGAATTATTCAATTCGGACATTATATTCGAAAGATATCACTAGTTTAAAATGTAAGTATTAGAAAAAAGTTGCGGAGTCGCCGCTCACCCTGCTCAGCTGGCTAGCTAGGCAGTACCTTATGCGATGTAGGCGTCATTCACTGGGGTAAGGGCCGTATCATCATCATCATCATTTCAGCCCAAAAGACGTCCACTGCTGGACATAGGCCTCCCCCAAGTGTCGTCACATTGACATTTTGGGGGTTTTGCCATAATCGCCACGCTTGGCAGGCGGGTTGGCGATCGCAGTACGGTTGTTACAAAAACACGGAGAACGCTGCTGCCCATTCTCTGGCAAGTCCCTTAGTCGCCTCTTACGACACCCACGGGAGGATATGGGATGGTGCTATTCTTTACGTCCGACACCATACAGAACCGTATGGCCGTATGGGAGGGGAATATTCAAACTTTCTTTATACTTTTTTTTTAGTAACCTGACGCAAATAGAAGGGTTTATGTGTGTGTATTGTAATTTTTAATTTTTGTAAAATACCCGTGCGAAGCTGGGGCGGTCTGCTAGTTTGAGATATTTGTCTGGGTCAAGATTTTTGACTAGTTCTAGTCTTGTTCGAGGTATTGGTCTGGTTCAAAATGTTTGTCTGTGTCGCGCACAGAACACGGTACGCGATTAGTCTGACAAGATGAAAGTCTTAATGAAAGATTTAAAAGTCCGAAGTCCTGCGGTGACGACAAGTTGTATAGGTTGCGGTGCAAAGAGACGCGTGCGCACGATACTTAGACGGAAGAGGAACTGAGCGATCGGATGACAGCTGCGCGCGAATGAATGGCGCGCGAGTGAATGGTGCACTCTCAACACAAGTGAACTTATTCGATTAGTGCTACGGAACGATTGCAGTGGCGGGACCTCGAACTAATTTATTATTAAGTTATTTTTTATGTTTATAATACATCTTTATTTAATTTAAATAACTACTATGTACATTCTCCGGATTAAAAAAACTTTCAAATTAAATAACTAAAATAAGAATAAACTATAAAAGGGCGTCAAAAAACTCCTCCTCTACGCTGTCAGCCGGTAATGTGCCCAAGATACTGGCAGCATTGCCACGTTGTATGGCAATACTTAGCCTCTGGCCAAGTAAAAGCCAGCAGGTCACGGGAAGCGTCAACAAGGCGTTTGGAAATTTCCTTAAAAAGGCTGTGAGCACTCGGTTTTATTACAAAACTAGCTGTCCGGCGCAACTTCGTTTGCGTCACATTTTCCCCGTTTTCGCAACATTTTTCATTGCTGCTCCACTCCTATTGGTCGTAGCGTGATGATATATAGCCTATAGCCTTCCTCGATAAATGGGCTATCTAACACTGAAAGAATTTTTTAAATCGGACCGGCAGTTTCGGAGCCTATTCAATGCAAACAAACAATCAAATCTTTCCTCTTTATAATATTAGTTTAGACAAAAATAATTGACAAAATGTTTTCTATGCGTAACAGTCTGGCTCAATATTTTTGACTAGTTGAAGTTTTTCGTCTTGTTCTAGATATTGGTCTGGTTCAAAATCTTTGTCATGTTTTAGATCTTTGTTTCGTTTTAGATGTTTGTCTTTTTTGATATTTTCATTTTGTTTGAGATTTTTGCTTACGTTATTGTCGTTCATTAATTGTATAAATACGTTACTTTCTTCTTTTGAGAAGAGTGCCGCTATGTTATTCCTTAAGTTACTTAAAGGGTTTAAATACTCGTAGATAGATTCGTGAGCTGTCGAGTGTCTTAGAGTAGGTTTTCTGAGAGCAGTCGGTTTCTTTGGTCCTGTTCGCAAAGCACTAGGTTTTCTTGTAGATTTTGTGTCCAATCCAAACATATCCTGTGTAGTTTTTGTAACAATTCTTTGATACGAAGTGTTGCCATGTCTGGAACAGAAGCAATGTTTCATGTGATATATTACTGCAAAAGCCCGAACTACGTAAATCTGTAAATCCTAAGATTTTCCAGTAAAACCTAAAAATGTATGCAACTCTAGTGATAACACATCCGCAAAAGAACCAAGGTTACCGACGTAGCCCGAAGAATTGCCAAACTTAAGTGGCAGTGGGCAGGGCACATTGCTCGCAGAACAGATGGCCGATGGGGGCGAAAAGTTCTGGAATGGCGACCGCGAACCGGTAGACAATGCGTTGGAAGGCCTCCCACTAGGTGGACCGATGATCTGGTGAAGGTTGCGGGGATCCGCTGGATGCGAGTCACCACGGGACCGGTCAATGTGGCGACTTGGGGGAGGCCTATGTCCAGCAGTGGACGTCTTTCGGCTGAAATGATGATGATGATGATGTATGCAACTCTTAACAGGAAAAGCCCAAACTATTCTGTGAACATCGTTAATTTTGAACTTTTTGTGAGGGATATCAAATTGTGAAGCAGTCTTCACAATTTGATGTCCCTCACAAAAAGTTCAAAAAAGTTCAAAAACGACATGAAAATTAGCATCAAACTTGGTTGTAGCTCTCGCTGGCTGCTGTCTCAGCACGGCTCTCGCTTCGCTCGCTCGGCTCGCGCGTGCCTGTTCATAGTTCTAAATTATCCCGTTTGGTAGGGTTGTTCTAGCTTGCATACTGCGAGTGTGACCATCAAGACTCTCAAATGGTTGGTCATGGTTCTTACCTACCTAACTTATTTCGTCGGCGTTGCTCAGTTTAGTAGTACAGTATGTCATCATCAATCGCCAGTTATTTAAGAACTATTAATTATTTTGTTCCCAAAAATCGATATTTACCACGTTTTACGTCCTATTTTATTATTTACTCATGTTGGTAAAAATCTAATGTACTAGTAAAAAGAATGATTTACCAATATGCGGGCTTTTACAGAGAGCAGCGGTGGCCCAGTGGTGGCAACCCCGACTTACGAGCAGTAAGCCGTTCGAACCCAGGCAGGCGCAATACTTTGTGTAATTTATTTCATCACCGCTGCCCTCAAAAACGGTGAAGGAAAACATCGTGAGGAAACCGGCATAACATAGAACTAAAAATAAGAAGACATGTGACATCGACCAACCCGCACTGGGCCCGCGTGGTGGATTACAGCCCACTCCCTCTCATAGAGAGGAGGCCTGTGTCCCAACAGTGGGAACGTTATAGGCTGATGATGATGGGCTTTTACAGTAACACATATACATTTTTCTTTCAGAAGTAAGAACCTAGAAATAACGAGGAACTAGGAATAAGAGTTTATGATAAAGTATAGGAAGACCAAAGAAACGATGGATGGACTGTGTGAAAGATGATACGTGTAGAAAGGAGGTGACAGCTGAGATGACAAGTAATAGACAAGAATAAAAGACCAAGACCTGCTGCGCCGACCCCAAACAAATTCGGATTACGGCAAGAGAATGTTAAACTGAGGAAATAGAAACTAGACTGAAGACTTTAAAAACAAAATCTTACTTCTTATCCGGCACTGGTTTATGTATTCCCAAAGATTTCAACAAGTCAGTGTTAGCTAACTGTACATCGATGACTGCATTGTACTCGCCCATGACATGTACAATCTCGTCCTTGCTCTTTGGCTTCGTCTTTTCTGGCTTGCCGTGATATTGTTGCTTGTCATTGTGATGTTTTGCTCTCAGTACGGGTTTCGGTTTTACCGTCAGGACACTCTGTGTGTCGGAGCCTGTTTCTGAAACTACTAGACTAAATCTTCTGTCATTTTTGTTATTAAAATTATTTTGTGGACCATTTATAGAATAAGGTTCAAGTTCTTGTATTTTATTTATTACTTTTACGGAGAGTTTCATACGGTCAATGAGTGAATCACTGACAGCATTTATATCACGATTGTAAATCACTTCAGCATTTGATGCATGATTATTTTTGAATCGTTTCCAAAAAGTTTCTATTCTCTCTTTCAATTCTCGTTTAGTATTACTATCGAGCTCAGTATAATGATCAAACAAAATAACTCGAACACCACGTCTAATGGCCTTTACTAGATTATTGTGATCCTTTCTAGATTTCGACCTCCTATAATGCTTTAATTCTTTTAAAACTCTATGACACTTCTCTTCAGTATGTCTGTACAAAGAATTGATATAATCAAGTAATTTTGTAACGTCTTTGCCATATAATTTATGTCTAATCATGTCCACCATTGCATTTATTTTCGCTTTTATAAAATAAACTTTTTGCACTCTGGTTATATTTAATGTCCTGGCCAGCCAACTCCGAGTGTCGTGATTTTGCATTAATGCGGAGAATTTGCAGTCTTTATAATGGTATCTTCTGATTTCAGTATCTAGAATACGGATGAAATCTTCGTATGCGGTATTTTCGTAAGTGTTGAGTATGTTAACGAGTTCTTGAATAAAATCTGTGATAGTTTCGACTCTCGCCGTTTTGAACACTGGTTTCAAGTTTTTGTTTTTATCAATAGCTTTTGTTTCATTGGTTATAACGTTATGTGCTTTGTCTAAGATCTTAGTATCTCCGGAGTATTCTTCGTTACTTAATTTTGAAACATTTGCAAGCGCTGGGTTGACGCCTCTGTGATGATTTTTCGGTTTGATTTGTATTTTCGAATTTGTATAAGCTGAAACATAGATAAGGGTGTTTTTATTATAACAGTAATTATTATATAAAACACTAGTTGTCCCGCGCAACTTCGTCTGCGTCACATTTTCCCAGTTTTCGCAACATTTTTCATTGCTACTCCGCTCCTATTGGTCGTAGCGTTATGATATATAGACTAAAGCCTGACTCGATAAATGTGCTATCTAATACCGAAATATTTTTTTAAATCCAATCGAACTTTTTTCCCTTTTTTTTAGTATTTGTTTTTATAGCATCAACAGAAATACATAATCTGTGAATATTTCAACTGGCTATCACGGTTCAGGAGATACAGCCTGGTGACAGACGGACGGATGGACGGACAGCGAAGTCTCAGTAATACGGTCCCGTTTGACCCTTTGGGTATGAAACATAAAAACGTATATAGGTACTTACATGACAAAAGTACACACAATATTAGAAACGATAATACATAAAAACAAGAAGCACAAAATATTTTGTGAAAGTAAAATATTGTTTAGGATACGATGGGACTGGCATACGCTAAGCGTAAAAGTCCCTATAAAATAAACAAAGAATAAAAAAAAAAAAACCAGCACAATGAGGTGAGTGCCTCACATTCCGGTAAACCGGGGCTTTCACAAAATAAAAGCCGATTTATCCAGCAATCACTTATGCGTAGGTACAGTTACTTAGTAACATGTACAGAATGCTTTGTTGGTGGCTTCGTGAAGGGTCCGTACACCTTCATCATCATCATCATCAGCCTATAATGTTCCCACTGCTGGGACACAAGCCTCCTCTCTATGAGAGGGAGTGCGCTGTAATCCACAACGCGGGCCCAGTGCAGGTTGGTAGATGTCACATGTCTTAAAATTTTTAGTTGTTGGACATGTCGGTTTCCTCACGATGTGTTCCTTCACTGTTTTTGAGGGCAGCGGTGATGAAATAAAATATACAAAGTAATGCGCCAGCCTGGGTTCAAAGCCACGGCTTACTGTTCGTAAGTCGGGGCTGCCACCACTGGGCCACCGTACAGCTTGTATAGAAGTAATATTTCAGGTTAACTATGCAAGCTCAGTCTAAATGATCTTGAAATAAACTTTAATAAAATAAAACTACCAAATATCCCGATCAGCAGAAAACAGGTACACACTTTCATTTTAATATAAAAATACTAACATTTTATGAAAACATAAAAATTGTACGAGTATGTACATAGCACATTTGTCAATTTTATTTTTCTAAATCTAAACTAATATTATAAAAAGGAAAGATTTGATTGTTTGTTTGTTTGCATTGAATAGGCTCCGAAACTACCAGTCCGATTTGAAAAATTATTTCGTTAGATAGCCCATTTATCGAGGAAGGCTATAGGCTATATATCATCACGCTACGACCAATAGGAGTGGAGCAGCAATGAAAAATGTTGCGAAAACGGGGAAAATTTGACGCAAACGAAGTTGCGCCGGATAGCTAGTAACTCAATAAACATATTTCAACAATTTCATTGATAATAAAACTGGAGTAGTACTTTACAATTTTTAGGGTTCCACTGTCTTATGGATACCAGACCATATGGAAAACGGAACCCTTATAGATTCGTCCTGGGCCTCAAGTCTGCTATTACAATAGTGTCAGAATGGCCTATAATTGATTTCATAATTGTTGATATGTTGATTTTGACAAGTTTGATAATCTACTAATATAATGGCGTCATTATGACTTCACAATGGTCAACCACTGACACTCCAATGAAAGAAATGACATATAATTCGACAGACCATTATTTAGCAATTATTTAGCAGATTACGAACTTTTAGCAATATGACAATGAGGTCGTGTTGGAATGACGATGTTTATAATAAAAATATTTTTTGCAAAAAGAAAAACCGACTTCAAAAAACCCTAAACGCACTAAAAAGTTAAAAATAATACTATAACCTACCTATATTAATAAACCTAACCTAACCGACGATTAACCTATAATAAAATTTAATAATTCTTTGGAGTCGGTGCCAAGCAATATAATTTGAATTAATTAAAGAATTAATATTTAGAAACTGTAAGATGTTTTGTTTTTCTGGCCTTAGTCTGTCTATATAGTCATTCAGGTATCGTATATTGCTTGGCACCGACTCCAAAGAATTATTAAATTTTATTATAGGTTAATCGTCGGTTAGGTTAGGTTTATTAATATAGGTAGGTTATAGTATTATTTTTAACTTTTTAGTGCGTTTAGGGTTTTTTGAAGTCGGTTTTTCTTTTTGCAAAAAATATTTTTATTTGTTAATTTTTAGTGACATATTTTAAATCTAATAATAAAATATGGGTAGGCCTAGTAAAGATGCTTCTCGTATGAGAAAACGGCGTTGAACTGAAATTGAGAAAAAGGAAAAAGGACAACGATTAAAAGAAATTAGGGAAAGAAATGATCAACGCATTTTGAATAAGAACCCTGATCATCGCGAAAACAGACTGTCAAAGCAGAGTACCTACATGTTACGTAGGTTGAATAAGGAAAGTCAAGTCTGTGGTACACCTGGAAAATGCATACCGTTACAATTCCAACAAGCCCAAACACAGCTAATATACATTGTCTTATTATGGAGTTACGGTGCCTGTCTCTTGGCTTCATCATCAGATCTGATGGTAGAATGGCTCTTATTGAACACAAATGCTTCACTTGTTGTAGAAAAAACTAAAATCGCTGTACGTTTTCCTATAAAATTTGAAGAGTTCCCTCGATTTCGCCAAGATTACATCATCAGATCCCGACTTGGTGACTATGGGACCAAATGGAAAGCATAGGCTTCGGAATAAAAAAATAATTTTCCAAATCGGTTCGTACATGACTGAGTTATGCGCGAACAAAAAACTCAATGCAGAGTAAACGAAAAGATAGAATATTTAGATTTTTGTTGATTTTTTCAAAACCGCTTGTCTGATTTCGATAAAATTTTCATGGGACCATTTGGAAAGTATACGCTTTCCAACAAAAAAATAATTTTTCAAATCGGTTGGTAAGCGACAGAGTTATGCCCGAACAAACATAAAAAAAAAAAAATACAAACATCCGAATTGAGAACCTACTCCTTTTTTAGAAGTCGGTTAAAAATAGCAGACTTGAGGCCGTGTCCGTCTGTTTGTCTGCCTTTCCGTTCGTATGACACAGAATTTTTACTCCGAGAGCCTAGCCTTCTATGAACTGCTCTACGCAATAACTCAGATTATCCGTGATCATAGCGTTTGCAACAGCGCCGAAATATCGGGAACTCAAAACGAATAATAAACATAGTAAATATCCCGTGACAAGTATTATTAACAGTGCTCGACACAAATATGATGTAAAATAACGAAAAATCTTAAAACAGGGGTGACCACCCCTATTTTATGATTTTTCGTTACCTATTTCTCCATACATGACACTGAGGTTTATAAAAAATACATCGTAAGCTTTTGAAAAATGATATGGAGGTTCCTTAATTACTTTTTTTCGATGAGATATTTGCTTCCAAAGTCGTAAAATTGTGTTCCCAACTCAGCAGTTTTTTTTTTTCAGAAACATTTGTATGTTACTGAAACACAAATTTAGTTTTGCTGTTGTGTAAATGGAGTGTAACAGGACGCGTAACCGCTAAAAGTGGAGAGATTTGGAAGAGACCTACACACAGCATTGGATAGCCAGGGGTTGAAAAAGAGAGAGAGAAAGAAAAGTAGAGTGTAAATAAACATTTGAATGAGCGTTCAATATATTGTTTGGTGCTACGGAACACTGTGTGTGCGAGTACGACTCCTGTTACCCCAGGGGTGAAAGTAACTTATTTAGTCCCGAGACGGGATTGAACAAAGTGAGGGCGACAATAGTTCGAGGGACTAAATAAGTCTTTAACCCGAGGTAAACACTTTGCTTTTCATTACGAATACAAGGAAAGTAAAAATAAAAACATGAATTAGCTAAAGAAAAAATTAGTAAATTTTATTTCGGATTGCCGCTTTCCCGCCTGTTTTGTTTTTTTTTCTGTGGCAAGCCAGCTATTCAGCCATTATTTTTCATTTTCGTCATTGAAAAAATGGTAAATATCTTGCCCAACTCTATGTTATTTTAAAGAAAGATTTGTTGAAACTAAATTATGATAAAGTTATTTAAAAAATATATATTCTTAAATCAATACTTAACTCTAAGTTATTTCAATTTTACATCATGGCTGCATAGAAAATTGGAACATGGTTCAATAAACATGTGTTAATAGAACTAGTTTTTTTATTATTTTTTTATTTGACATCTGTCAGTTGAAAGCGATTCTCCCTAGGGATGAAAAGTATTACTTTCATCCCGCTCCTCAGGCTACTTCAGACCTACTTTCAGAGTATGAGTAATGAAAATATACATTTGAATGAGCGTTCAAAATATTGTTTGGTGCTACGGAACACTGTGTGTGCGAGTGCGACTCGCACTAGGCCGGTTTTAAACAGAGGATTTAAAAAGGCTTAAAAAAACTGAACACAATAATATTTCATTCTGTAATTTAAATTAACAGCCAAACCTTGTCTGGGTTTAGCCGAAATTGTTTTACAAATCTTTGAGTTTAAGTATTTATGTACCAAAAATTGTGCGAAGAAGAATTGAACATTTAAAAGCGGTCGAAACAATTTAAAGAATTATATAAACAATGCGCTTAGTACTGTGCGTAATAGCGTAATATGTCCATATTACGCTACCAACAAAAACTTAGACATAGCTTTTTAACGTAAAAAAAAGTGCATGAACAGTTTTATTGCAACATGGCCGATTTCAGTATCTAAAATGCGTAAGAAATATTCGAATGCGGTATCTTCGTAAGTGCTGAGTATGTCAACGAGTTCTTGAGCAAAATCTGTGAGAGTTTCGTTATGTGCTTTGTCTAAGATCTTAGTATCTCCGGAGTATTCTTCGTTACTTAATTTTGAAACATTTGCAAGCGCTGGGTTGACGCCTCTGTGATGATATTTCGGTTTGATTTGTATTTTCGAATTTGTATAAGCTGAAACATAGATAAGGGTGTTTTTATTATAACAGTAATTATTATATAAAACACTAGTTGTCCCGCGCAACTTCGTCTGCGTCACATTTTCCCTGTCTTCGCAACATTTTTCATTGCTACTCCGCTCCTATTGGTCGTAGCGTTATGATATATAGACTAAAGCCTGATTCGATAAATGCGCTATCTAATACCGAAAGAATTTTTCAAATCGGACCAGTAGTTCCTGGGATTAGCGCGTTCAAGCAAACAAACAAACTCTTCAGCTTTATTATTAGTATATTAGTATAGATTCATTCGGTATTTAAATGGCGCCGGTGATAGAGTGTGGTAATCGGTTGCCCCAGGATGCGGTGCGGGAGAATTTTTAATGTATGAAATTTATTTGTATTATTGTATGAAACACCCTCAACAAAGCCTAAGAAAGGCACTTATCCACACGCACGAAGAGTTCGATACCATTATTTATTTATAACGAGCAAAAAATATCACTTTTTTGTATGGGAGCCCCCTTAAATAGTTATTTTATTCTGTTTTTAGTATTTGTTGTTATAGCATCAACAGAAATACATAATCAGTGAAATTTTCAACTGGCTAAATATCACGTTTCATGAGATACAGCCTGGTGACAGACCGACGGACCGACGGACGGACAGCGAAGTCTCAGTAATACGGTCCCGTTTGACCCTTTGGGAACGGAACCCTAAAAACATTTATAGGTACTTACATGCCACAAGTACACACAATATAAGAAACCGTAATACATAAAAACAACAAGCACAAAATATTTTGTGAAAGTAAAATATTGTTTAGGATACGATGGGACAAAGTAATGCGCCTGCCTGGGTTCGAACCCTCGGCTTACTGCTCGTAAGTCGGGGCTGCCACCACTGGGCCACCGTACACCTTGTATTATAGAAGTAATATTTCAGGTTAACTATGCAAACTCAGTCTAAATGATCTAGAAATAAACTTTAATTAATAAAATAAAACTACCAAATATCCCGAACAGCAGAAAACAGGTACACACTTTCATTTTAATATAAAAATACTAACATTTTATGAAAACATAAAAATTGTACGAGTATGTTATAGCACATTCGTAAATTTTATTTTTCTAAATCTAAACTATCTAAACTAATATTATAAAGAGGAAAGATTTGATTGTTTGTTTGTTTGTTTGTTTGCATTGAATAGGCTCCGAAACTACGAGTCCGATTTGAAATATTCTTTCAGTGTTAGATAGCCCATTTATCGAGGAAGGCTACAGGCTATATATCATCACGCTACAACAAATAGGAGTGGAGCAGCAATGAAAAATGTTGCGAAAACGGGGAAAATTTGACGCAAACGAAGTTGCGCCGGATAGCTAGTAACTCAATAAACATATTTCAACAATTTCATTGATAATAAAACTGGAGTAGTACTTTACAATTTTTAGGGTTCCACTGTCTTATGGATACCAGACCATATGGAAAACGGAACCCTTATGGATTCGTCCTGGGCCTCAAGTCTGCTATTACAATAGTGTCAGAATGGCCTATCATTGATTTCATAATTGTTGATTTTGACAAGTTTGGTAATCTACTAATATAAAGGCGTCATTATGACTTCACAATGGTCAACCACTGACACTCCAATGAAAGAAATGACATATAATTCGACAGACCATAATGAATTTAGGAGATTACGAACTTTTAGCAAAATCACAATGGGATCGTGTTGGAATCACGATGTTTATAAAAATAGCAGACTTGTGGCCCTGTCCGTCTGTCTGTCTGCCTTTCCGTTCGTATGACATAGAACTTTTACTCCGAGAGCCTAGCCTTCTATGAACTGCTCTACGCAATAACTCAGATTATCCGTGATCATAGCGTTTGCAACAGCGCCGAAATATCGGGAACTCAAAACAAATAATAAACATGGTAAATATCCCGTAGCAAGTGTTATTAATAGTGCTCTACACAAATATGATGTGAAATAACGAAAAATCTTAAAATAGGGGTGGTCCTCCATACATGATACTGAGGTTTAAAAAAAAAATACATCGATAGTTCTTGAAAAAATATACGGAGGTTCCTTAACTACTTTTGTTCGATGAGATATTTGCTTCCGAAGTCGTAAAATTGTGTCCCCCACTCTAATATCTAAAGAAGCAAAATTCTCAAAAAATAGTACATTGTTACTCCAGGGGTGAAAGTAACTTATTTAGTCTCGAGACGGGGTTTGGTGCCTGAACGAAGTGAGGGCACCAATAGTTTGAGGGACCAAATAAGTCTTTAACCCGAGGTAAACACTGTGCTTTTCATTACGAATACAAGGAAAGTAAAAATAATAACATGAATTAGCTAAAGAAAAAATTTGAAAAATTTATTTCGGATTGCCGCTTTCCCGCCTGTTTTGTTTTTTTTTTTCTGTGGCCAGCCAGCTATTCAACCATTATTTTTCATTTTCGTCATTGAAAAAAAAGTAAATATCTTGCCCAACTCATTGTTATTTTAAAGAAATTGTTGAAACTAAATTATAATAAAGTTATTTAAAAAATATATATTCTTTAATCAATACTTAACTCTAAGTTATTTCAATTTTACATCATGGCTGCATAGAAAATTAAAACATGGTTGAATAAACATGTGTAAATCGAACTAGTTTTTTTTTAATCAACTGACAGATGTCAAATTCATCTGTCAGTTGAAAGCGATTCTCCCTAGGGATGAAAAGTATTACTTTCATCCCGCTCCTCAGGCTACTTCAGACCTACTTTCAGAGTATGAGTAATGAAAATATACATTTGAATGAGCGTTCAAAATATTGTTTGGTGCTACGGAACACTGTGTGTGCGAGTGCGTCTCGCACTAGGCCGGTTTTAAACAGAGGATTTAAAAAGGCTTAAAAAAACTGAACACAATAATATTTCATTCAGTAATTTAAATTAACAGCCAAACCTCGTCTGGTTTTAGCCGAAATTGTTTTACAAATCTTTAAGTTTAAGTATTTATGTACCAAAAAATGTGTGAAGAAGAATTGAACATTTAAAAGTAATCGAAACAATTTAAAGAATTATATAAACAATGCGTTTGGTACTGTGCGGACATATTACGCTACCAACAAAAACTTAGACATAGCTGTTTAACGTAAAAAAAAAGTGCATGAACAGTTTTATTACAAAATGGCTGCTCTTATTAATGATTTAAATAGTGATATATTTTGAAGGGACTCGACAATATGATATTATTCTTTTTATGCGCAATATTTTTTCAATATGGTCAAGACAGAGGTGTGTATTTGTCTTCTTTTGATTATTATATTTTATCGCGCGGATTAAATACCAAGGTTAAGCAGCGCTCGCCAAGGTTGTTCAATGGATGGGTGACCACCCATTACATACCGAGTTTCCTTCGTGCCTCGGAAATCAATTTAAACCTTGGTCCCGGCTGTCATTTGTAGATCTTTGACAGTTCTTACAGGTAGTCAGTAGCCCGTAGGTCTGACAACCAGTCTTACCAACGGGTATCGTATAACCCAGGACCAGCTGATAGTGGCGTAGCGTGCCTTGGCGGGGCACCGTATAAACATTTGTTTGGTGGCCCTTATAAAGGGTAAAGATTTCTCACAAAAGAAAAAAAATGTTTGCATGAAATTAAAAGAAATATTAACTTATCATAATTATCTATCTGTAAC
Organism: Cerastis rubricosa; assembly: GCA_949152445.1. NCBI lineage: Eukaryota > Metazoa > Arthropoda > Insecta > Lepidoptera > Noctuidae > Cerastis > Cerastis rubricosa. The sequence goes on from OX424551.1 coordinate 2,179,381, forward strand.
TTTTCCCAAAATTTATACAAACAATTCAAATTAAATATTGCACTCTCCTTGCCTTTTTCGGCAAACTGATTTATTAAATCATTTAAGTATATAGCTGATGATGACTTTAGTTTTTCTAAAGTTTTATTCATTTTTGCTTACGTTCGTCAGGGGCCCCCGTGGCCCGGGGCCCCTTATAATTGATACGGCAGGTACAGCGGTAGCCGTAGCTACCGCTGTATCTGACCTCCACAACCTAGCAGAGGCGTACCCCTGCTAGGTTGTGGAGGTCAGATAGGCAGTCGCTCCATGTAAAATACTGGTATGGTAGCATGAAAGGCTGGGTTTTAGTGACTGTCTGAATGAAGTACTGATTCTGTGCATATTCCGAATAAAATGACTTTCATCTTTCTCAGCAACCGCCACCGACGTACTGGACTACAACACCGCAGATTTCTGGTGGAGCGGAACACCAAAGTTCGACGCGACAGAAAAGATGACACCACCGTATCCCTTCCTGCCCACACCCAAAGGTCACGGTGTTCCCCGTGATGAAGCCACCCGATACCCCCCACGCCCGCGCCCAGAAACAACGACGACAACAGAAGCAACGTTAGCACCCTTCCCCAACATAACCAGACCTGCATACCCCTTCCCGATAGAAGAATACACAATTCCTCCTAAAAACTTCACGCGTCCTCCCGATCCGACAGTCCATGTACAATATCCTGGCCTAACAATCCCCCCAAATTTCCCTTCAGATTATAAATTCCCTACTGTCTTTCCGACCTTTGAAGTCACAACTTATATTCCGAGTCCTACAGGGCCTCAAGTCTGCTATTACAATCGTGTCAGAATGGCCTATCACTGATTTCATAATTGTTGATTTTGACAAGTTTGGTAATCTACTAATATAATGGCGTCATTATGACTTTCCAATGGACAACCACTGACAATCCATTGAAAGACATGGCATAGAATGGTAATCTCGTACATAATGACAAATGAATGACTGACTTTAGCGGTAATCTGCTAAAATTTTGACAGTTCCTTTGACCACTGAACTACCATTAGAACGCCATTGTGCAGTCATTGCTTCCCTCACATTTATCTCAGACTGTTCGGAGTGTCAATTTGAATTGTTTACTAACAAGCGGCTTCTAAATACTTTGGTTATAGTTATTATCGTTACGAGTATCGTGTTTCAAGTGTTTGTGGAATATTGAATGGAGACTACCTATGTATTCATTACGAGCAAATATTTTCGATTCTCGAGCTAGCCAACGCAGTGGATGTTAGAGAAAGAAGATTGGTTGGCACAATGCAGAACTGCAGAAGACGTCGTCAAGCCCGTCGCATGACGAGAACGAGAATGAATACCTTTATAATTGATATTCCCGAGGCGGAATTTGTAAAAACGTTTTGCCTTGGAAAGGACTCAGTAAGGGGGTTAATTGAAGAACAGTAAGTATATAAAAGTTAAGACGTTTAGTTAAATGGGGCTGTATAAAAGTAAATTGTTTTTTTGCAGGTGTTTGCTTGCAGCACGTGCTTTACATTATAGTCCAACAACTGCAGGCAAGATTGTGAATGAATGTTGCATATTGCAAACATGGCAAGAGCACCATTGCCACCTGACGAAGTTTATGCAGAATAAGAGCACCATTGCCACCTGACGAAGTTTATGCAGAATAACTTGGCTTGCAACAGATATGTGATTTATATTCCACTATTTTGGAATTTAATGGAGTTGGAATTTTAAATAATACTAGTATGTTAAAAAAACAACAGTTAAATTAGGTACTCTTTATTTCTCATAACTAAATATTTATTTAACAATGTTAAACTTGACTTAAAATCTGAAATGTAAATATAGTACGTAAAACTAAAAGACATTTTGTCATCTAACTAGTAAAACAATTCCAAGTTACAATATCTAATGTAATATTAATACCAAATCAAAATCAGTCTTCATACAAAATAAAAAGATCTTCAATATTTTAATTATCATTTGAATAACAAATCAAATTTTACCTTACATTTAACTAATCAGTCTTTTAATTTAGGAGGAAATTAATTATGCAGCACCTAATTATGAAGACCATCGAAGGGTGAATCGGTATCTTCTTGAAGGTTGGGCACTGCAGCAGGCTCTTGTTGACAAACTGTGGAGAAATGCATAAATTAAATTAGTAGGTATGTAATTTAAACCCACCTCAATATTCTAGTGGAGTGCGAAAATGCTTTAATTATTATTAAAATGATTTAACTCTGTTACAGATCCACAGTATTGCACAAAATATGATTTAAAATAAATGAATACTCTTTTTAAAAAACATTGTTTCATTTAATTATTTATCATTCCAGCCATTTGGAATCCACTGCTGGACATAGACTCCTCCTAATATAGATTTCATTTATCTTTAAATAATCTGACAAAATTACCTCTTGCATACTTCAGAAAACTTTAGTCAGACATAAAGATGTCAAATTCTGGCCGATGTACTACTACTGATGTGAGCCTACACCTAACACAAGCTTTTAAGCTTAACTGGAGGGGTTATAATAAAATTATTATAATTTATATTGTATTGCTTTCAATGCTCTTTAATACTTATTGTGGGTATGTTTGTTGAACACACAATGAGTAGAAGTTCCGCTTTTGGGTAAAACCATTTCGTATCAGTGAATAATCTGTAAATCCACAGTAATTACCTTTTTTGGCACAGTGTCCCATAAGGTGCGCCATTTTTTCTGTGGTGGAGCTCAGTCGATCAATGGCTTCAGCCAGTGTTGATGGCCTGAGCTTGTTTTAAAGTTGCCTCGGCATTCCTGGCTTCAATAGTGTCCAGCCTTGATTGACCAGCTTCAACAGCTGCATGGTCTCTACCTATAAAAAAAAGTATATTTTACTTTAATATTCATTGTTGAACTAAAAAAGTGCAAAAATCACAATAATGATACATTTATCATTTTATAATGCGTAGAATATTATACTGATTTATGTACTTACTGTGCTGCCGGCGTTTTATTGGGGCACTGGGAAGTCCACCGATACGAGTATAAAATTTGGGCGCACTCCATCCAATATCGTTTTAATAAACTTCGCCCTTCATTGGTGCGGCTGCAGTAGCCAAGCAGGTCTTGGTGGTTTTCTAAAAAGTCAATTAGAGCCGAAATTTTCTCAATTAGCACCATTTTGTATTGCAATAAATCTTTTAGAGATCATTTAGAACACTTGAAACTAAACCAAAACACCGGCCGCTAGAAATACCTAATAAAAACAAATAAACGTCAGTACAGTAAACAGTAATGTCATATTTGACTTTGACAGCTAAACAGATAAAATATTGAGTTTTCCAATTTCACATTTAATGTTTTCTGCTATTAACAAACTTCTTACTACTTCAGATTGCTCATAACACCAATAAATAATATGTAAAAATATATATAATTGAAATCTGGCATGAATAAATGTTCAAATTTAGTAGTAGTTTTTCGAAAATCATTTCTACTAACGGGTTTTATAATAATGGCAATACAACAATGTCATTATAACACCATTCTATTACGAGACCACTGACCAACCACTGACCGACCAATGATCGATCATTATGAATTAGCAGATTACGAACTTTTAGCAAAATGACAATGGGATCGTGTTGGAATGACGATATTTATAAAAATAGCAGACTTGAGGCCCAGCTGTCAGCGTTGAAAAGGAGTTTTTTATGCCCTTTAAAGTTTATTATAGGTTTAGTTATTTTATTTACTAGTTTTTAATTGTTATAATGCAGTATATAGTTAGTTTCTATGCAAATTTTTTTTTTTCTAAACTTAATTTATATGAATAAATGTCATATTCATTCGTCTGCTCCTAGTTATTTATTTACCATACACCTGCATTCTCTTGCAACAGCGTCGAAATATCGGGCTGCTCACAATAAACAATAATCACGGAAAATATGCCGTAAGTGTCAGTAAAGTTGATAAAAAACTTGCTCATCAATTGTTTCCGCAGCGTGCGTATAGGGTACACATGCAAAACTCGGTTTCGGTCCCATAGTAAAGTAGTAATAATAGTAGTAATTGTATTGTTGTATAGTAAAACTCGGATTTTCCCGGGTTTTACGATGGGACGGAAACCGGGTTTCGATGCCCTACGTGCGTAATACAGTCACGTCGAGTGACTTAATTGTAGCGACCTCTAAACAAATTTTGTCACTTGTTTTTTCCGCTATCGCGAGACGCGTTGAGCATGTAGTTCGTGGTCCAGGGGTAAGCCAGTAGGTGTCTGTCTCTTATTTATCGTTCTGTTCCTTTTGCTGGCTCTGAGTCTCGCGTGATGACTTGTCATTGGTGTCATAATTTTCAAAATGGAGTGTTTTTTGTCTATAACTTGACTGAATAGACTCATGTTTGCTTGTTTTTTGTTTCGTTTCTTGTCATGATGTTTTCTCTTTCTTTTTCTCGGTTCTTTTCCAATCAGAGGGCTTCCTGTGGAAATAAAACGTTTGCAAGAGTAACTACTGAGTTTTAGGTCCTGTTTACATTTTCCAGACTGGTCGAAGAGTTATTGAATGTTTTCCAAGAAATTTCGCAGTATCAGACACGAAGTCTGAAATTGTGCTAGTTGATTGCAATAAGCTTGTCTCTCTATTACATGGGACTTAAACATAATTATGAGAATAGCGGTGGCCCAGTTGTGGCAGACCCGACTTACGAGCAGTAAGCCGTGAGTTCGAACCCAGGCAGGCGCATTACTTTGGGTAATTATTTTCATCACCGCTGCCCTCAAAAACGGTGAAGGAAAACATCGTGAGGAAACCGGCATAACATAGAACTAAAAATAAGAAGACATGTGACATCGACCAACCCGCATTGGGCCCGCGTGGTGGATTACAGCCCACTCCCTCTCATAGAGAGGAGGCCTGTGTCCCAGCAGTCGGAACATTATAGGCTGATGATGATGAAACATAATTATACTATTAGGTGCACCGCTGCTTAACTCTTTGGGAATTACAGTCGTGATAATGTCATGCCAGTCTACTGGCCCACGACTTATGATACCTTACGACCCATTACCTCACAAAGAGGACTCTTAGACATATCGTAGGGTCGGTGATGCCACTATAACGCTTGGAGGAGGGCTATGTCCAGCTGGTGGACGTGTTTCAGCTTAACTGATAAGTAGTGATGGCCTAGTGGTGTTACCGTCGGACTGCCAAGTCATAGGTCACAAGTTCGAACCCCAGAACTGATTTTTCGGATTCATGTGCGGTTTGTTTAATTATTACTTGCTTCGGTGAAGAAAAACATCGTGACGAAACCAGCATGCCTTTATTTTTTACGGATGGGAAATCATCAAAAGACCCCCCCGCTCTGGGAGGAGCGGGAGGGTGTCAGACTTGTACTGACTAAAACCAATCCATGTTCCTTCTTAGCCCTTTATGTTCCAGGGCCACGGTATCTCTTTCGAACAGTCCCGCAGCCCTGGCAGGCATCGGCCCTCTCGGACCCCTTCCGGTTAGCTGACATCTCCTAGAGGCGCGCGTGGACGGATGGTGAACTAGCCCATTACTCACCGTCCACTAACCCGCGCCTACGGTGGCCGGGGGCCACTGGTTGCCCCCCGACGCCCGGGGCGTCTCCCGCGGCGGCTGGGACGTGAGGTTCTCTCCCTCTCACGTTCCGCCACCTCCTTCGCTAACATGAATGCTTCGCAGAAGAAGGCGACGGCTTCCCATTCCCTCTCGCTCCGGGCTATGGATTGAACCAAGGCCGGACGCGAGAGGTCGCCGCCGTCAATCGCCGCTATGAAACCAGCAAGCCTGAGAGATATTTCTCGACGGCATGCAAGGCCTCTCTTGCATGCCGTCATGGGCGGCATAAAAACTCTGAAACCGGTTAGGCACAAACCCTACGATAAAAAAAGAAGAAGTTTATCTGATGACGATAATAGACAGACATACCACCAGCGGCAAGTGTTCCTCTATGAGGTTTCCTCAACAGTACAGGGAACCTCTCCTCCAGAGCCTTGTTGATGGAATCCAGCAGTCGTCGTCTGCGCTGCAAGTTACGCTGGAACGGACGTAGAAAGCTCTTTGTGACAGCGTCGCAGATCCAGTAAATCATTTTATTTGCTGGAATCAGAGGTTAAATCATCATTCTCCTGCATTTCATCATCATCATCATCATCATTTCAGCCCAAAAGACGACCACTGCTGGACATAGGCCTCCCCCAAGTGCCATTTTGATCACATTGACATTTTGGGGGGTTATGCCATAATCGCCACGCTTGGCAAGCGGGTTGGCGATCGCAGTACGGTTGTTACAAAAGCACAGAGAACGCTGCTGCCCATTCTCTGGCAAATCCCTAAGTCACCTCCCCACACCCATGGGAAGATATGGGATGGTCCTATTCTTTACGTCCGACACCACACAGAATGCATTTATCCCAACTTATTAGAGGTCAGGTTTACGAAAGGCCACCTGCTGATCCATTTATTTGACCGTGTAGGTATTGCACTTTTGTAGGAAACAGTTGTTTTTTAATAACCAATGAAAAATTTAGAAGAGCTCGTGGCTCAATATTAACAACAGCATGAGTCGATCTTCAAGGTTAAGCCGTGCGTGCCGAGGTTAGTCCGTGAATAGGTGACCATCATTACATACCGAGTTTCCTCCGTGCCTCAGAAAGCACGTTAAGCTGTTGGTCCCGGTTGTCATTTATAGATCTTTAACAGCCGTTACGAGTAGTCAGAAGCCGAAAGTCTGACATCTAGTCTTACCAAAGCAGTCGCTTCATGTAAAATACTAATAATCAACTGCATCCGGTTAGACTGGAACTGGACCCAACAAAGTTTGGGAAAAAGCTAGGCAGATGATGATGATCTGATGAAAAATTTCTTTGGGAGTTCATATCAGAATGCTGTACTGAACGTGGTAATAGTTTTCGCATCGGTGCGGTGTCCTTCCATTCTGTACTGTCTACAACTTTCATCTACCTACTCTCTTCTCTAATTTGCTCGTCTCAAATCAGAGGCTACAGACTTCATGGTCGCGGATACGAATATATTGGGTACAAAGGACTGCCATATTTGTATAGTAGTCAGAAGAGCCACTGCTGAGAATCCCAGCTAGGTGATGCGCCAATCACAATGGCGCAACTTATTTGTCATAGTGCGCGAATTCTTAGCCAGGTCTGCAATATCAACTTTTAGTTGTTTTATATGAGTAGAAGGAGATAAAAGAAACGATGGATGTAATGTATGAAGGATGATAAGACAAGAAAGAAGGTGTCTGATGAGGTGACGATTAATAGAGAAGTATGGAAGAAGAAGACATGCGGTGACCCCAAATAAATTGGGATAAGCGCAGGAGAATGATGATGATGAGTTCCTATTCAAATCAATTAAATTTAAAACATTTATTTCTGACTTTTCGGTCCATGAATAGTACATCAAGATGACAAAGCTGTGTTAGTAATTCACAAATACAAGAAATAAGAGATAAAAAGAGAAAAGACGCAAGTCAGCAAACAATACGTGCAGCCCAATCCAATGCCTCCAAATAGGACTATGGATGTAGTCTGCAATTCATCATCATCATCATTTTAGCCAAAAGACGTCCACTGCTGGACATAGGCCTCCCCCAAGTTTCGCCAAATTGACATAACATGGGGGGTTTTGCCATAATCGCCACGCTTGGCAGGCGGATTGGCGATCGCAGTACGGTTGTCATAAAAGTACAGAGAACGCTGCTGCCCATTCTCTGGCAAGTCCCTTAGTCGGCTCTTAAGACACCCACGGGAAGATATGGGCATATATATATGTCTGCAATTACACCCAGGTAACTGTTGGGACCGCCCCTCATCTTTGCATCGCCATTTTCCTATCACAACGGTGAACAAAAATATGGTGAGGCAACTGGCTTGTCTTAGAAACAAAAAATCAAAGACATGTTAAGTCCAGCAACTCGCACTGCGTTCCTGTGGTGTTTTAAAGCCCCACTACCTTTTACAGAAAACAGTTCTGTGTCCCAGCAGGGGGGACGTTACAGACCAACTATGCTACTCACTGTTAGGATAATCCTCGAAGTCTTTCAAGGCATCTAGAAGTCGTTCACCATCTTCATCACTAAAGAACATCTCAGCGTAGTCTATGATGGAATTCACCTCAGGAGACAGGAACTGCTTTCGATCTATCAGCATGTGGAACATCATTGAGGAGCGGGCTGTTGAGAAGAAACGGGTAGGTGTTAAAAGCAATTGTCCAAACCAAAGAGTTGTAGTGCTTCGACTATGTTTGCTGAGGACCTATGATTTTTTCGCGATCATAAGGAATCGGAGCGCTTCACTATTAAGTCGCCTTCGAAGCAGCTCGAACAGTCTCTTGAGGGTGTTATCCGAGCGGAGGGACCTCTCTCTGATACAGCGGTGGATGCAGCTTCATGTTAGCGCCTCTCTTCGTTTTATTTGACATGCATTTCTGATTGTATTGTGTATGTGTAATTTTGTTATAAAAATTTAATTACTTTTCAAATTACAAAATATTAATTTTGTATATTACATAAGTACATTATTTACAATGAATGTAATTGTTCTTTTTAATGTCAATTTCTTTTTTCATTATTTTTATTTTGTTGTTGATTGTTTTTATGTGTAATTTTGCATTTAATTTATATTTAATTTAATTGTGACATTGGTTACGTAATTCTAATGTGTATGATTGTGTTATTTTACTTTTGTTGATTGTTGTAATTTAATGTGCTTTATTGGATTTTAATTTTAACTTTTTTTTTTATAATGTACTATCTGTCCCGCGCAACTTCGTCTGCGTCACATTTTCCCCGTTTTCGCAACATTTTTCATTGCTGCTCCGTTCCTATTGGTCGTAGCGTGATGATATATAGCCTATGTTACTTCTAATACCTCCAATAATATGTGTACAAAGTTTAATGATGATCGGTTGAGTAGTTTTCGCGTGAAAGCGTAACAAACTTACATTCACATTAATTATAATATTAGTAGGGATGGACCATGTCTGATATAAACGAATTAATAATAACAAAAGACATTTAAATAATGGGTGTATGCCCTTAACGAAGTCGAAAGGCATTTGTTCTCTGCATCCACTCTCCATACCAGTATCTTGCATGGAGTGACTACCTGATAATTACCATTAGTGAGAAGGATGGTCGGACTTTCTGACAGCTAACTGACCGTAACGATTGTCCTTTAAAAATACTTTTTTATAAGACCTTTTATTGACAGCCACTGCAAACAGAGATTTACGTGCTTTCTGAGCGAGGAAGGGTCTCTTTACGTCATGGATGGTTACATTAGCTCTTGGGTAAATAACAACAGCCGCATGGGTCGATCTTCAAGGTTAAGCTGTGCTTGCCAATGTTGATCTGTGGATAGGTGACCGACTCAGCACTTACCGTCCATACCGTTTTCCCATTACATACCGAGTTTCCTCCGTGCCTCGGAAAGCACGTTAAGTCGTTGGTCCCGGCTGTCATTTGTAGATCTTTGACAGTCGTTACATGTAGTCAGGGGCCCGAAAGTCTGACAACCAGTCTTACCAAGGGGTTATCATCTCTTAGCTGCCACGGTTTATTTTAATTACTTTATTTTTGAATTACAGATTCAATCTTTTACTCTGCACGCTCTTAACTTGCCCGCATTTCTACATGGTTCTCACATATTTTTAATTCTTAACATGAATGATGTAACCAAGATTTTGTAACACACTTTGATTTAAAAGAGTATCCATGGAGTTTCTAGCCCATTCTTCTCCATAGAGATCTACGCTTTGGAATGGGCAACTACAGTACTTTCACAAGTTATTATGCCTTGTGACTAGGACTATAGCTTCGCGTTTTTTTTTGTTTTTTTTTTTATATTTATTTTCATGAGTGACTGTAATGTTCTGATTGAAATAAATGCTTTAAGTTTGAGTTTATCGTGTTATCCAGTATTGAATGGGTGGAGATTAAGTACGCAGTGGCTCCTTATAAAATACTGGTATCCAGCTGCATCCGGTTAAATTGGAAGCCGACTCCAACATAGATGAGAAAAGGCTGGGCAGATAATGGTCACATATCCAAGGATCAACCTCAGAGACCGTGGCTTAATCTTCGAGTGAAGGTCGCGTAAGTCCGTTGGATGCGGGAAACACCAGACTGTTTGAAGTAGCGATGCTCCGGGGAAACCTTTGTCCAGAAGTGCACAGACGCCAGCCCATCAATACCCGAAACTGTCCAATTTTTCCCAATCCTCATCATCATCAGCCTATATTGTTCCCACTGCTGGGACACAGACCTCCTCTCTTTGAGAGGGAGTGGGCTGTAATCCACCACGCGGGTCCAGTTTCCCCACGATTTTTTGCTTCACCGTTTTTGAGGGCAACGGTGATGAAATAATTTAGGACAAAGTAGTGCGCCTGCCTGGGTTCGAATCCACGGCTTACTGCTCGTAAGTCGGGGCTGCCACCACTGGACCTTGAACCAAATTCTATAAAAATAAATTTGACAGTTTGTTGAAGCTTGTTGTCCAGGCGTCTGTACGTCTGTCGGCTGAAAGATGGACTTACTCTGTAATATTTCTATATATTGATCTGATCTTGGCGGCACCCTCAACATCCTCATGATGACTGTCCGGAGCGGGTCATTGATCCACGTGAGTTGGCCCTTATCCCACATGCTGTGATAACAAACGTTACGGTAATATTATCAGAATGTTCCCACTGCACTAGAAGGCAGTGGCTGTGCGATTCGCTGCTGAGCTGTGTACTGAACAAATTTTTGTATAGTCTACAGATAGTTGTTCTGGGCCTGGCTGTTTGTGTATGTGCGTTTAAATTTTTGTAAACGCACCCACGATACAGGAGGAATTCTTAGAGGAGGGACACGTAAAAAACAAAAACTGCTGGTACACATGCCTCCGCTCATAGAGATAATGAAGAGGTCCATATCCACCGCACAATGTCTTTAAATGTTTGCTTACACGGCTTACTTACACCACCAGCAGTTAAAATCTGATGTCTATAAACCAGTGATTTGGTTTTTCGCAACCTGGTAAGTATGGATATATCAGACATTAGGTCTTCGGACGAGTACCCGTAACGACTGTCAGAGATCTACGTTTTGCAGCCAGGACCGACGGCTTAACGTGCTGGGTTGCTTCGTCATCATTTTAGCCCGGAATCGCCCATTCCTGGGTATAGGCCTCCCCTTTTTGCTGCCACAGTTCTTGTTTCTTTCTTTGTTGTTTTAAAAACGTTGCCCCACACTAGGAATTTCTCCTGTATCGTGGGTGCGTTTACAAACATTTAAACAGACATACACAAACAGCCAGACCCGGAACAACTATCTGTAGGCCATACAAATATTTGTTCCGTGCGGGGATCGAACCCGCGACACGCAGCGCAGCAGTCGATCGCTCAGCCACTGCGCCAACCGTGCCACAACAGTTCCCGGTTCTGTGACTCCCTTATCCAGGTGTTTCTTGTGACTTTGACAATATCTTCATCCCAACGAGCTTTAGGACGGCCCTGGTTTCTATGGCCTTGTTCTTTGGCTCTGTATTTAATGTAATGCAACAACCGTACTGCGATCGCCAACCCGCCTGCCAAGCGTGGCGATTGTGGCAAAACCCACCAAAATGTCAATATGGCGACACTTGGGGGAGGCCTATGTCCAGCAGTGGACGTCTGTTGGGACTGAAATGATGACATAAATGAAACGACACATACTTATTGTAAATCATCTCCATTTGATTCAAAGTTTCTAGCACCTGATCGTCTTCCTTCACAGCAACCAGCCTGCATATCTCTATGAGGAAGACCATCAAATACCCTTCATCCAGCTTCTCCATCAGGTCCAAGTAATGTTGCTTTGGCGATGGGGTTGACGGCGTCGGTATCGTGATTTCTGCAAAGGAATTTGTTAATTAGCACTGACGTCTGGCAGCACCCGCAGAGAGGGAATCTGTGACCCAGGATTAGGAAGATCACGGGCTGAGTATACTATTGGCAATTATGAATTGACTAGCTGGCCTTTTTTTATTATTAAATGGTGAAAAATGCGCGTACCGCGCGTATATCGTCAGCGAAGGCATCCCCCTCCCTGACTTTAGGTAAAATTAAAGGATACAAACTTCCATACAGCACATCTCCGGCAGAAGTCGCCTTCGTTTTCTTATCAGGATCCTCCGGTATGGTCTTCGGAAGAGTAACGGAAAGGAATCCATGCTTATCTTCAGTGAACAGGTTTACCGTATTCGCTGTTCCAGTTGACGACCTAAGGTGTTTAGCCTGGGCCATTCTGGTGGGTGTGAGTACTGTGGACCTTCGAGTGCGTTGCGACGATGCAGTGCGGTCTTCGGAGACCTTCTTCAATCTTTTCTGGACGCGTGTATAAGGAGCGATCTCTTCCAGCCAGATCTTCGCTTTCACATGCATTGTTGGGGAAGGAGTCGTAAGTCGTGGAGATGTCTTCGAACTTCGATCAGGGTTAGAAATAGATCGAGAAATAGCAGGATTATACGATTTTAGTTCATAAAGATTTTTGTGTTGGAAATGTACTGGGACTGGTTCTTTATAAACCTGTAGTCTTTTAGACGTTGGTCTAATAGTAGAACGTGGTGAATCCGAATAAATTGATATATAATGACCTGGACCTTGAACTGAAAGTAAGCTTGGAGGCATCATCGGTCCAGGATTAGAAATAGATCGAGAAATAGCAGGATTATAAGCTTTTAGTTCATAAAGATTTTTGTGTTGGTAAAGTACTGGGACTGGTTCTTTATAAACCTGTAGTCTTTCAGACGTTGGTCTAGTAGAAAGTGGTGAATCCGAATAAATTGATATATAATGACCGGGACCTTGAACTGAAAGTAAGCTTAGAGGCATCATCGGTTCAGGATATATCGAGTGCCTTGGACTTAACAGGGATCCAGGATAGGGGAGGCCTGATCTGAGCTCTGGATTATTAAACATGACCGGCTCAATGGGATTTGGAGGTGTAGGCTCAATTATGGGTATTGGAGGAGCATGGAAACTTGGGAAAATACGAGGAAGGCCTGAATGAGGGTTATAAGGATCGTTTTGTGGATATGGAAGAAATTTAGCTGGAGGTTTTGTAGGATCCTTTGTGATCTGGTTTTTTTGGTCTTCTGTTACTGCTCCGGTTCTCAGCAATTTCCTACTTTTGTCGCGAGAAACAAGCTCTTTATCTCTTCTTTTATCATTTTCGTGGTTGTGTACAACCAACACAGATTTTTCTTTTAGTCCATGCTCGAGATCTCTCATTAAGGAGTCCACTTGAAGTAGATTTTGGTGAAGTTTATCTACCAGCAAGGACTCGTTGAATGTTGCTGTAAGTTGAAGAGCAAAAATCAGCTTTAATTTAATTGTACGGTGTAAACGGAGTATCGAAGTCGTCAACCAAGCATTTTGTACTTCAAACTTAGTAACTCTACGCAAATGATTGCTGGGAAATGGCTACTTTCGTATTGTCTCGTTCCAACGTCGAGCTCATCTCTACCCTCATGCTGCTTCGTTTGACTACACTATGTACTATCGGGAAAGTGGGAATAGGCACACTTTTCAAATAAAATCCCGTGTCCACGATGATCTGTTTAACACCCTTACTCTTATTGGTCCGCACAAATAGTCTGCGGACCAACAGGGGATAAAAAAAAATAAAAAAAATACGTGACTCTTTTTTTAAATATGTTTTGTTTTAAAAAAATCTCAGGCTCTGTTAATGATCCCAGATGTTTGACCACCGTTTTTCGACCAATAGGAATAAGACAAAAACGGGACCAAGGAATAGAAAGTTTTTAACTGTTTTAACGTTGCAAGCAAGGATAGTCCTTACCGTGGTCCGATACCCAGTTAGTTGATAGTACCTATAGTATGTATAACCACAGATACATACGTATTCCTTAAATAAAGAAATAGAGCTTTCTAAGTTCACCTGCCTAGGTTTTTCCCAACTGTGTTGGGGACGGCTTTCAGTCTAACCAAATGCAGTTGAATACCAGTATTTTACTTGAGGCAACTGCCTATCTGACCTCCACAACCCAGTTAGTACTGGGTATTACGATACCCTTTGTTAAGACTGGTTGTCAGACATTCGGGCCACTTACTACCTGTAACGACTGTCAAAGATCTACAAATGACAGCCGGGACCAATGCATTAACGTGCTTTCCGAGGCGCAGAGGAAACTCGGTATGAAAGAGTGGTCACCCATCCACGGGCCCCAAGCACGGCTTAACTTTGAAGATCGACCCGAGTGGCTGTTATAGCCACCACCTTCTCTACGTATACAGCGACTACTTCTCTTGCGTACCTAAATTTTAAGCCCGAAAACCATTTTAATTTACTTACTTGTTAAATACGATTGTTAGTTGGTTTGAAAACAATAAATAATTGAGTCATTGACTTGGCCTAATGAAGACACTTGGACGACACACACAGGTGGCTATTGCTTGACTTACAAAATGTATGGTGAACTATGGTGAATGGCGTTTGTACTCAAACTCAACTCAAAGCATTTATTTGAATTAAAAATTTGGCGAAGCTACAGTCACAAGGCATAATAACTTGGGAAAGTACTGAAGATGCCAATTCCAAAAGTAGATCTCTATGGAGAAGAATGGACAAGAAAGTCCATGGACACTCTTATAAATCAAAAAAACCGGGCAAGTGCCAGTCGGACTCGCGCACGAAGGGTCCGTACCATTATTTATAAAAAAAAAAAACAAACAAATCACTTTTTTGTATGGGAGCCCCCTTTAAATATTTATTTTATTCTGTTTTCAGTATTTGTTGTTATAGCATCAACAGAAATACATAATCTGTAGAAATTTCAACTGTATAGCTATCACGGTTCATGAGATACAGCCTGGTCACAGACGGACGGACGGACGGACGGATGGACGGACGGACGGACTGACGGACGGACAGTGAAGTCTCAGTAATAGGGTCCCGTTAGACCCTTTGGGTACGGAACCCTAAAAATTGTTACTAAGTATTATTTTAAAAAAGTAACTCAAATGATTGATGGTGTTGGAGAATATTTTATCTATTGGGCAATAATTATTAAAAAAAAACATACCACTGTTAATTTCTTCACAATTGAGTAAATCATAGTATAAATAAAAACTTATTAAAAAGAGTAGCATAGTGTTTTGTTATTCTACCGCCATTTTTGGTTGTCGACATTTTCTAATGGCATACATCTTTATCTTCCCAAGTAGGAATTAATAATAGTCCTCTTGCAGCCACTGCATGTTTAAGTCTAAATATAAAATCACAAACAACTACACAAGTAGGAACTTATGAAAGAGTGCCGTGTACATAATTATTTTTCTAAAAATGCCAAGATAAAAAAATTAATTTAAAAAAAATACTTGAGAAAATAACTGTAGTTAACAGGTAGGTATTGACTAAACTATTTCATTTTTATGATCAATAAAAAGTAATAGAAATATTTTTATTGGATTAGAAATAAAACATGTGAAGCATTCCATAAAAATGTTAGTATTTATAAATAATGAAAGTATTTAGGTACTCGTTTTTTGCTGTTCAGGATATTTGATAGTTAGGTATTTTGTATTTAAGTATTTTGAGAAACCACACAATTTCAATAACTTGTTGAATATCATTTACTCTGGAAACGGGATATTTACCATGTTTACTATTTGTTTTGAGTACTACGGCGCTGTTGCAAGCGCCATGATCACGGATAAACTGAAGTTGTTGTGGGTTGGTGTTTATGAGGTGTTTATGAGACATCGGTGTACCCCCTTTTTTTTTTTTAGGATGCGAAATCATCAAATGACTTCTTCCGCTCTGGGCGGAGCGGAAGGGAGTGTCAGACTTGACTGACTAAAACCCATCCATGTTCCTTCTTAGCCCTTTGCGTTCCAGGGGCACGGTATCTCTTTCGAACAACCCGCAGCCCTGGCAGGCATCGGCCCTCTCGGACCCCTTCCGATTTGCTGACATCTCTTTGAGGCGCGCGTGGAACACGAACGCGCCGTCGGCACGGTCTGTCGTCATAAGACGGACGGACGGTGAGCTAGCCCATTACTCACCGTCCACAGGCCCGCGCCTACGGTGGCCGGGGGCCGCTGGTTGCCCCCCGACGCCCGGGGCGTCTCCCGCGGCGGCTGGGACGTGAGGTTCTCTCCCTCTCACGTTCCGCCACCTCCTTCGCTAGCATGACTGCTTCGCAGAAGGAGGCGACGGCTTCCCATTCCCTCTCACTCCGGACCATGGATTGAACCAGGGCCGGACGCGAGAGGTCGCCGCCGCCAATCGCCGCTACGAGGACACGGCGGTGCTCAGCCCAAGCAGGGCAGAGCTCCACAGTGTGCTCCACCGTGTCCTCCGGCCGATCCTCGCAGTGGTGACACCCCGGCGTTTCCTCCCGCCCGATTCGGTGCAGGAACCTCCCAAAACAACCGTGTCCGGTGAGGACCTGCGTCAGGCGGAAGGTGAGGGCGCCGTGGCGCCTCTCCAGCCACTCCTCAAAGAGGGGACTTATCGCCACTATTGTGGCGTGCCCTGCACGGGGTTGCGACAGTCGCTCTCTCCATGTCGCCATGAGATCGCGCCGGAGGTCTGTCCGCTGAGCGACAATTTGCCGCGGCAGCGGAGTTTCCCCCCAGCGTAGTGCCTCCGCGCGCCATTCGTGCAGGCACGCGAGGACTATCGCCTCCAGATCCCATGGCGGCAATCCGGCCAAGAGGCTCGCCGCCTCGCCGGAGATCGTGCGGTACCCCCGGATCAGCCTTACGGATACCACCTTCTGGGGCGCGTTCAGGTAGTGGGTGGCTCGCCGCCTCAAAGAACGCGCCCACATCGGTGTACCCCCTTCCTTGTTCTTTGAACCGCTACCACTATCAATCACAACTATATCGTCTGGAGGACGATGTCACAAATCTTGGGAATGAAGAAAAGTCTAAGGAAGTTATAGTCACGACATAGTAGATGGTGACGATAGACATACCCACAAATAATTTTATTGTAATAAGTATAAGAAAAAAGTCACAACAAACAAGTCTAAAAAGGTCTACAAAACTGATAAAACATGTAAATGTGAAACTGAAGAGAAGAGGCTGAAACTTCAACAACAAAACTTAATTAACTGGATTTAAAAAAGGTCGCAGTTCCTTGAACTTTTGAACATTTGCCAACCAAAAGATGATAAAGTTAAGAAACTTGCTGAAATTAGATTTACAGCCACAAAAAGGTAGTTAACACTAATTTCGCCATTTTGGGGACGCTGATGACGATACGACGAACGGTACTGGTATTTTTATTTAAACCTAGTCATCAACGCCTCCTATTTTTTTACATTCGCCATCTTGTATTTTCATTTGCCCTTCCTAACGTCATCAGTGCCCCCGAAAACGCCTAAAATGATACACAGTCAGATGTTTAGTTATTATTTATTTATTATGTACACCAACAGCAAATACTATGAATTACAGGAAGCATTAAAATTAAAATACAAGCGCTGGTATTTAAGCCTATACCTATATGATAGATAAAGATATGATATTTCGGATCTGGTAATGGATATAGAAATAGGAATACAATTTAAATGTTGGTTTCGGATACGGTAACGGATATGTAATTATTTCGAATTATCCGTTTGTTTCGGTTACGGATATTAAATAAAATAAAATAAATAAATTGTGTTTTATTTCAGGCAAAATTCCCATATACAACAATTAAAGACAATTATAATAGTGAGAACAGTAAAGAAATCATATAAGTATCTTTAAAAATCATAAAAATATCAAAATCATTAAAAAATAATACATTAAAATCATCAAAATCATTAAAAACTATCAAAATCATTAATATCATCATAATTAATATTAGACTAAAGTAAAATATAAACACAAATAGTGTGTAATTATTTGGTTTTATTTATAGGTTTTATCTAGTCTAGGTTATCATTTGGTATTATAATCAGTCATATAGGTAAGTAATTATTTAGAGATGTTATAATAATTATATTACGTGAAACAAAAACCTGTCGAAACATGTCGTTTTATGTAGTCTCCGCCCATATACGCAACTATCCGAAACTTGTGAAACGTATACGGTAACGGTTACGGTTAAAGGTATACGCAGCATTCACCATAGTGACAACATAGAATAATAAATCATACAATTTGAATGTAATATAAATTTTACTCAAAACTAAAATTGTTATTGTTAGGCTAGGTGTATGGGAACACAACTGGTTTATTCTGGCTAATCTAGGAACCTAATAATGTCAAAGCTTTCAAAAAAAAAAACCAAATAACCTTTTTAATTGAGGTAACATTATTGCAAAATTAGCAATCATGGTAGGAAATTACCTTCCAATCAGTGATGCCAACTTAGCAACTTTATAGCTAGATCTAGCTATTATTTGGTGACAGACAGCTACAATTTAATGAAACTTGTAGCTAAACTTTTTAGCTACTTTTTTTAGCTACTTTTGAGGCTATCGAGATTCGTAAAGTAGGGTACCGAGTCTCGTAAAAAATATAAAACTTAACTCGAATCTATGTTCATAGATGCTATGGTAGGTACAGGTCTCAGGAAAAGTGGTAAATGCTGCTATAACTGTGTTTTGCTTAAAGATATACTACAAAAAATGGGCACCGCTGAAAAATATTTTAAATCTACGAAAGATACTGAACCCCAGCCATCGACATCTTCTTCTTTAAATAATTAATTTTTAATTTATTTTTTATTCAATAACGTACACAACACATTTTTAACTCTCTTGTTAGAATTAATGAAAATAAAAATGATTGTCAGGAATTTACATTTCATTGTAACCTACTTATCTACTGTATATAACATTTAGCTACTTTTAGCAACTTTTTGGGGTACAAAAAACTGGCAATCTAGCAACATTTTAAAAATTTCTAGCAACTGGGTAAAGCTAGCAGTTGGCAACACTGCTTCCAATGCTGGCAACTTTCAGTTGAAATTTTTTGACACGCCTAGCTGATACTCTTTGGCTATTTTTACGAAAATCGTGTGATTTCTTGTGTTATTTTCTAAAAACTAAGTGAAATATTGTGTGTTACGAACTGTTACATATTCTTGATATTGTGTCAAGTGAATTAAAGTGAGAAATCGTTGCTAATAGTAAGGTAAAAGTAGCTATATTATGTTGTCAATGTATAAACCTACCAATTTGAATAACCCTATTTATCAAAGTAAATCATTATCTATTCAGCACATTGAAATTCCGTCGTATAATACCGTTGTATTTGTAAGTTTATTTATTTAAGTAGAGCCAAAAACCTATCTAACAACGAAAATAAACAAGAATTCGACCAAAACCTTTCTTGAATCCCTTGTTTGACTCATAATTTCGTCACAAACAGTACAGTTTCGGTAAAAAAATCCATAGTTTTCTAGTGAGTCATTCATTGTTACTTGAGATATTGAAAGTACACAAATATGTACTTCGTAAACTGTTATCATGTTATATCCGTTATTCAAGTACTTTAAATACATATTGCGTGGTATATACTATCGGTATTTCGTGGAAACTTTTACTTGTTGTAGTCAAAAATTATGAATGGGCTGGCTTGACGAATTCTTTTGCAAAATCTTGAAGAGTCGTTAGCCAATTTATATCTCACACTTTCACTAAGCAATTAGACCCTTTTTGGTAAACTCATTTCTGAGTGAATCATGTTACTAACATGTCATGCCATGACGCATAGAGACAGGTGTATAGTATTACAAAACTAGATTCTGCCCATGTCTGCTCCTGCATGTTGACATAAAACTGGGGGTCCTAACTTTTCTTGGACTAGGGACCACTTTGGTGGCTCAAACTAACTAAATATTGCCAAGGACCGTGAAAAGAGGGAAAAGATGTAGGAGGCCTTTACCCATAATAGGGCTACATCTGCAACCCTTAATAATAAAAACTAACACTAACTAACTAGGATAAGTTATAGACTAACAAAACCAACACTCAATAAAAAATAACCAAGTGTCGTACAGTGTGTAAATTACCTTAGATGAAAAATAAAAGCCTTTTTATTTATTATGACTCACACAAAGAGGAAGAATAGTAGTCAGAAGCCAAAAGTCTGACAACCAGGCTTACCAAGGGGTATAATAATACCCAGTTACTGGGTCGTGGAGGTCAGATAGGCAGTCGTTTCATGTAAAATAATGGTACTCAGCTGCATCCGGTTAGACTGGAAGCCAACCCCAAGATAGTTTGGGAAAAGGCTAGGCAGATGACTGTCCACTACTAAACAAAATATTCCGAAAAACCCTTTTTTTAACTCCAATTTCACACTGGTGCAGAACAGCTCACAAGAGTAACAATACATAAAAATAACATCATCAAACCTTCCTATTCCAGCAACCATGGCTACAATGACAGACCAGTACGGCACCACGGGGACCCTGACCCTGAAGTGGGACCCTCGCAACCTGGAGATCCGCACCATGTCCGTTGAGAGGACCTTGGAGCCCCTCGTGCTGCAAGTCACCACGCTTGTGAACAGCAAGGATCGGGACGCCAAGAAGAAGAGACGTAAGTTTTTTTACTATTTTCTACTCTTTTAATGTATTTGGATTGGGAAATTCTGGATGCTGAAAATGTTTTTTTTGTAACTTTTTAGACCTATTTATCCTGCTTATGCATATTAATTTTCTTTGAAACGGTTCAGTCATTTCGGAAAATAAGGACTTGAAAGTTTGAGTCCTAACATTTTTTTTTTCTTTTTCTATATTGCAATCTATCAATCTTGCAGATATTCAGCAATATTCAGGTTTTTATTTAATTAAAGGGCTTGCACGAAAGCCGTCCAGTGACTGGTCCGTTTATTCTTGTGCCTCTCAGATAAGGTCTTGCGGAAGTTTCTTTCCTGTTTGTGAAAGTAACACTGACAGATTTGGTTTCGTTGGCTTTGATTTGCCAGTCTTTGAGCCATTTGGATATTTGATCAAGGCTGTTTTGAAGCTTTTGTGCTGCAATGTCTGGTGAATTGTCCATTGATAGAATTGCTGTGTCATCAGCAAATATTCCAGTGACTACTCCATCGGTCGTAGGGAGATCAGCTGTAAAAAGGAGATACACCGTGGGACCCGTGACGCTGCCTTGCGGAACTCCAGCTTTGATAGCATATAAAGACGTTAACTCTTCTCTTTGTTTTACAAAAAAGTGCCTGTCGAGTCCTAACATGAAGTAAATATAACATCACGGCGGTAATCCCCAAAGGGTGATGCAGAGGTGTACCTAATAGAACACCCACATTTCCCAAGTTATGTTTAAGCCCCATCTAATAGGGGTGCGAGTTGAAAGCCTATTGCCGGCAACCGGGAACAAATCCAGACTCCGTGGCTGCTACTAAGAAGTTCCTGATAGAAAAACCAAATAACAATTTACCCTTATGCATGGTTGTGTGTTTCACAAACCTAGGCATGTTTTCAATTTTTTTTTTTCTTTCTTTTTTTTCTTTTATCATAAGATAAAACGTTTGTGAAACACAACCACTGGACCGAAAATAAAACCGAATACTATTCTTCTGTGTACAAGTTGTTTGTGGTCCTCCATATAGGTTAATGCGGAATTATAATTTGGTGGGGGTTATAACATCACATCTATCCGAAGCATATAGGCAGACCCAGTTATAGCACAGCTACATTTCGCAGTTATGTTTAAGCCCCATGTAATAAGGGGCAAGCCCATTGCCATCAACCGGGCACTATGCCAGACTGCTATTGAAAAATTCCTGATGGAAAGATCCGTTAACACATTGACCGACTCAGGAATCGAACCTGGGTCCTCATGGTCAGCAGTCGTGATTGTGTCTACTAGACCAACTAGAAACTCCTAACGTCATCATCTGCCTAGCCTTTTCCCAAACTATCTTGGGGTCGGCTTCCAGTCTAGCCGATGCAGCTGAGTACCAGTATTTTACATGAAGCAACTGCCTATCTGACCTCCACAACCAAGCCACTGGGTAATACGATACCCCTTGGTAAGACTGGATGTCAGACTTTCAGCTTCTGACTACTCGTAACGACTGTCAAAGATCTACAAATGACAGCCGGGACCAACGGCTTAACGTGCTTTCCGAGGGACGGAGCAAACTCGGTATTTATTTATGGTCACCCATCCACGGACCAACCTCGGCAAGCACGGCTTAGCCTTAAAGATCGACCCATGCGGCTGTTATTATTTAGCTACGAACTCGTCTAGAAAGTCCTTACGTGAGGAAGTAAATATTTAACCACTTTTTAATCTTTCTATTTCAGCGGGCAAATCCAAGAGAGCCAGCGCGCTAGTAGCAACCGTAGAACGAGCTACGGAGATCTTCATCGAGAGAGGACAGACGATCGCGTATGAGAACCCCGAGATCACTCAGCAGATGCTGACGGCAGTAGAGGAGGTGCGCAAAGCTGGTATGTAGCTGAAACAATATTTAACATCAAGCCTGTTATTGCCATGCCTTGAAAGGGTAGGCAGAGTAGTAGACTTCATCATCATCATCATTTCAGCCCAAAAGACGGCCACTGCTGGACATAGGCCTCCCACTTGTATCGCCACATTGACGTTTTGGGGGGTTTAGCCATAATCGACACGCTTGGCAAGCGGGTTGGCGATCGCAGTACGGTTGTTACAAAAGCACAGAGAACGCTGCTGCCCATTCTCTGGCAAATCGCTTAGTTGCCTCTTACGACACCCACGGGAAGATATGGGATGGTCCTATTCTTTACGTCCGACACCATACAGAGAGAGAGTAGTAGAGTTATAGTGAGTAAATTATGAATGACATGAATGATGTTACCAAGGTTTTTGTAACAAGATTCTAATTTAAAAGAGAGTCCATGGAGTTTCTTGCCCATTCTTCTCCATAGAGATCTACGCTTTGGAATGGGTAACTACAGTACTTTCACAGTTTTGTGAGTGGGACTGTAGCTTCATTTCTATTGTTGTTTGACTATTCAAAAGTGCCTGTAACTGGCCTACTTGAAATAAATGATTTTGATTTGAGTTACTGACATCTCGGCTGGTATTTCTGTGTGTCTCTTGAGCGGGTGGGTCTCTTGCCATGAATTAGGCACAAATCTAGATTCTGGGGTAATAATATAACATATCTTCACTCCTGGGTCAATCCCCAAAGGGTTACATAGAAGTCTACCTAATAGTACACCCACATTTAGCCAGTTATGATTAAGTCCCGTATAATAGGGGCGAGTCTAATGCCATCAACTGGGCACAAATCCACACTCCATAGCTGCTACTGAGAAATTCCTAATAGAAAAACTCAATAATAATGAGAAGACACATGTCGCATGGTTATAATCAGTTATCGGAGTAGGTAGATTGATTTTTGGTACTTGTATCACAATTGCACACAGAAAGAATAACATGGATAAGCCATTTTTCCGGAAAGTAATTCCGGTATTTCCGGATTCAATTTAATATTGTTAATGATGGTAGTGATATTACTACTACTCAATTTAAAATTTATTTATTATTTATCTGTTGAATAATAAAAACAATTGAATTCCGATCGAAGCATTAATATTTTTTTTTTATTAATAGCTTTTTATGGCCACAATTTTTTTATAAATTGTTGCACTTAAATTTCAAGAGAATGATGATGATGTTGCACTTAAATTTCAATATTTTCAAAGTGGTCATGGTAATTTACAATATTAACACATTACATATTAAATCAAAAAATAAAATTCATATTTTTAATCTTCATCGATTACAATGTTAGCATCCGGAGGAATGTCCATATTAATATATACGTTTCGGACAATGACTGGGGTCATTCGATCTACCTACTCCGATCACTGGTTATAATACAGTGTACCTTACGAACTTTTTGTTACTACCTCTGAACCTGTGTGCAAATAAATGATTTGTATTTGTAAAAAAAGAGAGATTGAGGGGGTTGGGGTTTTTGTAGATGTTATTTATCAGTATTTATCCTCCTACCCCCAGGAGCAGCCATGAGCCTGGCCGCTCGCGAGTTCTCCGAGGAGCCGTGCGCCTCCCAGGTGCGCTCCAGCATGGTGCGCGCGGCGCGAGGGCTGCTGTCGGCCGTCACGCGTCTGCTCATCCTCGCTGACTGCGTGGATGTGCATCTGCTGCTGAATAAGCTGAATACTGTGAGTATTACATAATTCAAAATAGCTTATTTATAGCTTATACAGGGTGAAAGAGACGAATTCAGGCGCGATAGCCCTCATTTAATGATTAATTTTGCACCAACGATTAATTTTAATTTTTGTGATGTATTACTGTATCTTTATGGTGTTGTTTTGCATCCTCGTCAAATTCAAGGAGGTAACTATGCTAATGATTCTCGGCCCGAATTTATAATAAAATGGAAGTTATTTTTACTTTTTTTTTTTTATTTACGCAAATCGGTAAGTGTGAAACACCCGTGTTTTAAACGCGGCCCGTCCGATCCTCGCCCTATAGCCGCACTTTCACACATACAAACAATCTCAAACTTTTATTCGATAATTTCTTATTCCCTAAACACGTTCAGGGCGTTATTCAGAAATACTGACAAACTTATACAACCAAAAAAATCAGGGTTTATTAAAAATTATTTATGTGCCGTAATTTTTGATTAAAATCAAAAATCAAAATCAAAATATTTTTATTTTACATAGGCCTACAGGGGCACTTATAAAACGTCGGCAAAAAGGTGCTCGGTTCGGGTTGGTCGTTTCCTATGGAGAAGAACCGGCAAGAAACTCCATGGTTACTCTTTTAAAATCATTTGGTTTTACAATATTTCTGTTACAGCATTAGTACTAAAGTATGGGAGGACATCGTAGGCCTGACAATAAGTCGTTGCTTACTACGAAACGTAGAACGAAATAAAAAGTTACCAAGGATCTAGGAATCTATAAGGCCTACAATGTCCACACATTTACAAACAATCGGTAAATAAGAAAAAGAGTCTATACAACAACAAAAAATAAATAGAAAATATCACAAAATGACTAGATCAAATAAGTGACACAAATGTTGTCATCCGTGCTGTAACTATTCTAAACAAAAGGTGTAATGATTTAAAAACTATTGTAAAACATCTGATTAAAAAGAAAGAAAAAAAAAATAAGATTGAGAATAGTTAGAGACATCCACACATTTGTGCCGTTTATGAGCTACCAGGGAAGCCGCATGTGCGAAGGGGCTAAAGCCAAACTTCTCTATCTTCAACGTAGTCCTTAATTTTGTAATATGCTTTTTTAATTAGGACACGTTTAATATAATTTTTAAACTTTCCATCGGTCAGTTCTGTAACTGACTTCGGCAACTTATTATAAAAGCGTATACTGTTTATAAGAAAAGACTTGCTAGTTTTGGTTAATCTGAATTTGGGTATTACAATTTCGTGTTTACTGCGTGTATTTATGGAAGTCGCTTCTAATTTTGAAAAGTCCTCGGTTTTTGCGGACATATAAAATACATTCTAAAATATAAAGTGAAGGCAGAGTCAGTATATCGATTTCTTTAACTTGATTATTTATGTATTTTGTGACAACTTTCTGAATTTCGACGAGGGTGCAAAACAACACCTTGTAAAAACAAGTCAAAGTGATTACTTGAAAAGTCATTACATACATACGATTTTTATTCTGTAAAGTTAGAATTCTTACATTTGCTTTGTTTGATGGTTCTTACTTCGTCAAAATTCTTGTCTATTGCTTCAGTAACCTTTTTGTTTTTTTTTTTTGTTTTAAAAACTTTGCCTCACACTTGGAATTTCTCCTGTATCGTGGGCTCACACAAACAGCCAGACCTAGAACATCTATCTGTAGGCCATACAAATATTTGTTCCGTGCGGGGATCGAACTCGCGACATGCAGCGCAGCAGTCGATCTCTCAGCTACTGCGCCAACCGTGTCGTCAAATACATAAACTGAATTAATTACTATAACTTGACTATATATAACTTATTAATTTCCTCTCCACAGGTCGAGAACGACTTAGACAAGCTAAAATCCGCCTCCTCTCAATCGGAACTAATGGAGTCAGCGCGCCAGTTCGGTCGCTCGGCGTCCGAGCTGGCCGCGCAGGCCGCCAAGCGACAGCGCGAGCTCAAGGAGCCGCGGATGAAGGATGAACTGGCAGCCGCTAGAGCTGTGCTGAAGAAACATTCCACTATGCTGCTCACGGCTTCCAAGGTTAGTTCATGTAGTTCCAGAAATGTGTGGAGCCTGGACTAGCACTATGTACACTATATGTTAATATTGCTAAATAATACAGGAACCGTTTTTTATTATCAATTTTCTTTAATTTCACTTCGTTTTAATGTTCATTCAAAGTAACTTGGTCAAAGAGAGCAACACAACATAAAAATTAAACATGGTGGATCAGATCAGCACGTGATCAGTAGGTGAAAAATGACATTTTGACAATGACATTTGATTGACGTATACACACACACACACACACATATCAATCAAATGTCATTGTCATAACTGCTTTAGTAAACAAAACAACTGGAATTTCGAAAATTTCGGGTTTTAATTTGTTTTGTTTGATTTGGTTGAACAAAACAACAAGTTCAATCCAAACTCAATGCAAAGAAAGACTCAAAACGGCACTTCTTAAAACTGTCATAGTCGTCAAACGTCAAACAACTGTCATGGCTGCTCTAAAAATATGGTTATCGTAGTAAAAAACTTTTCAAATGATAATTATTGTATGACTATACCCTTCTTCAAATTATTTTTTTTGTATTTTTTTTATGATATTCCTCTATTTTTTTCCTATTTATCTATGTAGTGTACATAGAGGTAGCCGAAAATCAAACATCTCCTTTCCTACTGAATCTATCTATGAGAGAGATAAACTGTGTTGGGGTCGGCTTCCAGTCTAACCGGATGCAGCTGCATACCAGTGTTTTAGATGGAGCGACAGCCTATCTGTGGCTTCCAAGGTTAGTCCATGAAGTCTCCGGTCCATGAGAGAGATCATCAACTATGTCGAGGTCGGCTTCCAGTCTAACCGGATGCAGCTGAGTACCAGTATTTTACATGGAGCGACTGCCTATCTGTGGCCATGAGGTCTCCAGTCCATGAGTGAGATCATCAACTATGTCGAGATCGGCTTCCAGTCTAACCGGATGCAGCTGAGTACCAGTATTTTCGTCATCCTCCTTAATGATATGAGAGAATTTAATTGTTCTTTTTGTTTTTACTATGGACACTTTTAACGTGAAGTCTTGCTACATCGTTCTCACATAGTGTACCATCTCAACATAAATGATGTAACCAAGGTTTTTGTAACAAGATTCTGATGAAGAGTGTCCATGGAGTTTCTTGCCCATTCTTCTCCATATAGATCTACGCCTTGGAATGGGCAACTACAGTACTTTTACAGTTATTATGTCTTGTGACTGGGACTGTAGCTTCATTTTTATTGTTGTTCGACTATTTAAAATTGCCTGTAACTGGCCTACTTGAAATAAATGATTTTGATTTGATTTGAGAAAAAAGGAATAACTTATTATGAGGAGTGACATCTTGACAGAGGAGACTGGAAGAAGAAAACGTGTTGCGCCGACCCCAAGTAATATGGGAACATATATAAGATGATGATGATTTCTTCTTCTCTTCTACTCTAGCGTGTCGATGGGAGGAGTTCGTGGCTAAATAATAACAGCCGCACGGGGCGACCTTTAAGGTTAAGCCGTTCTGTCCGAGATTGGTCCGTGGATGGGTGACCATAATTACATACCGAGTTTCCTCCGTGCCTCGGAAAGCACGTTTAGCCGTTGGTCCCGGCTGTCATTTGTAGATCTTTGACAGTCGTTACGAGTAGTCAGAAGCTGAAAGTCTGATATCCAGTCTTACCAAGGGGTATCGTATTACCCAGTTACTGGGTTGTGGAGGTCAGATAGGCAGTCGCTTCATGTAAAATACTGGTACTCAACTGCATCTGGTTAGACTGGAAGCCGACTCCAAGATAGTTTGGGGAAAGGCTAGGCAGATGATTAGCGTGTCGATGGCAATCTAAATTGTGTCGGCCCAGAACTGAGCCACTAGTTTGACGCCTTCTGTAGCGTCCATCAGTTCCTGTAATGAACAAACTGCAGGACACGCAGGATACGATATTAAGTGCCGCATCGTTTTATGATGAACAGGCGACCCGCCCCGGCTTCGCACGGGTGCAATGGTGATACTAAATATACTACAGAATGTCTGTCGACATCATTGAAAACCTCTAAAATTATCAGTGTTTCTTTCCTATATTATGCAGGTATTATACCTATAAACCTTCTTCTTCAATCACTCTATCTATTAAAAAAAAGTTTTAAAGATCTAAGCATACATAGGGACAGACAGCGGGAAGCGACTTTGTTTTATATTATGTAGTGATGTTTGTTCGGCAGGTTTACGTACGTCACCCGGAGTTGGCAGCTGCGAAAGCCAACCGCGACTACGTACTGCGTGCCGTGTGCCAGGCCGTCGACAGCATCTCCGCTGTCGCCAAGGGACAGCCCATACCCGTCGTCGGTGAGTTATGTGACCACACACGCACCCTACACCAGCCACCCCGAGCTGCAACCCCGAAGGCCAAGGGCTGTAGGACTTGTCCGAGAGGGCCGATGCCTGCCAGGGCTGCGGGACTGTTCGAAAGAGATACCGTGGCCCTGGAACACGAAGAGCTAAGAAGGAACATGGATGGGTTTTAGTCAGTACAAGTCTGACACTCCCTTCCGCTCCGCCCAGAGCGGGAGGACTTATTTGATTATTTCCAATACGTAAAATAAAAGAGAGGACAGCGATGGCCCAGTGTTGGCAGCCCCGACTTACGAGCAGTAAGCCGTGGGTTCGAACCGAGGCAGGCTCATTACTCTGTGTAATTTATTTCATCACCGCTGCCCTCAAAAACGATGCGGTTTTTTCAAGTGACAGATAGAGGTCATTGACGTTCAAATTCTTAATAGCAACTCATTTTATACCTCGCATAGCTATGTACTAGGTTGTCAATAATATAAATAATGCAATTTATTTTTCAGGTGGAAATCGTCCCATAGAAGGCCCAGGAGAATTGGCTCAAGCGCTCGATGATTTTGATGTAAGTGTAATGACCAGAAATCGGAATTAGGTAGAGTTATTTGTGTACTTACATTGATTTCATACAGCGAAAGAATAAAGTGGATATGCTTCAAATCCCAAAATTAATTTTAAAGAGCAGAAAAATCCCGTGATTTATTAAATAAAAAAGTTATTTCCTTTTACACAATGTAAACCATCCGACATCGGATGTCCGTTGCAAAATTCCGATGCGCACACGCCAGGGAAGATCCTTATTAATATCAACATTTCGATGCAAGTACAAAAATAACTCTACCTAATTCCGACCTCTGGTAATGATTTTGTCTGCGTGAAACTGCTTTAACTGTGTACAATTGATTAAGTTATTGTAAGCTGTTATCCCACTGCTGGGCAAAAGCCTCTCCCCATGACTACCAAGTCCTTCGATTCAGGGCCAATGTGGACCACTGGTCGTTGGTTCTGTCCAGATCGTCCCGCCATCTCCTGCGAAGTGTACTGCGTCGCCTTCCGGATGTGTCGGCGCTCCACATCGTGGTTATTTTGGCCTACAGCTCGTCGATTGATTTAGTAATAAAACATTTTCTTGAAGTCATCAGAATCTTAGATGTCAACATGCCATCGGCATTTCTAGAAGAAGATCTGGATTTTATCAATCTATATATATATATAAATTACGTGTCCCGTTGTTTTTCGGGTATGGACTCCTAAACTACTTAACCGATTTTAATCAAATTTGCACACCGTGTGCAGTTTGATCCAACTTGAAAGATAGGATAGCTTACATCTCATTTTATAGTCGCAATAGTATTTTATTGCAAATTAAATCACAATTATCTGTTAGCTCCAAACGATTCTAACAGATGGCGGTATCTGTTGACTGGATACCGCTGTTGACTGGATTAAGTATTCAATAGATGGCGCTGTATAGGAGCTCAGCAGCAATGAATAATATTGCGGAAACGGGGAAAATGTGAAAATGTGGTACTGTATGGTGTCGGACGTAAAGAATAGCACCATCCCATATCTTCCCGTGGGTGTCGTAAGAGGCGACTAAGGGACTTGCCAGAGAATGGGCAGCAGCGTTCTGTGGGCTTTTGTAACAACCGTACTGCGATCGCCAACCCGCCTGCCAAGCGTGGCTATTATGGCAAAACCCCCCATGTTATGTCATTGTGGCGGTACTTGGGGGAGGCCTAAATCCAGCAGTGGACGTCTTTCGGCTGAAATGATGATGATGGGGAAAATGTGACGCAGACGAAGTTGCGCGGGACAGCTAGTTATCTACTAAGCTAGACTGTCTCGTTAGTCAAACGAGACAGTGACAGTGCGACTGCTGAGGTCCTGGTATCGATTCCCGGGTCGGGCATAGTGTTATTGGGTTATTTCCATCAGGAATTTCTCAGTAGCTGCCACGGAGTCTGGATTTGTACCCGGTTTATGGCAGTGGCTCGCCCCCTATTACATGGGACTTGGGGGACTCTAGTCGGTATTTGAAAGTCATCATTTCAGCCGAAAGACGTCCACTGCTGGATATAGGCCTCCCGCAAGGGAAGTTTTGCCATAATCGCCACGCTTGACAGGCGGGTTGGCGATCGCAGTACGGTTGTTACAAAAGCACAGAGAACGCTGCTGCCCATTCTCTGGCAAGTCATTGCTTTGAAAAAAAAAAAGGAAATGATAGGGGCATGTATTAATAAGACCTAGATTGATTTTTTGGAAAAAAAAATCATTGCTCTAGACTCATAAAACACGAAAACAAGAAAACAGCGGAATACGTTTGTATGGAGAAAGACCCCCTAGAGATCCGTTTTAAACACAACTCGCGAAATGTGGGTGTAACACCCACCCACATTACACAGGTACACCTCTGGCTGACCCGTTGGAGATTACCGCCGTGATGTTATTTTATTGATTTTGTATTTCTGTTTACTCACAGGAGCGCATGGTGATGGAACCTCTGGCGTACTCCGAACTCCGCACTCGACCCTCACTGGAAGAACGATTGGAATCCATCATCTCTGGCGCCGCCCTCATGGCTGATAGCTCTTGTACCAGGTAAGCATAGCATGAGCATCCGCTGTTCCCACTGCTGAGACACCGGCCTTCTCGCTATGAGAGGGAGTGGGCTGTAATCAACCACGCGGACTCAGTGCGGGTAAATACGCATGATCATTTGCCTAACCTTTTCCCGACTATGTTGGGGTCGGCTTCCAGTCTAACCGGATGCAGCTGAATACCAGTATTTTACATGAAGCGACTGCCTATCTGACCTCCACAAGTTAGTACTGGGTAATACGATACCTCTTTGTAAGACTGGTTGCTTTCGCGCCACTGACTACCTGTAACGACTGTCAAAGATTTACAAATGACAGCCAGGACTAACGGCTTAACGTGCTTACCAAGGCACGGGGAATATTTGTTATGTAATTGGTGATCACCCATCCACGGACCACCCTCGGGAAGCGCAGCTTAACCATAAGATCGACCCAAGCGGCTAATATTATCAAGCCACGAGCTCCTCAGTTATAAAGATGATAATGAACACAATACTATTTCACAATACAATTTCCAAGTTGATTATACTTATAGTTGTTAATAGATTAATTTTATTTTATAATTTTAACATCCTAATTGGTGCTATGTAAAGTGATGGCCTGAAATACAGGTTTAAATAAACCTAGTTCGGGCAGGTCGCTACCAAACATCTGAATTGTACTATCATTACTTGCAACTTTTCAATATGTTTTAGTTATACTTTACTTATAAGTACTAACTATACAAAAACGGTCTCAAAAACGGTGAAGGAAAACATCGTGAGGAAACCGGCATGTCCTAGAACTAAAAATTCGAAGACATGTGACATCTACCAACCCGCACTGGGCCCGCGTGGTGGAGTACAGCCCACTCCATCTCATATAGAGAAGGCCTGTGTCCCAGCAGTGGGAACATTATAGGCTGATGATGATGATGACTAACTATAACATTGTATGAGAAATAATACTATTGCGCCTAAATGTACACTTTTTGTAATACTTTTTAAGTAAATTTATTTTTAAACTATTACCTCCACAGAGACGAACGTCGCGAGCGCATCGTCGCCGAGTGCAACGCAGTGCGTCAAGCGTTGCAGGACCTGTTGCACGAATACATGGCCAATGTGAGTGTTTCAATGTTGTTTACTGAGCGCTGATTGGGCAGGGTTGGCTGGGTTGAGAGGATGAGTGAAAGACAATTGGAGATTCATACATGACTCTAACCTAGAGCGTAAACGTGGTGTTGTTCCACAAACGATCCCATCGTTTGTGGAACAACACGTTTTATAAGTGCCAAGTGAAATATAATGATATTATTTTGAATGCGAGTGTACTATTAGGTACACTTCTGCCCTGCACGGCACCGTGGAACCCATATGGGTTAGTTACATCATCCGTCGTTAAGACCCCGAGGAACCCAAATGGGTTACCCTCATACA
This sequence comes from Cerastis rubricosa, assembly GCA_949152445.1. Classification (NCBI taxonomy): domain Eukaryota; kingdom Metazoa; phylum Arthropoda; class Insecta; order Lepidoptera; family Noctuidae; genus Cerastis; species Cerastis rubricosa. Next base: position 2,211,944 of record OX424551.1, read on the forward strand.
GGCAAACTTAAACTCTAATCGTACGTGAAGTAGGGATCAATGACGTCAGCGATCACGTAATGCTTGATGCCCAAAAGGGGCCCTCAAACGGGACCAAAGGATTCAGATGGGGATAACCCTTCGGGGATTACAGGTGTCATGTTATGTTAAGTACAGAATATCTAAACATAAATAGACTGTTTTTTTTTAAATTACAAAACAGACACTTCTATTTAATTTATTTGTATAGATAAAATATTTCAATTGATGAAATATTTTATTTTACATAGGCCTACATGGGCACTTATAAAACGTCGACAAAAGAGGCCGGGATTGGACGGGCCGAAGTATGTGAGGATGTAATGGTTTGTCTACCGCCATGGGTCTGCCCGGTAGCCAGATAATGTAGAAGTCAGAGTTCACAGACTGGCGTGGCCGAGCACGAGGCCGGGCTGGAGCGCGCGCTGGAGAACATGTGCCGGAAGACCAGGGACCTGCGGCGGCAGCTCAGGAAGGCGGTCGTCGATCATGTGTCTGACAGGTGACAGTATTGTATTTTGTTATTTTGATACTAGCTGTCCGGCGCAACTTTTTTTGCGTCACATTTTCCCCGTTTTCGTAACATTTTTCATTGCTGCTCCGCTCCTATTGGTCAAAGCGTGATGATATATAGCCTATAGCCTTCCTCGATCAATGGGCTATATTACACTGAATTTTTCAAATCGGACCAGTTTTTTCGGAGCCTATTCAATGCAAACAAACAAACATACAATCAATTAAATCTTTCCTCTTTATAATATTCGTTTAGACGACGGGTAAAAAATTCGTCTTGAATAGGGAATATGCAAGTAATACAAAACATATTAATTTTTAAAAATACATTGTTTTGTACTATAAAAATGTTGTACACTTGTTAAGTTTTTTAAGACATCTAAATGCTCTTACCCACCGCATCGGAATTACTTATGATATGTGGCACCAGATTTAATTATATTAAGAAAAAGACGTCGGCGATCCGTCAACGCCTTGTTACGCGGCACCTTCCTTGACAACCACACAAGTCAACATGGCTGCCCGTAATCACTTGACGTTCCGCCAGAGAGAATTGTAGACCGCTTCTCTCTCGTCTGTGGTCACAGTTTAGTTTGCAACGTGAATCATATGAAGCCTTTTTGCGTGTTTTTTGCGAAACAGAATGCAAACTCAAAATGCGCCGTCTCCTATATCGTCGGTAGTGATGTCAAAAGCTATTTGTCAAATAAACACTTATTTGAAAAATGCTTAAAATATCACTACGATTTTATTATAATAAAGCACATAAAATTAGTAAAATTATTCCATCAAGGATCAAAGTTAGATTTAAATTACGCAGATTGAGGTAAATAACGTCACATCATGGCCACGACAACATGGAGTTTTGAACTGACTTAGAAAATTTTAGATATATATATAAAATTCTCGTGTCACAGTTTTCGTTGCCATAATCCTCCGAAACGGCTTGACCGATTTTGATGAAATTTTGTGTGCATATCGGGTAGGTCTGAGAATCGGCCAACATCTATTTTTCATATCCATAAAAAACCCCGCGAACGAAGTCGCGGGCAGCAGCTAGTTTTAGATATATAATATAATATTTATTTGTTTGCATAAACATGTGTCATACATACAAGAAAATACATGCATGCAAGATGTTAGAAACATTATTAGGTACAGGCATGTTTGCCACATGATGTGACGTGCAAATATAAAGAAATTTTATTAATTATGACATTCTCATAATAAATTAGGATATTGAAGTTTAAGGTGGAAGTTTAATCGCGCTTTCCCATACATTGTTTTTTTCTCAAATTCTCGATACTTATATGCTTTTTGTAGAAGTAATGAAACAACATGATGTTATTACGAATTAGTGTTGTCGCAAATCCCTTCAAACATAAAGAAATAACAAGGTTTGTAGGATTTCCAGGGCCGAAAAAAAACGAAAAATCTTTGCTAGTGTGCGTGCTTGGAGTCACACCATCTACCGGATATCTAAAGAACTTCTAAAGAACAATCGAGCCCCTTGCATAACAAAACTCGAAATAATTATCTGTTGATACTAGATGGCGTGGCGTTGTCATTGTAAGGTGGTGACAGTAAGTCTTAGTGTGTGCGTGACTTTTGATTTCATTCTTCAAACAAGTAGGTAGGTAGGTAGATAAATCTAATTTGGGTAAATTAGATTTATAATTTCATAAGAATGAAGTTAAATATTCTTAAACTATGTCAAGTTGTTCACCCAAACCAATGTTTGAAAGTACCTATTAGGGATGAAATGTGTAATTCGGAGTTGGTTAATGGTTGGCTAATTTTATTGCGTGATAGCTAAAACTTATTAGTTATTAACAAGTAGGTATTCAGACATACCAAACATTCGTTATGAAGCCACAGCTTTTTGTACGTGGACTTTTCGCGGTTTATCTAATAAACTAATAATGTACTTACATTATATAACATTACATTCATTCATCACACTATTTACATTCATGAATGTAGGTAAGTACTACCTGCTTACCTACTAAAACATACCGACGCAGTCAAGGTTATGTTGGGAGAAAATTAAGCGTCGTAACTGTTTCTAATAATAATGATCACAGTGAAAAACACAACCCTAACTGTCGTTTTTGCTTTTAATTTCATTCTTATGTCTACGGAATAGAAGTCAAAGTCGGTTTACCGGACTGTAAAAAAGGCGAAGTGGTAACTGAACTAGAGCTATTCGTGTTATTGTGCGATTTTCCATCATGCTTTAATCTAGGCTTAGGACTAGCAGAAAAGTTTCCAAATATGCATTAGTATTTAATTTGGTTGAAACTACGTAAACTTACAAACATTAGGTATATACATTCTTTCTATTTCCAAGAAACATTGAAGCTTAAAACAAAATACATCAACGTTTAATCTCGAAAATGTAGTCTTTAAATGCTTGACAGTAAAGATTATATTGATCGCATTATAATGTCTGTTAGATTTCCGAGAACCGAAATCTAAATCACAAAATTCGCGCTATCCTTTTTACTCCGCTATGTTACCCTTAGTTAGAAAGAGAGAAAGCGGATTTCTAACTACGTTTGGATTTCATTTGGTGATGGATTTGATTGTCGATTCGGTTGGTGGTAGATCGTTAGCGTTTGGTTCGGATAGGTAGATTATTAGAATCAGATCTTCAAGTTTGAGAAATCTATACGAATCGATTTTCTAAATTAAACTGCATATAAGCGCAGACAAAATTAGCGTTAAATAAATAAAACAAAGATTTTTTCCAGTCTCTGTGTCAATTTGATTTATATTTGATTAGGTATACAAAATTATACATTATGATTGCAGACGAAAATATTAGGTAAAAAAAAAATAAGCAGCCGTCGACCTCCTATGTTAAAAATTGCTCAGAGTAACAGGCTTTCCAAATGATCTAAAAACAAAAAGTTTGTTTCATTACCTACAGTCAATGACGTATCACTACATAGTATAAAACAAAGTCGCTTCCCGCTGTCTGTCCCTATGTATGCTTAGATCTTTAAAACTACGCAACGGATTTTGATGCGGTTTTTTTTTAATAGATAGAGTGATTCAAGAGGAAGGTTTATAAGTATAATATATGCATAATATAGTAGAGAAACACTGATAATGTTAGAGGTTTCCAATGTGATGTCGACAGACATTCTGTAGTATATTTAGTATCTGCATTGCACCCGCGCGAAGCCGGGGCGGGTCGCTAGTTATAAATAAAGCGATGTTGGCGGGCACGGGCCGTACCGCCGTACGGGAGAGGAATCAATGTCAAGAAATGATTATGTAGGTATTAAATTTATAATTTTGAAATTGTTGTGTTATACCTGTGCGAAGCCGGGGCGGCCTGCTAGTTCGATAATAAAAATAAGTAAAGCCAAGGATACACTAGGGGACAAATGTGCCACGACATGTATCGGCGACATGTCAAGCGAAGCCGGCCGATTTCGCCTGACAAATATGGCGACAACGCGCGACTTATGTCCGCAGCGACGTCAGACGAAATCGTGCGACTTCGCGAAACTTCGCCTGACATATCTAGCGACATCACGAAGTTTCGTTTCACAAGGCAGGCGATATCCAGCCACCGAGGTAGTGTTGTTGGCTGCGGCGTACACAATTATTATTAAAAGTCAAAGAAAAAAGACGAGAAGATGGTGGGTTAGAAAGTACTATGTAAAGTATGAATTCGCGCAATGTTACGACTCGGACAAAATAGGTAAGTTTATGTGGAATTATCATGTATGTTCACACGGCGACACATCAAGCTTTACACTTCCAGTATAACGTGGCCTCGCTTTGTCTATATATTCTATACAGTGACAAATTTGCATAAACTGGTTTTTTCATACCTTGATCAGCGGTCGTGCGTACCTACTGTTATAATTACATATGTACCTACAATACAACGAAAATGTCACAAACCGTCGCAGCGTCGTGGACACTAAAAAGTAACATTACTCAAGAATGCATGTATTGTGGTCATTATTTTGACAACCTTGTTCGAGCAAAATCGACCTTGCCGTCAACTCAAACTAACTAAATCGCAAACTATTAGTAACTAGCACCCCCGCCCCGGCTTCGCACGGGTATTTAACAATACACAAACATAAATAAACCCTTCTATTTGCGTCAGGTAACTAAAAAAAGTCTCTGTGGTGTGAAAATCTGTATGGACACCATACAGAATTTCACACCACAGATAATTTTTTTGGTTCTGTATGGTGTCGGACGTAAAGAATAGCACCATTCCATATCTTCCCGTGGGTGTCGTAAGAGGCGACTAAGGGACTTGCCAGAGAATGGGCAGCAGGGTTCTGTGGGCTTTTGTAACAACTGTTCTGCGATCGCCAACCCGCCTGCCAAGCGTGGCGATTATGTCAAAACCCCCCTTACTTATGTCAATGGCGACACTTGGGGGAGGTCTATGTCCTGCAGTGGATGTCTTTTGGCTGAAATGATGAATGATGATGAACTAAAAAATAATAATTATAAACAAAGTTTGAATATTCCCCTCCCGAACGGCCCGTACTCCAGTGACGCCTACATCGTATTAGGTGATGCCTAGCCAGCTGAGCAGGGTGAGCGGCGACCACGCAACTTTTTTCTAATACTTACATTTTTAAACTCGTGATATCTTTCGAATGGAATGTTCGAATTGAATAATTCAAACAGTTCTATAAAGGTATTGAAACAGTCTTGAATATGAAGTAATTTATTTCGATAAGGATTAATACCAAGATACAAATACAGAGCCTTTTCTAACGGCGGCATTAAAATATATTTTTTTAAATAAAAGAACACTTATTGTGGCATAAATATAATAGTTAGACATATGCTGTCGCGACACTTTTTGTAAATAATGATGTGTTCTGCAAAGTCGTAATACATTATTTTATTCTATCATCAATAGTTTTCGCAGCGCACGCGATGTAAAGAATATTTTAGGTAATTTTTATACACCTTGGGTTACATAATTGCAGTTTTAGTAAGGATCCCTAATTTTTTTGAAAATAAAATATTGCTTATGTCACCCGCGGATAGTGTAGCTTTCCAACAGTGAAAGAATTTTTCAAATCGGTTCAGTACTTTCGGAGCCTATTCAATGCAAACAAACAAACAAACAAACAAACAAACAATCAAATCTTTCCTCTTTATAATATTAGTTTAGATTTAGACACAGATTAGGACAGATACTTCACTCAGTAGAAAACATCCAATACCTATTACGATAATTGCCTACTCCCTCGCGTCAACAACCACTGTATGCTAAAATGCGCCTAAATGCTCAAGCGTACAGCAGTGATTGCTTCGCACCGCGCGATTCCACAGTAATCGCAGGGCTGCCTCTTCGATAAAATTAAATTAACATAACTTTTTATCTATGTTATTGAGAACTGTGAATATGTTCTGACTTTTATGTGGCAGGTAAAAAATGTATCATTTATAAAATATTTAACCAACTTAAAAAAAAGGAGGTGATCAGACATACAGGCCAAACTGAGAAGTTTGACTTGTATGGTTTGTAGGTATGTATGTTTGTGCGCGATAATCTCGCGTTTGGCTAAACCGATATCGATGCGGTTTTCAGAAAAGGATTTGTTACATTTAGGAGAACGTTTTAAAATAAGTATAATAAATACTTCTTAGTTTGATGATGATCTTCGGAGATGTTCACTAGAAATGAAAAAAAAAGCCTTAAAAAAAGAGAACCGACTTCAAATAAAGCACTAAGCCGTAAGAAATAATTTTTTTTTATGGTAGTGCTAACAGCTGGTAATTACGAATCGAAAAAGCACCGACATCAAAGAAAAAATTATTTCTTACGGTTTAGTGTTTTGAAGTCGGTACTCTTTTTTAAAGTTTGTTTTATTATATTTGTAAGTTTGTTTTGTTTTATATATTGGTGCTGACTGTGGAAGAAACCTAGATAAAACATAATTATAGGCACCACACGGCATCGTAATACGCGTACGAACGAACAGCACTATTAAAATTGAACGGCGTGCGCGCGCTTCGCTTGCGAGGCGAAAACCGCACTGAATTTGATAAGCCGGCGGACCGAGACCGCTCGGCTGGGCGGTAGGCACTTATAGCGCGCAAGTACATGGAGTGACGGAGGCCTGATTTAGATATCAAACCCGGAAAGACGGTGTTGAATTTTAGTAACTGTACTGTTGTCATTTTAACTAAAATTCTAGTTTATTAATATATTTTTTATTTAAATTACTTGCTGGTTTTATTAGGATTAGGTACTTGAATTTTTGAGTAAAGCACTGTACAAACCTTGGCCCACAATGACTGCTTCGCTGGTCACGCTATGATTGCCTCGAGCTAGCCTAGCTACGCTCTAGGCCTTTCAGCTTGGCCATCATTGCAGCCCTTGCTGTCGCTGTGCGCTGTCGGTCATAATCAGCGCGACCAGCAAAGTAGTCATTATAAACCGCGGCCGTAATGTAGGTACTATTAGGTACGTACGTAGTAAGGTAATAAGAAAACAAACTTGTATTGATAGTACCATTATTACCTCAAAAATTTAAGAAAACAGGTAGGTAGGTAGGTAAGTAATTTAGAAGAAATAAATATGTTGGTAGAACTAATTAAAATTTTTATATTTGGTATCCACTCGGACATAAGACTAACCCGCACTGGGCCCGCGTGGTGGATTACAGGCCTGTGTCCTAGCAGTGCGAACATTATAGGCTGATTACGCTGCTGCGGAATATAATTAATCGGACATAAACTGCGATGAATTTTCAAGTAAGCATGCGACGGCACGGCGCGGCGGCGTGAAGTCTGAAGACTCTCTTGAGCGATCGCTGCATAACCACCCGGGGAAAACTAAACATACTTATTTAATAAAATAAGCAATCCATATTAGGTATCTACAGAGCCCTTCAGCTGACCAGGTCATGACCTCCGACCCATATACCTATCAGCTGGCCAGGTCATAACCCCTGATCTTAGTACGAACCAGCTGATCCATGGTTACCAATATTAATTCTTCGATCGGAATTCGATTGTTTTTATTATTCAACAGATAAATAATAAATTAATTTAGTTTTGATACCTTCCTTTAAATTTTGAATTGAGTAGTAATATATCACTACCAACATTAACAATATTTAATTGAGTCTGGAAATACCGGAATTACTTTCCGGAAAAATGGCTTATCCATGTTATTCTTTCTGTGTGCATTTATGATACAAGTACCAAAAATCATTCTACCTACTCCGATCTATGGTGATAAGCATATTACCATCATTATGTATTGTTAACAATGTATTTACATTCATAGCAAATAATTTATTAGGATATTACAACTAAATATGGATTAAAAAAAAAATAGAAAAAAAAGTGAAAAATAACTTTAGTTTCAGAGAAGTTGGTGGCAAAAAAACTGAAAACAAACATGTCACCGACTTCTGAAGCTAAAGTTATTTTTCACTTTTTTGCTTTTTGAAGACAGTTTTTTTTTGCAAATAGTTTTAGTTTTTTCTTAGGTGACACTAACGAGCATGGCAGTTGAGAATTTGTCATGGTATGGGTCGCTAATGTTGGCACGTGTGTTGCACTTGCATCATACAGCTTCTTTACAACTGTTTGAGCAGAATGGCCGCCGTTATTCGAGACTGGTCATCTCTTAACTGCTAGGTCACCTAGTTAATCTTTGTAGGTATTAAATTGTTATACATTGTTCTCGCATGTAGAAGCAAAAAAAATAATGTAACCAGGATTTTGTAACAACTTGTTTTTAAAAAGAGTGTCCATGGAGTTTCTTGCACCCCTAAGACGACCCACTGACCGTACGTTCTTCTCCATAGAGAGACTGAGTCTTTGACAATTCAAAACTGCCTGTAAATGGTATTTAAATAAATGCTTTGAGTTTGTATCAATTGTATTTTTTTGCCTTATAAGTGCTTATATGATTTGACTTTGATTGTTTTTATAAACAATTTATTGTATTATGTACCTAGTTGAAAAGGGGGGCAGTGACAGCCTAGTGGAAATGGCCTTGACTAATGAATTGTAGGTTGTATGTTCGAACCCTGACAGGCTCTTTACTTTGGGTTAATGAATACTAATACTACTTGAATAAAAAGCATTACTTACAATAGTTATATAATTTGTGTAAACACAACATAACCACATTCATATTTTGTTTGAACAGAACTTCATTGCGGCATTGAAAACGGACACAATGCTTTTATTAAATGGTACACTTACACAACACATTTATGACAACTAATTTGAGATTCCAGAACCAGAACATAAGATTCTCTTGTTGATGTGTAGAAGCTGATGTATAAAATATAATCTCCCTGTGATGTTTACATACCGTACCTAGAAGTTTAGTCCCTACAACCATGTCTGCTAACTTTCGGTAGATTCGAGTAGAGAAAATACAAAAGATTTTCGCACATTGAATGTTTATTGTTCCCAACAGAGAAAACGTCAATCAAACGAGAGACATTCCGTTTCAAGTTAGGTAGGTACTTTAAAATGGTAATTATTGTAAAAAAAATAGTAACTAAAATAAAAACGTTGCAGTGGCCCTTCTTGTATGTTTTTTTTTAAACATTTTTGTCACAAAATATTGATAAATATGATATCAGCATGTTTCCTAATTAAACGTTTTTGATGACAATGCCATCTAGCGGTTCAGAAATTAACCATTTACGTGTGCATGTGTGTGTGTGCATGGTGTGTACAAATATGAAGTTGAGACGGCTGGTGGAAATTTCGAAAATCTCCGTTTGAGAAGAGTTAACAAGTAAGCTGTATATGTGGAAAAATCAAGACAAAAGGCTAGTTTACGCAATTAGAATATTGTCCATCAAATATATTTTAGTTATGCGTAATCATAAATAATACCCAAATGCAAGACTACAGCGCCATCTATTGAAAAAACGGCGGCGGGATGATCAACGGGACCACCTTAATAACAATATTGTAATAAATTAAAAAATATGTTTAAAATTTTAATATATTTTTTGAGAGCATCAAGCAGTAGTTTGAACTACACTTTTAATACTTTTCTTGGGTTGATAGTACTGTGTTTAAAAGATTTAAAGTGGGGGAAAAATTTCATGCATATTCCCTACTAGCTGTCCCGCGCAACTTCGTCTGCGTCACATTTTCCCGTATTCGCAACATTTTTCATTGCTGCTCCGCTCCTATTGGTCAAAGCGTGTTGATATATAGCCTATAGCATTCCTCGATAAATGGGCTAATTAACGCTGGACGAATTTTTCAAATCGGATCAGTAGTTCCTGAGATTAGCCCGTTCAAGCAAACAAACAAACAAACTCTTCAGATTTATAATATTAGTATAGATTACAGTTACACAAAATATGGCGCGTGTGTTAACGCTACAAAATACACTAGTCTGAAAGCGCTCTTAATATGTTCTCCAGAAACATGATCTTATAACAATTCCTGTATATTTATAGTTTCCTAGAGACCAACGTGCCTCTCCTGGTGCTGATGGAAGCGGCTCGCAACGGCAATGAGAAGGAGGTCGAGGAGTATGCGCTCGTCTTCACTGAACACGCCAACAAACTTGTTGAGGTATGTACCTACTGGTTAGTAACGAGAGTGTTTGTGACACGTCCTGGCGGGCAACTATGATGTCTTAAAGCAGTTGTCATTCCAGTGTGAGAAAGAGACGGAGCTATAGAGGACGTCTAGCGTCATCTCTTTCTCGCTCTAGAATAAGATTAAAACAATACTGCTTTAAGACGTCGTGGTAGGCCATCTGAACTTAGTGTCAGTTTGTCGATTCTTCCGTCGACATAGGCCGATTCTACGGCGTCATGCTACGCGTGCTGGTGGTTGAAGCACGTCCCGAAGTATATTTTGTTTTTTTTTCGGTATAATGATTATATTTTAATTTCGTCAGGTTGCCAACCTCGTCTGCTCGATGTCTAACAACGAAGACGGCGTGAAGATGGTTCGTCATGCCGCTGAACATATCGAGTCGCTGTGCCCACAAGTAAGTTTACCATCACACTGTATGATAGGAGAATAAAAAGTACTTCAGCGCCATCTATGACACAACTGAGGACATATAATTCCTGCATAGCGCAGTTAAAGTTGTCCGCGAATAAAGAGTATATAGGATGACTCGTAATTAGTGACCGATACTTGAACACATGATTGTACTCATGATAACAAACAACTTTCCCAAAGAAACATTTTTTTTTAAACTCATCACTCACTTTTATCGCAATAACACAATATATGACTGTTGTGTTATTCTCCAGAAATAAAAAATACTCAATTCTTTATTGCATTCCACAATGTAGGCTTAGTTGGTAAACATTTAACAAAAGAAACAATCGTGGACCCTGTCGGCTTATATGTCCAATGCTTATATGTCCAATTAATGATCATTTAGTCAAAGATCAAATTGAAAAACGTAAAAAATTTCACCTATACATATTAGAAACGTCAAAAAAACAATCTTGTGCATAACTGAGATGAAATATCCATGACATGGTCAAATGTATATTTTAAAATTTAAATTTATTGTTTTTCGTTACTCAATTAAAATAAATTCGACGGTCGAATAAATGAGAAATAATTCTCACTAGTTCGACGATCGAACAAGTGAGAACAAACCTCACTGGTGAGCGGTCTACGAAAGGCTAACGCTGTGGCGAGGTAGTGCATCCATACCTAACCCATTCGTTCCACCTGCTGATAGTCTCCCACCTGGACATGAGCTGCCATGGCTGACCTTGAAGTCTTTAGACTTCGGACCCAGGTTGGTCGCAGCAAGGAAAACCTGCTCAGGTGGAGACGCATTAATGATTCTGACCAGCCCCCGTATTCACAAACGCTCGATTTCGATTCGGAAAGTCGTATGTCTATCTCGCTCGCTTTCATAATGCCAAAACAAGATAGACATACGACTTATCGAATCGAAATTGAATCCGAGTGTTTGTGAATACGGGGGCTGGAGTGTAAATGTGGTGCTGTTCCACAAACGATGCGGCATTTCATATCGTGTCCTGCGTGTCCTGCTGTTTGTTCATTACAGCAACTGATGGCACTAATCAGATTGCCATCGACACGCTAAGAAGAAGATGATAATAGTATAGATATTTTAATCCTTCTTCCACCTTCCAGGTGATAAACTCAGCTCGCGTGCTAGCAGCCCGGCCTCGCTCGCGCGTGGCACAGGAGAACGCGGCCGCCTTCGCCCGCGCTTGGGAGAACGCCGTCAAGTTGCTGACGGATGCTGTGGACGATATCACTACCATTGATGACTTCCTCGCTGTCAGCGGTGAGTTTATATTATTTACTTAACGCTCTGTATGGTGTCGGACGTAAAGAATAGCACCATCCCATATCTTCCCGTGGGTGTCGTAAGAGGCGACTAAGGGACTTGCCAGAGAATGGGCAGCAGCGTTCTCTGTGATTTAGTAACAACCGTACTGCGATCGCCAACCCACCCACATCGCCAGGCGTGGCGATTATGGCAAAACCTCCCTTATGTCAATATGGCGAAACTTGGGGGAGGCCTATGTCCAGCAGTGGACGTCTTTCGGCTGAAATGATGATGAATGATGACTTAACCTTCATGTACAATAGTGGACGGTCATTGCCCGACCCATCTTACAAACCAAAAAACAGGAAGGTGGGTCAGGTAAAGCAGGGCACTGACTGTACATAGGCAACCTCTGGGTTAAATACGACTAAATTACTTCTAGATTTTAAATATATATGTACGTATGTATGTGTATGTAACATGTATGTATATATATGTACTATTTTTTGTTTTATCCACAATTATATTGTAATAATTGAATAATGCTGTATTTTGTATTGTTCTATTTTTTGTAAATCTAAGTATAAAGTAGAAGTCAAAGTAGTAGTACTTAAACTAAATAATTAGTTTAAGTTCTGAGCTGTCGCATTAGGGTAAACCATGTAAGGATAGTTTAACGTGTTATAAATAAAAATGTATATACTTACATAGATACTAAGATTACATATTACTCAGAAGCTAAAAGTCTGACATTCAGTCTTGGGTATTGGGTAATTGGTAGATGTAGAATACTGATACTCAGCTGCAGCCGGTTAGACTGGAAGCCGACCCCAAGATAATTTGTGGAAACGCTAGGCAGATGATGATATACCTTCTTGATAAATAATTCTTTGTTGCAGCACTTTTAAAGATTAACTAGTATTTCTCATATTAAGTGAATTGTATTATTTTTGAGTAATAAATATCTTTTTAGGGGTATGAGGAACAGGGTGTAAAGTTCCTCGATACTCCTTAGAAAAGGGAGGATCCTCCGGCCAGACAGGTGTTGTGTCTGGCGGGCAACTGCCCCACAGTTGTAGTCAGGTTTTTCTATATACTCTTAAGTCGATGTAAACTTTGCATGTGAGATGTAGGAAATTGATGTTGGTTCTTCCGTCGTGTCATAGATGGCGCTGTAGTACTTTTTGTAGTAAGTTGCTTTTTTGTTGGTCGCTACATCTTAAACCATAACTCTTTCTTTTGCTGTACAGAGAACCACATCCTGGAAGACGTGAATAAATGTGTGGTGGCGCTGCAGGAGGGAGACCCCGACTCGCTGGAGAGGACTGCCGGAGCTATACGTGGCAGAGCTAACAGGTAACTATGCCTTCGCATCAGAAAACATTCAGCTCGTTGAGTTATCGACACTATGAAAATATCACTTTATACAAGGCAAAGTTCGTTAATGAAAATTAACGAAAACAGCATGTGTCATGGAGAGCAGCGGTGACCCAGTGGTGGCAGCCGCCCCGACTTATGAACATTAATTAAGCCGTGGGTTCGATCCCAGCCAGGCAAGATGAAATAAATTACTTTGTCTAATTTATTTCATCACCGCTGCCCTCAAAAACGGTGAAGGCAAACATGAGGAAACCGGCATGTCCTAGAACTAAAAATTCGAAGACATGTGACATCTACCAACCCGCACTGGGCCCGCGTGGTGGATAATCACATTTATTTGGCACATGCCACAAGCAAGCAAAATATAAAAAGGGAGCCCCCGGTGCGTGTCGGACTCGCTTACGTAGAATTCCGTACCATTATTTAAAATCAGTATTAAGTAAGTATATAAGTAAGTATCCCGTTTTACCCTTTGGTACGCACCCTAAAAACGAGCAAAAAAAAATCACTTTTATGTAAATTTTAAATATTTATTTTATTCTGTTTTTAGTATTTGGTGTTGTACTGGCAATAGAAATACATAATCTGTAGAAATTTCAACTGGCTAACTATCACGGTTCATGAGATACAGCCTGGTGACAGACGGACGGATGGACAGCGAAGTCTCACTAACAGGGTCCCGTTTGACCCTTTGGGTACGAAACCCTAAAAAAATAACCCAAAAAATTATATATAGTTCGAGTTCAGCAAAGTCCAGGCACTAGTACAGAATCACCTTGTTGACATCTACTTAAACATATTCTAACATGTGTATACGTTTCTCAGAGTATGCTCCGTGGTGACGCAAGAGATGGACAACTATGAGCCGTGTATATACACCAAGCGAGTGCTGGAAGCTGTGACAGTGCTAAGAGATCAAGGTCAGTGCTTGAGGAAATACAAGTTGTTGTTTTGCATCCTCGTCAAAATTCAGGAGGTTGTCACAAAAGACGTAGCAACCTACAAATAGCAACTTAGAACAAAAATAAGTACAGCGCCATCTATGAGTATACAGAAGAACTAATGTGGTCTGAATCGCGCAAGCAGAGTTTACATCAACTTAAGATTATATAGAGAAACCCGACGACAACTGTCGGGCAGTTGCCCACCAGACATAACTCCTGTGTGGTCGGAGGATGCTCCCTTTTCTAAGGAGTATCGAGGAACTTTACACCCTGTTCCTCATACCCCCAAAAACGTAAAGGATCAATTTAAATAACGATACCTAGTTAATTATTAATAAACGCTACTTTTTTTGTGGTTTAACTTTGTCAGTATTTCAGAATAATTAACATGGTTTAGGGGATAAGAAATTATCGAATAAATGTTTGAGATTGTTTTTATGTGTGAAAGCGTGGTTATAGGGTGAGGATCAGACGGGCCGCGTTTAAAACACGGGTGGTCCACACTTGCCGATTTCCGTAAGTAAATAAATAAAAAAAAACGGGTTGCACTCCGGGAGTGCCGGCAGAAGTGCAAACTTGAATATTAACGTTGTGCATTGTTTATATTTTGGAATGGTTAGGGAATAGTTTTGCACGAATTGTTTAATTAACAGTATAAAAGTACTATAATTAATGTGGTAAAATACAATATTCATTTATTGCGCTATCGTACACAAACATGACAATATATATTACATTAAAAATTTATCACTTCAGAACTATTACAATACGTCTTACGAATATTGCCTCTTTGGAGAAATCGGAGGTTTTGTTTGTGATTCAGATAATTATCCAGTTTTGGAAACCCAAACTCAATGACAGATGTCATATAGTTAAAATTCCTTTGTAACACCGTCCGTCTTACGAATTTACGCGAGTTTAAAATTTTTTACCCATCACAAAAGTGCACAACGCCGCTTAAGATATTTTTGCTTCAAAAAATCCTATCCATTTTATTATTGATTCGGGTCGAGAACCATTAGCATAGTTGTCTCCTTGAATTTGTCGAGTATGCAAAACAACAGCTTGTATAAATGACATCTTATTTTCAGTTAACTTAGGCTGAGGTTTCATTAGTGCGTTGCGTTGCGTTGTCGCTGCGTCAACGGTGCGTCGTTTTACATATATTTTTTAGTGACATGCAACATTATGCGTTGCGTTGTCACACGTGACATTTAATCGCAGCGTGCGTCGCTCTCTTGCGGTCACTTCACTAACGAGGCCTCAGTCTTAACCGAACTTTATTGGCAAAGATACTTAATTAAAATTGGTCGCCTGTGAAGTCGGTTTACGGACGATAGTTTAACGTGACAACGTCATAACAAAACATTGATGAAATGATTGCATACTTTTATGAATAGCAAGCCGATCGTGCCTTTCGCTCGCTCGTGCAGCGCTCTCGCTCCGATCGTAACATTACAATGAGTCATCCTTTTTCGTGCGTGCAGCCGGCGTTCATTATTAGATGTTGTTACGTCAAAAATTTGAAACTTAAACATCGGCGATGTCATTTGAACCGCGCCTTAAAAGTGCGTTCGCACTGGCGAAGCTTTAAGAGGAAACAGGGCCTGTGAGGAATTTGTAAAATAGGTATTTGAAGAAACTATTACTGTGACGCTTCTATTGCTTGCCCACCGGAGAGTGCGATAAGGACAGCTGCAGTTCGGACCGATTATATCACAAAAAAATGTCGATGTCGACGTTTCGAAAAATACGCTTTTCTATTCTGTCGGTTTGAGGACGTGATAAAGATTTTTTTTATTCACTTACATGGTTTTCCAGTTAGCTCGTGGCTGAATAATAACAGCCGCACGGTTCAATTTTCAAGGTTAAGCCGTGCTTGCCGAGGTCGGTCCGTGGATGGATGCCTCTGTAAGCACGTTAAGCCGTTGGTCCCGGCTGTCATTTGTAGATCTTTGGCTGTCGTTACGAGTAGTCAGAAGCCGAAAGTCTGACATCCAGTCTTACCAAGGGTTATCGTATTACCCAGTTACTGGATTGTGGAGGTCAGATAGGCAGTCGCTTCATGTAAAATACTGGTTCTCAGCTGCATCCGGTTAGACTGGAAGTCGACCTTAAGATAGTTTGGGAAAAGGCTAGGCAGATGATGATGACATGGATTTTCAGATATTCCGTTTTCTTTGTTCTTAAGGGTTTGACTTTTTTGTTAATACCAACTAATGTCAGTCGAGAAGCTCCACCGAATAATACAAGAAAAGCACCAAGTACATTATGAAAATGTTTTTAAAATAAAAAAAAAACTATATTCTTATCACAGTAGTGTATTTTATAAATAAAAAAACTAGCTGTCCCGCGCAACTTCGTCTGCGTCACATTTTCCCCGTTTTTGTAATATTTTTCATTGCTGCTGCACTTCTGTACAGCGCCATCTATTGAATACTTACTCAATCCAGTCAACAGATACCGCCATCTGTTAGAATCGTTTGGAGCTAACAGTTAATTGTGACTTAATTTGCAATAAAATAATATTGCGACTATAAATTGAGATGTAAGCTATCCTATCTTTCAAGTTGGATCAAACTGCACACGGTGTGCAAATTTGATTAAAATCGGTTAAGTAGTTTAGTAGTCCAAACCCGACAAACAACGTGACGCGTAATTTATATATTTATATAGATTTCTTGTAAATACCAACTCCAAAAGCTCCACAGGTTATAAAAACAAGAAAAACACCAAGTACATTATGAAAATATTTTTAATATAAAAACTATGTTCTTATCACAGTACTGGATTTTATAAAAAAATATACATGAACGAGTATTTAAATTTTCTTACAAACTAATCAAAGGTTTTCTATTGAACATTAACTCCCTTTTGTTCATAAAAGCTCAAAAATACTGCCCTGACACACTCAAACGATTTTGCTGATGGATGTATGGAATAGTAGGACGGAGGTCATGGAGGTATTGAAGGGCGTTCAGACCTTACGACATTTCATACAAACTTTTAAGTCCTTATTCTCCGAAATGACTGAACCGATTTTAATAAAACTTCAAACGTATAAGCAGGGTACGTAGGTCTTAAAAGTTACTAAAAACGGTTTCGAAAAATAATACAGTTTTTTTTTAAAAGACATTTCGAAAATGTTTTTAGTACCTTTTTAGACCTATCCTTCTTATGCGTATTAAATTTCATTAAAATCGGTTCGTCTTTTCGGAAAATAAGAACTTGAAAGTTTGTTTATATAATATGTGTAAATATAACCCCCCTGGTATACAGCTGTATCCGGTTAGACTGGAAGGCTAGATAAATCATTGAAACCGTGCGTTACTTGGACATCTATGAACAAATGGGGTATGTCTTATTAAAGATATTTCTTGTGCTTAGTTTTCTTCCTTGGGAGGATGATCCCTGATGTACTGCAGTGCGCGGAGGATGGCTTCCGGGATCGGAGGCGGGGTGGGGATGTGAGAACCCTGGAATAAACAGAAAATTAATAGGGTTAACTACATAACATTCGACGGCAAGGTTGGCGCAGTGGTTAAGGGATCGGCTGCTGCGCTGCGTGTCGCGGGTTCGATCCCCGCACGGAACAAATATTTGTATGGCCTACAGATATTTGTTCTGGTGTATGAGAGTTTAAATGTTTGCAAACGCACCCACGATGCAGGAAAAATCCTCCGAATGGGGTAAAGGTAAAAATAAAAATAGGGGGAGGGCTTACCGATACTCACCTTCCTTATTTAGAGTGACTGGTAATTAGTTTTTATACTCATTCACTTTTATCACAATAACACAACAGCCGTATGAAATTCGCGCGCGCGTGCTCCTGTGACCTATCAGCTGTTAGCCGCGTGACGCCTTTCTGTCTCATTACTATCGTACCGTTCCACAGCGGGTAGGCAAGGCAGGGTGCACGGCTCGCAACCCCGAATTTCATATGGCTGTTGATAAAAGTGGATGAGTATAAAAAAAAAAGTTTCTTTGGGAAAGTTGTTTGTTATCATGAGTACATCATCATCTGCCTAGCCTTTTCCCAAACTATCTTGGGGTCGGCTTCCAGTCTAACCGCATGCAGCTGAGTACCAGTATTTTACATGAAGCGACTGCCTATCTGACCTCCACAACCCAGTAACTGGGTAATACGATACCCCTTGGTAAGACTGGATGTCAGACTTTTAGTTTCTGACTACTCTTAACGACTGTCAAAGATCTACAAATGACAGCCGGGACCAACGGCTTAACGTGCTTTCCGAGGCACTGAGAAAACTCGGTATGTAATTATGGTCTCCCATCCACGGACCAACCTCGTAGAGCACGGCTTAACCTTAAAGATCGACCCGTGCGGCCGATATTATTTAGCCACGAGCTCCTCTGTTATCATGAGTACAATCACGTGTTTAAGTATCGGTCACTAATTAGTCACCTTAGATATCATATACGTGGAACAGGTTTCCACGACGCCCTTACCTGAGGCTGATAGCCGTTCTCGTCAGCGATGTACTGAAACTGGATCGCTTCACCTTCGGGGGAAGTCCAGCTGGCAGAGCCCTGGGCTACATGCGCTTCGGCATCCTGTGCGTGAGAATGATTTTATTGGTTAAATAGAGGCCCGTCAAAATCGGTCCAGCCGTTTCGGAAATTAGCCGGAACAAAAAAAAAAAACACAACAGATGGCAAAAAATTAAAAATATTGTGTTTTGTTATAAGTACCTCTCCTACTTATTTAAAAACGCTCCAAAGAGTCTCAAGCCTGGTTTTAATAAAAAAAACTAAAACTGCATCATTGGATTTTTGAAAAAACACTGTATTAGTACACCATTCGATAGTGTCGCTAATAAGAATCAATAGTATATATACAGAAAACGGCTAATAGCCCACCCCAATACCCTTGCATGACAGCTCACAGTATCCTTTTACTTCAAAAACCCCCCAAAAAAAAAGAAGATAATTGTGGGTCCCGAAATCTCGATTGTAAGTCCACAACATACCCTGAGGAAGGTTTTTTTTTAAATTTTAGTTCGTTTGTTCCGTCTTATCTCCAAAACGGCTGGACTGGACGGGACTTACTGGCAGATAGCTGATGTTTTAGGCAGTAACTATGAGTACTTTTATTTTAGAAATAAAAATTAGGATTCCGTCCGAAAAATAACCATGAAATTTAATTACTTAATTAATTAACCGTTAATTAATTAAGTAAGTAGGTACACTTACCGAGCCTGCGTTCTTAAGGGAACCAGTCTCGCTGGCTGCAATACCGTTGTCAGTCTCGTAAGCCCATTGATATGCTCCCTCCACCCCCATGTCTGTAAGCAAACGGATAAAACACGTGGGTGTTATAGTCCATAAAACGTAACTTGATTTAAAAACAGCTGATAAACGGGCAAGTTGTTTTGGTCATGTCGAAATTAATAATTACAAATGCATATTTTTTTTAATTCAAGAAAAGCCGGCCAAGTGCGAGTCGGGCTCTCGCACCAAGGGTCCTGTACCATTATTTATAAAAACGAGTGAAAAAAAACATTGTTTTGTATAGGAGCCCCCTTAAATATTTTTTTATTCTGTTTTTAATATTTGTTGTCACAGCGGCAACAGAAATACATAATCTGTAGAAATCAACTGGCTAACTTTCACGGTTCATGAGATACAGCCTGGTGACAGACGGACGGAGAGCGAAGTCTCAGTAATAGGTTCCCGTTTGACCCTTTGGGTACGGAACCCTAAAAAAGTGCTTTGTCGCTTAGGCGATTATGCCGCTCTGGTTAGTTTAACAAATTTTAACTAAAAAAAAATCTTTAACTAAATCTTGGCATAGCTAGTCTCTAAAGTGCTCTAGCTACGTCAGAAAGTGGCGCAGCCAGAACACTTTTGCAGTTTCCCATTTCCCTAAGCCCACAATCTAATCTACTTATGTCTAAATTCTTCGGGGCGGACACACTCAGTCAATATATGATACGCAATGCCACACTGCGCGCCAAAACAAAAAAAAACTGACGTTGCTCAAAAAGCCGATAAGCTGAAGTGGGACTGGGCTGGCCATGTCTGCCGCATGCCCGACGAGCTGTGCGCCAAAATTACCACGATGTGGAGCCCTGACACAGCCAGAAGGCGACGCGGTAGACCTCGCAGGAGATGGCGGGACGAGCTGGACAGAACCAACGACCAGTGGTCCACATTGGCCCTGGATCGAAGGACTTGGAAATCATGGGGAGAGGATTTTGCCCAACAGTGGGATGACATAGTCTAACAGGAACAGTATTTGAGGACCGTAGCAGCAGCTGATTTAAGAAGCCTGTCATCATCATCTTTATTTCAGCCCAACAGTCGTCCATTGCTGGACATACGCCTCCCACAAGTGTCGCCACATTGCCATAAGGGCCACGCTTGGCAGGCGGGTTGGCGATCGCAGTACGTTTGTTGCAAAAGCACAGAGAACGCTGCTGCACATTCTCTGGCAAATCTCTTAGTCGGCTCTTACGATACCCACGGGAAGATATGGGATGGTGCTATTCTTTACGTCCGACACCATATAGAGCCTAAGAAGCCTGTAGGTCCCGTATCCAGGTAACAACTCACCTAGGTCTTGTCTCACAATCTGTGCATGTGTCTCGTCCCTGCCTTGCTTTGCCAGGATGTGCGAAACGTCTGCAGCGACCATTGCCACGCATACTGACAGGATTAGGAATTTCTGTAAAAAAAAAATAGGTTGTCTGTAAAGTCGGTTTACGGACGATAGTTTAACGTGACAACGTCATAACAAAACATTGATGAAATGATTGCATACTTTTATGAATAGCAAGCCGAACGCTCAAGCCGATCGTGACGTTACAATGAGCGTAATGTTACAACGAGTCATCCTTTTTCGTGCGTGCAGCTGGAGTTTATCGATTTATTAGATGTTGTCACGTCAATAATACAAGATTCGTTAAGATTGGACCATGAAAAAGTTATGCATGAACATAACGCGTTATGCAAGAACGTAAAAAAAAAAAAACAATAAATTGAAAAACTCCTCCTTGTGTGAAGTAGTAGATTATAGGTACAACAAGTGAAAAAACCAGCCAAGTATGAGTCGGACTCGCGCACGAAGGGATCCGTACCATTATTTATATAAACGAGCGAAAAAAAACTTTTTTGTATATAAGCCCCCCTAAATATTTATTTTATTCCTGTTTTCAGTATTTTTTGTTATACGTCCCGTAACCCGTAATACATAATCTGTAGAAATTTCAACTGGCTATCACGGTTCATGAGATACAGCCTGGTGACAGATGGACGGACAGCGAAGTCTCAATAATAGGGTCCCGTTTGACCCCATGGGTTCGGAACCCTAAAAAGGAAATTAATTCGAGGGACTGAGTTGGATCCAGAGTGAAGCGAAGGATTCTAGATTAGACTCCTGAGCAGAGCGAGAGATATAAGGATCGTGATGATTTTTGTTTCACGAGTTGTGTACTCTCTTTTTTAGGGTTCCGTACCCAAAGGGTCAAACGGGACCCTATTACTGAGACTTCGCTGTCCGTCCGCCAGCCAGTTGAAATTTCTACAGATTATGTTTTTCTGTTGATGCTATTATAACAACAAATATTAAATAAAATAAATATTTAAGGGGGGCTCCCATACAAAAACGTACATACGGAACCCTTCGTGCGCGAGTCTGACTCGCACTTGGCCGGTTTTTACCATTGACTACTAGAAAACAAATATTAGTACAGGATTTATATTTATCACATAATTATTTATTATATTATTTTAAAATCACACAGGGTAACGGAAAGGGTATATACATACTTAAAATTGTGCTACAGACCATCAAACTGAATATGTTTATCCATCGGACAAACTTCGTAATAGCGAAAAAATATCAGCTACCCCATACATTTGGGTCGAATAGGTATCGAAATTTTGTTTGGGGCAGCAGATAATTTTGTCGCTATTACGATGTTCGTCCGATGGAGAAATATTTTCAGTTTGATGGTCTGTCCCTTAAGTAATGTATATAACCTTTCCGTTACGCCCTGTACATAAGAGAACAAAGAATTAAATATAAACATTACAAATGTTTTGTGAAACTAGAGCACTTCTCGAAATTCAGTGTTTAAATATTATTGTAAGCACGTTTTGTTTTATTTTTTGTACATAATTCGTATAATTAGTGCTTGTTCAATATTCAAAATGTTTTTATTCACTCAGTGACTAAAAAAGAGTTTTTTTTATTCACTGATCGATTCAAGTTCACTATCACATACACACATTCATCAGACGAGTAAGTAGTAATAACCTGGATTTTCGAGATTTTTAAAGTCGGTTGTTTGTTTAGCTTGGTTTTATTGCCTTGGTGTCTTTAATTATGCAACGCATCTTAAAATTCCAAACATTGATTTGGAATGATAATGAAAACAGTACGAATACTAATTTTATTATTTTGATAACGGCAGCTTTAAATATTTAACAGCAGTAGGCATATTATAATTTAAATAGGTATTCATAATCACGTATTCGTTTAAGAATTATTAAAAAAAATGCGTAAAAATGGCGAAATACGCACAAATGCGTATCTGCATCTCATTTTTTTTAATTAAAAATCAAACTATCAAAGAATAATATGTTTTTAAAAAATCAACACACCTACAACATAAACTTTAGGGAAAAGACCTAGAATCTTAAGAGCGTTTATACGTTACGACATTTCTTACAAACTTTCAAGTCCTTATTTTCCGAAATGATTGAACCGATTCTAATGAAACTTCATACGCATAAGCAGGATACATAGGTCTAAAAAGTTACTAAACAACACTTTCGAAATGTCTTTAAAAAAAAAGTAATTGGAATTTTCTGTTTCTATAGATAATTAATAATCGGTCTAATTTAGCTATAATACTATTTTTGGAAAATGTTTTTAGTAACTATTTCGAGCTATGTATCCTGCTTATGTCTTCCCGTGGGTGTCGTAAGAGGCGACTAAGGGACTTGCCAGAGAATGGACAGCAGCGTTCTCTGTGCTTTTGCAACAACCGTACTGCGATCGCCAACCCGCCTGCCAAGCGTGGCGATTATGGCAAAACCCCCCAAAATGTCAAAGTGGCGACACTTGGGGGAGGCCTATGTCCAGCAGTGGACGTCTTTCGGATGAAATGATGATGGTGATCCTGCTTATGCGTTTCGTAAAATAAGGACTTGTAAGTTTGAATGAGATGTGGTAAGGCGTAAACGGTTTTAGGATACTTGGCAAAGTCTGCGTTCTTGATGAAAAAGGAAATCGATTCACCAAACTGTAGTGCTTGTAACAAAATTGGAGACTTACAACATTTCCTGATGGACTAACAACATGATGAACTATCCTCAGAACATCACTAAGTATAAATATTTATTCATCATCATCATCATTTCAGCCGAAAGACGTCCACAGCTGAACATAGGCCTTCCCCAAGTTTTGCCACATTGACATGACATGGGGAGTTTTGCCATAATCGCCACGCTTGGCAGGCGGGTTGGCGATCGCAGTACGGTTGTTACAAAAGCACAGAGAACGCTGCTGCCCATTCTCTGGCAAGTCCCTTAGTCGCCTCTTACTACACCCACGGGCAGATATGGGATGGTGCTATTCTTTACGTCCGACACCATACAGAGCCACCATAAATATTTATTGCATACAATAAAATAAATAACTTGTAACTTTTTTATATAGTAGCACGTAATCACAGCCTAAAAAAAATTAAATTGTTTTACCAAAATCAAAAGTTGGGCTGATAATCAGCACTTTTTTAACGTCAAAATTGACAAGAGAGTCCCGCAAAACGCCCGCCCTTCGCCACTTCCTAAGTGTTTTAGCTGGGAAGAAGAAGTGACGGAACAAACCCCCCAGTAACACATCTGTCTGTTAGGTTAGAAGAACCAGATTCTATACAATAGAGTTTAAGTTTATATAAACAAAGAATCCATTACATTAAATTAATGTCACATGTCAGCTAGCACACACAAATAATAAAAAAACTTAGCTTTACCTAACTATAATAAAGTTTTAAAAGCTCACCATTTTATGTTTTTAGTTGTTCACTGCACAAGAATCATCAGCCGACTGGTAGAACTTATAGTTTCTGCTGTATATAAATCATTATTACTTGCTCGCCCGCAAGGCCGCGACACTTCACGACTGCTATTCACACTAAGATGGGCAGAAGTTTTAAGAGCGTTTACGCCTTACGGCATTTCATACAAACTTTCAAGTCCTTATTTTCCGAAATGACTGAACCGATTTTAATGACACTTAATACGCATAAGCAGGATACATAGGTCTAAAAAGTTACTAATTAACATTTTCGAAAAATAGTGTTACAGCTAAATAACGATTACATATTATCTATAGATAGAAACATAATTACCAATTATATTTTTCTTAAAAGACATTTCAAAAATGTTTTTTGCACACAAACACATTTAAGTTGAATATTATATGAGTAATGATATATATTATAATGTATAATATTGTATGAGTAATGAGTATTGTTATCAATTTTTTTTCTCTCTTTTGTTTGTTTTTACTTTTGATTCACTCTTTAATTTATTTTAGTTGTTTTTATTTTAATTCATTAACTTTACTTTTAGTTTGATTCAAACTCAAACTCAAAGCATTTATTTCAATAAGACCACTTGTAGGCACTTTTAAAGGTAAAAAAAGAACAAAACGCAAAGCTACAGTACCAGACACAAGGCATAATAATCTGTGAAAGTCCTGTAGTTGCATTTTGTTAATAATCACCGTGTATGACCTTTTGGATATAATGAATATGTACAACTCTGATCCCCAAGATACATACTGACGTCTAGTTTGGGGATCACCGTTCACACAGCCATGTACGATATACTTGATTATTAATACAGAGATAAAAAATAGGTCATAAGGGTGTTTTTTCCGAAAAAAAAACAGCTCACAAGTCCAAGATAAAAAGATGACATTCACTCTGTCGTTTAACTTCAAACTCGGATAAATCCACTCTACCCTCTTAGGAGATATTTACAAAAATGTAATAATAGTCTTAATTCCATGAATTAAAGGCAGTATTTGTTTTATTATGACTACAGTGTTGAAGAAAACGATCCTGTTTAGCAAATTCAGTATTTAAACGATGCATCCTTTCAAAAATATAATATTTAGATTTTATGAAAGGAAAAGGACTTAATTTTAATTCAATAAGGCTAAATTACATATGTACAATATTTACAAACTACAAATAAATATAAAATAAAAATAAAATATGTACAAGTATCAAAATTACAGGGCGTCAAAAAATTCGTCGACATCGCTGTCGACAGGAAAAGTGCCCAGAAGGCTGGCCGCATTGCCACGATGGATGGCAATGCTGATTCTTTGACCAAAAAAGAGGCCAGCCCTCTGGTCCCGTGAAGCGTCGACCAACCGCTTGGCGATATCTCGAAACACAAGATGGGCACTCGGGCCCCATGGCCCTAGTGTTTCAACCCCAAACGGCTCAAATACATAATTACCAATTAAATTATTGTATTTGCGCCGTTTAAGGTTTTCAGCGCCTGCAGCAGCCGCCCCAGCGCAGCTCACCGTGCTAGGAAGATGGGATGGCGCAAGGGTGTCGACGCAAGTCGCATCCCACACCAAAGGCCTACCCAACTTCCATGGCATTATGGTCATACCATCTGGTCTCTTCCCATCGACACGTGCCAAGCCATTGGGTTCTAAGACAGCTGGCACCCCGGCGGTGGCAAGAGCACGACGAATTAGATCATTAATGCTAGCGTGCCGTGCTATCCGACCTGCGCTCTTACTGCAGGAAAGGCCATGGTGTCCGAGGCCGTCGACTGCTTCACCACATCGACAGCGATGTGGAGCCCCGCTAGGAGCGCCCAATCGCAGACATGTAGCGAGCCGGAATGTTGTGTCACCTAGCAAAGTGCCTATGTTAGGTGACGGTAGTGCCTGAAGCCAGAGACCCGACTCCCACTCACCCACAGCCAACAGGCGGGCACGCTCAGCAGTATTGGTAGACGTATTAATAAGGTTATTCCGTACCAACCTGCAGAGCGGCTCATCCCACTGTCTCTGGGAGAATGGGTTCTCGGGCCGATCCGTGTCCGGGCAAGCCACTTTCCAGGCGTCCTCTGCGTATTTAGATTGGATTTATCTTCATTTGATATAATGGAATGAGATTTATCCATCTTTGAAAAAAACTCAATGTTGATTTATAGAATTAACACAATTTTAATGGAATTAACCATGGGAACTGTCTAAATAATAAAAAGAAACAATAAAAAGCAGAGGCTACTGTCGCAGAGCTTACGTTGAGTGACGGCCATGTTGAAAAAATTCAATTCACTGATTGGCTCTCATGGACTTAACTACATTTGAAAAAAACTGTCTCATGGATCTATCTGACTTAGATAACATTTTATGGTTTTGATGGTTTATTTCTTAAGAACCATGCGGATTTATACACAACTGATAAAATTGTTTAAAAACGTCTTTTTTTCCCTTTCTTTTGATACCAAAATCTTAAAAAAAAACTCAGTATTGGATTTATCCAAGTTTGAAGTTAAGCGACACGTTACGTAGGTACCATCACGCCTGTTATCCCCTAAAAGTTAGGTAGAGGTGTGTGTGGATGGCGACAGTTTTAAATATTTACAAACAGTAGGCATATTATAATTTAAATATTCATAATCATGTATTTGTTTATAAATAATAATGAATGCGTAAAAATGGCGAAATACGCACAAATGCGTGCGTGCATCTAATTTTTTTTAAATCGAAACTATCGAAGAAGGACATAAGTCCTTAATAAATCGTAATTAAATAGATACGCATTATGTATAAATAAATTGAATATAAAACATATCGTCCCACCCTCTTTCTACCATCGGACGTCTAGACGCACTGCAATTTACCATACCTACCTTATTGCTATTCCACCAATTCGCACTAAGCGTTTTCAAACGTCTTTCGTAATGCTCACAGCAAAGGAGTGGACCTCTCTGCCTGCGTCTGTGTTTCCAAACGCTTACAACTCTAATTCCTTCAAAGTTAGAGTGAACAGGCTTATTCTGGGTAAGCTCGTACCATCGTCGACTTTGTCTCTGTCATCTCTGACCTAGACTAGAGTCAAGAGCAAACCCATCGCAAATCCTTATAAATATTTATTAAAATAGGTTCACCAACAGCTTCTGTGTACAAAATATCTAAACTAAAGATTTATACGGACCTTGTAGAAACTAGAACAAATTTTCGTGCGTTCAAGCGTTTTTGCCATACCTATTAATTATCTGCCTAGCCTTTTCCCAAACTATCTTGGAGTCGGCTTCCAGTCTAACCGCAAGCAGCTGAGTACCAGTATTTTACATGAAGCGACTGCCTATCTGACCTCCACAACCCAGTAACTAGGTAATGCGATACCCCTTAGGAAGACTGGACGTCAGACTTTTAGCATCTGACTACTCGTAACGACTGTCAAAGATCTACAAATGACAGCCGGGACCAACGGCTTAACGTGCTTTCCGAGGCACAGAGGAAACTCGGTATGTAATTATGGTGACCAACCTCGGCAAGCACGGCTTAACCTTAAAGATCGACCCGTGTGGCTGTTATTATTTAGCAACGATTTTTACCTACACGAAGGTAAAATTATGCTATAAGACCACACCTGTTTTTCTCTGCAGGGTTAGGGACGAGTAGGTAGTGTGGGTGTAAAAACGACCTAAATTATTAAAATAAAACCATCTGGTCGTTGGTCACCAATCATTATCTCGACCTTGGACGGAGTTGCTTAACCAGTAAGCTTACGTTGTCGAAACTCAAGCGTGACATCATTTTTAACTCAGAGACGTTATTATTAATCATTGAAGAGCTTTCTTTGTAGGGATGTCGGTTTTAAAGTAAATGACGCTTTTTAACCGACTTCTGAAAAAGGAGAAGGTTCTCAGTTCGTCGGAATCTTTAATTCTTTATGCATGTTCCTCGATTACTCGAAGACGCCTGGACTGATTTGGATTTCTTTTGAATGAAAACTCAAACACAAAGCATTAATAAAATTTCAATTAAGTAGACCATTACAGGTACTTATAAAAGTAAAAAAAGCAGAACAAAAAGCGAAGCTACCGTCCCAGTCACAAGGCATAATAACTTGTGAAAGTACTGTAGTTGCCCATTCCGAAGCGTAGATCTCTATGGAGAAGAATGGACAAGAAACTCCTAGGGAAAGGGTTTACTTCCCTGGTGGTATAAATAAATATACGTACATACATAAAATTTTGTACTTTCCTTACAGGTGAGGTTGAAATATTTCACCCTGTATACTTAAATTCATGCCTACAAACTACGGCAAGCCACCGGCCTACAAACTTAAATTATATTTTTACCCAAAATAAATATTTTAGCCCAACCCTACAAGTGATTGTAAGTACAATACATTGAACTTTCGTGCTCGTCTGCCGACCTACTTCCAGTAAGTCGCGATAATACATCGCACAAAAGGGCTTTCTCTTGCACGTACTGAGGGCCACATTAATATTTTGTAGCGTGGACTATACACTACTGGTACACTAAAGGTGTAGGATTAGGGATGTTAGCGTCAGGGTGTTTCTGGAGGCCTTATCATCATTTCAGCCCAAAAGACGTCCACGTCCACTCCTGGACATAGGCTTCCCCCAAGTGTCGCCACATGGACATAAAGGGGGTTTTGCCATATTCGCCACGCTTGGCAGGCGGGTTGGCGATCGCAGTACGGTTGTTACAAAAGCACAGAGAACGCTGCTGCCCATTCTCTGGAATGTCCCTTAGTCACCTCTTACGACACCCACGGGAAGATATGGGATGGTGCTATTCTTTACGTCCGACACCACACACGAACTAGTAATTTTTTTGAATTATTTTATTGAAATTTATTGATGATTTTTGTGGATGATTTTATTTTTAACCCCCGACGAAAAAGGAGGGGTGTTATAAGTTTGACGTGTGTATCTGTGTGTCTGTCAGTGGCATCGTAGCTGATGATAAACGGATGAGCCGATTTTGATAAAATTGGTTATTATGAATGAGTTTATAATTTTTTGTGATGATACTGATATGATTTTTAAATGTTTTTTTTTACTGTTTTTACTATTTTATTTGTCTTTAATTGTTGTATATGGGTATTTTGCCTGAAATATATATATTTTTTTGTGGTCCGGTTAGATAGAAGCTATCCTCATAGGTTTGACCTGCGAGACGACATTACCAAAAAAAAGAGCCAGCGTAGCCTGTTAAATTCAAATTTTCTTGTGTTTTACAATTTTCGCGTTGGTATCGGGTGGTATGTTGATTGAAATATTTATTTATTTATTAACACTTACATTTGTTTTGACAGGTAAAACCCAAGCTAACAAAGGTAGTCATATATATACACTAGCTGTCCCGCGCAACTTCGTCTGCGTCACATTTTCCCCGTTTTCGCAACATTTTTCATTACTGCTCCGCTCCTATTGGCCATAGCGTGATGATATATAGCCTATGTCCTTCCCTAGATTGAAATCTATCTTCTTGCCAAATTTCATTAAGATCCGATCAACCGTTTAGTCGTGAAAAGGTAACAAACAAACATACAAACAAACAGAGTGACTTTCGCATTTATAATATTAGTATGGATTGATAATTGTCCAGTCCCAAGTAACGGGTCTGGGTAGAAGCACAAATTATACAGTGGATAACATAGATTCACGATCGTAACAAGATGACTTCCTTTTTGCAATGGGTTTGCTCTTGACTCTAGTCTAGGTCAGAGATGACAGACACTAAGTCGACGATGGTACGAGCTTACCCAGAAGCCTGTTCACTCTTTGAAGAGATTAGGGTTGTAAGCGTTCGGAAAAACAGACGCAGGCAGAGAGTTCCACTCCTTTGCTGTGCGCATTATGAAAGACGTTTGAAAAAGCTTGAACTTAAACATTGCAGACTTATAATCATCACTTTTTCATGAAATAAAGTTGCTACCAAGCCCACTTTCAAAATCCTAGGCAGACTGGCGGACCTTGGGAATCGAATCTAAGAATCATTCTTTGCTGTAGCTCTTACAAGCACTAGTCTGACACTTAAATAATTATCAAAAAGACGTAACCTTTTCACAGGCCAGCCCACGCGAAAGTCATGTATAACAAAAGTGCGTATTTGTGTTACGAAATGTACCTACACACACAGTGACCCGTGACAGACGGACTGACAGATTTTAACATTAATTATTACTTACAAATGTTTGCAAATGACATTTGAGTATTCAAAGATTTGTTACTTAAGATCATACTGGTCTTGGCTAACGAATGTTTAGAAATTTATTCAGTGAGCTTTAAGAATTTTAAGTTATTTTATGTTTGCTTGATATTGAATCATTACATGGGACTTGAAATATATTTGGCGAAGTGTGGGTAATTAATTATACTATTAGGTATAACTCTGGCTTACCCTTGGGATTATAAGCGTGATCATCATCATCATCAGTCTCTTATGTTCCCACTGCTGGGACACAGGTCCCTCTCAATGAGATGGAGTGGGTTGTAATTAGAGGATTCGATCCCGGTCCATTTTTCTAATCCCGGGATTACGGGATTGCGTACAGTTAATCTCGGGATCCCGGGATATTACCGGGATTGTATTGGTAATGGAAAGTGGTAACAAAAAGACCACTTAACTCATTTCGTCGACGATCTTTTATGCGGTTCAATAAATGTGTCTTCAATCTAGAAGGGAAAATTGAGTCATTGTCACGCAGTTGTTGAGAAAGAAACTTGAATGTCGCATCAGCCGTGCACAAATTGGCGTCAGAACGACAAAGTGCTTCTACAGAAAATTTAACTGACGCAAAGACCTTGATTATCTCATTAATGAGTTGAAAATCTGATTCCTCAAATTGTACAGTATTAGTTAGGTCAATAAGTGCCTTTTTATGCCATTTTTTAACCGACTTCTAAAAAAGGAGGAGGTTCTCAATTCGGATGTTTGTATTTTTTTTTTTTTTATGTTTGTTCGCGCATAACTCCGTCGCTTGCCAACCGATTTGAAAAATTCTTTTTTTGTTTGAAAGCGTATACTTTCCAAATGGTCCCATGAAAATTTTATCAAAATCAGACAAGCCGTTTCTGAAAAAATCAACAAAAATTAAATACTTCTAACTTTTCGTTACTCTGCATTGCGTTTTTTGTTCGCGCATAACTCAGTCATTTACGAACCGATTTGGAAAATTATTTTTTTATTCCAAAGCCTATGCTTTCCATTTGGTGCCATAGTCACCAAGTCGGGATCTGATGCTGGAATCTTGGCGAAATCGAAGGAACTCTTCAAGTTTTATAGGAAACTTACAGCGATTTTGGTATTTTCTACAACAAGTGAAGCATTTGCGTTTAATAAGAACCATTCTACTATCAGATCTGATGATGAAGCCAAGAGACAGGCACTGGAACTCCATAATAAGACAATGTATCTTAGCTGTGTTTGGGCTTGTTGGAATTGTAACGGTATGCACTTTCCAGGTGTACCACAACTAACTTTTTGACTTTCCTTATTACTACGTAACATGTTTTCGCGATGATCAGGGTTCTTATTCAAAATGCGTTGATCATTTCTTTCAATAATTTCTTTTAATCGTTTTCTTTTTTCTCAGTTTCAGTTCGACGCCTTTTCTCACACGAGAAGCATCTTTACTAGGCCTACCCATATTTTATTATTAGATTAAAAATATGTCACTAAAAATTTACAAATAAAAATATTTTTTACAAAAAAAGAAACCGACTTCAAAAAACACTTAACGCACTAAAAAGTTAAAAATAATACTATAACCTACCTATATTAATAAACCTAACCTAACCTACGATTAACCTATAATAAAATTTAATAAGTAAGTCGGTGCCAAGCAATGTATGATACCTAAATGACTATATACAGACTAAGGCCAGAAAAAAGCAAAACATAAATCAACAACTTCTAAATATTAATTCATTCATTAATTCTAATTATATTGCTTGGCACCGACTCCAAAGAATTATTAAATTTTATTATAGGTTAATCGTAGGTTAGGTTAGGTTTATTAATATAGGTAGGTTATAGTATTATTTTTAACTTTTTAGTGCGTTAAGTGTTTTTTGAAGTCGGTTTCTTTTTTTGTAAAAAATATTTTTAAAAGATCAAATAGCTCCTGCATTGTAAAGACAGTAAATAAAGCTCTCTTCCATGTTCTCTTTTAACATATTTTGAAGTATAGTATCATTTTTCACATTACTTTTAAAATCCCTTTTTTTATTTGTAATTATTTGCTGTGAATTTGTTGCTTGGCGTGGAGGGCACGCACGTGCATTTATGCTCTGGCGTTCAAAAGAATAAAAAATGTAACAATCCCGAAAATCCCGGGTACATAAAATGTTATCTCGAAAATTTCGGGGATAGAATATGACCGGGATACCGGGATCCCAAGTTTCGGGATCCTAGGATCGAATCCTCTAGTTGTAATCCACTACACAATCCAATTAAATAAATTACACAAAATAATGCGCCTGCCTGGGTTCGAACCCACGGCGTACTGCTCGTAAGTCGGGGCTGGGCCACCGCTGGTCTCGTCTCGTATAAACGTGATGCTATGTGTAAAATATTGAACTTTATCATCATCTGTCTCGTCTTTCTCAATTAAGTTGTAGTCGACTTCAAGTCTAATCGGATGCAGCTTAATACCAGTATTTTACATCGACAGTCACCTTAAAATCAAAATATTTCTATTTCACATAGGCCTAAATGGGCACTTATAAAACGTCGACATAAAGGTGCACGGTTCGTGTTGGTCGTTTCCTATGGAGAAGAACCGGCAAGAAACTCCATGGTTACTCTTTTAAAATCTTTTGGATTTACAATATGTCTATGTTACTGCGTTAGTACTTAAGTATGGGAAGCCAGCGTAGGTCCGACAATAAGTCGTTGCTTAGCACAAAAGGTAGAACAGTATATAAAAAAATACGAGTTTACAAAGCCTACAATGTCCACACTTTCACAAAAATAGGTAAATGAAAAATTATCACCGAATGCCATAGGCTATTTTAAACGTTCCCGTAGGTTAATTTGTGTACATAACGAACGCGAAGTTGCGAGCAAAAATTAATTGTAAATTAATGTATTATATACCAACGAAAGATGATAATTATCACGCCAATGATTAAATCATCACCATATGCCATAATTATGTCAATAGGCCTACATCAGCATCGTAAGTATTTAAATATACAAAGATCAACAAGTTGCGATGTGCGTGTTTATATGCTAAAGTTAATTTATTTCAAAGGTCGCCGGGCCGATAGGACATGTTTGTTTTGATTTATAGTGTAGGTTAAAAATATGAAAGAAAAGATACGTTTTCAATTAAGGGATGTTATTTTTAATCGACTTCTAAAAAAGGGAGGAGGTTCTCAATTCGGATTTTTGTTTTTTTTTTATGTTTGTTCGCGTATAGACCCCGTCGATTGCCAACCGATTTGGAAAAATCTTTTTTTGTTGGAAAGCGTATACTTCCCAAATGGTCCCATGAAAATTTTATCGAAATCGGACAAGCAGTTTTTGAAAAAATGAACAAAAATCTAAAAATTTAAATTCATTAAGGGCGCGTTTGCAATTCGGCCCAAATTTTGCTGATTTTCGGTACATTTTGTGGATAAACTAAACCAAATTATATTTGATAATTAATAACTAATACAGATAGATTGGTTCTTCATCTTCAAATTCATGAAACATTTTTTTTAAATTTATTGTTTTTTATATTGTAATAACGATCTTCCGTTGACATGTTTACGAAATCGGCTTGAGTTTAGGAACAATTTTTGTTCTACTATCAACATATTTTAAGATTTCTAAAAATACGGTAAGTAGGCAGACATAGTCAACTCTAAATCTAAGAAAAATAAATATACCTAAGTGTCACAAACTCGTCGAGGAGTTCCAGTAGCAGGCACAGAAGTACACCGTCAGGTCGTTCCATCAATTCCGGAGGTAAGGTCTCATCATAACTAACAAAACGACCCCAAACTCGGCACACCTAGCTCAACTCGTTGAGAAGTTCCAGTAGCAGTCGCCGAAGTACACCTTCAGGTCACTCCATGAAGTCCGGAGGTAAGTACGTATTACATAGAAGTAAGAGAAATAAAAAACTTTTAAAGTTTCAAAATTAGTTCACTTGACACGTGTCAATGTAGTAGTTCGATTCGACGCCTGTCAATTTTGCAAACGCGTCCTTAAGTACCGATCTTTTCGTTTACTCTGCGTTGCGTTTTTTGTTCGCGCATAACTCCGTCATTTACGAACCGATTTGGTAAATTATTTTTTTATTCCAAAGCATATGCTTTCCAATTGGTCCCATAGTCACCAAGTCGGGATCTGATGATGGAATCTTGTTGAGATCGAGGGAACTCTTCAAATTTTATCGAAAAACGTACAGCGATTTGCGCATTTCATTTGCGTTCAATAAGAACCATTCTACCGTCAGATCTGATGATGAAGCCAAAAGACAGGTACCCGAACTCCATAATAAGACAATGTATCTTAGCTGTGTTTGGGCTTGTTGGAATTGTAACGGTATGCACTTTCCAGGTGAACCACTAACTTCTTGACTTTCCTTATTCAACCTACGTAACATGTAGGTCCTCTGCTTTGACAGTCCGTTTTCGGGCTGATCAGGGTTCTCATTCGAAATGCGTTGAGCATTTCTTTCCCTAATTTCTTTTAATCGTTTTCCTTTTTCATTCATTCTCAGTTTCAGTTCGACGCCGTTTTCTCATACGAGAAGTATCTTTACTAGGCCTACCCATATTTTATATTATTAGACTAAAAATATGTCACTAAAAATTAACAAATAAAAAAAAAATTGCAAAAAAAAACCGACTTCAAAAATCCCTAAAAGCACTATAACGTTAAAAATAAAACTATAACCTACCTATATAAATTACTTAGCTCGTGGCTAAATACCGGTTGTTATACAAGGTGTTGTTTTGCATCCTCGTCAAAATTCAGGATGTTGCCACAAAGGACATAAATAATCAATATAAATTACGGTACCTAGTAAATTATTAAAAAACACTGCGTTTTTTTGTTGTTTAAATTTGTCAATATTTCAGAATAACCCCCTTAACGTGGTTTAGGGATTATGAAATTATCGAAAAAACGTTTGAGGTTTTTTGTTTCTGTGTAAAAGACGTTATAAGGCGGGGATCAGACGGCCCGTGTTTAAAACACGGGTGGTTCACAGTTACCGATTTCAGTAAATAAATATAAAAAAAGAAAATTACCTACTCATTTTATTATTGATTCGGGTCGAGAATCATTAGCATAGTTACCTCCTAGAATTTGACGAGGTTGCAAAACAACACCTTGTATATGGATCGTTGACAATCGTCAAGTATAAGGATCGTTAAGGATTCAGTGGCCCGAAAGTCTCAACCAATCTTACCAAGGGATATCGTATTTATTACCCAGTACTAACTGGATTGTGGAGGTCAGATAGGCAGTCGCTCCTTGTAAAATACTGGTGTTCAGCTGCATCCTGTAAGAATACGCTGGCTGTGCTGATGTAAACAGCATCGCAGCCCGTATAATTGGGGTCAGAGTGAATATACACGGTGTAACGGAAAGGGTATATACATACTTATGGGTATGCTCCATACCCTCAAACTGAACATGTTTCTCTATGTGAAAAATATCGTAATAGCAAAAAAATATCGGCTGCCCCATACATTTGGGTCGGATAGGTATTGAAATTTTGTATATGGGGACCAAATCTTTTTTTCGCTATTACGATGTTTGTCCGATGGAGAAACATGTTCAGTTAGATGGTCTGTAGCACACCCTTAAGTATTATATAACCTTTCTTTTACACCCTGTATTGCCATCACTGACCGGGCTCACATCTTGATTCCAGTTCCAAACTGTTCCAATTTTCCCAATTTTTTTCAGCGACTGTAAATGAATGCTTAAATCATTATAAATGATAAAAACATTTTCGAAAAATACTGTTACAGCTAAATTAGACCGATTATAACTTATCTATAGAAACAGAAATTTCCAATTATCTTTTTTTGAAGACATTTTGAAAATGTTTTTTAGTAACTTTTTAGACTATGTATACCTACTGCTTATGCGAAGGAAGTTTCATTAAAATCTGTTCAGTCATTTCGGAAAATAACGACTTGAAAGTTTGTATGAAATGTCGTCTTAAAGATGGACCCATGCGGCTGTTATTATTTAGCCACGAGCTTCACCTTTTTTGATTGCTTGAACCGAAGACCTCAAACCCAGGCGCGGTTCCTATCACTGCACCAAATGAAACAGTCTTTAACATCTTTCGTAACAGCTAACTCCGTTATTCACGCTAACAGAATGATTGATGATGTATTAATTCTAAATTAATGAATTATTTATTTATTAATTTCTTTAACAACGATAAGAAATGCTAAAAGGTCAATGTCAAATTCTTTGGGAAATAGCTACTGAGAAATTTTTGAAGCAAAACATGGATGACTAAAAGTTGTGTGGCAATTGCTTGTCGTTGTATGCCATGTGATGCGGGGGAATGAGGAAAATGTCGTGAGGAAAGTTTTGAGTATGAATGTGGATGACCATCTTCTTAGCTAAGACGACACGCCAAGCTCTCCTCAAAATCCATAGTATATTTCATTACGAGTACGGAAAGCCTGTCATTGCAAAGAGTTCCGACAAATGTTTACCCGAACCGAGGCGCAGCCGAAGGTGAGGGTTGACAGTCGGAACAAGTTGCAATGATGGTTCCGCTGGTGTACTGAACAACTATTTTTAATACAGTTGCGAAAAAATGAAGCAATTTAATAAAGAACATTTTTGGAAAATGGCGCCAACCGTAAAAGAATATAAGCAGAGATTTTTTTTTGTTTTCTTCACCCATTCTGGGTAGGCAAACGGAACTATGCTAACTAAGTCGGTGCTTACTTCAAAACGTAGAATGAGATGAAAAGTTACCAAGGATCTAGGAATCTATAAGGCCTACAATGTCCACACATTTACAAACAATCGGTAAATAAGATAAAGAGTCTATACAAAAACAAAAAAGAACAAAATATCACAAAAAGACTAGATTAAAACAAGTGACACAAATGTTGTCATCCGTGCTGCAACTATTCTAAACAAAAAGTGTAATGATTTAAAAACTATTGTAAAACATTTATTAAAAATAATGAAAAAAACAACTAAGATTGAGAATAGTTACAGACATCCACACATTAATGCCGTTTATGAGCTACCAGGTAAGCCGCATGTGCGTAGGGGCTAAGGCCAGACGTCTCTATCTTCGACGTAGTCCTTAATTTTGTAAGAAACCTGAAACCTGTGAACAGAAACTCGACATAGTAAATTTAAATAACAAGAACAGCCATATCACAATATATTACTAATTATATTAGATACTAGCTGTCCCTCGCAACTTCGTCTGCGTCACATTTTCCCCGTTTCCGCAATATTTTTCATTGCTGCTCCACTCCTATTAGTCGTAGCGTGATGATATATAGCCTATAACCTTCCTCAATAAATGGGCTATATACCACTGAAAGAATTTATCAAATCGGACCAGTAGTTTCGGAGCCTATTCAATGCAAACAAACAAACATACAAACAATCAAATCTTTCCTCTTTATAATATTAGTTTAGACTAGCTGTCCCTCGTAACTTCGTCTGCGTCACATTTTCCCCGTTTGCGCAATATTTTTCATTGCTGCTCCGCTCCTATACAGCGCCAACTATTGAATACTTACTCAATCCAGTCAACAGATACCGCCATCTGTTAGAATCGTTTGGAGCTAACAGATAATTGTGACTTAATTTGCAATAAAATAATATTGTGACTATAAATTGAGATGTAAATTGAGATGTGTCCTATCAAGTTGGATCAAACTGCACACGGTGTGAAAATTTTATTAAAATCGGTTAAGTAATTTAGTCCATCCCCGACAAACAACGTGACACGTAATTTATATATATTTAAGATTGAAAAATCATAAAGCCAATTAACGTTGTGATACAATTTATTTATGATATTATGGAGCGAGTTGATGACAGTTCAAATTTTGTCACGCCATAATTTGCGGCGAGCTTGGCACCCTTAGTAGCGTCCATCGGCTCTGGTGATGTGCAAACAACAAGACAGACAGGACACGAGTGTCCCATCGTTTGTGGGGCAGCACCACATTTACACTCCAGGAGCTCTTGGCGGGTCGAACTTTAAGGTTAAGCCGTGCTTGCCGAGGATGGGTGACCATAATTACATACCGAGTTTCCTCCGTGCCTCGGAAAGTACGTCAAGCCGTTGGTCCCGGCTGTCATGTAGATTTTTGACAGTCGTTAAGAGTAGTGAGAAGCCAAAAGTCTGACATCCAGTCCAAGGGCTATCGTATTACCCATTTACTGGGTTGTGGAAGTCAGATAAGAAGTTGCTTCTTGTAAAATACTGGTACTCAGCTGTATCCGGTTAAACTGGAAGCCGACCCCAAGATAGTTTGGGAAAAGGCTAGGCAGATAATGATGATGATGACTACATATAAACTCCAGGGTATAGCCATCTATGATAATGATGAAGCGTACAGACGGCGGGAAGCGACTTTTTTATACTATGTAAAGATGTGACGCAGACGAAGTCGCAGGCAGCTGCTAGTAACATGTAAAGGCAAGATAATGGTGATAAAATTACAAGCTCATCTATTCAACAATATCTATAAATACCTCATTATCTCATTACCGTTCTAAAGCTTCACGAGTCTGTCCACGTTTCGCCCTTCACCTTTATATTCTATTCGTTTACAAATCAATGTGTATCTAACTACGCAATATATTAGTTTACTATTTCGTAGTTTATAGCTTTGTGACTGACTTGCGAGCTCGCTATAAGGAATGAGTACATTAGAGGAAGTCTGAAAGTGGCGCCGGTAACTAAAAAGATGTGTGGTAATCGGTTGTCGCGGTATGGAGATGTGATGCGGGTGAATCAGGAAAATTTCGTTAGGAAAGTTTTGAGTATGAATGTGGATGGGTATAAGGGTAGAGAAAGACCAGATAAACGATGGATGGACTGTGTGAAGGATGATATGGCAAGAAAGGAGGTATCTCATGAGATGACAAGTAATAGAGTAGTATGGAAGAAGAAGACATGCTGCGCCGATACCAAATAAATTGGGATAAGGGCAAGAGAATGATGATGATGATGATGCGAGCTGGCTGTACGTAAGGCAAAACTGGACTTGTGGTCTGAAATAAAAGAATTTTATTATTTTATTAAACGCGCTAGTGTGCACCTGACAGTTTTGCCTTAACAGTTGAATTGTAAAGGTAGAACGGAGCGTGTATGACAATGTATGAGTATGCAAAACTGTGCACTTGTAAGCTCAAGCTTACCTGACGGGATAAACTTGTCAGGTACACCCTTAGCCAAAAGTGTACAAGGTCCTTTTGACTTTTTGGAATGGCTTCAAAAACTTATAATAAAATACCCGATAGTATAAGAAGATTGCCCCAATTAAAATTTAAGAAAGCTCTCTCCTCTATTAATAGAAAAATGTTATTATAATGTTCCAGATTTTATAAATGATAATTTTTAATATTTTTTTTGCTTCGTTTTGTCTTTATTGTTTGTTTTATTTAGTGTTATCTCAATTATTTTAGTTTTTCAATTACATTTTATTTATATTTCATTTTATTTGTATGCCTTCGCGTCAAAACATAGCCCTCAAATTTGTTAACCTAACACCTTTATGTAAATACATAGGTATTTACAAATAAAGATTCTGATTCTGACATTTCGGCACGTGTCCGTAGCCAGTACTTGTTAGTTTTGTTAATACATTTTGCAAATAATTACCAAACAGAACAATGATTGCAGCATTTGAGCTCCAAAAAATATTTAAATATCAATATTCAAAACTAGAGAGCAGCGGTGGCACAGTGGTGGCAGCCCCGACTTATGAGCAGTAGGTAAGCCGTGGGTTCGAACCCAGGCAGGCGCAATACTTTGTGTAATTTATTTCATAATCACATACAAAAACGGTGAATTAAAACATCGTGAGGAAACCGGCATGTCCTAGAACAAAAAAATTGAAGACATGTGACATCTACCAATCCGCGTGGTGGATTACAGCCTACTCTCTCTGATAGAGACGAGGTCTGTGTCCCTGCAGTGGGAACATTATAGGCTGATGATGATTCAACACCAATACCTAAAATACTTTCCTAAATATTTAAGTTTGGGGCTCGTGGCTGCATATGGCCCAAACGTAACTGTCGAAATGTGTGTAGGTCTATACATCTCTGCAAACACCATTAGGGCAACAAATTTGAAAAAAATAACAAAAAAAAAATGCTGCTGTTGCTTTCAAATTTTGAAAGCAACTGTGATCTTACGGTGGCATGCTCTAGTGGCTATACTTTGTGCACGCTCTTTCTGGCTGTATGTCTGTTTTTAGTAAATATTATGTGTTGTTTATTATGTGTTGTTATAGCGACAACATAAATACACAATCTGTAAAAATTTCAACTGGCTAACTAATATCACGGTTCATGAGATACAGCCTGGTGATAGACGGACGGACAGCGCAGTCTCAGTAATAGAGTCCCGTGTGACCCTTTGGGTTCGGAACCCTAAAAACATCAACGTCTGTACATCTGGTCATACAAGCACGAGGCGAATACTGCGGATCTGACCTTTCTGAACAACCAGCTAGGACAGACAGTCTTGCAAATACTTAACAAATGACACAATATAAATACTTCTTGTTATTCGGATCGCGTCTAACATATTTATAAGTCTACAAGCCAGAGGTCAAGGAGCATAAATAATGATCTTTAAGTTGACCGAAGCGTACTATTAAGGTGTGACCACACAAATAGACGCGGATTCGACTCGAGTCGGTCATCATCATCATCATCATCAGCCTATAATGTTCCCACTGCTGGGACACAGGCATCCTCTCAATGACAAGGAGTGGGCTGTAATCCACCACGCGGGCCCAGTGCGGGTTAGTAGATGTCACATGTCTTCGAATTTCTAGTTCTAGAACATGTCGGATTCCTCACGTTGTTTTCCTTCACCGTTTTTGAGGGCACTGGTGTTGGATTGGGTTACGACCAGTAAGCCTGGGTTCGAACCCACGGCTTACTGGTCGTAATTCGGGGCTGCTAACACTGGGCCACCGCTGCTCTCGAGTCGGTCAGAAAATAATAATCATTATCAACAACATTTTTCTGCCCTTATCCCAATTTATTTGAGGTCGGCGCCGCTATGACTAAAGCTTTTGATACTGTCTCTGTTCCTCGACTCTTATCAAAGATAGAAAGCTTAGGAGTACGCGGACTCACTCTAAAATTATTTGAGGACTATCTCTGCCACAGAAGTCAGTGTGTACTGATTGACTCACTTACCAGTGATTATGAGGAGCTTACCTTTGGCATTCCGCAAGGAAGTATATTGGGACCTACGTTTTTCCAGATTTATATCAACGACCTATGTAAGCAGTCCATCACAAATTGCGAAATTTACGCTTATGCAGATGATACGGCACTCCTTGTGTACGACAAAAACTGGGATCTGGCTAAAGAGAGGGCAGAAAACGCGATCCGGCTGATTATGGAGTGGCTGTCTAACAACTTGCTAACTCTGAATCTAGAAAAAACAAAATTACTTAGGTTCTGCCGTCCTCAAACAACACTACCGCCAACTTCTTTTTCAAAAATTAAAGCCCACACCTGTCCTCCTTATCAATAATTGCATTGTGATTGCCTCACACTTAGCGTGGTTCCCAATATAAAATACCTGGGTGTGATTTTAGATGACAAACTGGACTGGTACGCGCATATTGAGGCACTCTGCTCAAGAATCAGGAGATTGATATATATTTTTAAAGAGCTTAGACACTCTGCCGACACCGTGACTCTGACCCTTGTGTACCACAGCTTATGTCAATCTATTATTATGTACTGCATCCCGGTATGGGGTGGGACTTACAAAACTACGATGCTCCGTGTTGAACGTGCACAAAGAGCGGTTCTGAAAGTGATGCTATTTAAACCAAGAGACTTCCCTACTGACCAGTTATATTCTAATGCCCAAGTGCTCACAGTTAGACAGCTATATATCCTCCGTTCTATACTGCGAAGACACTCCTCGCTTCCTTTAGACCAAAATCTGCTCCAAAGACGCCAAGGTTTTCCTGTTTGCAAAACCGTCCCTTGCCGATATGCTTTTGCAAGTCGTCAATTCATGGCTCAAAGCTCACGTATTTATAATAAAATTAATAAAAGTATTCCTATTTATAGACTCTCAACTCATGAAATCAAAAGTAAATTAAAACAATGGCTATCACCTCTTACTTATGACGAGACAGAGAATATATTAACAATTCATTCATAAGCTCAATCTTCCTTAAATTAATGCTAAGCACCCACCCTTACTTACACATACACACACCCCACACACACCTCATCCATAGTTCACCTTCTAGACACCCAATCACAAGCACTCACTTCACTTACCTACTGCTGACTTCACTAACGTGTTCTGTGTATAATTATGAAAATAAAATGTCACGGTTGTATTGTATCGTATAAAACGGAAGCCGAAAAATGACCGACTCCTAAGACACAGGTCTGCGTACCTAGTTTAGGGGCCGGAAATCTGCCAATAATGTTTAACTTGATTGTACAACCTTGTCCCTACATGTATAATGTATCTTGCTTTTTTTTTCTATGTACAAAATAAATATCTTATCTTATCTTATCTATGACTTCCATATTTCTTAGGAAATAATATTTACAAATAAATAAAGTTGAACGGTCTGTTTGTAATTTCAAAATGGCAGGTTTTTACTGAGTGCTTTTATAAAAGTATGTACTGTAATTTTAACAAAAAGCTTTTATTTTTGTATGTTCGTCTGTCTGTTTATTCCGGCGTTTCGAAGAAAAAAAATATGCCTAAAACTAAAACGACGTGTGCCGATTCTGCGTCGATACAGAAATATTGTAAAACCAAATGATTCGAAAAGAGTAACCATGGAGTTTCTTGCCGGTTCTTCTCCATAGGAAACGACCAACCCGAACCGTGCACCTTTTGTTGACGTTTTATAAGTGCCCGTGTAAAATAAAAATATTGTGATTTGATAAGTGTGGTCAGACCTTTAGGCGACTATTTCAGATAATACCTAAATTTTTTGTTTGAAAGACCTTTTCAATTCAAGTTTGGTTACTTAGGGTAAATAACGAGATGTGATTTATGTCGTAATTTTGTTTTTTTTTTATTCTTGGCTTGGAAATGTCGGAGGTTTATTTTGTAGATACAAGTTCTTTTTATTTTTCAAAGATAACCGCATTCTTGCTCGTCAGCAGTGTTGTTGAAATAGTGGGCGTAAATGCGACGGCTCAACTTAGGGTCCTAGGTTTGATGCTCAAGAGAGCAACATCTTAAAACGAGTGTTACTTTTTGCTAAGATGGTTCTACAAGGTGTTGCATTCTTGTCAAAATTCAGGAGGTTGTCACAAAAGAATTTACACACAATACACAAAAATTACGGTACCTCGTTAATTATTAAGAAAAGCTGATATTTTTTGTTGTTTAAGTTTGTACCCCTTAACGTAGTTTAGGGAATAACAAATTATCGAATAAACGTTTGAGATTGTTTGTATGTGTAAAAGCGCAGTTATTGGACCAGAATCAGACGTTTAAAACACGTGTGTTTCACACTTACCTTCAGTAAATAAGGAAAAAATATCTACTCATTTTATTACTGACTAGCTGTCCGGCGCCGGCGCAACTTCGTTTGCGTCACATTGTCCCCGTTTTCGCAAAATTTTTCATTGCTGCTCCACTCCTATTGGGTCCTATTGGGTTGGTCGTAGCGTGATGATATAAAGCCTTTATAGCCTTCCTCGATAAATGAACTATCTAACACTAAAATAATTTTTCAAATCGGACCAGGAGTTTCGGAGCCTATTCAATGCAAACAATCGAATGTTTCCTCTTTGTAATATTAGTTTAGATTCGGGTCGAGAATGATTACCATAGTTACCTCCTTGAATTTGACGAGGATGCAAAACAATGCCTTGTACTCTGTCTCCTGATTGTTCTCGCCTGATTGTTCCGATGTCGAAAATTATCAGTATGGATATTTAGATTATCTTCTCCATCACAACCTGACCGGTCATGGTCTACCTGTTTGCTAAATTTAATCGAAATCCACCCAGCCGATAGACGTGAAGGTTTAACAAACAAACAAAAATGATGACTGCGTCGTACTTCAATATGTCATGTACCTTTTTACAATGTTTTCGTTGCGATCATCAATAGTATATTTTAAAATGGTCATTGAGAATATGATTAATTAGTAATGTCGGCCTTCTAACACATCTTGTTGACTATTTTAACACGTTGTTTGACAACAAAACTTTACGTCACACCTTTAAACACCGAAAGATCAGATGCGTATCATCATCATCATCATTAGCGTATAATGTTCCCAATGCTGGGACACAGGCCTTCGTTCTATGAGAGGGATTAGGCTATAATCCATAACGCGGGCCCAGTGCGGGTTGGTGGATGTCACATGTCTTCGAATTTTTAGTTCTAGGACTTGCCGGTTTCCTCACGATGTTTTCCTTCACCGTTTTTGAGCCGCCCCAACTTACGA
Organism: Cerastis rubricosa; assembly: GCA_949152445.1. Classification (NCBI taxonomy): domain Eukaryota; kingdom Metazoa; phylum Arthropoda; class Insecta; order Lepidoptera; family Noctuidae; genus Cerastis; species Cerastis rubricosa. The sequence goes on from OX424551.1 coordinate 2,256,776, forward strand.
GCAGGTTCACTGCTCGTAAGTTGGGGCTGCCACCACTGGGCCACCACCGCGCATCCAGTCTTACCAAGGGGTATCGTTTTACCCAGTTACTGGGTTGTGGAGTCAGATAGGCAGTGGCTTCATGTAAAATACTGTTACTCGGCTGCATCCGCTTAGACTGGAAGCTGACCCCTAGATAGTTTGGGAAAAGGCTAGGCATATGATGATAGTTTGTTTTTGATAAAGTGGCGGACACATAATATGGTCTGTAAAAAACATTTCTGTTAGACTCTGTGCACAGGTAGAACAAAATAATAGCAAGAAAGAAAACACATTTATTTGGCACATGCCAAAAGTGCGCACAATATAACAAACCGACCAAGTGCGAGTCGGACTCGCGCGTGAAGGGTTCCGTACCATAGTTATAAAAACAAACAAGGCTAGGCAGATGATGTTGGTAATAGGCTCGCCCTCTATTACATGGAACTTACAATATAACTGGCGAAATGTGGGTGTTCTATTACGTGCACCTCTGCCAATCCCTTCGGAGATTACAGTCGTGATGTTATGTGCGTATGTTCTAGAAAATGCCGGTTTTCTCACGATGTTTTCCTTCGCTGTTTTCACAACATTCGTCAATCTCATCTTGATGGGTTATTGCGTCAGTAAAGCATGACCCCTTAGTAGGTGACTTTAATATTCAAGGCTATCGGTTACCAGTTCCTATGGTTTTATTTATAGACTAGCTGTCCCGCGTAACTTTGTCTGCGGCACATTTTCCCCGTTTTCGCAATATTTTTCATTGCTGCTCCGCTCCCTCCTAATAGGTCGATATTGATATAGCCTTTAGTCTTCCTCGATTAATGGTCTATCTAACACTGTAATAATGTTTCAAATCGGACCAGCAGTTCCTGAGCTTCGTTCAAGCAAACAAACAAACAAAAATCTTCAGCTTTGTAATAAGTATTATATAATACAATAATAATAATATTATAATACCGTTTATTCATTTTAAACAACATATTTTTTACATTTTTAAATATTCCTATATAAAATCAATAAAACTTCGTCTTCGTCACATTTTCCCCGTTTTCGCGATATTTTTCATTGCTGCTGCCCTCCTATACAGCGCCATCTATTGAATACTTACTCTAACCAGTCAACAGATACCGCCTTCTGTTAGAATCATTTGGAGCTAACAGATAATTGTGACTTAATTTTGCAATAAAATAATATTACGACTATAAATTGAGATGTAAGCTATACTATCTTTCAAGTTGTATCAAACTGCACACGGTATGCAAATTTGATTAAAATCGGTTAAGTAGTTTAGGAGTTCATTCCGGACAAACAACTTAAAGCGAAATTTATATACTTATATAGATATTAGATAGATATCTTGCTGTTTCCGTTTGTTGTCATCTTTACATTTATTTATCAAGGGAAGAGGAACTACTCTAAGGTTGTTTGTTTTAGCTCTTGTAAATTAAGAATCTTATTAGTTAGAAGGGTTTCGCAACCATACAGCAGAAGGCCATAAGCTGATTACTGATACCTACTAGATGACCTAGGACCGCCTCGTTGGCTAATACAGTCACAAGCGCCACTACCAGAGCATCGATTTCGATTCCCGGGTCGAGCAAAATACAACAGATGACCACTGAAAACCAGCGCTGTGTTGTGGGTCCCCCCATGGCACAGCATCAAGCTGAGTGTTAACCTGCTTGTCGTAGTCACGACGTGCAAGCAGTAAACATTTTTGTTCCGTCCTGTTTGTACTTTTTTTACATTATATTTATTGTTTTATTTTATTTTTGTAATTTTGTATGCACGTCCCATATCTTTCCGTGGGTGTCGTTAGAGGCGACTAAGGGACTTGCTAGAGAATGGGCAGCAGCATTCTCTGTGCTTTTGTAACAACCGTACTGCGATCGCCAACCCGCCTGCCAAGCATGGCGATTATGGCAAAACCCCCCGAAAATGTCAATGTGGCGACACTTGGGGGAGGCCCTTGTCCAGCAGTGGACGTCTTTTGGGCTGAAATGATGATGATGATGATGCATGTCATGTCCCTGCGAAAAAAAAATGTTTTATTCTTTCTATTATTGGGTTTTTCCATCAGGAATATCTTAGTATCAGCCACAAAGTCTTGATTAATGCCCGTCTGATTTTAATAGACCGTCCCTATTACATGAGAGTTCAACATAACTGTGTTAGAGCAGCGGTGGCCCGGTGGTAGCCCCGACTTACGAGCAGTAATCCGTGGGTTCGAACTCAGGCAGGCGCATTACTTTGTGTAATTTATTTCATCACCGCTGCCCTCAAAAACGGTGAAGTAAAACATCGTGAGGAAACCGGCATGTCCTAGAACAAAAAAATCGAAGACATGTGACTTCTACCAACCCGCACTGGGCCCGCGTGGTGGATTACAGCTCACTCTCTCTCGTAGAGAAGAGGCCTGTGTCCAAGCAGTGGGAACATTATAGGCTGATGAAGATGAAATATAATTGTTAAGATGTAGGTGCACTGTAGGGCACACAGTCACATTTTGCCCATTCGCCTTGAGAATGTCCTCTAGTAAGGGTCACGGTTGCCTTACGCAATAAGTCAATAAGATGTATCTTAGTGTTGATGAATATGTGTGCTTTTTGATGAGCCGAGCCCATGTGCGCACTAACTTGGATTTTATGCGTTTGTTTGTAAGATGTTAATGATCCCGACAACGTTTCTGGATGATTCCCATGCATCTTGTGATGTATAGATTGGAAGTATGTAAGGATACCGCATCATACGGCGACAGCGTTACAATATAAAATTGAGACTTGACAAATATTTGTGCTGGCAAAAAGACAATACAACAAACAAAAATCACCGACTTCCGAAAATAAAGTTATTTTCCCGTTTTCAAACGGTCAAACGGGACCCCGTTACTGAGACTCCGATGTCCGTCCGTCCGTCTGTCACCAGGCTGTGTGCATGTGTCTCATGAACCGTGATAGTTAGCCAGTTGAAATTTCTACAGATTATGTATTTTTGTTGCCGCTATAACAACAAATACAAAACCGAATAAAATAAATATTCGAACGGGCCTCCCATACAAAAAAGTCATTTATTTTGCTCGTTTTATAAATAACGATGCGGAACCCTTCGTACGCGAGTCCGACGCGCACTTGGCCGGTTTTTTTTTGAAGACGTTGACTTTTGTTTGTTTCATTGACTTTTTGCCACCGATTTCCGAAAATATAATTTTGCGATATTGTCGACCGTTTTAAATTCAATTCCAAAGGCGACCACCCAAACCCAATGACAGGACTAGTTCGTACCAGATCTCAGTCATATCTCTGCGGTATCACAGACTATGCGGTTTGTTTGCGGTTTTAATCGCGAAGAACCTCAAGCGGCGTAAATATAGTAACCATTGTGGTAACTATATTTTCGAGCCGTTTAGGGTTGAAGCTCTGGGGTCGTGGACTCCGAGTGCTCACAGCCTTTTTAAGAAAATTTCGAAATGCCTTGTTGACGCTTCCCGTGACCCAAGGGCTGGCTTTGACTTTGGCCAGAGGCTAAGTATTGCCATACAACGTGGCAATGCTGCCAGTATCTTGGGCACATTACCAGCTGACAGCGTTGAGGAGGAGTTTTTTGACGCTCTTTTTTTAGTTATTAAATTTATTAGTTTGTTTATCGTTGTAATGTATATACCTAGTTAGTTTCCATATGCTAATTAATGGTCATGTAGTGAAATATATAAAAATTGTTTCCCAAATTTAAAACCTTTTCTCTCTTTTCACAGTAATGTCAAAATTCGGCGTACGCGTAGACGCAGCAGTCTCTGCGTTAGGAGGTGGTGCCGGCGCAGCTTTAGACGAAAACGACTTCATAGACGCCAGCAGACTGGTCTACGATGCTGTTAGGGAGATCAGACGAGCTGTTCTGATGAATAGGGTGAGTGGTAGAAAAGTTTTACGACTTTTAGAGAATTAATCGGTTATTTTGTAGTGAGACAGCGGGCACGTCCGTCCGTGATGACAGTTGAGAGGTGACTGATCGGTCCGTTTATTTTTTAAGATCTAAATGAAAATAACGGATCGATCTGAGCGACTGGTGAGTTTTTTTTTAATTTTGTGTTTTTCTTCGCTTCCTCTGGGTAAGTTACTCTCGACAGCAAGGTACTGGAGTCACTGCCATGGCTGCGGGACTGTTCGAAAGAGATACCGTGGCCCTGGAACACAAAGGGCTAAGAAGGAACATGGATGGGTTTTAGTCAGTACAAGTCTGACACTCCCTTTCGCTCCGCCCTGATTTTTTCTGTTTTTTTTTTGTTTACGGGTTAGAAATCATCAAATAACCTCTTTATTTGATGATTTCCAACCCGTAAACAAAAAAAAAAAACAGAAAAAATAGAAGGTACTGGAGTAAACGAGTGACAAAAGCTGGTTCCAAAAAAAGACTCGCTCTCTCTAGAGCTATTTCATTTATCTTCTGGGCCTGCCGCGTCGCCGATTCCTGTTGTTGGGAACCCAATCCTGCATACGACATGCGGCGTATACGGCCTGCCCAGTTCTATTTTAAATTTGGCGGCTGTGTTGCCTTCGTCTGCACTTTGTGCTTTGGGACGAAGCCTACTGTTCCTGTGTTTTTATACGTTCAGTAATTTAATACTCATACTCAAATGTTGGTGCTTATCATACTTCTACTTACCTAGGATGAAGAGGAACTGGACCCAGAAGACGTAGAACTCGACGAGCATTACACGTTGGAGACGCGCAGCAAATGTGAGAGCAACCCACAACTTCTGCTAAATTGGTTGCTTTTGGTTGCCCGAATTTCTTGTCCGTTTTAATGTGGTTGCTAATATCATTGTTTCATCTAGGTTTTTGATAATTTTTATCATGGGTCTGCGCAGACATGCTTTTTTTGCATCGGCCGATGTTGATTCGCTGATGTTTTCGATCGGTATTGACCAATCTTGTCTGTGTCCGCATGGTAGATTACATTCCACTCTGTTCCATAGAGAGGAAGCCTGTGTCCCAGTAGTGGGAACGTTATACGCTGCCTATATGCTATTACTTCGCGAATATGGAAAATCGCGAATTACTAACTGACCGATCAAATGTGGCATGTCTGTAAAGGCCATAATGAAGCATTTATTTCTATTGTGAATGTTTTTGGTTTGCTAATTTTATGCTGAGCCAAATTGAATTCAGTGTAATCTGCATTCGGTTCGGGCCAGCTAATAATGTCATAATAGGTTTTTTCTGTTAATAGAAAGTGATTTTTAGAGCAACCGCAGGCTCAGTGGTTGTTATTTTGGTTGTTCGTTGTAAATTGGTGTACATTTTCAGTGTTATTTTTAATATGGTTACAATGTGAATTGAAAGTAACTTCGTGATTATTATGAAAGCAACCGTAACCAAGAAGAAAAGCTGCAAGAAGCAGATGGTTGCCAGCAACCGAGTTCTTCGTTTGATGGTTGCTTTCAGTTCATTTGTTATGTTGTGTTTTAATGTCGTTTTTTCCCATCATTCATTTTGTGTTTATGTAGAAAGGATTTTGTTTTAATATTTTATTTATTTACAAAGTGGTTGAAAATATGACAAAGCAATATCTAAAACTGGTCTGTGTGATAGCCTAGTTGAAATAAGGGTCAAAACCCGTCAGTGCCACTAAGCACGTTTTCAACACAAAAACCTTTTTTAGCTTTGGATGATTTTCTCGTTAATGAGCGAGAAAAGGCGCAACTTCGAGAAAAGTGGAAGGAATGGGGGAGAAGCCTTTGCCCAGGTGTAGGAAAATTCAGGCTAATAAAAAATCTACCTCTCACAAACTAGCTACATAAGTTCCACAGTTTCAAAAACTATAAAAAAAATAAGTGTATTTAGTAAACATTACTTAAACACATACTATGTAGGTTCAGTTTGAGTTGAAACAAAACTTAATGATTTTTTCGACAGACCTATTCATTCTAAAATCAACCTCACCGCACGATAACAAAGTTCATGTTTGTTTAACTAAAACAAAATCCTTTCTACCCGCATGCTACCATGTGTACGTTTGTTTGCATGTCGTCACTAACGCAGACCAGCGAGGAATTGGATACAGATACTGAGTTCGAACCTGTTGAGGACATGACTATGGAGACTAGGAGCCGATGTAAGTAACGGAAGGGTAACAAAGGGTAAAAAGTCAAGAAATTGGTGGTGGGGTACTTACCAACAGTTACTCACCTTAAGGGTAATATTACCCTAATAGGGTAATTATAATTATCTACTTATTAGGGTAATGTTACCCTAATAGGGTAATTTTACTCTAATAGGGTAATAACCCGTGAATAAATGATTATAAAGTTACGTTACATCGCTAGTTGACTGAAAGAGACGAAAAGTCCTGTCATTTAAGCCAGGGTAAATAGTATTTGGCGGGGTGAAACTGTGAATTTTTTTAAACAAATGGCCTAAGGTGATTAGCGTTTGAGGTATTTAAAAACGCTTGGGTAACTAACGCAGACCATAAACAATAGGGTAAATTAAATAAGTGAAGGGGTAAAAGTGCGGAATGTTATTTATTTATTTTACTATTTATGTACACACAGTAAAAAAAACATAAAATATTAGAGTACAAAGGTACTGCTAATGGTACTGGTAATGTTGTTATTAAGACCGTTTATGCCTTACGACATTTCAAACAAACTTTCAAGTCCTTATTTTCCAAAATGTTTGAACCGATTTTAATAAAACTTCATACGCATAATCAGGATACATAGGTCTAAAGAGTTAGTAATAACCATTTTCGAAAAATAGTGTTACAGCTAAATTAGACCGATTATAAATTATCTATAGAAACAGAAATTTCCAATTTACTTTTTTTTTTTAAACGTTTCGAAAATGTTTTTTAGTAACTATTTAGACCTATATATCCTGCTTATGCGTATTAAATTTCATTAAAATCGGTTCAGTCATTTCGGAAAATAAGGACTTGAAAGTTTGCATGAAATGCCATAAGGCGCAAACGCTCTTAACAGCTACACAAATACAACACTATCACAGCAAATGAAGAAGAAAAAGTCACATTATTTCAATCAGATGGTAGGGTAAAATTTTGCAAATTAGTACAGTAAAAGTAGTATTTTTTAGAGCAGAATAACTGTTACTAGGCATATCAATTCCACACATACGTCTAGCGTACAACCCCCCATAAGGGATAAAGCATGGGGTAAATGTTCATCATCATCATCTTTTTGTTGTGATTAAAGCTAGATTTAGCATGGTTCAGCTTGATTTTACATGTTTTTTAAATATTATTTTCGTTAGAATTAAATCCATTAAATGGATAGCTACGGAATATCGGCTGTATTCAACCAGCAAAAACGCACACAGATAAGGTGGAAGATACACCACCGCGAAAACGGTTACCACATATTCCAAACATCATTTTTAGGGATCCGTAGCCAAAGGGTCAAACGGGACCCTATTACTGACACTTCGCTGTCCGTCCGTCCGTCAGTCACCAGGCTGTATTTCATGAACCGTGATAATTAGCCAGTTAAAAATGTATTTGTTGCCGCTTATAGCGGCAGGTCAGCAAATTTATACTAAAAACGGAATAAAATTAATATTTAAGAGGGGAGCCCTCTTAAATATTAATTTTATTAGAAATCAAATCAAAATATTTTATTTTACATAGGCCTACATGGGCACTGATCAAACGTCGAAAAAAGTGCACGGTTCGGGTTGATCGTTTCCTATGGAGAAGAACCAGTAAGAATCTCCATGGTTACTCTTTTAAAATCATTTGGTTTTACAATATTCTATGTTACAACGTTAATACTTAAGTACGGGAGGACAGCATAGGCCCGACAATAAGCCGTTGCTAACTACAAAAGGTAGAACAAGATAAAGCAAAAAAAAATCCGGCCAAGTGCGATTCGGACTCGCCTACGAAGGGTTCCGTACCATTATTTAAAAAAAAAACTCATCATTTTTGTATGGGAGCCCCCCTTAAATATTTATTTTATTCTGTTTTTAGTATTTGTTGTCATAGCGGCAACAGAAATACATAATCTGTAGAAATTTCATCTGGCTAACTATCACGGTTCATGAGATACAGCCTGGTGACAGACGGACGGACGGACAGCGAAGTCTCAGTAATAGGGTCCCGTTTGACCCTTTGGGTACGGAACTCTAAAAAAACACTGTTAAGACGTGACTTTTTGACGTCACCTGTAAAATACTGGTATTTAGCTGCATCCCAACAGTGGAAGTCCACTCCAACCATGGGCAGCTGGGCAGCCAGTTCTCCGTAACTATATGTTTTGTGGCTAGAGGGGGCCCTGCAAGGTGTTGCCAGTTGTTTTAATACTGTGTTTATATGTTTACAGCGAGCGCTCATACTGGAGAACATGGCGTTGATGAATATCCTGATATTAGTGGCATTACTAATGCTAGGGTGAGTAATATATTATGGTCTCTGCTTATTGTTTAAAGAAATGTTTTAAGAGCGTTTACGCTTTAACTTAACTTCCAAGTTCTTATTTTCCGAAATGACTGAACCGATTTTAATGAAACTTCATACGACGTACATACGCAGGATACATAGATCTAAAAAGTTACTATAAAACATTTTTGAAAAATAGTGTTACAGCTAAATAAATAGAATTTTGCACGACACGGGAATTGAACTCAGGACCCCATGCTCAGCAGTCGCGCTTTCGGCCACTCGACCAACGAGGCAGTTTTTATCTAAACTAATATTATAAAGAGGAAAGATTTGATTGTTTGTTTGTTTGCATTGAATAGGCTCCGAAACTACTGGTACGATTTGAAAAATTCTGTCAGTGTTAGATAGCCCATTTATCGAGGAAGGCTATAGGCTATATATCATCACGCTACGACCAATAGGAGTGGAGCAGCAATGAATAATGTTGCGAAAACGGGGAAAATGTGACACAAACGAAGTTGCGCCGGACAGCTATTATTAATATCTCCATTATTACAAATTACGGTAACCTCTCATTATTAAACAGTGTTCTTCTCCCTTGCATGTTCTAGGAAGCCATGCGAAAGATGACAGAGGAAGACAAACGCAAGATCCTTCAGCAAGTGGAGCTGTTCCGTCGTGAGAAGATGACCTTCGACAACGAGGTGGCGAAGTGGGACGACGCCGGAAACGACATCATCATGCTGGCCAAGCACATGTGCATGATCATGTTGGAGATGACGGACTTTACTAGGTAATGTAGGAAGAATATCCGAAAAGTTTTAAGTAGAATATCCGAAAAATATTTGGTAGAATATCCGAAAATTATCAGTTCGAATATCCGAAAATTATCTGTTCAAATATCCGAAAATATCCACCACAATATTCCAAACATATCGCAGAATATCAAAAAATATCCGCGGGAAATAACTTGAAAAATATCCGAAACAAAAACTACTACAATACTCTTAAATATCTGAAAAACACACTTATCCGAACCAACGTCCGCTGTATCCGACATGTAGGCTAGGTAGTTATCTTGTGAGTGATATCATCGCGAGATGATGACGTTTGACAACGAGGTGACGCAGTGGGACGACATCATCATACTGACCAAGCATATGTGTATGATCATGTTAGAGATGACGGACTTTACTAGGTAATGTAGGAAGGATATCCCAATATTTTTAAGTGGAATATCTTAAAAATATTTGGTAGAATGTCCGAAAATTATTAGTAGAATATCCGAAAATTATTTAGTAGAATATCCGAAAATTATTTTGTACAGTATCCGATCAATATTTAGTAGAATATCCAAAAAATATCGGGGGCATTCTCCTGTGCCAACCGTCACGCTATCAACTTTATTTTATTTTTAAATTTGCGGTGGGTTTGCTCTTGACTCTAGTCTAGGTCAAAGATGACAGAGACAAAGTCGACAGTGGTACGAGGTTACCCAGAATAAGCCTGTTGGCTCTAACTATGAAGAGATTAGGGTTTATTATATTTAAAACATTTTCTTCTATATTGTTCCTCATACAATCCATCTACCGTTTCCTTGGTCTTCCTCTTCCTCTCCATCCGTCAAAATTTATATTCATTACTCTTTAGTCACATGCCATTCGTCCCTCCTCATCACATGCCCACACCAAGATATGCAATTGATCGACCTTTCGGCATCGTCCTAATAAAACGCGAATGCGCGTTCATCGCGTGAGTAAGCGATGCGACCATCGCGTGTTCGCGCGATGGCAAAAACTGGGTGTCCTATCAACGCGCGAATTGACGACGCGAGCAAACGAGGGGCGCGGGCACAACGGCCCGCCGACGCAATTATCGCGCGAATTTCAATTAGGATGCCTATTCGAATTCAATACGTTTGATCGCGCGTATATATTTACAAACATTTGAGTCGCGCGACCGCGTCGTGAGCAGCGGTGGCCCAGTGGTGGTAGCCCCGACTTACGAGCAGTAAGCCGTGGGTTCAAACCCAGGCAGGCGCATTACTTTGTGTAATTTATTTCATCACCGCTGCCCTCAAAAACGGTGAAGGAAAACATCGTGAGGAAACCGGCATGTCCTAGAACTAAAAATTCGAAGACATGTGACATCTACCAACCCGCACTGGGCCCGCGTGGTGGATTACAGCCCACTCCCTCTCATAGAGAGGAGGCCTGTGTCCCAGCAGTGGGAACATTATAGGCTGATGATGATGATGATGACCGCGTCGTGCGATTGTCAGTTAGGACACCTTCGAGTTCAATATGTTTAATCGCGCGTTCGTACGAGTAAAATTCGCGCGAACCTACGATGATCGCGTATTCGCGTTCTATTAGGACGATGCCTTCAACTTTCCTGTAACAACTTTCAAACTTCCTCTAATATACTCATTCATTAATTTATCCATTCTTTTCACTTTCATTCATTTCACATTCTCATATCTGGTACATGGAATCATTTTTCATTTCTTATAATTTCCCATAAATAAGAGCTGGTGGCTAAATAATAACAGCCGCACGGTTCGATCTTTAATGTTAAGATGCTTGCCGAGGTTGGTCCTTTGATGGCTGATACCGAGTTCCCTCCGTGCCTCGGAAAGCACGTTAAGACGGTGGTAGATCTTTGACAGTCGTTACGAGAAGTCAGAAGCCGAAAGTCTGACATCCAGTCTTACCAAGGGGTATCGTATTATTAACCAGGTACTGGTTTGTGGAGGTCAGATAGGCAGTCGCTTCATGTAAAATACTAGTACTCAGCTGCATCCGGTTAGATTGGAAGCCGTCCCCAACATAGTTTAGGAAAAGGCTAGGCAGATGATGATAATTTCCCATAAATCAGGTTTCTTAGAAAGATGAGAGAAGAAGTATACATATTTTTAGTCCAGAACTAGCTCATTATTTTTTCCACAGGGGTCGTGGACCGCTCAAGACTACAATGGATGTCATCAACGCGGCTAAGAAGATCTCTGAAGCTGGTACCAAGCTTGACAAGCTTACCAGGGAGATTGCCGAGCAGGTGAGAGATATATAATATCATCGTTCTTGTCTTTTTTGGGAGTTTAGTTGCCCATGGAGTACTTTTCAGCGACAGAGAGCTGGGTATTTGTCATTTATCAATAAGGGTCTTTTGTCGCCCCACCTGCATGGGAATAGGATTAGGTTTGCGTAATGTAATGTGTGTAAAAATACACTTTTCATTACTCATACTCTGAAAGTAGGTCTGAAGTTGCCTGAGGAGCGGGATGAAAGTAATACTTTTCATCCCTAAGGAGAATCGCTTTCAACTGACAGATGTCAAATTATTAAAAAAAAACTAGTTCTATTTTGACATTTTTATTGAACCATGTTCCAACTTTCTATGCAGCTATACGATGTAAAATTGGAATAACTTGAAAGTTAATTATTGATTAAAGAATATATATTTTTTAAATAACTTTTTTTTATAATTTAGTTTCAACAATTTCTTTAAAATAACATAGAGTTGGGCAAAATATTTACCATTTTTTCATTGATGAAAATGAAAAATAATGGCTGAAAAGCTGGCAGGCCACAGAAAAAAAAACAAAATAGGTTGGAAAGCGGCAATCCGAAATAAAATGTACTAATTTTTTCTTTAGCTAATTCATGTTTATATTTTTACTTTTCTTGTATTCGTAATGAAAAGCACAGTGTTTACCTCGGGTTAAAGACTTATTAAGTCCCTCGAACTATTGGCCATACTTTCACCTCTAAGGTAACAATGTACTATAACGAAGCCCAAAAGCACTTATTTTCCTGGATAATACCTAGGGACCTTCTAGTTCCGGAGATATTGGGGGTCAAAGTTCGAACTTTTTCACAAGTTTTAATGTTTTACTTTACATACCTCCGCGACCCCCGTACTATTCAATGCTTCCGACAGTACTGTGTTTTCAGTGCGTTACATTGAGCCCTAACATAAAACATGATTTTACACCCCGATTATTTTTGCATAGGGTTACTTTGTTTGATGTACATAATGCTTGGTGAAGGGTCTGTTTATATCCTGTATATAGAAGAAGACATGCTCCGCCGATCACTAATACATTTGAATTTGAGCAGGAGGGTTATAATTATGAATAAACTATTCGGTCTTCATAAACATTAATCATTTATTCGCATCAAACATGCTGAACCTTCGAATTTTTTTAATCGATAAATTCTTATTTCTTTTAAAGTATACAAACTACATGCTTTTATCCAGTTGTGCAATTTTTGTTATAAATACGTACGCACCTTGCTGGACGGTTTTTAGGGTTCCGTACCCAAAGGATCAAACGGGACCCTATTACTGAGACTTCGCTGTCCGTCCGTCCGTCCGTCTGTCACCAGGCTGTATCTTATGAACCGTGATAGTTAGCCGGTTGAAAATTCTACAGATTATGTATTTCTGTTGATGCTACAACAACAAATACTAAAAACAGAAAAAAATAAATATTTAAGGGGGCTCCCATACAAAAAAGTGATTTTCTGTTAGTTTTTATAAATAATGGTACGGAACCGTTCGTGCGCCAGTCCGACTCGCACTTGGCGGGTTTTTGTTATACTTGGCAAATCATACACTAGAAGTGTTCTTGTAGTATTCTACTCTAACATTTCAATCTTTAATTCAATTCAATGTTTAATAATCTTGAATGTTATTCTTTAAAAATGTTATATGTACGCACATTTACTTATTAAACACTTCAAGAACATAGTATACACAGAGTTAGTATGTGTTAACCCCTCGACACTCCGGCCGAGGAGGCTGGAGGGTAACTACTTAATGGAGCTGTGTGTACAGTGGCGGACTTAATACACCATAGGAATAGAAGTTAAAAATAAAAGTTACAATAAAAGTTAAGGAAGGAAATAGAAGTTTTCATGTGGTACTCTAACATTAACGAAACCAAAAAATTTTAAAAGAGCAACCGTGGAGTTTCTTGCCGCTTTTTCTCCATAGGAAACGACCAACCCGAACCGAGCACCTTGTGTCGACGTTTTATAAGTGCCCATGTAGGCCTATGTACAATAAAATATTTTGATTTTGAATATTTTCTTTGTGTTTCAGTGTCCAGAATCCTCAACCAAACAAGACTTGCTAGCGTACCTCCAGCGCATCGCCCTGTACTGCCATCAGATACAGATCACCAGCAAAGTGAAGGCGGACGTGCAGAACATATCCGGCGAGCTGATCGTTAGCGGGGTGAGTTGCAACCGGGTTACAAGACGAGCGTAGGGCAACCTGAATGATGGGTTTAAGTACGGTTAGAACTGTTAAAACATGCGCGAGCTGACAAGATAAACCAGTTTTGGCTGATCTCGGGTTTGGCCTGGCATCATCTACGAGCTCATGGTATCCCTCCATCCCTCTTATGGTGCGATTCAGTCCAGTAGAATCGTACTATAAGATGTATGCCGCACGAATGACTCTTTCGGTGGACTTGCTCAAGAGAACATGAACAAAATGTTCGCGCACATTTGTGATTCATAGGAGCTGTGGACGAGGAGGGGATAGTTTCGTAAGCGGCAGCTCGGATCAATCTTTTGAGTTAAGCCGCGCTTGCCTAGGTTGGTTTGTGGATGGGTGAGCACTCATTACATACCGAGTTACCTCCGTGCCTCGGAAAGCACGTTAAGCCGTTGGTCCCGGCTGTCATTTGTAGATCTTTGACAGTCGTTACGAATATTCAGAAGACAAAAGTCTTACATCCAGTCTTACAAAGGGGCATCGTATTACCTAGGTACTGGCTTGTGGAGGTCAGATAGGCAGTCGCTTCATGTAAAATACTGGTACTCAACTGCATCCGGTTAGACTGGAAGCCGACCCCAAGATTGTTTGGGAAAAGGCTAGGCAGATGATGATGTTAGATTCAAGGTGGCCCTAGTCCATGGGATATCGTATTACCAAGTCCTAAATTGACCGTAGAGGTCAGATAGGCAGTCGCTTCATGTTAAATACTGGCATTCAGCTGAATCCGGTCAGACTGGAAGCCGACCCCAACATAGTTGGGAAAAGATGATAATAAATTATTTTCCATCTAGCAGTAACTCAATTGTTTTCCGATTTCCTCGGATCATCAAAACACCAACATTTTAATACAGCGTCGAGTGATATTTTCTACAGAATAATACAGAAATGCAGGCGCAAACCAGCGGCGGAATTGTAGTATCTGGGGTGAGTTTATATGTCCGGGATGGTTATGGTTCCAGTCCGAGTGCTGTCCGGTTTTTCTACAGAGGCTCTTGTGATGTCTTATCGATGTTGCGTTTTTCAGGTTGTCTGTACGAGTTTTGTGTATTTTTCTTCAAATCACACAGTACGGGCCCGTTGAAAATGAAATGTTTATTTGTAAACATAGGTTATACCCCTGTGTAACCCAAGTGCTAGTAAAGAACATCGACGCGAAAACGCTTACAACGTAGTCGGTACGTCATTCTGAAACCCACATAGAAATTCTTCTGTGGTATTCTTTTTTAAAGCAGCTGTTCCATTTTGACCATGTGGGCAATGCACTTTTGTAGTAAAAAGATATTTTTGAAGTGAAAACTTCTTTAGCGGCGTTTTGCACTTTTGTGATGGGTAAAAAATGTTTAACTCGAAAATTCGTAAGACGGATTGACGTTAGCTTACGAAGGAATTTGAACTTTATGACATCTGTTATTGAGTTCGGGTTTCCAAAACTGGATAATTATCTTATGCACAAACAAAACCTTCGGTTTCTCCAAAGAGTTAAAATTCGTAAGACAGATTGTAAAAGTTCTGAAGTGTTATATTTTTATGTAATATAAATTGTCACGTTTTGTACGATAGCGCAATAAATGAATTACCACTTAAATGATAATACTTTTATTCTGATAATTAAAGCAATTCGTGCAAAATTATTCCCTAACCATTCCAAAATATTAAAAATGCACAACTTTACAATTCATACCCGTTGTTTTTTTTAAATTACCGATGAAAAATTTCTATTTATTTATTAATTTATGTACACACAAAACACTTAAAAGAACAATAAATTAAGATACAAGAGCACAAAGGTACTGCTTATTTCAAAAGAAATTTCTTCCAGCAGACCTGCGAATGGAAAGTTGGATTAGAAATGTAGACATAGTGTGTAGAAAAGATAAAACAGGAAAAAAAATAAATTAGAGCTTAAAACAACATTAAGGCTATATAAATTAAACATACATACAAATAAATACACATATAAAAATTAAAATAAAAGTAAAAATATACCTATAATATAATATATATCAGAATATTACAGAATAGAGGAAAGGTAATGTTCTTTGACTTGCTTTTTGAAGAGAAATAAAGTTATATGTCCCCCACATAGAAATTTTTCATCGTGTTTTTCATGTTCAGAATGATGTACTGCGTACGTGGCTAGCGTTTTCGAGTCGGTGTGTCTTACACCCTAACCCCTGAAAATGTAAGAGCACTATACTGATCTAGCAGTTGGCCGAAAGTATAGTTTGAAGGCAATCATGTAGCCCATCAAACTGATTTATCGACTAAAAGAAAAAAAAAAGGGAATACTTGGAAATAGGTGTGCAGGATGCCTTTATATGTTTTGTGAGTGTCCGGATTCGCCTAGATATGTAATCTCGTTCACGGTAGATTTCTATTGTTGAGCAGTTTCTTGTTTTATACCGCGTGTCCGCACATATGGAGGTGTGTGGCTTCAACACGCTTTTTGTGTTGGGATGGGGTACTTTGCTTCTGTGGTTTGTCATACATACTTAAGCCCAAATGACACAGAAAGAGTGCGGGGGACGACCCGACCTGCGCCGTTACCGCATAGCACCCGCGTCGTTACCGCACCCGACCCGTGCTCTTACCGCACCCGGCCCGTGCTATTACCGCTCCCGACCAGCGCCCTTACCGCACCCGACCCGCGCCCTTACCTACCACCGAGCCGCGCCCTTACCGCACCCGACCCGCGCCCTTACCCACCACCGAGCCGCGCCCTTATCGCACCCGACCCGCGCTCTTACCGCACCCGACCCGCGCCTTTACCGCACCCGACCCGCGCCCTTACCGCACCCGACCCGCGCCCTTACCGCACCCGACCCGCGCCCTTACCACACCCGACCCGCGCCCCAACAGCACCCGACCCGCGCCCTTACCGCACCTGACCCGCGCCCTTACCACACCCGACCCGCGGCCTTACCGCACCCGACCCGCGCTCTTACTACACCAGACCCGCGCTCTTACTACACCAGACCCGCGCTCTTACTACACCAGACCCGCGCTCTTACTACACCAGAACCGCGCCCTTACGCACCCGACCCGCGCCCTTACCACACCCGTCCCGCACCCGACCCGCGCCCACTACCTGTGTGAGTTTTGCTTTAGGGTTGTGTCCTTCCAAGCTTTATTTTAGTGATGTTTTATAAAGAGTGTTATTAGACCCTTAAAGAAGCCGAGAGGGACTCGTTCTTCAATATATTTGTTTTCCTCGTAGGTCTAGTGGCTGCAAGTGCGACTGCTGAACATAAGGTCCTGGGTTCGATTCCCCGGTCGCGCAAAGTGTTATTGGGTTTTTCCCACCAGGAATTTCTCAGTAGCAACCACGGAATCACGATTTGTGCTCGGTTTACGGCAATAGGATTGCACCCTAGTAACTAACGAAATGTGGGTGTACTATTAGATACACCCCTGTCTCCCCTTCGAGGATTACAGGACTGATGTTTTGTATGTTCATATGTTGTCCTATAGACTTGTATGGTTTGGGTACATCAATGCGTTTTCAAGAAACGTGTTTATAATATTATATATGAATTACAATAATTTTCTATCTATACTAATATTATAATTAAAACTAATATTATAAAGCTGAAGAGTTTGTTTGCTTGAACGCGCTTATCTCAGGAACTACTGATCCGATTTGAAAAATTCTTTCAATGTTAGTTAGCCCATTTATCGAGGAGGAGGAGGGGCTATATATAATTACGCTACGACAAATAGGAGCGGAGCAGCAATTAATAATGTTTCAAAATCGGGGAAAATGTGACGCATACTAAGTTGCGCGGGACAGCTAGTTTTTAAATAAAGCGAAAAGTCTAATTAATTAGGTACAATAGAACCTGTGTAAAAATACTTAAAATTGTTGTTATTTTGATATAGGGTGACTGGTAGTGACGGATACTTAAACACGTGATTGTACTCATGATAACAAAAAACTTTCCCAAAGCAACATTTTTTTAATACTTGATTTTCTTTTATCACAATAGCCATATGAAATTCGGGGTTGCGAGCCGTGCGGTTGCTGTGCCTACCCACTGTGGCACGGTACGATAGTAATGATACAGAACGGCGTCACGCGGCTAACAGCTGATAGATCACAAGTGCACGCGTGCGCAAATTTCATACGGCTGTTGTTTTATTGTGATAAAAGTGAAAAAAAAATGATTTTTAGGAGAGTTGTTTGTTATCATGAGTAGAATCATGTGTTTAAGTATCGGTCACTAATTACCAGTCACCCTGTACAGGGTGTAACGGAAAGGGTATATACATACTTAATGGTCTGCTACAGACCATCAAACTGAACATGTTTCTTCATCGGACAAACATCGTAATAGCGAAAAAAAATTCTTCTGCCCCATATAAAATTTCAATACCTATTCGACGAAATGTATGGGGCAGCTGATATTTTTTTCGCTATTACGATCATCATTTTCTTCATGAGAATAATATTCTCTTTAAAAAAATACGCATTTCGCGTCCACATATAAACACTAATATAATTCCTCTGCACATTTCAGCTCGACAGCGCTACTTCTCTAATCCAAGCAGCTAAGAATCTGATGAACGCAGTAGTACTGACCGTGAAGGCTTCGTACGTCGCCTCCACGAAGTATACAAGACAGGGAACTATTGCAGTGAGTTGCACTTTTTTATTATGTTTAGATTTTTTATTAAAACTAACTTATCGAAACTTAACGAACAAAAAAAAAACAGGGTTTTTTTCTGAAAATAAAATTAAGGTTCGTTAATTTGACACCTATTTGTATTTTGGACCATATGAAATAGGTTCTAAGAGAAAATCGCATTGAACTTTGGCAATTGTGTGATGAGTAATGCTCAGATATTGGCGCTCCTCACTGTACTACTAAAACAAAACTGTTTTAAACTCTTTTTGTATAATTATTTACTATTGAAATTCACTTTTGAAAGTTTTATCATGTGTAAAAATAGTGATTTAGCAGTAAGAATATTATAAAATGGTGGTGGTGGTTCCAGCCTCAACATATTTTTACCTGGAACGAAAGTTTCTGGCTTTAGATTATTCAGAGATACAAAACTATCATGTCGCAAAATTACTGAAGATTTTTCCTGTTACCCCACAGTCCTTTATTTCAATCCATTTTTGTTAGGATATTAATACTTAATTTTATATTTGGAGCCGGAAACTTTCGGGCCTGTGGACGGTGAGTAATGGGCTAGCTCACCGTCCGTCCGTCTTATGACGACAGGCCGTGCCGACGGCGCGCGAGTGTTCCACGCGCGCCTCAAGAGGAAGGGGTCCGAGAGGGCCGATGCCTGCCAGGGCTGCGGTTTGTTCGAAAGAGATACCGTGGCCCTGGAACACAAAGGGCTAAGAAGGAACATGGATGGGTTTTAGTCAGTCAAGTCTGACACTCCCTTCCGCTCCGCCCAGAGCGGGAGAAGTCATTTGATGATTTCCCATCCTAAAAAAAAAGCGGGATACTTTACGACCTTATTTATATTTTAAGCTTATAAATCAGTCTTATGTTACATCATGCTTGAAGTTACTCGAAAGAGATTACTTGAGAAACTCCAAGTTATCTCTTTTTTTCTATTGCAAATGTACAAGTATGAAAAATGGACCAAACATATCGAATTACCTGCATTTACCAATCAGACATAAGGAGCCCGGTTGATGTCAATAGGCTCGCCCCCTATAACATGGGACTTATACGTATCTGGTGAAATTAGTTACGCCTCTGCAGAACCCTTCGGGTATTATGGGCGTGATGTTATGTTATACAAGGTGTTGTTTTGCATCCTCGTCAAAATGTAAGAGGATGTCACAAAAGACATAAATAGAGGTCGGAATTAGGTAGAGTTATTTTTGTACTTGCATCGAAATGTTGATATTAATATGGGTTTTCCCTTGCGTGTGCGCATTGAAATTTTGAGACTTCGGACATCCAATGTCGGATGGTTTAAATTGTATTAAAGTTAACAGCTTTTTTATTTATTAAATCACCGGATTTTTCTGCTCTTTAAAAATAATCTCGGTATTTGAGGCATATCCACTTTATTCTTTCGCTGTATGAAATCAGTATAAGTACACAAATAACTCTACCTAATTCCGACCTCTGGACATGAATAATCAATTTAAATTACGGTACCTAGTTAATTATTAATAAATCCTGTTTTTTTTTTAGTTGTTGTTTAAGTTTGTCGGTATTTCAGAATAACCCAGGTGGTTTAGGGAATAAGAAATTATCGAATAAACGTTTGAGATTGTTTGTAATGTATGAAAGCGCGGCTATAGGGTGAGAATCAGACAAGGCCGCGTTTAAAACACGAGTGGTTCACACAGGACCTACCGATTTTCCTAAATAAGAAAAAAAAACATACCCATTTTATTATTGATTCGGGACGAGAATCATTAGCATAGTTACCTCCTTGAATTTGACGAGGATGAAAAACAACACCTTGTATATGTAAATAAAACATACATAACTGTTATACATTTAAATTCGTTGTAGACGAAAGCGGAGCCATCATCCCAGTAACAATATCAGACGCGCCATACTAACCATAAATATGGGATTTACGAAGCAAGTAAATAACTAAATTAATATAACACAGTAAAAATATTAGCTCAAATATACCAAAATATATAATCGAGCATCCGTATATCGAAGAATGCATGAGTATAGTAAAATATAACCATACACATGCAAAAGTAAAACCTAATAAAGCTTCTAAAACATTTCTGCTTATACAACCAATATAAAAAGCACTATAGTATGAAAGATTGGCTTGCAATTTGCAATAAAAGTTGGATTTTATCAATTTAACTAAATTTTTTGAGACAGTATTATGACTACACCCTTCATAAAAAAAACAACCTGTATATTAAAGCATGAGTACGCGAAATATAAAAATAAAGTCCTGTAGTTTTAAAAATGCTTGAAAATTAAGATTGAGAACAGTATAGCTTGGATATGTGCTTACCCTGCATTTGATAGGTAAGCTATACTATGCTAAAGTCCGGTCAAACTATTACGCATCAGACACTTCAGTATAGAGGGTTATTGGTAAAACACCAACAACCTCTTAAGAGGTCATTGTACTCATCATTATGAACAACATTTACTATGGGACCAAACCTGAAATCGCAAAAAAAAATCAGCTGTTCCGTACTTTATGTTCACATAACTCGTCAAAATGTAGGGAACAGCTGATTTTTTTTTCACGATTTCGTGTTTGGTCTCATAATAAAAGTTGTTCATAATGATGGGTAGAATGACCTCTTAAGAGGTTGTTGGTGTTTTACCAATAACCCTGTATACGGTGACTGGTAATTAATGACCGATATTTAAACACGTGATTGTACTCATGTTAACAAACAACTTTCCCTAAGAAACATTTTTTTTAATACTCGTTCACTTTTATCACAATTATACAACAGCTGTATGAAATTTGCGCGCGCGTGCTTTTATTCTATCAGCTTGTGATAAATGTGGCTAAGTATAAAAAAAAAATGTTTCTTGGGGAAAGTTGTTTGTTATCATGAGTATAATCACGTGTTTAAGTATCGGACACTAATTATCAGTCACCTTATATAAGGTCCTATTAAAATACATGGTCAAGTTTTAATACAGCGTTCAGTACGTCTAACCAAAGATATACAAACAAAAAAAACACTGATTAAAGTGATTTTGACCTAATAATGGATCCAGAAGTTCAAACTCAAGGTTTGCCAACGGGGAATGGATTGAAGCATACTTAACTTTAAACTTACCGATCGTATGAGAAACACCACACTGCGCTCCAGAACTCAAATTGCTGACGTTGCTCATAAAGCTGCCAAACTAAAATGGAACTGGGCGGGCCATGTCTGCCGGATAGCTGTAGGCCCATATTTCACAAAAATGGAGCCCTGAGACAGCTAGACGGGGTTGCGACCGAGAAGAAGATGGCGGGACGCCTTGGATGGCTTTCTCGTTAATTGGCGAGAAGAGGCAAAAAACAGAGAAAAGTGGAAGGAATGGCCTTTGCACAGTAGTAGGAAAAATCAGGATAACTAAAAAAATATATATTGATGTGTTTATTCTAGGTGTGTAATTTATTATTTTAGGTCAAAATAAAATCACTTTAATAAGTGTTTTTTTTTTTTTCGTTTGGATAGCTTTGTTTAGACGGCTGTGTTAACATTGGTCCATCTATTTTAATCGGACTTTATACACGGTGTAATGGACACCGACGCGAAAACGCTTACCGTGTACTCAGTACGTCATTCTGAAACCCCCCCCCCCCCACATAAAAACTTTTCTTCGTCTTTTAAAAAAAATAACTGCTTCCTACAAAAGTGTAACCTACACGGTCAAAATGTATGGAGCAGCTGTTTTTTTAGGGTTCCGTAACCAAAGTGTCAAACGGGACCCTATTACTAAGACTTCGCTGTCCGTCCGTCTGTCACCAGGCTGTATCTCATGAACCGTGATAGTTAGCCAGTTGAAATTTCTACAGATTATGTATTTCTGTTGCCGCTATATAAACAAACTAGCTGTCCCGCGCAACTTCATCTGCGTCACATTTTCCCCGATATGGAGCACTTTTCATTGCTGCTCCGCTCCTGTTTGTCGTAGCGTAATGATATATAGCCTATAGCCTTCCTCGATAAATAATTTTTCAAATCGGATCAGTATTTCTTGCTATTAGCGCGTTCAAGCAAACAAACAAACCCTTCAGCTTTATAATATTAGTATAGATAGTAAAAACAGAATAAAATAAATATTTAAGGGGGCTCCCATACAAAAATTTGTTTTTTTTTGCTAGTTTTTATAAATAATAGTACGGAACCCTTCGTGCGCGAGTCCGACTTGCACTTGGCCGGTTACTGATGGAAAATTTCTATGGGTGCAGAATGATGTACCGAGTACGTGGCGAGCGTTTTCGCGTCGGTGTTCCTTTACACCCTGTATAATCTGCCAAAATCCAATTTTAAGAGTTTCACCAAACTTTAAGAGTGAAATCACATTTCTATGCTCGGATCAGTGTTTTCGAGTATCCTTATCTCATTCTGTGAACTTAACTCGTTCAAAAATCAAAAAATCAAAAGTCATTTATTCAAATTAGGCTGATAATCAGCACTTTTTGAACGTCAAAATAACAAGAGACAGTTCCCCAAAACGCCCGCCCTTCGCCACTTCCTAGTGTTTTAGCTAGGAAGAAGTGGCGGAATAAACTCCCCAGCAACATATCTGTCTGTTAGGTTAGAAGAATCAGATTCTATACAATAGTGTTCATGTTTATATAAACAAATAATGCATTCTATCAAATTAATGTCACATATCAGCGTTATTAGGTAGAGCAAGAAATTTGGTCATGTAAAATACTGGTACTCGGCTGCATCCGGTTAGACTGGAAACCGACCCCAAGATAGTTTGGGGAAAGGCTAGGTAGATGATGATGGAACTCTCACTTTAGTGAGTTGCAATTTTAAGTGAAAGAAAGGGAAAAAAATGCAAGACAATTCTGATCTGTGCGTTTAATGTGATTTCAGTCTTATTATAGTGGCTTCAAAGATGAAAAGTGAAAATATGTTGTATTATAAGTACCTAAGTATTAAAGTGGCTTAAAAGCGCCCCGTAGTTAAGCTAAGCTAAGCTTAAAATAAGTCATACAGTAAGGGATATCAACGAGCAAACTTAAAAAAAATAATCGACAGAAAATTTCAACTTTAGGTGAACAGAATGTTTTTAAAATGACATGGTCACTAACAATATCATTAGCACGGAAAATGGGATATTTACCATGTTTACTATTCGTTTTGAGTTCTCGAAATTTCGGCGCTGTCGCAAGCACGAGGATCAAAGATAGCCATGGTAAATATCCCGTATTTTTTTAAACTGACATGGTGACTGATCCTGTCATCGACACGGAAAACGGGTTATTTACCATGTTGACTATTTGTTTGGGAGTTTCTGATATTTCGGCGATGTTGCAAGCATCATTGCATCATTGTTGTATGATTTATCTATCTATTTATCTATCAAGCACGATGATCACGGATAAACATGGTAAATATCGCGTATCTTTTTAATCTGACATAGTCACTAACAATATCATTGACACTGGAAACAGGATATTTACCATGATTACTAATTGTTTTGAGTTACCGATATTTCGACGCTGTTGACAGCACCAAGATCACAAATAAACATGGTAAATATACCGTTTTCGGTGCTGTTGCGCCGTCATCACGGATAAACATGGTAAATATCCCGTTTTTAGTGTTAGTGGTATTATTGAATCTTGTACTGAAACTATGGTAAAAGTTTGTGTCATGATATCCCTTGCACCGAGCATAAAACACGTCCTGTCATATTTATAAAATATTTATAAAAAACATTGTTAAATTTCACCAGCGACAGGCAACATTCATTGTCTATTATGTGCACTAAATAAATGATTTATCAAATCAAATCAAATATTTTATTTGTTGAACATAGGTAGGTTAGGTACAGATGTCGTAATTATTAATGAGCGCTATGTCAAGCCGTCATCGGCGTACAAATATTATTATGATACAAACATGCTGATTTAATTATCAAACAGTATAAAATAATGAAAATTAAAAAATATAAAAAACAATATTATTATCACACATTATTACATAATTTATCTATCTATCTATCATTCATATGCCTGACTTTTGCTCAGCTATCTTGGGGTCGGCTTCCAGTCGACGACGATTCCTAACAGTGTTCCTAATATCACAGGATGCGTCTTATGAAACATAACTTAAAAGTACATATTAAGATATTAATGAATATCATGCTAATTTTGTACCTACGCTATGCTGTGGACAGAACTACGTGAGTTGTAGAGCTCTTATTTATCATTTATATACTTAGACGTTACTCATTTAAATAGTTTTTGTATTGTTTTGTAAAGTTCTAGTGGCCTACCATCACGTCTTAAAGCATTATTGTTTTAATCTTATTCCAGAGTGGGAAAGAGGCGGCGCTAATCGTCCTCTATAGCTCCGTCTCTTTTCCAGATTGGAGTGACATTAAATAAAACAATACTGCTTTAAGAGCGTTTTCTTTTCACCCCATATATTTTTCAATAGCAACATTTTCGCCTACCCTTTCACATTTTCTTTTTAAACCATTATTTAGACATTTCACTAATATAACTTTAAGGTCATTTTTCAATAGATTGTATCGCATGAAATCGCGAAAAAAGTAATCAGCTACCAAGTACAAACAATTCAATACCTACTCGATCCAAATGTGTAGGACAGCGGATTTTTTTCGCGATTTCGATCCTGTTCCCAAGGAGAAAGTTGTTCAGTTCTTTCTGTTACACGCTGTCTAGACTGCTTAAATCATAACCCTTGCTCTTCCTCGCTTTACCGTAGCCGTTTAAAAATAAAATTGTGACGTTAGTTCCAATTTTCGCTACGCACCAATAGATTCTTGTACAACTATACCTCTTCTATTTTTTTTTTTTCAATTTGAATTGCAATATTTGGTTTGATGGCTTGACTAGTTAACATTTTCTTGTAGTTTTAAACCTAAACTAAAATTATAGTTCCAAAAACGAACATATCAATTTTATGTAGCAGTAGAACATAATGTGAATTGAATTTGAAGGTAGTTTACACAATATTTTTTTATCGCTCTTCTTTATCCTGTGGTTACTGCATAACCTGGTGTCAGAGTTTTTATGTCGCCTTACGTTCGCCTACTTAGGTTAACATCCGTCGAGAAATATCTCTCAGGCATGCTGGTTTACTTACGATGTTTTCCTTCACCCAAGCAAGTGATAATTATACGATACGCACATGAATCCGAAAGATCAGGGTTGCGTGTCTTGGGTTCGAACTTAACAATGACTTGGCAGTCCGACGGTCACACCACTAGGCAGATGGTGATAGTGCTCTTCCTGACAGAGTTGGTAAGAGTACTACCATCATACATATTTCTTTCGCCAACCAGTATTAATGCGCTCCTGTTTAAGAGCGTTTACACCTTACGGCATTTCATACAAACTATCAAGTCCTTATTTTCCTAAATGACTGAACCGATTTTAATGAAACTTCATACGCATAAGCAGGATACATAGGTCTAAAAAGTTACTAACAAACAATATCGAAATGTCTTTAAAAAAAAAGATAAATGGAAAATTTTTGTTTCCCTAGATAATTTATAATTGGTCTAATTTAGCTGTAACACAATTTTTTGAAAATGTTTTTAGAAACTTTTCACTATGTATCCTGCATAAGGGTATAAAGTTTCATTAAAATCAGTCCAGTCATTTCGGAAAATAAGGACTTGAAAGTTTGTATGAAATGTCGTAAGGCGTAAACGCTCTTAATACCTTGTCTTCGCATCGTACGACAGCGAATTTGTGGTTCTAGGAAACGGTGGTTTTCTTACTTTGCACGCTTTTTTATTCGCTTAAGTTCCTATTTGACCTGCAATATCTCAACAATAGACCCATAGCTGTCTGACTACAAGCGTCCAAAGAAAAAAAAACGCATTAATTCTTTCCTAATTCCAACTTTTTTATCTCAAATTCCAGTCACCGATAGTAGTATGGCGTATGAAAGCTCCGGAGAAGAAGCCTCTCATCCGGCCGGAGAAGCCCGAAGAGGTTCGTGCCAAGGTCCGGCGCGGCAGTCAGAAGAAGCAGCCCAGTCCGATACACGCGCTCGCTGAGTTCCAGAGCCCCGCTGAGAGTGTTTAGAGTGAGTATAAAGTGATCATCATCATTTCAGCCGAAAGATGTCGACTGCTGGACATACGCCTCCCCTAGTGTCGAAAATGTTTTTAGTAACTTTTTATCCTGCTTATGCGTATGAAGTTTTATTAAAATCAGTTCAGTAATTTCGGAAAATAAGGACTTGAAAGTTTATATGTAATGTCGTAAGGCGTAAACGCTCTTAAAGGTAAATTCTCCTTCGAAAAAATGAGATAAATATCATATTTTGAAATCTCTTTTTCTTAAATTTCTTACTTTGAAATCTGAAGCATTCACTTCTCCTTCAATAAATTTTATATGAATAAGCTCGCGCATGCTCGAGCACGCTTGCGGGGACGCTTTATATCTGCTACAAATTTTACACTTAAAGGCAATAGTAATCATCTACCTACCTAGCCTTTCACCAAACTATCTTGGGGTCGGTCTCCAGTCTAACCGATGCAGCTAAGTATCAGTATTTTACATGAAGCGACTGCCTATCTGACCTACACAACCCAGTACCTGGGTAATACAATACCCCTTGGTAAGACTGGATGTCAGACTTTTGGCTTCTGACTACTCGTAACGATTGTCAAAGATCTACAAATGACACCGGGACTAACGGCTTAACGTGCTTTCCGAGGCACGGAGGAAAATCGGTACGTAATTCGGTCACCCATCCACGGACCAACCTCGGCAAGCACGACTTAACCTTAAATATCGACCCGTGCGACTGTTATCATTTAGCCACGAGCTCCTCAAAACAGACGTGTTGTTATACTTAATGCAATTTTCTTTTGGTTTCAGACCCTGTTCAAAACCACATTTATTTATTACAAATACACATTGTATCAAATAAGATCATTTTTTTATCTTTATAGCGAAGGGGCATTAAAAAAGTAATAATGTATTAGTAAATAAGTATTACAGAAACAAAAGGGAAGTTATAAAAAATATGATGACAATGTAAGAGTTTTTAAACTGACATGATCACTAACATTATCAATGACACTGGAAACGGGATATTAACATGTTCAATATCGGGAACTCAAAACAAATAGTAAACATGGTAAATATACCGTTACTAGTGTTATTGATAATGTAAAGAGTTTTTTGGCTAAATAATTATGGGTAAACCAAATCTTTTTTTTTTTCACAAAATTGGTAAGGCAAGTTTGCTCATTCAATATTATTTACCAAAATATATTAAAAAAGAAACGTTTTTTTCATCTAATGTCAATTACTACTCGCCCACTATTTCAAACATGAGACTTAAATATAACTGGCGATATACGAGCACATCTCTGCTTCCCCCTTGACGTCACAGGCGTGATGTTGTTCTTGGCAGCTCCTCTTCGCTATAAAAGTAGTGTCCATTTTCACGAACACTAAGCTATATCTAAACGAATGCCTATTAAAAGTACTCCATCAGATCTTCAATGCTCGCTCCGGCGTCTTGAGATCAAATTCCAACTGTTTTAAACTTAGGTAATCGTCTAGGTATTGCCTTTTGTTAGTGAAAACAAGAATGTTATATACAGCTCATCGATTTATTCCACATAATTAAGTATTTAGAGACAATATTATTAGTATTTCTTATCAATTATTAATAGTAATCGCATTTTTACCGGCATTTTATAATAAGGCACAATTCAAAAAAAAAAATATGTCAAAGTGGACTAATTTTGGGCAATTTTGGCCTCATCTTGTCATACTTCATCTGACAAAACATGTTGGGGTCGTCTTCCAGTCTTACCGGATGCAGCTGAATACCAGTATTTTACATGAAGCGACTGCCTATCTGACCTCCACAACCTAGTTAGTACTGGGTAATACGATACCCCTTGGTAAGACTGGTTGTCAGACTTACGCGCCACTGACTATTTGTAACGACTGTCAAAGATCTACAAATGACAGCCGGGACCAACGGCTTAACGTGCTTTCCGAGGCACGGAGGAAACTCGGTTTGTTATGGGGGGTGATCACCCATCCACGGACCACACGGACCTATGCAAAGAACCAAAAGTAATGTCGCAAAATATTCTTGCCAAAAACTGGGCATTATAGGGCAATAAGTTGCCCAAAATTAGTCCACTATTAATCTAGGTTTTAGGCAGATCAGTGATGAGCAGTTTGATTAAATTATAATCAGGAAAGCTATATTTAAGACTGTGCCTATCTGCCTAAAAATATCCCTAAACGCATATAAAAATAACAAAATAAAAGAAAGTTTGGTAAAGTATTAATGATTGTGTAAAAAACTTTGAAATAAGTTGCCCAAGATGATGGCATTTCTACATAGTATAAAACAATGTCGCTTCCCGCCGTCTGAACGCTTAGGTCTTTTAAACTACGCAACGAATTTTGATGCGGTAATCATCAAAAGACAGAATGATTCAAGAGGAAAGTTTCTATGTACAGTCAACTAATTGGGTATCGTATATGGTCCCGTAACGATTATGGGATCATTAACAGAGACTAAGTTTTTTTTTTAAACAAAACTTATTTAAAAAAGGGTCACGTTTATTGGTACGCAAACTATTTGTGCGGAGTTGCGGACCAATAGCAGTAAGGGTGTTAAACAGATGTGGTCTTCGTGTGCACGGGATTTGATTTGAAAAGTGTACCTATTGCCACTTTTGCGATAGTAGGGTTAGCAAAAATCACGAAATATCACAAGGGGGAGGGGGGTGTAGTAAGATATCACGTGTATTTATTTATTCGTCAAACGCGCGATTTCGAAAAGCGTCATGTAGTGTGACCTTGACTCGCCGTTGCCAGGCAACGAACGAAGTACCTGTATTTAAAGATAATATTCTAAAATTTTTAAGATTCTGTGATTTTGGGTGGGGCGGGGGTTAGTCTTAAACCTCACCACGTATCACTAAGGGGGAGGGGGGGGGGGTTTAAAATCCTAAAAATAACATCACGTGATTAATGCATGGCCCCTAGCATGACCACGCTAGAAACGAGTTCTGTCTACGGAAGAATCGACATAATGACAGACAATGACAATGTGTCAGTTTGTCGATTCTTCCGTCGAGCCCGTTTCTACGGCGGTCATGCTACGCGTGCTGAAATTTCTCAGTAGCAGCCACGGAGTCTGTATTTGTACCCGATTGATGAGAGAGAAAGAAAGAAATAAATTTATTTAAAAAGTATTACAAAAAAAGTACATTTAGGCGCAGTAGTATTATTTCTCATACAATGGTATAGTTAGTACTTATAAGTAAATTATAACTAAAACATGTACATGTATGTATAGATGTTTGGTAGCGACCTGCCCGAACTAGGTTTATTTAAACCTGTGTTTCAGGCCTTCACTTTACATTATGATGGCAATAGACTCGCCCCCTAATACATTAATACATAGAACTTAAACAAAATGGCGAAATGTGTGTTTACTAATGCGTACAGCTCTGAATAACCCTTCTGGGATTACCGGCGTGGTAATAATAACCGTATGGTGACTTATTTCAAAGTTTAAAGTTGAAATTATATAAGGAACTGATGCGAAAGTATGAAGACAGCCAAATTTTGTTTAGATATAACCAATTTATATTAGGTAGCGAACTAAAATATACCATAAGGGATTTTGTATTCTTTAGTAGTTAAGTTTTTAGAACAACAATAAATATATTTTGATTATTTTCACACGGGCTTACTTGATGCCTGGTCTTTTTGTAACTTTGTTGGGGTCGGCTTCCAGTCTTACCGAATGCAGTATGCTACACGAAACGACTGTCTATCTGACCTCCACAACCCAGCTTCTTAAAATCTGTGTGATAATTATCAAATTTCAACAACAGAAAAGTATTATTGTATTTAAATGTAAGACTTAAACATTTTTTTTTATAATATTATCAAGAGTTCTAGGCAATTTCAGACTGGGCCCGCGTGATTGATTACAGCCCACTCCCTCTCATAGCGAGGAGACCTGTGTCCCAGCAGTGGGAACCATATATGCTCATCATTGCTTACCATCAATTGAGATAGTGGTTAAACTCAGCATTTTTTTCATTTAGACCATTTGAAATAAAAAAAACGCGAGGCTACAGTCCCAGTCACAAGGCATAATAACTTGTGAAAGTACTGTAGTTGCCCATTCCAAAGCGTAGATCTCTATGGAGAAGAATGGGCAAGAAACTCCATGGACACTCTTTTAAATCAGAATCTTGTTCCAAAAACCTTGGTTACATCATTCATGTTGAGAATTAGAAATATGTGAGAACGATGTCATACGAGTCTATCCCAAATCAACATAAAACAATAATTTTAAAGTACTTATTTGACAATGTGCAATTGGGCAAAGTGTTTTGGGTTTCTCCATGAGCAATATCTCAATAGCAGCCAAGGAGTATTTGTGCCCAGCTGATGGCAATAGGCTCGCCCCCTATTACATGGGACTTAAACATTACTGTCGAAATGTGGGTGTACTTTTAGGTACTTCTCTGCCTAACCCTTCGGGGATTGTAGTCGTGATGTTATTTTATGTGTTATTAGACAGTAATTAATTTATAATACTTCATATATAATATTCTATCTTCATCATCAGCCTATAATGTTCCCACTGCTGGGACACAGGCCTCCTCTCTATGAGAGGGAGTGGGTTGTAATCCACCACGCGGGCCCAGTGCGGGTTGGTAGATGTCACATGTCTTCGAATTTTTAGTTCTGGGACATGCCGGTTTCCTCACGATGTTTTCCTTCACCGTTTTTGAGGGCAGCGGTGATGAAATAAATTACACAAAGTAATGCGCCTGCTAGGGTTCGAAACCACGGGTTACTGCGTAAGTCGGGGCTCTCTCTTATCTCTATTCTCCCTTCAATTTGATAGAATATGAAAAAAGGTCGTCACAACAAAATTGCCTTTCAGAGAATGATTTGATAATATTATACAAAAATAATTCGTTTAAAGTATGAATGTGAGATCAGTTTTGTTCTTTTTTGTGAAAAGTCTACAAAAATCTGTTACACTCTATAAAACGTTTCACGCGAATTTATAACATTTTATTCGTATAAAAATAACAAAATCGATCTCATTAAGTTTGACACAAAATGGCAGCTATAAGACGTGTTTCCATCACTTTAATATCATCATCTGCCTAGCGGATGCAGCTGAATATGAGTATTTTACATGGAGCGACTGCCTATCTGACCTCCAAAACCAAGTAACAATGCAATATACGAAGAAAATTCTTTAAAATATTGATCTTATAACTGCCTATAATTTCGCTAAATTCTCTTGTCTATCAACAAAGCTAATATTGACAGAGCATGCTATCTTTTTCTGACATAGTAGGCCAGAAAGAGATGACTTGAGTTCAAACCTTTCTATTCTCAAAAGAATCTCAAGAATCTTTCGACGCGTGATAAAATCTTGTTTTTTTTTTCTTTTTTTTTCGGATGGGAAATCATCAAATGACCCCTCCTGCTCTGTGCGGAGCGGAAGGGAGTGTCAGACTTGTACTGACTAAAATCCATCAATGCTCCTTCTTAGCCCTTTGTGTTCCAGGGGCACGGTATCTCTTTCGAACAGTCCCGCAGCCCTGGCAGGCATCGGCCCTCTCGGACCTCTTCTGATTTGCTGACATCTCCTTGAGGCGCGTTTTTCATAACATTTAACGATGTTTACCGTCAAGAGAAAGTCTTCACCTGTCAATGGAATTCAATTGCCAATAGATTATTTCAATATTTCCTTACTTAATCTGTAAAAAGAATTGTAAGATTTTGCGTGATTAATATTTATTATGATCTTAATGTGATTCTGTCAAAGTGGCCATTTTAGACCCACTGTCATTTAATATGACAGTTCAAATTTCTTGTACGATAAAGGGATAGCAATAGCTTTATATATCCTAAAGTTTAGTTGATGCACAAGAGAATAAACCTTTTAAAATTTAAGTTTAAATGACTATAAATACGAAAAAATAGATATTAACGTACGACATTACTTTTAATTATTCGAATTGAAAAAAAATTCCTAAGAATGATATACTTAGATGATTTGTACTTTTAGACATGTATTGACGATTTTCTACCATTTTTTATATTAATTTATCCTAATGAAGTGTAAAATAGGGGTTATTAAGAACTAAGGATTGATGAAAGAATTTATTAGTACAACGATGACTATGTTTTTCAATTTAAAATTCCTAAAAACTTTGTAATATTATACTTTTGTCGAATTTATTGAAGTGATCAGTTCAGATCAGTGTCGGCTTCCAGTCTAACCTGATGCAGCTGAATACCAGTATTTTTTACACGGAACGACTGCCTATCTCGTATCTGGGTAACTCAATATCCCTTAGTAAGACTGAAAAAATTATAAAAATATTCAGATCCAAAAAAGTCCTTTAGTTCTTAATAACCATTATTTTACAATACCTACTATAATATTACTCATACTAATGTATTTAAAATGTTTGTGTACTTTTTTATTTTAATGAAAATATGCTCTAAAGACAAACTTTAAAAGTGTTATAAAGTTTATATTAAAATTTATGATTAAAATAAAAACAAGAATATTTGAATCCCACCGTAATATGACACTAAATTTATTAAATGTTCTCAAAGATTAGAGTCAAGAGCAAACCCATCTCAAATAAAAACTACAAACTACACTTGACTCGAGACTAACCGGATGCAGCAGAATACCAGTAAGTTGCATGGAGCGACTGCCTATCTGACCTCCACTGCGGTCGTAGTCGGTAGTGGAAATTATGTTTTTGCTACTCCTCCACTATTTCTGATTAATTTCGTTGCGGGATCCAAGACAGTTAACCTTCGCCAGAGCATAAACGAACGCGCGTGCCCTCCTTGCCAAGCCACAAATACACCGCAAAAAAATGGGATTCCAAAAGTATTATTAACTTATTTCTTGATAAGAGATTTAATATTTACGATATATAGATCACATTTTAAAGATATATAAATAAACACAAAATCAAAATATTTTATTTTACATAGGCCTACACGGGCACTTATAAAACGTCGACAGAAGAGGCACGGTTCGGGTTGGTCGTTTCCTATGGAGAAGAACCGGCAAGAAACTCCATGGTTACTCTTTTAAAATCATTTGGTTCTACAATATTTGAATGTTACAGCGTTAGTACCTAAGTATGAGAGGACAGCGTAGGCCCGACAATAAGTCATCGCTTACTACAAAAGGTAGAAAAAGATGAAAGTATAAAAAAAAAACATACAAAGCCTACACACACACAAAGGTAATGATTTAAATTGCGTATTTCGTGTTATAGTGCACCACATTTTTTGTCACATCTTTGTGTCGTTGGCGTACAAGGCACGCGCTTGCTTGTCACGTATATGTGACGCTGGCGTTCAAAAGGTTCAATTGTCTCTCTGGGACGTCATCGAGCTTCTTTGTCTCGCTTTTCTGGTGATCGTCACTGTTGATTCTGTCGCACAGGAGTTGCAGAGGTGTGGGAAGAGTGTGGCGGGCTTGACCTCCACAGCTAACAGGGGATCACGCTACCCCTAAATAAACCGTCTTTAGAACATATTTTCCCATTTAAAGATGTTTCTTTAAAATTTATATTTGTTTGAAAACTGACATTGGTAAAATTTTAATTTTATTACAAAAACGAATTGTGATTATTTATTATTAAGTTTAAGCCCTATGTAATAGTTTTGTACGCGATTATTTTTAATTTTCTACGGTTTAGTAGATTTTGTAGATTATTATAGAACGATAAAATATATAAACATTAGGTTTTATTTCGCACCAACTAAACAGAGATGAGAGATACTTGATGAAACTTTGTCAGGAATTAGTCCTAATTTGTTCCTATACACACCTCTTTTCGTGAATTTGTTCCAAAAAAAACCAAGGCGCTATGACCAAGAATAGTTGGCCGCTAGAACCGCCACTTGCCGTAGTCATCGCCCGTGATTACACAGAAAATATATGATGGAGATAGACGAATTATGCATCAAAAGAAAGGTCTTAATTTGTTCCATTTGTTTCAAAAATAAAAAACATCAAAAAGTAAATAAATGAAAAGTTATGCAATATTTAGTTTTCAGGTTATGAGTAAGTAGGTGTCTCACCTTATATATCAAATTATTAGAAGCTAATGTGTATGGACAATTAGTCCCTAATTTGTTACAGCGAATAAACAGAAAAAAATACTAGAAAATAGGTTCAATGATTTGTTAGAGTCGATTTTAGTTGGCCGCTCGGACGGCAATATGCCTAAAATACAATGGCGTTTATCTCGTTATTAAAAGCAGGTTTAAGCTTAGTTATAGTACTAATTGACGGGTAACGTAACCTAGTTTGGATAAACATGGAGAATATAACTGCAGCATTCATATTTTAGAAGAAATTTACAAAAAATCTGTAGTATGAAACCGTATGAGAGTAGGGTGACCATTGTTCTGTGTTGTAATTATCTGTGACTAGGATTTTAAGAAGGATTGTGTGTCTGTGGTCACTGGTCTATGGAAGATGTGATCGACTAGGATTGTACATTTTTATTCTTAATAAAAGAACTATTAATAGTGATTATTATTTTATTAACATGGTGTCAGAAATAAAGTAAAAGTATGCACAGCAAGATTCTATATCGAAAAGAAATATTGTACCTAGCGTCGAATCGTCGATACAGTCGTGTGGTCTTGAAATAAAATGGCTACCAAAGAAATGGCAGAGTTGACCGAAATAATTGAAAAGCAATGTGAACTTCTGAAACTTATGCAAACACAATTGCAAATGCAAGGGACTCAAGAAAAATCGCGTATACACATTCCATGGCCGGCGCCTCTCGATGTAGATTCGGGGGATCCGGGAGAAGCTCTAGATTTCTTCAAGACCACGTGGATAAATTATGCTAGAGCCACAGGTCTGAAGGATGAACAAAGACCTACACTTCTTATTAATGCTATAGGGCATGCTGCCATGAAGAAATATATGCACTTTGGCCTGGACGAAAATGACATGAAAAGTGAGGCTAAAATATTTGAGAAGCTTGAAACAAAATTAAAGAAGAAACACAACGTTATCTATAGCCGATACATGTTCAACCAACGATCACAAGCAGAGGGCGAAGACATAGATACCTATATACTGGAGTTAAGAAAATTAATTAAAACTTGCGAATACAGCAACATTTTAACTGATGAAGTGCTACGAGACAGAATTGTGGTGGGCATTAGAAATCCGGAAATTAAAAAAGAATTATTACGGATAGATCAACTGGATCTTACCCAAACTATTAAGATATGTAAATCGGCCGAAGCAACAACTGAACAACTTCAGAATTTGTGTTCCGAACAAGTTTTTGCAAAGATTCACAAACTTGACAAAAAACAGACCAAAGTTGACAGCAAACCATTACTCTGCAAATTTTGTGGCGAGAAGCATGTATTTAAAAAGAAACTTTGTCCTGCTTGGGGAAAAAGATGTGAAAATTGCCAAGGTAGGAATCATTCCAAAAAAGTATGTAAAAAGACAAAAATGGTGAAAGAGTTGAATACAGAAGACTCGGAGGAAGAAATCAGTGATAACAGTACATACATATCCAAGATCAGGACAAATCGACACTCCGGCCACAAAGAAGTGAACCTCTACTTGAAGTTTAATAACACCTGGTTGAATGTCTACTGTACGTTGGATACTGGAGCTCATGTTTGTGTTATAGGTGCTGAACAATACAAAAAACTTTGTAAAAAAGACTGCTTGAAACATTTGTGTCCTACTGATCTAAAATTAAAATGTTTTAATGAAACAGACATAGAAACATTAGGTGTGACTGATGTTGAATGTATACACAAAAAGAAAAAGTTTGTTATCAATTTTCATGTTGTGAATGTCAGTCATCAACCTCTATTGTCAGAATCTGCTTGTGTTGCCCTAGGTTTAATAAAATACTGTAATGTGGTATCAGTGGGCAATGGCAGTGCCACGGAAGCACAAAACATTATAAAAAAGTACTCGGACATTTTTGAAGGTTATGGTGAGTTACCAGGAATTGTTGATCTGGAAATTGATGAAAATATTCCACCTCGCATTCAGCCGGCACGTCGTGTGCCTATGGCTCTCCGAGCACCTCTTAAAGATGAACTGGACAGGTTAGTAAAAGATAATATTATTGTTAAAGAGGAGTCTCATACTGATTGGGTTAATAATATATTAATTGTTCGTAAAGGCAAAAAGTTCCGTATCTGCCTAGACCCTATCCCATTGAATAAGGCTCTCAAAAGACCACATTTTCAATTTACAACGCTAGAAGAGGTTTTACCAGAACTTGGAAAAGCTAAAGTTTTTAGCACAGTGGATGCATTAAAAGGATTTTGGCATGTTAAGCTAAATGAAAGGCGTAGTAAGCTTACTACCTTTTGGACGCCATTCGGTAGATATAGGTGGTTAAGGCTCCCCTTTGGTATTTCTTCTGCGCCAGAAATCTTCCAACAAAAGCTATTATCAACCCTACATGGTCTTAAGGGTATTGAAGTAATGGCTGATGATATTTTAATATATGGGGTAGGTAATACAACCGAGGATGCTATAAAAAACCATAACATTAACTTGGAAAACCTTTTAATAAGACTCAGAGAAAATAATTGCAAGCTTAATAAAGATAAGTTAAATTTATTACAGAAATCAGTGAAATTTTATGGCCATGTGTTGACTGATACTGGCCTAAAGGTTGATGAGGAGAAAATCACAGCTATCAAGAATATTGCAACACCTACAAACTCCAAGGATGTATTAAGACTACTAGGAATGGTAACATACCTGAGTAAATTTATTAAAAACTTAAGTTTAAAAGTCACTTCTTTACGAGAATTAACAAAGAAAAATGCTTTATGGCAATGGACAGAAAAGGAACAGTTAGAATTTGATGAGATTATTTCATCTTTAAGCAGTCTACCAACACTTAAGTATTATGATATGAATAAACCTTTAATAGTAGAGTGCGATGCCAGCAGCATGGGGCTTGGAGCAGCTCTTTATCAAAATAATGAGGTTGTAGCTTTTGCTTCTAGAACTTTGACAAGTACAGAAAAAAGGTATGCCCAAATCGAAAAAGAAATGTTAGCTGTGGTTTTCGCTTGTTCAAGATTCAGTCAATATATAACTGCGAATACTAATACCATTGTAAAAACAGAACCTTTGATAAATATTTTCAAGAAACCACTAGTAGAAGCTCCAAAAAGATTGCAACTTATGTTAATGATCCTTCAAAGATATGATTTAAAAATAGAGTATATATGTGGAAAAAACAATTTTGTAGCAGATGCACTTTCCAGAGCCCCTACTCCAATACAGGATGACTCTCATTCTTTTAATAAAGCTAAACAAATTTTTGAGATTATTAGTAAACATTCTTCAGCAAAATATCTGAAGGTCTCAAACAAGATAATAGAAAGCATAAAGAAAGAATGGAGAGTGATCCAGAGTGTCAAGAGCTCAAAAAATATATTGTAAATGGATTTCCAGATTATATTTCAGATATGCCTGTAAACCTCAGATGGTTTTATAAATTTGCCTCTGATCTATCTATTCAGGAAGACATAATATTTAGAAATGATCAGATTTTAATTCCCAGGTGCATGAGAAACTACATGTTGCCAAAAATTCATAAAAGTCACAGTGGTGTCGCTAATTCAATTAAATTAGCTAAGCAAAATATTTTTTGGCCAGGCATGTCTGATGATATAAAAAACTTTGTAGAAAAATGTAAAATTTGCATAAAATATTCCCCATCTCTAACTAGATTCCCAATGTTGTCTCATGACATACCAATGTATCCCTTTCAGTATATCTCTATGGATGTGTTCAATGTAAAACTAAATTCACAGTCTCTTAATTTCCTTATTACTGTTGACCATTACTCAAACTTTTATGAAATTGATAAACTAAAAAAATTATCTTCTAGTGAAGTTATTAATATATGTAAAAAGAACTTTGCAAGACATGGTATACCACAAAAAATATGTACTGATGGAGCTACTAATTTTGTTAACAGAGAATTTGCTATGTTTGCTGAAGAATGGGATTTTATCCATGTAACTTCCTCGCCACATTATCCTCAGTCTAATGGAATTGCTGAGGCTACAGTAAAATCTGCAAAGAAACTCATTCTTAAATCATATGAGGCCGGTGAAGATTTTTGGATATCTCTGTTACACCAGAGGAATGTACCAAGTGGTGGAGATGATTGTAGTCCTGCACAAAAGTTTCTATCTAGAAAAACTAGGACTTTAATGCCAAATGTACCAGAGCAACTCATTCCTGTATTGATGACTGACATTCCAAAAATAATTAAAGCTAAAAGAGACAAAAGTAAATATTACTATGATAAAAAATGTAAACAACCCTTCTCTTTAAATATTGGTCAGAATGTGGCGGTGCAATTAAGTCCAGAACACACTAACACATGGAAATTAGGATTTGTTGTAGAAAAAGTTAATGAAAGGTCATATAAAGTGAATGTAGACGGGGTAATATATAGACGAGACTTAATACATATAAAACCATATAAAGGGGTATTAAAGGAAAATGAGGACATTCTAAACAAAAATAAAGACAAGAAGAAAACTGGTTTATTAGATAATTTTGAAAATAACGATCCAAATAAAAACAAATCTGCCATGTATGATAATACTGATTATGGTTGTGAACTAATTCTTGATAATAATGTGATTCCAAATTCAGATGTTAACCGTGATACAGCTGAGCCAATTCCAAGTCAAAGTCATAGTACTAGACCTGTAAGATCAAGATGTTTACCAGTAAGGTTCAATGACTACACACTGCATTAAATGTGAATCCATCATTTATGTATGATTTAGTTAGTCATATGGTTGAATTATTTCTAAGTAATTTTAAGTAATTTCTAATTGATGTTTTGTGTTGTTGCGTATAGCATGATTTATCTAACATGTGATTGTGATCTTAGTAATAAAAATGTTAATGATTGTTTTCACATACTCATTAATTTGTTAAAACAGAGAGGATGTTCTGTGTTGTAATTATCTGTGACTAGGATTTTAAGAAGGATTGTGTGTCTGTGGTAACTGGTCTATGGAAGATGTGGTCGACTAGGATTGTACATTTTTATTCTTAATAAAAGAACTATTAATAGTGATTATTATTTTATTAACAACCATGATTACATTGGTACGAAGGCATGTTTTTAATGTTGGCTTCTGTTTGAACGAATATGCGGTTCGTTTTGCGGCCATTGTCTATTGTTCTTAATCCAAAAAAAATATATAAGAAAAAATAATAAATGAAAAAAATATTAATAAAGAAATAATAAGATTTTCAAAAGGAGATTTTTTCGTTTGGGAGCAGCCAAAAGCAGGCTTGCTTCAAGTCATCATGAAAAAGTAAAAATTTAACTTACCGCAGTTCATTTGGATCCCTCTGCAATACTTTTTGGTGGTGAGTTCCACATTAACAAATCCAACATATAAGTGACACAACTCATAGCTAAGCACTCTTAGACACTTCTGGATTTAGTGATAGTTGTCTCAGTAACTTAGTAGTTTGTAAATCTCGGGAATTAAATACGTACGAGGTACGAGCACACAGTTAAAAATTCAGCACAGTAATGACTATATTCACAACAAAAAATAATCGTTCAAACCCCTTGTGACAAATATTTTTAACAATAGTTTGGAAACAATAGAGATCCTTTTTCTGGAATCGTTCCCATCATAAAACCCCTGTGGAAAGTCAATGAAACGAAAATTTAATCAGTAAATACTTTAAAGAATTAAGAACAATAGACAATGGCCGCAAAACGAACCGCATATTCGTTCAAACAGAGTCCAACATTAAAAACATGCCTTCGTACCAATGTAATCATGGTCACCCTACACTCATACGGTTTCATACTACAGATTTTTTGTAAATTTCATCTAAAATATGAATGCTGCAGTTATATTCTCCATGTTTATCCAAACTAGGTTACGTTACCCGTCAATTAGTACTATAACTAAGCTTAAACCTGCTTTTAATAACGAGATAAACGCCATTGTATTTTAGGCATATTGCCTAAAATATGGACGGCAATATGCTTAAAATCGACTCTAACAAATCATTGAACCTACTTTCTAGTATTTTTTTCTGTTTATTCGCTGTAACAAATTAGGGACTAATTGTCCATACACATTAGCTTCTAATAATTTGATATATAAGGTGAGACACCTACCTACTCATAACCTGAAAACTAAATATTGCATAACTTTTCATTTATTTACTTTTTGATGTTTTTTATTTTTGAAACAAATGGAACAAATTAAGACCTTTCTTTTGATGCATAATTCGTCTATCTCCATCATATAGTTTCTGTGTAATCACGGGCGATGACTACGGCAAGTGGCGGCTCTAGCGGCCAACTATTCTTGGTCATAGCGCCTTGGTTTTTTTTGAACAAATTCACGAAAAGAGGTGTGTATAGGAACATATTAGGACTAATTCCTGGCAAAGTTTCATCAAGTATTATGAGGTGGCCGCGTGGTTGAAACGGACACCGAAAAAAATATCTGCTGTCCCATACAAAATTTCAATACCTATTCGACAACAAATGTATGGGGCAGCTGATACTTTTTTCGCTATTACGATGTTTGTCCGATTGATACACCCTGTATAGTGCAAAAAATGAGCGACCCGAGCCCCTATATTATCTCGCCGTCAGATCTAACGTCACTAACAGTCATTGGCTGGCTTGGCGGACAACTTTGGCTTCAAATTGTCGTAAGATGGCGTTGGCTTGGCTTGGCGTAAGCTGAACACATGAAGTGGCGTTACATAAGGTAAGCTAATACACTACCTTAGATCCTTTTGACATGTTACCTACAACAAAGATTCAATGGAGCGTTTGGTTATTCAGGGTAGTCGAAAGCACGAGACCACGTGGTCGATCACCAACCCGATGGACAGACTCCATCAAATCTGTCACCAATATCTGTGGCAGAATGTGCTTGCCGTGCGGCGGTGCGGCTAATAGAAACTGGTGGTAAAGGATCCAAAGGCAGCGTCCACAGTTGTGGGCGACCCTCCTGACCACCAAATATTCGCCCCCAATATATTGCCCTAGGGTGGCAATCAAAATTCCCAGTTGCCCCCACTGGGACGTTTATTCCCGATTGCCACCCGGTAGCGAGCCATTGGGGGCTACTGGGAATATTCGCACTTTACTGGCTCTACGACACTAATGACATACGGTATAGTAAAATCGCTTTAAACATATGAAACACACATATCTAAACTAATATTATAAAGAGGAAAGATTTGATTGTTTGTTTGTTTGTTTGCATTGAATAGGCTCCGAAACTACTGAACCGATTTGAAAAATTCTTTCACTGTTGGGAAGCTACACTATCCGCGGGTGACATAGGCTATATTATATTTGCAAAAAAATTAGGGATCCTTACTAAAACTGCAATTATGTAACCCCAGGTGTATAAAAATTACCTAAAATATTCTTTACATCGCGTGCGCTGCGAAAACTGTTGATGATAGAATAAAATAATGTATTACGAATTTGCAGAACACATCATTATTTACAAAAAGTGTCGCGACAGCATATGTCTAACTATTATATTTATGCCACAATAAGTGTTCTTTTATTAAAAAAATATATATTTTAATGCCGCCGTTAGAAAAGACTCTGTATTTGTATCTTGGTATTAATCCTTATCAAGATAAATTACTTCATATTCAAGACTGCTTCAATACCTTTATATAACTTTTTGAATTATTCAATTCGGACATTCCATTCGAAAGATATCAGGAGTTTAAAAATGTAAGTATTAGAAAAAAGTTGCGTGGTCGCCGCTCACCATGCTCAGCTGGCTAGGCATCACCTTATACGATGTAGGCGTCACTGGGGTACGGGCCTTACATTATCATCATCATTTCAGCCAAATGACGTCCACTGCTGGACATAGGCCTCCCCAAAGAAGGGGGTGTTTTGCCATAATCGCCACGCTTGGCAGGCGGGTTGGCGATCGCAGTACGGTTGTTACAAAAGTACAGAGAACGCTGCTGCCCATTCTCTGGCAAGTCCCTTAGTCGCCTCTTACGGCACCCACGGGAAGATATAGGATGGTGCTATTCTTTACGTCCGACATCATACAGACGCCCGACTCCATACAGACGGGCCTTACGGGAGGGGAATATTCAAACTTTGCTTATATTTTTTTTTTTTAGTTTATCATCATTCATCATTTCAGCCAAAAGACGTCCACTGCAGGACATAGACCTCCCCCAAGTGTCGCCATTGACATAAGGGGGGTTTTGACATAATCGCCACGCTTGGCAGGCGGGTTGGCGATCGCAGTACAGTTGTTACAAAAGCCCACAGAACGCTGCTGCCCATTCTCTGGCAAGTCCCGTAGTCGCCTCTTACGACACCCACGGGAAGATATAGGATGGTGCTATTCTTTACGTCCGACATCATACAGACGCCCGACTCCATACAGACGGGCCTTACGGGAGGGGAATATTCAAACTTTGCTTATATTTTTTTTTTTTTAGTTTATCATCATTCATCATTTCAGCCAAAAGACGTCCACTGCAGGACATAGACCTCCCCCAAGTGTCGCCATTGACATAAGGGGGGTTTTGACATAATCGCCACGCTTGGCAGGTGGGTTGGCGATCGCAGTACAGTTGTTACAAAAGCCCACAGAACGCTGCTGCCCATTCTCTGGCAAGTCCCGTAGTCGCCTCTTACGACACCCACGGGAAGATATAGGATGGTGCTATTCTTTACGTCCGACACCATACAGAACCCGACACCATACGGAATTTCACACCACAGAGATTTTTTTTAGTTACTCTACATGAGTGCGAAGCACCGTCGGAGACTGTAGACCTTATAAAAGACATCTACTACAAAAGCAAAAGTCGTGTAAAGTTAGAGAGACAAGGCCCTGAAATAAACATTTGTAGAGGCGTCAGACAGGGTGACCCCCTTTCACCTAGAATTTTTATAGCTGTGCTTCAAAGTATAATGAAAACGCTGAACTGGGAAAGGGAAGGAATTAATATAAATGGGAAGCTCCTCAGTAATCTTCGTTTTGCGGATGACATCATACTCTTCTCTGAAACAGCATCTCAACT
The DNA here is from genome assembly GCA_949152445.1 of Cerastis rubricosa. Lineage (NCBI taxonomy): Eukaryota > Metazoa > Arthropoda > Insecta > Lepidoptera > Noctuidae > Cerastis > Cerastis rubricosa. Next base: position 2,300,292 of record OX424551.1, read on the forward strand.
GCAGAAAATGATTAAAGAACTGAACGATGTAAGCAATAAGATCGGCCTAGAATTAAATACTACCAAGACTAAAGTCATGACGAACCACCATATCATACCAATAAGGGTCAATAACAACACATTAGAATACGTTCAAAGCTATGTTTACCTTGGGCAACAAATATCTTTTTCTAAGAAAAGACACGAAGATGAGGTTAAAAGGCGAGTTAACATAACCTGGAATAAATTCTGGAGCAATAAAGAAACCCTAAAATCAAAAATCCCTTTAAAACTCAAGAAAAAAGTAATGGACTCATGTTTACTACCTTGCCTTACGTATGGCTGCCAAACATGGATATACAATAATGACACTAAAAACAAAATACAAGTATGCCAGAGAGCGATGGAAAGGAGTATACTGAACTTACAAAGAAAACACAGAAAAAGAAACACAGAAATAAGAAAAACAACAAAAATAATAGATGCTTTGGAACATTCACAAAAACTTAAATGGAAATGGGCGGGTCATATCGCACGTATGGACAAGGAAAAATGGGCACAGAGAGTAACCACATGGCAAGGGCCAACAAATAAAAGAAAAAGAGGTAGACCAAAAGAAAGATGGGTTGATGAATTAATAAGAAAAGCTGGTGAAAATTGGTTCATAAAAGCAAAGGACAGACAGACGTGGAGCAAAATGGAGGAGGCCTTCACCCGTTGAGGGGTCCATATTGAATTTTGTAAATTGATTTGAATATTGAATTTAATATTATATAAAATGAATTTATTTATTTAGATATAATTATTATGAAATTGTAATTTATAATCACGAGATGAATTTTAATATTTTATTTTTTCATGCATGCACAGAATTGAAAAATAATCCTTTATTAAATTTGTTTTATAAGTCATTCATTATGGAAATAAAGAGGCTTTATTATTATTATTATATACAGGGTGTAACGGAAAGGGTATATACACTTAAGGGTGTGCTACAGACCATCAAACTATTTCTCCATCGGACAAAGATTGTAATAGCGAAAAAATTATCTGCTGTCCTATACAAAATTTCAATACCTATTCGACAACAAATGTATGGGGGCAGCTGATACTTTTTTCGCTATTACGATGTTTGTCCGATTGATACACCCTGTATAGTGCAAAAAATGAGCGACCCGAGCCCCTATATTCTCTCGCCGTCAGATCTAACGTCACTAACAGTCATTGGCTGGCTTGGCGGACAACTTTGGCTTCAAATTGTCGTAAGATGGCGTTGGCTTGGCTTGGCGTAAGCTGAACACATGAAGTGGCGTTACATAAGGTAAGCTAATACACTCCCTTAGATCCTTTTTACATATCACCCGCAACAAAGATTCAATGGAGCGTTTGGTTATTCAGGGTAGTCGAAAGCACGAGACCACGTGGTCGATAACCAACCCGATGGACAGACTCCATCAAATCTGTCACCAATATCTGTGGCAGAATGTGCTTGCCGTGCGGCGGTGCGGCTAATAGAAACTGGTGGTAAAGGATCCAAAGGCAGCGTCCACAGTTGTGGGCGACCCTCCTGACCACCAAATATTCGCCCCCAATATATTGCCCTAGGGTGGCAATCAAAATTCCCAGTTGCCCCCACTGGGACGTTTATTCCCGATTGCCACCCGGTAGCGAGCCATTGGGGGCTACTGGGAATATTCGCACTTTACTGGCTCTACGACACTAATGACATACGGTATAGTAAAATCGCTTTAAAAATATTATTCCTCTGGAATTAAATGAATTTGGTGGTCGGGCGCCCTAATCGTAATTTGCATACTAAATTCATAACGTATTTAAGAGCTTCCTAAAGCAAATGACGTTCTATCTGAGGAACAGAAAAGGCAAAACGAGATTCCGTGCTGCTAATTTTCTAACTTCTAGTTGGATCTTCTTTTTTAGTGCAAGCGACTACCTATCCGACCTCGAAACGCCTAGCTTGACTGATTGTCTGCCTTTCAGACTTCTAAAGCCGACCTGTATAGATGGTGAAGCGGCATTACAAAAAACTAGTACAGTAAAATAGTACAAAAATTACTACAGCGCCATCTTTGGCACAGAGGAACAACGAGCATCAAAATCCTAGAATCGCGATGTTTAAGTTACCCGCGACTTAGACCATCATCATTTCAGCCGAAAGACGTCCACTGCTGGACATAGGCCTCCCCCAAGAAGGGCGGGTTTTGCCATAATCGCCACGCTTGGCAGGCGGGTTGGCGATCGCAGTACGGTTGTTACAAAAGCACGAAGAACGCTGCTGCCCATTCTCTGCTAAGTCCCTTAGTCGCCTCTTACGACACCCACGGGAAGATATGGGATGGTGGGGTGGTGATGGTGGACTTAGACCATATTATTGAGAAACCCGACAACAACTGTCGGGCAGCTGCCCACCAGACATAACACGTCTGGTCGGAGGATCCTCCCTTTTCTATAGGCGATGAACAACTTTATACCCCCTTTCCTTCATAATCAAACTATCTTGGAGTCAGCTTCCAGTCTAACCGGATGCAGCTGAGTACCAGTTTTTTACATAAGTGCCTGCCTATCTGTCCTCCACAACCCAGTAACTGGATAATACGATACCGCTTGGTAAGACTGGATGTCAGACTTGGCTTTTGACTACTCTTAACGACTGTCAAAGATCTGCAAATGACAGCCGGGACCAACCGCCTAACGTGCTTTCCGAGGCACGGAGGAATCTCGGTATGTAATTATAGTCACCCATCCACGGACCAACTTCGGCAAGCACTGCTTAACCTTAAAGATCGACCCGTGCGGCAATTATTATTTAGCTACGAGCTCCTCCTGGGTATGAAGAATAGAGGGGGGCCTCTCTTCTTCATACACCTAAAATGGAAAATAGGTTAAGGTAGTTTTTATAAAAATGAAAGATGTTCGTGATAAGTATAACTTAGATTTATTTTGGTCCAAAAAAAATGGGAATGTTATTCTTATAAAAAATCAAACTTAACTAAACAAAGGGTTTTCTTATATACTAGGTTTCTTATGTATTAACATCCTTCTATGAAATAAGTAGTTACTGGCTTCGAGTATGTAGGGATTACAAAAGATGGCATTCGCACAGTTTCTGCCCATCCCCATGAGAAAAACGCGTGATTTTTATGTGTTATGGGCATAGATCGGAGTAGGTAGATTGAATTGGGGTCATTGATCCGAAACATATATATTAATATGGGCATTCCTCCGGAATTGGTTGATTTGATTGAAATTTAAGTGTAACAATAAAAAGTTGTGGCCATAAAAAGGCTAAAAATATATTAATGCTTCGATCGGAATTCGATTGTTTTTATTACGTTTTAATCTTTTGGGTAAAGTTGTTTTTGTTCTCGTACCAATAGAGTCGCTGTTAGATTGCAGCTATCAAAAGTAAAATAGCTGATGAAAGCCTGTATTTACACTTGCACACATACCCTACAAACAGGAACACAATAAAGCTTTTTAGGCGCTCGTTTGCGACAAGAATGACAAAACTAAAAAAAAAAATTGTTTCTGGTTGAATATAAAATTAACGAAAGTAACTAACTAACTATTAAATAACGAAATAAGTAAAATAAATCTTAAATCTTTAACAATAAAAGGATTCCATGCAAAAAAATATTGGCAATATAATGGTCTTTTTTCTTACTATGTACTGTACTATTTCTTATTTTTCGAGTTATGTCATTACTGTCGCAAACAAGCGATATGTTTGTTCAACTTCTTAATTCATAAGAAAATATTAAAGTAAATAAGTTTAGTAACAAAATATTAGGAATACATTACTCATGATATTTGATTTAAAAAATCTTAGCATAAATAAAAAAAGCTCATGATAACAGTTTCAAAATCCAGCACATACTAAAGAGACGTGTTTAATTTTAGTTTTGATGTGAAACATCTCTATGCGCGACTATTTAGTAAAACCGACTCGTAAACCACCCCTACCCCCTTCTATACCACATAAAATCATTACTTAATATAAAAGATGTTGTTTTGCATCCTCGTCAAAATTCAGGATGTTGTCACAAAAGACATAAATTCTTCTAATATATAAAATTCTCGTGTCAGTTTTCGTTGCCATACTCCTCCGAAACGGCTTGACCGATTTTGATGAAATTTTGTGTGCATGTCCGGTAGGTCTGAGAATCGGCCAACATCTATTTTTCATATCCATAAAAAACCCCGCGAACGAAGTCGCGGGCAGCAGCTAGTAATCAATATAAATTACGGTACCTGGTTAATTATTAAAAAACACTGCTTTTTTGTTGATAAAATTTGTCAGTATTTTAGAATAACCCCCATAACATGGTTTAGGGAATAAGAAATTATCGAATAAACGTTTGAGATTGTATGTGAAACCGAAATTATAAGGCGGGGATCAGACGGGACGCGTTTAAAACACGGGTGTTTCACACTAGCGATTTCCGTAAATAATAAAAAAAAATACCCATTTTATTACTGATTCGGGTCGAGAATCATTAGCATAGTTACCTCCTAGAATTTGACGAGGATGCAAAACAACACCTTGTATAAGTTTATGTTTTTAAACAGTAAATGTAAATGGGGCGACGTCCTGCGGGTCTATAGTCAAGATGGGCGTGCCCCAAGGTTCAATTCTCGGCCCTTTCCTGTTTCTTGTTTCTATTAATGTTCTCCCTTATATGATGGCCAAATTTTCGGATATAATTCTATTTGCTGATGACACTTCGCTAATCTTTAAAATTGATAGAAAAGATACGGACGTCTTACATGTTAACGAAAGCCTAACTATTCTCTCGAAATGGTTCGCAGCCAACAATCTTTTATTGAAAACTGACATGGGCTCTAACAATAACACTAGAAACGGGATATTTATCATGTTTACTATTTGTTTTGAGTTCTATTTATTTTTCCCTGATCATAGCATTTGCAACAGCGCCGAAATATCTGGAACTCAAAATAATAGTAACCATGGTAAATATCCCATTGCTAGTGTTATTGATAAAATAAAGTTTGTTTTGGATCGATTTTTGATCTTTTTAGTTTTGATAGTTCCACATTCAAAGTTCTACTCGATTAGTGAAGTAGTTAGCTCGGATGTAGATTTGATCTATAGATATCGTTAAAATAAAACAATGATTGTGTAACTTTACAATACAAAGATATCTTAAAATTCATACACCAAATTTATTATTAATTATGAATTCTTATTTTAACATAGATGTTTCACATCTGCCGTGCGTCCCGTGACGGACAATTTTTTTTTCGAAATAAATTTATAATCTGTGATATATTCGCCAACACGCATCAACGGTTATTCTTTACTTGAATAATGTAACCAAGGTTTTTGTAACAAGATTCTGATTTAAAAGAGTGTCTATGGAGTTTCTTGTCCATACTTCTCCATAGAGATCTACGCTTTGGAGTGGGCTACTACAGTACTTTCACAGTTATTATGTCTTGTGACTGGGACATAGCTTTGTAGGAAACAGCTGTTTTTTTTTTTAAATACCCATGATTAATTTCTATTTGCAAAATACCGTAAAATGGAGTGATTAGGGGCACAGGGTGAATCGGGACGAAACTTTGAAAGGCATTTTCACGTTATTTAACCTTTTGACCGCCACTGTCACATATCCGTGACAAGCAAGCGCGTGCCCTGTACGCCAACGACACAAATATGTGACAAAAAATATGGTGCACTATAACACGAAATAAGTGATTTAAATATTTAATTAATTTAAAATATGATCTATATAATATGTAAAATATTAAATGTCTTATCAAGAAATAAGTTAACAATATTTTTCAAATCTCTTTTTTAGGGTTCCGTAGCCGAATGGTAAAAAACGGAACCCTTATAGATGAAACTTACGTTGAAACTTGGTAAGTAGATGTATACTGTGAACCGCATTAAGATTTTCACACAAAAATAGAAAAAAAAAGCAATTAATTTTGGGGTTCCCCATACATAGAACTGAAAACCAATTTTTTTTTTTCATCATACCCATACGTTTGGGGTATCTATGGATAGGTCTTCAAAAATGATACTGAGGTTTCTAATATTATTTTTTTCTAAACTGAATAGTTTGCGCTAGAGCCACTTCCAAAGTGTTAAAATGTGTGTGTCCCCCCTCTAATTTCTAAAGTAAGAGGAGGAAAATTCTGAAAATATTTAGGTTTGTAGAACGTAAAAAAAACTATCAACGAAAATTGGTTTCAATAAGATAGGATGTTTAGTTTTTGAGATATGGGACTTTTTTCATCAAACTGCAGCAGTAATTTGTTTTTCATTATCATACTATGAAAAACCAATTTAGTTTTGCGGTTGAGTGGAAGTTTACAACTAATACTACTAACTAATGAATGACAGTTCAAAATATTGTTTGGGGCTATGGAACCCTGTGTGCGAGTAAGACTCGCACTTGGCCGGTTTTTATTTGTAAGTATTTGCGGTGAACATTTTGCTTGGCGTGGAGGGCACGCGCGTGCGTTTTCGTTCAAAAGGTTAATTATTATTGGTTGCCTAAAAAAACTCTATTGTTTATTAAATTAAAACAGAAATGATCGCAATAGCTTTTTAGTGACGAATTATTTGTATTCAACGATGAAATCCCGTTCAAAGTTTAGTCCCTATTCTCCCTCGCATCCTTGTCACCCCGTGCATCGGTAGTACATGAAACAAAGTCTCCGACCTCCGAAAATAAAGTTATCTTAGGACTCTTTTTAGTGTTTTTGTGAAAGTTTTTTGCATGTCCACAATTCATTTCTTAATTTCTACATATAATGTTGTATAGCTAATATAATGTTGAACTTTGTTCAGGCATTGAGGTCAAGTTAACTAAGGGAATGTTCAAGTATTACGTAACGCAATATTTGGAGACTATTAACCCCCCCTCCCCCAATGTAACGCGCCGTTACGTTTTTCTGTACCCCCCCCCCCTCCCGTCTAGTAAAACCTTACGTAACCACCACCAAGTGACCATTTTTACCTGAAAGTCAAAATTATGTGGGGGTATAGTACCGGAAAGTCACGAGCTTTACAGTTGGTTTAAAAAAATATATTACTTAAAGCACGCAAGAAATTTGGTAAACGTATAACAAAAAAACAAATGGTCATTGAACATTTGAAATTTTGAGAGAATAAAACGTTTTAAAAAGCTCGTGAGAAAAAATCTCTACGCGACCTATCTGAACGGTTAAAACCATGTTACGTAACGCGTAGTTCAAACCCGCCGCTATAACGCATCGTAACGTTTCAGAAGACCCCCCCCCTACCTCCAAATTCGTTACGTAATACTTGAACGCTCCTTAACCGACTTACAAATTAAGACTGTCATATCACAAGATTCAATTAACCTTGACTCTTTTACTTGAACTCTCCAATTCCTCTTCTTCCCTAGCCCGTTTATTCTCCTTACCCTTCGTCTTCTTCCCCACGCCCTTACCCTTGGATTCTTTATTATAATATTCTTCAATTTTATGACTGTCTTCCCCATTCAATGGCTCCAAGGTAATGCTTTCGTCTAATACTGTGTTTTTTGGTTTTTCTGTTAAAATCTCTTCTTCAGTGTCTGAGTGGATTACGTTGGATTTTTTTGTTCTTGAGGTACCAGCTGTAAATATAAATGCATACATTTTTGATTTAGGTATCTTTCATAAATCATAACACATAAAAGGGTTCGAACCCATGCAGGCACGTTACTTTGTGTAATTTATTTCATCATCGCTGCCCTCAAAAACAGTGAAGGAAAACATCGTGAGGAAACCGGCATGTCCTAGAACTAAAAATTCGAAGACATGTGACATCTACCAACCCGCACTGGGCCCGCGTGGTGGGTTACAGCCCACTCACTCTCATAGAGATGAGGCCTGTGTCCCAGCAGTGGGAACATTATAGGCTGATGATGATGATGACACATAACATCACGCCTGTAATCCCCGAAGGGTTAATCAGAGGTGTGGCTTATAGTACACCCACATTCCGCCAGTTATGTTTAAGTCCCATGTAATAGGGGACTAGCCTATTTCCATCAAGCGGGCTCAAATCCAGACTCCGTGGCTGCTACTGAGAAATTCATGATGGAAAAACCAAATAACATTAATTTATTTATTTATTGCGTGTGGGAGCTCGTGCCTAAATAATAACAGCGGCATAAGTCAATCTTTAAGGTTAAGCCGTGCTTGCCGAGGTTGGTCTGTGGATGGGTGACCATAATTACATACAAAGTTTCCTCCGTGCCTCGGAAAGCACGTTAAGCCGTTGGTCCCGGCTGTCTTTTGTTGATCTTTGACAGTTGTTACAGGTAGTCAGAAGCCTAAAGTCTGACGTCCAGTCTTACTAAGGGGTATCATATTACCCAGTTACTAGGTTGTGGAGGTCAGATAGGCAGTCGCTTCATGTAAAATACTGGTACTCAGCTGCATCTGGTTATACTGGAAGCCGACCCCAAGATAGTTTGGGAAAAGGCTAGGCAGATGATTACATGTCCAGTGGGGCCTCGACTTATGCAACTGCTTCTGTGGGATTGATCGTTTTGCTACTATCCCTCTTCCTCTCTCCTAATTTTGCTGTGCATGACCATATTGATCTTTGACTTTGTTATACCATCTCTGAAATACATATGGAATGCAATAAAGAATTGAGTATTGAAGGTCTCACCCTGCTTATTGTCGTCACCTTCCACATCCACCTCATCGTCTCGTTTCGGTTCTTCCTTATTGATAAAGAAGGTGGTGATTGGTCGCTGCCATTTAGGAGTCTCGCGAGGGCAGACTGGGTTACCACCGGAGTGGCTCTTTGATGCACTGCCTGAAGTACCTGTGGAGGTAATGAGATTGGTGTTATGAAACACACACACAGTTCGTATATTAGCTGGGTACGAAAATCATCAGCCTATAATGTTCCCACTGCTGGGACACAGGCCTCCTCTCTATGAGAAGGAGTGGGCTGTAATCCACCACGCGAGCCCAGTGCGGATTGGTAGATGTCACAATAAAACGAAATTTTTAGTTCTATGACATGCTTTCCTCATGATGTTTTCCTTCACCGTTTTTGAGGGCAGCAATGATGAAATAAATTACACAAAGTAATGCGCCTGCCTGGATACGAACCCACGGCTTACTGGCCACCGCTGCTCTGATTTATTGATATGATTTGATATTATACATGTATATGTATTAACAGTGAATTCCCAATATTAATTTCAACTTTTATCCCTTAGCTTTCAAAGTCGGGACAGAGCTGCCCTGAATTGGGAATTCTGTCCTCTTTGTCGGTGGGAAGGCGACCAGTCAGGACCGAACCTTACAGGGCCGTGCAGGAATGAAGGGGCCCGGCCCTTTCCCCTTTGAGGGAAATCAACCTTAATACTAATATTAGGCTTAGGGTGATTTAGGAACAGCAGTCACAGAATCAATCAATCAAAATGGATCAAATTAGACTGAAGCCGAAGGTTTCCAGCAAGCACTGAAATTTAACAGTTACGAATGCGCGATGCGCGGCAGCAGGATGTATACATTGCGAAATTTATTATTTCTGATAATTTGTAAGGTAATTTTAATTACTCACCTTGTTAAATTGTCTAAAAAGACAATGTAAATAATAATTTAAAAGTTAAAATTTTCTTCATTTTACTGCCTCTGTCATGTTCATCATCAGTGATGAATTATATTAATAATTCATCACTGTGATATTCTAATAAACGTAGCGTGAGCTTTAAGGTTCCGTGTCAACCAGTCGACATTTAACCCAGGCAGCGAGTGCACGTACCCTTTAGGTCATTTAACTACTTACTGATAATTTGGTGGTTTTATATATTTAATACCAGAAATGAACATTGGATTTTGATGATTCTCAATTAAATAATTGATTCTTACCAGAAGACCCAGAACTGCTAGGAGTTGGAGCTACACTGCACCTTGCTTTACTGCTTTTACCAGCAGCAACTGAAAAATGGCAATACAATAACGAATTAATGACTTCAAATCAAATCAAATCAAAATATTTTTATTTTACATAGGCCTACAGGGGGCAAAATAAAACGACGACAAAAAGGTGCTCGGTTCGGGTTGGTCGTTTCCTATGGAGAAGAACCGGCAAGAAACTCCACTCCACTCCAATTACTAGCATTCACTGTATCCGGTTAGACTGGAAGTCGGACTCAACATACTTGGTAACGGAGGCATTTGACGTCAATACTTGAAGGTGTATTTAGTGAAAATAATGGCGTAGAAAATGGCCAATTCCAGTAAAAACTAAATTATTTGGCTTGGTTAAAAAGGCTAGGCAGATGTTGAGATACGCGGACACCATTCCTGCATTTCCAGAAGCATCGCAGGTACGATGCTGACCTAGAGACAATGTGTCATATGCCTGTAAACACCCGGCATCCGTACGGTTCTAACCGGAACATAGTAGTGTTGTTTGGCAGCAGAAGTAGTTATTATTATGATTGATTTTCCCGGACGAGGTCTTTCATCTTAGAAATCAAACAAACTCTTAAAAGCTACCAACTCCTCTTGAAAATTTTATTGTCTTTTAACTTCGTGGAGTAAGTCCTCAACGAAACAAAGAATGAAGTTGTAAAACTCACCTTTTGCGCCGACAGAAGCCCTTGTTCGTGCCATGTTCCTGTTTTTGGATTGACGGCACGGTAAATTGGTTAAAAACACATTCAATTAACACAATAAACTCGAACTTATCTCATTACCACTTTAGCAAATCACCAATAATCACCATAGCTTGCCCGGAATACGCGCGAAAATGTTATTTGTATTGTCAAAGTGTCAAACTTCTGTCAAAAACATTTTTTAATAGTTACGGTTTTTATTTGATTTATGGACTTTTGGTATTTGTCAAGTTGGGAATGTTGGGATAATGTTGCCTGCATTAATGAAATCCAATTTTTTCATCATTCATTCGTTCTTTGCAAATTGTATTATCTGTGCCTCAGTTGATGTTTCAAAGCTGCCAGATTCTGAGAATCTGCCTATTTATAGGGTAAAATCGATTTATCACCATTTTAGATTTTAAACTCGTTTATTTCTCCATCCTATCGAAGCCAGGTAATATTTCTAAAAGGTAATGTTTCAGTAAGTTTGTGTTTTTAATGTTTGAATGTCAAATATTTTTAACTAATTAATTTCTATGTACCTACTTGTTTACTTATGTCCTATTTTACCCCAACTCAGACAAACAAACAGCCCTTTAGGCGACACTGAGGGCGCCAAAGAAGGGAGTTATTAATTTCATTTTAACATTAATGGCAAAAACTGTATAATGATTCAGCAACACAAAATCGAATAATTTATAATGTGTTAAATTAAGACTTACAAACCTTTATTTTGTTGTGGTACTTCAACCAAAATCTAGGTCGCAGGGTCAATAACATGGGTAAAACTAAAGACGTGCAGTGGGAACACTGACATTTTTAATGAACATATTTTCCTGATTTCTGTCTTTAGATTAAAGTTTGTAGGTTATTGTTAACAGAATTATCACAAATAATAACAAACAATCGCGACTGTGTCTGAAAAACCACTTATTTCATATTAATATGTGATTTATTCAAAGCAGAACTTCGTTTAAGGTAACCTAAGTTCCACGTAATTTTGCATCTTTGATTATTTATTGTAACGGTTTTCGTTGCATCTTTGTTGATTAAACAATATTGCAAAGCTTTTATTGCTTTGATTCGTCAGTCGGATTATTTTTCAAACAATTCCTTACAGTACAATAAACTTTTAAGTGTGATAATTTGTTTTTGTTCGTAAGTAAACGGAAGTGCAATATTTTAATAACAATTGCCGAAAAAACACAACAAAAACATTGTTTTCACGTACACAATATCACGCCTGTAATCCCCATAAGGGTATACAGAGGTGTAGTCTATAGTTCATCCACCTAAGTCAATCGTATTACACTCTGAAATTTTGCCAATGTTTATGCTTCATGTTTTGTAAGGCTACTTAACTAATTGTTTATGTTGAATACAATACGTAAAAATATTTATTTGTTTATTTATTTATCGTCATCATCAATAACCTACCTTTATTTAAGTACACACAAAACATATACATACAAGAAATAGCATGCAGACAAAACAGCTGAAAGGAATCACATATTTCATACTTATTTTCTTACTTGCATTTCTGAAATAAAATATTATAAAGAGGAAAGATTTGATTGTTTGTTTGTTACGATTTAACTCAAAAACTGCACAACGGATTTTAATAAAAATTCTTTCACAATTAGAAAGCTTCATCTTTACCCAGGCCCTGGCTGGGGGCCTTAAATTCATTTGAGGTCGCCACAGGATTGTCTGGTTGAGCAGAAATAACCTTAGCAGGTTGATCTGCGAGTGGCCATTCAAAAAAAATAAAACATCTTTACCAAGTAATACATATAGGCTGTATTATATGACATGTTTCAGGGATGAAGTCGCGGGCGAAGTGCTAGTCTGAAATAAAATATTAGTTGGAGTATAGCCTTAGGGGCGCTATGGCGCGAGGACTTATTTTTAAAGTTAATTCAACTGAGGATTTTTTTTTTTTCTCAATCATTTTTGTGTTTTTTTTTTTACACTATCTCATAGTTTTCCAATAGACCAACAGTTTCTTTCAAGAAAAGATTTTCATCTGAGTTACCATTTTGGAAATATAGAGCGTTTTGGAAAAACAAGAAAAAAATTAAAAAGCTCTTAACTCGGAAACAGTGCGTCGTAGGGCCATGCTTCTCAGAACCTAAATAATTTCTAACGACAAGAGTAGTAAGGTTTTGCAAGAAAAACGGCCGAAATGTGTCAGAAAAAAAAATCTGACACATTTCATTTTTCATTGAAAAAAAAAGTCTTAACAATACGCAAGCTGAAAAATCGGCCGACACTTAGCATACTTTTTAAATTTTTTCTTAATATTCTCTTATTTTTATACACCATCTCATAGTTTTCTACTAGAGCAACAGTTTCTGTCCAGAAAAAAAATTTATTTAGGCTACCATTTTGGAATATATTTCCAAAATGGTAGCCAAATGAATTTTTTTCGTTCGTTCGTTTAATCGTTTTATAAAAATTAAATAAAATTCGAAGGCCCATAATTCGGAAATGGTGCGTCTTCGGTCAATATTTCTCGGAACCTAAATGGTTTCTATGGTCAAGGTTAACTCAAAACTGCTATTTTTTTTTTTCAAATTTCCGAGTTTTTTTTTTGGAAAATTCACTAAGAACCAAAAAATATTTGAACTATTTTTTTTTGTTTTCTTTGTTGCTCATAGCCCCTAAGTGTATACTCCAACTCCTACAAATCCGCCCCTAAGACGACCCACTGACCCAAAGGTGTAACATAGCCGGTTCCATAATATTTATGGCATATGTTTGGTTTCCAGCCACCCATCCACCATGGACGACGACATAGACATCGAGGAGCACGATGTGATGGACAATCCCAGGATCAAGAGCATCTTCCCTGATCTGTCATGTGTCAAGATAGAATTACCTGATGAAGAGGAATTTGTTGTTGAAGGTTTGACTCTATATTACTATTTTTTATTTGCGATGGGCTAGTTCTTGACTCAAGTCTAGGTCAGAGATGACAGAGACAAATTCGACGATGGTACGAGCTTACCCAGAAGAAGCCTGTTCACTCTAATACACACTACATACTAATCATAATAATTTTCTTTCTACCTTATCCAAATGTATTAGTGGTCTGCGCAGCATGTCTTGTTTTTCCATATCTCTATAAGATCATGGCCTATCTGTATCCAAATTTTATTAAGAAACCAACAAACTCACTTTCCCATCTATACATTATCACTTATTATTAAAAATAAAAATAAAAAAATATTTTGTTTCACAAAAACCTTCATGGGACTCATAAATTGTCGCGAAATGGAGCATGGTTCGGATTGATCATTCCCATGGAAAAGAAACTCCATGTTTACTCTTTCAAAAAAGAGTAACCATAAGTCTTACCAGACGATGCATTGCAATATATGTCCTACATACCTCTCTGAAGTTGGCATGGCAAATATAGCAGGCAAACAAATAAAGTATTGGATAATTAGCCGTTAATTAACCGCTAATTAACCATGGAAACGAAAAATTTTCCGCTCGCCGGAAAACCCGAAAATCGATTTGTATGCCAACTTCAGGTGAAGTTAGCATGCAAACTTTTTAAAATCGGTTAGGAAAGACCTAGACAACTGTACCAAGGGTCATAATTAGCCGTTAATTAGCCGCAAATTAACCGTGGAAACCAAAAATTTCCCGCGTGCCGAAAAACCCGACAATCGCTTTACATGCCAACAAGTACACTACAAGTTTGCATGCAAAATTTGTAAAATCAGTTAGAATAGACCTAGACAGCTTAACCAAGGCTAGATAGCTGATTAGCCGTAAATTAACTAAATAACAAAATAAATTTAACGTTTGATAGATAGTTTTTAAAATAATTGTTACGTGTTTCATACATGTTGTATAATTACGAGAGCAACTTGAAAATGTGATTTTTTGTTTGTTGAAATATCTAAACGACTTTGGTGTCAAATGAATGATCTAGGCCTAAAACCATTTTATACGTTTGAATCAGGTAAATGGGGCCACGCGTTTAGGAGATAATTAAGAATTAGTATAGTAAAAATGTAAATAACCAGATTTTTTTGTGTTTTTGTTCTACGAACTTTTTAATTAAGAGCGTTTATACCCTACGGCATTTCATACAAACTTTCAAGTCGTTATTTTCCGAAATGACTGAACAGATTTTAATGAAACTTCCTACGCATAAGCAGTATACATAGGTCTAAAAAGTTATTAAAAAACATTTTCGAAATGTCTTTTAAAAATGAAGATAATTGGAAATTTCTGTTTCTATAGATAATTAAAAATCGGTCTAATTTAGCTGTAACATTATTTTTCGAAAATGTTTTTTAGTAACTTTTTAGACCTATGTATACTGCTTATGCGTAGGAAGTTTCATTAAAATCTGTTCAGTCATTTCGGAAAATAACGACTTGGAAGTTTGTATGAAATGCCGTAGAGTATAAACGCTCTTAATGCAAAATGTGAAAATATTATTATTGTAAGTTAATGAGGAATTTTAAACAAAGAGCTATCTAGGTAGCCTAAAGATTGAAGGTTTGTTTTCATTTGTTAATTACAAATGACGGACTTTAATATTCATTGTCTATCCACCTAATTGACCGTGTAATCATCATACGCATCAAACATAAGATAGATTACGTGGTCAGGTAGATAGACGATGAATATTATAGTAGCAGCGGTTAGCTGACAACCCTAGGGCCACAGCTAGTGCGTCATACCGCGCCAGAGACCGATACGCATTAGAAAAGGGCTAGGCAAGAGTCGCTATTTCTATTAATTGTTTCGCGAAGTGCCTCTTCTGTACTTGTATTAATTATTCTGTGACTTTACCAAGCAAAGCTCATAACTAGACGCAAATTAACAACTGTTGATAAAGACTATAATTATGTAGAACAAAAACATCAAAAATTCTGGTTATTTACATTTTCATTATACTAATTCTTAATTATCTCCTAAACGCGTGGACGCTTTTACCTGAATCAAACGTATAAAATAGAGCGTATGCGTAGGAAGTTTCATTAAAATCTGTTCAGTCATTTCGGAAAATAACGACTTGAAAGTTTGTATGAAATGCCGTAGGGTATAAACGCTCTTAATTAAAAAGTTCGTTGAACAAAAACACAAAAAAATCTGGTTATTTACATTTTTACTATACTAATTCTTAATTATCTCCTAAACGCGTGGCCCCATTTACCTGATTCAAACGTATAAAATGGTTTTAAGCCTAGATCATTCATTTGACACCAAAGTCGTTTAGATATTTCAACAAACAAAAAATCACATTTTCAAGTTGCTCTCGTAATTATACAACATGTATGAAACACGTAACAATTATTTTAAAAACTATCTATCAAACGTTAAATTTATTTTGTTATTTAGTTATTTTACGGCTAATCAGCTATCTAGCCTTGGTTAAGCTGTCTAGGTCTATTCTAACTGATTTTACAAATTTTGCATGCGAACTTGTAGTGTAATTGGCATGTAAAGCGATTTTCGGGTTTTTTGGCATGCGGGAAATTTATGGTTTTCACAGTTAATTTGCGGCTAATTAACGGCTAATTATGAGCCTTGGTACAGTTGTCTAGGTCCTTCCTAACCGATTTTATAATCTTTGCATGCTAACTTCCACTGAATTTGGCATACAAACCGATTTTCGGGTTTTCCGGCACGCGGGAAATTTTTGGTTTTCACGGTTACTTTGCGGCTAATTAACGGCTAATTATGAGCCATGGTACAGTTGTCTAGGTCTTTCCTAACCGATTTTAAAATGTTTGCATGCTAACTTCACCTGAAGTTGGCATACAAATCGATTTCCGGGTTTTCCGGCGAGCGGAAAATTTTTGGTTTCCATGGTTAATTAGCGGTTAATTAACGGCTAATTATCCAGTACTTTATTTGTTTGCCTGCTATATTTGCCATGCCAACTTCAGAGAGGTGTCCTACATCTCCACCTGTGCAGTTGGCTGAGTTTCCACCACAACAACCTGAACTTTATCCTGGTAAGTGATCTTCTTTTTTCTCACTTGATTTCGTGTCTTGCCTGTACTATTGCTTGCATATCACAGGAGCCGATGGACGCTACTAAAAGTGCCAAACTCATCGCCAAATTTTGGGCTGACTCAATTTAAATTCTCATCGACACGGTAAGAAAAAGAAGTGCTTTTTTTATCAACTTGTACATCAATCTCAAGTACGGCTTGGTAGAGCATCGGACATCTGTTTTGGAACCGGCTTTTCATTAAGCGCCCGTAGTTGTTGCTTGAACTCAGAGCATGGCTGCCAACTCCTTTCTGTGAGCCACATTCAATCATTGCGGTCCCTACACCTTTTGTTTCTTGGGAGGCAGTATCGACGGTTTGGCCCAACCTGCGGCCAAAAAGCTGAGCATCTTAAATAGAGTGAAGCGATACTTCAGGCCTGTACAGCTTTTATCACTATATTATAACCAAATTGCAAACCTTGTATTTGAGTATTCTGTCATTTTCCTACGACATAATCGTATTGACTGAGACGTGGCTTATACCCGATATTGCTAGCGGAGAGTTTGTGGATCCTCGATATGTTGTATACCGTTGTGATCGAGATCGCGACACAACTTGTAAACGTGATGGTGGTGGGGTTCTGGTCGCGGTGTTGCGAGGACTCCAGTCATGTCTACTTGACATTTCTGGTCGACCAATGTGCATTGAGCATCTTGCGGTTGGTATTCCGAGTAAGGACAATAGCTCGAAAATGCATGTAGTTAGTGCTGTATACATACCGCCCTGGGCGACTACCGATATATATTCAACTCACCTTGATACACTGCAGGACATGTTAATTGAACCTTATGTCGAAACCATATTTATTATAGGTGATTATAATCTTCCGGAAATTACATGGAACTTTGGTCAGACTGTCGGGGCGCATCAGCTTACTGGTATGTCATACTTTGGAACGTCCCCTGTATGTTCACAATTGGCACAGCTCATGTCAACCCTGAATGCATATCAATTTAACAACATACCTAATGTTAATGGAAAAATCTTAGATTTGTTTATTTCTAACACTACTAGTACTATAAGCTATCCTTTAGACTCACTACTACCTATAGACACACATCATCCTCCGTTTGTTGCCACAGCCCCCACAACTATATCCGCACAAGCTCTGAAAAGAAAACCGTTAAGTAAATATGACTTTCGTAAAGTTAACTATGACGTGATTAATGAACAAATCAGTGAGGTGGAATGGGTGAACCTGTTGGAGAAACTTCCGTCGCGGGAGGCCGTGCAACGCTTTTATGATATTCTTGGTGGTATTACTGATCGCAATGTACCGCGTGTTAAGTCCCGGACACTTGATTTTCCGGTTTGGTTCTCGGCACCATTAATCAAAATTTTCAAGAGAAAACAACGTCTCTGGGTTAAATGGAAAAAATTCAAGAACATCAAAGACTACAATGAGTTTTCGGAATACAGAGTAACCTTTAAAGATGCCTGTAATACTTGCTACTCAAACTATATTAAATCAGTCGAAGATAAACTTACCACAAACGTTAAGTACTTCTGGACATATATAGCCAATCGCAAAAATAAATCTGGAATTCCATCCACTATGCATTATCAAAACTTTAAATCAAGTGCCCCAGAAGAGATTTGTGATATGTTTTCAGACTTTTTCCAGTCTGTGTTTGAACCTAGTTCACCCTCATTGTCCGCCTGGACCCCGCCTACACACTGTAATGCCAATGTTAATTTGATCGATAACTTGCATATTGAAGAATACAAAATACATAAAGAGTTAAAATTACTGGATCCATCAAAAGGAGCAGGTCCCGATGTGTACCCAGCTTTATTCTTTAAGGCCACCGCTGACAGTATCTGTAAGCCACTCTATATCCTTTACAATAAATGTTTAAGCGAGGGTGAATTCCCGGATGAATGGAAACGGGCTAATATCACGCCTGTACACAAGAATGGCTCAAAACATGACGTGGAGCAATACCGGCCTATCTCGATCTTGTCAACCTTGTCTAAACTTTTTGAGAGACTCGTACACAATGAAATCTATCCAATCTTACACAGCATCATCATCCCAGAGCAACATGGGTTTGTTCAGCGACGTTCGACTGTTTCAAATTTATTAACTTTTTCGAATTATCTTTTTGAAAACATGGACAGGCGATTACAAGTTGACGCGGTTTACACCGATTTTAAAAAAGCGTTTGACAAGGTCGACCATTTAATCCTGCTGAATAAGATTGCGTTTAATGGTATACGCGGAAATTTGCTTCGCTGGTTCTCATCCTATATTAAAAATAGAACACAAAGGGTTGTCGTGAATGGTCATCAGTCTGTTTCAGTGCATATAACGTCGGGTGTTCCTCAAGGCTCAATCTTGGGACCACTATTGTTTATTTTATATATTAATGACATAAACAAGTGTTTTAAGCATACTAAGTTTCTCGTATATGCTGATGACCTAAAAGCTTATAGGTCTATACAAACTGTAGAGGATTGTCGACAGTTCCAACAAGATCTGGACAGACTCACTGACTACTGTATAAGGAATAAACTACACCTTAGTCTCTCCAAGTGCAACTGCATCAATTTCACGAAGAATAAAGTGGTTATTGACTTTAAATACGCATTGCACAACACGGCCCTCAGCAATGTATGTATTGTGAGAGATCTTGGTGTGTTGATCGATGATAAGTTGTCCTTAAACCAACATGTAGAAAAAATTGTAAATAAAGCATTTAAGATGTATGGTTTTGTAATGAGATCGTCCACTGAGTTCAAGCGGGTCTCCACATACCTTTACCTATATAAGACCATTGTACGATCACAATTAGAATATGCCGTCCCTATCTGGAACCCGTTTTACCAGAAATACTTTGACGAGATCGAAAAAGTCCAGCGTAAGTTTCTACGAGCCATGCATTATAGATGCCATAAAACGTATTTGTCGTACTCTCAATTGCTAGATAAATATGGGCTGGTCAACCTAGAATCTAGACGTAAGTATCTAGAGGCGTCTGTACTGTATGGTATTGTTCGTGGTGATTTTGATTGCATCGATCTAACGAGCAAGCTATGTTATGTAGTCCCACGCACCGTTAATATACGTAGTACCCGTGCAGGTACCCTTTTTGCTGTCAATACCTGTCGAACTAATTCTGGTTTGCGCTGCCCTATCCGTCGAATGGTTGAATCTTATAATTGTAATTTTATTAATATTGATATTTTTATGTGCTCAAAATCCAACTTTAAATCTAATGTTATGAAAATTATTATTAACCAATGATGTTATTAGGAATGTAACTTAGTTTAGATTTTATTATTTATTTAATTTAAGTGTTAATTATTATTCTGTTGCCAAGCAATCAAATCAATAATAATTTCTATTTTGCATGATGTAATTAATATTTCGTTTATTTAATTGTTTAATGATTACCAATTGATATTTCTATAATTATTTGTTATTAATGTGATGTAATTATTGTATTATTTATTGCCTATCTAGTGGCACTCATTATCATATTTTCTTTTGTTAATATGTGGATAATGTAGTGGGCTGCAATATTGTTAATATTTTGTGTTATCTTCCCCTGTTCCAACACATATTGTAGCTGTTTATTGTCCCTGAATAAATAAAAATAAAATAAAATTATACCTTAGCTGAGCCATCCCAAATATGGGGTGTTTTACCCCATATTTGGGATGGCTCAACTAAATACCAGCTTGCTGCGTTGAACTCGGTGGAATGCAAAGCAAAGATGATGATTGACGACGTAAAATTAGTGGATGCCAGCTTGGCTCATCGCCGCAAGTTTGCCTGCTTTACTCTAACTTTGAACAGATTATGGTTGTAAGCGTTCGGAAACACAGACGCAGGCAGAGAGTTCCACTTGTTTGCTGTGCGCATTATGAAAGACGTTTGAAGACGCTTATTGAGAATTGGTGGAATAGTAATAAGGTAGGGATGGTAACTTGCAGTGCGTCTAGACGTCCGATGGTAGAAGGGGGCCGGTGGGATGAGGTCGTGGACGTGGGCACAATCACCGAAGTACAGCCTGTAGAAGACCGACAAGCAGGCAAACTTGCGGCGATGAGCCAAGCTGGCATCCACTAATTTTACGTCGTCAATCATCATCTTTGCTTTGCATTCCACCGAGTTCAACGCAGCAAGCTGGTATTTAGTTGAGCCATCCCAAATATGGGGTAAAACACCCCATATTTGGGATGGCTCAGCTAAGGTATAATATAGTGATAAAAGCTGTACAGGCCTGAAGTATCGCTTCACTCTATTTAAGATGCTCAGCTTTTTGGCCGCAGGTTGGGCCAAACCGTCGATACTGCCTCCCAAGAAACAAAAGGTGTAGGGACCGCAATGATTGAATGTGGCTCACAGAAAGGAGTTGGCAGCCATGCTCTGAGTTCAAGCACCAACTACGGGCGCTTAATGAAAAGCCGGTTCCAAAACAGATGTCCGATGCTCTACCAAGCCGTACTTGAGATTGATGTACAAGTTGATAAAAAAGCACTTCTTTTTCTTACCGTGTTGATGAGAATTTAAATTGAGTCAGCCCAAAATTTGGCGATGAGTTTGGCACTTTTAGTAGCGTCCATCGGCTCCTGTGATATGCAAGCAATAGTACAGGCAAGACACGAAATCAAGTGAGAAAAAAGAAGATCACTTACCAGGATAAAGTTCAGGTTGTTGTGGTGGAAACTCAGCCAACTGCACAGGTGGAGATGTAGGACATATATTGCAATGCATCGTCTGGTAAGACTTATGGTTACTCTTTTTTGAAAGAGTAAACATGGAGTGTCTTTTCCATGGGAATGATCAATCCGAACCATGCTCCATTTCGCGACAATTTATGAGTCCCATGAAGGTTTTTGTGAAACAAAATATTTTTTTATTTTTATTTTCAATAATAAGTGATAATGTATAGATGGGAAAGTGAGTTTGTTGGTTTCTTAATAAAATTTGGATACAGATAGGCCATGATCTTATAGAGATATGGAAAAACAAGACATGCTGCGCAGACCACTAATACATTTGGATAAGGTAGAAAGAAAATTATTATGATTAGTATGTATAAAGGAGGTCGATCTTTAAGGTTAAGCTGTGCATGGGCAGATTGGTCCGTGGATGGGTGACCATAATTACATACCGAGTTTCCTCCGTGCCTCGAAGAGCACGTAAAGCCGTTGGTCCCGGCTGTCATTTGTAGATCTTTGACAGTCGTTATGAGTAGTCAAAACTAGAGAGTAGAGAGAAGCCAAAAGTCTGACATCCAGTCTTGCTAAGGGGTATCGTATTACCCAGTTACTGGGTTGTGGAGGTGAGATAGGCAGTCGCTTCTTGTAAAATACTGGTACTCCTGGTCCGCTCCGCTACTCAGCTTCATCCGGTAAGACTGGAAGCTGACTCCAAGATAGTTTGGGAAAAGGCTAGGCAGATGATGCTTTCTTCTAATAAAAAAATCTCCTTCCCAGCCATTCTGAGGATCTAAACTTCGTATTGCTTCATTTTCAAAATTATACTTTCCAGAACAATATGGCTTATTACAACCAACGGAAGAACCTCAAGAAATGCTGTATCAATATGAGTACAGTTTTGAAACCACGGCAGATGTTGTACCAGCGGATGAAACTCTTTCACAAGAGCACGAGGATTACGAGGATGATGAAGAGAATACACCATATTTTTATAATAATGAGATTATATTAGGTAAGTGTTATTTTTAGTGCAAAACTAGCTGACCAGCACAACTTCTTCTGCATCACATTTTCACCGTTTTTTGCAACTATTCCCTTTGATGCGCAGCTCCTATTGGTCGTAGCGTGATGTTAAATAGCCTATAGGCTTCCTGGATAAATGGGCTATCCAGCACTAAAATAATGTTTCTTTCCTTCGTTCCCGAGATTAGCGCGTACAACCAAACAAACAAACTCTTTAGCTTTTTAATATTTATCTGTATTATTGCTTATGTGTATTAGGTTTCATTAAAATCTGTTCAATCATTTCGGAGAATAAGGACTTGAAAGTTTGTATGAAATGCCGTTAAGTGTAAACGCTCTTAGACCGCTTACTCATTAGAACGTTACCAGCGCGACATTAGCGCGGCAAAAGCAAATGCTTTCACATTATAAGAACAGTCGCGCGTTAGTAGCGCGGCTGCTGCGCCGCTGTTTGGATCAGTGTGGCGCACTTCATTTCAAAACTAACGGGAAACATTTTGTATCTCCGAAGGCAAAGTACCGTGACAGATAACATGATATAATTAGATACCTAAATAAAATAATAAGAGACACCTGCTGCATTTTTTTCGGACCCACTTTTATTTTCGAAATCAGGCCTCAGGATTGGTGCCTGGTTGATGGCAATACGCTCGCCCCCTATTACATGGGACTTAAACATAACTGGCGAAATGTCGGTGTAGTTGTTAGGTACACCTCTGCCATACCCATCGGAGATTACAATGAGTTGTTCGGCGCACCTTCGTCTGCGTCACATTTTCCCCGTTTTCGCTATATTTTTCATTGCTGCTCCACTCCTATACAGCGCCATCTAATGAATACTTACTCAATCCAGTCAACAGATACCGCCATCTGTTAGAATCGTTTGCAGCTAACAGATAATTGTGACTTAATTCGCAATAAAATGATATTGCGACTATAAATTGAGATGTAAGCTATCCTATCTTTCAAGTTGGATCGAACTGCAAACGGTGTGCAAATTTGATTAGAATCGGTTAAGTAGTTTAGGAGGCCATTCGGGAGAAGCCACAGGGTGTGGCGCGGTGCCGGAGCGATGTCGCTGCGGCGTCCTGCATATAAATATCAATGATATGCCAGACGGTGCGTTCCGGCGCCGCACCGCACTTCGCTAGAAGCGAAGAAGGCTAGCTCCTCGCTCCGCGTACTATGGCGCCGCAACGGTGCCGAATTGCGGCGCCGCATACCACATGTGTACAGTGATGCGGCAAAATGTTTGCGGTGCGCACCGCACCGTTTGGCTTTCGCCCTCCCGGACAAACAATGTGACCCGTAATTTATATGAATAATAAATTTATGTAAGTAGGTAGGCCCTTACTAACACAATGCATTTACTGTGACCGTTTTGGCAGTAATTTCAACAACTAATCTTCAATTTCCAGGTTCCAAACCACCATTAGACCTAGACGTATTATACGAAGAAGCTTTAAACTCACACGCAATAGTCTACCTTGAGAATTGGGAAGAGAGACTGAAATCCAGCCCCTGTTTTTGTGAAACATGCGAAATTTTGTTCCCTACAGTCAACGCTTTGGATGCCCACAAGATGATAAGCCATTCTTACTTAATTGCCATGGAATCACCACAGCGAAATACTGCGAGAAAAAGTACTGTGACTTCGAAGTACTGTAATCATTGTTCTAAGACGTTCCCAGATGATACGTCCCTGATTAAACATCTGTACGAGCTGCTGCCTTTAAATAACTTCCAACAAGTAAAGGAAGAAAAGACTGAACCGGAAATGTCACAAGGCAAGAATTATCCGCAAATGACTTGGCCCAAAAAAGTTAAGAGTACGTCTCATGTCATTACTAAGATACATCATCCGAAAAAAGAGCTTAAAGATGTCAAAGTTAAAGTTGAAGATCCAAAAGTGAAACCAAAAAGTATGTTATCGAGGGATGGGAAATTTTTCGCTGCGTCCTCCCTTGTGCCGAAAAGTACGCTTTTCCAATGCAATATTTGCCAAATATGCTTCGTATCATGCTTCAGTGCAGCGCAACACGCTAAATGCTGCAAAAAAGTTTTAAGTTTTGTCAAATGTGGGATTTGTAAGAGAAAAGTAAAAACTAAGGATGTAAAGATACATGGATTGCAGCACACTCATAATGATAAACTGAAAATCTATACAATGAACAAGAGTATATACGAAAGAGTTTTATGCAAATGCCCGAAATGCACATCTTGCTTTGACGAGCTAGCTTTCTGGGCACACTATCAAAAGTGCAAGAAATCGGTAAGAAATTCTATTTATTGTCCCGATTGTGATGAGAATATCGCCTCGACGCGTTTCAAGGGACATAGCCTAAAGCATTCTTCAAAGAAACTTACAAAAAAAGACTTCATAATTATTGAGTTTTATCTGAATCATGCTAATAATGTTGTGGGAATCAGTAGCGAGAGTCGAATGGAGATGAAGAAACTGCAGAGGAAAGAGAGGGCGAGGATAAATAGAGAACGACGTAAACAGAGGGCGCTGAATGAGTCAAAAGAAAACGAAGAAGTTACTCTATACTATTGTGAGTACTGCGGGTGCTGTCAATATATTCTTAACTTTAAAGGACATACAGACGGATCTTGCAAGTTCCATAACGCAGCTAAAAGATATTGTGAAAAGTGCGGTCTATGCTTTACAGCCAAAAGCTTTGAAACCCATTTGGTTCTACATGAAAAGCGACAGTTCTCACTAAAAGACATCAATATTATTAGTCTTATAACAGGCAAAGAAATTGACCCGCCAATATCGGAATTCCACGAATGTAGCAAATGCTTGAAACACTTCCTTTATCGACGCGCTTTAAAACTACACAATTGTAAAACTGAAAAGTATATTAGTTGCAAGATATGCACTAAAAAATTCAATGTTGAAGCGTATAAAATCCACAAGATCTTCCATTCAGTTGACAAACTGATGCCGGAGTTAATGAAGAAATATAAATTGATAAACAGTACGTGGAACATAATGTTCATGTGTCTGTCATGCGAGCTCGTCACAATGACTTATGACTCTGCTGTCACCCATTCCCAAGGACACCTTAATTATATAATCAGTGACTTGCACAGACAGTGTGTAGTCTGTGATTTAAAAATAGCGGAGAAGGAGTTTCATTTACACGAAAAGTTGCACACAAACAATGATGCCATAGAAAGGGAGTCTTTCAAGATATTGAAGTATGATTATAACGATTTGTTTAAGAGGGAATGGTTGCAGGTGTTCAAGGAGCTGCCGAAGGAGCATAGACAACAGATTTTGTCTAAAAGCATTTATAGGTGAGCTTTAAATTTTAATCTTATTTTAAGTTAGGAGAACAAGGCGCTTTGCTTCCACATCTATTGTGCGAACCACCAGGTTAATGGAGTTCATTGCTGGGTTTTCTGTTCCCTGATCATTATAATCAGTTTGTTCCCGTTGAGTTACACCATTTTGTGTTACACTGTAACCCATAGGGAAAAAGATTACCGATTAGTAACACTAACTCAATGCTAGGTTTTTTTTCCCGTTAAATAACCCACTGATTGTATGGGTGTACAATAGGCAATGTTACTTTTGCTACCAGGAGAATTTTAATGCAAGAGCGACCAAAGCGAATTCCCTGCCGGAGTCTGTGTTTCCCGATAGCTACAATCTAGAGGTCTTTAAGTCAAGAGTGAATAGGTTTCTTCTAGGCAAGCGTGCTTCACCGTCGACCACATCATCGCTTACCATCAGGTGAGATAGTGGTCAAGCGCAGGCCTATAGATAATAAAAAAAAAAAAAAAAAAGCTAGCTCTGGACTTGGGGCATCCCGTCTGGGACAGTTTAGCGTCGAAGGGGATGGCGGGGTCTAGTGAGAGCGAGCGAACTAAGACCCCGACATCCCCTTCGTGTTAGGTTACTGTAAACCCTGTAGACAGAAATAGGAGCTCCGCGTAGCGGGGCTACGTCGACTACGCTTTTTAGGCGAATATAAAATGTTAACAGTGTAATGTATCGCAACACCCATCAACGGGGTCCACGGGAACAATTAGGTGTTACTTAACGGGAAAAAACGTGGCATTGAGGTACAGTGTTACTAATCGGTAATTTTTTTCCCAATGGGTAACAGTGTAACACAAAATGGTGTAACTCAACGGGAATAAAGGTTATAATCTGTATCTCATCAAAGTTCGAGTGAATCGGTTTCTTCTAGGCAAGCGTGCTTCACCCTAGGCCGCGTCATCGCTTCACATCAGGCGAGTTGCGGCCAAAAGGAAGCCTATTTAGTATTCAAAAAATTACAAGTTCTATAACACTTGATTATATGTTACCGTAGCGCTTAGAGGTCACAGCTCATTAGAGCCACCCGGCACCCAGCCCGCACCGCCTCGTCGCACGGCGTACGCACGTTGTCGACAGGTGGTCGCGTCGTCAACCAGTGGACCCCGCGCGGTCAACGAGGCTGGGGAACGGCGCATCGCCAAGTATCGTCCTCGTGTGAATCATTCGCGGTCAACGCAAGGCAAGCATGCGAGCAGCGAGTTGTCACCGAGTGGTCCGCCCGCCCCCGCGCGTGGGGGGCGCGCGGCCGGGGCGACCCGGGGACGGTACGGAGTTGGTGTAGTAGCGCGTACCCATACAAGTCCATATAAAGAATACTAGCCGCAGGAGGCGAGGCGGTGCGGAGTGGGTGCCGGGTGGCTCTAATGAGCTGTGACGTCTTAAGCCCTACGGTAACATATAATCAAGTGTAGTAGTGTAGTGTAGTATTTATTTTCACGACATCCTTATTACCTAATTATTCCGCTCTTTATTCTTTCAGGTACACAAGAAGCGTGAAAATGCAGATCGAGAGAAGTGCCCCGACAGACGAAACCAAATATTTTTGTATGAACTGTAATCATTTCACCGAAGGCCCCAATATCAGGCAACATATTCTCTCGAAATGTTTGAAAAACAACAAACTTGTTTGCAACATCTGTCGCGAAATTTTCAAGTCGTTAAAACAATTTTTGTCACATGAGGGTAGTCACGAAAATTCACCGAAACGTCAAACTATAGTTTCGTTCAACAACGAGTGCGATAAAGAATTTAATAACCACTTATGTTTGATTGAGTCTAAATCGAAAAAATCGTCGAAAGAAGTTTCGTTGTCTAAGTTAAGGGATATACTTATGTCGGAGAATACAAAAGCGGCTTATAAGTTGTATAAGTGCGCGAAATGTGAAACTTGTGTGACTTTGAAGAGTAGTTCTAGACGACATAGGTGCGTTTCGGGGGCCGATCGGAGATTCTGCTCTATTTGCGAACAATATTATTGTGTAAAGCAAAAAGCTACCCATGATGAAGCGCATAGAAAGAAACCATACATAAATAAATATAGTTTCCACATCATTTATTTCAATGACGACTCGAAAACTGCGAAAACGTTACCTAAAAAGGCCGTTACTCCGAAAGAAATACCGAAAAGGGACGCAGCGGGGAAATTTTTACCGAAGAAAGATTTGTCCCCGAAAATGACACCCAAAAAATACGTAACTCCAAAAGTGACACCGAAAAAAGACGTAACAGCGAAAATGTCACCGAAAAAGCTGGTTATAGCGAAAATTTTCGAGTGTACATGCGGTCTGCATTTCACGTCCTTGAAAACAGTGGAAAGGCATTTAGATTACTGTTCTCCTAACTTGGATGTTTCTAAAGAAATGTGTAGCAAATGCAATTTGGTATTTCCCACTGAAGTTCTAGTAACACATTTAGTTAATCATCATCATAAGGAAACTAAGATAGTAATAGAAAAGATTGCGAAAAACAATCTCTTTAAATGCCCCCAATGTGCGATATTTTTCACAAATATGATCAATTTTAATTCTCACATAGATAACTGTTCCTCGAAAATTGGCACTCAGTGTAAAAATTGCCGACTGACTTTCGGAATAAAATGCTTCGAGAATCATTTATGTAATTCTGAAGAAACAACTTACATAAATAAAATTACAGTAGTCAGGAGAAAGCAGATTAAAGAGGGTACGGTGTACAAGTGTGTTCTTTGTAATATTTGCTATTTGCGAAGAAACTCTTTCAAATATCATACAATTGAAGTCAACCATTCTTTGAAAAAGACTCCGACTACTTGCGAGATATGTGGTTTAAGATTCACCAACTGTTCTTTCAAAAAACATTGTAATATACACAGCTTTCCTAATGAAGATTACAGGATCCAAATCATAGATCCCGAAACTGGTCATGTTGAGTTTATTACTGGCAACAATCGTGGTAAAAAAAAAGATGATGGCAATACTGACTCCAAACAGTCGCCTAGGAAGAGAAGAGGTGACATCTCTGAAGATGATAGTGCCTTGATTAAAAAAGCAAAGACATGTCCAAGTGACTTAGATGTGGTATTATCTGAACGAAAAAGTGCTAGGAGAGCCGTAGACATACCTTCTACTTCCAGACATACTAGAATGTTCGATGATAATCCAACTGAAATTATTGTTCCGGATGAAATATCAATCCATACCATTGATAATATCAGCAATATCAGTGACATTGATAATGACAGCTCAGACATAACATCACTGGACAAAACATTAGATAAAAGTGGTATCTCAAGTAAATTGAAGTCTAGAATTATTGTCAAAGGCTACAGTCAAAAACTATACAAATGTATTTATTGCAATCAGCATTATTTGAAAGAAGGCTCATTTGATTATCATGCTAAAAATCACAAGCTACAAGATATATCAGAGAATCATAAGTGTGATATCTGCGAACTTGACTTTTCAAGGTACACACTTCCTCGGCACAAATACGTACACCATGATAAAATGAGATTGAAAAGAGATGATTTTGTCATTTTGACAGAAACGGTCTATAGTAAAGAAAGTGAAATTTTAGAAAGAATAAAAAGCTTGAAGCCCCCAGAAGAAGTTTTACAAAGAATTGAAATGTTGTCATCTAAAATTGTATCTAAAATTTCTGATTTTAAAGATACCATCAGTGATACCGATAATTTAAGTGACATTGTAGTTGCTGATGTCAATGTCAGTGATATTTGCAATATTACTCCACTCAGTGAAAATAATCCACTTAGTGATAACAGTCAAAACAGTGATACTAACCCACTCAATGATACTAACCCACTCAGTGAAACTAACCCACTCAATGAAAATAACTCTCTTGGTGAAACTAGCCAACTCAATGATACCAACCCACTCAGTGATACCTGTGACAATGCATTGAGTGATGTCAATAATGACATTAGTGATACTAACACACTCAGTGATGTCAAAATCAGTGAAATTAGTGAAATAACGGACAATATCAGTGACACTGACAAAATCTGTTACTACAAATGTTTAGATTGCAATGTTTGTTTCGTTGATCAAAAAATGTGTTTCGAGCATACTTTAAAACACGAAATTTTGGACCCGAAAACGTACATCCAATGTAAATTATGCGATTTTCAGTTTTTGATTGATTCTTTGAAAGAACATATGGTTTTGCATCATAGTTCTGACTTCAAGATTGAGAGTCTTACCATACATGAGTATAAGTCTTTAGGGATAGGTCTAGACCCAAAAATAGATATTTATCAAGCTGTTGACAAGTTACAATCTAGGTTGGTTAGCACTACTACTGATGTTGGGGTGCTATAACATAATCAGCCTTTAATGTTCCCACTGCTGGGACACAGGCCTCGTCTTTATGAGAGGGAGTGGGGAATAATCCACCACGCGGGCCCAGTGCGGGTTGTTAGATGTCACATGTCTTCGAATGTTAGTTCTAGGACATGCCGGTTTCCTCACGATGTTTCCCTTCACGTTTTTGAGAGCAGCGATGATGAAATAAATTGCACAACGTAATGCACCTGCCTGGGTTCGAACCCACGGCTTGCAGCCCGAAAGCCCGCTGTTCTTGACTGGGGCACTATGATTTACAATAATAGATTCTGTGTTTCGAACTATGACTAAGGCGAAAGAGGACAGGCCCTTGAATTTAAAATTTTCTTACTTTTTTTTTTGCAGTTATGTAGGGTAGTTTGAACTTTGAAAGTTGTATCGATGATTTCGTAAGTTTTTATGAGTTTTTCCTTCAGAAATTTCTCAGTAGCAGCCACGGAGTCTGGTTTTGAGGCCGATTGATGGCAATAAGCTCGCCCCCTATTACATGGGACTTGTAAATAGCAAAATGTGAGTGTACTGTTCTAAACCTCTGCTCACTCTTCGGGGATTACAGACTTGATGATATTGTGTAAGTAGGCATTCGTTGCTGTCTAAAATCATATTTTGCTCTAAATACAGTCCTAAAATTTGCAAAAAAAAAAACGTAAGAAAATTTCAATTTTGCGGTTATCCCTCTTAAAAAAGTTGTCTGATTACGTTTCGGTATTTTTCCATACTCATTGATTTTTCTATAAGATATTTAGATTTTTCTATGATTCCGTTTTTTTAAGACTAATTAGCTTTTTAGGAACAAAGCGTTTTGAGAAGGAATTCTTCAATGTCGCTTAAAAATTGTATAACATAAGCATGATCGTACTGCCCACTGCTGGGACACAGGCCTTCTCTCTATGAGACGGAGTGGGCTGTAATCCACCACGCGGGCCCAGTGCGGGTTGGTAGATGTCACATGTCTTCGAACTTTTAGTTCTAGGACATGCCGGTTTCCTCACGATGTTTTTTGAATGTGTAAAGCTATTTTACTTTAAACATAAGTGCCAATGATTTTTCTACTTATTTATTAAGTATCACTGCCCTGAAAACCTATATTGTATCAATTTTTTTCAACCAACTTAATGTAGTTTTACTGTAAGTTATAGTTTTTCAATGAAAATATAATGTATACGGAATTATGGCTCAGTTAGACGCCTTGAATAAGCGATAAGGGTGAAGCACAATGGTGGCCCGCTGTATGTTAAACACAATGTCATAAATATTTCATGAAAAAGTGTTTCAATTGGGTTAAATGAACTTAGAAAGATGAATTGATGATTTTAATGATTATAATTCGGAAAATACATACGTGTTACGGTCTCTGTAAAGCTATACATATATTGTCACCGTCAACATACAAGCAGACACTGAACAGCACTGAACCTGCTGGGCGAAAGACCGGTCTCTATTTTTTTTTAATGGAGCTTTTGTCATCTGCCCCCACAATTCTATCGCCATAACACAAAAGAGAGCATCTGATAAAACGCAATGCAGAAAACTGTGCTTTCTAGCTGCACTTTTTTTATTTTCACAGTTGTACCGTTTTTTCCGCCAGAGCATAAATGCACGCGCGTGCCCTCCACGCCAAGCCACAAATACACCGCAAATACTTACAAATAAAAAAAGGGATTTCAAATGTATTATTAACTTATTTCTTTATATTTAAGATATATAGATCAAATTTTAAAGATCTAATAAAAACACAGAAATTTAAAATTGTTTATTTCGTGTCATAATGAACCACATATTTGTGTCGTTGGCGTACAGGGCACGCGCTTGCTTGTCACGTATATCTGACAATAGCATTCAAAACGTTAAGGTGGCAGAATTTATTTCTGAAAAACTTAGTTTTAAAACTTAAATGTCAAACTTCCAGGGTTCTGATTGGCCTTGACGACTGTCATATACATTGGTATGACTGATTAATATTATGTAACAAAACATGACGCCTATATTACCCAAGAGGGTAGGCTGAGGTTTATAGTATAGTACGACCATGTCAACAACCTATTTTTTTAAGTCCCATATTGTAATGGGGGCACGCATAATATTTAAAATTCGACTGAAAAATCACACGGGGTGATCTCATAACATGTATTACGTTTTTTTCGAATATTCCCAGTCGCCCCCAGTGGATTGCCCCGGGTGGCAATCGGGAATAATAACTTCTCAGGCGCCACCCGGCCACAAATGGGAAATTTATTCCCGATTGCCACCCGGGGGCAAGCCATTGGGATCGACTGGGAACAGTCGGTTTTTTTTTACTTATAGACCTTTTGCCATAAAAGAAATAACAAACAGTAAATAACATTGGAGATGGGATATTTACATGTTTTTTTTTGAGTTCCTTATATATCGGCGCTTTTGCAAGCACCATGATCACGGATAAACGAACGACCCGGTTCGCACAGTGGGTAAGCGATTGACTGGAGCGTTGCAACTCGCGGGTTCGATCCCCGCACGGAACAAATACTTGTATGGCCTACAGATAGTTGTTCCGGGTCTGGTTGATTTTGTATGAGAATTTAAATGTTTGTAAACGCACCCACGATACAGGAGAAATTCCTAGTGTGGGAAGTTTTACAAAAATAAAAAATATGGTTATTGCGGGTGGGTGTTTATGAGCATACAATAGTAAACATGGTAAATATCCCGGACCATGGCCATGCCCAGTTTAAAAATAAACAATCACTGAAAATATTTTTCAAAGAATTAAACAAGTTTTTAGTAGTCCTGTGTTGACCAATGGTGTTATGATATTTGGCCGCTGTTTTTTTTACCATTTGCAGTTGTATTGAGCCCTGTAATTAAGGATTATTTAAATATAAGCATTTTTGATTTATTTAATTTTAAGGATATTTTCATTCTTGTTGTTTCAATGTGTTGAATATTGTAAATAAATGATATGATTTTTGTAACTAAGTTATTTTTATTTTAAATAATTATGTTGTACTTTTAGAGCGCCCACATTTCGCCAATTATCTTTAAGTCTCATGTATTATAGGGAGAACCTTTTGCCATCAAATGGGCACAAGTTCAGACTCCGAGCTACTGAGCTGTTCCTGGTGGAGAAACCTAATGACGCTGTCGGAGCCGGGAATCGAACCCAGTTCCTGAATCGTTTTCCAAGTGTTTCTTTTTTCGTATATATACCTCCATACGACCCACTTACCTACTTGGTACCACGTGTTACGAGTATGTACGATACCCGGATAATACTTTATAGCCTGCGCAGACGACGGACTTTTGTCCGCGGACTTTTTTTAACTTCTTTATATGATACTTCAAAAACTCTTTTGCGGTAAATCCGCGGCGGACCTTTTATTCGTGTTTTATTGCTTTTATTTTTATTTTTTTTCCTCCGCCACGGAGAAAAGTCCGTCGTCTGCGCAGGCCCTTATGTTGTTGTCTTGTCAGACTAATCATTTAAATATTCGATAAGAAGTAGGTATTACAGAAAGGATGTGCGTAAATACAAAACTGATAAAGTAGGAATATATGAATGAATGAACCGGTAATCAAATTGATAAGGCGATTGTTAAAACATGTAACTAATAAGTTATTAACATAATCTGGGTTTTTCCAAAGATTTTATCAAAGGTGTCGTAGTAGGTAAGTTCAGTTAGATAAACACGTCATAGAATCACACCTGTTATCTCCGGGGGGTTGGTCAGAGATGTAGGTACCTAATAGTAGTACCTACCTACACAGAAAACTACACCTACAAAGAGTGCAGTTCCGGAAGCTTCAAATAGACTTGCCCGCACCGTCACTAGACTGAAACGGGACAAAATTCGCAAGATTTTAGGTGTCATAACCGGCCACTGTCCCACCAAACACCTATTTACCATAGGTGTGACAGACAGCCCTCTGTGCAGAGGATGCATGGAGGCGGAAGAAACACCTGCCAGGGCTGCGGGTTGTTCGAAAGAGAGATACCGTGGCCCTGGAACACAAAGGACTAAGAAGGAACATGGATGGGTTTTAGTCAGTCAAGTCTGACACTCCCTTCCGCTCCGCCCAGAGCGGGAGAAGTCATTTGATGATTTCCCATGCCAAAAAAAAAAACAAGCCGGAAGAAACACCACATCACGTGCTCATGGAGTGCAGAAGCGTGGCAGATCAACGGGCACGGACTCTTCAATCGCCGGCATCGCTCCCGGAAGCCTGCAGCAGCCTGGAAAAGCTGCTAGCTTTCTGGGAGGACTTGGGATGGTTGGAGTAACAAAAGGAGTTTCAGACGTACAATGGACCAATAAAGAGGCTAAGTACGGAAACAGCCCAGCTAACCTAACCTACACTAACATTTCGCCAGTTAAGTCCTATGTAATAGGGGGCGACCCTATTGCCGTCAATCGGGCACAAATCCAGACTCCGTGGCTGCTACGGAGAAATTCCTGATGGAAAAATCGATCAACACTTTGCCCAACCTGGCAATCGAACCCGGGACCTCATGTAGCAGTCGCGTTTACGACATCTTAACCAACGGGGCAAAAGTACTAGGACACTAGTAGTAGTTGGAAGGCCTCGCACTAGGTGGACCGATGACCTGGTGAAAGTTGCGGGGATCCGCTGGATATGAGTCGCACGGGACCGGTCAATGTGGCGACACTTGGGGGAGGCCTATGTCCAGCAGTGGACGTCTTTCGGCTGAAATGATGATGATGATGATGACTAGTAGTAGTTTTCCGAGTCTACTTCTAGTGGTAAACTAGTTGGATAAAAACTATTGCAATAAATAGAATTATAGAACTGAACAGTGACGTCCCCAGCTACCTTTATGGTCATCTTCTTTAGAGTTTCGACTTATTGTCGGGCCTACGATGACCTCCCCCCATATTTAAGTACTAACGCTGTAACATTCAAATATTGTAAAACCAAATGATTTTAAATGAGTACGTTTCTTGCCGGTTCTTCTTCATAGGAAACGACAACCCGATCCGAGCACCTTTTTGTCGACGTTTTATACCTATACGTGCCCATGTAGGCCTATGTGACAAAAATATTTTGATTTTGACGGCAAGTTAATTCAAATCAATTGCTGATTTGATTGTTAGTTCAGCTAGTTTTTGTTATAATCGTAATTTTCAGGAAAATTCAGGTATGAAAGAAAATATTGATATAGAGGTTTTTAAGGTGGAAACTTAGAGAGAATTAGTGGACATAATTATTCGAGAAAGTCCTAGGAAACTAATAAATAATTTCTAGATGATTTTAATAATTTTACACTATTACATACAGTCAACGAGGTCTTTTATTCCATTTATTTGACTTAATCGGTCCATCTTGTTGGTGAGCGACCGCGCGATCTCTTGCCTTCGGTGTTTCCAACAACTATCAATTTCTCCAGACTTTCGTCGCCTCTACGCACAGTGTGGCCGAAATATGATAGGATGCGTTGTTGGCATATGGTGGACAAGCGAGTTTTAATTTGGAGCTGGGCTAAGATGGATGCATTGGTGCGTTTAGCTGTCCAGGGTACTCTCAGCATTCGTCTCCAGCACCACATCTCGAAAGCATCAATCCTATGCCTTTCTCGGGCCAGGATTGTCCACGTCTCTACTCCATACAGGAAGATAGGAAATACCAGCGCTCGTATCAATCTGATCTTGGTTTTGATATCAATTCCTCTTTTCTTCCAGATGTTGCTTAAACGGGTCATAGCATCTTTTGCCATACCGATTCTCCTTTTAATCTCGGGGATACAGCTGCCGTCATTGCAGATTTGGGAACCCAAGTATATGTAGCGGTCGACGGTATTAATGCCGAGAATGTTGCTGGTGCTGTCTGTTAGTTTGCCGGCTCGATCTACTATCATTCCTTTAGTTTTCGTCCTGTTCACTGCGAGACTGCATACAATAGTAAACATGGTAAATATCCCGGAACATGGCCATGCCTAGTTTAAAAATAAACAATAACTGAAAATATTTTTCAAAGAATTTAACAAGTTTTTAGTAGTCCTGTGTTGACCAATGGTGTTATGATATTTGGCCGCTGTTTTTTTTTTACCATTTGCTGTTGTATTGAGTCCTGTAATTAAGGATTATTTAAATATAAGCATTTTTGATTTATTTAATTTTAAGGATATTTTCATTTTTGTTGTTTCAATGTGTTGAATATTGTAAATAAATGATATGATTTTTGTAACTAAGTTTTTTTTTTTTGAGGAGCTCGTGGCTAAATAATAACAGCCGCATGGGTCGATCTTTAAGGTTAAGCTGTGCTTGCCGAGGTTGGTCCGTGGATGGGTGACCATAACTATAAACCGAGTTTCCTCCCTGCATCGGAAAACACGTTAAGCCGTTGGTCCCGGCTGTCATTTGTAGATCTTTGACAGTCGTTACGAGTAGTCAGAAGCCTCAGTCTGACATCCAGTCTTACCAAGGGGTATCGTATTACCCAGTTACTGGGTTGTGGAGGTCAGATAGGCAGTCGCTTCATGTAAAATACTGGTACTCAGCTGCATCCGGTTAGACTGGAAACCGACCCCAAGATAGTTTGGGAAAAGGCTAGGCAGATGATGAGTTATTTTTTATTTTAAATAATTATGTTGTACTTTTAGAGCGCCCACATTTCGCCAATTATCTTTAAGTCTCATGTATTATAGGGAGAACCTTTTGCCATCAAATGGGCACAAGTTCAGACTCCGAGCTACTGAGCTGTTCCTGGTGGAGAAACCTAATGACGCTGTCGGAGCCGGGAATCGAACCCAGTTCCTGAATCGTTTTCCAAGTGTTTCTTTTTTCGTATATAACTCCAGACGACCTACTTACCTACTTGGTACCACGTGTTACGAGTATGTACGATACCCGGATAACACTTTATAGCCTGCGCAGACGACGGACTTTTGTCCGCGGACTTTTTTTAACTTCTTTATGTGATACTTCAAAAACTCTTTTGCGGTAAATCCGCGGCGGACCTTTTATTCGTGTTTTATTGCTTTTATTTTTATTTTTTTTGCTCCGCCGCGGAGAAAAGTCCGTCGTCTGCGCAGGCCCTTATGTTGTTGTCTTGTCAGACTAATCATTTAAATATTCGATAAGAAGTAGGTATTACAGAAAGGATGTGCGTAAATACAAAACTGATAAAATAGGAATATATGAATGAATGAACCGGTAATCAAATTGATAAGGCGATTGTTAAAACATGTAACTAATAAGTAATTAACATAATCTGGGTTTTTCCAAAGATTTTATCAAAGGTGTCGTAGTAGGTAAGTTCAGTTAGATAAACGCGTCATAGCATCACACCTGTAATCTCCGGGGGGTTGGTCAGAGGTGTAGGTACCTAATAGTAGTACCTACCTACACAGAAAACTACACCTACAAAGAGTGCATTTCCGGAAGCTTCAAAAAGACTTTCCCGCAGCATCACTAGACTGAAACGGGACAAAATCCGCGAGATTATAGGTGTCATAACCGGCCATTGTCCCAACAAACATCTATTTACCATAGGTTGACAGACAGCCCTCTGTGCAGAGGATGCATGGAGGCGGAAGAAACACCTGCCAGGGCTGCGGGTTGTTCGAAAGAGATACCGTGGCCCTGGAACACAAAGGACTAAGAAGGAACATGGATGGGTTTTAGTCAGTCAAGTCTGACACTCCCTTCCGCTCCGCCCAGAGCGGGAGAAGTCATTTGATGATTTCCCATGCCAAAAAAAAAAACCGGAAGAAACACCACATCACGTGCTCATGGAGTGCAGAAGCGTGGCAGATCAACGGGCACGGACTCTTCAATCGCCGGCATCGCTCCCGGAAGCCTGCAGCAGCCTGGAAAAGCTGCTAGCTTTCTGGGGGGACCTGGGATGGTTGAAGTAACAAAAGGATTTTCAGACGTACAATGGACCAATAAAGAGGCTAAGTGCGGAAACAGCCCAGCTAACCTAACCTACACTAACATTTCGCCAGTTAAGTCCTATGTAATATACCCTATTGACGTCAATCGGGCACAAATCCAGACTCCGTGGCTGCTACTGAGAAATTCCTGATGGAAAAATCGATTAACACTTTGCCCAACCTGGCAATCAAACCCGGGACCTCATGTAGCAGTCGCGTTTACGACATCTTAACCAACGGGGCAAAAGTTCTAGGACACTAGTAGTAGTTGGAAGGCCTCGCACTAGGTGGACCGATGACCTGGTGAAAGTTGCGGGGATCCGCTGGATATGAGTCGCACGGGACCGGTCAATGTGGTGACACTTGGGGGAGGCCTATGTCCAGCAGTGGACGTCTTTCGGCTGAAATGATGATGATGATGATAACTAGTAGTAGTTTTCCGAGTCTACTTCTAGTGGTAAACTAGTTGGATAAAAACTATTGCAATAAATAGAATTATAGAACTGAACAGTGACGTCCCCAGCTACGCTGTAATATAGAAATATTGTAAAACCAAATGTTTTTAAAAGAGTAACCATGGAGTTTCTTGCCGGTTCTTCTTCATAGGAAACACGACCAACACGAACCGTGCTCCTTTTGTCGACGTTTTCACGACGAAATAGTATGTAATTATGGTCACCCATCCACGGACCAACGTCGGCAAGCACAGCATAACATTAAAGATCGACCCGTGCCGCTGTTATTGTTTAGCCACGACCTCCTCCAACTCAGTCAACGAGATCATTATTTTGTGTTTTATTCCATTTTTTGTATTTCACTTTCACAAATTATTTCTTAGGACCTGCAATGATTTCCTCAGAAATGTATTCGAAAAGTTTCTTTTGATTTTAGTACGATGGTTGGTTTGATAGCTCTGTATGTTGTCGGACGTAAAGAATAGCACCATCCCATATCTTCCCGAGGGTGTCGTAAGAGGCGACTAAGGGATTTGCCAGAGAATGGGCAGCAGCGTATTCTGTGCTTTTGTAACAACCGTACTGCTATGCCAACCCGCCTGCCAAGCGTGGCGATTATGGCAACACCCCCCAAAATGTCAACGTGGCGACACTTGGGGGAGGCCTATGTCCAGCAGTGGACGTCTTTTGGGCTGAAATGATGATGTAGATGGTTTGATAGAAGTTTTTGATCCGTATTAAATACGGAATCGATTGGCATCAATATTTCTCTCTCTCTGGGGTCGCTCCCTCATGTCTGAGGATCGTGGTCAGCCTAAGGGTTGCATCGGGAGCGGATGATTTGCCTCCATCGGGTTCTGTCCATCGCGTCTCTTATGACCGTGTAGAATTTGGAGGACGACGAGCCTTTGACTTGACCGGTCCATCTTGTTGGTGAGCGACCGCGCGATCTTTTGCCTTCGGTGTTTCCAACCGCTATCAATTTCTCCAGACTTTCGTCGCCTCTACGCACCGTGTGGCCGGATAATATGACAAATATGACAGGATGCGTTGTTGGCATAAGGTGGACAAGCGAGTTTTAATTTGGAGCTGGGCTAAGATGGATGCATTGGTGCGTTTCGCTGTCTAGGGTACTCTCAGCATTCGTCTCCAGCACCACATCTCGAAAGCATCAATCCTATGCCTTTCTCGGGCCAGGATTGTCCACGTCTCTACTCCATAAAGG
This sequence comes from Cerastis rubricosa, assembly GCA_949152445.1. Lineage (NCBI taxonomy): Eukaryota > Metazoa > Arthropoda > Insecta > Lepidoptera > Noctuidae > Cerastis > Cerastis rubricosa. Next base: position 2,339,846 of record OX424551.1, read on the forward strand.
AAGATAGGGAATGCCAGCGCTCGTATCAATCTGATTTTGGTTTTGATACCAATTTCTCGTTTCTTCCAGATGTTGCTTAGAGGGTCATAGCATCTTCTGCCATTCCGATTCTCCTTTTTATCTCGGGGATACAGCTGCCGTCATTGCAGATGGGAACGCTAGTGTATGTAGCGGTCAACGGTATTAATGCCAGCAATATGCTGGTGATGTCTATTAGTTTTCGGCTCGATCCACTATCATTACTTTCGATTTCGTCCTGTTCCCGCGAGACTTGTGATGGCGCATCGTCGTTCGTTCATCGTTTCAGCCTATAAGACGTCCACTGCTGGACATAGGCTTCCCCCAAGTTTCGCGACATTGTCATTTTGGAGGGTTTTGTCATAATCGCCACGCTTGGCAGGCGGGGAGGCGGTCGCAGTACGGTTGTTACAAAAGCACAGAGAACGCTGCTGCCCATTCTCTGGCAAATCCCTTATTCGCCTCTTATATGACACCCACGGGAAGATATGGAATAGTGCAATTCTTTTTGTCCGACACCATGCAGAGCATGTTGGCGCATCAATATTTATTTATTGTCCATTTTCGTGTAGCTGCAATAGTTAAGTTAGTTTCCCTCACTGCCCCGCTGAAAGTTTCTACCCAATACAGGTTGAAATATATATTACGCTATTATGATGTTTGACCGATGGAGAAACATGTTCAGTTTGATGGTCTGTAGCACACCCCTAAGTATTATATACTTTCCGTTACTCCCTGTATACCTACTTAGGTATGTATGATTTTACTTAGAGCACTTTTTATTCATTAATAAATTGCAACCATGCGAAGCTGGGGTGGCTCACTTGATTAGAACACGAAAGTTTTCCTATCTACTCTACATATTTAGACAGTCCATATTTTGTAGCTCCGTATTCACACACATATTAACCACCCCTCTAATTCACCGCACCCTATCACCCCGTGACGTCAACCTCACCCCATCGTCCAACCCCCCCAAACTCGCAATCCAGTTCGCAACTAGATGGCGTTGTACGTTCATCCATATTTTCTGAATCGCGGTGTTAAGACTTTCCGACGTCGAATGACCCTCGCGAGGTACTGTGTTGTGAATTCATACTTACCTGGCGTAGGGGACTTCGTGATCAGAAAGGCGACCCCCAGGGAGAGACTAATTATTGCACTGCGGTTACGTTGACCCCTGCGATTATCTCTTATGTGGATAACTCGGACGCATAATTTTTGGGTATGAGGGAGTGCGTTCGCGCTACTCCCTCTCATAAACTTGATTGAGGTAAAAGAAAGAAAATTGTTTTTATTTGAAAAATGCCAAAAGGGCCTCAGCTCAGCGTAATACCTGATGTCAACACAAGGTGTACCACCTGACGCTGATTTTCAGCTGCAGCCCACGAGTGCCATACGCTCGAAAACATAAACAAACACATATTTAAAGTCTTTTTTTTTCTGCACAAATTCCAATCGAATTATACACGAATCAATAAAAAATAAAAAAGAATAAATTATTACGATCCATGTGCTCCCGATTATCTTAAAACTTATTTCAAAGTGTTGGGCAGTTCTCACAGTCGTAACCTTAGAGCTTCCAAAAATCTAGTCCTCCAAATTCCTGCACACCGTACCGGTTTCATGTCAAATTCATATGCTGTCTCATCAATAAAGCTGTGGAACGCGCTGCCTCTCGGTATTAAAAAATCTGAAAGTAAATTTATTCTTAAAAAAAAAGTTCGTAACCACTATTTAAATCAAACGAAGTAGCTCGCAGTTAGAAGTCTAGTCACAGTAATTATTATTAGTATTCTCGTTTTTTATTTTGGTATTTGTTAAAATATGTATTAGTCTATTTTATTTGTATTTGTGTATTAGTATCTATGTAACTTATAGACAATTTCGAAATTAATAACATATTGTTAGATATTGTTTTTGTACCTTACTACAATGTTGTCCTTTTTAACCCAATGGTTGACTGGTAGAGAATGCCTTGTGGCATTAAGTCCGCCTATGTACCACTATTGTACATGAAGTTTAAATAAATAAATAAATAAATTATATTGTTACAGAAACAATAAAAAGTAAAATGATTAAATAAATAACATTGGTAAAATTGATTGATACGTAAGGTAGGTAGGCTTTTGGTAGATAGTGAGAAGTACTGTTAGGAAACCCTTCCAAGGAGGAATGATGGGCGATTTTTCTGCATGCGTATGTACACTCAAGTCTTCTATTGCGCTTTTCAAATTCTTTCCTTTATCAAGTTAATTGGCCACATGACCCTTTGAAGCTTGGGGTCATCCATAAGTAAGTCACACTAATTTCGTCGATTTTTTACCTCCTTGTCACAGTTGGTCACATTTAGGAGACCCTCCCCTCCCTAGTGTGACGTCACATATCTTGCAATTTTACATCTAGAAATTATTAAATTAAAACTGCTCTTCCAAAATTAGTTTTATTTCCATTTAATGTAACTAGTAGAGGAGTGTGAACCTGCCAACAAAACAATTTAAACCTTACAGATACAGATAGAGTTGGCAATATTTTAAGTTTTTCTTTAATAATGGGATTTTAACACTTAGATATATAAGATATGTTGAACGAAGAAATGTGACGTCACGAAACTTAAGACCCCTCCCACCCCTTGTCACACAATGTTACACTTCGTCGACTCCCTCCCTCCCCCTTAACATGTGACGTACTTTATGGATGATCCCCTACGGAACTGAACAGACTATCGCTAAGAAAAAATAAATAGAAATCTACAAGCTGTTGTTTTGCATCCTCGTCAAATTCAAGAAACTATGATAATGATTTTTGACCCGAATCAATAATAAAATAGGTAGGTATTTTTTTTCTTTTCTTATTTGCCTAGGTTACTCCTTGAAACATCAGTTATCTGCCAGTAAACTCCCGTCAAAATCAGTCCAGCCGTTGCGGAGATTAGAGAGTTAAAGAGAGGAGAGAATTTCTCGACGGCATGTAAAGCCTAGGTCATGTACGGCTTAAAAACTCTGACACCAGGTTATGCACTCAACATCAGCTTAGTCTTTTCCCAAACCGTGTTGGGATCGGCTCTCAGTCTAACCGAATGCAGCTTGTTTCAGTATTTAACATGAAACGACTGCCTATCTGACCTCCACAACCCAGTAGCCACAGGAATCACAGTGACATAGTGCGCAAGTGAAATACTAACATATGTAGTTTTAAGATTTTATTTACTAACACAAATTGTATTTAATAGTATTTATGTTAGTCTGTAAGGTATATATCTATGGGCCAAAGTTGCCTGTAAATAAATGTATGTTGATGTTGTATTAGTAACTGAGTAATACGATAACCTTCCGGGCCAGTGACTACCTACCTGTAACGACTGTCAAAGATCTGCAAATGACAGCCGGGACCAACGGCTTAACGTGCTTTCCGAGGCACGGAGGAAACTCGGTATGTAATGGTTGGTCACCCATCCACGGACAAACCTAGGTAATCGCGGCTTAAGCTAAAGATAGATCCGTGCGGCTGTTAGTATTAAGCCACGAACTCCTCAGAATTTTGGTGATAACTAACCATAGGTACCAAATCCAACAATCCCATATCTTCCTGTGGGTGTCGTAAGAGGCGACTAAGGGACTTGCCAGAGAATGGGCAGCAGCGTTCTCTGTGCTTTTGTAACAACCGTACTGCGATCGCCAACCCGCCTGCCAAGCGTGGCTATTATGGCAAAACCCCCCAAAATGTCAATATGGCGACACTTGGGGGAGGCCTATGTCCAGCAGTGGACGTCTTTTGGGCTAAAATGATGATGAACCATAGGGAACAGGGTAACAATAAAATAACAAACTCAACAGTACTGTCCACTTCTATTCCTTCTTCTAGTTCTCAAGTTAATATTAAAAACTTTCTCTCTCCGTCTCTGCCGGGGAACGTTCTGTGGTATCCAGATGTTGATGACGTCACTGTATAACATGGGCGTGTTCTTCGTGAAGCCGAAGTTTGTGAACTTTCTTCTAAATTCTTGGGAGAAGGTGGGTAGGATTGATAGTATGATGACTGGAAACAAAGAGTTAGTTATTAAAGTCTGTTAGTTATTCTGAGATTTCGTGCATTTTAATGAAAAAATCCCGTAAATCACAGAAGTCGCAACACAACACTAATTTCATTATCAAATCAAGATCATTTAGGTATTTCAAGTAGGCCAGTTACAGACACTTTTGAATAGTCGAACAACAATAAAAATGAAGCTACAGTCCCAGTCACAAGACATAATAACTGTGAAAGTACTGTAGTTGCCCATTCCAAAGCGTAGATCTCTATTATGGAGAAGATTGGGCAAGAAACTCCAAGGACACTCTTTTAAATCACAATCTTGTTACAAAAACCTTGATTACATCATTCATGTTGAGATGGTATATTATGTGAGAACGATGTAGCAAGACGTGCACGATAAAAGTACCTACCCATAGTAAAAACAAAAAGAACAATTAAAAGATAAAATAATTAATTCGAAATTAGCAGTGGCAGCTAAGAGACGACCAGGCACAACTGACAGCGCCCGTTCACGAACATGACGCATGGATCAGCCATTATTCAACTCAACCATTTTGAAGGGAACTAAATGAACCGACACACGCGCCACCATCAGCGTGACATTTGAGTGAGCATGACATACTCTCAACCGCCAGGGCACATTCAAGTCAATAAAAAACGTAGGTTTCCAGTAAATGATACCTTTCAAGTATAATACATAGTACTCACACAATATGGGCTATGCGATTATATAATACATTCGTCATTCTCCTCCTTCCCGCGTAGGATTTTTCGATCTTATCTTTTCGTTTTTTTTTTTTATCGTTGTTTTACAGCCCACTCCCTCTCATAGAGAGGAGGCCTGTGTCCCAGCAGTGGAAAAATTATAGGCTAATGATGATGATGATGATGACCGACTTTCGAAAGTAAAGTTACTTTAGTTCTTTTTAGTGTTTTTTGGAAGTCGGTTTTTTTTTAGCAAAAAAAAAGGTTTTTTTTTTTAGCTGCCAGCTGTCTGTTGTTACCTATTCCACACAAATTCGTGTCAATAAATTCCGTCTCAGCTGCATTGATAAAGTTTGTCAGAAAATGTAAGTCAAAATTTCCAACCAAGGACAGTCATGACCATGCCAAAGCAAATAATTTATTTCCATTAAAAGCCATGAACGATAAAGTTTACAGTGAATTAGTTCTGGTTGCCCATTCGCAAACCTAGTTCCAGTTTTACGTAAAACGCCTTAAACATTTACTATTTCCACACTATATCAAACAAATACCCTCAATGACATCAACGGGCCCACAATGGCAGAAAGCAGTCCCAATTCCATGAACAGAACAACTTACAAAATATAAAAACCATAGCACGGCAGCGAACCATTTTAACATAAACTTGTGGCGAAACTAAATTACCAAATTGTGCTATCAACTCCTTATGTTTTAAATCAATGAAAATTAAAGTGTGAAATTAACTTCCATCTCAAAACTTATATTAGTCATTATTTGAAACATACTAATTTGTTATGAACTGATATGAATTTTCAAATTACGCATACATTGTTTTTAACTCGTAGCTAAATAATAACAGCCACGGGTCGATCTTCAAGGTTAAGCCGTGCTAGCCGAGGTTGGTCCGTGGATGGCTGACCACAATTACATACCGAGTTTCCTCCGTGCCTCGGAAAGTACGTTAAGCCGTTGGTCCCGGCTGTCACTTGTAGATATTTGACAGTCGTGTCGTTACAGGTAGTCAGAAGCCGAAAGTCTGACATCCAGTCTTACCAAGGGGTTTCGTATTACCCAGTTACTGGGTTGTGGAGGTTAGATAGGCAGTCGCTTCATGTAAAATACTGGCACTCAGCTGCATCCGGTTAGACTGGGAGCCGACCTTAAGGTGCCAAGGGCCTACTTCATCAAGAATACTTCTAACTACCTGTAACGACTGTCAAAGATCTACAAATGACAGCTGGGACCAACGGCTTAACGTGCTTTCCGAGGCACGGAGGAAACTCGGTATGTAATTATGGTCACCCATCCATGTCCAACCTCGAGAAACACGGCTTGACCTTAAAGATCGACCCGTGCGGCTGTTATTATTTAGCAACGAAGTATGATGATAAAAATTCAATAAATCGTTCTACGGTACAACAAATAAATGATTCGAAACCAATGCTTTAGACAGGCTATGACGCAATAACACAGAACAATAAGTTACAGCAAATATAAATTAACATATCTTTGGGTTGAAAATTATAACACACGCAATATGATGTACTTAAAATAATAATGAATAAATGTACACATTAATACTGTTATTGAAGTCTGAATATAGTTTGCAGAAGATTTTTTAAATAGCTAATGTAGTTGTTGTCCCGCCGATACCTTATTTTATTACACATAATACACACTACATAATTTTATCATATTGTACACAATATTTATATAATTACTGTTATTTACCGACATCCGTACTCATCATTTTGAAAACCAGCGTCGGGCACTAGTTGTCCGGCATTTTACTGAACAATATTTATTGTTTAGTTTTAAGTTTTTTTTTTTTTATATTTCCTTTTTTTAGATTGTGTGTACTTGTGGCATGTACCAATAAACGTTTTTTCTTTCTTTCTTTCCTTAAGTCACACAACTAGACGGTACGGTTGGCGTAGTAGCTAAGCGATTGGCTGCTGCTGAGTGTCGCGGGTTCGATCCCCGCACGGAAGAAATATTTATATGGCTCGTTAAGCCGTTGGTCCCGGCTGTCAATTGTTGATCTTTGACTGTCGTTACAGTAGTTGGGAAAATGCTAGTCGTTTTTCAGCACCAGTTCTTCGAGGTTATGGTGTCATCCAGTGATCGTCTGAACGTCTTGCTACATCGTTCTCACATAATGTACCATCTCAACATGAATGATGTAACCAAGGTTTTTGTAACAAGCTACTGATTTAAAAGAGTGTCCATGGAGTTTAAGTGCCTGTAACTGGCCTACTTGAAATAAATGATTTTGATTTGATCAGATTGTGTAGGATTGATAGGCAGGCAAACCTTTAAAATGCTGATATTCAGCTGTATCCAGTTAGACGCGAAGCAGCCTTGGAAATATTTAGTTGGAAAAGCAGGCATATGATGAATTACGTAAAATCACGTATGAACAGTTACGAGCTCCATTAAGTATCACTTTCCTAAATTGAAAAGCGATTTTCGCGACAAATAACGTTTGTAACTTTAAGATAGGATCTATCACTCTACACAGTATACAACAAAGTCGCCCGCTTTTTGTCTGTCCCTATGTATGCTTAGTTAGGTCTTTAAAACTGCGCAACGGATTTTGATGCGGTTTTTTTTAATAGATAGAGTAATTCAAGACGAAGGTTTGTATGTATAATATATGCATAAACTAGGAGAGAAACAATGATAATTTTAGAGGTTTCTAATGTGTTGTCGTAAATAAACACATTTTTATGCGCTTACATTGCAAAGGCTGGCTGAACCGTACGAGATAGATTAAAATAATGTAATACAGCATTGTACACCTTAAAAAAGTCTACCAAAAAGTCCGCGATGGTATCTCTTAGGGAAAATCCACAGTAACTATTTTTTAACTTTTATTTTTTACGAGAAATAATGGCTTATTTACGAAGCGATTTTAACCAATACAGTATCCTTCCTTATTCAATTGAGTACCTTAAATACATTGTGCATTTAATATAGATCAATATGGCCCTGGCCAAATATTTTCGAAGATATTACAGATTTAAAATGCAGGGACCTAGCGGTTGCGGCGGTGACAAAAAAGCTGTGAACGTTGTATATAAAGACATTCTGTAGTAAAATTTAGTATCAGCTTTGCACCCGTGCGAAGCCGTAGCGGGTCACTAGTTTAATAATATTATGAGTTCATTGTTGCCAATAAGCCTGACATTGTGGTGATAGATCGATTGGAGCGTCGCGTAATGATTGTTGATATAACGGTCCCGCATGACGAGAACCTCGTGAAAGCAGAGAAAGATAAGCAATTCAAATATAACCTCGCACATTTCAATAACCTTGCGAGCCAGATCTAGATCTGGCTCGCAAGGTTGTCGAAATGTGCGATGTGAGTACAGCAGTCATTGTGCCGATAGTCGTGTCGGCCAATGGCTTAATAACCAAAAGCCTCGACCAACATCTGAGGAGTCTTTCGCTTGACAGCTGGATCAAGGGCTTAATTCAGAAAGCAGTATTTCTAGTCACGGCGCGTATTGTTAGGAGGTGCCTCTTTCAACAGCCCTGAGCACCGGGAGCTCGGACCCTGTTCCCAATGCCGGTGGGCTAGGTCAAGGCCTTGATTCAGAAAGCAGTACTTCTGGACCCGGCGCGTATTGTTAGGAGGTTCCTCTCTCAAGAGCCCTGACCACCGGTAGCCCGGACCCTGTTCCCAATGCCGGTGGGCTACTCTTTTTTAAGGTTTTTTTATATATAATTATGTAAAAATATTTATTTGTCGCAGTATGATGATTTTATTCCGTTTAGACTTGTTCATCATGTGGGCAGAACATGGGTTTCGTGCAATGAAAACACACACACACTGTACACTGCTTTTATCGAACTAACAAATAACTTGAAATTACAATACAACACAATAACACTAGGCACCATGAATCGGGTTACAGTTTCGGGACGTCTTGACTCCGCGGTGGTCAGACTCAGACTGTCCGCCTCGCCGGGAGCTCGAAACATCACGACTCTGTAGTAAGCGCGCTTAGGTGTGGGTAGACTGGTAAGTTGGTCGCTTGACCTTTGGCGCGCTTTCGATTCATAGTCAGTCTTGTATCCGTAATAATGACTCTGACTCCGACACGGCCATCCTGCTTGCACACGTCCTCGTGTGATGGGTACCCTGCAAACAAATACTCCACAACAGAATTTTGTTCCACTCGGTCACTCCTGACCAAACTTTAGATTCAACGGGGTGATGGAAATAAGAACATTGTAGAACTAGCCGTTTCGTTTTAACCGAACCGATTGGAAATAATCGAAAATACAATAATGATAACCCTGGGCCATGTACCATAGTCGTTCAAATCAACCTTTAAAACTCTACTGCAACAAAAAAAAACTACTAAGCTTATAGAAACCCTCGAGTAAAGCCACTAACGCCACGGCTCTCTAGCCGACCAGCAATCGCATTGCTCTCACACATCCAGCGCATGGATCATAACTAAAATTAGATCCAACAAACAATAAGGTCAATTAAAATGCAAGAGCAACCAAGTACCTCTTCATCCATCTAATTACAACATAAAGCAGGAATCTCATCCGTGGCCTATGGGCAACACTCAGGCCCCCAACAAACCTCTGTTTGTTTTACTACGTTCCTCAAGAACGCCGAGTCCCACATGCATGACTCAATGTCTCTACAAGACCCGACCTCCGCCAGAGCCACCCGCGCACCGCGCATCCACGGACTACTATAAGCAGACACCGACTTCTAATGGACTACGGCTACGAAATGGCTACTGGTACGGTCTGACCATCCGAACCAAGATTCCAAACTATCTCTCAACTCTAAATCATTTTACTTCAAACGGTACTTGACCCTCGGGCATTCTCCTTAACCCATCATGTGCATACTTGTAAGTACGCTTAGAACTTAATGATCTCAATGTGTAGCGATCCCCCTCTAGCACTTCGACTGGTACGTGACCCCTGGCATCTTCCTTAGCCTACCGCGTGCGTATCTGTAGGTACGCATAGAATTTAAAGCTTTCCGTGTTAAGGATAACCGTCTAAAACCTCAATCACTCTAAATAGACCTTTAATCTTTAACAACCCAAAATCACCAATCGCAAAACTTTTAAATTTCGCCATCGTTTCGTCAACTCGGCACACTTGTCATTTTACGCTAAGCTAACCCGTCACGTCTATACAAACCGTGTACCACCGGCTCGACACCTTAGGTACCGGATGTAATTCGGCTTTAACTTTACCGGAGTGAGACTTCGTAAGGCAGCTATTTACGAATTTTCAAACATACCGAGACTTTCCCAGGAACTAATTATAATCGAAAAGCTTTTCAGTTGTCTTTTCAGCACCAAGGTGAACGATAAGGGTCGCGGAAATTACTGTTTACCGACCATCGGAGAACACGAGCTAAATACGGTACGCATTTAGACCTACCATTGCGTTGAATATGACGGTGAAAGACGCCTGAACTTAGCAATTAAGTCTTGGCTACTCATTGCCAGTTACATTCGTTGCGATAACAGTTAAAAACCAATTGAAGCTTGTTACCACTATTATGCCTCACCGAATGTACACAAAGGATTTTCGCTAACGAAAACTCCCTTGCCGTCATGTTTGCAACAAAACCCTGATTTAAAATCTCGCCTCCTAACATGACGTCACTTTGTAAATAATTATCAAGCAAACATTGCAACAAAGTTTCGATAGGGTAATCGTTAATCACTACACATCATAAAATTTGTTCTGTACTGAATACTCGGGTCAGAACTATACCAGTCTTAGCAACAACGTGACTAATAAGTTTGCCATTAAATTTCGATGGAAAACTTTCTTTCACCAACAAGTATTCAGAATCAGAATAATTAGTAAACCGTAACAACTCACCCCTGTGTTGCAACGTGCCCGCGATGTTGCTTGTACGATGCAGACATCGACGCGGCTCAGCACCCCGCCGTCAGCAGGCCCGCTGCACACTGCCAGCACTGCATACTGCCACCGACGCACGTTATCCGGATGGCTACGTGAACCGGCATGACACTTTTAGACGCACAGCCCTTCGCGGCCCTTTGTCGCTTGCCCGATCCCCGTAGCAGCCGGCACAGGCAGCGGCTTCTTCGTGCGACAATCCGCTTCGTTTAGTCCTGGTTTCTCTCTGGTCCGCAAGCATGGCACTTGATTTGCGGTAGCGATGAAAATTTGTGACGTTTTTCTTGCCCCCGTCATGGTCAGTGCGCATTATCTTTAGGGGTTCTCCTTTGGTTTGTCACTACTCAGGTTAATGAGGGTAGTCGTAAAAGTTACGGCGCACACGAATCTGGCCTTGAACAATTATTTAAACTGGTCTCACGTCAAACCTGGATAGGTTCTCAGTGTTTCGCAAACATTTGTGTTCAAGGTACATCTAGAAATTCGGTAGTACATTTTGGAGGTACACCGTAGATGGAAAATCTATCGCGCATTTTGCGAATGGTTAAGGAGGTAGTTTCCATCCGTCTGTAACTTCAAAAGATAACCTTCGTTTTCCGAGGCACACCAACTAATGACCACGGTACACCAATGTGCCGCGGAAACTGTTACAGCACTATGTTACACTTTGTTACAGCACTATGTTACACTTTGTTACCCTTTAACTACACTTTGTCACAGCTATGTAGATGCGGAGCCCTTCAACGCCTTTCTTAACGTCCAAATAAGCTGGATTCCTTCCACTGCACTCAACACGAAAAAATAAAAAGTCACTTCATTCAAACTAGGCTGATAATCAGCACTTTTTGAACGTCAAAATTACAACAGACAGTCCGCCAAAACGCCCGCCCTTCGCCACTTCCTAAGTGTTTTAGCTGGGAAGAAGAAGTGGCGGAACAAACTCCCCAGCAACACATCTGTGTTAGGTTAGAAGAACCAGATTCTACACAAAACAAGTCAGCGATGGATGACGCATTACTAGCGCGTATCGCACTTGGTGAAATGTGGGTATTCCATTAGGTACACTCTGCCTAACCCTTCGGAGATTACAAGCGTGATGATGTTATGTTTTGTCGGCATTAAAATCCGCCAACACACTTAACAAAACACTAACCGCAAACACTAGCTTGCTATTCACTGGCTGAGTTTTAGTTCGTACCGCGGGTGCAATTATTCGTTTTGCATTTCAAAAAGTAACCGTCACTGATTGTTATTGTCACTGTTTTCACGTGTGATTGCATTAGCACGATTTGATCGCACTTCTGATGTCGCAGTATGATGATTTTATTCCGTTTAGACTTGTTCATCATGTGGGCAGAACATGGGTTTCGTGCAATGAAAACACACACACACTGTACACTGCTTTTATCGAACTAACAAATAACTTGAAATTACAATACAACACAATAACACTAGGCACCATGAATCGGGTTACAGTTTCGGGACGTCTTGACTCCGCGGTGGTCAGACTCAGACTGTCCGCCTCGCCGGGAGCTCGAAACATCACGACTCTGTAGTAAGCGCGCTTAGGTGTGGGTAGACTGGTAAGTTGGTCGCTTGACCTTTGGCGCGCTTTCGATTCATAGTCAGTCTTGTATCCGTAATAATGACTCCGACTCCGACATATTAATGTAAAAATGTTACGAAATTAATAAAGGATATTAATATGAGTTCCAAAATACTATGTTCGCAAATGATGAAACTTTAATTAGAACATATCTTTTTAAAAGTTGCTAAGTTACACATTGGTGCTCGTGACAGAACATGTAGGCATGTAATTATTATTTTATTGAGGGTATTTCTTTTTCTGTATGGTGTCGGACGTAAAAAATAGCACCATCCCATATCTTCCCGTGGGTGTCGTAAGAGGCGACTAAGGGACTTGCCAGAGAATGGGCAGCAGCGTTCTCTGTGCTTTTGTAAAACCGTACTGCGATCGCCAACCCGCCTGCCAAGCGTGGCGATTATGGCAAAACTCCCCAAAATGTCAATGTGGCGACACTTGGGGGAGGCCTATGTCCAGCAGTGGACGTCTTTTGGGCTGAAATGATGATGATGATGATGATGATGAGGGTATTTCAACACAAATCTACGAAATAAGTTGATGTGGCAAATGTGTAGCAATTGGTAATATTTCTATTAATATATGAATGGTAACATCTGAGTAAACATCAAACAAATTCTTACTGAATATGTATTCAAGACATTCTGAGATTCATGACACATGTTTTTTCACCTGTATTTGTCTGCTATTTACTAGGTAAAGTTAAGTTAAATACTTTTAAAACATCAAAGAAAAAGAATTTCTTTATCAATAATCTCCAAAATTATTATTTTAATTAAACTATTCTTTGATTTGATATTTTGAAATTATTTTTTTCATTAATATTAATCATAACTTCATTTTATATATTATTTTTAAATTATCCTACATATTGCCCGTCGCTTTCATCTATACTAATATTATAAAGCTGAAGAGTTTGTTTGTTTGTTTGCTTGAACGCGCTAATCTCAAGAAATACTGATCCGATTTGAAAAATTATTTCAGTGTTAGATACTTCATTTATCGAGGAAGGCTATAGGCTATACATCATTACGCTACGACAAACAGGAGCGGAGCAGCAATGAAAAGTGCTCCAAATCGGGGAAAATGTGACGCAGACGAAGTTGCGCGAGACAGCTAGTATATTAATAAGTTGAAATAAGTCGTAACAATGTAGAGGTACTGGAAAGTGTTTCTAGAAAGAACAAATTAGAGCTTCAATTTAAAGTATTTCATTTACATTGAAAAGATATTAAAAATTAATTAATTTGATACTTCATCATCTGCCTAGCCTTTTCGCAAACTATCTTGGGGTCGGCTTCCAGTCAAACCGGATGCAGCTGAGTACCAGTTTTGTACATGAAGCGACTGCCTATTTGACCTCCACAACCCAGTAACTGGGTAATACGTACGATTCTCCTTGGTAAGACTGGATGTCAGACTTTCGGCTTCTGACTACTCATAACGACTGTCAAAGATCTAGAAATGACAGCCGGAACCAACGGGTAACGTGCTTTCCGAGGCACGGAGGAAACTCGCTATGTAATTATGGTCACCCACACACGGACCAACCTTGGCAAGCACGGGTTTACCTTGAAGATCGACCCTTGCGGCTGTTATTATTTAGCCATGAGCTCCTCCTCTTTTAGTATACATACTTATCAACATAATTTTCTTTCTAAGTAATCCAAATATATTAGTGGTCAGCGCTGCATGTCTTCTTTTTCCATATCTCTATAAGCTATCATCTCTTGAGTCTTGTCTTCCTCTTCTTCTTCTTCTTCTTCAACCCTTGGCTACCCAATGCTGAGTGTAGGTCTCTTCCAAATCTCTCCACTTGGGGCGGTTATGTGTCATGGCTATCCAGTTTCTTCCGGCCACTTTAATGACATCGTCTGTCCGCCTAGTCGGTTGCCCTCCCACATTCCACCGTCCCGTCCGTGGTCTCCACTCCACATTTTCTTCCCCCATCTTCCATCCAGTCTACAATCACCTGTACTCTGCTGGGCACAGGCCTCTCCGATCGCACGCTATTGAACCCGATTCTCGGCAACTCTCATCCAGTTTCTTCCAGCCACTCTGCGAAGAGAGCAGCGGTGCCCCAATTGTGGCAGCCCCGACTTACGAGCAGTATGCCGCGGGTTCGAACCCAGGCAGGCGCATTACTTTGTGTAACTTATTTCATCACCGCTACCCTCAAAATGGTGAAGGAAAACATCGTGAGGGAACCGGCATATCCTAGAACTAAAAATTCGAAGACATGTGACACCTACTAACCCGCACTGGGCCCGCGTGGTGTATTACAGCCCACTCCCTCTCATAGAGAGGAGGCCTGTTTCCAGCAGTGGGGACATTATAGGCTGATGATGATGATGACTCTGCGAAGAACATCGCTCCACCGAGCCTGAGGGCGTCCCACTTTATGCTTGCCGATTCGCGGTCTCCACTCAAGAACACGTCTACCCCAACGGTCATCTGTTCTACGGCTAATATTGCCGGCCTATTGTCACTTCAGCTTACATATTCTATGAGCTATGTCAAAAATTTCTGGTTGTCTGTTGTTTCTTTAAAATAAATAGTTAGCATTTAACATACGATACGTTAAAACCCGTTTTAACTTAAAATTACTCTCACAAGTAATAAACAGATCAACAAAATGCCCAAAATTTCATATATTTTTAGAGAACAAAAGGCCAATTGTTATGTAGAATTATATTTATCTTTGTTAACATTTTGATAATACGCACATATGTATGTATACGTAGGTATATATTGCGTATACTGGCCTCTAAAACAGTAGTAGTTTATAGTTATTTCGCGGCTATTAGCTTGAAAATGAAGACTATATTTATATTTGGGATTTTGGTAAGAATATTTTTTGGATTACTTATTGCTATGGTGTATAATAGAAATTTTGGTGTTTTAAACATAGTCCCTTAAGTCAAATTATCGTTCAGGCGGGAATAAACAGAACTAAAATTATTGTACCAAACTTGACATGGCAATCCATTATCAATCAAAATCAAAATCATTTATTTCAAGTAGGCCAGTTACAGGCACCTTTAAAAGTCAAACAACAATAAATAGACCAGGGTAGAAGCCTTTAAAAATAATAAAAAGTGAAAAAAAATAATAGTAGGATGAAACCTATTAGAATAGGAGAGGAATATTATAAAAATAAAAGGAAAAATAATTTACGGGCGATCTGAGGTCGGGAAGGGGATGGGGGTGAGTTTTTAAGGGTAAAAAACGGTTTTTCTCGATTTCCGGCAAAACTAAAAGTCCTATCGAAAAAAGTCAAATGGCAAAGTTGTAGGTAATAAAAAGATCTAAAACTTTTGTATTTACACTTTTTTCACATAACCTCAAAATTTATGTGAAAAATCCAAAAAACCAAGTTTTTGGTTATTTATTTTTATCTTTTACAAAATATATATATTTTTAACGAAATTTGGTGAAAACTAATCTTTTTATGTCCCAAATACGCTGTAATTTATTTGATTAAAAATATTTATATTTTCACCTTATTTTGAATTAATGTCGAAAAAACACCCTAATTTTCAATCGAAAATTCACCCTTCAAAATATCAGCTTTTTTCAAAAAGTTGGTATGGTTTCTGTTCGTTGAAATCTCTACTTTCCGATGGTGAAAAAAATATATATATGTTACTATAGTAAATCTTCCCTGAAAATGCAAAAAATCAAAAAAATCTCGAATTCGAAAGCTTTTTTTTAGTTATTATAATTTCATCTAAAAAATGTGATTGCTGCAATTTGTTTCAATTAAAAAGTTGATTTATTTAATGCTAATTACATTTATGTCATAGAAAATCTCATTATCATCATTCATCATTTCAGCCCAAAAGACGTCCACTGCTGGACATAAGCCTCCCCCAAGTGTCGTCACATTGGCATTTTGGGGGGTTTTGCCATAATCGCCACGCTTGGCAGGCGGGTTGGCGATCGCAGTAAGTACGGTTGTTACAAAAGCACAGAGAACGCTGCTGCCCAATCTCTGGCAAATCCCTTAGTCGCCTCTTACGACACCCACGGGAAGATATGGAAAATCTCATTATATATAAATATAAATCGTACTATTAAATGTAGATGCTTTATTCTGATTATGTTATTCATTACAATATTTTTAAACACATTAATCTTATCATTTATAAATACCTTATCTTCAATTCTAATCACTTATCCATTAGTTTTTGTCTTTTTGATGGCATTTCTTCATCGTTAGATTCGTCAAACATCTCCGATTCTAGTAGATCTTCGAAATCTTCATGACTATCACCTTCTTCCTCTCCTCAAACTTGGTTGGGTAACGAACTAACAGCAACAGATTGGGGCTGGAAGCAATTTCAACGTGGAATTATGCCCAAATTTACACAAAAAGAATTAATTCCGGAAATATTGCTCAAAACTATTTGCTGCAGCTGTGAAACTGGATGTAACAGTTTAAAATGTGGTTGCCGAAAACATGGTTTAAAATGCACAAATTTATGTTCAAACTGTCATGGTTCTGAAAATTTCTCTAATATTGAAGAAGAAACCTACGAGGAAGTTAATGATTCAGAAGAAATTGTGGAAGATGAACCAACGCAGTCTGGAAATAATGTTGGAGAGGAAGAAGGTGATAGTCATGAAGATTTCGAAGATCTACTAGAATCGGAAATGTTTGACGAATCTAACGATGAAGAAATGCCATCAAAAAGGCAAAAACTAATGGATAAGTGATTAGAATTGAAGATAAGGTATTTATAAATGATAAGATTAATGTGTTTAAAAATATTGTAATGAATAACGTAATCAGAATAAAGCATCTACATTTAATAGTACGATTTATATTTATATATAATGAGATTTTCTATGACATAAATGTAATTAGCATTAAATAAATCAACTTTTTAATTGAAACAAATTGCAGCAATCACATTTTTTAGATAAATTATAATAACTAAAAAAAAGCTTTCGAATTTGAGTTTTTTTTAATTTTTTGCATTTTCTGAGAAGATTTACTATAGTAACATATATATTTTTTTTTCACCATCGGAAAGTAGAGATTTCAACGAACAGAAGCCATACCAACTTTTTGAAAAAAGCTGATATTTTGACGGGTGAATTTTCGATTAAAAATTAGGGTGTTTTTTCGATATTAATTCAAAATAAGGTGAAAAAATAAATATTTTTAATCAAATAAATTACAGCGTATTTGGGACATAAAAAGATTAGTTTTCACCAAATTTCGTTAAAAAAATATATATTTTGTAAAAGATAAAAATAAAAAACCAAAAACTTGGTTTTTTGGATTTTTCACATAAATTTTGAGGTTATGTGAAAAAAGTGTAAACACAAAAGTTTTAGATCTTTTTATTACCTACAACTTTGCCATTTGACTTTTTTCGATAGGACTTTTAGTTTTAGGAAATCGAGAAAAACCGTTTTTTACCCTTAAAAACTCACCCCCATCCCCTTCCCGACCTCAGATTGCCCGTAAATTATTTTTCCTTTTATTTTTATAATATTCCTCTCCTTTTCTAATGGGTTTCATCCTACTATTATTTTTTTTGGTTTTAAAAATTATCGACCCTGGTCTAAAAAATGAAGCTACAGTCCCAGTCACAAGACACAATAACTGTGAAAGTACTGTAGTTGCCCATTCCATAGCGTAGATCTCTATGGAGAAGAGTAGGCAAAAAACTCCATGGACACTCTTTTAAATCAGAATCTTGTTTCAAAAACCTTGGTTACATCATTCATGTTGAGATGGTACATTATGTGAGAACGATGTAGCAAGACTTCACGTTAAAAGTGTCCATAGTAAAAACAAAAAGAACAATTAAAAGACGAAATAATTAGTTCGAAATGAGCCGTGGCATCGCCAACCCGCCTGCCAAGCGTGGCGATTATGGCAAAACCCCCCAAAATGCTAATGTGGTGACACTTGGGGGAGGCCTATGTCCAGCAGTGGACGTTTTCTGGGCTGTAATGATGATGATGATGATGATGAGCCGTGGCAACTGAGGCCCCTAGCACACGGCGTATTTTAAACGCGCAGATGACGCGCGTTTCAGGAACACGAGTTTTCTGCGCCGTAGATGCCGATTTTTGCGTTTTTGTATAATCAAACGCGCATAAAACGCGATACAAATGTGCGAGTGAAGCGCGTTCGAAACTCGTTTAAAGCGTGTACAAGGGGTCGGAGGAGGGGTAGAGGAGGGGCGCGCGTTTCACGATCGTCCCGTGTGCTTAGGTTACAAGGCTGCGTTCAAATCTTGTTTGAAGCGCGTCTACGCGTATCATCTGCGCGTTTAAAATACGGCGTGTGCTAGGGGCCTAAGAGATGACCGGGCACAACTACTAGCGATATTCTTGAGAAGCGGCTACTCCTTGAACTGCTGATGATGAAGATGGCGCCGTTAGTTCCGATTACGACTGGCGACGCGCCAAACCAAGAGGCACTATGGTTTGAGTTTGTATGTGGATGGATATACTGGGTGATATCCCACTCTGACGATAAAACGGTGACCACAGATTCAGAACATAATTCTGAACACCCCCACATAGACATTTTTTACTGTATCATTCTGAACTGTAATTTAAAAAACCATATTGATAACCCAAGTCCAGCCACTAAGCGATGCACTCAAGCGAATCACTCAGACCACACACACACACCCACACATCACAAACACACACACCCACACATCACACCCACGCATTCCCATCTACGCGTATACACACGCACACACCACACAAGAGCACGTATGCATTATTTATTTATTGCTTAGTGATTATTGATTTTTAATATTGATGCAAACAACTGTTATAAATATTAGCTCCAATTAAGGGTGAAGACACTAACTCCTGTAACACAGGTCTCACCTAGCACAGGAGCCAGGGTTTCAAATAGAAATGTATAACCTTTTTCCTTTTGTCAATAAAACATTTTATTAAATAATATTATTAAAAAAACAATAGCTGTTCCATCCATTTTGATAGTGTACCTATTGCAGTTTTGTAGGAAACAGCTGTTTTTGGGGTTCCGTACCTCGAAAGTAAAAAAACGGAACCCATATAGGATAATTTTGTTGTCCGTCCGTCTGTCCGTCTGCCTGTCTGTCAAGACCCATTTTCTCAGGAACGCGTAGAGGTATCAAGCTGGAATTCATATCAAATAATCAAGTCTACTGTTTCTTGAATCTGTGAAAAAATCAAACTTCTAAGGCCACGCAATCAAAAGATATAGGCGTTTATGCCCCAAATTTCCACAAATTATCGACACTCGCAAGGGAATCAAAACCTACATGGTACTTCCCGTGAACTCAGAAACTTGAAATTTGGTACGTAGCAACGTCTTATAGCACAGATAAGGTAAAATTGCGAAAACCGTAAATTTTTAGTTTCATCATTTTGTACGGAACCCTCGGTGCGCGAGTCCGACTCGCACTTGGCCGGTTTTTTTTAATAACCGACGAGATGACGAGTAATATAGAAGTATGTACGAAGAAGATATGCCGCGCTGACTCACAAAGGCCAGTAAAAGCTCAGTAATTAATATTGGAAGGCCCCGCTGCCGCGCTGCTGCGGTTTGCGATCTGTGAACGTTTTCATAAATGTATTATAATGCTTCATGAGCAGACAGAAGGACGGACAGGCAGGCAGACAGACAAGAAGTCAGACAGGCACACGAACAGTTTTCGAAATTCAGTGTTGTATTCTTGTCAGTACGTTTTATTTCCTTTTTGTTGTTAATGTTTTTAATAACTCAGTGATTTGCAGAAAGTTTTAGTATCTGTTATCAATGCCCTTCTGGAATCAAATGCCCTTTTTCGAGCGACAATAGTAAAAACCAGCGAAGTGCGAGTCAGACTCGCGCACGAAGGGTTCCGTACCATTATTTAAACAAGCAAAAAAATACTAAACTGTTTGTATGAGAGCCCCCTGTATTTATTTTATTCCGATTTTAGTATTTGTTGTTATAGCGGCAACAGAAATAAATAATCTGTAGAAATTTCAATTGGCTATATAACTATTTCTTGAGATACAGCCTGGTGACAGACGGGCGGACGGACGGAAAGCGAAGTCTCAGTAATAAGGTCCCATTTGAACCTTTGGGTACGGAACCCTAAAAATGTTACTTATTCCAATTACCTTTTCGTTTTCACAGGCTAGCAGCGCTCTCTGCGTTCCCCTCGGAGGACGTAAGTATACAACATAACCTAACACCACGTTTGTAATTCCCGAAAAATTATGCCGAAGTGTAGGGTCAGCAACGAAAGTCGCTATAAGTACATATACAAAATTATAAGTCTTAGTTTTGGAACGATCCTTATTAACAGACTCGAGGCCTACCATGACCGTTAACAAAACAATCTTGTTGCAGGAACGTTTTGTTTCAAGCTTAAATTAATATTACTTTGTTTCATACCATGAGCTCAACAAAACAATCTTGTTTTACTCCTGATAAAAGAACGAATGATTTATAAGATTTGTGTATTCCCTGCAACAAGATTGTTGATGGAAGACACAATAAGCAATATAAACTGTATAGCGCTGTCTCTTTCATAAAACCCCTCTGCTAGGTTGAAGTAGTGCTGCCAACCTAGTGGATTTTCCACTAAAACTGGTAGTTTTGACACCCCTTTTAGAGACGATATATTTTAGTGATAAGTGGATTTTCTACTGGTTTAAAATAATTCAGTTTCAATGACTGAAAATGCGATCACTCAACCGCTAGACCTCGTTTCGATATACTATACGGGGTGTATGGGACACCGACGCGAAAACGCTTACGACGTACTCAGTAGGTACATCATTCAGAACCCCCCATATAGAAAATTTTCATCGGTAATTTAAAAACTGCTGGGCCCTACTATGACCTCTTAGAGCAGTCTTATTTTAACCTTACTTTGCGTTTTCGCACCATCACGTCCTTAAGGCCTCTGCCTCAAATCTTGCGGGCAGCGGGGCGGCAGCGGCGGCGGCGCGGGAGTGGCAGGATCTAATGCGTAAAATCAAATGGACCGGCCGGCGGGCCTCGAATACACCGACGAGGCAGCGGGCAACGAGCGGTGCACTCCAGTCAAGCGGAGATAGCCCGCGCCGCGCCGCCACCACCGCCCCGCAGACTGCAAGATTCGAGGCAGAGGCCTGCTAGAATTAGCAATTTTGATGACGTCACCTCAAATAGTTCATTCAATTCGTACCATGACGTGTCTTTTGACACCCAGCAAGAATGTTTTTACGTCAAATTGCAGGAATGTTTGACAGTTAAAAAAAGTTGATCCGAGACGACTTATTTATTATTGTTGTACAAATTATACTTAAAAAATGTATTGTCGTGATATATATTGCATTAAAAACGTATTTATTTACGTGTGAGGGGTGGTGTGTGTATACTTTGCACAATCCTTCGAGAGGTACAGGCGTGATGTTATGGTGTGGTAAACTAGTCGATTGGATAGTATTTCTAGCAATATCAGTGCATCATTATCATTATCTGTGTTCACTTCCGAAAACCGCGACCTGGCAAACGTGGCGGGAATTCACTGAATGCGAGATTCACAAGATCGGTCGATGTAGCGATGCATGGGACATGCCCACGTCCAGCAGCCGTAGGTTTTTGGCTGATATCATAATGATAATGATGCACTGATATTGCTAGAAATACTATACAATCGACTAGTTTACCACACCATAACATCACGCCTGTACCACTCGAAGGATTGTGCAAAGGTACACACCTTTGCACAATCCTTCGAGTGGTACACCCCTCACACGTAAATAAATACGTTTTTAATGCAATATATATCACGACAATACATTTTTAAGTATAATTTGTACAACAATAATACATAAGTCGTCTCGGATCAACTATTTTAAACTGTCAAACATTCCTGCAATTTGACGTAAAAACTAGGCATGAGATGTACTTGCCACATTCAATACCAGGGCTTCCAAGTACGAGTGTACAAAAAAAACAGGGTTTAAAATACTTGAAAGTGTTTGGTAGAGTTGGATCTAGTTCCTACCGTGCTAGAATATATTTAGACTGTCTGCTTAGGCATTTTTATAGAATGGCGACTATATTATTATTCAAAGTTTTTCCTCGCTATTTATTACATATTTACAATTAAAATATCGTCTTTATATAAATCCACGAAATAAATATTTACAATTCCTAACTCGTAGACACACAAAAAAAACAGTTTTATTTATTTACACACTTTTTCTAATTGTATATACTCGCGAAATAACTTCTTTGAAATGAATTACGTCAGGGTCAGTTCAACGACAACTGACAAAAAAAACGGAAAAGAAATATTTACTTGACTTTAAACGTAACTTAGTAATATTATACTGTTCACGCTGTGTCTTATTTCTATAAAAGTGTGGAAAAATGGCGCGAACCAGTCTACAAAATGACTGCGCTACCCATGCCGCTAGCTGACCGCGACCTGAGCCCCGCGGCGCAAGCCTTGTGACGCCCGCGCCGCGAGCCCCACTCCCGCAACCGCGCCGCGAGACCCGCGCGGGCGCGCCTTGCTAAAATTTTTATACTTGCAAGTATTTCACACTCATACCAGGGCGCCCTGGTTGGAAGCAAAGCCCTGGTTTCAAAACCTGGTTGCGTAAATAAGTCCCATCCCTAGAAAAGCATTCTCGCTGGTTGTCAAAAGGCACGTAGTGAATGAACTATTTGAGGTGACGTAGTGAATGAACTATTTGAGTTGACGTCATCAAAATTGCTAATTCTAGCAGGAATATAACAAGCTTGTTTTAAGGACGTGATGGTACGAAAACGCAAAGTAAGGTTAAAATAAGACTGTTTTAAGAGGTCATAGTAAGGCCCGGAGTAAAAGACATAACAATATTTTCATCAATGGTTACATAAATATGCAATAGTACTTTGTTACCCCAGGGGTGAAAGTAACTTATTTAGTCCCGAGACGGGGTTTGGCGCCCGAATAAAGTGAGGGCGCCAATAGTTCGAGGGACTAAATAAGTCTTTAACCCGAGGTAAACACTGTGCTTTTCAGTACGAATACAAGAAAAGTAAAAATAAAAACACGAATTAGCTAAAGAAAAAATTAGTACATTTTATTTCGGATTGCCGTTTTCCCACCTATTTTGTTTTTTTTTCTGTGGCCAGCCAGCTATTCAGCCATTATTTTTCATTTTCATCATTGGAAAAATGGTAAACATTTTGCCCAACACTATGTTATTTTTAAAGAAATAGTTATTATATTTAAAAAATATATATTCTTTAATCAATACTTAACTTTAAGTTATTTCAATTTGACATCGTCGCTGTATAGAAAGTTGGAACATGGTTCAATAAAAATGTGAAAATAGAACTAGTTTTTTTTATATTTTGACATCTGTCAGTTGAAAGCAATTCTCCCTAGGGATGAAAAGTATTACTTTCAGAACTGCTTTTAGAGTATGAGTAATGAAAAACAATATTACATCAGATCACATACACATAGTAAGCCGTGGGTTCGAATCCAGGCAGGCGCATTACTTTGTGTAATTTATTTCATCACCGCTGCCCTCAAAACAGTGAATGAAAATATTGTGGTAAAACCGGCGTGTCCTAGAACTACAAATTCGAAGACATGTGACATCTACCAACCCGCACTGGGCCCGCGTGGTGGATTAGAGCCCACTCCCTCTCATAGAGAGGAGGCCCGTGTCCCAGTAGTGGGAACATTATAGGCTGATTATGCTATGCACCACCTGTGCATGAATTTGCTTTTCAGTGACAGTGCAGTTTCACCTTTAAATTCTGATTTTAGTTGGCGTCGACCTAAGCGGCAGTGGAAACGTGGACAGCAGTCAAGGTGGCAGTAGCAGTGGGGAACTAAACGGTGGTCTAGGCAGTAGCTCAGGTGGCAGTGTACTAGGCAGCAGCCCAGGTGGCAGTAGCAGCGGGGACGTTAGCGGTGGTCTTAGCAGCAGCGGGGGGCTAGGCAGTGTACTAGGCAGCAGCCCAGGTGGCAGTAGCAGTGGGGACGTTAGCGGTGGTCTTAGCAGCAGCGGGGGGCTAGGCAGTGTACTAGGCAGCAGCCCAGGTGGCAGTAGCAGTGGGGACATTAGCGGTGGTCTTAGCAGCAGCGGGGGGCTAGGCAGTGTACTAGGCAGCAGCTCAGGTGGCAGCAGCTCAGGTGGCAGCTCAGGTGGCAGCAGCCCAGGTGGCAGTAGCCCAGGTGGCAGTAGCAGCGGGGCCGTTAGCGGTGGTCTTGGCAGCAGTGGGCTGATAGGCAGTGTACTAGGCAGCAGCTCAGGTGGCAGTGTACTAGGCAGCAGCCCAGGTGGCAGTAGCCCAGGTGGCAGTAGCAGCGGGGACGTTAACGGTGGTCTTAGCAGCAGCGGGGGGCTAGGCAGCGTCCTAGGCAGTAGTGGGGGAGCTAGCAGCATCGATAATAACGATGGTAAGTTTTATTCATTACTAGCACTTCGCCCGCGACTTCGTCCGCGAAAACTGTGATATAATATAGCCTATGTTACTCGGTAAACATGTAGCTTTCTAATAGTGCAAGTATTTTTAAAATCGGTCGAGTAGTTTTTGAGTTAAATCGTAACAAACAAACAATATTTTTTTTCCTCTGTATAATATTAGTTTAGAAAACTTATCCCGTTGTAATATTAACTGGCTACAATCAATCAATGAATCCGGCCGACCCAGTTTCATCCTCTTTGGATACAGATGTTGAACCGTCTATCGCACCGGTTCCGTTATCGTCTTTATTAACGGATCCAGATCCAGATCCATCTGTGAGTCCTGATACGGATTTTTTTCAAGCCTGGGTGCAGTCCTACTGCTGGGCAAAAGCCTCCCCTTTATCCTTCCATCTCTCTATCCTGCTGGCAAAAAAGACTTGTCTAACTTAATATAAACGTGTTGCTGTGGAGATTTTCTGCCACTTCTTTTGCCCATTTAAATTACTAGGAAACGTGAGCGGCACTGTTTTGGGTGACAGCTTTTTTAAAATATAATTTTGCCAATCAATAAGTGATCTTAGATAACTAAGATCACTTTTAATGATAAGTGATCTTAGATAACTAAGATCACTTTTAATATGATCTGAATCTTCTTTGTACTAAAAACTATTGATGATGATGATGTCAATTTTAATATTTTAGAAGGTGGAGCCGCGGGACTTGCTACTGGTATTGCCAGCAAAGTAAAAGGGATCGTCGGTGGCGTAGCCGGTACGTATACACGGATTGTTATATTACAACATAACATTACAGTTAGAAACATATCATATCATAACATCAAACCTGTAATCCCCGAGGGGTTGAGCAGAGGTGAAGTTAATAGTTCAGCGACATTTCGCCAAATAGAGGGCAAGCCTTGCCATCAATCTAAACAAATATTATAAAGAGGAAAGATTTGATTGTTTGTTTGTTTGTTTGCATTGAATAGGCTCCGAAACTACTGGTCCGAATTGAAAAATTATTTCAGTGTTAGATAGCCCATTTATTGAGGAAGGCTATAGGCTATATATCATCACGCTACGACCAATAGGAGCGGAGCAGCAATGAAAAATGTTGCGAAAACGGGGAAAATGTGACGCAAACGAAGTTGCGCCGGACAGCTAGTAGAACATAAATCAAGACTTCGTGACAAAAAAAAACAAAAAAAAAACAAGTTATTTTGTTTATTTTTGTTTGTTTTTAGGGTTCCGTACCCAAAGGGTCAAACAGGACCTTATTACTGAGACTTCGCTGTCCGTCCGTCCGTCTGTCACCACGCTGTATCACATGAACCGTGATAGTTAGCCAGTAAAAAATTCTACAGATTAGGTATTTCTATTGCCGCTATAACAAAAAAATACTAAAAACACAATAAAATAAATATTTAAGGGGCCTCCCATACAAAATAGTGATTTTATAAATAATGGTTCCGTACCATTATTTATAAAAACGAGCAAAAAGATCACTATGGACCCTTCGTGCGCGAACCGACTTACACTAGGCCGGTTTTTTATAAAGCCACGAGCTCTCCAAGAGAAGGCTGATTATGCTCATGTAAATCTCTGTAAATTTACATATTTTTCCAGGTGCGGCCAAGGGGCTAGCTAGTGGTGTTGTTAAGGGTGCTGCCAGCAAGGTTAAGGCTGTTGTCGGAGCTGGTGGTGGATTCGGTACGTATAGCATCACGGACCCCCCTAGGGACTAGGCAGTGGTACCCTGTAGTACACCCGACATGTTGAAGCCCCCATACTGGGGCCCCTTATATAGGGCGAGCCTATTACCATCAACCGGGTATAAATCCAAAACTGTGGACTACTGAGTTTTTTTTTTTTCTTTATAAAATGTTGCCCTATACTAGGAATTTCTCCTGTATCGTGGGCGCGTTTACAAACATTTAAACTCACATACACAAACAGCCAGACCCGGAACAACTATCTGTAGGTCATAGAAATATTTGTTCCGTGCGGGGATCGAACCCGCAACACGCAGCGCAGCAGTCGATCGCTCAACCACGGTGCCAACCGTGCCGTCTAGATTTTACAGACCTTACACACTCATAAAAATTACTTTAGTCAGCATAATTGCTATAATCTAATTCTAAATTAAACAAGGTGTTGTTTTGCATCCTCGTCAAAATTCAGGAGGTTGTCACAAAAGACTCATGTAATCAATTGAAATTACGGTACCTAGTTAATTATTAATAAACTCAGATGTTTTTGTTTTTAAATTTGTCAGTATTTCAGAAAAACCCCCTTAACGTGGTTTAGGGAATAAGAAATCATCGAATAAACGTTTGCGATTGTTTGTATGTGTGAAAGCGTGGTTATACTCGTAGGGCGAGGATCGAACGGCCCTGTTTAAAACACGAGTGGTTAACACTTACCGATATCCGTTAGTAAATAAAAAAAATACCTACCCATTTTGTTATTGATTCGGGTCGAGAATCATTAGCATAGTTACCTTCTTGAATTTGACGAGGATGCAAAACAACAGCTTTTATATATATATAATTACTAGCTGTCCCACGCAACTTCGTCTGCGTCACATTTTCTCCGTTTTCGCAACATTTTTCATTGCTGCTCCGCTCCTATTGGTCGTAGCGTGATGGTATTCCTAGCCTATAGCCTTCCTCGATAAATGGGCTATCTAACACTGACAGAATTTTTTAACATCGGACCCGTAGTTCCTGAGATTAGCGTGTTCAAGCAAATAAACAAACAAATTCTTCAGCTTTAACCTTATTAACCCCATCCGAATCCTTTGGTCCCGTTTGAGGGCCCCTTTTGGGCATCGCGCATTACGTGATCGCCGACGTCATTGATCCCTACTTCACGTACGATTAGAGTTTAAGTTTGCCTGTATGAGGGTAACCCATTTGGGTTCTTCGGGGTCTTAACGGCGGATGATGTAACTAACCCATATGGGTTCATTAGTATATATATATACATATATATATATAGATTGATATAGATATATAACCATTCAGACTCTAGCACGAAGTTATAGTATTTTCAAAGGATGATAAAGTAAATTATTTATTTATTTTCAGGTCTCGGTCTTGGACGCTAAAACATTGAACTGAAGGTAATTTAATTTCAAGTTTTTAACTGTAGAAGAATTTGTTTACTAAGATTCCTATATAAAATAAACTAAGATACTTCATGGGTACCAATAGATTGGCCTTGGTCACGGAATCATCATGTCATCATCAGCCTATAGGTAATGTTCCCAATGCTGGGACACAAGCCTCCTCTCTATGAGACCTTGTGGGAGTGGGCTGTTATCTACCACGCGGGCCCAGTGCGGGTTGGTAGATGTCACATGTCTTCGAATTTTTAGTTCTAGGACGTGCCGGTTTCCTCACGATGTTTTCCTTCACCGTTTTTGAGAGCAGCGGGGATGAAATAAATTACACAAAGTAATGCGCCTGCCTGGGTTCGAACCCACGGCTTACTACTCGTAAGTCACCACTGGGCTACCGCTGCTCTCCGGAATCATGGTAGGTCCTTACTGTAAGATCCACCCTTAGGTTTCAGAGCCCTGCGCCATTTTCAGCTCTACTTTAGGGGTCATCCATAAAATATGTCACAGGTTAAGAGGGGGGAAGGGTTGACGATATGTTACATTGAGTGGCAAGGGTTGGAAAATGTCTTAAATTTTGTGACGTGACATTTCAAAATCGAATATCTAAGTATCATCATCATCATCATCATTTCAGCCCAAAAGACGTCCACTGCTGGACATAGGCCTCCCCCAAGTGTCGCCACATTGACATTTCGGGGGGTTTTGCCATAATCGCCACGCTTGGCAGGCGGGTTGACGATCGCAGTACGGTTGTTACAAAAGCACAGAGAACGCTGCTGCCCATTCTCTGGCAAGTCTCTTAGTCGCCTCTTACGACACCCACGGGAAGAAATGGGATGGTGCTATTCTTTACGTCCGACACCATACAGAGCATCTAAGTATTAAAACACGAAATTTGGACTATGTACGAACAACTTAAAAATATTTTCAACTCTGTCTGTATGAACATGTAAAATTTCAAAATATGTGACGTCACACCAGGGCGAGGGAGTCTCACAAATGTTGCTAGCTGTGGATAGGACGGGGGGAAGGAGTCAAAACATCATGAAATTCTTGTGACGTAATTTATGGATGACCCCTAGTATGAAAGCAAAGGCGGCAAAAATTAAAAGATTTGCAAGAGACCGATACGCAGCATTGGCTAGCCAAAGATTGAAAAAGAAAAAGGCGTCGTGCCTAAGGGATACTTATGCAACCTAAGTTATTAAAAACATCGTGAGGAAACCAGCATGCCTGAGAGATATGTCTCGACGGCATGTAAAGCGAAGTCCGAAGCCCATGAGCGGCAAACAAACTCTGACACCAGTTAGACGTTAAAGAAGAAAGAGGAGTTACAAAAAAATATCATCACCATCATCATCAGCCTATAATGTTGACACTGCTGGGACACAGGCCTCCTCTCTATGAGAGGGAGTGGACTGTAATACGGTCCCAGTGCGGGTTGGTAGATGTCACATGTCTTCGAATTTTTAGTTCTAGGACATGCCGGTTTCCTCACGATGTTTTCCTTCAGCGTTTTTGAGAGCAGCGGTGATGAAATAAAAAGCAGCGGTGGCCCAGTGGTGGCTGCCCCGACTTACGAGCAGTACGCCGTGGGTTCGCACCCAGGCAGGGGATTAGTTACTTTGTGTAAAAAAATATTATAAAATTAAAAGCTGTAACTCTGATGACTGAGAAGTTCGTCATTCTGCCCCGATTCAATAAATATGATTAAACCTACCAGCAACTTCATCATCTGCCTATCCTTTTCCAAAACTATCTTGGGGTCAGCTTCCAGTCTAACCGGATGCAGCTAAGTACTATTTTACATGAAGCGACTGCCTATCTAACCTCCACAACCCAGTAACTGGGTAATACGATACCCCGTAGTAAGACTGGATCAGACTTTTGGCTTCTGACTACTCGTAACGACTGTCAAAGATCTACAAATGACAGCCGGAACCAAAGGCTTAACGTGCTTTCTGAGGCACAGAGGAAACTTGGTATGTAATTATGGTCACTTATCCATGGACCAACCTCGCCAAGCACGGCTTAACCTTGAAGATCGACCCGTGCGGCTGTTATTAATTAGCTACGAGCTACTCCCTACCGACAACATGTAAAAACATAAAATTATTTTGTTTCAGACTCCTGACTGGGACGTAAAGCGTATTAGTATTAAATATAAGAATATCCAAGTTTTGACATTTATTGTTTATCATTTTATAAATAAAAAGTTTAAGTAAAACCCATTCTTTCTTTTTGTTATTCCTCTAAATTCATAAGTCAGCCGAAAGACGTCGTGACATTAAACTTAGCTAACGTACCTAAAGCTTATTAATCCTGTTGACAGTGTTTAAAAAATCCAAAACGCATTGAAAGCGATTGTCATTAATCAAATCAAATCAAATCAAATCATTTATTAGTTTGCAAACATGGGTAAAAATTGGTATATAGATGTTGTCTTATAAGTTAGCTCTCCATGTTCTGCCGTCACATGGGCATGCAAAACATAATCAATTAAATAAAATTCATTTCAGAAAACAATCAATAGTGTTAGAAAAAATCCATTATTACAAAATTACATGTCAAAACATTTGAAACACAATAAATAGAAAATAGAAAAGTCAAAAAATATTACATCAAATGTCACTGGTTACAACAATATTATGAATGTCAATACAAGCATGTCAATTTAAATAAGAAAAATAACAAGTAAAGAAATAATTCATTTGGTCAATCAATTTACCTTTTAATTTTTATGTGCATGTCTGAGAAATAATAATGAAAAACAAAAGATCATACCAAAAAAGTCTAACATAAAGCCATTACAATATTGCGACAAAACATAGATATTAGATCCCACTTAGGTCCCACAGTTTTTTTTCCGATAGGAACTCCGAAATACTATAATAAGATTTACAAATCAGAAACTTTTTTAGGTGGCTTTTAAACAAATTAATATTTAAGCTTTTAATTGACTCTGGTATGTGATCATATACGTGGGACACTCAGAAAGTTTTGCGAAACTAAAAAAAATTGTTCTATACGTACATATATTTTTATTAAATCTTTTCAAAGTACTTTCCACCAGCCTCTATACAAAGATTCATGCGCCTAAACCAGTTTTCAAAACACTTTTTCCAGTCCGCCGCAGACACCTCGTTTACAGCCTGCTCGAACCCAGCCAGCGCATCTTCCGGCGACGAAAATTGTATCCCTTTGAGCTGATTTTTTATTTTTGGGAATAAAAAGAAGTCACACGGTGCTAGATCAGGGCTGTAAGGAGGGTGACCCAGGAGTTTGACTGGCGTGCTGTCCAGGAAGTCCCTCGTTTTGAGTGCGGTGTGCGCAGGTGCATTGTCGTGGTGGAGCAGTAGCCCGCGGAGCCCTGTGTTTGGTCGCTTGTTGCTTATAACAGAGAAAACTTCTGGCAAACATTTGGAAGTATACCATTCGGCATTAATGCTTCTTTGATCCCGTAAGGGAATTGATACCAAGTGGCCAGTCAAATTAAAAAAGCTAGCGATCAAAATCTTACCCCCGCTTCTAGATCGCTTCACTTTGGTAGGCGTTGGCTCATTTTGAAACACCCAAACAGTCGACTGGCGCTTGGTTTCTGGGTCGTATTGATAAATCCAGGACTCATCACCTGTAACGATGTCGTAAACACGCCGAGACGAGCCTGCTTCAAATTTGTTAAGCATATCACGGCACCATTCCACCCGGGCCTGCTTCTGAGCATCGGTGAGGTTGTGCGGCACCCAGCGTGATACTATCCTCCTCACGCGAAGATGGCTGTGTAGAATCTCGTGAACGCTTCCCGATCCAATCTTCAATATGTGTTGAATCTCCTGATATGTAATTCGCCTATTGTCTTGGATTAAATTTTTCACTGCTAGCACGTTTTCTTCGGTAACAGCCGTCAAAGGGCGACCGCTTCTTTCGTCATCCCCCAAAGTTGGTCGACCGCGCTTGAATTCGTTATACCAACGATACACGGTTGCCTTGGAAGGGCCTTCATCCATGAATGCCATTTGAAGTCTATCGTACGATTCATCCGGTTTCAGGCGACACTTGAAATCGTATAAAATCATAGCTCTAAAATGTTCCCGGCGCAGATCCATATTTCAGTGAGACACAATACTTTGAATTAACTCGCAAAAAATGTGGAGGGAAATTTTGAAATTGGAACTTACTTATTTTTACTTATAAATAATCATATTTTCGAAAAACATAATAACTGGCCAGTCTCCCATATATAAAAACTTTTTTTCGCAATACTTTCTGAGGGGCCTGGTATAATTGGTGCCATGCAGAAAACACTTTTATGCATCATAGCTGTCTTAGATTGTCTTGCACATAACATATTGGCGTGTCGTCTACTTCGGTTATTTAAGTCTGATAACTTGGGAAATAATTCTGAGTTGGTTTTCACAAATACCGCAACCTCAAATATGTACAGAGAGGGCAGTGTCAATATTTTATACCGAATAAAAAATGGTTTACAAGTGTCTGTGCATTTCAAACCGAACATCGCCCTAATACACTTTTTTTGACATTTAAATATTAGTTCGTTATTGGTTGAGTTTCCCCAAAAAATAACACCATATCTTAATATTGACCCCACTATTCCATGGTATGCTGTTACAAGAGCATCCGTTCCAATGACTGGAGCGAGTTTATATAACGCATACGTCGATTTACTAAGTCGCTTTGCCAATTCTTCTGTGTGTGCTTTCCAGTCCAAGCGTTGGTCTATTGTTAAGCCTAAGAATTTGGAAGTGCTTACTTGATTTATTTTATTATTACCGTAGTGAATATTCATCGTCATATTTTTGCGTTGACTGAAAGCCATTATTTTGGTTTTATCAATGTTTATTTTGAGATTATTATTATCAAGCCATTTTATTATTGAATTAATAGTATTAGTTATGTCATTATTATAATTTTGTTTGTTTGTACAGTCAATGGTAATTGTACTGTCGTCAGCAAAAAGAGTCATGTGGTGTTTAGTCACTTTGGGCAAGTCATTTATATATAGTATAAAAAGAGGGGGCCCAAGCACGCTCCCCTGTGGTACACCATATAAGTTTGATCTGTCACGTGACCTATAGACCCTTTCGTATTTTGTTTTTGGATCTACCTGTGAAATTTCTACATATTGTTTCCGGTTTTTAAGAAACGATTCGATTAGCCGTAGGACGTTTCCTCTTATTCCGTATGCTTCTAATTTATCAAGCAAGATGTTGTGATCAACATAGTCGAATGCTTGAGTCATATCGCAATATATTGAACAAACAGGAATTTTACGGTCAACATTTACAATTACTTTATTCAAGAAGTCAAAAATGGCCATGTTAATAGTTTTATCTTTCCTAAAGCCTTTTTGTTCTTCAGTCAAGATGTTATGTTTTACTAAATATTTATTAATTTGTTCATATATGTACTTTTCAAATATTTTTGAGAATATTGGCACCAGTGCAATAGGTCTATATGACTCCGTGTTTTCTTTGTCATTTTTTTTGTACAGAGGTTTTACTACGGCAGTCTTAAGATCTGCCGGATATGTGCCTCGTATTATACATAAGTTAACTATGTGGCTTAAATGTCCACTAATGCTGTCCGATACATATTTAATAGTTTTTGTGGAAATGCCATCATGTCCTACACTATTAGTATTTTTAAGGGAATTGATTATGTTTTTTATGTCATTTTCACTACTGGGTGCCATAAACATGGAGTGGCTTGGTTTGGAGATATTTGTAGTTGTTTGTATACCTCTATTACAGACTGGTTTAATTTTGTCAGTGAAAAAATCATTAAAAGCATTTGCTATGTCACGTGGATGCGTTATATTTGAATTTCCCATTTTAATGCTGGTAATTGCATTCTTAGGTAAATTATTTTTTGACCGGTTTATGATTTGCCATGTCGCTTTTGACTTGTTTAATGATTTTTTTATTTTGTATGTATTTTGAGCTCGTTGTGTTAATTTAATTATTCGCTTATATGTGTTGGCATATCTTTTAAGTTCTATTTTATTTGCTTCATTTCTATTCAAACGGTAACGCCACAAGAGTGATCTTTTCTTTTTGCTACAAGCTCTAATTCCACGCGACACCCATTGAGGTCTATTGTATAGTTTTATTTTTATTCTCTTAAGCGGAAAACATAAGCCGTAGAATAGAGAGAAAGTCTCTTGAAATAGATTGTAAGCTCTATCCGGGTCATCACATTCATAGATATCCGAAAAGGAAATGTTTTCCAGACATTCTCTAAATTTTTTCATATTTTCGTTACTAAAATCTCGTCGTTTGATATACCAGTAATTTAAACAGAAGGTTCTTTTTACAGGACATTTCAGTATTTGACAGGTGTGATCTGATAAGGCAAGTTCAACTACGTCAGCTTTACATTTATTACCAAAATTATGTGCAAAGTTGTCGATACATGTATTGCTTTTTAGCCTTGTTGGCTGATTGAGTTCCAACTTTAAATTATAATTTAGCATTGACTAACTTTCAGAATAAAAAAGTACCTATCATTATCTTTCTTCTTGCCCTTATCCCAATTCATTTGGGGTCGGCGCAGCATGGCCGTTGTTTGTCAACGTTGTTTTGTCGACTGTTTTAGGGATCCGTATTTCGAAAGGAAAAAAGGGAACCCTTATAGGATCACTTTGTTGTCTGTCCGTCCGTCTGTCTGACTGTCAAGACCCTTTTTCTTAGGAACGCGTAAAGGTATCAAGCTGGAATTTATATCAAATACTCAGGTCTACTGTTCCATGGAACTGTGAAAAAATTAAACTTCTAAGCCAACGCAATCAAAAGATACAGCCGTTTATGCCGCAAATTTTCGACACTCGCAATCGGGAATGAAAACCTTGAACTACTTCCCTTGAACTCAGAATCTTGAAATTTGGTTATACGAAGCAATGTCTTATAGCACAAATAAAGAAAAATTGCGAAAACCGTAATTTTTTGTTACAGCATATAATAAAAATATTTTAAACTAGCTGTCCGGCGCAACTTCGTTTGCGTCACATTTTCCCCGTTTTCGCATTTTTCATTGCGACTCCACTCCTATTGGTCGTAGCGTTATGATATATAGCCTATAGCCTTCCTCGATAAATGGGCTAAATACCACTGAAAGAATTTTTCAAATCGGACCAGTAGTTTCGGAGCCTATTCAATGCAAACAAACAATCAAATCTTTCCTCTTTATAATATACTAATATTATAAAGAGGAAAGATTTGATTGTTTTTTTGTTTAGAAGTTTAGATCATTTTGTACGGAACACTCGGTGCACGAGTACGACTCGCACTTGCCCGGCTTTTTCTTCTTCCATTCTCCTCTATTACTGAAAGTACCTAATTAATTGAAAAATGTGAATCAAATGCACTCGTAAAAATAATTGAATGAAAAAATAATACGCGCTGACTAATAGACAGGAAATAAAGAAAAGTAATTAAGTAACTAATCATTTTGAATCCGGGCAATTATGTTGGTATCTACCTCTACTATCTGAATGATTGTAACAAGATGATTGTGTATGGAACTATGGATAGACATTATCGCATCGTATCCTATCTAAGTGGACGTGTGCAATTTACACAAATCTCTAAAATATGCGTCAAATCAAAATGTGACGTTAAATATTTATCGGGTCCTAGGAAAATTAAATATGGCGTTCCCCAGGGCAGCGTTCTAGGGCCATTATTATTCTTGCTGTATATTAATGATCTACCCCGACACATCCCATACCCCTGTGTGTTATTTGCCGATGACAGTACGATCCTAATAGACTGCCTCAACAAAGAGGTTTATGAAGATGAAATAAATAATTCTCTAAAATTAATAATAAAGTGGCTCAACGAAAATAATCTTATCATAAATCTGAATAAAACAAATATAATGCATTTCTATCAAAAAATTCTTCCTTTAAACCTAAAAATTAATTATAAAGGACAAATAATTGATAGCGTCAATGTGGCAAAATTTTTGGGTATATTGATTGACAGTCAATTGACTTGGAAACCGCAGGCTGAAGAAGTTTGCAAAAGATTAAGCACGTCTGCGTATGCTCTCTACAATCTGTCCAAGAAAGTCAACGTTGATACATTAATGGTTGCATATCACGGTTTGGCGGTCTCTGTTCTCAGGTTTGGCGTAGTTTTCTGGGGTAATTGTTCCGAAAGAGAGTCTATATTCAAAGCCCAAAAACGGTGCATAAGATCTATTTTTAATCTCAAGGTTACAGATAGTTGCATTCCTTTTTTCAAGAAACACAAAATACTAACTTTTCCTTGTATATACATTCTCGAAGTAGCTATATTTGTTAAAACTAACAAGCATCTATTGCCGGCATTGAATGATACGAGGATGCGAACTACTGAGATCTAAATATCAGAGTCTATTGTGTACTGGTAGATATAACACTGCTTTGCTTAAAAAAAAACATAATTGGTATGGCACCTATTATATTTAACAAACTGCCAAATTGTATTAAGGATCAGCCCTTAATAACTTTCAAGAAACTCCTGTCGTCGTTGCTGACAGAGAAATGTTATTACTCTGTTACCGATTTTATAAATGATGAACTGTAATATTTGCTTCACCTTATATCATTTATTATGTGCATAATTTTAATAGTTATCCATGATTTTATTTCTAATTTAAGTACTTACCTACCTAGTTACTAAATTATCTATAAGTTAACCACTGTATTTTTGTATGCCAACAGGCAGAATGTACTGGGAATATATCTAAAACTAACACCATTATTGTAACCCCTGCATTCTATACAAATAAAGAATTATTATTATTATTCCGTTTATTCATTTCACAACATACATTTACATTTTTAAATATTTTTCCAAACTGATAAAAAAAAAACATTTAAAAATATAAAAATAGTAGCCCACCGGTATCGGGAATAGGGTCCAAGCTACCGGCGGTCAGGGCTCCAGAGAAAGGAACCTTCTAACGATACGAGCCGTGTCCAGGAGACCGCTCTCTGTATCAAGCCTTTGATCCAGCTGCCTAACGAGAGCCTCATGAGATATTGGTCGAGGCTCTTGGCAATTAGGCCATTGGCTGTTACGACTATCGGCACAATGATCGCTGAGTCAACATTCCACATGTCGACAACCTCGCGAGCCAAGTCAAGATACTTGATTTGCTTATCTTTCTCGGCTTTCACGGGGTTCTCGTCATGTGGAACCGTTATGTCAACAATCATTGCGCGCCGCTCTGATCGATCCACCACCACTACATCAGGCTTATTGGCAACAATAGTCCTGTCAGTGATGATGGATTGATCCCAATACAGTGTGATATTGCCATTTTCGAGAACTGGGTCGGGCACATACCTATAGTACGGCACTTCCGATTCCACAAGGCTGTATTTCAGAGCAAGTTGCTGATGGATAATCCTGGCTACAAGGTTGTGTCTATGCAAGTATTCTCCGTTAGCTAGACGAGAACACCCGGAGATAATGTGACGGATCGATTCGCCCGGACGGTGGCATGCCCGACATATGTCAACCGTGCCATCCTTCACAATAAATTTCCGATAGTTTTTCGTCATCATAACTTCATCCATAATTGCACAAACAAAACCTTCAGTTTCTCCAAAGAGTTCCCCGGAACGTAGCCAGGCTACGGACGCTGCATGGTCTACATCAGGTCCATGTAGGGCACTGAAGTAGCGTCCGTGAAACTCCTTACTCTGCCATACTTCCCTGCGGTCATTAGTGTCAAGCACTGCAGGTCTGCGCCAGTTCTCTTTAGCCAAGGAGAGCGGGGTGAGGGCCTTGTCCATCGCGACCACATCTCGATGCATCCCCACGTCGGTTTCTAGGAAATATTCCCTGAGACTGCATATCTCGCGATTGTGGAGAGTCTTGGCGTTTAAAAAGCCTCGACCTCCACAACTCCGCGGGATATACAGTCTCATAACCGAAGAACGTGGGTGATGCATTCGATATACCGTCAACAATGTACGGACCTTCCTATCCAGGGCGTCTAGTTCTGTTTGAGTCCATTTGAGTACGCCGAAAGAGTACATCAAAACCGGCATGACCCAACCATTGAAGGCACGCACCTTATTTCCGCCCGATAAAAGACTATTAAATACTTTTCTCAGACGGCCAAAGAAGCGCTCCTTCAACGATTGCTTCATATCTACAGCATTGATGCCCAGCGCTTCCGACATACCCAAATACTTGTAGGTTTCGGTTGCTGAGAGGGATCTAAGATTTACGGAGTCTGAGAGCTGGGTTCCCGCAGATTCCACAATCCCCCCTCGCTTGACATGCATGACCGCACATTTGTCCACACCAAATTCCATCCTGATGGCGCTACTGAAAGT
Organism: Cerastis rubricosa; assembly: GCA_949152445.1. Taxonomy (NCBI): domain Eukaryota; kingdom Metazoa; phylum Arthropoda; class Insecta; order Lepidoptera; family Noctuidae; genus Cerastis; species Cerastis rubricosa. Next base: position 2,378,032 of record OX424551.1, read on the forward strand.
TTCTGTTACCTTCAGTAGTACCATCAGTTGCAAATTGTTGGGGGCAAAGAGTTTCAGGTCATCCATGTAAAGAAGGTGAGATATAACCTGACCACCTCTCCTCAACCGAAAGCCCAGACCTGAATACTCCAGCAGCGTGCTTAGAGGATTCAAGGCTAAGCAAAACCAAAGTGGGCTCAAACTATCGCCCTGAAAAATACCACGCTCTATCCTTATAGGTTCGCTGTTCCCTTCGATATGCCGACATCCTGGATAGCGAAGGACTGTCCTCCATTGCCTCATACACGACATCAGGAAGGTGCGCAGAGTTGCATCAACTTTATACAACTCTAGCACCCTCATGAGCCATGTATGTGGCACCGAGTCATAGGCCTTCTTATAATCTATCCAACATGTAGACAGATCCCTTCGGGAACGGCGAACCTGTTGGTTAATGGCCATATCAATGAGAAGCAGCTCCTTAATACCGCGGGACCCATTCCTACATCCATTTTGAGAAGCGGACATGATCGAATTGTCATCAATGTGTTTGCTAAGTTTAGCTCTCAAAATGGATGTAAGAACTTTATACACTGTCGGGAGACAGGTTATCGGTCTATAGTTTTTGGGTTCCGCAGTACTACCCGATTTATGGAGCAGGTGAGTTATACCTGTTGTCAGGAAATCGGGCAGCGACCCTGACTCTAAGGCTGACTGGAATAGGGTCGCCAAGCGGGCGTGCGACCTTGTAAGCCATTTTATCTAGAAGTTGTGCAGCCCGTCCGGCCCTGGAGATTTCCAGTTAGGCAACGGACGGACTGCACGAGCTACATCTTGGGGGCTGATAGAAATTGCCCCCATTTCTGGAACTGGATCGCACACTCGCTCGACTTCCCGAGTCCATTCACCCTCGGTATGGCTGACAGGCACCGACCAGATGCTGCGCCAGAACGAACACATGGCGTCATCATCTGGCAGGCGCGTGTCAGCCACACCATGGTCCGGTCGCTCCCAACTCCTATAAACCCACCTCTCATCTCTTTGGAATGTGCGATTCAGAGTGTATCGTTCCACCCGCCGCTTATACCTACGGATACGGTTTGCCCATGCATATACTTTCTGCTTCAGGAAGTCGATGCGCTCTGTGATACGGGACATATAGTCTCGAGGACTAATATCAGTACCCGCAAATGCCCGTCTCACAAAGCGCATCACTCGAGGGCGATTGTTGCCCTCCCTGAAGCAGATTAGTTTGCCGATGAGTGTTCTGGCCCTGCTAATACGTCGCTCAATCCTGCATTGCCAAGCCGGTACGGCAGGTTTAGGTCGTGTAGCTCTGTCATCAGAAAATTTTACATGAGCTACACGACATGCCGCTACAGCCGCACAATACAGGATTGAGTGAGCATCAGTGAGGTCTTCGCAGTTATCAAAATAGTTTGACAACTGCGAATCCAGGACAGCAACCAGCGCCCTATTTCTGTTATGCATGGGCAAACGAGGTAAGCGTGGCCTAAGTTCGGGCGACATGAACCGATATTCTCGAATCGCACCCTCCAAAGCACTCCTCATTTCCTCACTGTATTGGGTACTTACATTAGTAGCCACGTCATTACTCACTTCGTCAGCGCGTTGGAATAACTGACTAGACTGTGGTGGGTCCACAGTTTGCGACGGAGGGACAATGACGTGACTACTCTGCATTTCAGTTCGCAAGCGATCTAGTACGGTGTCGTCCAACATATGATTACGTTGGATGACCCGCACCTGATCCGACAATCGTTGCGCCGACACGTTGACAGCTGGCTCAAGCACCTGAAACAGAGAGAGCATCCGAACACGGTACGCGGTCAGGTTGTTTCCTCCCTCTGTAGCCCCATAGTATGAGCGCATGACATTTTCGTTGATGGGTTGCGTCCATCGCATGCGCTGCACACTTCCGCCGGGAGCTGGGACCCTATCAGAAGCCGGTGGGCCTCGAGGTCCTAAACCGTCCGGCGGCCGGCGTCCTCCCCGCCGACGAGCAGATGGTGGCGTCGTGGGCGGAGAGAAGTACTCGTCGCTGTCGCTCGACGCAACTGCCACGGCCGGCGTCACAGCACTCACGGTGAGGCTGGGTTCCGGCGGCGGCGAGGCGGAGCGGGGCGACGAGTCCGGAGGTGGTAGAAGTGCTTTTCGAGCAGCTGATCTTGTAAACATCGTCTTCAATTCATGATTTTATTTGAGGGGTTTTCATAGATGACATGCATGTCAAATTCACACATGTCATTTTTGGGACCAGTTTTTTCTTTTCAGCATTTCTATGGATATTTCTTGAATTTTGTGGTGTGATCGGAGATATATAGGTATATAATTTATTTTAGTATTAAAATCTGGTATCAAACTTAAAAAATAAACTGCTTAAAAATTTAAATTGTTGAAAATTATGGAAAGAAATTGATAGACGTGTTGTGGTGAGAAGGTGTACAGAAACGGACATAGGGTTACTTTCAACCCGAATAAAAGTACTGTTCCCGAGGAAAACAACAATAACTTTCTCATGATAATAGATGGCGCCACTTGCAACGGCCAAACAACAAGCAGCGTACAACCCGAATTGGTTGTCAAATTCTAATGGCCTAAGATCCCGGTATACAACGACCTTCACCGAGCTGGTTAATGGATGAAACTTATTTTATATTAAATTTAATATGTCAATAAATATATTGCATATAAAAAAAAAAAAAAAAAAAAAAAAAAAAAAATCTCAAAAATTTCAGTGGGAACATTATAGGCTGATGATGATGATGAAAGAATAAGCTGTTATCAATGATATTAAAGTTATCATTTTAGAAGCTTAAACCATGACGTTTAGTAATGTTTATCTTTGGTAGCTCATACAGGGTGATTAGAATTTTCTGTCAATCCTATTCATGATGGGGCGCATTATGCGCACATATTGCATCCTTTTGTTATCGGTCAATAAATAGCCAAATTATCAAGTATAAATAAGTTATTGATTATACAAGATTAATTTGAAATCAAAAAAAAATATGGAAAAGTATTACCGTAATCAGGATTATCTTACGCCATCCGTCATTTATGCCATCTAATATCATAAGAACGTTATTGCTTTTTCCTCGGGAACAGTACTTTTTTTCGCGTAGTAAGGTAGCCTATAAGCCCTAAGGAAAGAAATTATGAAGAATAGAGACATAAGTAACAGAATAAAAAGGAAACTGTACGACATAGTAATCCTACCATGTCTAACATATGGCTGCCAAACATGGTCGTTACGGAAGATTGACGAAAACAAATTAGCCATACACCAACGGAAAATGGAGAGAAGCATGTTAGGAATAAAATTATCAGATAAAATTAAAAATGAAACAATGAGAAGGAAAACCAAGGTAACTGACATACTCGAAAAAATAAGAGATCTGAAATGGAAATGGGCAGGACATGTATGCAGGATGACCAATGACCAGGAAATTGACAGAATGGGTACCAAGAGAAGGAAAAAGAAGTAGAGGTAGACCGAAGAAACGATGGGAGGACTTATTTAAGGAAAGATGTGGACCAGACTGGAGAAGACAAACTAGGGACAGAGATAACTAGAGGAAGCTGGGGGAGGCCTACGCCAAAGAGGTGACTTCCACAAATTAACCAAAAAAAAAGCATGATAATAATGAATATTTTTCTATTTATTGAATAAGGACATTTAATTGTATAAAACCTTAAAACTAAACTCAACTTTGTTAATATAATTTATTAATTGTAATTCAGGATTTCTAATTATTGAATTTTCAAAATGACTTTAATAATAATTGTGATTAATAGTTCTATAAAATTTTGTAAAATGAATGGATTTCAAAACTCTATTCACAATTTTTAACAAATAATTATAATAATCTAAAACGACGAAAGTGAATTCTATTTCAATTTATTAATTGTGATTCCTAATTTTATTTATTTACAAAATGTCTTTTATAATGTATTGTTATTCTTAGTTTTAATTAATTGAAAATAATGCATGGATTTATGAATTATATATGAATGTCGATTTTTACCTTAATATTTAGTTTTTTATGTAATAGGAAGAAATATTTGTGGTAGAATAAAGGCTATTTTTATTTTATTTTATTTTTTAAGGTAGCCTATGTCGGTTTCTGTACTCCTTACAACGTACAACTCGACCAAACTAAGTTTGCATCTCGCAATTTTTTTGTGTATATTTTAATGTACCTTTGTTTAATATATTTAAAAAAACAATAAATGCAAAGTAAATTTTAAAACATTTGTTTACTTTTTAAAGTCATAGCGAATCCTTTTTTGTCGACCGTACCTAGGCATCAGTGTGACATAATCGACGCGAGGTGCAAACTTAGCTTGGTCGAGTAGTATGTGCAAAATTTCAGGATAATCGGCTCGGAGGTTTAGGCGTGAAGAGCTAACAAACAAACAAACTTACTTTCGCATTTATAAAATTAATTTAAAGTCAAAATTTTTGCAAATGAGGTCTAGTATCACCTATTTCGAGGAAAGCAATTACCAAACACCCTGTATAATAGGCATTATTTTGACGGTATCTTACAGATTATATCGCCTATATAAGCAAAAATGATAATTGTTTAATTACTTACGAACCAGTTTCAATCATGGAGAAACTAGTTGCTCTACTCATATTCGGGTTGGCTGCAGTAGCAGGTAAATTATTTTTTTATAATTACTTAAAGAGCGTTTACGATTGCAGATGCGATTTATCGGCCGATAACAAAAGGATGCAATATGCGCACTAGTATACATGTTAATACTGATTAAGAGCGTTTACACCTTACGGCATTTCATACAAACTTTCAAGTCCTTTTTTTCCGAAAGGACTGAAATGATTTCAATGAAACTTCATACGCATAAGCAGAATACATAGGTCTAAAAAGTTACTAAAAACATTTTCGAAATGTCTTTTAAAGACCCAAGTCTGAAGTATAATTTTTAAACCAAAACCTCTTCATGCCAGCTCTGCCCCATGAACCAATCATCAGGAAGCTGGGCTCCGGTCCGCGTTACCAGTATGCACAGGATTCTGCTGGTCAACTGCGCTTGGTAGACCTCTGGGGAACCATCAGCGACGTGGCAGAAGCTGTCAGGTACAACCCTGATACGGAGAACATTTACCATCTCTTTACTAGGTAAGTCACATTGTTGGAACCAACATCGTTTTTTTTATAGCCTTTTCTGCCCCACATAGCAGCCCCGACTTACATAACATAACATCATTTATTTCAGGCTACAATGGCCCATAGATATATACCTTATAAACTAACATATATATATAGTAATTACAAAACTCATGTTAATAAATATGACTTAAAACTATGTTAGTAGCACTTCACTTGTTCTGGCCGACCAGTGGAACTTGTCCGCAGAAGCGACGGAACACCTTCCTGCATCACGATGGGCAGATAAAAATTCGGTACTCGCACCACGAATGCATTGAAGTTAACGTTGCGGCGCGATTCCAGTAACTGCACCCTCGGTGTGTACCACGTCTTTTGGCTCACGTGCTCCATGATGTCCTCCGCTTTAGTGGTGTAATGCAAGCGGGGAATGTACACCGGGGTATTCGGCTTGGCGGCTCGCAGGCACACTTCGGGCTCCGCAGGGGCTCCGCACAAATATTAATTTGCGTCCGCATCGGAACGCGAAAATTTTGAGGAGTTCGTGGCTAAATAATAACAGCAGCACGGGTCGATCTTTAAGGTTAAGCAGTGATTGCCGAGGTTGGTCCGTGTATGGGTGACCATAATTACATACCGAGTTTCCTACGTGCCTCGGAAAACACGTTAAGCCGTTGGTCCCGGCTTTCATTTGTAGATCTTTGACAGTCGTTACTAGTAGTCAGAAGCTAAAAGTCTGACATCCAGTCTTACCCAGGGGTATTTCAAAAATGTATAGAGACGGTAAGGTTAATAATTTGTATTTTTTAAATACCGGTTTGCAGCTTTCTGTCGATTTTTAGTTAAACATAGCTCCTAAACATCTCTTTTGCGCTTTGAAACCAATTTCTTTGTTTGAGTTACCCCAAAAAATTATACCGTAGCGCAGAAATGAGGCTACCAATCCATGATAAGCCGTTACCAAGGCGTCTTGGTTAAGTTCTGAGGCCAGTTTGAAAAGCGCATACGCGGATGAGCTCAGCTGTTTCCTTACGAGTTCAATGTGGGCTTTCCAGTTCAAATTCGCGTCAATTATTACCCCGAGAAATTTGGCATTGTCGACTTTAGTACTGAGCCATTGTGTCGGGCTTCAATCGCTTTATCAATCTGTGCTGAGAGTCTGTGCTGACTGCTACTGAGAAATCCCTGATGAAAAATACCAATAACACAGCAGTCGCACTTGACCACTCGACCGAGGCAATCACTTAGCCAAAAATACCCTAAAACAAACTTTAACTTATTGTTTACAGGAGGAACCCAACAGTCAGCCAGGTGCTCGTCCCTGGGAACGACGCCCTCGTCTGGTCCTCTAACTTCAACGCTACGCTGAGGACTGTCGTCCTCATCCACGGTTGGGGAGGTAGTGCTACTACCAACTTCAACAGCGTGTTGACCCCCGGTGAGAAATCTTATCCTTCTAACATCAGGGTCCGTTTCCACGAAACCGTCAACCAAGCATTCTGTACAAACATCAAATTAAGTAACTCTAAGCAAAGTCAGAGCAGAGAGCAGCGGTGGCCCAGTGGTGGCAGCCCCGACTTACGAGCAGTAAGCCGTGGGTTCTCGAACCCAGGTAGGCGTATTACTGTTGTAGTAGTGTAATTTATTAATTCATCACCGCTGCCCTCAAAAACGGTGAAGGAAAATATCGTGAGGAAACCGGCATGTTCCAGAACTAAAAATTCGAAGACATGTGACATCTACCACCCCGCCCTGGGCCCGCGTGGTGGATTACAGCCCACTCCCTCTCATGGAGAGGAGGCCTGTGTCCCAGTTGTGGGAACATTATAGGCTGGTGATGGAGCAAAGTAAGTACTATTCTAGCTAAGGAATGATTGCTGGAAAACGACTTTTTTTTTTGGTGGAAATGCACGTTTTAAGAAGAAGTAAGACAGTAAGACGGTAAGACTTAATGTACCGTACTCAAAACTTTTGATGCTGATGGACGCTTTGAGAAGAATGGGGGTCATGGAGTTTTTCAAAATAATGTTATAAACTTGTGAAAATTTTGACCCCCAATAAAAACAGCAATACTATACTATCATTCATCATCATCATTTCAGCCCAAAAGACGTCCACTGCTGGACATAGGCCTCCCCCAAGTGTCACCACATTGACACTTTGGGGGGTTTTGCCATAATCGCCACGCTTGGCAGGCGGGTTGGCGATCGCAGTACGGTTGTTACAAAAGCACAGAGAACGCTGCTGCCCATTCTCTGGCAAGTCCCTTAGTCGCCTCTTACGACACCCACGGGAAGATATGGGATGGTGCTATTCTTTACGTCCGACACCATACAGAACATACTATACTATGCAACTAGAGAACTAGGAACTAGGTTTCCAGGTATGATCCAACAAAAAAATGATCGCAATTACGTGGAGTACAAGGGCGTTTTGGCTGCGTTAAAAGTTTTTTACACAACCATTAGATAACTTTAATGGCGCCATTCTGAATTTTGACGGTATTTAATTTTCTTCATTTGTATCTTAAATGGCGCTGTAGGCATTTTTTTCTCAACATAGTATGCTTGTGAGCGTAATTAGAATTAACAGGTCCATTTCTTTTCATCAGCGTTTTTGGAAGCTGAAGACGTGAACGTCATCGTGGTAGACTGGTGTGCTGGAGCCTGCACCGACAACTTTTTTGCAGCTGTGGAGAACACTGTTACTTCTGGTGAGCATATTTATCTTCCATCTTGATCTCTATCTCTAGATAGATCTGACTGCATCCTTGGCCGAGTGGTCTCAAGCGCTAATTACGAGTATGAGGTCCTGGATCAAACCCAGGACCCGGCTTCCAGGATTTTTTATTTGAAGTGAAAACTACTCTATCGGCGTTGTGCACTTTTGTGATGGGTAATATTTGTTAAGCTCGCGTCAGATATCACGTGATGCTGATCGAACGGATTGACATTAGGTTACGAAGGAATTTGAACTTTATGACATCTGTCATTCAGTTTGAGTTTCGAAAACTGGAAAATTCGCAGGTGTCACGTGTCCTGATCGAACGGATTGACATTAGGTTACGAAGAAATTTGAACTTTATGACATCTGACTTTGAGTTTAGGTTTCCAAAACTGGAAAATTCGTAAGACTGATTGACATTAGGTTCCGAACGAATTTGAAACAAACCCCCCAAAATGTCAATGTGGTGACACTTGGGGGAGGCCTATGTCCAGCAGTGGACGTCTTTTGGGCTGAAATGATGATGATGACAAAAAGTGTATATTTAGGCGCAGTAGTATTATTTCTCATACAATGGTATAGTTAGTACTTATAAGTAAACTATAACTAAAACATTTCAAAAGGTGCAAGTAATGATAGTACAATTCAGAAGTTTGTTAGGTATAATCAAATTGGTACAAAAGAAAAACACTAAAACTAGCTCATCATTCATCATCATTTCAGCCCGAAAGACGTTCACTGCTGGACATAGGCCTCCCCCAAAAAGGGGGGGTTTTGCCATAATCGCCACGCTTGGCAGGCGGGTTGGCGATCGCAGTACGGCTGTTACAAAAACACAGAGAACGCTGCTGCCCATTCTCTGGTAAAGTCCCTTAATCGCCTCTTACGACACCCACGGGATGATATGGGATGGTGCTATTCTTTACGTCCGACACCATACAGAACATTATATACATATTTTTTTACATTATTAAAATAATAATAATAACAATAAGCCTTTTTATTTCCTATAAACCTTAAGAAACATTTACACACTACATATAACTTATTCTAATGTTAGTAAGTGACTCTAAAGTTAGTTTTATATTTATTTAATTATTTATTGTTATAGGAACCCCTTGATAGGGTATAGGCCTCCTCCAATTTCTTCCATTTCTCCCTGTCCTGCGCTGTTTTAGACCAGTTTTTCCCCGCTACCGATATGATGTCGTCCACCCATCGTTTTTTCGGTCTGCCTGCTTTCCTCTTTCCTTGAGGACCGGTCCATTTAGTACACTTGAGAGTCCACCTCTGGTCGGTGTATCTTGCTACATGGCCGGCCCAGTTCCATTTTAGTTTTAGTGCCTGGTGTAGCGCATCTGTGAGTTTTGTCTTTTTCCTTATTTCTTGACTTCTTATTTTGTGAATTTTCCTTAGGTTTAATATACTTCTTTCCATTGCTCGTTGACAAGTATTTATTTTGTTACGGATCTTGTTCGTAAAGATCCAAGTTGGGGAGCCATAGGTCAGGCAAGGAAGAATGCAAGTGTCCATTACAGTCTTTTTCATATCTAGGTCGTAGTTACCTTTCAGTATTTCTTTGTGCGCCCAGTATTTGTTCCAGCTGCATGTGATTCTTCTGTTGACCTCGTCTTCATTATTTGCTTTAGAAAATGATACTTGCTTTCCTAAGTATATGTACTTCTCCACATACTCAAGTTCTACACCGTCTAACATGATTTTTCCTTTTATGCTATTTGACATTATTTTTGTTTTACTAAGATTCATATGTAAGCCTGCGTGTTTGCTTTCTTCATTTAGTTGGGATATCATGTTTTCTAGCTTCTTATGGGTTTCGGCGAAGACTGCGATATCGTCAGCAAATCTCAAATGAGTGAGGCGTGTGTTGTTGATTAGGATGCCTTCAGAGGCCCAGTTTAGTTTGGAGAATATGCACTGTAGGACCGCTATAAACAGTTTTGGGGATATTGGGTCTCCCTGCCTGACGCCTCGGGCTATTCTGATCTCATCACCTCGCGATTCTAATTTGACTCTGCTCACAGTACTCTGATATATGTTTTTTAAGGTTCTAGTGATAATTGGATCTATATTGCAGTTGTGTAAAGCTTGCCAAATAGAGTTATGATAGAGGCTATCAAATGCTTTTGTGTAGTCGATGAAACCTATATACAGGTTTTTGTTATACTCTGTATATTTTTCTACTACTTGTTCTAGCGTGTGAATGTGGTCCATAGTCGAAAATCTGGGCCGAAAACCTGCTTGTTCTACTGGTTGCATATTGTCTATTTGTGGGCTTATTTTATTGTGTATAATTGAAGTGAAAATCTTGTACACACTTGAGAGCAGGCTTATCGGGCGGTAGTTAGCGATGTTGAATGGATCTCCTTTTTTATACAGCAGTATTATGTCTGATCTTTGCCATTGCTCTGGTATTAATCCTGTACTTAGAACAATATTAAATATGCGTGTCAGTGGTCCGGTGAGTAGTTTTGTACCTATTATTAACGCCTCATTTTTTATACCATCGGGCCCAGGGCTCTTCTCTCGCTTCAACTTTTTGATAATATCCAAGATCTCTGTTTCTTTTATAACAGTTGCTTCGTTGGTATTTGTCTCTAAGTTGTTTTCTATGACCGGTGTAGTGTCATGTAGCTTGTTAGCATAAAGATTTTTGTAGAATTCCGTAGCGCAGGATATTATATCTTTCCTTGAATTTGTTTCGTTTTGCCCATCTTATAAGCTCTTGATCCATTCAGTATGAGTTATTAGTTGTTTGTAACCTCTTTTGGCGCTTCTATAGTGCGTTAAACTGGTCTCTAGTATTTTTTTCCTGTGCTGCTTGTAATCATTTCTTATTGACTTACTAGTCTGTTTGAATAGGAATGATAACTCTTTTTTCATATCTTGTGATTTGTTCTTGGTTTTTATAAGTTCTGTGCGTCTTTGGATCAAGAGTTTGGTTGTTTCGTTGAAGAAATGGCAACTATTATCTTTGCTTCTGTTAATGGTCTCTCGTTTTAAGCTATTTTTTATACAGCCTTCTAATTTATTATAGGTTTCTAATATGTTATCTTCATCAAAGTAGGTTAGGTCCTTAACCTTTCCGTCCCGCGCGTACCGAATTCGGTACGCGCGGGCGTTACCGCCGATCCTCGCCGTACCGAATTCGGTACGCCGAGGATCAACGGCGCACCGGCAACCTTAAACGCTAATATAAAAAAAAGTAAATTTCTAAATCGTTCTGTCAAAATTTACCTCTATGGTCAACTAGTAGTCGATTCAAACAAAACCAATCGTTAGTAATACTAAACGGCACAACATTATTAAAAAAAATATAGAAACTCGTCTATGTCGAATGTCAAACGACAATGGCAACCCGTGTTATTATGTTCGGAAAAGTGTTGTTTTTGTGAGATATACGTTGTAAAACTTTGGTAAGTAAATGTATAGTATGTTATAAGTGTATAATGCAACTTTTTAGATAGTCATTTGCTTGAAAAAATAACAAAAAATTATGATTTGAGCCAACAAAAAATCCTTTGTTGTGAAGTTTGTTAGTCGAAATTAACAAAAATAATTTGACTCTTTAACCATGTAAAATGGTCTTGGAAACAATAGTAGCAAAGAAAAAATAGTGATAATTCATTATTTCATGTATTCGAGGCATATCTATTCATATTTATTGATATTTCAAGTATTTTCATGCTTTGAACAGCGGAATTCTAAAATGGCCGATTCTAACAAGAAGTTTGAGTTAGGATCTTATAAGAATAATGTATGAAGGACTCCTAAAAAACACTGTCATTAGATTACTTGTATATTTGTGATGTTAGATATAAATTTTCGTGTAAATTGAATGAGTAGTTTTACCAAACAAAAATAAGCAACGAAAACAGACGTATTTACTGCGACCTCTCTCATATATATGGGATATGTATAATTCTCAAGTAGTTCTAAAAGAGTTGTTTATTATTAATAAATGGCCCCGTTCATCACGAACCCGACACTGTTTACCGTTTAAGATTAGAGCTAATATAACTCGAGTTATAAGTGTTTATCTTTACGATATCGGATGACTCACGCGATGGCGTAATCAAGGGGCCCCCGAAGGGCTACACGCGGGGCTTTACTGTTCGCGCGAAAGGATAAAGAGGTTAATATTATTTTGTAAGTTAGAAAGGTATGTTTTTATTTCTTTGTCAGTTTTAAGCGATGACGCCGAGTTTTGGAAGTTTTTCCTACTCTTTCTGGCGCTTTTTATGATTGCTGTTGCTCTTACCATTCGATGATCTGACGGGAACTCTACGTTGTTTAATACCTCTATATTTGTTATATTTTTGGGAAAATTACACATAATAAAGTCGACTTCGTTTTTTGTTTTTTCATCTGGGGATATCCAGGTCCATTTTCGATTATTCTTCTTTTTAAAATACGTATTCATGACGGAAAGTTTATATTCAAAGGCGTATTGTACTAGCTTTTCTCCTCTTTCATTTCGTATTCCGTATCCGTATTTTCCCATAATGAGGTTTTCATGGTTTTTCTGATGTCCTATTTTGGCATTAAAGTCTCCCATTACCATGACGTTTTTGTAGTTTTCCGATAGATCGTGAGCTTTTTGTAGCGTTTGATAAAATTTTTCTATGTTTTCTTCATCTGAGTCACTCGTCGGTGCGTACACTTGAATAATTGACAGGTCAGTATCGCCGAATGTCAGCTGGAGTAACGCAACTCTTTCCGATAGTCCGCAGAAGTTTACAATATTTTTCTTGAACTCCTTCTTGATGAGAAATCCCACACCATGCAGACCGGGTGTTTCGCCCACATAGCAGAGTATGTGGTCGCTATATTCTTCTATTTTACATCCCATTCTTCTTATTTCTGCTAGACCGAGTATGTCAATGTTTATGTTCCGGATAGCGTGCATTAATTCAAAGTATTTTTCAGTGTTTGAGAGTGATCTGACGATTGAGCGATCTGATTTTACATTATTAACAAACTACAAATAGATCTCAAATAATAACAAAAATATGTACAAGTATTAATACTTGTACATATTTCCTATAGACAACGATGAGTTGAGTTTTCCCGTTTTGAAATGGGAAAACTCGACTCAATGTTGTCTATAGGAAAAGTGGCCAGAAGGCTGGCAGCATTGCCATTTTGGATGGCAATGCTGAATGCGATAACCCGTTGTAAGTGATGGACACTCGAACCCCATGACCCTAGTGAACGAAATGAATTGAATTATCTATTAGTTTTTATTTGTTTATGACCCCAGGTGAGAGTGTGGCTAGGTTCATCACTTGGCTGAACAACGCAACCGGGGCTGATCCAACTCAGTATCACATCACCGGCTACAGTATGGGAGGTCACCAGGCTGGCATCGTTGGAAGGAACCTTGGTGGAGTGGTCGATTATATCACCAGTAAGTAATTTTACACCTTTTTTATCCCACAATGGGCAAAGGCCTCCCCCCATTCCTTCCACTTCTCACGCTGGTGTGCTTTTTCTCGCCAATTCGCGAAGAAGCCATCCAACGCATCCCGTCTAGCTGTCTCAGGGCTCCAGTATTGCGATATTCGGGCACAGCTGTGCCGGGGCATCCAGCAGACATGACAGACATTTTGTGAAGGAAAATTATACTGCCTCGTCGGTCTTAGGTCGCAAGCGCTACTGCAGAGTATGAGACCCTGGGTTCGGTTCCCGAGACGGGGAAACTGTGGAGCCCAGAGGTTAAGTTAAAAAAGTCGGCAGTGTGACACCTCTTTGCCTCGGAAATCACATGAAGCTGTTTGTCCTGCGGTTGATCTCTTAGCGGTTGAGTGGAATTACTGTCCCTTAGCCCCATATTGGATTATGAGAGTAAATTAACAAAGAGTGCTTCAATGTTTTCGCACACATTTGTGCACTATGATGTCTCTCTCCTGTCTACTTGGCGTATCTCCATTGTGATTTGCTGAATTTCGACCGAGAGGATATTACTATTGGTGAACATTTTCTTTATCTAACCACTGTTTTTTCCCAGGTCTTGACCCAGCTGGCCTTGGGTTCTACAACAACGAACATAGGTTCAATGCGACGGACGGCAACTACACCGAGGTTATTCACACTAATGTTGGAGATATGGGGTACTTACAACCGATAGGGGATGTCGACTTCTACCCCAATGGAGGGGATAATATGCCTGGCTGTTCTAGTAGTACCTGTAATCATGATAGGTGGGTACTTAGGGATTTTCCGCAACCTTTAAGAGCGTTTATACCCTACGGCATTTCATACAAACTTTCAAGTCGTTATTTTCCGAAATGACTGAACAGATTTTAATGAAACTTCCTACGCACAAGCAGTATACTTTGCTCTAAAAAGTTACTAAAAAACATTTTCGACATGTCTTTTAAAAATGAAGATAATTGGATAATTCTGTTTCTATAGATTATTAAAAATCGGTCTAATTTAGCTGTAACATTTTTCGAAAATGTTTTTTTCGGGTACGGGTATAAACGCTCTCAAGGTACGGAACTATGTAGTTATAAGGAGTGCATCTCCCTAACCTTAAGTCACCAAGAATGCAAGTTCCGATGGCCCAAGTTTGCCCAAGTTTGTCTTCAAAAAAATAATACAACTGAATTGAGAATCCTTTTTTTGAAGTCGGTTAAAAATTAGGCTTTTATTCTTGTCAACCGGTAAACTAGGTTCGGCATCTACCATTGCAGAATCATTCTCGTTTAGCTCAAAACAACCTAAAATAGGTAAGCGCCGAACGGCATAGACATATACAGCGTGTTACGGAAAGGGAAAATACATGATCAAGGGTGTGCTACAGACCATCAAACTGAACATGTTTCTCCATTGGACAAACATCGTAATAGCGAAAACAATATCTGCTGCTCCATACAAAATTTCAATACCTATTCGACCTAAATGTATTGGGCAGCTGATATTTTTTTCGGTATTACGATTTTTGTCCGATGGAGAAACATGTTCAGTTTGATGGTCTGTAGCACACCCTTAAGCATGTATACAGCATGATTTTTTAGTCACCGTCCAAATTTAGACATTTTAATCTTTGGCGAAAATCATTGAATACGTGTTTTTTCTTTTAGTATCACTCAATACAAAAATATTGAGATATCATGGACATGGACTGTGCCGCGCCGTGCGTAGGTACACGCTGGGTAACTACGCGGGCGGGCCGCCCCCGCCCCATTGAATGTTTGCGCGGCAAGTGTAGTATTTTTAACGTTTAACTTAGTGACCAGGCAGAACGGATAATTTTTTCGAAAAATTTCATATGAAAATATGAAAATTTCACATATCGTTTTTTTTTTCAAAAATGGAGTTAGTGAATGATACATAATAAAAAAAAAAAAAGAAAAAAAAAAATCCTAAATAAATAAATAAATAATGCCTAGAAAAAATTTGGACGGTGACTAAAAATCTTGCTGTATATTCGTTCTGAAATTCGGGGTTGCGAACCTTGCGCTGCCTACCCACTGTCGCACGGTACGATAGTAATTAGACACAACGGCATCACGCGGCTAACAGCTGATAGGTCACAGGTGCACGTGCGCGCGAATTTCATACTGCTGTTGTGTATCATTTAACCACCCTTTTATAGATTTTCTTCTTTCTTAAGATTGACTGTTTTTTTTTTGCAGATGTTTCTTCTACCTGGCAGAATCTATACGCACTGGAGGATTCACAGGAAGCAGATGTTCCGACTACACATACGCTTTGACCGGGAACTGCACTAGCCAGGATACGTTACCTATGGGGGGCCTGGCTCCTAAGTTTGGGTAAGAAAATAGACAAATTTTGTTTCATCATCCTATAATGTTCCCACTGCTGGGACACACGCGTCCTCTCTAAGAGAGGGAGTGGTGCGATCCACTACGCGGGCCCAGTGCGGTTTGGTAGATGTCAGATGTCTTCGAATTTTTAGTTTTAGGACATGCCGGTTTCCTTACGATGTTTTCCTTCATCGTTTTTGAGGGCAGCGGTGATGAAATAAATTACACAAAGTAATGCGTCTGCTTGGATTCGAACGCACGGCTTACTGCTCGTAAGTCGGGGTGCCACCACTGGCCCACCGCTGCTCTACAAAATTTTGTTTACTCGTACAGAAAGACAGATTGTCATTGTCTATTTGTCATTTTTTCGATTCTTCCTTCGACTAAACTCGTTTCTACAGTGCTCATGCTGTGCGTACCGGTGGTCTACCATGACGTCTTAAAGCAGTATTGTTTTTTATTCAAGTGTGGGAAAGAGATAGCGCTAGACGTCCTCTATTGCTCCGTCTCTTTCTCACACTGGAATGACTACTACTTAATGACGTCATAGTAACATTAATCTTTTGTTTTTTCAGAGCACAAGGTGTATACTACTTGGAGACACGTGCTTCCCCTCCATTCTCTCTGGGCTGAGAAAATGAGGAAAAACGGTGAAGACGATGGTTGTGTTTAATACTTTGAGAAATTTTAAAATCTTCAATAAAGAGAAATAAAAAATAAGATTATTTTTTGTCTTTTAAAACTTTTCACATAGGTTCTGCTAGGGCTGCGGGACTGTTCGAAAGAGATACCGTGGTTCTGGAACACAAAGAGCTAAGAAGGAACATGGATGGGTTTTAGTCAGTACAAGTCTGACACTCCGTTCCGCTCTGCCCAGAGCGGGAGGGGTAAGATAAGATAAGATAAAAATTTATTTGCCCAAACATGTGTATTACATACAATAATAAAAAAGTGCATGCAAGATAACATAAAGAAAAATTGGTTCAGACAATCATGTTTGCGATACTACGGCGTGCAAATGTTTAGAATTACAAGTGATTTTTTTAGTAAGTATATCCTTCAATCCAAAAGATAGGGTCAATTGATGTTTTCCCATCCGTAAAAAAGGGCCCTTTAGGGAGCGTTCAAGCATTACGTAACGCAATTTTTGGAGATTTTCGACCCTCCCTGCCCCCCATGTAACGCGCCGTAACGTTTTGCTGTATCCCCCATTCCCACCTAGTAGAACGTTACGTAACCACCACCAAGTGACCATTTTTACCTGAAATTCACAATTATGTTAATGAAATGAAACTCACGTGCTTTACATTTCGAGTTTAATTATTTTTTATTAAAAATTATTCACTATCTTGTAAAGCAAGCAAGAAATTTTGTGCAGGTAAAAAAAATTCAAGTGGTCATTCCATTTGAAATTTTGAGAAAAATCTACGCGACCGCTCTGAAGGGATAAAACAATGTTACGTAACGCCTAGTTCAAACACCCCCTCCTGCCCCTGTAACGCATCGTAACGTTTCAACTCCCCCAAATTCGTTACGTAATACTCGCAAACAACCTTCTTCTATACAAATAAATAAAACTGAAGTATCTGTTTGTTTCTAATGATTCTCGTCCCGAATCAATAGTAAAATGAGTAGGTAATTTTTTTTTCTTATTTACCGAAATCGTTAAGTGTGAACCACCCGTGTTTTAAACGCGGCCCGTCTGATCGTCACACTATAACCGCGCTTTCACACAAACAAACAATTTCAAACGTTTATTCGATAATTTCTTATTCCCTAAACCACGTTAAGGGGGTTATTTTCATAGACTGACAAAGTTAATCAACCAAAATAATCGGTGTTTAATAATAATTAACTAGGTACCGTAATTAAATTGATTATTTATGTCTTTTGTGACAACCTCCTGAATTTTGACAAGGATGCAAAACAACATCTTGTGTATTCATTTGTTTAGTTTATTTTTATTTTACATTGATTATGTCTACATGTAAGTACATTTTATTTCCAAAAAGGATGAATAAGAATAAGAGTGGTAATTCTGGGTGAGTTCTTGAGTTCTTAACCTCTGGAAAACGGGGGAACAGCGTTGGTTTCTAAATAGAAGATACCGGATTGCCTGAAAAAAAAGGAATTATGATTAAAATACTCGTACTCTTCTTAATAATATACGTTATTTAAAAATCGTTAATTTTATGTAGTAGCCGTCCTGCGCAACTTCGTCTGCGTTACATTTTCCCCGTTTTCGCAACATTTTTCATTACTGCTCCGCTCTTATTGGTTGTAGCGTGGTTATAATTATATAGCCTATAGCCTTTCTCGATAAATGGGATATCTAACACTGACAGAATTTTTCAAATCGGACCAGTAGGTAGTTCCTGAGTTTAGCGCGTTCAAGCAAACACACAAACAAACTCCGTACCCAAAGGGTCAAACGGGACCCTATTACTGAGACTTCGCTGTCCGTCCGTCCATCCGTCCGTCTGTCACCGGGCTGTATCTCATGAACCGTGATAGTTAGCCAGTTGAAATTTCTACAGATTATGTATTTCTGTTGACGCTATAACAACAAATGCTAAAAATAGACAAAAAAAAATATTTAAGGTGGGCTCCCATACAAAAAACTGTTTTATTTTTTCTCGTTTTTTATAAATAATGGTACGGAACCCTTCGTGCGCGAATCCGACTCGCACTTGGCCGGTTTTTAATATAGGTATGGATTACTAGAACATTTTCATCACGATGTTTTGTTTCACCGTTTTTTGAGGGCAGCGGTAATGCAATAAATTACACAAAGTAATGCGCCTGCCTGGGTTCGAACCCACGGCTTACTGCTCGTAAGTCGGGGCTGCCTCCACTGGGCCACCGCTGCTCTCCTTTTTTTTTATGTGTGTGATACAAATCGAGTTTAGTCTTAACTATAAAAGTTTATAAGCCTCACAACAGTAAACTGTGGTCCTGTTCACAAAAAATCTGGATGCCAGTAATTTGTTGCTTGTAAAAGCTACTCCTCATCACAAACCCTTACCCAGTCTTAGGCACGAGTCCTCCCATAAGCAGAGTGCCCCACAGCTGACAGTTACCAGTCATGGCCGTCAAGTAGGATAGGCAGCGCTGTCCTCTGAAGCCTCCTCTGGTCAGAGACTCAGCCATGTAGTGATAAGATCTGGAATGATAAAGAATGGCATTTGAAAAGTGGGTGCTGAAGATTTGAAGGTACTGAGGCACTTTTTTACGATTATTCAGTTAAATTTATTGTATTTAAAAGAGTAATCTAGGAGCGTTTACGCTTTACAAACTTTCAAGTCCTTATTTTGCGAAATTACTGAACTGATTTCAATGAAACTTCTTACGCATAAGCAGGATACATAGGTCTAAACAGTTTTACACCTACATTAGACCGTTTATTTATAACTTATCTATAGAAACAGAAATTTCAAATTATCTTTTTTTTTCTAAAGACATGATGAAAATGTTTCTTAGTAATTTTTTAGACCTCTGTATCCTGCTTATACGTATTAAGTTTCATTAAAATCGGTTCAGTAATTTCGGAAAATAAGGACTTGAAATTTTGTATGAAATGCCGCACAGCGTAAACGATCATAAGTAGATATGAGTGGCAATTTTTTCTGTTTTATTAGGGTTCCATACGTCAAAATGAAAAAGGAACCCTTAAAGGATCACGTTGTTGTCTGTCTGTCTGTCAAGACCCTTTTCTCAGAATCGCGTAGAGGTATGTAGTAGTAGTTGTTGTACTGTCTCTTTCAGCTGTAAAACTTTTAAGTCAACGCGATCAAAAGATATAACCGTTTATGACGTATATTTTGATTTCACAAGGAATCGAAAACTACTTCCTTTTGCCGTAGAATCAAGAAATTTGGCAAGAATGTCTAACAACATACGTACAAAAAAAAAAAACCGTAAATATTTAGTTTCATAAAAAAAACTTTCTGCATTGAAAAGTTTGCACGGAACCCTCGGTGCGCGAAACCAACACGCACTCATCCAGTTTTTCCCGTCAATCTTACCTAGCATGATCGCAGTCGTTAGAGTTACACCCCGGCATGCCGATGCCCCCATTGGGGTAGAAGTCAGCATCCCCTAACGTGGCCATATAACCCAGGAACCCAGCGTTAGTGTGAATGACCTCGGTGTAGACTCCGTCAGTTGATCTGAACTTGTCATTGTTCTGACCTGTCCAGCCGGGGAGAGCTGCGTCTAGAGCTGAAATAGTATACCATGATATTTTAATGGTGTTTCCTTCATTGGGTACGTGTATGAAATGATCATGAGCTGGTTAACTCATCATCTGCCAAGCCTTTTCCCAAACTATCTTGGAGTCGGCTTCCAGTCATGTTCGTGAACGGGCGCTTGTCAGTTGTGCCTGGTCGTCTCTTAGCTGCCACGGCTTATTTCGAACTAATTATTTTATCTTTTTGCTATGGACACTTTTAACGTGAAGTCTTGCTACATCGTTCTCACATAATGTAACATCTCAACATGAATGATGTAACCAAGGTTTTTGTAACAAGATTCTGATTTAAAAGAGTGTCCATGGAGTTTCTTGCCCATTCTTCTCCATAGAGATCTACGCTTTGGAATGGGCAACTACAGTACTTTCACAGTTATTATGTCTTGTGACTGGGACTGTAGCTTAATTTTTATTGTTGTTCGACCATTAAAAAGTGCCTGTAACTGGCTTATTTGAAATAAATGATTTGATTTGATTGATTTGATTTGATTTGAGTCTAACGGATGCAGCAGACTATCAGTATTTTACATGAAACGACTGCCTATCTGACTTCCACAACCCAGTAACTGGGTAATACGATACCCCTTAGTAGGACTGGATGTCAGACTTTTGGCTTCTGACTACTCGTAACGACTGCCAAAGATGTACAAATGACAGCCGGGACCAACGGCTTAATGTGCTTTCCGAGGCACTGAGGAAACTCGGTATGTAAAGATGGTCACCTATCCACTGACCAACCTCGGCAAGCTAGGCTTAACCTTGAAGATCGACCTGTGCGTTTGTTATTATTTAGCCACGAGCTCCTCCTATTTAGAATATATCTACATAAACTAATATATGTTATCATCATCATCAGCCTATAATGTTCCCACTGCTGGGGCACAGGCCTCCTCTCAATGAGAGGGAGTGGGCTTTAATCCACCACGCGGGCCCAGTGCGGGTTGGTAGATGTCATATTATTATGTCTTCGATTTTTTAGTTGACATGCCAGTTTCCTCACGATGTTTTCCTTCACCGTTTTGAGAGCAACGGTGATGAAATAAATTACACAAAGTAATGCGCCTGCCTGGGTTCGAACCCACGGGTTACTGCTCGTTAGTAGGGGCTGCCACCACTTGGCCACCGCCACCTCTGCTCTCGCTGCCACTGCTCTGTATATATGGTATAAAGAAGACTTATCACTTACCAGTAATGTAAGCAATGTTTCCGTTAACGTTTCTGCCGGCGATACCAACCTGGTGGCCCCCAAGACTGTGCCCCACCAGGTGGTACATACCGGGGACTGCGCCCGTCGCAGAGTTCAGCCAGTTTATGAATCTCGCTACACTTTCACCTGGAATGTTAGGAATATACAACATGAGCTTTTGAAAGATCATCATCTTCCTGTCCTTGTCCCTGTGGCGATCCTTAACACATACTTTTATAATTTTGATATTGTTTATATTTGCTATAATTTTCTAGTGCCTTGTTTTGCCATTTTCTATGTATCCTATTAGCACTGTAAAATCTATGCTTGAAGTAGTTGCCTAGCAACCAAAACAGTTCTTGGTAACAACGGTTGTCACTTCTATATAAAATATCCTGTTGAATAAAACTCTTCTAAGTTAAAATGCTATCACCTTTTATTGCCTACTCGATAATTAGTGTACCACTAAATTGGTGACCCCGACGTGATGTGAACACGCAACCAGTTTCCACGATGAGTGATAGCAGTGACTCCGCAAAATCTTTTGGAAGTACCCGATCTCGTTCAAAACCTCGCCCTGCAAAGTCAAAGTCCAGTAACGAGCCATCCGACGTTTGCCGAATAGCGGTACGAATACCACCGTTTTGGCCGGATGATCCAGAGGTTTGGTTCGCACAAGTGGAGGCTCAGTTCGCGAACGCCAACATCACCAGCGACGCGACGAAATTCAACCACGTCATCGGCAACCTTGAGCATCAGTACTCCAAGCAAGTAAGAGATATTTTTCTTAACCCACCGGAGAAAAACAAATATGAGAAACTCAAACACGAGCTCATAAAGAGACTGACGGCGTCACACGAGAAGAAAGTGAAGCAGCTTCTCATTCATGAAGAGCTTGGAGATCGCAAACCCTCACAGTTCCTGCGACATCTTCAAAGTTTGGCCGGACCGAGCGTCCCTGAGGACTTCCTCCGTACAATATGGAGCAGCCGCCTTCCGAGCAACGTCCAAACCCTGCTAGCTTCACAACCACTTACTTCTCTGGAGGGACTAGCAGACCTAGCGGACAGGATTCAGGACATAGTGACCCCATGCCAAGTGGCCACGGCATCAGCGTCGGGCCCTAGCATGTACGAGATGGCGAGCGAGATCGCCGAATTAAAGGAGGCTGTGAAGAACCTGACGATGCAGCTCAGCAGGAGACCTCGTTCACAATCGCGTTCGAAGTACCAACAGCGTCATCGATCTAGACAGCGATCCGAGTCCAGCCATCAGAAGCAACCTTTTTGCTTCTACCACTCGAAGTTTGGGGCCAACGCTCGCAAATGCGTTAAGCCATGCGATTTTGAGAAGTCGGGAAACTCCAAAGGCAGTCGGTAAAGGCGACTGACGACTGTCTGACGCCCACCGGTCGCCTCTTCGTCACGGACCGAACAACAAAGACTCAGTTTTTAGTGGACACTGGTAGTGATTTGTGTGTGTATCCGCGATATTTTCTACATGAACAGCGTGCCAAGTCGAACTACCAATTATCAGTTGCTAACGGATCTCTAATTGAGACTTACGGCTATCTTCAGCTAAATTTAGATTTTAGTTTGCGCCGTAACTTCCCATGGCGGTTTATTGTAGCTGATGTCACCAAGCCGATAATTGGTGTAGATTTTTTGAGTTTTTATAATCTTCTTGTTGACATCAGAAATCGACGTTTGGTTGACAAAACCACTTCAATGTTTGTGACAGCTTCCATTGCAAGGGCTTCAGCCACGTGTTCAGTAAAGGTCTCAGTTGGTGATTCGAGGTATCACTTAATACTTAATAAGTACCCCGAGATTACACGACCTGCTGGCGTACATCGAAACATCACACAGCACACCACATACGCACCACACCCGGCCCGCCCATCTTTTGTTCCCCTCGCAGGCTAGCTCCAGACAAACTAAAGATCGCTAAGCAAGAATTTGAAATCATGCTTAGCAACGGCACAGCTCGACCATCAGAGAGCTCTTGGTCTTCACCCCTTCATTTAGCGCCGAAGAAGGACAATAGCTGGCGTCCCTGCGGTGACTACAGGCTGCTCAACGCGAGGACTATACCTGACAGGTATCCTATTAAACATATCCACGACCTTACTCACAGCATAGCCGGTTGCAAAGTCTTCTCAACTATTGACCTGGTCAAGGCCTATAACCAAATACCGGTCAACGAGGACGACATTCCGAAGACAGCGATAACAACTCCGTTTGGCCTGTACGAATTTCCTTATATGACCTTTGGTCTGAGAAATGCAGGTCAAACATTTCAGAGATTCGTTGATGAAATGACGCGCGGGCTTGACTTCTGTTATTGTTATCTCGACGATTTTCTTATATTCTCAAAAGACCAAGAGCAGCACGAGGACCACCTTCATCAGCTTTTCTCCAGGATACAGAAATATGGCATAGTCATCAACACCTCGAAGTGTGTATTCGGAGCTGACGAAGTCACATTTTTAGGTTACCGTATATCCGCAGCCGGAACCAGACCCTTAGAGTCCAAGGTGGAAGCCATTAAGGACTTCCCTACACCTAAAACTATTAGGGAGCTCAGGCGTTTCTTAGGGATGTTGAACTTTTACAGACGGTTTTTACCCAAAGCCGCAAAATTTCAAGGTCCCCTTAACGCCCTGCTAAATGGCTCAGTAAAAGGTAATCATCCTGTGGAAATAACGGGCGAGGCGTTGACCGCCTTTAACATGTGCAAGGACAGCCTCTGCAACGCTGTATTGCTTGCACATCCTGATTGCCAAGCGAAGCTCGCCCTAGTTTCAGATGCGTCTGATCTGGCAATGGGTGCAGTTTTGCAACAGTTCAAAGACGAGCAGTGGCAATCGCTTGCCTTCTTCTCCCGCAAATTGAGCCCCGCTCAGCAGAAGTATTCGCCATACGATCGTGAGCTACTCGCGATCTATGAAGGCATAAAATACTTCCGCCACATGTTGGAAGCGAGACATTTTACTATCTACACTGATCACAAGCCGTTAATATACGCTTTCCATGAGCGAAAGCACAACTGTGCTCCACGTCAGTATAGACATCTAGACTTTATTTCACAGTTCACAACGGACATTCAACATATATCCGGCAAGGACAATATCGTCGCTGACACATTGTCCCGCGTCAGTGAACTGCAAACTCCAGTAGATTTGGAAGACCTCGCCAAATCACAAGCTTCAGACCCGGAACTGTTGCAACTTCTACAGTCAGAAACATCTCTTCAACTAAAGAGGCTTACAATCGACAGCAGTCCCGTCGAGTTACTCTGCGATGTGAGTACAGCCACTCCCAGACCATTCGTGACCAAACCCTTTCGACGGCAAATTTTTGAGAGCCTTTATAGCCTCAGCCATCCTGGAGCAAACACGTCCGCAAAATTAGTTGCACAGCGATACGTTTGGCCTGGAATCCGCAAGGACTGTCGACAATGGACACGAACATGTCTGAACTGTCAGCGCACAAAGGTAAATCGACATGTGTCAGCACCATTGGGCACATTCGAATTACCCCGTGCTAGGTTTGCCTTCGTCCATATTGACCTAATAGGACCTCTTCCTGTATCACAGGGCTTCCGGTACTGCTTGACGGCCGTGGATCGTTTCACTAGGTGGCCAGAAGTGGTACCGATTGTTGACATTACCGCTGAAACAGTCAGCAAAGCATTGCTGACCAACTGGATCGCCCGCTTTGGTTGTCCAATGGACATTGTCACAGACAGAGGACGGCAATTTGAATCCACACTGTTCCAGAATCTAGCTAGAATAATCGGATTCAAACATCGAAAGACCACAGCCTACCATCCAGCATGCAATGGCCTAGTGGAAAGATTCCACAGGCAACTCAAAACGGCAATAATGTGCCACGCTGACTATAACTGGACAGAAACTCTGCCCTTGGTTCTACTGGGTGTCCGGAGCGCTTTTAAAGAGGATCTTCAGACGTCTTCTGCGGAACTCTTATATGGCGAACCTTTACGACTTCCGGGTGAATTTTTCAATCCTGGTGACAGCCGCACCACCGACATCTCGGAGTTCACCACTCGCTTACGTTCGTTTGCCGCAAAATTGCAGCCCACACCCGCTGCACGTCATTCCAAGGACAAAATATTTGTCCACAAGGACCTTGCTACCTCAAGCCACATATTCCTCAGGGACGATGCGCTTCGAGGTTCGTTGCAACCAGCATACACCGGTCCTCATGAAGTAGTACAGAAAGGCGACAAAACCTTTACTATAATGGTAAAAGGTAAAAAGGTCAAAGTTTCCGTGGACCGCCTCAAACCCGCCTACTTATTGGTAAACACACCGACAATCGACCAAGATGTTCAAGAAGAGGAACAACAGCCCCAGGACACTCCGGTCAGAACTACTAGGTCTGGTCGAAGGGTTCGATTCCCAGATTATTATCGCCCGTAGGACGGTCTCTGGAGGGGAGTGATGTGGCGATCCTTAACACATACTTTTATAATTTTGATATTGTTTATATTTGCTATAATTTTCTAGTGCCTTGTTTTGCCATTTTCTATGTATCCTATTAGCACTGTAAAATCTATGCTTGAAGTAGTTGCCTAGCAACCAAAACAGTTCTTGGTAACAACGGTTGTCACTTCTATATAAAATATCCTGTTGAATAAAACTCTTCTAAGTTAAAATGCTATCACCTTTTATTGCCTACTCGATAATTAGTGTACCACTAAATCCCATTTTATTTGGGGTCGACGCAACACGTCACTTTCCTCGATTCTCCTCTGTCATTCGTCATGCTATCATTTACTCCTTTTTCCGTCATATCATTTTTCACACAATCCATCCATCTTTTCTTTGGTCTTCCTCTCCATCCACTTCCTCCATCCATCCACATTTATATTCATCCCTCTTTTAGTCACATGTGTTCCACCCCTCCTCATCACATGTCCATACCAAGACAGACGACTCCCTTTCATCTTTTCTGTAACAGGCGCCACTTTCAAAGTTCCTCATATCTTATCTTTTTTTATTTTTATTATCTATCGTGTCATATCATGTCACGTTGTTTGTCCAGGATAAACTCCTAAACTACTTTACCGATTTTAATCAAATTTGCACACGGTGTGCAGTTTGATCCAACTTGAAAGATAGGATCGCTTACATCAAATTTATAGTCGCAATATTATTTTATTGGAAACTAGCTGTCCCGCGCAACTTCGTCCGCGCCACATTTTCCCTGTTTTCGCAACATTTTTCATTGCTGCTCCGCTCCTATTGGTCGTAGCGTGTATGATATATAGCCTATGTCCTTCCCCAGGTTGAAATCTATCTTCTTGCAAAATTTCATTATGATCCGATCAGCGGTTTAGTCGTGAAAAGGTAACAAACAAACAAACAGAGTGACTTTCACATTTATAATATTAAAGTATGGAAGTATGGATTAAGTCACAATTATCTGTTGACTCCAAACGATTCTAACAGATGGCGGTATCTGTTGACTGGATTGAGTAAGTATTCAATAGATGGCGCTTTAAAGGAGCGGCAATGAAATATATTGCGAAAACGGGGAAAATGTGACGCAGACGAAGTTGCGCGAGACAGCTAATAGATATATTGATAAGAGGAAGTTTGAAAGAGTCTCGCATAACATCATCATCAATTCACCCCGGAATCACCCCCTGCTGGCCTCCTCCTTTTTTGCCATACTTCCCAGTTCTGTTCATCCCTTATCCAAGTGTTACCACCGACAGGTGTGTCAAGGTCTGTGGATGGTCTGTGAACAAGGTTTTTTGCACCAGAGCGGGTGGGTACGACGTAAGACGTAAGCTCGGAGAGTAAGAGAAGGATGATTTGGCAAGAAAGGAGGTGTCCGATGAGATGCCAAGTAATAGAGAAGTATGGAAGAAGAAGACATGCTGCGCCGATTCCAAATAAATTGGGATAAGGAGAATAGCATCATCATCATCATCATTACAGCCGAAATACGTCCACTGCTGGACATAGGCCAAGTGTACATAAGGGGGCTTTTGCCATAATCGCCACGCTTGGCAGGCGGGTTGGCGATCGCAGTACAGTTGTTATAAAAGCACAGAAAACGCTGGTGTCCTTCTCAGGAAAGTCCCTTAGTCGCCTCTTACGACACCCACGGGAAGATATGGGATGATGCTATTCTTTACGTCCGACAACGGAACGGAGCATAGCATAATCAGCCTGTAATGTTCCCACTGCTGTGACACTGGGCTCGAGTTACCGAGACTTAACTGCACTTTTATCAGTCCTTTTAAAATAAAATTTTATTTTCTCAAAACCTAGTGTTGTCATCATTTTACCAAATATTCGTTAACTGGATCTACTGCTTCATTCCTCCAACTCACCAGAAGGTGCAGTGTTAGCCAGGGCAGTGAAGTAGTTGATGGAGCCAGCTCCAGCGCTCCAGTCCACCACAATCACGTTCACGTCTTCAGCTGACAGGAACGCTGAGGAGAAGCAAAACAGTTTAAGTGGCAGCCAAGGTATGAACGTGAAAACGTAGTATCTTAAGGTGGAAGCGGTGCTGCAGATGCTACGATTTGCGACCGCAACCCAGGTTGTATTTGATGATTATTCTCTAACTATACACTAGTTAGAGAATAATCATCAAATACAACCTTCTAAGCTCTTTTAATCAGTCTATAATGTTCCCACTACTGGGACACAAGCCTCCTCTCTATGAGAGGGCGTGTGAGAGGGAGTGGGCTGTAATCCACCACGCGAGCCCAATGCGCCTTCCTTCACCGTTTTAAGAGCAGCGATGATGAAATAAATTACACAAAGTGATGCGCCTGCCTGGGTTTGAACGCACGGCTTACTGCTCGTAAGTCGGGGCTGCCACCAGTGGGCCACCGCTACTCAAAGCTCTTTTTCAATCACTATTTCATGAAAAAATACAATGGGATTAGAAGAACTTGGATCATAACTCAGTAAAGCCGTATTTTAATCAATATAAAACCCGACACTTATCTGCAAATAGCAAAAAAACTAAGAAAATTTGAATTTCGCGGACTAGGCTGGCGATTCCACCTTTTTTTTCTGATGGGAAATTGGGAAATCATCGAAGGACTTCTCCCGCTCTGGGCGGAGCGGAAGGGAGTGTCAGACTTGACTGACTAAAACCCATCCATGTTCCTTCTTAGCCCTTTGTGTTCCGGCCGCGGTATCTTTTTCGAACAACCCGCAGCCTTGGCAGGATTCCACCTTATCCTCATTTTAGCATCAAATACAATAATCCCAAAAAGAAGAACTCACCAGGAACTAGCACAGCGTTGAAGTCAGCGGTAACAGAGTCCAGCCATCCATGGATGAGCACGATGGTCCTCCTGTTGGCGTTGTAGTTCGTGATGCCGAGCAGACCCTCGCTGCCGATGAGCAGAGGCTGGCTCACTGTGGGGTTCTGTCTGGAGGGAGAATAGAGAAATTTATTCAGGGCTATGGGTATTTTGAAAATAATGAATGAGATAGCTCTGTATGGTGTCGGACGTAAAGAATAGCACCATCCCATATCTTCCCGTGGGTGTCGTAAGAGGCGACTAAGGGACTTGCCAGAGAATGGGCAGCCGCGTTCTCTGTGCTTTTGTAACAACCGTACTGCGATCGCCAACCCGCCTGCCAAGCGTGGCGATTATGGCAAAACCCCCCAAAATGTAAATGTGGCGACACTTGGGGGAGGCCTATGTCCAGCAGTGGACGTCTTTCGGCTGAAATGATGAATGATGATGAATCAGGGAGCCAAGAGAATATCGTATCCGGATACGATATTCTCTCTGTTGACGTGACCAACGGACGAACCCTTGTTCGTCCGTTGGTCACGTCAGGTTGGAGCACGGGGGTCTGAAAAAATCACAATTAATCACGATGGGTGGGGAGGGGTTGTGGCTAAATAATAACAGCCGCACGGGTCGATCTTTCAGATTAAGCCGAACTTGCCGACGTTGGTCCGTGGATGGGTGACCATTATTACATACCTATTTCCTCCGTGCCTCGGAAAGCACGTTAAACCGTTGGTCCCGGCTGATATTTGTAGATCTTTAACAGTCGTTACGAGTAATCAGAAGCCAAAAGTCTGGATCCAGTCTTACCAAGGGGTATTGTATTACCCAGTTACTGGGTTGTGGAGGTCAGATAGGCAGTTGCTTCATGTGAAATACTGGTACTCAGTTGCATCCGGTTAGACTGGAAGCCAACCCAAAGGTAGTTTGAGAAAAGGACTGGCAGATGATGAATACAAAGAGCATAATGGCGTTCCGATGCCAAATATTTCTGGAAATTTTCTTTGTTACCCAAATCCACTTTTGAGCGTCTGTAGTGCATGTGATGTTTCTTAGATTTTTAGGTTATGTTTATCTGTTTAATTTATTGTCATAGGTCATTTCATTGTGTCTGTAATACGTTTCTTTTCACACTACGTGGCTAACTACATTACAGTCGGTCAGTGGGTCGTCTTAAAGGCGGATTTGTAGGAGTTGGAGTATACGCTTAGGTGCAATAAAAGCAGCAAAGAAAACAAAAAAAACACGAGTTAAAAATACTTTTTGGGACTAGGTGGATTTTACAAAAAAAAAATATCGCAAGTTTATAAAAATATTGCAGTTTTGGGTTAACCTTGACTATATAAACCATTTAGGTTCTGAGAAATATGGACCTAAGACGCACCGTTTCCGAATTATGGGCCTCCGAATTATACATATTTATTTAATTTTTATAAAACTATCTATATTTCGAAAATGGTAGTTCGGATGAAAATCTTTTCTGGAAGGAAACTGTTGCTCTAATGGAAAACTATGAGATGGTGTAAAAAACACCGAAAATTATTGAAAAAAAAAAGTCCTCGCGCCATATCGCCCCTAAGGAACCCCCCCTTATTCTTTTAAACATTATCAATTTATTTTAATAATATTGTAAATTTTGTTAGCTTAGATGTAAATTCTATTATGCACACTGTGGTCTCTTGTAAGTGTAGGAGTACACCTACGCGATACTTTTGTCATCCATAATTTATTTCGCATGTTCTGTGTACATTCTTTGTTGGAGATCCTAAATAAATAAATAAGGCTACACTCCAACCCAGATTCCTTACCTAGTAAAGAGATGGTAAACATTCTGCCTGTCGGGGTTATATCTGGCGGCCTCAGCGACATCGCTGACAGTTCCCCACAAGTCTACCAAGTGGACCCCGTCAGGACCCTGAGCGTACTGATAGCGGAGGCCATCGTCCAGCTTCCTGATCACTGGGTCGTAGGGAAGCGCTGGAAGAAAGGAAATCAGTGATAAGATCTAGGTTGTAGTCACAAAAATGTAAAAAAACAGCGTAGGTATACATATGTAAAACTAGGTGTCCCGCGCAACTTCGTAATATATTATTTCGGAAAATAAGGACTTGAAAGTTTGTATGAAATGCCGTAAGGTGTAAACGCTCTTATGAACAGTACGTGCAAATGTACATAAGATTGCGTAAAATAGTAATGACACAGTGGTTTACTCTATTTTGTTGGGAGCTTAATCTTGCATACCAAGGTATTAAGATCCATAATTAATTAGATATTTCAGATTTGCAGCTGGTTTAAATGATAAGATGAGAAATGATAAGATTACACATAAAAATATGTTTTTTCTGAAGGATTAAATAAACACGACATAATCGCACACATTAAAATATTGCAGATTCACCAAGCGGTCTATCCATGGACTATGAAAGACCATTACTGATGAGTCCTTAAGACCTTCATCATCAGCCTATAATGTTCCCCTTGCTGGGACACAGGCCTCCTCTCTGTGAGAGGGATTGGGCTGTAAATGCTGTAATCCACCACGCGGGCCCATTGCGTGTTGGTAGATGTCACATGTCTTAGAACTTTTAGTTCTAGGACATGCCGGTTGCCTCACGATGTTTTCCTTCACCGTTTTTGAGACCAGCAGTGATGAAATCCGTATGGTGTCGGACGTAAAGAATAGCACCATCCCATATCTTCCCGTGGGTGTCGTAAGAGGCGACTAAGGGACTTGCCAGAGAATGGGCAGCAGCGTTCTCTGTGCTTTTGTAACAACCGTACTGCGATCGCCAACCCGCCTGCCAAGCGTGGCGATTATGGCAAAACCCCCCTTATGTCAATGTGGCGTTGGGGGAGGCCTATGTCCAGCAGTGGACGTCTTTCGGCTGTAATGATGATGATGATGAGTGATGAAATATTACACAAAGTAATGCGCCTGCCTGGGTTCGAACCCACTGGGCCACAGTGGGCTGCCACCACTGGGCCGCCGCTACACTCAAGGATAAATAAACGATAATCGCACACATAAAAATATTGAAAAATCACCAAGCGGTCTATAATGATGAGTCTTTTAAGACAAGTACAACAGGATTGACTGTTGTGAAAATCTAAGCAGGGTCAGCGGGTTTGATTTATGGACTATGTTTGGTGAAACAAAAACCAAATTCAGACTCCCGCAGTTTGAATTTGATTGTTGTGCTGCTTGCCGAGGTTGGTCCGTGGATGGGTGACCATAATCACATATCGAGTTTCCTCCGTGCCTCGGAAAGCACGTTAAGCCGTTGGTCCCGGCTGTCATTTGTAGATCTTTGACAGTCGTTACGAGTAGTCAGAAGCCAAAAGTCTGACATCCAGTCTTATCAAGGGGTAACGTATTACCTAGTTACTGGGTTGTGGAGGTCAGATAGGCAGTCGCTTCATGTAAAATACTGGTACTCAGCTGCATTCGGTTAGACTGGAAGCCGACCACAAGATAGTTTGGGAAAAGGCTAGGTAAATGATGATGATGATTAATAGTATGGAAGATATTTATAAATAACTAGCTGTCCAGCGCAACTTCGTTTGCGTCACGTTTTCCCCGTTTTTGCAACATTTTTCATTGCTACTCCGCTCCTATTGGTCGTAGCGTGATGATATATAGCCTATAGCCTTCTTCGAGAAATGGGCTATCTAACACTGAAAGAATTTTTCAAATCGGACCAGTAGTTTCGGAGCCTACTCAATGCAAACAAACAAACAATCAAATCTTTCCTCTTTATAATATTATAGTTTAGATATAAAGTTTACCTGAAACGACAGCGAATCCGAATAAAACCAATGCTACCACTTTGCCCATGATTACTGTACTAATGTTGAATTAATTTTAACGACTAATATTTTAAAATAATCAGGGTCTACTGTGCGAAATCTTAATCTAAAAGATATGATTTAATTAAGTAGGTACTTAGTGTAATCAGATTAGTTTTAACTAGCTTAAACTCTCTAGTCCTCTCGTTAAGAGCGTTTACGCCTGACGACATTTCATACAAACTTTCAAGATCTATGTATCCTGCTTATGCGTATGAAGTCTCATTAGAATCGGTTCAGTCATTTCGGAAAATAAGAACTTGAAAGTTTGTATGAAATGCCGTAAGGTCTAAACGCTTTTAAATCTTTTTTGAATACTAACAAAAATACATATATACACCCGCCTCTTTTTGTATTTAAATTTTGTGTGAACCTGAATACTCTGACCATATTTAATCAATTAACACTTTTACTATTAAATGATAATTATTGCAAGATTATGATAACGCTCTTATCAGATATCGTTTAGCAGGTGTGAGTTATCTTAGCTCTTGTTGTTAAGGTCTTTTGGCAACTCACTCTTATAAAATACTAGCTGTCTCACGCAACTTCGTCTGCGTCACATTTTCCCCGTTTTCGCAATATTTTTAATTACTGCGCCGCTTCTATTGGTTATGATATATAGCCTTCCTCGATAAATGGGCTATCTAAAACTGAAAGAATTTTTCAAATCGGACCATTAGTTCCTGAGATTAGCGCGTTCAAGCAAACAAACAAACTCTTCAGCTTTACTTTTAGTTATTAAGTATAGACGAGCACTTCACCCGCGACTTCGTCCGCGAAAATTGTGTTATAATAGCTTAGGTTACTGGGTACATGTAGCTTTCTAATGGTGAAAGAATTTTTAAAATCGGTCGAGTAGTTTTTTTGTTAGAACTGTGCAGGTTGCTACATCCTGGTCTAGCACTAGCCTATAATGAATCACGTCGGGGTTACCAGTATAGGAGTAGGAGGAAATGGACGTAAAGTTCCTCGATACTCCACATGGATCCTCCGACCAGACGGGTGTTATGTCTGGTGGGCAACTGCCCGACTGTTGTTGTCGGGTTTTCCTAGATACTTTTAAGTCGATGTAAACTTTGCTTGCGAGATTCAGACCATATTAGTTCTTCTGTTTTGTCATAGATGGCGCTGTAATACTTTTTTGTTGTAAGTTGCTTTATATTGGTCGCTATAGTAGAATAGGTACGACAGTCAACTTGCGTATTAATAAAAATATTTTGCAGTCAGTTGGTGGCCACGAAAGTTAAAAGGAAAAATACAAGTTATGGATTGGAATGCTGGGCAGTGAAGAAGACGGATGAAAAAACATTGCATTCAGCAGAGATGAGATCGTTGAGATGGATGTGTGGAGTGATTAAAATGAATCCGAACATCGGAAGGCTCCTGCGATAAAACAATAATACTAACGACTTTGGAATTGAATTCAGTATCCCATGCTTAGCAGGTAGCCTGTAACCAGTCATCATCATCATCATCATCATTTCAGCCGCAAGACGTCCACTGCTGGACATAGGCCTCCCCCAAGTGTCGCCACATTGACATTTTGGAGGGTTTTGCCATAATCGCCACGCTTGGCAGGCGGGTTGGCGATCGCAGTACGGTTGTTACAAAAGCACAGAGAACGCTGCTGCCCATTCTCTGGCAAGTCCCTCAGTCGGCTCTTACGACACCCACGGGAAGATATGGGATGGTGCTATTCTTTACGTCCGACACCATACGCTATCCACCAGTAACCAGTTGTTCAGCAATAATCAAAAGTCGTTTATTCAGCATTCTATATAGACGTCAAACTAACCGACAATGTACGCAACATCCCTAATCATACCACACTGCGCTCCAAAACACAAATAACTGACGTTGCTCAAAAAGCCGCTAAGCTGAAGTGGGACTGGGCTGGCCATGTCTGCCGTATGCCCGACGAGCTGTGGGCCAAAATAACCACGATGTGGAGCCCTGACACTGCCAGAACGCGACGCGGTAGACCTCGCAGGAGATGGCGGGACGAGCTGGACAGAACCAACGACCAGTGGTCCACATTGGCCCTGGATCGAAGGATTTGGAAGTCATGGGGAGAGGCCTTTGTCCAGCAGTGGGATGACAAAGGCTAACAGTAAGTTTATTTAAATTGAGCTAAGAGAGAACTGTTTCAACGTCCGTCAGTTGCTTAGGACACCCGCTCTTCACCACTTCCCAGTGTTTTAGCTGGGGATGATGATGACGTCTGTATGGTATCGGACGTAAAGAATAGCACTATCCCATATCTTCCCGTAGGTGTCGTAAGAGCCGACTAAGGGACTTGCCAGAGAATGGGCAGCAACGTTCTCTGTGCTTTTGTATAACCGTACTGCGATCGCCAACCCGCCTGGCAAGCGTGGCGATTATGGCAACCCCCTCCCTTCTTGGGGGATGCCTATGTCCAGCAGTGGACGTCTTTTGGCTGAAATGATTACGATGATGATTCCAGCTAAACGATTTCGGTGACAGCGACTGCATTCGATGGCTTTCTAGGGTGCAATGTTGAGAGCTGGGGATTCATATAAAGTGGCAAAACCAACTCCGTGACAAAAGAAAACAGTATAAATGACATATCTTAGTTTTGGTGTTCATGTATTTATTTATTTTATCCTACATTACTACACTACTACTACTACAAATAAATATAAAATAAAAAAGTACAAGTCACAAAATTAAAGAGCGTTAAAAATTCGTCGACATCGCTGTCAACAGGAAAAGTGTCCAGAAGGCTTGCCCTGTTGGATGGCAATGCTGCTTCTTTGGCCAAAAAAAAGGCCACCCTCTGGTTACATGAAGAGTCGACCAACCACTTTTATCCTTGAGAGAACGGTGAATAAGCGTTGGTTGCCAAGAAGTAGAGCCCAGTTGATCTGAAATCAAAACAAAGATATTATAAATTAACCTTAATTACTGATTAATAAAGTAATTTGAGTGATCCACTGCTGCGCTGCGAGTCGCGGGTTCGATCCCCGCACGGAACAAATATTTGTATGGCCTACAAATAGTTGTTCCGGGTCTGGCTGTTTGTGTATGTGAGTTTAAATGTTTATAAACGCACCAACGATACAGGAGAAATTCCTAGAGTGGAACTAGATTAAAAAAAAAAACAGGTCAAGTGCGTGTCGGGCCACCCGCAGTGTAGGGTTCCGTACTTTTTATAACAGCCAAGTGCGGGTCGTATTCGCTGACTGATAGTTTCGTACCATGCTTTATCTAAAAGCCGAACATGACTACCTACCTAATTTGACTTCCTATACAAACAACTGTTTTTTTATAAAACTTATTTAGGAATGAAACAGCGCGATTCAACTGACGCTTAGCGCCATGTATCGACATTTCTATGGAGTTGTTCGAAATTTTCGAGTCAAATACAATTGGTCGACTATTACTCGTAAACTTGTAAAGCCCACTTAAGTGTGATAGTTTTCCTTTAAACTTCGTTATATATACGTACTACTTCCGTGACATTTGTATTTCTAACTACAACCGTTTAGTCTGTAGAGGGGGGAGGGGACGCTTGACCCTAACGAAAATTGGTATTTTAAAGCTTGATAAGTCACGAACGGCTTAGTTAGTCAAAAAACGGTCTTGACAAATCCCTAATATTTTTGAAAGACCTATCTAACGATATCCCACATAACAGGAAGAACGAAAAAAAAAATATCATCCCCACTTTACATGTAGAGGAGGGATCCTAAATCATTGTTTTTTTCAACATTTTATTTTACCACTTTTTTGGCGTCGTTAACGTGTATACTCATGCCAAATTACAACTTTTTAGTACCAATACTTTTTGAGCTAAACCGCGGACAGACAGACACACGGACATGGCGAAACTATAAGGGTTCCTTGTTGAACCCTAAAAATGGTATGTAGACAGTGATGAAAAATCAGCAGTGGAAGAACTAGCAAGAATGCGTTATGTCAGGGCTATAAATCTGCTTACCCAGTTTTAGCCGTAGTGCCACCCATCTTCAGTGTGTCAGATGAGGTACAGTTTCCACTCAGCGCTGCTGTCAAGGAGTCACATCTTGTTCCTGTGAAACCGCCCGTAGTTAGAGATTCGGCCATGTAGAATATACATCTGAAAATATAAAGAACTATCAAAAGTTGTTTTAAAGAGTGAGCTTAGAATCAGCACTTTATAACGCCGGACCAAAAAAGAGGGATTTTATAAGTTTGACGTGTGTTTCTGTCTGCCTGTCTGTGGCATCGTAGCTCCTAAACGGATGAACAGATTTTGATAAAATTGGTGGAGCGTGGTTGTGTGAGAGTGGAGTTGTCTTAGCTATGTTTCAAGAAAATCTGCTCAGCCATTTGAATATCATCACCTCTTTTCTAGTTGATGAAGGGATATAAACCACTTCCACAGGTCTGGTCGATTGGAAATTTGAATCTTGTCATTTGTCACCATGGGAACCCCCGGAAATAAAAATTAATTTAAAACTCATCGACAAAAACCTCTAAAAATAAAAAATAATAATTAATCCAAGCGTCGTAGCGTGTTGGGACCGCTAAGTAGACCGCTTAGCACGAGCACAAAACAAAGCGGTCCCCGTGGACATTGATTCTGTTGACTAAAACCGCATCAAAATCCATTGCGTAGTTATTGATCGAAGCGTAGTTTAAAGATCTAAGCGTACAGACGCGAGACGGCGAGAAGCGACTTTGTTTAAAAATATGTTAAGATTAACATACTCGTATATTTAATGTTAACATATTGCATCATGAAACTTGGGGTCACATTTTCTTCTTCTTACCTTCTGGTAGACTGGCTATAGGATCTTAAGTCTATCTCAATTTGTAGAATATGAGTACGCACCTGTGAAGAAGAAGCCAAAAGTCTGACATCCAGTCTTACCAAGGGATATCGTACGTATTACCCAGTTACTGGGTTGTGGAGGTCAGATAGGCAGTCGCTTCATGTAAAATACTGGTACCCAGCCTCATCCGGTTAGACTGGAAGCCGACCCCAAGATAGTTTGGGAAAAGGCTAGGCAGATGATGAGTACGCACCTGTGATGACCGCAATTATTATCTGGACACCCTGGCATGTCGCTGCCCCCGTTCGGATAGAAGTCCACATCACCTACAGCAGTTACCAGTCCTGAGAAACCTGGTATAAGAAAAGTAATAAATTATACGTTTATTATTTTTCATTACTCGTTCTCTGAAAGTAGGTCTGAAGTTGCCTGAGGAGCGGGATGAAAGTAATACTTTTTATCCCTAGGGAGAATCGCTTTCAACTGACAGATGTCAAATTATTACAAAAAAAACTAGTTCTATTTTGACATTTTTATTGAACCATGTTCCAACTTTCTATGCAGCCACGATGTAAAATTGAAATAACTTAAAGTTAATTATTGATTAAAGAATATATATTTTTTAAATAACTTTATTATAATTTAGTTTCAACAATTTCTTTAAAATAACATAGAGTAGGGCAAAATATTTACCATTTTTTCAATGATGAAAATTAAAAATATTGGCTGAATAGCTGGCTGGCCACAGAAAAAAAAAAACAAAATAGGTGGGAAAGCGGCAATCCGAAATAAAATGTACTAATTTTTTCTTTAGCTAATTCATGTTTTTATTTTTACTTTCCTTGTATTCGTAATGAAAAGCACAGTGTTTACCTCGGGTTAAAGACTTATTTAATCCCTCGAACTATTGGCGCCCTCACTTCATTCGGGCGCCAAACCCCGTCTCGGGGCTAAATAAGTTACTTTCACCCCTGGGGTAACAATGTACTTTAGAAACTGCATCGTGTTAACGTTTACCTGGGTCCAAATTGAATTGAACCCTGAATTTCAAAATAACAGCTTTTTACCGAATGCATAAGAAAGTATGGTACACGTTGACTTAGGACGAGTAATGATTAATGTTAAACAGATATGAACCAGCATTAAATATTGTACACCTCATGGGAATGTTACAGCAAGTCTCTATGTAATAACTATAAGAACTTATATTTCACCTGTGACAAACAATAAATTAATTTGAATTGGAGTACCTATCCGGTGAAATGTTCAAGGTCACAAAATATATTTTATTATACGTTCATTATAAACTTTATAAACTCGGGATTTTTTCGCCCCGTGCCACGGCGCACTTAAAGCCAAGGATACACTAGGGGACAAATGTCGTGCGACACGTGTCGCCAGCGACGTTGGGTGAAGTAGCACGACGTTGCCGGACTTCGGTCGACATGTCTGGCAATATCGCGCGACACGGGTCGCGAGCGACGTCAGATGAGGTAGCGCGACGTTGCCGGACTTCGC
The DNA here is from genome assembly GCA_949152445.1 of Cerastis rubricosa. Taxonomy (NCBI): domain Eukaryota; kingdom Metazoa; phylum Arthropoda; class Insecta; order Lepidoptera; family Noctuidae; genus Cerastis; species Cerastis rubricosa. The sequence goes on from OX424551.1 coordinate 2,416,566, forward strand.
TCGACATGTCTGGCAACATCGCGCGGCATCGTACTTTACATAGTACTTTCTAACCCACCATCTTCTCGTCTTTTTTCTTTGACTTTTAATTATAATTATGTACGCCGCAGCCAACAACACTACCTCGGTGGGTGTCATGATATCGACTGCCTTGCGAAACAAAACTTCGTGATGTCGGCAGATATGTCAGGCGAAGTTACGCGTAGTCGCACGACTTCATCTGACGTCCTTGCGGACATAAGTCGCGCTTTGTCGCCATATTTGTCAGGCGAAATCGGCCGGCTTCGCTTGACATGTCACCGATACATGTCGTGGCACATTTGTCCCCTAGTGTATCCTTGGCTTAAAACTTATTATCTCGTAAACTACTGCAGCTACACTTAAACAAAAAATACATGTGTATAGCTGAAACGCCGCGGGGTCGCGCGCGCGCCATCGGGGTCGCGCGCGACGATAGTAAAAAGTACAAGTGACAATAATCTCATATTGAAATAGACATTTAACAAACAGTGCGCCCTATACAATCAAAAAACTATTCAAAAAAGTGAGCAACAAACAAAAAGACATGTGTTGTGAACGTGACCCAAAGTGATTCATCAAAAGTGTGTGCGGAGCGATTCGTTACCTTATATGGTTATGCAGGACGACGAACTATCCACTGGAATTACTACCCTAAGAAATACGCTAACAATTTGAACAACTTCACTAAGTCACTTCGTGGCGCAAAGGCTAGCGTCGCCGGTAGTGCATTGAATCTCACCGGTGCGAGTTCGAATCACAGTTGGACATCAATGAAATTTTTTGTATTTATTTTGGTTTTGTCTTTAGTTTTTTGAATTCGTTTTGTTTTACTGTTTGTTTATTAATTGCAAACTCATAAAACTTAATTTTATATATTTCTACTATGAACTCATTTGAAATGGAATTAGAAAACATTACAACTAGAAAGCCACGACGGGCAAATTCACTCGATCATTTGTTTACAAATAATTCATCATTGCTCGATACCACCATGAAGAGCTTGCCAAGCACGTCCATTAATGATAACGACACCATAATCAACCTCAACGAAACAATTAGACGATTAACAACGGAACTTCAATCAGCACATCAAGAGATCGAAAACTTGAACAGCGAAAACTTCCGACTAAAAATGGATATAGGCGAAGGTCAGAAAATTATCAATACCTATAAAAATATCATCTCATCCGACACGAAAAACTTGACCCCGAAGACCTCACGTAAACGTATTCTCATTAGAACGACCAGTACGTCTTCTCATTCTACACCTCTCAATCTCGATAGAAAGACTGGTACATTTCCCCATTCTACACCCCCGAAGAGTCAGAATTTTGATCCAGTAAACCATGAGCTCAAAACTCCTCAACCCCCCCTTCTAAAGCGTGACATCATGACCCAGACGACACAAAATTTAGCGACATCTATGGACCAAAATAAGAGTCCAAACAAAGAAAAAGTAGAAGAACTGAGCCACAACATACCTTCTCCAAGAATACTAGTATTAGGTGACCAACAAGTAAGGAAATTTGCTCAAGAAATAGCAACGCAGAGAAATAATAATAAATGGAACAACATATACTCGGTATCGGGAATCTCGAAACCATATGCAACGAGTACACAAGTCCTGTGCAACTTTAACAAATTAGCAGAAAAATTAAAAACTGACGACATTATCGTATTAGGTGTGGGAAGTAACGATAAAAATCCCTACTTATTTTTAACTGAGTTAAGTTCTTCACTCCATCAAGTAAAAAATAACAAAGTGTTCATCTTAAACGTTCTAAATAATCGCTATTTAAATGCTAACCTGTTAAATAAACACATAAAACTGATTGTGAAAAATTATCCGAACTGCCAGTTCATTGACACATCTGATGCTATGGTAAGCTCTAATAACATTAATTTTGTATCGAAGCGCTTCATGTGTTTTAAAATAAATATAGAAATTGACAACATTAGCTACCAAAAATTAGTAACTTCACAATTAAAATCAAGATGTGCAAACAAAGATATTATTATGCAACATAACTATAACAGGAATGTTACGGAAACACATATGTGCAAAAAAGGAACTATCCCATATTATTTTAAAAAACAGACCGCCAATCATATTTCTAAACCTCTAAGCAACCCTGAAAACACTAGCCAACCGATGTTTTTTCGAGGTTAAACGCAAATGTTCTCTTCTACATCAAAATATAGCGGGTATATTGAGTAAAAAAGACCTTTTCGAATTATCAATAACGGAATTAGAGAAAACTAATTCGAGTATTGATATTGTTTGTCTCAGTGAAACATTTATACGACAAGGGGCAGAATCCAATCTTATTATGAAAAACTATAAGGTAGTGGCAGCCTTTTCAAGGCCGCATCAACGTAGGGGTGGGACTTGTATATTGATAAAAAAAGACCTCGATTGTAAACCTTTATGTAATCTAATTGAGCCCAAGTTATATTATTTTGAATACTGTGCAATTGAAATCACAACCTTAAAACTTTATGTTATCTGCATTTACCGAACCCCAAATTCAAACATTAAATTATTTTTTGAAAACTTAAACCTTCTCTTAAGAAAACTTGTGAAAAGAAATAATAAAAGCATCATATTATGTGGTGACTGGAACATAGACGCTATAAAAGCAGATAAACATTTCAAAGAGCTAGAATCTATTTTAAAAAACTATAACTTATATAATCATATCACCAGTCCAACACGACAACTGTCTTGTATCGACTTAATTACGAGTAATATCCAAAACGTTAAGCCCCAAATACACTACCTAGCCCTCTCTGATCACGAAACAGGACAATCTATATGTTTTGAGGTAACGGTAGACACCACAAATATTAAAAGACCGTTCTATTTTGAACAAAGACGCGATTTTAATCAAGATAATATAGATAAGTTTGTAAACTGTCTGTCTTCATTGTCTTTTTCAGATATTTACCAGACTGAAGATACTGACATTGCATTTAATTATTTCCATGACATTCTAATATTATTTTATAATTTATGTTTCCCCATTATCAAGTTTAAAATAACTATTAAGCCCTTAAAACATAATTGGATGACAAAAGGTATAAAAAAATGTTGTCTTAACAAACGCCGTCTATATTTAAAATATCGTCTCACAATAGCAAATAAAAAACGTCATAAAAACACCTACTGTAAATATACGGCTATCCTAAAAAGATGCATGTTGCAGGCTCAAAAAGGCGAAAACACGCGTTATCTCTCTCAATCCAGCAACAAATGCAAGGCTGCCTGGAAAGTAATAAAAAGTAATACCAGTGAAAAACTAAATTCCCATGACATTCATAAAATTCAATTGGATAATCAAACTTACACTCAACCTGAAAAGATAGCTGACATTTTTAACAACTTTTTTATTGATTTAACGAATGACACCATTGACCCATCTATTGACTACACACCACCAATGACTTATCTTCCAAACACTATGTATTTGACTCCAACTAATGCCACAAATGTATATAAAATAATAAACTCCCTAAAATCTACGAACTCTACAGGCTACGATGAAATTAGCACAAAAATTCTAAAATTATGTTCTTCATTTTTATCTATTCACATTAGCCATATTATTAATCTTTCATTTATGCAAGGTTTATTCCCTTCACGGCTAAAATTCTCAATTGTGAAACCGATCCACAAGAAAGGTGATAGAAGTGATATGAATAATTACCGCCCTATAACACTCATACCAATACTGGCAAAAATCTTTGAAAAGGCCATGCATGAAAAACTCTCCAGTTTTTTATCTAAATACAAAATTCTTAGTGAAGATCAATTTGGTTTCAGAAAAAATAAATCGACCACAACAGCTTGTTTTGCTCTTTTAAAATTAATAACGAAAAGCCTTAATGATAAACTGCCAATTATCTCCATTTTCCTAGACATGTCCAAGGCATTCGATTTCGTGAACCACAAATTGTTGATTTATAAATTAGAGCGATATGGCATAAGGGGTAACGCGTTGAAATGGTTTGAAAGTTACCTTACACATCGACAGCAACGTGTTGAGATTTTGAGACAAACAGGAAATCAGAAGCTCACGTATAGGTCTCAGTATCGTGAAAATAACTGCGGTGTTCCCCAAGGGACTATACTAGGGCCACCCTTATTCTTGCTTTATGTTAATGACTTGCCCCATGTAACTTCCCACAAATGCATATTATACGCTGACGATACGACCCTCAGTATTATAAAAGAAAATGACGACATTGTTGAGTACCAAAATGAAATAAACATGACATTACATAAAATTATCACATGGCTTGAACACAATAATCTTCATATTAACATCAACAAAACAAATATGATACAATTCCAGACATATAACAGTACGCGTCCACGGCTTAAAATACAGTATAGAAATGAGACAATAGAACAGGTCGATTACGCAAAATTCTTGGGGATAATAATTGACAAAAACTGTAACTGGAAATGTCATATTGATGATCTATGTAAGAAGATAGATAGATTCGTATACGTTTTATATAGACTAACACGTGTGGCTAGTGTTAATGCGGCACTATGTGCATACCATGGCTATGTATCATCCATTTTGCGTTATGGTATTATAATATGGGGTAATTCGGTTGACCTTGAAAGAGTGTTTCGAGCTCAAAAAAAATGCGTGCGCTCAATTTGTGGAGCACACCCACTGGACAGTTGTGTTCCACTATTTAAAAAACTTAGAATACTGCCACTTCCAGCACTGTATATATTTGAAATTTGTATTTTTGTTCACCAAAACAGACACGAATTTGACTTGTTTAATGATGTTGTATCCAGACCCAGCCGAAAAGTGCATATGCTTAATGTTCCTAGGCGTAGAATTAAATTATTTTCTAATAATGTATACTGCATGTCCATTACTGTCTACAACAAATTACCTGATGGCTTCAAAACTCTCAGCCTCAGAACATTTAAATGTAAATTATTTAACCTTCTTTTAAACAAATGTTATTACTTGACTGACGATTTTATGAATGAAAAATTTACCTAAATATTTAAAATTATTGCCTATAAATTATATTTTATCTCCTTGATTTCATCGAATTTTGACTTATATAATTAATCTCTTATACATATATTGTTCAATTTATTTAAATTATATTTCTAATGATGATTTGTAATTCTCAATTTAAATGTAATGATGGACCATAACTGAACAAACCATATTTGTACGCCGGAAACGGCAGAATATTATGATCGTAATACATAATTCACATAACAGCTTTGTACAATATTCTGACAAATAAATGCATTCTATTCTATTCTATTCTATAAACTATACAGAATATATTATAAAAAAGATTATTCAAAATGTTTGTCTGTTTGTTCCGGCTAATCTCCGAAAACACTGCTGTTCTGTTTGGTGTCGGACGTAAAGAATAGCACCATCCCATATCTTCCCGTGGGTGTCGTAAGAGGCGACTAAGGGACTTGCCAGAGAATGGGCAGCAGCGTTCTTTGTGCTTTTGTAACAACCGCACTGCGATCGCCAACCCGCCTGCCAAGCGTGGCGATTATGGCAAAACCCCCCAAAATGTCAATATGGCACACTTGGGGGAGGCCTATGTCCAGCAGTGGACGTCTTTTGGGCTGAAATGATGATGATGATGAATCTCCGAAACGGCTGTGCCAATTTTTAATGGTAGATAGCTGATGTTATAAGGAGTAACTTAGACAAATTTTATTTTAGAAAGGATTTGGAGTAAGGATTATGGTTCCGTGCAAAAAATTAAAACCCTCGGAATTGCTAACAAAATCCGTTTCAAAAGGGAGAGTTATTTTATTAATAACTAGCTGTCCCGCGAAACTTCGCCTGCGTCACATTTTCCCCGTTTTCGCCACATTTTTCATTGCTGCTCCGCTTCTATTGATCATAGCGTGAGGATATATAGCCTATAGCCGTCCTCGATAATCGGGCTGTTAAGACTGAAAGAATTTTTCAAATCGGACCAGTACTTCCTGAGATTAGCGCGCTCAAGCAAACAAACAAACAAACTCTTCAGCTTAAGTAAAGCGTAAGTATTATTAGTAAGAGTATTATTAGTAAGTATTAGAAAGTATAGATAAAGATTTCAGGCGGAAGAAGGCCGCGGGCAGAGCTAGTATATAATAAAAGTGAAAATAGAGATGACGTCAATCCCACATATATACCAACCTGCATCCGTATGTATAACTTCTGTGTACACCCCGTCTGTTGCTCTGAAGGATGAAGGGTTTGTGATCCATCCGGGAAGGGCAGGGTCCAGGGCTGAGGAGAGACGAGGATGTATATTAGTACATCATCTTCTTGTGTTCGCTAAACCTTCGTGGAAATGGTTTAGACCAGCCTCCGAAATCAAAATCAAACTATTTTTATTTTACATAGGCTTGCCCATGCACCTGAAAAACGTCGAAGGTGCACGGTTCGGGTTGGTCGTTTCCTATGGAGAAGAACCGGCAAGAAACTCCATGGTTACTCTTTAAATCATTTGGTTTTACAATATGTATTTCTGTTACAGCGTTAGTACTTAAGTATGGGAGGACATCGTAGGCCCGACAATAAGTCGTTACTTTCTACAAAACGTAGAACGAATAAAACATTACCAAGGATCTAGGAATCTATAAGGCCTAACGACTGTCAAAGATCTACAATGACAGCCGGGCTTAACGTGCTTTCCGAGGCACGGAGGAAACCAACCTGAGATATAAGCGACTCCTCCACCGAGCTGTCTGCCAACAATCCCAGACTGATGAGCACCGAGGCTGTGCCCTATGATGTGGTAGTTGTCGAGGGTGGCGCCGCTGGCAGAGTTCAGCCAGCTGATGAATCTGGCTACGTGTTCACCTAGAATTTGAGGAAATCAGTTGTTTTTTTTTCAAAAGGTTGTTCCACACTAGGAACTTCTCCTGTATCGTGGGTGTGTTTATAAACATTTAAAGTGACATACACAAAAAGCCAGACCCGGAACAACTATCTGTAGGCCATACCATATTTCTGCCGTGCGGGGATCGAACCCGCGACACGCAGCGCAGCAGTCGATCGCTCAACCACTGCGCCAACCGAGCCGACTTGTTAATATATTTCGAAGCCAGCAGCACATAAAGTTATCAGAAACTGTCAAATGTTCCCAATCAACATTGAACCTAATTCTTTAACGCAAAAATTGAAAATGTAATAAAGAAATTTGACAGATTGTTGCAGATTAATGTGCTGGCAACTGTTGACTGGTAATGAAATGTCTATTTTAGTAACGTGTCTAACGTTTATTGTAGAATAAATAAGTAGATCTGTGTTCCGCAAAGTGTGTGCCGCGGCACACTGGCGTACCGTTGTCATCTTGGTGGTCCACGGAAAAATAAGGTTGTCTCTTATGAGCGTTTAAACGCGTGTAAACGCTCTTAAAGTTAAATTAACCACACAGGAGGAAAATACCTTCTTAAAAACTCACAAAACACTCGATAGATTTCTCATTTATGGTGTACCAACAAAATTTTCCGATTTCCTAGATGTACCTTGAAAACAAAATATTGCGAAACACTGAGGTAGATCATTATTGGCTATGAAAACAAAATTGATCAGCAGATATTTTTAACCGACTTCTAAAAAAGGAGGAGGTTCTCAATTCGGATGTTTGTATTTTTTTTTTTATGTTTGTTCGCGCATATCTCCGTCGTTTGCCAACCGATTTGAAAAATTCTTTTTTTGTTTGAAAGCGTATGCTTTCCAAATGGTCCCATGAAAATTTTATCGAAATCAGATAAGCCGTTTCTGAAAAAATCCACAAAAATTAAATATTTCTAATTTTTAGTTTACTCTGCATTGCGTTTTTTGTTCGCGCATAACTCAGTCATTTACGAACCGATTTGGAAAATTATTGTTTTATTCCAAAGCCTATGCTTTCCATTTGGTCCCATAGTCACCAAATGGGGATCTGATGATGGAATCTTGGCGAAATCGAGGGAACTCTTCAAGTTTTATAGGAAACGTACAGCGATTTTGGTATTTTTCTACAACAAGTGAAGCATTTGCGTTCAATAAGAACCATTCTACCTAATCTGATGAACTGATGATGAAGCCAAGAGACAAGCACTGGAACTCCATAATAAGACAATGTATCTTAGCTGTGTTTGGGCTTGTTGGAATTGTAACGGTATGCACTTTCCACGTGTACCACAGACTAACTTTTTGACTTTCCTTATTCAACCTAAGTAACAAGTGGGTCCTCTGCTTCGATAGTCTGTTTTCGCGATGATCAGGGTTCTTATTCAAAATGCGTTGATCATTTCTTTCCCGTAGTTCTTTTAATCGTTTTCATGTTTCTCAGTTTCAGTTCGACGCCTTTTCTCACACAAGAATCATCTTTACTAGGCCTACCCATATTTTATTATTAGATTAAAAATATGTCACTAAAAATTAACAAATAAAAATATTTTTTACAAAAAAAGAAACCGACTTCAAAAAACACTTAACGCACTAAAAAGTTAAAAATAATACTACAACCTACCTATATTAATAAACCTAACCTAACCTACGATTAACCTATAATAAAATTTAATATTCTTTGGAGTCGGTGCCAAGCAATATACGATACCTACCTAAATGACTATATACAGACTAAGGCCAGAAAAAGCAAAACATAAATCTTACAGCTTCTAAATATTAATTCATTCATTCATTCTAATTATATTGAGGGGGGGAGGCTGCACCCCCCTCCCGCCTAAATGATATTTTTTTTTAATTTATAAGTTTCCTTGTTTTCGTTAATTAGTGAGATGAGGCGCAACACCGTGAAAATTGAAAGGAATTGGGGAAAGTCTATGCTCAGAGTGGGACAGTCAAGGCTAAGAAAAACTATATAAGTTTAAAAATGAAACGATATTCATCTACAAAAATTAAATTTAATATTAAAAAAAACTTTTTAAATTTTTAATTTAATTTTTGTAGATGAATATCGTTTCATTGATAACTAGTGAACGCACCAAAAAAAGGATAATTAAAGATTCGGACATAGAAATATACATTTTCTATTGCTGTCCCAAAAATCTGAAAGTCTTTCTTTATGGATGGGAAATCATCAAGAGACGTCTCCCGCTCTGGGCGGAGCGTAAGGGAGTGTCAGATGTCAGACTTGTACTGACTAAAACCTGTGTTCCATGGCCACGGTATCTCTTTCGAACAGTCCCGCAGCCCTGGCAGGCATCGACCCACTCGGACGCATTCCGATTTGCTGACATCTCCTTGAGGCGCGCGTGGAACACGAACGCGCCGTCGGCACGGTCTGTCGTCATAAAACGGACGGACGGTGAGCTAGCCCATTACTCACCGTCCACAGGCCCTACGGTCGCCCGGGGTAATCTGAAAAGTCTGCAAAAATCTTTGCCTTGCAATGAAACAGTCTTCTTCTCTCGTGTTAATTGTGTGGTTAATGCCTAACCTGGTTTCAGAGTTTTTATGGCACCCATGGGCTTCTGACTTGGTTTTAAATGCCGTCGAGAAATATCTCTCAGGCATGCTGGTTTCCTCACGATGTTTTCCTTCACCGAAGCAAGTGATAAAACAAATGAAGCAAACACACAACAAACAATGAAAATGGGACAGTGACACCCTGATATTGCTCAATACTGACCAGATCTGATGGAGTTGTTGAGTGCTACCATGTAACTGACTCCGGCTCCGATGCTCCAGTCCACCATAATGAGGTTCACATCTTCTGCAGTCAGGTAGGCTGGAAGAGGGAAAATAAATGGTATTATTAAACTATTTTTTTTAAGTCCTCATTGCAGAAGCGAGTTATATAATATACTTAATTATCAAATTTGACACGACCGTGCTTCGCACGGCGATTCGGAGTTTCCTTGCGTGATCAAATCAGAAATGAGGACATCCGCAAGATAACCAAGGTTACCGACGTAGCCCGAAAAATTGCCAAACTTGTAAGTTCCAGTGGGCAGGGCATATTGCTCGCAGAACGGATGACCGATGGGCCCGAAAAGTTCTGGAATGGCGACCCCGAACCGGAAGACTTATGCTTTGGAAAGCCTCCCACTAGGTGGACCGATGACCTGGTGAAGGTTGCGAGGATCCGCTGGATGCGAGTCGTCGCACGGGGCAATGTGGCGACTTGGGGGAGGCCTATGTCCAGCAGTGGACGTCTTTTAGCTGAAATGATGATGATGATCTAAATTGCACTTACCATGTACCAAATGCACATTGAAGTCAGAGAGTGGTGTGTTCCTCCAGCCATGGACGAGGAACACTGTCTTCTTGGCAGCGTCGAAGTTGGACGCCTTGAGGATGCTGTCATAGCCCAGGAGTAGTGGCTTGCTGGTTGAGGGGTTTGCTCTGGAACAGAATAATGGTGGGGTTAATCAAATGTATGTGTCTACAAAAAAACATTACAGAAAGATATTATAGTACAAAAAGAACCATCTATGAAAAACTAACATCAAATTCCTAAATGGCGATATTTTTTAAGTATTCCGCGACTTGACCGCGTGTAGAAAAACCTACCATGTCGACGGAGATGTTAGCAAATCGGAAAGTGTCCGAGAGGGCCGATGCGTGCCAGGGCTGCGGGACTGTTCTAAAATGATACCGTGGCCCTGGAACACAAAGGGCTAAGAACTCCCTTCCGCTCCGTCCAGACCAGGAGGTGTCATTTGATTCCCATCCGTAAAAAAAGGCGAGTTCGGTCCCTTACCTGGTAAATAGATGATAGACATTATTCTCATCAGGACTATATCTGGAAGCAGCGATCACGTCACTGGTCTTCAGCCACAAGTCCACCAGCTCAACTCCGAGGGGGCCACTCATGTACTGGTACCGAGGACCTGGGTCTGGTCTGGAGAGTACATGGTCCGTGGGTAATGCTGGAAAGGGTTTTTGAGGTTATAAGTGATAAAACTGCCAGTTCTGGGAACCAAAGCAAGATAGCTATGTTCAAGGGAAAAGGATTTAAATGAGATTATTCGTGATAGAAGAAGGCAGAAGACTAGGCAGCAGACCTCGTAGAAGATGACGGGACGATCTGGACAAGAGCAGCGACCAGTGGTCCACATTGGCCCTGGATCGAGACAATTGGAAGTCATGGGGAGAGACCTTAGCCCAGCAGTGGGCGCGGGCTAAGAGTATCAGCGCCAGTATATCTAAACTAATATTATAAAGAGGAAAGATTTGATTGTTTGTTTGTTTGTTTGCATGGAATACGCTCCGCAACTACTGGTCCGATTTGAAAAATTCTTTCAGTATTAGATATCCCATTTATCGAGGAAGGCTATAAGCTATATATCATCACGCTACGACCAACAGGAGTGGAGAAGCAATGAAAAATGTTGCGAAAACGGGGAAAATGTGACGCAAACGAAGTTGCGCCGGACAGCTAGTTTGGTATAAAGTTTTGCCAGTTCTGGGAATCAAAGCCTGCGTCTATGATCAGCAGTCACGATTGTGACTACTACACCAATCAAAAATATAACATGACGCGAAGAATAGAATAGAATATTGTTTATTTCTGAGTGAATGGTACTTTAGGAACTTATAAACAGTTTACATACAATTATAGTTTACATTTCAAGTTCTAGGCCGAACAATCTTCTTCTAATTAATATATAAAATTGTTCTAAAAAAGTCAAAGTCCTCCGAAACGGCTGACCCGATTTGTATGAAGTTTTGTGTGCATATCGGGTAGGTCTGAGAATCGGCCAACATATATTTTTCATACCACTAAAACCCATCAAAATTTCCACACGAACGAAGTCGCGGACAGGAGCTAGTGTAATTATAATAGTTAGATTGTCATCAAAAACGTTAAATAAATTATTTATCCCCATTAATGTGATTCTAATATAATTTTAATACAATGTCAAGTTGAAACGTAGAGTGAAAAGTCAAAGTTTACTAATTATAAGATAAGACAATTGATATAATAGGTCTTTACCTATGAAATTGCCGTATTGCAGTACAGACTTTTTCAAACAAAAAATAGTTTTGATTGGCTATGAGTTCTAAATTCAAATTAATTTTGTTTTAAAAATATGACATTCTATTTACAAAATCAGTCTTTTGTTTATTGATTAGCGTTGTATTTTCATTACATTTCAACATTTTTCCTCATAATGGATACTTTGAAATTTCGTGTAATTATGGAATATGAGTTCCGTCGTGGCACCAACGCGGCACAAACGACCCGTAACATCAACGACGTTTACGGAGAGAACTGTACAAACGAACGCACAACCCGTTATTGGTTTGCTCGGTTCCGTTCTGGGAATTTTGACTTGAAAAATGAACCTCGTGGTCGTCCGGAAACTTTGGTCAACAATGATGAATTAAAGGTGATTGTTGAAGCTGATGAAACTCAATCTACAGCTGAGCTGGCAGCAGCTTTTGATGTTAGCATTAAAACAATATTGGTCCATTTGCGACAGATTGGCAAGATAAAAAAGCTTGATAGATGGGTGCCCCACGAACTTAACGATCGCCAGCGCAACGTACGCGTCGAGACTTGCCTTGCGCTGCTTAACAGGCACAGAAATGAAGGAATTTTGAACCGAATTGTTACGTGCGACGAAAAATGGATTCTTTTTGACAATCGAAAGTGCTCAGCAAGTTGGTTAGATCCTGGTTCGGTACCAAAGCAATGTGCAAAACGAAAAATGACCCCTAGAAAGGTGATGGTCACAGTTTGGTGGTCTAGTGCTGGTGTGATTCATCATAGCTTTTTACAAAACGGCGAGAGCATTACTGCAGATGTGTACATTGAAGAACTGACCACAATGATGGCGAAACTCGCACGTCTGCAACCAGCTTTGGTCAATCGGTCGTCTCCACTGCTACTTCACGACAACGCGCGGCCCCATACTGCACAACAGACCGTCTCTAAGCTGCATGAGTTGGGTTTGGAAGCTCTCCCTCATCCGCCATACTCACCAGATCTTGCGCCTTCCGACTATTACTTTTTCCAAAATTTGGACAACTTTTTAGCGGGAAAAAAATTCAATTCCTGAGAGGCAGTACAAAACGCCTTTGAAGAGTTTGTTGTCTCCCGTCCAGCTGATTTTTTCAAGAAGGGCATCCATAAACTGCCACAGCGTTGGCAAAGAGGCATTGATTGCAGGGGTGATTACTTTGAATAAAAGAAATAAATAAGTTCGAAAAAAAAAATACTTTAACTTTTTTCAAACAAAACGGCAATTTCATAGGTAAAGACCTAATATGTATAAGCTGCAGCTCTGAGCCTGTACCTAAATTACACCCACATTTCTTCAGTTCTATTTAAGTGCCATGTTATAGGGGGCAGGATTCCATCTCATCATCATCATCAGTCTCTTGCCCTTATCCTAATACATTTGGGGTCGGCGCAGCATGTCTTCTTCTTCCAAACTTCTCTAACTCTCTTTCTCATCAGAAACCGCTTTTCTTGCCTAATCATCCTTCACACAGTCCATCCAACGTTTCTTTGGTCTTCCTCTATTCTTATACCCATCCACATTCATACTCAAAACTTTGTTCACTACATATTCCTCATGCCTCCGCATCACATGCCCATACCACGACAACCGATTACCACAGAACTTTTCAGTCACCGGCGCTACTTTCAGACTTCCTCTAATGTACCTACTATTTTTTAAATTTTTACTATTCGCGTAACCCACACATCCTCCTTAGTATTCTCATCTCAGCCACATGCAAGTGCCTTTCATTCATCCCGTTTGTGGCCCAACATTCTGATCCATACAAGACAGCTGGTCAAGATTCCATCTCATCATCTGCCTAGCCTTATTCCAAACTATCTTGGGGTCGGCTTCCAGTCTAACCGGATGCAGCTGAGTACCAGTATTTTACATGAAGCGACTGCCTGTCTGACCTCCACAATCCAGTAACTGGGTAATACGATACCCCTTGGTAAGACTGGATGTCAGACTTTTAGCTTCTGACTACTCGTAACGACTGTCAAAGATCTACAAATGACAGCCGGAACTAACGGCTTAACGTGCTTTCCGAGGCACGGAGGAAACTCGATATGTAATTATGGTCACCCATCCACAGACCAACCTCGGCAAGCACGGCTTAACCTTAAAGATCGACCTGGGCGGCTGTTATTATTTAGCCACCAGCTCCTTAAGATTCCATCTATACCATTAAAATATTGATCTTACCCGACACAGCAGCCAATATCACAAGAATTACTCCAACACTGCGTGTCGCCATTTTCGTTCAAATAACAAACAGTTATGAACAATAAAACGGTCGTTAAGATAATAGTTTTAATCGGAGGATTACAAGTAATCAGGCAAAAACAAAACGTAGATTAGAGATACAGGGTGTTCGAGATTGTGTACTAACTGGGATCCACTAAAGACGAAAGACGTCCACTGCTGGACATAGGCCTCCCCCAAGTGTCGCCACATTGACGTTTTGGAAGGTTTTGCCATAATCGCCACGCTTGACAGGCGGGTTGGCGATCGCAGTACGGTTGTTACAAAAGCCCACAGAACGCTGCTGCCCATTCTCTGGCAAGTCCCTTAGTCACCTCTTACGACACCCACGGGAAGATATGGGATGGCCAATGATGATGGATGTAAATATGCGGTGGTCTACCATGCCATAGACATTTTCTACCAGTCAACGTTTGGGTGATGCAGAGACAAACAGAGGTAGGTGTATATCTGTAAAAAATGACATACCTAGTAAAAGGATATAATAAAATACTATAAATATTATTATTCTTTATTTACCTGGGAGAAATCACTCAGGTGAACATAATGGAATAAACCGGAGCATCCTGTATTTTTAGTACGAATTGTAAAGTGATTCTCACGACGAAGTAATAAATCAATTGATTAAAATCACACCAATGACAGCAATAAACCACGCGAATGATGTACCTACATTTTATTGCTGCAGTAGGTTTTGCCCGCGAATTCATCCGTTCAACACATTACTGGTGAACTGTAGTGGTGTCGACCACTTCTGCCACCAATTCAAGCTTGATCTAATGAATACACTTATCATCAGCATCATCATCAGCCTATAACGTTCCCACTGCTGGGACACAGGCTTTTACGTCGATTCTGTAAAATTCATACAACAACTCGCATTTCACATCGCTATTCACTCTCATTCCGCATAAGGTTTAAAATGACCTTGATTTTCTCTTCTTCTTCTAATCTATAAGCATCACTTAGTCACTAGCCACTTCTTACGTCATCTCATACTTTATCTGTCAAAATCTCCCTGTTCATTTAGTTCAACTCGCTGACACGCTCGCAAGGGTTGCGCTAATGTTGATTCGAATTATCAACCGAGTTTTTAGAATGCCAATCAAGAAACTCACAGCGGATTCAGATTCGAAATTCTAAATGAGTTCTTACAGAATCACACTGCTTCTCTCTATGAGAGGGAGTGGGCTGTAATCCACCACGCGGGCCAGTGCGGGTTAGTAGATGTCACGTCTTCGATTTTTTTGTTTTAGGACATGCTGGTTTCCTCACTATGTTTTCCTTCCCCTTTTTGTGGGCAACGGTGATGAAATAAATTACCCAAAGTATTGCGCCTGCCTGGGTTCGAACCCAAGGCTTACTGCTTGTAAGTCGGGGCTGCCACCACTTGGCCTCTGCTCTCAAAAACACTAGTCACATGAATATACTATTCTAAGCAAATGTCAAGTTATTACACAGAATAAAAAGCGTATTTACAGACAGACAGAGAAAGCAAGAAAAGAGCTGTCTGATGAGAAGACGAGTAATAAAGAAGTATGGAAGAAGAAGACATGCTGCACGGACCCTAAATAAATTGGGATAATGATGATTTACAGACAGACAAACGGATAGTCAGAGGCAATCTGGGTTCAATAATTAATGTGCCTAAAGCTAAGGACGATGATATTGTGGCCATGACCGGCCCCACCTGAACTAGAATAGCCTAAGACAGAGAGGAATGGTATAAGATGGAGGAGGCCTGCGCCCTTAAATGGGCACCCAATTATAGTAATTGAACAAATGTTTGATTATGTAGCTTTATTTATTGTTATTTTATTTTAATCAATGATGCTTGCCAGGAGGTTGAGATCGATATGTTTAATACAAGCGTGTCTAAATTGAAGAAGACTCTTTGCAACCACTTCTTCGACAACCCTTAACCATTTATTGTGTCAATATCTGTTCTTTTTTCTTTAATGTTTTTGTACTAATCCTTACCACTGTCTTTTAGTTTAATTATTTTTGTTTTATTTAACGTTTGCATAGCTATTTGTGAAAACTTGTAATTATTCTTAACAAATTGTAAAAAAAAAACTCCATGTTAAAAACTGAAACTCCATGTTATTATTATTAACAAAACTATTGTGTCTGCCTAGCTGTAAGTTTTCCGAAAATTATAAAATAAAATAAATCAATCTATTTATTTATTATATATAATATTACTTAAATTTAAATCATTTTTTTATTACTATTATTTATAAATAAAAAATAGTAGTAATAAAAAATAAGTAGTGTAGAAGAAGCAGTAGATTTGTGGAGGAGTGCAGTGGAGTAGTGTGTGGTATAGTTTAGTGCAGAAGTAGTGTAGAAGTGTGTGTGTGTAGTGAGTGTGTGGAGTAGTCGAGCAGTAGTAGTGTAAAATAGTAGTAGTAGTAGTAATTGGTATTAGTAGTAAGTAAGGTAGTTTTTAAATTAGATTTTTTTTGGTTTATTTAATTATTGTTAAAATACGTGTTCAATTATCACGAATTAATTTATTAGTTTTAAGAACCAAATGAATATTTTTTAAATTAAGATATATCATGTAATGAAATTAAATAGTAATCTTTTTTTTGGGAATTCTACGGCATAAATAAATAAAAAGGCCAAAGATACTGATAACTTTAGTTATGGATAAGGTAGCTATCAGCATTATCTTAATAGGGGATAATACTGGGTAAAGAAAACGAAATTCTATTTTGTCCGTCAGACAGGTAATACAAAAATATTAGACACGTATTTTTTGTTTTACAAAATATGAAAAAATCACTTTGTTAAAACTCATTAAAGTTAGAGAGTGGGGGCTCACTGCGTCACAAGTAGGCATAAAATCACCTACAAGTGACGTCATGCGCCATTTCAACTCAATTTATCTCCGTAATTTTATGACCACGTGAAAAAAGAAAAATACGTGTCCAATACTTTTCAATAATATACGCGACAGACAAAAAAAAAATTGTGATCATCCCCTATTAGCGTTCACCCACCATTGAACATTAGCTTCGTATATACGGTCATGTTAACTATACAGGTTGTAACGGAAAGGGTATATACATACTTAAAGGTGTGCTACAGACCATCAAACTGAACATGTTACTCCATCGGACCAACATCGTAATAGCGATAAAATTATCTGCTGCCCCATACAAAGTTTCAATACCTATTCGACCCAAATGTATGGGGCAGCTGATTTTTTATTTCGCTATTACGATGTTTGTCCGATGGAGAAACATGTTCAGTTTGATGGTCTGTAGCACACCCTTGAGTATGTATATACCCTATCCGTTACACCCTGTATATACTACCTATTTTAACCTATTAAAGGAAAAACGCGGTAGGAACGCGACCCGCAAATCGCAAGCGCCCCTCGCTGTTTTAGAAAAAAAAACCGGCCAAACACGAGTCGGACTCGCACACCGAAGGGTCCGTACAAAAATTATTAAAAATATTTTTATTAGAAGATGTTACTAAATAATAGGTCTTTACCTATGAAATTGCCGTATTGCAGTACAGACTTTTTCAAACAAAAAAAAGTTTTGATGGGCTATGAGTTCTAAATTCAAATTAATTTTGTTTTAAAAATATGACATTCTATTTACAAAATCAGTCTTTTGTTTATTGATTAGCGTTGTATTTTCATTACATTTCAACATTTTTCCTCATAATGGTTACTTTGAAATTTCGTGTAATTATGGAATATGAGTTCCGTCGTGGCACCAACGCGGCACAAACGACCCGTAACATCAACGACGTTTACGGAGAGAACTGTACAAACGAACGCACAACCCGTTATTGGTTTGCTCGGTTCCGTTCTGGGAATTTTGACTTGAAAAATGAACCTCGTGGTCGTCCGGAAACTTTGGTCAACAATGATGAATTAAAGGTGATTGTTGAAGCTGATGAAACTCAATCTACAGCTGAGCTGGCAGCAGCTTTTGATGTTAGCATTAAAACAATATTGGTCCATTTGCGACAGATTGGCAAGATAAAAAAGCTTGATAGATGGGTGCCCCACGAACTTAACGATCGCCAGCGCAACGTACGCGTCGAGACTTGCCTTGCGCTGCTTAACAGGCACAGAAATGAAGGAATTTTGAACCGAATTGTTACGTGCGACGAAAAATGGATTCTTTTTGACAATCGAAAGCGCTCAGCAAGTTGGTTAGATCCTGGTTCGGTACCAAAGCAATGTGCAAAACGAAAAATGACCCCTAGAAAGGTGATGGTCACAGTTTGGTGGTCTAGTGCTGGTGTGATTCATCATAGCTTTTTACAAAACGGCGAGAGCATTACTGCAGATGTGTACATTGAAGAACTGACCACAATGATGGTGAAACTCGCACGTCTGCAACCAGCTTTGGTCAATCGGTCGTCTCCACTGCTACTTCACGACAACGCGCGGCCCCATACTGCACAACAGACCGTCTCTAAGCTGCATGAGTTGGGTTTGGAAGCTCTCCCTCATCCGCCATACTCACCAGATCTTGCGCCTTCCGACTATTACTTTTTCCAAAATTTGGACAACTTTTTAGCGGGAAAAAAATTCAATTCCCGAGAGGCAGTACAAAACGCCTTTGAAGAGTTTGTTGTCTCCCGTCCAGCTGATTTTTTCAAGAAGGGCATCCATAACTGCCACAGCGTTGGCAAAGATGCATTGATTGCAGGGGTGATTACTTTGAATAAAAGAAATAAATAAGTTCGAAAAAAAAATACTTTAACTTTTTTCAAACAAAACGGCAATTTCATAGGTAAAGACCTAATATTTACGGTTTTCGCAATTTTTCCTTTATCTGTGCTTTAAGACGTTGCTTCGTACCAAATTTTGAGTTCACGGGAAGTTACCCTGTAGGTTTCGATTCCCTTGCGAATGTTGAAAATTTGCGGCATAAACGGCTGTATCTTTTGATTGCGTTGGCTTAAAAATTTGTATTTTTCACAGCTCTACGGGACAGTAGACCTGTGTATTTGATATAAATTCCAACTTGATACCTCTACGCGTTCCTGAGAAAAAGCGTCTTGACAGACAGACAGACGGACGGACGGAACGTTTTTCGTCCGTTTTTTCTTTTCGAGGTACGGAACCCTAAAAACCCATGATTTTATCAAAGCTGTTATTTAACTGTGTTATCAAATCTAATGAAAAATTATGACGTGTAATCGACGATCAAATTAAATACTCGATCCGTAATAAATTAGCAGTTAATCATGTTTACAATAGTAATAATAATTAATATGACACAACGATAATTAAAATATCCTATTATAATACCTATCTAGATTCTGCCCGTAAAGTCGTCCATCATCATCATTTCAGCCCAAAAGACGTCCACTGCTGGACATAGACCTCCCCCAAGTGTCGCCACAATGACATTTTGGGGGTTCATGCCATAATCGCCACACTTGGCAGGCGGGTTGGCGATCGCAGTACGGTTGTTACAAAAGCACAGAGAACGCTGCTACCCATTCTCTGGCAAATCCCTTAGTCGCCTCTTACGACACCTACGGGAAGATATGGGATGGTGCTATTCTTTACGTCCAACACTAACAGAGCCCGAAACCATAGAGACCAAAAAACAAGAAAACAAGCAGAGTAAAGTCGTCCACATAGAATGAATAAGGCTAGAAAGGAGTTGACTGTTGAGATGACGAGTTATTGAGAAGTATGGAAGAAGAAGACATGCAGACATTGGGATAAGGGCAGCAGAATGTTGATGATGAAGAATGGTTCCATCAGTGATATCTCAGTAGTTGCCCGGAGTCTGTGACAATTTGGTGGCAAGAATGAAGCATGGTCTTTTTCATTACTCGTACTCTGAAAGCAGGTCAGAAGTAGCCTGAGGAGCGGGAAGAAAGTAATACTTTTCATCCCTAGAGAGAATCGCTTTCAACAGACAGATGTCAAATTATAAAACAAAACTAGTTCTATTTACACATGTTTATTGAACCATGTTCCAACTTTCTATGCAGCCACGAAGTAAAATTGAAATAACTTAAAGTTAAGTATTGATTAAAGAATATATATTTTTAAAATAACTTTATTATAATTTAGTATCAACAATTTCTTTAAAATAACATACTTTTGGGCAAAACATTTACCATTTTTTCAATCATGGAAATGAAAAATAATGGCTGAACAGCTGGCTGGTCACAGAAAAAAAAACAAAACAGACGGGAAAGCGGCAATCCAATATAAAATTTACAAATTTTTTCTTTAGCTAATTCATGTTTTTATTTTTACTTTCCTTGTAGTCGTAATGAAAAGCACAGTGTTTACCTCGGGTTAAAGACTTATTTAGTCCCTCGAACTATTGCCAAACTCCGTCTCGGGCCTACTTAAGTTACTTTCACCCCTGGGGTAACAATGTACTATTTATTATCAGCAAGCCCCCCAATGTGGTCTGATTAGAATCTTACTTAATATTATACAACGTGTAACGTTAAATGCGCAAAACCTGAAAATAGTTTGATCAGAATAACGAACAGAATCAATTGAACCACTTTTTAATCGATGTCACATTTTTTCAAAAAATCTTCATTAAAAATGTTGTCCTGTCTATTTGTTCATAGGTCAAGCAATAACGTGCGCAAACCCGCCAAAATAGGTAAACAACCACAAAGGTTTGTCGTCCAATTTAAAATTTCTCATACGCGGGAAAAAAAGAAAGAAACGATCAGAATCTCCAGTAAAACTAAAACAGCACATAAAACCTTTACTTTTTTTAATGATTATTTTTCTCTCGGGATTATGTCAATTGAATTAAAAATCATTTGGGGTGTCTGAGGTTTTGCGCATTTAACGTTACACGTTGTATATGCGAAAGTTTCTGGATGTTTGTCACTCTTTCACTCCAAAACGACTGGATCTGGATGAAATTTGGCACAAGATTAGATAATAGTCTGCAATAGCACATAGGATACTTTTTATCCTGGTATTACGAATCTGTGGGACCGTTACCAAACAACACGCTTGTGAAGCCGGGCTAAGCTTTAGTATAATATTATAATGATAGGTTCATTAATATGTTTTTTCTTTTTGTAAATTGGCACCTTGTTTTTATATATATTCATTCATGTAATCTTTATCATTTAATTGTGCTTCTGTGTGTGTGCTATGTATTTTATGTGCACTAAATAAATGATTTATCTATCCATCTACCTATCTATTATCAATTAATTCATTTATTTCTTTCGAAATCTAAATTAATCATTAAACATAAAACAATTAAAGCTAGATAATTAAAACTAAAGTAACAACAAATTATAAAAAGGCGTCAAAAAACTCCTCCTCAACGCTGTCAGCTGGTAACGTGCCCAAGAGACTGGCGGCGTTGCCACGTTGAATGGCAATACTTAGCCTCTGGCCAAGGTAAAACCCAGCCCTTGGGTCACGGGAAGCGTCAACTAGGCGTTTAGAAATTTCCTTCAAAAGGCTGTGAGCACTCGGACTCCACGGCCCCAGAGTTTCAACCCCAAACAGCTTGAAGATATAGTTACCACAAAGGTACGGCACGGTGGGTATTTACGCCGCTTGAGGTTCTCCGCAGCCGCAGCGGCAGCGCCAGCACAACACGATGAGCTTGGAAGATGTGATGGCGCAAGAGTATCGACGCATGTTGCGTCCCACACTAAAGGCCTACCCATCTTCCAAGGAAACAACGACATGCCGTCCGGTCTTTTGCCATCGTCGCGTGCCAAGCCATTGGGCTCTAAGATAGCTGGAACGCCGACGGTAACAAGAGCTCGACGGAAGATGTCAATTAATTATTTTAATTTATTTAACATTTTCCTTAAAATAATGAGAGATTCTTTCATCATAATATGCGGAGTATGACAAATTTTCTCCAAACTATAACTAAATATAGTTCTTATTTAATTCCAATGACGTTTTAGGTATTTTAAAATTTCTGTAGGCACATTTTTTTTTGATTGATTACGTATCAATCAATGATTGTTCTTGGAAAGTAAGGTGTAATAAATTTGTCTTTTTTTTACTAAAATTCGAGCATAATATATACGAGTAGCTCTGTGTGGTGTCGGACGTAAAGAATAACACCATCCCATTTCTTCCCGTGGGTATCGTAAGAGGCGACTGTGGGACTTGCCAGAGTATGGGCAGCAACCTTCTCTGTGCTTTTGTAACAACCGTACTGCGATCGCCAACCCGCCTGCCAAGCGTGGCGATTATGGCAAAACCCCCCAAAATGTCAATATGGCGACACTTAGGGGAAGGCTTATGTCCAGCAGTGGACGTCTTTTGGGCTGAAATTATGATGATGATTTATGTCTTCTGTGACGTACACAACCTCCTGAAATATAATTATTATTTCCTTTATTCATTTTATCACATATTATTTACATTTTTAAATATTTTTACAAAATTGTATAAAAAAAACATTTAAAAATATAAAAAATAGTAGCCCACCAGCATCGGGAACAGGGTCCGGGCTACCGGTGGTCAGGGCTCTTGAGAGAGGAACCTCCTGACAATACGTGCCGTGTCCAGAAGTACTGCTTTCTGAATCAAGCCCTTGATCCAGCTGCCAAGCTAAAGCCTACTAAGATGTTGGTCGAGGCTTTTGGCAATTAAGCCATTGGCCGACACGACTATCGGCACAATGACTGCTGTATTCACATCCCACATGTCGACAACCTCGCGAGCCAGATCTAGATATTTGAATTGCTTATCTTTCTCTGCTTTCACGAGGTTCTCGTCATGTGGAACCGTTATATCAACAATCATTGCGCGACGCTCCAATCGATCTATCACCACAATGTCAGGCTTATTGGCAACAATAGTCCTGTCAGTGATGATAGGTCGATCCCAATACAACGTGATATTACCATTATCGAGAACTGGATCGGGCGCATACTTATAGTATGGCACTTCTGATTCCACAAGCTTGTATTTCAAAGCAAGTTGCTGGTGGATAATCCTGGCAACGAGATTGTGTCTGTGCAAGTACTCTCCGTTAGCCAGACGAGAACAACCAGAAATAATATGTCGGATCGATTCTCCCGGACGGTGGCATGCCCGACACACGTCAACCGTCCCATCCTTCATAATATGTTTCCGGTAGTTGTTCGTCAACATGACTTCGTCCATAATCGCACAGACAAAACCTTCAGTTTCCCCAAAGAGGTTGCTGAATCGTAGCCAGGACACGGACGCTAGAAAATCTACATCGGGGCCATGAAGAGCCCGGTAGAAGCGCCCGTGAAGCTCCTTGCCCTGCCATACCTCCTTGCGATCATTAGTGTCTAATACTACAGGCTTGCGCCAGTTCTCGTTAGCCAAGAAGAGCGGGGTAAGGCCCTTGTCTACTGAGACCACATCTCGGTGCATCCCCACGTCGGCTTCTAGGAAGTATTCCCTGAGACTGCATACCTCACGGTTGTGCAGGGTCTTAGCATTTAAGAAGCCACGACCCCCACACTTCCGCGGGATATACAGTCTCATCACCGACGACCGTGGGTGATGCATCCGATTTGCGGTCAGCAGTACGCGGACCCTCCTATCCAGGGCATCAAGTTCCGTCTGCGTCCATTTGAGTATGCCGAAAGAATACATCAAAACCGGCATGACCCAACCGTTGAAGGCGCGCACCTTGTTTCCACCTGACAAAAGACTGCTTAGCACCTTATTCAGGCGGCCAAAGAAACGTTCCTTCAACGATTGTTTCATGTCAGCAGTATTGATGCCTAATGCTTCCGACATACCCAAATACTTGTAGGTTTCTGTTGAAGAGAGGGATCTAAGGTGTACGGAATCCGAGAGTTGAGTTCCCACGGATTCCATAATCTTCCCTCGCTTCACATGCATGACTGCACATTTGTCCACACCAAATTCCATCCTGATGGCGCTACTGAAAGTTTCTGTTACCTTCAGTAGCTTCATCAGTTGCAAATTGTTGGGGGCAAAAAGTTTCAGATCATCCATGTAAAGAAGGTGAGATATGACCTGACCACCTCTCCTCAACCGATAGCCTAGACCTGAACCCTCCAGCAGTGTGCTAAGAGGGTTCAAGGCCAGACAAAACCACAATGGACTCAGACTATCACCCTGGAATATACCACGCTCGATCCTTATCGGTTCGCTGTTCCCCTGTATCTGTCGACATCCTGGATAGCGAAGGACTGTTCTCCAGCGCCCCATACATGACATCAGGAAGGTACGCAAAGTTGCATCTACTTTATACAACTCCAGCACCCTCATGAGCCACGTATGAGGCACTGAATCATAGGCCTTCTTATAGCTTATCCAACATGTAGACAGATCCTTTCGGAAGCGGCGAACCTGTTGGCTAATGGCCATATCAATGAGGAGCAGCTCCTTAGTACCGCGGGACCCGTTCCTACATCCATTCTGAGAGGGAGACATGATGGAATTACTCTCAATGTGTTGGTTAATTTTAGCTCTCAAAATGGATGTAAGAACTTTATAGACCGTTGGTAAACAAGTAATAGGTCTATAATTTTTGGGTTCCGCAGTACTACCTGATTTATGGAGCAAGTGGGTAATGCCTGTCGTCAAAAACTGAGGCAGCGACCCTGACTCTAAGGCTGATTGAAACTGGGACGCCAAGCGAGCGTGTGATCTTTTGAACCATTTGATCCAGAAGTTGTGCAGTCCGTCCGGCCCTGGAGATTTCCAGTTAGGTAACGGACGGACTGCACGAGCTACGTCTTGGGGGCTGATGATAATTGCCCCCATTTCTGATATTGGATCACACGCTTGTTCAACCTCCCGGGTCCAATCGCCCTCAGTGTGACTGACAGGCACCGACCAGATGCTGCGCCAGAACGAACACATGGCGTCATCATCTGGTAGACGCGTGTCAGTCACCCCTTGGTCTGGTCGTTCCCAAGCCCTATATACCCACCTTTCGTCGTTTTGGAAAGTACGATTCTGAGTGTATCGCTCCACACGCCGCTTGAACCTACGTATACGGCTTGCCCATGCACAGATCTTCTGCTTCAGGAAGTCGATACGCTCTGTGACGCAGGCCAAATAATCACGAGGATTAATTTCAGTTCCCGAGAACTTAATAATTGAGAATACAATAAGTAATAATTAATTATTATTAATTATTACTTATTTAATTCCAATACTTTAGCCTAATCAATCAATGATTGTTCTTGAATATGAGGATAAAGTAAGGTGGCGATACATTATTTTTTTTTACTAAAATACTAGCTGTACTTCGTCTGCGTCACATTTTCCCCGTTTTCGCAATATTTTGCATTGCTGCTTCGCTCCTATACAGCGCCATCTATTGAATACTTACTCAATCCAGTCAACAGATACCGCAATCTGTTAGAATCGTTTGGAGCTAACAGATAATTGTGACTTAATTTGGCAATAAAATAATACTCGTATTGCGACTATGAATTGATATGTAAGCTGTCCTATCTTTCAAGTTGGATCAAACTGCACTCGGTGTGCAAATTTGATTAAAATCGGTTAAGTAGTTTAGGAGTCCATCCCGGACAAACAACGTGACACGTAATTTATATATTATATATCTATAGATGAGCATAATATATGAGTAACCATTCCATAGCATAACACCATGCATGTAATTCCCGAAGGGTTAAGCACAGGTGGACCTAATACTACACCCACATTTCACCAGTTATGTTTTAAGTCCCATGTAATAGCGGGCGAGCCTATCGCATCAATCGGGCTCAAATCCAGACTCAGTAGATGCTACTGAAAGATTCCTGATGGAAAACTTCAATAACACTACGCCCGAAGAAAAGAAAGAAACGAAAGAAATGAAATAAAAGAAAGAATACTATTTTCAACTTTTTAGTTTGATTTTTTACTACATCCAGTCTACCAAGGGGTATCGTATTAACCAGTTGGGTTTTGGAGATCAGATAGGCCGTTGTTTCATACTACTGTAAAATACTGGTACTCAGCTGCATCCGGTTAGACTGGAAGCCGACCCCAAGATAGTTTGGTAAAAGGCTAGGCAGATGATGATGAGTTTGTTTTTCTATTAAAGCGTGTTTTTTTTTGTATCTTTAAACAAGTACAGTACAAGTAAATGGTGTAAATTCAATGCGTTTAAAAGTAAAAATGGGTGTACCACAAGGTTCAATATTGGGTCCTTTCCTCTTTTTAGTATATATTAATGACCTACCCCATTTGTTTAAAACCCAACCACAAATGGTGTTGTTTGCTGACGACACTTCTTTAATATTTAGAATAAACAGACGTGCCACAAACCTCAACGACGTAATTAACCCTCTAATGCAGGTCCATAACTGGTTTACCGCTAATAATTTAGTATTAAATGGAAAAAAAACTAAGTGCATAAGATTTACTCTACCAAATGTCAAATGTAGTGATTGTGACATAGTATTAAATCAAGAGAAACTTGAATTTGTCGATGAAACTGTTTTCTTGGGGATCACGCTCGACTCAAGGCTACAATGGGGTTCTCATTTAACATCTCTTGCAGGACGGCTGAGTTCAGCAGCATATGCTGTCAGGAAAATCCGTCAATTTACTGATGTAGATACCGCGAGGCTAGTGTATTTTAGTTATTTTCATAGCATTATGTCATACGGTATTTTACTATGGGGACGGGCTGCAGACATCGAGTCTATATTTATTCTGCAGAAAAGAGCTATCAGAGCCATAATATATAATCTACGTAGGCGCGATTCTCTAAGAGAATTGTTTAAGGAAATTAACATCATGACGGTACCTTGTCAATACATCTATGAAAATATCATGTACGTTAGGAAAAATCTGCATTTATTTAGTAAAAGAAGTGACCGGCACCACTATAATACTAGAAACAGGGACCAACTGGTTCAGCCAGGTTTCAGACTAGCTAAAGTAGACTCATCTTTCATGGGGTACTGTTTAAAATGTTACAATAAAATACCTCCCCCCATTCTACAACTGAATGAAACGAAATTTAAATCTTGCATAAAGCGCACACTATGTAGGCAAACATATTATAAGTTGGGGGATTACATTGATGATAAAAATGCTTGGCTCAATGCTGGTCCTGACCCACAACCATAGGGGCTATCAAATTACCATGTGAAGTTATTGTGGAAGCTGCAGAAGATTGTATAAATATCTTTGCTTTGTATAGATTCAATCTCTTAGTATAATTGCATAGCACATGTGTGAAAACTATGTACTGTAAAGCCACCATTTACTGAGTACCTACATCTTACACTGACGCGAATTTACCCTGGCGGTTGAGTAATGTCATGCTCACTTAAATGTCACGCTGATGGCGGCGGGTGTGTCGGGTCATTTAGTTCCCTTCAATATGGTTGAGTTGAATGATGGCTGATACATGCGTCATGTTCGTGAACGGGCGCTGTCAGATGTGCCTGGTCATCTCTTAGCTGCCACGGTTTATTTTAATTATTTTATTTTTAACTTTATTTCCGAATTATTGATTTCGTCTTTTACTCTGGACGCCTTCGATCATTGATCGAAGCTGGACGCTCTTAACTTGTCCGTATTTCCACATCGTTCTCACTTATTAGTAATTCTCAACACGATTGATGTAACCAAGATTTTGTAACATATTTTGATTTAAAAGAGTGTCCATGGAGTTTCTTGCCCATTCTTCTCCATAGAGATCTACGCTTTGGAATGGGCAACTACAGTACTTTCACAAGTTATTATGTCTTGTGACTGGGACTGTAGCTTCGCGTTCTTCTTTTTTGTTCTTTGACTTTCAAAAGTGCCTGTAATGGTCTAATTGAAATAAATGCTTTGAGTTTGAGTTTGAAACTAAGTATATTAAGTATATACTTCCTGTTGCAAGCTTCGTCAGCGTAAAATTATTATTAAAAATACTATTGATCTAATATATTTATAATATATATAATGATTTTCGATCGGATTTTGTCAAACATTTCATTGCAGGATGCACTAGTGTAAATACGTTTAATTAAAAGTATCGAGATTTCATAAAAAGATCTTTAAACGGAAATTCCTGATAAAACAAGGAAAATTTGGTTGAAAACCTCGCTCTTTCTTATTTCGATATTAGAATAAGTAGCATTAGTAGTCGACTAGATCATAATCTTGAGTCGTATCTCATAATATGATCGCGGTTTTACCAATGAATACATTGTTTGATGGTTGTCTCATATTGTTGGTAATATGGCTTTCCAAGAGGTTATTTTGATACTTACTATTACGGCAGTCATCATCATCATTTCAGCCCAAAAGACGTCCACTGCTGGACATAGGCCTCCCTCAACGCCACATTGTAATAAATAAGACTTGAACTGAAGCACTGGAGGTTTTTCTTCTTATACACCGTCAAATTTTGATCGTTTTAATCCCTTGGACGGGTGATTCAACTTGCAAAATACTATTCATAAACAACTTACACAGCATTGTATCGGTTAAAATAAAATAAAAAACTAAAAGCGTTCCGTTCTTTGCCATTCGGCTACGGAACCCTAAAAATAGCAAGTCACCATTCATTCATCATTTCAGCCCAAAAGACGTCCACTGCTGGACATAGGCCTCCTCAAAGTCACATTGACATTTTGAGGGGTTTTACCATAATCGCCACGCTTGGCAGGCGGGTTGGCGATCGCAGTACGGTTGTTACAAAAGCACAGAGAACGCTGCTGCCCATTCTCTGGCAAGTACCTTAGTCGCCTCTTACGACACCCACGGGAACATATGGGATATTACGGCAGTAGTGTCAGGTAAATTAATTTTATTCATTCATTTATTTTTTTATTTTTACTAATTTTATTTCTGCCTTTATAATATAGGAATTTATTTTAATGACTGAAACCCCTAAAAACCAAATTAAATTTATTCATAAAAAATTGTCTTGAAATAGAACATCAAAATGACATTAGCTAGTCCCACAAAACCACCCCCCCAATTCTTCCCACTTAGTGGGAGTCACTTAGAATTTGTGCAGGGCGGAAGAATAAAAAAAAAGCTCGTGGCTAAATAATTACAGCCGCACGGGTCGAACTTTAAGGTTAAGCCGAGATTGCCGAGATTGGTCCGTGGGCGGGTGACCATAATTACATACCGAGTTTCTTCCGTGCCTCGGAAAGCACGTTAAGCCGTTGGTCCCGGTTGTTATTTGTAGAGATCTTTAACAGTCGCAGCTGAGTAGTCAGAAGCCAAAAGTCTGACATCCAGTCTTACTAAGGGGTATCGTATTACCTAGTAACTGAGTTGTGGAGGACAGATAGTCGCTCCATGTAAAATACTGGTACTCAGCTGCATCCGGTTAGACTGGAAGCCGACCCGAACATATTTGGGAAAAGGCAGGCAGATGATATGTAAGGTAAGGAGGATGAAGAAGGAAATAAAACGAAAAATCGTTGTAAATTGATTTTATTATTGTCTTTGTATAAGAAGATCCTAAATAATATTTAAAAATGTAAATAATATGTATTATAAATGAATATACGAAATATTTTTTGAATTAAGAACTCTTGAAAGCAGAGAAAGATAAGCAATTCAAGTATCTAGATCTGGCTCGCGAGGTTGTCGACATGTGGGACGTGACTACAGCAGTCATTGTGCCGATAGTCGTGTCGGCCAATGGCTTAATAACCAAAAGCCTCGACCAACATCTGAGGAGTCTTTCGCTTGGCAGCTGGACTACTTCTGGCTACTTCTGGACACGGCACGTATTGTTAGGAGGTTCCTCTCTCAAGAGCCCTGACCACCGGTAGCCCGGACCCTGTTCCTCATGCCGGTGGGCTACTATTTTTTATACTTTTAGGGTTCCGTACCCAAAGGGTCAAACGGGACCCTATTACTGAGACTTCGCTGTCCGTCCGTCTGTCACCAGGCTGTATCTCATGAACCGTGATAGTTAGCCAGTTGAAATTTCTACAGATTATGTATTTCTGTTGCCGCTATAACAACTAAAAACAAAAAAGTGATTTTTTTTGCTCGTTTTTATTAATGGTACGGAACCCTTTGTGCGACGGTCCGAATCGCACTTGGCCGGTTCTTAAATGTTTTTTTTTTATAAAAAATTTGTAAAAATATTTAAAAATGTAAATAATATGTATAATAGATGAATAAACGGAAAATTATTGCTAATACATTTACGTAACTAATATGGCAATTCATTTAATTCATAATATTTTTACATCATCAGTTCTTCATAATGCCTTGTCAGTCTAATGTCGAACGCTCGACTGCAGTCCATGATGAGGTCCCGAGTTCGACACCCAGGTCGGGCAACATATTACTGGGTTTTTCCATCAGGAATTTCTCAGTAGCAGCCACAGAGTCTGGATTTGTGCCCGGTTGACGGCAATAGGCTCGCCCCATATTACTTGGGACTTTAAACTGGCGAAATGGGACCGTTTAAGTATTACGTAAGCACTATAGGGCAGCGGGGGCGTCTTTGCTTTGCTTATTTTTGATGACATGGGGGGACCTAGATGGTGATTACGTCAGCAGTAATTATTTTAGTACATTGTGTATTAAGGGCGGTAAGTAAGGAATTACGATCGAGGCTCTAGTAGAAGCCCGAAGTCGAAGACTGAGGGCTTTCTGAGTCGAGGTTCGTAATTCCCGTACCGCCCGTGAAACATACAATGTTTTTCATCACATTTGGGAGTAAATAATTAAAATTTATAGCTTTATTAAACACGTCAGCACAACTATTATTACGAAATACGTGAACTTTTTTTTAAGCTGATGGTGGACTTTTTGCCCACACCACAGATTATACAAATGTTTCGTTCAGAAACGTTAAGGGAATATTTATACAAATGTTTCGTTCAGAAACGTTCAACTGTTACTTATGTAGGTAGCCATGACGGAGTGTAAAAAAAATAAAATAATTTTGAAAAATAAAAAGTTTTGATTGAACTGTTATTAAGAACATTAGTTGAGTATTGAAGTAACATGTAGCGAGATTGCAATGAAATTCCTGTTGAGATAACATTTTAAGACAACTTTTCAATTGCGTGTAAACTCCTTGCTTGAACTTGCAAGAGCTGTGTGCTGTGGCTATAAATTCAAAAAAAAATTACTTACCGACCGTGGGTTTCATGACAAAAAGAATGCTCGAGGGTTTTATATGGGGCATTAAGGCCAAGCTAACCTGTATGTTTAGATACTGTTTACGTGCAAGTGTGATGAAAACTTTTTTACACATATGGCAACCCGCACATAATCTATGCTTGAAAACGAAATGCATTTTCGGGGATTCCTACAAATAATGAATACGTTTAGGTACTCGCTTAGAACTGAGAAGGGGAGTTACCGCGCGCTATTCACTTGTCTGTCCCTTACAACTGCTGCTCATGAATCAATCAATTGTACCAATGTTTACATAAGCATGGGGGGGGGGGTAAGAGCTTGGCTTACTTTTGCTGACGAGGGGGAGGGGTGGGGTTATTAATTGCAAAAAATCTGCTTACGTAATACTTGAAGGGCCCCAATGTGGGTATTAGACAATATTCTGAGTAATTCCTAAGGGTTGTATGTGAACTATATTTAAGTTGCCCCCGATGTTCTGTTGGAAGTACTGCATGCGGTTCGCTAGTTCGATTCCCGGGTAGGGCTCTTCTTTCTTCACTGGCGGGACCGCGCGAGGTGACTGAAATAAAAGAGGTGTATCTATTTACTTCTGAATATTCTAGAAATTCATACAAATACGATATTGGTATTTTATTTTGCCAAATTATAGCTAAATAAGACCGATTTTAAATTATCTGAAGAAATAGAAATTTCCTATTTTTTTTTAAAGAAATTTCCGAGATGTAAATATAAAAAATTGGTTTCGGACGAAACCAATTTTATCCAAATCAGTTCATCCGTTTATGGGTTACGATACCACACAGACACACAGATACACACGTCAAACTTATAACACCCCCCTTTTTGGGCGGGGGTTAAATATTGAGCTGCGTTAAAAATACATATCGTATTTTCATGATTTCGTGTAGGAAGATATGCTCACCTAAGTCTTCTTATTATTATCGTGCATCATCTTCATGTGTTTTTATATGCTAGTCTGCCACATTAAGGTGACACAGCTAGTTTATGATATTTAAATAGTATAATATACCTTTTTTTTACGGATGGGAAATCATCAAATGACCCCTCCCGCTCTGGGCGGAGCGGAAGGGAGTGTCAGACTTGTACTGACTAAAACCCACCCAAGTTCCTTCTTAGCCCTTTGTGTTCCAGGGCCACGGTATCTCTTTCGAACAACCCGCAGCCCTGGCAGGCATCGGCCCTCTCGGACCCCTTCCGATTTGCTGACATCTCCTTGAGGCGCGCGTGGAACACGAACGCGCCGTCGACACGGTCTGTCGCCATAAGACTGACGGACGTAGTATTATATACCTTGGTCTTCTTATTGCTGTCGTGCATCATCTTCATGTGTTTGTATATGCTGGTCTGCCACATAAAGGTCGCCGGACACAGCTTGCACTTGTACACCTTGCTGTGAGACCGCTTCGTGTGCATCGCCCATACGTGGCCTTTTAGGCGCTTTACTGTCTGGAAAGAAAAGCAAGAAAATAAAGCAAGAAATTACTACTGCTGATTCATCATCATCATTTCAGCCGAGAGCGTCCACTGCTGGACATTGGCCTCCCTCAACGCCACATTGACATTTTGGGGGATTTTGCCATAATCGCCACGCTTGGCAGGCGGGTTGGCGATCGCAGTACGGTTGTCACAAAAGCACAGAGAACGCTGCTGCCCATTCTTTGGCAAGTACCTGAGTCGCCTCATCATAAACACCTACCCGCAATAACTTCAGTTTATTGCAACAGGAACTCAAAACAAATCATATCATCATTCTCTTGCCCTTATCCCAATTTATTTGGGGTCGGCGCAACATGTCTTCTTCTAAACTAATATTATAAAGAGGAAAGATTTGATCGTTTGTTTGTATGTTTGTTTGTTTGCATTGAATAGGCTCCGAAAGTACCGGTCCGATTTGAAAAATTCTTTCAGTGGTAGATAGCCCATTTATCGGGGAAGGTTATAGGCTATCTAACATCACGCTACGACCAATAGGAGTGGAGCAGCAATGAAAAATGTTGCGAAAACGGGGACAATGTGACGCAAACGAAGTTGCGCCGGACAGCTAGTCTTCTATACTTCTCTATTACTTGTCATCTCATGAGATACCTCCTTTCTTGCCATATCATTCCTCAAACAGTCCATACATCGTTTCTTTGGTCTTCCTCTACTCTTATAACCATCCACATTCATACTCAAAAGTTTCCTCACGACATGGCGACATTTTCCTCATTCCTCCGCATCACATGCCCATCCATACAACGAAAACCGATTACCAAAACAAATAATAAACATGGTAAATACCCCAAAAAATATTTTTGTGAGACATAATAAAGGCCACACAAAGGATTTTAAATTTTGTATGGACCTAAGTTACTACGTCATTTGACTTGACAGAAAATTAGGGTTAAAGAAAACAAGGTTGAAATCATGTAAGTATACTTTACAAGGTGTTTATGTCAGCATTCCTGTGGTTGCAGAGATAAGGACAGACCTGATCGTAGGAGATAGTGGATGCAAGAGACCTTAGTTAGGGTTATAATTCGTAGTATAAAAGAAATATTTTCTAGTGATTTTTTCTTATGATTGCGAATAGCTTACCCTGTACGATTTCCCGCATATTTCACACAAATGTTCGCCTTCTGCTTCCTTCTTTTTGCCCTCGTGTATATTATTGACATGAGCCACCAATATTTTAGCTGTTTTAAATGCCTGCAAGAGAAAATTAATAGTTATTTATTAATTATTATTATTTATATATGTTCTGTATGGCGTCGGATGTAAAGAATAGCACCATCCCATATCTTCCCCTGGGTGTAGTAAGAGGCGACTAAGGGACTTGCCAGAGAATGGGCAGCAGCGTTCTCTGTGTTTTTGTAAGATCCGTACTGCGATTGCCAACACGCATGCCAAGCGTGGCGATTATGGCAAAACACCCCCTTTTGGGGGAGGCTTATGTCCAGCATTGGACGTCTTTCGGTTGAAATGATGATGACGATGATTATTTATTTTGTAGTAAGCAACAACTTATTGTCGGGCCTACGATGTTCTCCCATACTTAAATACTAGCGCTGTAACATTCAAATATTGTAGAACCAAATGATTTTAAAAGAGTAACCATGGAGTTTCTTGTTCTTCTCCATTGTCGACGATTTATAAGTGCTCATGCAGGCAGGCCTATGTAATTACATTGTGTATTAAGGGCGGTACGTAAGGAATTACGATCGAGGCTCTAGTAGAAGCCCGAAGTCGAAGACTGAGGGCTTTCTGAGTCGAGGTTCGTAATTCCCGTACCGCCCGTGAAACATACAATGTAAAAACATTGTATGTTTCACGGGCGACGGGGGGGTGTGATGAAAACATCACATTTGCGAGTAAATAATTATGAAGTATAGCCTTAATACACAACTATTATTACGAAATACGAGAATTTTTTCTTAAGCGGATGGCCGTTTTTGCCCACACCACAGATTATACAAATGTTTCGTTCAGAAACGTTAAGGGCAACGGTTCCTTACGTAGGTATACAGCCATGACGGAGTGTAAAAAATAAAATAATTTTGAAAAATAAAAAGTTTTGATACAAAAACGATTATTACGTTGCATATTAATTTATTGATTATTATGTTGCATTAGTTGAGTATTTAAGTAACATGCGAGATTGGAATTAAATTCCTGTTTAGATAACAT
Organism: Cerastis rubricosa; assembly: GCA_949152445.1. Lineage (NCBI taxonomy): Eukaryota > Metazoa > Arthropoda > Insecta > Lepidoptera > Noctuidae > Cerastis > Cerastis rubricosa. The sequence continues at coordinate 2,451,566 of OX424551.1, forward strand.
TTTAAGATAATGTTTCAATTGCGTGTAAACTCCTTGCTTGAACTTGCAAGACCTCTGTGCTGTACTAAAATTTAAAAAAAATTGTTACCGGCCGTGGGTTTTATGACAAAAAGAAAGCCCGAGGGTTTTATATGGGGCATTACGGCAAAGTTAACCTGTATGTTTAGATACTGTTTACGTGCAAGTGTGATGAAAAATAAAATATTTTGATTTTGGTTTTAAATTTGACGGCATCGTTGCTCTGGTGATCGCTAACGCAACTGCTGATCTTAGTATCTTTTTTTTAATATGTTTTAGTTATTTTTTTTTTGGGGTTTGTCCCCCATTACGTCATCCTCTGCCTAGTCTTTTCCCAACTGTTGGGGTTGGCTTCCAGTCTAACCGGATGCAGCTGAATATCAGTACTTGACATGGAGCGACTGACTTCCACAACCCAGTTAGTCAGTAGCCAGCGATAAATATTGCACATCGACCTTTGGAAAAAAATTGGTGTATTTTATACAAAGAACTAGCTGTTCGGCGCAACTTCGTTGGCGTCACATTTTCCCCGTTTTCGCAACATTTTTCATTGCTGCTCCACTCCTATTGGTCGTATATATAGCCTATAGCCAAGTTCTAAATATTGCTGATAACACCCCACTAACTCCCGCTAACTCCCTCGTGCTGCTAGATACAGACGAATCTGAAGTGGAGTCTCTCATTTCGCAGCTACGTGATGACTGTGCGTTGGGTTGGGACGGCATATCGCCTAGAGTGCTAAAAATGAGCCGTCACACACTAATAAAACCCTTGACGTACATCTTTAACAGCTGTCTCCGGGCGGGTGTTTTTCCGGATGCGCTTAAAAAAGCAATTGTTCACCCAATCCACAAGGGTGGGAGCAGAAGCTGTGTCAACAACTACAGACCCATTTCGGTTTTGACTGCTCTTTCCAAGGTTCTGGAAAGAATTCTTAGTAACCGGCTAAAGAACTTCTTGGATAGATACAAGATCATAGCAGATAATCAGTATGGTTTCCGTTCAGGTGTGTCGACTGAGGATGCAGTTCTTGATTAGACACAGTTGGTTGCTAGGAATCTCGATAGGAAAACCAAATGTCTGGGAATATTTCTAGATCTTTCGAAGGCATTCGACACAGTTTCTGTTCCCATACTTATTACCAAATTGGAGCTGCTTGGCGTTAGGGGTATAGCACTGCAGATCTTCAAGGATTATTTGAACAACCGCACCCAAACAACAAAAATTGATAATCACTTCAGTGATGAAGAAACCTTGTCTTACGGAGTGCCCCAAGGTAGCATTTTGGGTCCTATTTTGTTTCAAATATATGTTAATGACCTATGCAGAATGTCGCTCCCCAACTCGACGATTTTTGTATATGCTGATGACACCGTGGTTATAGTTGACGGTTCAACATGGGATAGTGTTAAAAATAGCGCGGAATTAGCACTCCGTGAAATAATAAAATGGCTTAACTTAAACCTACTGAATCTCAACTGTAACAAGACCTTATATATTCCATTCGCCATCCGTCAGAACACCGCACCGGACGATACCTTTTCGATTATAGCGCACACCTGCTCACACTTGTCTTCTTCGTGCCAATGTCCAACACTCACGCGTACCGATCACGTCAAATACCTTGGGGTTCAAATATATGCCGGGTTACGCTGGAATAAACACACTGATGCCCTAACCTCGAGAACGCTGAGACTGATACATATCTTCAAGTCACTTAGAGTTTCTGCAAACCTTGATACCCTAAAAATGGTATTCTATGCTCTGTGTCAGTCCGTACTTGGGTACTGCATCAGTGTATGGGGCGGTGCAGCGAAAACTACCTTCCTTCGAGTGGAAAGGGCCCAGAGAGCAATACTGAAAGTGATGCTGCGAAAACCTTATCGCTACCCAACAACTCAACTCTATTCAGATTGTAAGGTACTGACAGTTCGACAGCTCTTCGTGTTGCAATCCGTTTTAAGAAGACACTCCAGTGTCCCACCGTCTGATCCCAACAAACGAACTAATATTCCCCCAGGGACCCAACATAAAACTGCTTTTGCCAAACACCAATACTTCACATTAAGTAGACTAATTTATAAGAAAATTAATAAAACACTAAATATACTCGATTATAACAAGTTTAAATTAAAAGCTAAGGTGATGGAATGGCTACTTCAACAGGACTATACACAAACTGAATCACTACTAGAATACATTGCCTAACACGGCATTATTTTTGCTTTTATTGCTTCGCTTCACATATAACACTTCACACTCACCACTCTCACATAAAAATCCACGACACATACATACATCATAAACACACCCCTACACACATTCACCGCTCCATATTACATAGGTATTAAATTGTTATTTCATAATATTTTTTTTTTCTTTCTTTCTTTTTACTCAAAATATAATCTGTTTACAAAAATAAGTTGGCACAGTCCGCAGTTGTCAAATCCCTATTTTTAAGTAACCTTACAGCTGAACACTGTCTCTTAAGATACAGGTTATCCTAGTTTAAGAGGCAGGGCTCACAATATCTGTATACATACTTCTGCAGTGTAGTTAGCATCTTTTTAACCAGTGTACACAAATGTATTATTCTTGTGACAATAAACTATTATTATTATATTATTATTATTATAGCCTTCCTCGATAAATGGGCTATCTAACACTGAAATATTTTTTCAATTCGGACCAGTAGTTTCGGAGCCTATTCAATGCAAACACACAAACAAACATTCAAATCTTTCCTCTTTATAATATTAGTTTAGATAAAAAGAATTAGCAAAAGAAGCAAATCATAATTGTTTTAAGAGCTCCTAATAGATATCGGACTGTTTGTATTTCGTGCGACAGAGATAACACTATACGAAGCCGAAATTAGCCGATTCTCTAAAAGGTCGATGTGCAATATTTTTCGCCGGGTACTGTACTGCGTAATATGATATTTGTCATTGGTAAGACTTTCGGGACACTGACTACCTACGACTGTACTGACTGTGTGTCGTATTACCCAATACTAACTGGATCGTGGAGGTATTTTTTAATTTTAAAAAAACATTTTGACAAAAAAAAAATAAGTAACCGACTTCCAAAAAAACGCTAAAAAGTGTGTTTGTGGCTTTTAATTGTTTCTTTATCTTTTTGCCACAGACTTCTGAAATTAAGGATATTTTCCACGTTTTAGCGTTTTTTTGGAAGTCGGTTATTTTTTTTGTGAATTTATTTATTTTATTTTTTTATTTTACGCTTTTTTGTTGTGGTATCTCACATAAATCCTAGTCAAGTATGAATTTTATACTGTAACTAGACACCAGCAGTGAGCACATCGTCCATACATACGAAAAAAAATGTTCATAAAAAATAATATAAGTTTAAAAAGAATGAAAAAAAATTAAATTAAAAATTTAAAAAACCCCCCACACAAATAATACCTCTAAAAAGCCAAAAATAAATTAATCCAAGCGTCGTAGCGTCGGGGGTCTCCATAGGCCTCCCCCCTTTCATTTCAATGTTCTCAGTGTTCCGTCTCTTCTCGCTAATTAACGAAACCAAGGAAAGATATAAATTAAAAAAAAAAAACGGGGGTAGGGGTTGCATCCCTCCCCCCCACTCAGCAATGCCTATGGTGACAAGCGACAACATTTCAAATCTGACTACCTGTGAAAGTTGAATTGAATTTGAATTCATCAATTAGTAAAGAGGTGATATATATCTTCAAATGGCTGAGCAAATTTTCTCGAAACATAGCTCTCGTAGAACACTCTCGATTAAAATACCTTTCAAACGACACCACTTTTGTCAAAATGGGTTCATCCGTTTAGGAGCTATGATGCCACAGACAGACACACAGCAAACCTATAACACCCCTCTTTTTGGTCGGGGGTTAAAAATGAAACTACTGGGCCAAACTATGTAAAATTTGTATGGGACCAAATGGCAACCATTCCGCGTCAAACTAAAGAAGAATCACGTAAATCGGATCATAAATCTCAGCGTAATCGGGTACATATATAAAAAATACCAATCGAATTGATAACCTCGTCCTTTTTGAAGTCGGTTAAAAATACGTACCTTAAAACAGAAACTGCATTGGTACTTGATTCTCTTCAAATGATCCCAGTCGATGTGGTCAGTCAGACACCATTTTGTCGCGAATTTCTTACCGCAGTAGTTGCATTCGTGTCTGTAATAAATAACGGAGTTATAATATGTTAGAGAGAGAGAGAGATGACGTCAGAGAGCGACAAATCATAACAAAGGTCTACACTAAATTGATAGAAATCAAATAAAACTGATAACATCACGCCTGTAATCCCCGAAGGGTACGGCAGAGTTGTACTTAATAATACCTTTTTGAAGTGATAACTTCATCATTTCAGCCGAAAGACGTCCACTGCTGGACATAAGCCTCCCCCAAGTGTCGTCACATAGACATTTTGGGGGGGGTTTTGCCATAATCGCCACGCTTGACAGGCGGGTTGGCGATCGCAGTACGGTTGTTACAAAAGCACAGAGAACACTGCTGCCCATTCTCTGGCAAGTCCCTTAGTCACCTCTTACGACACCCACGGGAAGATATGGGATGGTGCTATTCTTTACGTCCGACACCATACAGAGCAGTCACCAATAAACCACCACTAATAAATTCAGGAAAACAATATTTGAATGGCTTTTATACAACTGTTTCTATTCAGTTAATGAATTTTTAATTATACATTTTGACATTATATTTTAATTATTGGTACATTAAGCCCTGCGATGATAGATTTTTTTTCGGAAAAATTCCAGATGTTTTTGTCAACACTATCGGATTCTAAGTGAATATTTTTATTCAACATATTCGGATATCTTAGAAACGTATTCGGATATTTATTCGAAAACATTAGAATATTTTCGGATATTTTACAAACACCCGCGGATATTTTTTCGGATATTTTTCAAACACTTACTGATAAGTATCCTGCGACACATGCCGCTTACTGAGCCGCATATGGTTGTTATAGCAGTCTCTGCTAGCAAACGTCTTGCTGCACGCGCGGCACTCGTGAAGGTTGCCGGCTTCCCGCTCGCGATGGTTGCGCGCGTGTCGCGCGAGGTTGCGCTTCCACTGGAACAGCTTGCCGCAGATCGGGCACGGGTAGGTGAGGCCGTCGTGGATTACACTAGGGTAAAATGGGGAAAAGTTAGGTTACGAAGTTTCACCAAGTTATGAAAAAAAAGCTATCGAATCATAAGAGCGTTTATACCTTGCGGCATTTCATACAAACTTTAAACTCCTTATTTTCCGAAATGACTGAACCGATTTTAAAGAAAGTTCATACGCATAAGCAGGATACATGCGTCTATAAAGTTGTTAAAAACATTTTGGAAATTTTGAAAAAAAAAAAACTTAATTGGACATTTATTTTTAGAAAATGTTTTGGTAACTTTAAGACCTACGTATCCTGCTTATGCATAAGTAGTTTCATTAAAATCGGTTTAGTCATTTCGGAAAATAAGGACTTGAAAGTTTGTATGTAATGTCGTAGGGCGTAAACGCTCTTAAAGCTGGGTCTACGTTCGGGGAGCCCAATGGCAGCGGAGCACAAAAGGAGTGCTAGTTCGGAGTTGTTCGAAGCACAGACGCAAACGTGGGTACATACAGTCCTTTCAGCTATTTGACCTGTTCATCCTAGTAAAAATTACAATGACCTTTACAGACGTTGGAATCAAATCAAATCATTTATTTCAAATAAGCCAATTACAGGCACTTTTGAATGGTCGAACAACAATAAAAATGAAGCTACAGTCCCAGTCACAAGACAATAACTGTGAAAGTACTGTAGTTGCCCATTCCAAAGCATAGATCTCTATGGAGAAGAATGGCCAAGAAACTCCATGGACACTCTTTTAAATCAGAATCTTTTTACAAAAACCTTAGTTACATCATTTATGTTGAGATGGTACATTATGTGAGAACGATGTAGCAAGACTTCACGTTAAAAGAGTCCATAGCAAAAACAAAAAAAAAAACAATTAAAAGATTAAATAATTAGTTCGAAATAAGCCGTGGCAACTAAGAGACGACCAGGCACAACTGACAGCGCCCGTTCACGAACATTACGCATGGATCAGCCATCATTCAACTCAACCATTTTGGAGGGAACTAAATGACCCGACACAAGCGCCGCCATCAGCGTGATATTTGAGTTAGCATGACATACTCTCAACCGCCAGGGCACATTCATGTCAATAAAAGACGTAGATTTCCAGTTAATGATAGCTATCTAGTACATAGGACTCACACAATATGGGCTATGCGATTATATAATACTAAATTAATTGAATTTATACAATGCAAAGATAGTTGTACAATCTTCAGCAGCTCCAACAATACTATTTAATGAATACTGTTTCAGCCACCGAAATCAAACTGTCGGAGGCATAATACTCACACATGGGCTCTATAGCTCTTCTTAGAATGGAACACTTTATCGCATCCCTTGCAGGGTATGTACAGCTTCTCTTTTGGCTTATCGTCTTTGTTCTGTGGCAGGATTCTGTGGACAATACAGTTTTCATTTAAAATGGCGTAACCAGAAGACGTCTTGGATGGGTTGCTCGAGAAGACGTGCAACATCGATAAAAGTGGAAGGAATTAATAAAATTGAAGTGTCACTTTGTAATTTTTAAAATAACAGCTTCTTACTGAGTGTATATGAATGTAAGTATATACGGTATTTATAACAAAAAAACTTGTTTTTTATTTGCCTGTCTGTTTGTTCGGCTAATCTCCGGAAATGGCTGGCCCGATTTTGATGGATAGTTGATTTTATAAAGAGTAACTTAGGTTACTTTTTATTTTAGAGGAGATATTAGGATTACGTACAAAAAAAATGATAGGTGTTATTAACTGAAAATGTCTCCGGTTTTGTGAGCTCGAGGAGCTCGATCGTCCAGAAAGATCAGACCAGACCATCGAAAGATCGACCCGTGCGGCTGTTATTGTTTAGCCACGGCTAAACAATAACAGCCGCACGGGTCGATCTTTAAGGTTAAGCTTTGTACGTGGATGGGAGACCATAATTACATACCGAGTTTCCTCCGTGCCTCGGAAAGCACGTTTAGCCATTGGTCCCGGCTGTCATTTGTAGATCTTTGACAGTCGTTACGAGTAGTCAGAGGCCAAAAGTCTGACATCTAGTCTTACCAGGGAGTATCGTATTACCTAGTAACTGGGTTGTGAAGGTCAGATAAGCAGTCGCTCCATGTAAAATACTAGTACTCAGCTGCATCCGGTTAGACTGGAAGCCGACCCCAAGATAGTTTGGGAAAAGGCAGGCTGATGATAAATCTCTCCTGTTTCGTCGTAAGGTAAGCATTTTCTAGATCACTTTCTTACATGAGAACTAATTAAAGTTGGGCAGATGATGATTGGTACTTACTTGAGATGATACTTGAGCGTCATTTTATTGGCGAACACCTTACCGCAGCAGTCGCACTGTGGCCTCTCTTGGCGACAGACGCCGCGGTGATATGTAAGCTTCGATTTTGTGCTGTAACGAAAAAAAAAATATTGTAGACAATCATTGAAATACAAGCTGTTGTTTTGCATCCTCGTCAAAATTCAGGAGATTGTCACAAAATACATAAATAATCGATCTGTATGGTGTCGGACGTAAAGAATAGCACTATCCCATACCTTCCCGTGGGTGTCGTAAGAGCCGAATAAGGGATTTGTCAGAGAATGGGCAGCAGCGTTATCTGTGCTTTTGTAACAACCGTACTGCGATCGCCAACCCGCCTGCCAAGCGTGGCGATTATGGCAAAACCCCCCAAAATGTCAATGTGGCGACACTTGGGGGAGGCCTATGTCCAGCAGTGGACGTCTTTTGGGCTGAAATGATGAATGATGACATAAATAATCAATTTAAATTACGGTACCTAGTTAATTAGTAATAAACGCTGTTTTTTTTTGTTGTTGTTTAAGTTTGTCAGTTTTTCAGAAAAACCCCCTTAACGTGGTTTAGGGAAAAAGAAATTATCGAATAAACGTTTGCGATTTTTTGTATGTGTGGAAGCGTGGTTATAGGGCGAGTATTAGACAGGCCGCGTTTAAAACATGGGTGGTTCAAACTTGCCGATTTCCGTAAATAAAAAATAAAAAATTACCTACCCATTTTATTATTGAATCGGGTCGAGAATCATAAGCATAGTTGCCTCCTTGAATATGACGAGGATGCAAAACAACAGAGTGCATCAATGGGTATGAAAGTATGGTTTGGTGTACGTAAGTTTGAAAGTGAATGAGTGAGTGACTGCTTGGGAGTCTGTGTGACTGAGTGAGTGGGTGGAAGTGTGTTTGTGTGAGTGGGTGGGAGTGTGTGTGTGTGTGTGAGCGAATGTGTGGAAGTGTGTGTGTGAGTGGGTGAGAGTGTGTGTGTGAGCGAGTGGGTGGGAGTAAGTGTGTGGGAGTTTGTGTGTAAGTGAGTGGGAGTGGGAGTGCGTGGGTGCGAGTGAGTGGGAGTGGAAGTGTGTGTGTGAGTGAGTGGGAGTGGGAGTGTGTGGGTGCGAGTGAGTGGGAGTGGGAGTGTGTGTGGGTGCGAGTGAGTGGGAGTGGGAGTGTGTGTGTGAGCGAGTGGGTGGGAGTCTGTGAGTGGCTAAGTCAAGAGGGCACATACCTAAAGCTAGTCCCACAAGTGGGACACACATGAGCATCGCCAGCGGGCGCGTGACTGGCGACGTGTCTCAGCATGCGTCTCTTGAGCGTCGTACTGAACCCGCACTGCCGACACCGGTACCCTTGCTGGTGTAATGCTTTGTGAGAGGATACGTTGTCTTTTGTTAAGAAGTAGGCTTGGCATATTGAGCATTGGTGGCAGTCTTCGCTTTTCTGAAAAGAAAAAATTGGTTGTCTGTTAAGTCGGTTTACGGACGATAGTTTAACGTGACAACGTCATAACAAAACATTGATGAAATGATTGCATACTTTTATGAATAGCAAGCCGAACGGTCAAGCCGATCGTGCTTTTCGCTCGCTCGTGCAGCGCTCTCGCTCCGATACAATGAGCTTAACGTTAGAATGAGTCATCCTTTTACGTGCGTGCAGCCGGCGTTCATCGATTTATTAGACATTGTCACTTCAAAAAAGAGACGTTGTGCTGTAAAGGTGCCGTCATACTTTAGTAGATTGTTGCATCGAGCGCAAAGTGAGTCATTAATGCACGAGTGTTATGTTGGTGCCCGAGCGCGTGCGAGGGCACTAAATTATCACGAGTGCTTTTCTTTCAACTACCCTGACAAAATATACCTACTCAAAATAAAAACTCAAGTTAATGAAACAAAGTTTAATTCATCTTCCCTTCAAACATACAATTACTAAAAGTGCAGTTATTAAAGGTTATTAACAACTTCATTTGCAGCTGTTTTATATTTTCTGGAGTTGAATTCATATCGCTATCGCTGTCAATTTCCATGATTTTTTACTTTTTTGTTTGGTAAATAAGAAGGATCAAAGTTTTACAATGGCACAAAATGCGCGCCATTTGTTTTTTTTTTTTCACCAAGTCAGTTTTATTCAGCCGATTTTTATTTTCAGCCAGTAATCTTTTTGATCTAATGCATACATTTTATTAACATAATAGGAGACATTACACCTCTGTGGTAAATTTAATTCCAAATTTAAAATTAAACACAGTGCAGTAATGACAAACAGTGCAATAATGAGATTTCATATAACTTTTCTGCACTGTTTTGGTTCTAAGCAAAAAAGACATCCTTTGTGATCGGTTTTGTAGTGATTAATGATAACATTACTGCGTAGTTGAAAGAAAAACAACTTTCTATATGAAGTATGTATCAAGGCTAGGTTTAAAAGGTTCAGGCCTAATTATTATTATTAATCAGAAATACAAAACTATCATGTCACTAAATAACTGAAGTTTCTCTAGTTACCCACAGTAAAAAAGTAATATTTTTGTCAAGCAAAGTCTCCTTTTCTTCCAATTCATTTTTGTTTGGATATTTTTTATTTTTATTTCTTCTCTTGCCATCTGTTGCGTGCGAACATTCAGCAAATGATTAAGAATTTCGTGTTTGTGTTGAAGGGCAGTCAGTCAGCGACGTGCGCGTTTTGTTTATTGTATTTCCTGTAAGTCTCCAGGGGTTTTTCTTTTTAGTCTTTTGAATGTTGAATTACTATTCATTAAGTGCGTTGCTCTCAAAAACGGCGAAGAAAAACATCGTGACGAAACCGGCATGTCCTAGAATTATAAATTCGAAGTCATGTGACATCTACCAACCCGCACTGGGCCCGCGTGGTGGATTACAGCTTACAGCACACTCCCTATCATAGAGAGGAGGCCTGTGTCCCAGCAGTGGAAACATTATAGGCTGATGATGATGATGAAGTGCGTAGCTAATATGTTTGAGTGATTGTCTAGTCTGATCCTGTACGATTTCATGGAGTGTTTAATCTCTTCTTGAACTGTTCTAATTTTGAGGTCGTGGTGTAATTGATGGTTTGTTAGGAACCAAGGAGCATTGGTAATTATCCTCTGCATTTTGGACTGAAACGTTTGGATATAAATCCTTAATTTTATAATTGAAGCCGAGAACGTTTAGACTAAACCATGTACTATCAACTAACTGGGTATCGGACCACGGTAAGGACTATCCTTGCTTGCAGCGTTAAAACAGATAAAAACTTTCTATTCCTTGGTCCCTTTTTTTTGTCTTATTCCTATTAGTCGAAAAACGGTGGTTAAACATCTGGGATCATTAACAGCGCCTGAGATTTTTTTTTAAACAAAAGGTATTTTAAAAAAGTGTCGCGTGTTTTTCGGTTAACGCTTTTTTTTTTTGTTTAAGTACTATTGGTCAGCAAACAATTTGTGCGGACCAATAGAAATAAGGGTGTTAAACAGATGCGGTCATCGTGTACACGGGATTTTGATTGAAAAATGAGCCTATTCCCACTTTTCAGATAGTACATACACAACCGATTCGAACAAAAAGTTTGGGTATGATTTTATCAATACCCTAATAAATGCATTTTCATTGACCTAATAAATAATATTTGTTCCCAAAATAGTAGATCTGTCACCTAAATTGAATCATCAAATAATATCAAAACGCTTACGTAAATATTAATTAAGAATTACTTGGAAATAATATCAATCATCAAGTAATTTTATTACGTTTAAAAATAATAAAAGTGTCACGAAAATTGAATCATCAAACAATGTAAAAATGTTTACATAAAAACTCCAAACCACAGGTGCAAACTAAGGCGTTGTCGACGTAGCCCCGCTAGGCGGGGCTCCTATTTCTGTCTGCAGGGTTTACAGTAACCTAACACGAAGGGGATGTCGGGGTCTTAGTTCGCTCGCTCCGCTCGCTCACTAGACCCCGCCATCCTCTTCGAACCTAACCTGTCCGAGTCGGTGTGCCCAATGTCTCGTATAAAGCATTTCTTCATAGAAATAAGGAACTGATCTATTTATTTGGTGACAGATCTACCATTCCGAGCACAAAGCTATTATTTAAGTAATAAAACTATTATTATAAGAACGAAGTTTATATTCATCTAATGCACTACAATTTTATTGGTAATCCATCTCTTATTTTACACATGTATCAACATTTATTTGATAATTCATACCTGGGAACACTTTTTGTTTATCTGAGAACGAAAATATTTCGTGGCGATAGATCTATTTACTAGGTGATACAACTTTGATGACAAATATAAATTTTGGTGACAAGAAATATAGTTCCCAAAAAGTTTTAGTACCTACATGCATCGAAATAATCATCATTCATCACCTGCCTAGTTTTTTCCCAAACTATCTTGGGGTCGGCTTCCAGTCTAACCGGATGCAGTTGAGTACCAGTATCTTACATGAAGCGACTGCCTATCTGACCTCCACAACCCAGTAACTGGGTAATACGATACCCCTTGGTAAGATTGGATGTCAGACTTATACAGTTGTGGTCATACAATTAAGAACGATTTTAAGTTCCAGACTTTTTTATCTAAATCATATCATGTGTAGTTATTTGTGTTCCTTCTTAGAACTAACTAGTTATGTTATGAAATAGCCACATGAATAGAGCAAATGTGATTAGGAATATAAAATTAAACCGCTAACTATTTTTTTACAAATTGTATTTATTGTCTATTGTGTAGGAGCGCTGACACATCAGTTTTGTATTCGTCGTAAGTGCAGCGCTCAGTGACAACAGTTCGCCCGTAACCACCGTAAGCTTTACACGCGCTCTCATTCTAATTAACTACTCCTTGTAATACGTAACAAGTTATTGAGTAAAATATATATCGATTTCTGAGTGTATTCATTTCTCTCCGTACACACACCACCTAAAGACCCTACACACACGCACACAAACAAAACAACAAATTCAAATAGTAATGAAGCTGGACGAATAATTAAGAACGATTTATTAAATTGCCCGATAGTTGTTTTATATGAAACTTAGATTAAATAAATCACATTAATGTGAAGTGCGTAAAGAAAAAAAGCAATTTCATACATTTTAAACTACAATTAATAGTCAGTAGCATGTCCACGGCTTTTAATTACTGCTTTACACCGGCGAGACATTGACTCTATAAATTTTTGACATTTCGCAAGAGAGATAGAGTTCCATTCTTATAAGAAAACGTCGTACGGCTCTCTTAGATTGCCACTCTGTCGATTTGACCTTTTTCTTGACCTCACACCAAAGATGCTCTATTGGGTTTAGATCTGGGCTGTTAGCTGACCAATCTAAGACAGAAACTGATTGCGATGTGAGAAATTCCTTAACGGTGCGTGCAGTATGCTTTGGATCATTGTCGTGCTGGAATGTCCAAATAACCGGAAGCACGTCTTCAGCATAAGGTAACATTGTTTCTCCAGTATATCTTTGTATTGGATTTGATCCATGTTTCCTTCTATCAGCTTAACAGGTCCAACACCATGTCCAAAGAAGCACCCCCAAATTTTCTCATTCCCCCACCATGCTTTAATGTCTTTTTTGTGTACTTAGGATCGAATGATTTATTTGGACGGCGTCGTACATATCATTTTCCATCAGAACATACCTTGTTTATTTTAGTCTCATCAGAAAAAAGAACTTTTTTCCACTGTCTAACCGTCCAGTTTCCATACGTTCTTACAAATGCAAGCCGGGCGTGCCTATGGCACCGTTTCAACATGGGCACCTTCCTTGCTAACCTTCCGCGCAAGTTTTCTTCCACCAAACGCCTTCAAATAGTGCGTGCCGAGATCGCTGAAGGGTTGTTTTCACCAAAATATTCTTTTCTCAGCTCATTAGACCCTTTAAAAGGATTTTATCTTGCCAAACGACCGATATTTCGATCATCTCGACGAGATGACTTTCTCTGTTTAGGTACACGCGGTACATTTGAAGTCGTTTGATACGTGGCAAAATGCTTCACAGCGTGGAAAACCATCGTTTTTGAGCATTGCAGATGGTCGGCTATCTTTTTATACGAACGATTCTTCTCCCGAAGTTTTATTATTACTTCCCTTGTAGATTTATCACAACTTTTATTTTTCCCCATTGTTTTCATATGAAGCAATCACGTTTAACACTTTTACAGCACTAAATGGCGCCAAAATTATACGAATAGACAACTACAACCACAGAGCCACAGAGTGTGCCCTATTAATTTTTGAATTGAAAAAAAAAACTATTCATCGATCTTAATTATGTGACCAGCCAGTAAATAGTAACACTAGGTTCAGATCTAATGTATAAAGTTTATCTATTTTTTTTTTAGCCAAACATGTGTATCAACGAATGTACCGCTAATATGGAAAAGTTTTGCGATACCGAGAGAAATACAAAACAATACATGCAATTCGTTATACTTGTTAGTTTGAAAAAATCTGCCCTTTAAATAAGCGTTCTTAATTATATGACCACCACTGTATCTGCTGACTACTCGTAACGACTGTCAGAAGTCTACAAATGACAGCCGGGAACAACGGCTTAGCGTGTTTTCCGAGGCACGGAGGAAACTTGGTATGTAATTATGGTCTCCCATCCACGGACCATCTTTTGGCTTCTGACAACTCGTAACGACTGTCTTGTGACGATCATAGTTACTACGAATATTGTATTTTTTTTATTTTAATTATTGACTAAATCACGATCGTCACTCTGTTTTTATTGTATTTCACAATATGAACTTAGGTGGTGGGAGATAAAAAACCGGCCAAGTGCGAGTCTGACTCGCGCACTGAGGATTCCGTATAAAAATATTTTTATTATACATATGATGTAACTAAAAATTTATGGTTTTCGCAATTTTTCTTTTATCTGTGCTATAAGACGTTGCTTCGTACCAAATTTCAAGATTCTGAGTTTACGGGAAGTACTATGTAGGTTTTGATTCCCTTGCGAGTGTCGAAAATTTGCGGAAATTTGCAGCATAAACGGCTGTTTCTTTTGATTGCATTGGCTTAGAAGTTTGATTTTTTCACAGCTCCAAGGGACAGTAGACCTGAGTATTTGATATAAATTTCAGCTTGATACCTCTACGCGTTCCTGAGAAAAAGGGTCTTGACAGACAGACAGATGGACAGACAGACGGACAACAAAGTGATTGTATAGGGGTTCCGCTTTTTCCTTTCGAGGTACGGAACCCTAAAAAAACCATTTTTTTTTAATGAGATCGTTTTGAAAATTATACTCACCGGTTGATGTTTTCCGTTCAGATGATCATGCATCAACTTTTCAGTGTTGAAGGTAATGATGCAATCATCGCACCTGTGGTAAAATAGAAAAGTCACTATTAGTTTGTTTAGCTCATCATCATCTGCTTGGCCTTTTCCCAACTTTATTGGGGTCGGCTTCCAGTCTAACCGGATGAAGCTGAATACCAGTATTTTACATGGAGTGACTGCCTATCTGACCTCCACAACACCTTGGTAAGACAGGTTATCAGAAATGTATTTATTAAAAGCAAGCATTCTTGTTGTGTTCTCATCTGCCTAACCTTTTCCCAACGATATTGGGGTCGGCTTCCAGTCTAACCGGATGAAGCTGAGTACCAGTATTTTACATGAAGCGACTGCCTATCTGACCTCCAGAACCCGGTTAGCACTGGGCTCGATAACCCTTTGGTAAGACTGGCTGTGCGGCAAATGAAGTACATAATCTATAGAAATTTCAACTGGCTAACTATCACGGTTCATGAGATACAAGCTGGTGACAGACGGACGGACGGACAGCGAACTCTCAGTAATAGGGTCCCGTTTGACCCTTTGGGTGCGAACCCTTAAAATGATGGGCAATTAACATAACCACCTCTTTTTTGAAAGTCGGTTTTAAATAATAAACCTTTACCTAAACTTAAGCTTCTGAAACTCCTTGCTGTTCAGGTCTTCGATCCTGATCGCCCACATCTCTTCTTTAGTCATTGTGTACAATTCTACTAAGTCTTCTGGCAGGTTTTTTAGCTTCCTACTCTTCTTTTCTGGGTCTTTATCCTTTTTAGTCTTCTGACGTTTCGGGGACTCGATCTGTGGACAAAGAAAGTAACATTTTCTTATAAAATTATTTGTCCTTTTTAGGGTTCCGTAGCCGAATGGCAAAAAACGGAACCCTTATAGATTCGTCATGTCTGTCTGTCTGTCTGTCTGTCTGTCTGGCCGTCCGTATGTCACACTTTTTTCCGAAACTATAAGAACTATACTGTTGAAACTTGGTAAGTAGATGTATTCTGTGAACCGCATTAAGATTTTCACACAAAAATAGAAAAAAAACAATTAATTTTGGGGTTCCCCATACATAGAACTGAAAACCAAAAATTTTTTTTCATCAAAGCCCTAGTGTGGGGTATCTATGGATAGGACTTTAAAAATGATATTGAGGTTTCTAATATCATTTTTTTCTAAACTAAATAGTTTGCGCTAGAGCCACTTCCAAAGTGGTAAAATGTGTGTCCCCCCCCCCTCTAATTTCTAAAGTAAGAGGAGGAAAATTCTGAAAATATTTAAGTTTGTAGAACGTAAAAAAAACTATCAACGAAAATTGGTTTCAATAAGATATGATGTTTAGTTTTTGAGATATGGGACTTTTTCATCAAACTGCAGCAGTAACTTTGTTTTTCATTAACATACTATGAAAAACCAATTTAGTTTTGCGGTTGAGTGGAAGTTTAAAACTAATACTACTAACTAATGAATGACAGTTCAAGATATTGTTTGGGGCTATGGAACCCTGTGTGCGAGTAAGACTCGCACTTGGCCGGTTTTTTTTACTATTAACGCACAGCTCAAACCACTGGGCAGATCAGGTTAAGAGCGTTTACGCCTTACGAGATTTCATATATCACTCACAAAGTACATTGATTTATTTTTATTTATTTAGACACAAAATATGAAAAATTATAAATTAAGCCCCATGAAACCGTAGTAATTAATGGTTTGACTGAGGGGTCGGTGAGTCTCTATACACTCATTCTAAAACATCGTACTTAAGACTAAGAATAAGTTATATCTAATATATAAAATTCTCGTGTCACAGTTTTCGTTGCCATACTCCTCCGAAACGGCTTGACCGATTTTGATGAAATTTTGTGTGCATATCGGGTAGGTCTGAGAATCGGCCAACATCTATTTTTCATATCCATAAAAAACTCCGCAAACGAAGTCGCGAGCAGAAGCTAGTATACCTATATAAATTACGTGTCACGTTGTTTGTCAGGGATGGACTCCTAAACGACTTAACCGATTTTAATCAAATTTACACACCGTGTGCAGTTTGATTCAACTTGAAAGATAGGATAGCTTACATCTCAATTTATAGTCGCAATATTATTTTATTGCAAATTAAGTCACAATTATCTGTTAGCTCCAAACGGTTATAACAGATGGCGGTGTCTGTTGACTGGATTGAGTAAGTATTCAATAGATGGCGCTGTATAGGAGCGCAGCAGCAATGAAAAATATTACGAAAACGGGGAAAATGTGACGCAGACGAAGTTTCGCGGGACAGCTAGTAAAGCTATAATTTAATAATAAGCTGAAGGCACCTTGACAAATTTCCAAATAAAAATTATATTATATTTATTAACTATTTTTATTAACTTCACTCATTATGTTTGCCGGCAGACTGTTCAAAAGATATGGTATTCGTTTTGCTAGGGTTATGTCTCCAAAGTAATTAGTGACTCTGGGTGCATTGAATCTGCTAGCAGCCAGATTATACGTTAAATCTTAAAGCGTAAGCAAGAACCAATTCATTATCAGAACATTTCTCATCAACTAACTTACAATTCTCTTCAATTTCTTTAATTCAATTTCTTAATTTTCTTTAATTCAATGGTTCTGTATGGTGTCGGACGTAAAGAATAGCACCATCCCATATCTTCCCGAGGGTGTCGTAAGAGGCGACAAAGGGACTTGCCAGAGAATGGGTAGCAGCGTTCTCTGTGCTTTTGTAACAACCGTACTGCGATCGCCAACCCGCCTGCCAAGCGTGGCGATTATGGCAAAACCCCCCATGTTATGTCAATGTGGCGAAACTTGGGGGAGGCCTATGTCTAGCAGTGGACGTTAAAAGGGCTGAAATGATGATGATGATGAACTTACAATTAATCTTGCCCACAAAATAACAAATAACTACTCACCCTGTCCCTGTCCTTCTCCTTCTTCCTCTCACTCTTTCGTTTCTTCTTGACTCTCTCTGTCTCTTTCAGTTTAGAGAGCTGCACGTCTTCATCTGTAGTCACATCGTTGTCTATGGCTGGTATATCTTGAAAGTATTGATCGTCATACGATTCTTCTTTTACTGCCACCTCTGTGGAGGAAATTAAGTCTTATTTTAGTAGAGTTAGAGTCTTTTCCTCTGTTTTTTTTATAAAAATTGGGTAATTTTCACCATTAAAAATTACAATTTAGTAGTTAAAGATAATGAAGCTCGTGGCTAAATAATCACATTAACAGACGCACGGGTTGATCTTCAAGGTTAAGCCGTGCTTGCCGAGGTTGATCCGTGGATGGGTGACCATATTTACATACCTAGTTTCCTCCGTGCCTCGGAAAGCACGTTAAGCCGTTGGTCCCGGCTGTCATTTGTAGATCTTTGACAGTCGTTGCGATTAGTCAGAAGCCAAAAGTCTGACATCCAGTCTTACTAAGGGGTATCGTATTACCCAGTAACTTGGTTGTGGAGGTCAGATAGGCAGTCGCTCCATGTAAAATACTGGTACTCAGCTGCATCCGGTTAGACTGGAAGCCGACCCCAAGATAGTTTGGGAAAAGGCTAGGCAGATGACATGACACACTCACCGAAAGCATACTTCTCCTCGCTGGCGTCTTCCTCTTTGACATCAATCTGTTTCTCCTCGTCCTCCACCGCGTCTGTCTCTGGCAGACATTCGTAAAACTGCAACTCAGTCCTAACTATGTTGAAAGTCGCGTATGGCTTGAAGTCCGATGGAGAGTCCAGGAACGTGTGCTGGAATTCATCATCATCATCATCATTTCAGCCCTTTTAACGTCCACTGCTGGACATGGCCTCCCCCAAGTTTCGCCACATTGACATAACATTGGGGGTTTTGCCATAATCGCCACGCTTGGCAGGCGGGTTGGCGATCGCAGTACGGTTGTTACAAAAGCACAGAGAACGCTGCTGCCCATTCTCTGGCAATTCCCTTAGTCGCCTCTTACGACACCCACGGGAAGATATGGGATGGTGCTATTCTTTACGTCCGACACCATACAGAACTGCTGGAATTATGAAGGGGAAATTGATTCATATTATTGACTAGCGACCCGCCACGGCTTCGCACGGGTGCAATGCTGATACTAAATATACTACAGAATGTCTGTCGACATCACATTGGAAACCTAAAATTATCAGTGTTTCTCTACTATATTATGCATGTATTATACCTATAAACCTTGCTCTTGAATCACTCTCATCTATTAAAAAAAACCGCATCAAAATCCGTTGCGTAGTTTTAAAGATCTAAGCATTCATCGGGACAGACAGCGGGAAGCGACTTTGTTTTATACTATGTAGTGATGATGGAGTGGAGCCAGGTCAAACAGAGATGTCGTTAAAACACCACTTCTTAGTTGGGACTTGCATCAAGAGATACTCGTGCACGTCATGGTGATGGAAACAGTCTGTCATATTCGCACTGACTAAAACCACACCGGTGCTCTCTCGCTTGCTTCGGGGGCAACGTGATCTAATGCGACTTCCGCTGCCCCGGACTGGTTGATCTGCGGGCCACGTCCCGGGAGGAGTGAGGCGTATAACTCCTCAAATTACGACTAAGAAAGACGCGCGTGGATTGCAACGCACCGCTGTCTCGGATCCAGTGTGATAGGGGTGACGGATGCTCCCGAATCTGTCGAGGGGCCCGAAAGAGGGCGTCGTCCGACCTCTGCAGACCCCCGGTGCGTCTACTGCGGGGTAGGCCGGAGCTCGTCATCTCCCTCTCCCTTTCCGCAGCTTCCTTCTACGACATGGTTCATTCATCATTTCAGCCCGAAAGACGTCCACTGCTGGAAATAGGCCTCCCTCAAGAAGGGGGGGGGGGGGGTTGCCGTAATCGCCACGCTTGACAGGCGGGTTGGCGATCGCAATACGGTTGTTACAAAAGCACAGAGAAAGCTGCTGCCCATTCTCTGGCAAGTCCCTTAGTCGCCTCTTACGACATCCACGGGAAGAAATGGGATGGTGCTATTCAACATGGTTGCTTGAATGAAATTACAGCATCCCAGGAACGAAAATATACTTTGAACTTACCTCTTTTGAGTACGAGATAAGAAAGTCATAAGACTTGAGAATTTGCTCCTTAAACTTGATGGCAGAATTGACTCGCGCCAGACATTCCCAGCACACCTGCACTTCTAGCCCATCTGGCACCTGGAATTAGAGGATAATAGTAGTTATAACATAACGCCAGTGGCCCCCCTGGCACCTGGGATCGAAGATAATAACATAAAATCGTGTAGGTAGGTAAGCTGAAGTTTAGTTATGGAGTAGTTTTCAATCTTATAACTCAGGGCATAATTGTATGCCTGCCAGGGCTGCGGGACTATTCGAAAGAGATACCGTGGCCCTAGAACACAAAGGGCTAAGAAGGAACATGGATGGGTTTTAGTCAGTACAAGTCTGACACTCCCTTCCGCTCCGCCCAGAGCAGGAGGGGTCATTTGATGATTTCCCATCCGTAAAAAAAGGGCATAATTGGATTGTATTTATTTATTTCTAAGTGTGAAAAGTGGCCGACCGTCAAGGATCGCGGTAGTACATGCCCGTTTAGGGTAGGAAGTGACCGAATTCAAGGCGGAAACAAACTATCGGACGTGCCCGTAAGCCGCGGCTGATAATTTTGCAGTCGTTTAACATCCAGCAAGCCCGATTTGTGGATTTTTGGAGAGCAGCGGTGGCCCAGTGGTGGCAGCCCCGATTACTGAGCAGTAAACCGTGGGTTCGAACCCAAACAGGCGCATTTTTTGTGTAATTTATTTCATCACCGCTGCTCTCAAAAACGCTGAAGGAAAACATTGTGAGGAAACCGGCATGTCCTAGAACTAAAAATTCGAAGACATGTGACATCTACCAACCCGCACTGGGCCCGCGTGGTGGAATACAGACCACTGCCTCATAGAGAGGAGGCCTGATTCCCAGCAGTGGGAACATTATAGGCTGATGATGATGAGCCAGATTTCTATCGGACGTCCAACGGCTCAAGGACGGCCCAAGGTAACGTCTGCGTCTTACGTCCGATAGTTTGCATATTTCATTGTCCAGTCACTAGATAATTACCTCTAACCATGGTATCTATAGTCCAGTAAAATTAATTAATTACTTCATTGTGCAGAATAGTTTCAGTACTGATGACTACATTTGTGTCAATTGTTTAATTTATTGTTCTTATAATGTTTTATTTTTACTTTTGTATAGATTCTTATTCATTAATATTTTTTGTGAATGTGTGGACATTGTAGGCTTTGTAAATTCGTTTTTTTTTATCATTTTCGACCTTTTTTAGTAAGCAACGACTTATTGTCGGGTTTATTGTCCTCTCATACTGAAGTACTAACGCTAAACGCGTAACATCCAAATATTGTAGAACCAAATGATTTTAAAAGAGTAACCATGCAGTTTCTTGCCGGTTCTTCTCCATAGGAAACGACCAACCCGAACCGTGATTCTTGTCGACGTTTTTTATGTGCCCATGTAGGCCTATGTAAAATAAAATATTTTGATTTGATTTGACTTGATCGGTGATAATTACTTATGTATTTTCTTTTTATGCTATGGACAAGCAAAGCTAAGGAGGAGGAGGAGGAGGAGCTCGTGGCTAAGTAATAAGAGCGGCACGGGTCGATCTTTAAGGTTAACCCGTGCTTGCCGAGGTTGGTCCATGGATGGGTGGCCATAATTACATACCGAGTTTCCTCCGTGCCTCGGAAAGCACATTAAGCCTTTGGTCCAGGGACAGTCATTACGAGTAGTCAGAAGCCAAAAATCTGACATCGTCTTACCAAGGTGTATCGTATTACCCAGTAACTGGGTTGTGGAGGTCAGATAGGCAGTCGCTTTAATGTAAAATACTGGTACTCAGCTGCATCCGGCTAGACTGGAAGCCGACCCCAAGATAGTTTGGGAAAAGGATAGGCAGATGATGAATAGGTGTAGAAGAAGACTGTGCCGACCATGACTGACCGGCAGACTGGCATAGGGGCTGGAAGGTATGTAATGATGGCGATGATGATGTATTTTCCGAAGGCAATGTGCGCACGACGACCAAGTTACACAAGACCAGTATAAGCGGATCTCTCATTGTGAGGGAAGCTCATACAAAGCGAGGTCAGGTTATACAGTAATAAATATTTATAGCTTGAAGGGTCGTGTGCGTGTGTACTACCGAGTTCAGTGATGCTCTGCCACTTTTCACCCTTATGCTCTAAGTTATAAGGTTGAAAATTGGTCGACCGTCAGTGACTGTAGTTCAGTACAGTTGTTCTTTTTTTATCATTCTCTCTTCAATCCAACTTTTTTTTCTCATACAAAATAGTTTCTCTCAGTAAACTAAATTGTCAACGCTAGAAACGCAAAACAGTTCACAAAAAAAAAAATATGCGTCAACAATGGCCGATCCAAGGATTTCTGTTCCATGTTTACATGACTTTTAACACGATATATGAATTAAACTACACAGTTGTTACATTAATATTTACTTGATATCCATTTATGAGCGCATTTTGTCTAGAAATTAGTAATAAAAGCATCACTTACATCAATATTTCCGAGTAAACGAAAAATTTCTTTCACGGTAGGATGGTAAAACATACGACGATTATAATTCAAGCAACCAACACATATTCCGTTAACGTTATAGCCTTCTATATTTATGTTAACTTCCTTCATTTTTATCGCACTTTTTCACATGAAAATCAAAATATTTTTAGGAACAAAAGAAACTTCATCGCTTTCCTTCGGCCATTTTGATGTTCCTTGCCAGCTTCATTTTCCGTTCCATTATGCCGTAAATATTATCATGCAAATTAAATCATGTTACTAGAAAATATATTCCTACATAGAAGCAAAACTGTTAACAATTTGAGAAAATCGAGAAATAATTTTTATTTCGACAGTTATTTTAAAATTTATCTGTCATATTTCTTGAAACTTACTAACAAAAAATAACAATACTTTTTGCGTGATCAGGAGTGTGAAGTCATTGTGTTCCATTCCATAAAACTGCTGATTTGCATAAATGTTCCCTTGGATGGACTATCACTTTCACTCTTACGGTTTCTACGTAACGCTGGTTCACTTTAATGCTAATAATATAAAAAGGTTACTCTGCAACGTTTTTGAATTATCAAACTGCAATTAAAAAAAAAATACGTCAAACAACGTTTTCTCCCAACAGAAACGTTTAATATAATTGTTTATTAAAACAAAAATATTGTTTTCTTTAACAAGACAATCAAAATGTTTCGTTCAGCCGCAGACAGGTCTTTCGAGAAGAAAGAGATAGTGCAGACAGTTATTCCTAACGGTTATTCCTGTGATATGTGCGGGGAAGGACCGTGGACCGCCGAATTGGATCTCGAAATTCACCGAAAAAACGTTCACAAATGGGAATTATTAAAAGTTTTGAAAGATGAAAACATTCCGATGTGTTCTGTAAGTTATTAACTAAATTTTATTTGCGTTCAAACGGTTAAAATGAGCTCAAAGTATCCAATCAGAATAGCACTAAAGTTCCTGGATGACCTCTTTAATGTTTTCTTATCGCTATCGCTTAAAGCTACAAATAGCCTTAACTATTTATGATACTTACGGCTGGTGCAGTTTTGGGCAATCAGCCCTACTACCTGCTTGCCAAATATTGAAATATCCTAGACTCTAGGACACTAAAGTACACCATGTTCACAAAAACGGTAACTTAGCTTTTTTACAGATATACATTTATTAGCAATAAGTTCATCATCATCAGCCTATAATGTTTCCACTGCTGGGATACAGGCCTTCTATCTATAAGAGGGAGTGGGTTGTAGATGTCACATGTCTTCAAATTTTTAGTTCTAGGACATGCTGGTTTCCTCACAATGTTGTCCTTCCTGTTAGCAATAAGTTACTGGCCCATTTTATAATAATGCTTACTACAACTGAAGTAGAAGTAAAAATTAATCTTGGGCTTTTGAAATTAGTTCCATTTATGATATAGTATGGTTCACTTTTGCTATTATGAAGAAGTAAACCACTAGAACAAGTTTGACCTACGGATTCCCTCAAGTTAAAGACAAAATATATTAGTCTGGGATTCAACCTGTCACTGTATGGATCGGAATGCTGGATATTCAAGAAGACTGATGAAAATAGATTGCATGCAGCCATGATGAGAATGTCGAGATGGATGTGTGGAGTGACTAAAATGGATAATGATGTATCCATTTGTATTGTATTATACAGCGGGCTGGTTTCCGCAACTCCACATATAAAGCTCGTATTTTGCGTGCAGGTGGGAACATTACTCCAACCACCCCAGTCGCCAAGAAAGGCCAGCAGCTCCTTGGTGTTGCTGACAATCTCGCGGAGAGTACCCGGTTTACCAAGGTACTTTGCCCTGTAAGTTGCAACCTCTGGGCAGTGTAGAAGCACGTGGGCTGCTGTCTCATCTTCCTCCATGCAGGCTCTGCACAGTGGGCTATCTGTGACTCCTAAGACAAAGAGGTGTTTGTCAAAAGCTCCATGCCCAGTAATGGCGGCTGTGATTATGCAGAACTGTGGCTTGGTCAGTCGAAGCACCCGTTTGGTGAGGCGGCCATCTATAGTAGGTAGTGCTTCCTTGGCCTGCCTACACTCACCATGGTCTAGCCACAGTTTGTGGTGTTGATCCCTGTTGCGTTTCCTTACCAGAGTGAAAATGGATAATGCTGTGTCCATTTGTTGGTTATATTATTGAGACTACCAACCTCGTTTATGCGCTGGTGTCACTCGTGTTTTAGCCCAGAGTTGGCTGGCTGTTTAGCTCTGTCAGTACAGCCAATGGCAAAAAACAAAATATTGGACTGCCTCATTGGTACAAGCACAACTGCTGAGCATGGGGTCCTGGGTTCAATCCCACGTCGGGCAAAGTGTTATTGGGTTTTTTCATCAGGAATTTCTCGGTAGCAGCCAAAGAGTCTGGATTTATCCCCAGTTGATGGTATTAGACTTAGAGAGCAGTGGTGGCCCAGTGGTGGCAGTCCCGACTTACGATAACTAAGTTGTAGGTTCAAACCCAGGCAGGCGCATTACTTTGTGAAATTTATTTCATCACCGCTGCTCTCAAAACGGTGAAGGGAAAACATCGTGAGGAAACACCGGCGTGTACTAAAACTAAAAATTCGAAGACATGTTATCTACCAACCCGCACTGGGCACGCGTGGTGTATTATAGCCCACTCCCTCTCATAGAGGGGAGGCCTGTGTCCCTGAAGTGGGAACATTATAGGCTGATGATGATGATGATGATGGTAATAGGCACGCCCCCTATTACATGGGACTTAAACATAATTGGCGAAGTGTGGGTGCACCCATGATGTTATGTTAGTACAGACAGCATCAGTATGTCCTAACCCCTCTACAGTCCGGCCGAGTACGCCAGGGGGGTTACCACTGAATGACGCTGTCTGTACATCCAATTTATATTCCTATTCAATGCCCTAACAAACGCTTTTTCCTTTCAGATATGTCTACGAGTCCAAATAACGAAAAAAGCTCTAATTGAACACATACTCGTGCACCATTTTTTCTGTCCCCCAAACGCCACCATGCTAAACCGCGAAATTTTTATCTGCGATCACTGCCAACGCCTATTCTTCAACAAACAACTCTTAAGCTTCCACATCTTCCATTGGCATACAAAGAAAACTCCAGAAAATACTAACGTCAGATATGACTGTCCTAAATGCTGGAAAAAAATTCGAGCCAAAACGGCCTGGTTCCACTTGCTATACCATGGAGTCTTCAACGTAGGAACCTGTCCAGTTTGCCTAAAAATCTGCGAGAGCTATTCAGAAATGCTGGAGCATATCAAAACTCATCCGAACGTGTTCCGTTGTAACATATGTCAATTTCAAACGACAAAAGAATGCTTTTTGAATAATCATCTAGAAAAACATCAGAAGGATCATTTTATAGACTCTAAAGATGACGTGTCAAGGTTCTTTTTGCCAGAACAGATGTTACCGTCTTTGAATAATCGGATGTGTCATATTTTTAAAGGGATTCCTATGGCTAATGAAGTGAGAATCTGCATACTTTGCAGAGCATTTGTTTTTTCTGCAGAGGAGATGGAACAGCATATATATGGGGCTCATGTCCCGGAAGAAAAAGAGAAGAGTAAGACTTACCAATGTCGTTGCGGAGAGAAGTTCTTTAATGGCATATTGTTGAAGCAGCATGTTTTTAAGTTGAAAGGAGATCATGGAGCTTGGGGTGAGTTTTTTTTTACCATACCTAGTTCCCTCCAGGGCTCGGACAGCACGTTAAGGCATTGGTTCCGGTTGTAATTTGTAGATCTTTGACAATCGTTACAGGTAGTCAGTGGCCCGAAAGACTGACAACCAGTCTTACCAAGAGGTTTTGTGTTACCCAGTACTAAATGGATTGTGGAAGTCAGATAGGTATTCACTCCATGTAAAATACTGGTATTCAGCTGGATCCGGTGAGGATGGAAGCTGATCCCCCCTCTACTATCACGTCACATATTTTACATGTTCATACAGATAGAATTTGAAATATTTTTAAATGTTTCGTTAATAGTTCACATTTCGGGTTTTAGTTTGTCGGGGATGGACTCCTAAACTGCTTAACTGATTTCAATCAAATTTGCACACCGTGTGCAGTTTGATCCAACTTGAAAGATTGGATAGCTTACATCTCAATTTATAGTCGCAATATTATTTTATTGCAAATGAAGGCACAATTATCTGTTAGCTCCAAACGGTTCTAACAGATGGCGGTATCTGTTGACTGGATCAAGTAAGTATTCAATAGATGGCGCTGTAAGGGAGCGGAACAGCAATGATAAATATTGCGAAAACGGGGAAAATGTGACGCAGACGAAGTTGCGCGGGCTAGTAATATATTAAATTTTTAAATGTTGTGTCACGCAATTTATCACTTGCCACAATATGTCATACTGCATCATCATCTGCCTAGCCTTTTCCCAAACTATGTTGGGGTCGGCCTCCAGTCTAACCGGATGCAGCTGAGTACCAGTATTTTACATAAAGCTACTGCCTATCTCAAGGCAAACCAAACTCAAGGTCTGCCAACGTGCCATGGAGCGCAGCATTCTAGGCGGAAAACTAACCGACCGTGTACGCAACACCACACTGCGCTCCAAAACACAAATTACTGATGTTGTTCAAAAAGCCGCTAAGCTAAAGTGGGACTGGACTGGCCACGTCTGCCGCATGCCCAATGATCTGTGGGCCAAAATAACCACATTCTGGAGCCCTGACACAACCAGAAGGTAGACGTGGTAAAGGCGTCGTGGTAGACTTCGTAGAAGATGGCGGGACGAGCTAGACAAGACCAGCAAACAGTGGTCCACATTGGCCCTGGACCGAGACAATTGGAAGTCATGGGGAGAGGCCTTTGCCCAGCAGTGGGATGACGCAGGCTAACATTATCAGTATCAGTACTGCCTATCTGACCTCCACAACCCAGTAACTGGTTAATACGATACCCCTTAGTAAGACTGGATGTCAGACTTTTGGCTTCTGACTACTCGAAACGACTGTCAAAGATCTACAAATTACACTGCGTCGACTTGATGTGATATAGCTTCTTGGCCAATGGCTAGTTTCCGCTGAGTTTGGCCGCCATTACCAATATCCGAAATATTAAAAAAATTTGTTCTTACTAAAAATAACGGTTTTTACAGATGGAGTATCATCGATCCCAACTGACAAAAGTTTTATTCAACAAGAATTAGTAAACGTTTATCAAGTATTTGGATTAAGTGAGTATTTTATGTTCTTCTTCTTCTCCAAACAAATGTACGACATAATGTGACAACGTGACGTCTCCGTGACAGCGTTTTTTAACTTTACCGCGCGAAATACTGAAACGTGACATCAACCATCGTGCAGTAGCTTTTATATTATTCAAAGTCATGGTCTACGTCGTGTGCTAACCTATATGCCAAAGGTGTTTGAATTATTTGGCCTGCCGAACTTAAAAAAAAAAAAACGGGTTGCACTCCGAGAGTGCCAGCAGAAGTGAAAACTTGAATATTAACGTTGTGCATTTTTGATATTTTGGAAAGGTTAGGGAATAATTTTCCAGGAATTGCTTTAATTATCAGTATAAAAGTACTATCATTTATGTGGTAAAATACAATATTCATTTATTGCGCTATCGTACACAAACATGACAATTTATATTACATTAAACATTTAACACTTCAGAACTATTACAATCTGTTTTACGAATTTTAATTCTTATAATTATCCAGTTTTAGAAACAAACTCAAACTCAAACTCAAAGCATTTATTTCAATTAGACCATTACAGGCTCTTTTGAAAGTCAAAGAACAAACAAAAAAAAAAGAACGCTAAGCTACAGTCCCAGTCACAAGACATAATAACTTGTGAAAGTACTGTAGTTGCCCATTCCAAAGCGTAGATCTCTATGGAGAAGAATGGGCAAGAAACTCCATGGACACTCTTTTAAATTAAAATATGTTACAGAATCTTGGTTACATCATTCGTGTTGAGAAGTACTAGTATGTGAGAACGATGTAGAAATACGGGCAAGTTAAGAGCGTCCAGAGTAAAAGACGAAATCAATAATTCGAAAATAAAGTTAAAATAATTAAAAATGAACCATGGCAGCTAAGAGATGACCAGGCACAACTGACAGCGCCCGTTCACGAACATGACGCATGTATCAGCCATCATTCAACTCAACCATATTGAAGGGAACTAAATGACCCGACACACCCGCCGCCATCAGCGTGACATTTAAGTGAGCATGACATTCAATCAACCGCCAGGGTAAATTCGCGTCAGTGTAAGTAAGATGTAGGTACTCAGTAAATGGTGGCTTTACAGTACATAGTTTTCACACATGTGCTATGCAATTATATAATACTAAGAGATTGAATCTATACAAAGCAAAGATATTTATACAATCTTCTGCAGCTTCCACAGTAACTTCACATGGTAATTTGATAGCCCCTATGGTTGTGGAGCAGGACCAGCATTGAGCCAAGCATTTTTATCATCAATGTAATCCCCCAACTTATAATATGCTTGCCTACATAGTGTGCGCTTTATGCAAGATTTAAATTTCGTTTCATTCAGTTGTAGAATGGGGGGAGGAATTTTATTGTAACATTTTAAACAGTACCCCATGAAAGATGAGTCTACTTTAGCTAACCTGAAACCTGGCTGAACCAGTTGGTCCCTGTTTCTAGTATTATAGTGGTGCCGGTCACTTCTTTTACTGAATAAATGCAGATTTTTCCTAACGTACATGATATTTTCATAGATATATTGACAAGGTACAGTCATGATGTTAATTTCCTTAAACAGTTCTCTTAGAGAATCGCGCCTACGTAGATTATATATGGCTCTGATAGCTCTTTTCTGCAGAATAAATATAGACTCGATGTCTGCAGCCCGTCCCCATAGTAAAATACCGTATGACATAATGCTATGAAAATAACTAAAATACACTAGCCTCGCGGTATCTACATCAGTAAATTGACGGATTTTCCTGACAGCATATGCTGCTGAACTCAGCCGTCCTGCAAGAGATGTTAAATGAGAACCCCATTGTAGCCTTGAGTCGAGCGTGATCCCCAAGAAAACAGTTTCATCGACAAATTCAAGTTTCTCTTGATTTAATACTATGTCACAATCACTACATTTGACATTTGGTAGAGTAAATCTTATACACTTAGTTTTATTCCCATTTAATACTAAATTATTAGCGGTAAACCAGTTATGGACCTGCATTAGAGCGTTATTTACGTCGTTGAGGTTTGTGGCACGTCTGTTTATTCTAAATATTAAAGAAGTGTCGTCAGCAAACAACACCATTTGTGGTTGGTTTTTAAACAAATGGGGTAGGTCATTAACATATACTAAAAAGAGGAAAGGACCCAATATTGAACCTTGTGGTACACCCATTTTTACTTTTAAACCCATTGAATTTACACCATTTACTTGTACTTGCTGCTGTCTATCATTCAAATACGATTTTACTAAACTGAGCGCAAGTTTACCTAAACCGTAATGTTCAAGTTTCAAGAGCAGGGTTTCGTGATTTACGCAATCAAATGCCTTCGAGAGGTCACAGAAGATTCCTATGGCATCTTGTGCGTCTTCCCACGCAGTATATATATGTTTTAATAAAGTGACACCGGCGTCAGTCGTACAACGTCCTTTGGTGAAACCATACTGTTTATCATGTAAGATTTTATTGGTGCTAAAGTGGGTGAGCATTTGATTAAGCATTACCTTTTCAAACACCTTGCTGAAAACCGGCAACACGGAAACGGGTCTATAGTTATTGGTCTCTTTACTGTCCCCAGATTTGAAAAGTGGTATTACCTTGCTGTATTTCATAAGGTCTGGGAAGACTCCCTGGTCCACACACAAATTGAAAATTAAGGCTAAATACGGTGCTATAGTGTCGTTAATGGCTTGACAAACTTTAACAGACATTCCCCATAGATCTTCGGTTAATTTGATTTTGATTTCCTTAAAAGCTTTAATGACTGTTATGGGGTTTATATGCTTAAATTGAAACTCAATCGGACAGGCCGAAACGTTCGCCTTTAATAAGTCAATGGAAAGAAACGGTGAGGAATTTAAGGTTTCGGTAGTTTTAAGCGGGATATTGGTAAAAAAATCTACAAATTCTTGAGCTACTTCGTTTTTAGAACTTAGAAGACCATGTGAAGTCTCTAGTCTGATATCATTATTATGTTTTTTATTTCTATTTGTTTCACTATTGATAATTTTCCAAACCGTCTTTATTTTGTTATCGGCAGACTTAATCTTGTTGCTAATAAATAAGGCTTTAGCTACCTTGCAAGTGTTTTTAAAGATTTTTGAATAAGTTGCAACATGTTTATTGAAAGTTTCCGAGTTGATGTAAGGCTTAAGGCCGTACAACTCAAACAATCGCTCCCTACTTATCCTAATACCCTTAGTTGCCCAGTCACTGAACATAAATTTAGGGTAAATAGATTTAGTTTTCATTTTTAATGTATTATTGAACTCTACGTTAACCACTGAAAAGAATTCCTCATAAAATTGATTTACATTTTCAATAACATGGCCCGGAATGCCTAAATTACTAATTAAGTTATTATTAAATTTATTTAAATTGCTCGGTGTTATTTGTCTAGAGTTTATCTGGATTTTTTGTAATGGTGTGTAGGACTCGAAAACAACGGTTTGCCCACTGTGATCAGAAGGGAGGTAATTAACAATGGATTTATCTAAGTAGTCGCAGCAACAAAAAACATTATCTATACATGTAGCAGTATTTGTAGTAATTCGGGTTGGTTCTGAAAACACGTTTAAC
Organism: Cerastis rubricosa; assembly: GCA_949152445.1. Lineage (NCBI taxonomy): Eukaryota > Metazoa > Arthropoda > Insecta > Lepidoptera > Noctuidae > Cerastis > Cerastis rubricosa. The sequence continues at coordinate 2,482,669 of OX424551.1, forward strand.
AAATTAAATGATTTAAAAAGATGTAATAATCTACTGCTATTAGAATTTTTGTCTAAAATATTAATATTAAAGTCACCACAGATAACCAGTGATTTTTTACCGGTTGCAAGTTTTGCCAAAGCATCTTCCATTACTGACTCAAATATGGAGTAGTTTTGATAATTTGGGGGTCTGTAAACGCACACTATTATATGCTTATCCAGCTCAACACAAGACAGTTCAATATTATGCTCAACCGATAGATCAACAATATCGTTTCGCAACTTAAATTTAATACAATTTTTAACTAAGATTAATGAACCCCCACGCATCTTAGATTTTCGGTTAAAGCAACTGCCCACATTGTAATTGGCGTAATTAATTAGCATTTCATGGTCTTTTAACCAATGTTCAGTGAAACAAACAATCTCAATCTTTGTTTTTTCTAAAAATAATTCAATCTCTAATTGCTTTGAAGAGAAACCTTGAATATTTTGATGGAATAATTGCAAGGAATTCTGCTGAGCCCCTTTTTTACATTTAGCTATTTGATAGCGAGAAGGTATAATGTTACTGGTATCTTCTGTTGTCTTACTAACTAGTTTAAATGAGCATCCGAAGTGAGCCCCAAGCCTCCTGTGCCATCACCAGACAACAAGCTCCTATCACTAATACTACTACTACTATTACTAATACACCCTAATTGAGAATTTTCCATGCTCACACATGGAACCTCCTCAGTAAAATAATTGTAAATAGAAAAATCTATATTAGTATGATTACTAATTGTCGCAGTGTTTATAATACAACTAAACTTAGACATACTACTTATGTCTGTGTGAATATTATAAGCTAATAGCCTAGCTATTTTGTGTCTACATCCAATAGGTAGATACACATTACCCCGTGTCGACCTAAGTTTATCTACAAAAGAGTTGGTATCAAAATAAATAAGTTTGTCACTATAGTGACCTACTAAAAAGTGCAAATGGTTATTCAATAAGTGTATATTATTGTTCTTTCTATTACCTAAATTTTCAATATAAGGAAAAGCACACAATATTATTTTCCGACAATTCAACTTTAACAACTCAGTTTCACAGTCTGTGATGTCTTCTGTTTTAATTTTTGAACTATTTCCTACAAATATAGTTAAATCAGTATTAATATTATAACAATTTCTAGTCACTGAAGCCATTATCTGTTTGTATGTAGACCCTGGCATGCAAAGATTTTGATGGGAACAACTCAGGTTATTACTAACAAATTTTCCTACACCTCTTCCTATACTATCTGAAAACATTATTGAGAAAGAACAATCATGACTGCCATTTATCTCAGGCTGTACCAGTTGTAGATGACCTTGTGTAATAATAGAGGTTTCATGGTCTAGTATAGAGTCCTGAGAGGAATTCTCAGCCCGGGATGAGTCCTCCATTACCTCAGGCTGGACAGTATCATGTTTGATATTAGTCTGACAACTACATTGACACATTACCAACTCATTTGCTGCAAGAATATGTTCCCTAATTTGGTTCTGAGAACTCACATACCTACTGGAGAGAGAATTAAGTGAGCCCTGAAGTGCCTGTATTTCAGACTGCAAATGCTTAGTATCAATTTCATAAATTTTTATACTATCTTCTAGTTTTATTTGATAATTATTTAACTTATTAACTAAATCAACACGCTCTTTCCTCAGTGGAATATATTTGGAAAAGTGTTTATGTTGCTTCCTAAATTGATAACATTTTTTAATTATTCTATTTAGTTTGGCATATTTTTTAATTTTCTTATTGCTAACTGCATAATTCTGTTTCATTATGGAATCTTCAGTCAGATCAATAGTTATTAAGGAAGGGTGGTTACAATTACTATTTAATAATTCATTATATAAAAGGTTAGTTTCTTTATCCTGAGTATGTTCTTTTTCCTTCTGCAACTTTATAATACAATCATTGGCATGAATTAGCTCGTCTTCTAGATCCCTAATTTTATATAAAGCCTCCTCATACAAGTTACTACAATTATTAAAACCATCCTTGACCACCTTCAGTTGATCCCGTTCATCAACAACGTCCAAGTATTGTTGATTTAAGAGTATGAGCTCCCGCTTTAAGCTTGAGTTTTTGTCATTGACCTTAACGACTTCCACCTCACTCTCTTCTCTCTCCTGTAACAGTTGTTGGACTTGGAGGTTTGATTCTTTGAGTTCTTAGAGAGCCGTTCTCAACTTTAGCTCCATATCTTGAGCAGTAGCCCTACGGGTCATCACAGGCATGGTTTCAGGATTGGTTACTGAAAGTTAGAAGTAAAGAAACGGTGAGAACTAATAGTTAAAAGCAGTAAAGAAAAGTTAATGATGAAAGAGGAAAAACAAAAACAAAAAAGCAGGGAAAAGTGTTAAGTTATGAAATTAAATGAGGTAGTCTGGTATATTAGATTCGAAATTTTATCTATATAATCAATGTATCTAATTAAATATTCAAATTTACTGCTTTTTTTTTGAATTAGGGTTTTTATTTTTTTGTGGGTATGTGGCAAGATGAAAAAAAAAAATAAACTTAATGATCAATAATGTTCACAAACGTTATATTTCTGCAAAGATCGACTTAAAGAGTGATGGAATTACTTTCACAGTTTTGTTTTTTATGACCGTTTGACAACAAAGCGATATTTATTAAAAGGTAATAAATCTACAAGAAATAATACTAGAAATTGGCATGAGTGTGCTCTATAGTTTAAGTGATGATTATGTGCTGTTATTGAATAAAAGTTAACAATACTTCCCCTGAATTATCCGTATAAATCCGTGGTTACAACGTCAGCTGTTAGTCCGGGGCTTTTAGATTTGAACCCTGCATTAAATATAAACAGCGATTTTTTTCTTGAATCGTGTACTTGACCTTAGCTCTTCAAATAATAAAAAAAAATTAAACATTTTCCGAGACCGGATCAAGCTGAAAAAGACGAAAACACGTTTTTGTGAATAAAAACATGGGAAAAAATATTAACAGGACAAATTTAGTTAATTTAGGTAAAGAATTGGTGACAGTAATACATTTTTTCAAAATTAAACATTTTCGTCCACGGAAATTACGGTAAAAAAATATTTACGAAATTTTTGGATTGTACTTAAGGCAAAAATATAAACAGCGGTTTTTTTACATAAAATAACTTAAATTAATATATTACACCGCCAATAAACAAAATTAAACAAATTGTACTACCGGAAGTTATTATTACCAGTTTTTTTACAATAGCGGTTGAGGCAAAATGGTAACAGGGTTTAATTTAGTTTAACTTTCATCTAAAGGCTATTTCTAACCTATTTACACGAAAATTAAACACTTTAAAGCAAATCGTGAAAAAAAAATCAATTAATGTTTACGTAAAATACGTCTGCAAACTTTATTCTTGTATTTGGCGCAGCACTTTCATAGAAATTTGATCTTTCCGTAATAGAAATAAGGTGTACAATCGCGTAACTCAATAAAACACCGACTCAAACAACAACGCAGTCATACGCACACAATGAACGCAGCGCTTATCTTGTTTACGCACACTAGCACACGCCGTACGCCGCACGCTGCTTAGCGCTGACACCGTGCATCGTAATTTAATTTTTACTTTGACAATATTAATTATCGCTCTAATTTGTTTAATTTTGGGGGATTAAGGTTTGGATTTATATATTTCTCATTATTAAATAAATTTAAATCCTGTTACATTTTTGCCGTAAGTAGTATTTAAGATTTTTTGATTTTCTTGATTTTCTGTGAAGTCCGGAGCAGAATTTGTTTAATTTTCATAATAATAGTTAGACATGGTGATATAAATCATTTTAGCACTATTTTTGTCCTGTTAATATTTTTGCCTTAAGTACGAAGTCAAATTATAAGATTTTTAAAAAAAAACGAGTGTTCCGTGGACGAAAATGTTTAATTTTCTGACCTACTTGTAGTACTCAATCTCTTCTACAAATACTCCAAATAAACATACCTGTTTATATTTTTTTCCACCAAGTTATATACACATTAGACGTTTTCTTAAAAAAAACATACACGCGGAGGTGAACTTTTCGCGGGATACAGCTTAATATACTCTCCTGTCCATACCCTACACATTCAATGAAAAAAATCGCTGTTTTTAATTAATGCAAAGTTAGCCTAATTTTCGGCGTAAATTCCCCGGACTATGTTGGTTGTAGGTTAACGGTAACGTTGAATTACCGAAAACTGTATTAATTATCAGGAAAACAATTTTCCTGAGTATTTACGCACTTATAATACGTTTGCACAAATAATTAAACCTTATTATAACTTATTTACTAATTAAATTTAATTTTAAATACGGATCAAAATTTTGACATGTCACTCGGGCAGTGTTGCCACTTTTTTTTCCCAACCCAACTCAATGACAGAAGTCATAAAGTTCAAATTACTTAGTAACCTAATGTCAATCCGGCTAACGAATTTTCGATCAGGATGACCTGACGACGGTCACGCGTCCTGACGCGAGTTTAACATTTATTACCCATCACAAAAGTGCACAAAGCCGCTAAAGAAATTTTCACTTAAAAAAAAAAAAACTATTACCTACTACTGTACTTAGCAGAAGTATTTTATTTTCAAAATGAAATATAATAGCAGCCACGCATAACCTTTGTATTAAACATGAATCAATAGCTCGTATCCATACAAAAAAGTTTCGTATGAGACAAAATCATCTGAAGCGTCACGTTTCCGAAATTATATTTCGCTATCAAAATTAGAATCTCTTCATTGATGGTATTTTCAGTACAAATTTTTGATTTTATTAGCCACGCTTAAACTTATATTAAAAGCGTTTACACCTTACGACATTTCATACCAATATAATACTATAATAATACGTCCTTATTTTCCGAAATGACTGAACCGATTTTAATGAAACTTTATACGCAAAAGCAGGATACATAGGTCTAAACATTTACTAAAAAAGATGTTCTAAAAATAGTGTTACAACAAAATTACACCGATTATAAATTATCTATAGAAACAGAAATTTCCAATTACGTTTTTTTGAAACACATTTCGAAAATGATTTTTTAGTAACTTAACGTAACAATAGCTGGCATCCCTACAAAAAAGTGCTACGTGTCGCGGGTTCGATCCCCGCACGGAACAAATATTTGTAAGGCCTACAGATAGTTGTTCCGGGTCTGGCTGTTTGTATATGTGAGTTTAAATGTTTGTAAACGCACCCACGATACAGGAGAAATTCCTAGTGAAGGGCAAGATTAACAAAAAAATAAAGTATTGTATGAAAAGGTCTTCTAAAGCGTCACATTTTCAGCTATCAAAGTTACAATCTTTGCCATCATCAGTACAACTTTCATAGCTTATATTTCCGAAATGTGACACTGTAGAAGGTTTTTACCGGCTATTTATTTATTTATGGAGGAGCTCGAAGCTAAATAATAACAGCCGCACGGGTCGATCTAAGGTTAAGCCGTGCCGTAATATTAAGAACGAATGTACTGCCTTGTAATTACTGCAGACTGGATCTTCGGTCGAGTGATCGCAAGCGCGACCGCTGAGCAAAAGATCCTGGTTTCGATTCCCGGGTCGCAAAGTGTTTTTCCATCAGGAATTTCTCAGTACAGCCCGGAGTCTAGAAGTTATGATGGACGTTAGGATAACCCCGTGCCTTTTACGCCTTACGGCATTTCATACAAACTTTCAAGTACTATTTTTCCGAAATGACTGAACCGGTTTTAATGAAACTTCATACGCATAAGCAGGATACATAGGTCTAAAAAGTTACTAAAAAACATTTTCGAAAAATAGTGTTACAGCTAAATTAGACCGATTATAATATCCATACAAACAGAAATTTCCAAATTTTTTAAAGACTTTTCCAAATTGTTTTTTTTTTGTAACGTTTTAGACCTATGTATCCTGCTTATACGTATGCAGTTTGATTCAAATCGGTTCAGTAATTCCGGAAGATAAGGACTTGGAAGTTTGCATGAAATGCTGTAAGGCGTAAACGCTCCTAAGACGACAAAAATAGCAAACAGGCACATGGAAACTGTCGCATTTATGATATTAAGTACGAATGTTTTTTTTCAGGCGACACTGACGGCATGAACGAAGTAGAAGTAGAGATAACAGCTATCGAAGACGCAGACGAGGAAGACGACAAGAGGCAATGTGAAGAGGTTACAGAGTATGAAGTAATGGAGAGCTAGTTCACGGCTTTTAGGTGGTTCATCATCATCTGGCTAGCCTTTTCCCAAACTATCTTGGGGTCGGCTTCCAGTCTAACCCGATACAGCTGAGTACCAGTATCTTACATAAAGCGACTGCCTATCTGACCTCCACAACCCAGTAACTGGGTTATACGATACCCCTTGGTAAGACTGGATGTCGGACTTTTGGCTTCTGACTACTCGTAACGACTGTCAAAGATCTACAATTGACAGTCGGGACCAACGGCTTAACGTGCTTTCCGAGGCACGGAGGAAATTCGGTATGTAATTATGGTCACTCATCCACGGACCGACCTCAGCAAGCACGGCTTAACCTTAAAGACCCGTGCGGCTGTTATTATTTAGCCACGAGGTCCTCGCGGACTTTTTGGTGATTATACGGGGTGTAAGGGACACCGACGCGAAAACGCTTACCAATTACTCAGTACATGATTCTGTAACTATTCATCCGTAATTTAACCTTTTGAATGCCATTGTCACATATACGTGACAAGCAAGCGCGTGCCCTGTACGCCAACGACACAAATATGTGACGTGTGAGTGACAAAAAATGTGGTGCACTATATTATACATTTAATATATATCCTAAATATTAAATGTCTTATCAAGAAATAAGTTCAAAATGCTTTTGAAATCCGTTTTTTTTATTTGTAAGTATTTGCTTAGAATTTGTGGCTTGGCGTGGAGGGCACGCGCGTGCGATGGTGGTATGGCGTTCAAAAGGTTAATGGAAAAAGCTGTTCGATACATTTTTACCGTGTAGGTAGACGCTTTAGAATATATTTTTGTCTCATACATAACTAGTTTGTATCGACACCAGCTATTACAGCTAGTTTGTATTGATAGCAGCTATGGCAGACCCGACTTACGAGCAGTCCGCCGTGGGTTCGAACCCAGGCAGGCGCATTACTTTGTGTAATTTATTTCATCACCGCTGCCCTCAAAAACGTGAAGGAAAACATCGTGAGAAAACCGGCATGTCCTAGAAATTAATCCTAAAATTCGAAGACATGTGACATCTACCAACCCGCACTGGGCCCGCGTGGTGGATTACAGCCCAATCCCTCTCATCGAGAGGAGGCCTGTGTCCCAGCAGTGGGAACATTATAGGCTGATGATGACGATTGTTATTAGAGGTCATATGTGTGGCCGCAACTTTGAGAAAATATTAAAATGGCAGGCCACGCTTCGTATAAAAATCTTCCAACCCCTTACTATGAAGATTTCAATGATATATACAAATAAATTTTTCATCGGCACATTATAAACCTTTTGAACGCCAGAGCATAAACGCACGCGCGTGCCCTCCACGCCAAGCTACAAATTCACCGCAAATACTTACAAATAAAAAAAGGGATTTCAAAAGTATTGTTAACTTATTTCTTGAACACAAATACACATAATTGACATTTAATATTTAAGATATATAGATCACATTTTAAAGATACGTAAATAAACACACACAAAGGTAATGATTTAAATTGCTTATTTCGTGTTATAGTGCACCACATTTTTTGTCACATGTTTGTGTCGTTGGCGTACAGGGCACGCGCTTGCTTGTCACGTATATGTGACGCTGGCGTTTAAAAGGTTAGAAAAAAAAAACGATTGAATGAGTGGGTACTATTAAATTAAATAAAAATATAAATTTATTACAATACAAAGCTAAAAAGGAGCTTTTGGCCTTAAAACTGATTTGAATTAATATTTACACCTTTACCTGTAGATGGTAAATCTAAAGTAAATAATTCTTTAGAAATTGCACACTGTATGAGTTTATAAGTCGGACATGAAAATTATATAGGGTTACTGGTAATTAGTTGCCAATACTTAAACACGTGATTATACTCATGGTAACCAACAACTTTCCCAAAGTAACTCTCAATGCTTATTTTATCACAATAACACAACAGCCGTATGAAAGGAGATGTTCCAGAAATGTATGGAGCCTGGGCTAGCACTATGTACACTATATATAAATATTGCTAAATAATACAGTAACCGTTTTTTATTAACAATTTTATTTAATTTCACTTCGGTTCAATGTTCATTCAAATTAACTTGGTCAAAGAGAGCAACACAACGTAAAAATTAAAAATGGTGGATCAGATCAGCACGTGATCAGAAGGGGAAAAATTTCATTTTGACAATGACATTTGATCGACGTGTATCGTAATAACTTCTTTAGTAAACAAAACAACTCGAATGTATCGTCAATTTTTTTTTCTTTTCTAAATTCTTCTCTTGTAACACTTTCTGCATACACACTTGCTTTTCCAAGTCACTTTCGACATTGGCAGAATAGTCGACATCGGCTTTGCTTGCCATAACTAAAAATAGAATAGAATAGAAAACAACTCGAATTTCGAAAATCTCGGTTTTTGGTTTGTTTTGTATGGTTTGGTTGAACAAAACAACAAGTAAATAAACGGGTAGCAGACATACCTGAAAATGAACTTGTTATTGTAAAATAACATACGACGGAATCCAAATCACACGCGATTCAGAAACCATAAGACAAAGCCGGGGTGCTCCCCGACTTTGTTATATGGTTTTCGGCTGTCATTCTGATTCTCAACAGAGAAGGTAGTAAACTGGATCGTAAAACAAAAACAATCACTAAAAACTCCGAAACAAGTTCAATCCAAACTCAAAGCAGACTCAAAAGCTGTCAAAGTCGTCAAACGTCAAACAATGTCATGGCTGCTCTAAAAATAGGGTTATAGTAGTAAAAACTTTTAAAATTATATTTATTGAACGACTATACCCTTCTTCAAATTATTTTTTTAGTATTTTTATGAAATTCCTCTATTTTTTTCCTATTTATCTGTGTAGTGTACATAGTGGTAGCCCAAAATCAAACATCTTCTTTGCACGCCTCTTTGACCTATCAGCTGTTAGCCGCGTGACGCCGTTCTGTCTCATTACTATCGTACCGTGCCACAGTGGGTAGACAGCACCAGCGCGGCTCGCAACCCCGAATTTCATACGACTGTTGTGTAATAAAAGTTCGTTTGAAAAAAAATGTTTCTTTGGGAAAATTGTTTGTTATCATGAGTACAATCACGTGTTTAAGTATCGGTCACTAATTACCAATCACCCTATATACAGGGTGTTTTTTTTCAACGCCACCTGGAGGGTAGTACCTACTCTAAATACTGGAGATAGCAAATTTTACTCGAAGGAATCATTCCTTTATTTTTTAAAAGAAACATATCTGCTTTCAAAGTCGAAATGACCAGCTAACTCCGAAAAAAATATACTATGTAATGCAAACAATGCACGGAGCAACCTCGGCAAGGACGGCTTAACCTTACAGATCCCCCCGTGCGGCTGTTATTATTTAGCCACGAGCTCCTCCCCGTAATATTATTATCTCAATGCAATGTTTTTTTTTGTATAACATAACAATATGTTGATTGTGTAATCTTAAATTAAGTTCTACTTATTGTCTTAAGCTATTTTAATGTACATATAAATATAGAGGATTATAATTACTTGTAGCATACATATTTTTAAATATTTCGTTTTATGCCGAATATTATACTATTTTTTCTAGCCGAAATGTGTTTTATTATGAAGTATATTTATTGAAAACTAGCTGTCTCGCGAAACTTCGTCTGAATCACATTTTTCATTGCTGCTCCGCTCCTATTTGTCATAGCGTGATGATATATAGCCTATAGCCTTCCTCGATAAATGGAGGATCTAACACTGAAATATTTTTTCAAATCGGATCTTTAGTTTCTGAGATTAGCGCGTTCAAGCACAAACTCTTCAGTTTTATTATATTAATATATATAGTATAGATAGATTATACTGTACTGTAATTATACTGTTAATATCGGGAACTCCTAACAAATAGTAAATATTCCGTTTCCAGTGTTATTGAGAACTAGCTTTGCCCGCGACTTCGTCCGCATAGAATTCAACAAAAAACTAATTTAGTTATTTTTATAATCATTTTAGATTTTTTCTGAAATAGTAGCAGCCTGAGTTACTCCTTATTTCATCAGCTATCTGCCAGTGAAAGTCCCGTCAGAATCGGTCCAGCCGTTCCAGAGATTAGCCGAAACAAAGAGACAGAAATACAAAAAATTTAAAAAAATATTTTGGTATACGAACCGTATAATTATACATTCATAAGCATGTAGGGTGGTGTGGATGACTGAAATAAATAATCTTTACGTCTTGAAAACTTCTTTTTAATATTTATTAAAACACCTTAAAACATTGGAGTCGACTTCTTCATCTTAGTCAGCTCGCCATACTCCCCTTCTCGCTCCAACTCATACTCTCTCTTTCACTTATCGCTGCGTTCACGCTCTATTACTTTTTTAAACTGTTGGTGCGTTCTGAATAAACATCCTACATGCATGTAGTAAAAAGCGGTTATTTTTATATTACTTTATTTTTAATTTTATTTATTTGTTTAAATGTATAGATTATACTGTTCTCTGTTCATCTTGATACAATTTGACTATTCTTTATTCATCTTTCTTTAAATTTGGTAGCATTTAACATTTTAAATGCAGGTCAAAAGCTTCGCATCCGTGACTGTTAGCCTACATCATCCCACAGCTGAGCAAAGACCTCTCCCCTTGACTTGACAGCGATGTGAGATGCGGGCCTGGTACAGAGTAGCTAGGAGCATATAGGGTATGAAGGAGGGTGTAAAGTTCTTCAGCCCCCATAAAAAAGGGAGGACTCTCCCCTTTATTCCCGTTGTCCCCGTATGCCATATCCCCGTCACGGGGACAGCGGGACATGGTTCAATTTATTTCCCGTTGTCACCATAACGTACATTCGGCTAACTGAAAACAAGGTCTAAATCCTTATATTAATCTACCGGGTACCAAGACTAATCCCTGTATTCCCGTTGTCCCCGTAGGCCATGTCCCCGTTAAAGGGGACAAAGGAAATTTAATAAAATTACTTACTGTATGTTGACGGTTAATAAAGAAAGAAACGGGGACTTTGGGCAATAATTTTTACTTATTTTATTCAACTATATTGACGGGGAAAGTGTACGGGGACAACGGGAAGTATTTTTACTTATTTAATTGAAGTACCGCTGTTCCCGTAGGACATGGACACGGCGTACGGGGACACCGGAAATAAAGGGATTCTCCGACCAGACGGGTCTTATGTCTGGTGGACTGACAACTAACCCGACAACAACTGTCGGAGTACTGTCCGACAGTTGTTGTCGGGTTTTTCTATATATTCTTATGTCACGGACAACTTTAACTTGCGCGATTTAGGATTTTGGTGTTAGTTCTTAGTTTGTCTCATATATTAGCTTTAGTATTTTTTATTTATTTATTAGGTATACCAACAGCGATACATACTATGAATTACAAATTAAATTAAAATAAAAGCTGAAATAATTTATTTTGTAATTATTAATCATTTACCTACTTTGCTGCGTACCTATAATAGGCATATGCCTATTATAAGTAAACGCAGCATTCACCATTAAAAAAGTTGTAAATACAACACCATAAAATTCTAGAATATTAATAAGAAATCATACAATTGGAATATAATATAAATTTTACTTAAAACTAAAAAGGTGATATGAATTATGATGATGAAGTAGGACTAAGTGTAGATGTGATATTTAAAGATTTGTATTTTCATTTTTGTTAACTTGTAGCGCAGTAGTACGTTTTTTCTTTAGCTAATTCATGTTTTTATTTTTACTTTCCTTGTATTCGTAATGAAAAGCACAGTGTTTACCTCGGGTTAAAGACTTATTTAGTCCCTCGAACTGTTAAAAACTGTTAAACCCCGTCTCGGGACTAAATAAGTTACTTTCACCCCTGGGGTAACAATGTACTATTACATATTCGTAGCAAGGGAGCGTTTTCGTTCTACATTGCTGTAGTACTTTTTGTAGTGCCGCTACAAACAATTGAAATTAAACGAAATTAAACAAAACAAATGAATAACATTATTTTATTTATACTAGCTAGGTTACTGTTGCTTCCATGTCTCTCGTCACCCGAAGAATGGTGCTGCGATATTCCCTGAAATAAAACAACATTTTAGAAACTTTTTTGTGGTGTAGTACACGTCATGGTGATGAGCTACACGATATCTGACAAATGCTTGCACTGGCTGGACTCAAAACTGTGAGGTTCTTATTTCAAAAGACCATCTCATATACTAATCTGCATGGTCCTCATATGGCTTGAACAATGTCTGGACCTTAAAAAGAGACAGTGACCTCTGAGTTTTATTCTTCTCAAAGTAGTAACACTGGCCTCTTATAGTTTTTTTTCTCATTTTATTTACGATGGGTTTGCCCCTGACACTAGTCTAGGTCAGAGATGACAGAGACAAAGTCGACGTTGGCACGAGCTTACCCAGAAGAAGCCTGTTCACTCTAACTTTGAAGAGATAAGGGTTGTAAGCGTTCGTTAACACAGACCCAGGCAGAGAGTTCCACTCTTTTGCTGTGTGCGTTGTGGAAGACGTTTAAAAACGCTTAGTGCGAATCGGTGGAATAACAATAAGGTGGGGATGGTAACTTGCAGTGCGTGTAGATGTCTGATGGTAGAAGAGGACCGGTGGGGGGCTATTAAAAACAATGACGAGTTAAAATGTTTGTAAAAATCTATTAGAATTTGGATGCAAGAGCGAGCGAAGCGAGCTCTGGACATGTGGCACCTCGACTCGGATAGGTTAGGTTCGAAGTGGATGGCCGGGTCTAGTGAGCGAGCGAACTAAGACCCCAGCATCCCCTTCGTGTTAGGTTACTGTAAACCCTGCAGACAGAAATAGGAACCCCCGTAGCGGGGCTACGTCGACTACGCTTTTTAGGCAATATAAAATGTTCAGCTCCGCAACACCCATCAACGGGGTCCACGGGAACAATTAGGTGTTTAAAAAACGTGGCATTGAGTTGCAGTGTTACTAATCGGTATTTTTTTCCCAATGGGTAACAGTGTAACTCAAAATGGTGTAACTCAACGGGAACAAAAGGTTTAGGCCAGCCTCCGCACTCGACAGCCAAGCGCACAGCGGAAATGGGAAGAGAGGTCAGTGGCAAGCTGCATGTGGTGAACGGTGCACATCTGCGGAGACCTGCACCTCCACCGAAGCTTCCGTGGGTACGCCCTAGCTCTTACGTATCTCTCAGCTTCGCGCATCTCTGCTCATCCCTGCTTTAGTGGAGTCCGGGCCTATTAGTAAATTTGATATCCACCTGCTAAGTTGCCCGCTTTTCCAGCCCAATCTTGAACGGCACCTGCAATTGTAACAGAGACAGTGAATCAGGCATTCATTGCATTTGGACGGCACGGTTGGCGCAGTCGCTGAGCGATTGGTTGCTGCGCTACGTGTCGCGGGTTCGATCCCCGCACGGAACATATATTTGTATGGCCTACAGATAGTTGTTCCGGGTCTGGCTGTTTGTGCATGTGAGTTTAAATGTTTGTAAACGCACCCACGATACAGGAGATTGACTATTTGATGAAAAAGTCATTGAATGGAGTTAAAATGAACTTAAAATGGTTGTTTTGATGATTTTATTGATTATAATTTAGCAAGGCTATATTTCTTACGGCCGCATCATATTTTAATTAACATGAAACCCGCCACTGACCGGCAATTTACAAAAAACCTAAGAATATTTGAATTCCGCGGGCAAGACCCTGACGAATCCACCTTAAACTGAAGAGTGCTGTTATAACTTAGCAACGACCTCCTCATCAAAAGTTCGTTAGTGGTTAAAATCGATATGCGTTTATGCAGTATTCTTCTCCACAGAGATCCACTCTGTGGAATGGGCAACTACAGTACTTTCACAAGTTATTATGCCTTGTGACTGCATGGGACTGTAGCTGCGCGCTTTTTTTTTAGTTTTATGACTTTCAAAAGTGGCTGTAATGGTCTAATTGAAATAAATGCTTTGAGTTTGTGTTTGCAGAACTTAGTTTTTGAAGAAGACGTTTTTTTTACACAATCGGTGAATTTCAACCTAGCCAAGATGTTTAGATTATTTATTAGGTACCTGTTGCAATGTTGGCCGCTTGTCCAGCTGCGCCTAATCCTGCACCTGTAAGTTTTTGTTAATTATTAATTATTTGGGATTCTTTAGTTTCCAACTTAGAAATTGGCGCAGTGGAGCTTTTTTTATTTTATACGTATGGGAAATCATCAAATGACCCCTCCCGCTCTGGGCGGAGCGGAAGGGAGTGTCAGACTTGTACTGTCTGAAACCCATCCATGTTCCTTCTTAGCCCTTGGTGTTCCAGGGTCACGGTGTTTCTTTCGAACAGTCCCGCAGCCCTGGCAAGGACCTCTAGGACCCCTTCCGATTTTCTGACATCTCTTTGAGGCGCGCGTGGAATACGAACGTGCCGTCGACACGGCCTGTCGTCATAAGACGGACGGACGGTGAGCGAGGGCCACTGGGTGGCCCCGACGCCCGGAGCGTCTCCCGTGGTGCAGTGGACCTCATAAAAAATTTATCATCCACAGGTTGAATGTGACTTACAGTAACACATCACGAGAAGGACTATATGATAGCCAGCTGCAGGTCAAGCTACCCGAAATTGACAAAGGAAATGTTTGATTTTAGGCTACCACTGTGTACACTACATAGATAAATAGGAAAAAAATAGAGGAATATCATAAAAATACTGAAAAAATAATTTGAAGAAGGGTACAGTCGTACAATAATTATCATTTGAAAAGTTTTTTACTACGTTAACCCTATTTTTAGGGCAGCCATGACAGTTGTTTGACGTTTGACGACTTTGACAGTTTTAAGAAGTGCCGTCTTTGAGTCTTTCTTTGCATTGAGTTTGGATTGAACTTGTTGTTTTGTTCAACCAAACCAGACAAAACAAACCAAAACCCGAGATTTTCGAAATCCCAGTTGTTTTGTTTACTAAAGAAGTTATGACAATTACATTTGATTGACGTGTGTATCGTAAAACACGTCAATCAAATGTCATTGTCAAAATGACATTTTTCGCCTGCAGATCACGTGCTGATCAGATCCACCATGTTTAATTTTTATGTCGTGTTGCTCTCTTTGACCAAGTTAATTTGAATGTACATTAAAACGAAGTGAAATTAAAGAAAATTGATAATAAAAAACGGTTCCTGTATTATTTAGCAATATTTACATATAGTGTACATAGTGCTAGCCCAGGCTTCATACATTTCTGGAACATCTCCTTTTCTGTGTAGGCCAGAAATTTTCGAACCTACATGACTAGACTTAGTTTAATTTCAATTTACTGGTAATTGCTAATTTTAATTACAATTAAGCTTCTTTAAAGAAGTTACTTAAATACTAAGGTACTATTGACGATTACCTGCAATGTTGGTCACTGCTCCATTTAAACTTTGAGCGACACCACCTGCGTGAGCAATCGTAAACCATTGTTAACGTCGGTTCCAAATATGTTCGAGTAAATATATCCAAATTATCATAAGATAAGCTTTAGTTACTAGAGATGTTTTCTCCGTGCCTCGGAAAGCACGTTAAGCCGTTGGTCCCGGCTGTCATTTGTAGATCTTCGACAGTCGTTACGAGTAGTCAGAAGCCAAAAATCTGACATCCAAGTCTTACCCAGGTTTCGTATTACCCAGTACTAATTGGGTTGTGGAGGTCAGATAGGCAGTCGCTCCATGTAAAATACTGGTATTCAGCTGCATCCGGTTAGACTGGAAGACGATCCCAAGATAGTTTGGGAAAAGGCTAGGCAGATGAGTTACTAGAGATGTTTCGACTAGTCGGTTAAGCCGACTATCCGGCCACTTTCGTAGTCGGCGACTATTCGGCAAAGAGCGCCGACTATCCGGCTTCTTACTTTGTATGCATTTCTCAATAAAATGTATAGGACGAATCACACTAACTAAACAAAATTCACTTTAATGTAGGTACAGACAGCGTCATTAAGAGCGTTTATACCCTACGGCATTTCATACAAACTTTCAAGTCGTTTTTTTCCGAAATGACTGAACAGATTTTAATGAAACTTCCTACCCATAAGCAGTATACATAGGTCTAAAAAGTTACTAAAAACATTTTCGAAAAATAATGTTACAGCTAAATTAGACCGATTTTTAATTACCTATAGAAACAGAAATTTCCAATTATCTTCATTTTTAAAAGACATTTCGAAAATGATTATTAGTAACTTTTTAGACCTATGTATACTGCTTATTCGTAGGAAGTTTCATTAAAATCTGTTTAGTCATTTCGGAAAATAACGACTTGAAAGTTTGTATGAAATGCCGTAGGGTATAAACGCTCTTAAGTAGTTACCCCCCTGGCGTACTCGGCCGGATTGTAGAGGGGTTAGCACATACTGACGCTGTCTGTACAATTACAGTATTGTCTTTAACACATAAAAACAACGGTCATGCCAGTGCAAAAGCAAAAATCAAGAAACAATGCGGAGTTGTTAGTTGTTGTTACAAACCATGTTCCGACATGCTTGCAAGCGGCGGTTGCGCGACCACGACCTGTGGATGGTGTGTTTTTGTTTTTGTTTTTGCTATACAAATAAATAAAAACTGAAGTGTCTGTTTGTAATTTCAAAATAACAGCTTTTTACTGAATTTCATCATCATCTGCCTAGCCTTTTCCCAAACTATCTTGGGTTCGGCTTCCAGTCTAACCTGATGCAGCTGAGTACCTGCCAGTATTTTACATGAAGCGACTGCCTATCTGACCTCCACAACCCAGTAGCTGGGTAATACGGTACCCCTTGGTAAGACTGGATGTCAGACTTTTAGCTTCTGACTACCTGTAACGACTGTCAAAGATCTAGAAATGACAGCCGGGACCAACGGCTTAACGTGCTTTCCGAGGCACGGAGGAAACTCGATGTGTAATTATGGTCACCCACCCACAGACCAACCTCGGCAAACACGGCTTAACCTTAAAGATCGACCTGGGCATATGGGTTTTTACTAAACTTCTGTATGTATAATTGTATATTGGTTCCGGCTAATCTCCGAAACGGCAGGACCGATTTTGACGCGACTTTTACTGGCAGATAACTGATGTTGAAGTAACTACAACATGCTAACAAAACCCGATTCAAATGGGAAAGACATTTTATATAAAAAAAAAAGTTTGATAGAAGATAGATAAATAGAAGAAGAAGACTTACCACTAATTGAAGGCAATGCACCTGTTTGTAGCCCTCCTAAACCTGGGAGGGACGAACCTCCTCCGAAAAGACTTTGTGCTCCCAAGGACTGAGTGTTCAAGTCTTTTGTAACTGACGATCCTGCTGTAGACAGGAAAAAGATAATCAAATTGTATTTATTAAGCTTGAGTCATGATAGTTTAAGACCGATTTGCCTCACATAGACAAGTCTGCCTTAAAACTAAAACGAAACAGTTTTGTCTACGACACGTCGCGCCCCTCAAACGAAACCGTTTTGTCTTCGACACGTCGCGCATCTAAACGAAACTGTTTGTCTACAACGACGACGCGGCTCAATGTCTTATCTTATCTTCAATAGATTTTCAACCTTATCTCTAGTTTTGACTATAACATGTACAAACCGGAATGATGATCGATTTTAAATTATCTTTCTAGGTCTCAATAGTAACTTTTGAAACATCTTTCAAGCTTACAACGGAAAGCAAGTAAGAATAACTTAAGTCTGAGAATTCTATAGAACTCCAATAATTAGTCCAATAATATTTTGCGAAACCAGGACCCTATGACTCAGTAGACTCATCTTCAACTACCAACGACACATACGCAGGTTACGAAAAACGTATAATTACCTGATGATATTTGCGATGTCAATGTAGAAGCTTCAGATCCAGGTGCAGATGGTAGACTGCCTAAACCGGGGGCTCCTGGCAATGAAGCTGAAGATGGCCAACCGTCTGATCCGGGTATTCCTTGTAAGGCTCCTGACCCCAGTGAAGATGGTAGACTAACTGGCACAGAGGCTACTTTCAATCCAGATGGAGAAGGTAGATTGCCTGTCCCAGGCAATGATGGTAGATTAGAACCAGGTATTCCTGGCAATCCAAGAACCGATGGTAGACCTGATCCTGGCGCTGTTGGTGATCCAGGTATTGACGGTAGACTTGAACCAGGTGCTATTGGCAAGTCATTTATTGACGGCGAACTTCCAGAAGTTAGGTCTGTTGGCAATCCAGGTAAAGATGGGTAACCCGATGCAAGCGCTGGCAACCCAGATGGAGAGACTGGATAACCCGATCCGGGTATAATTGGTAAACTACCAGTGGAAGGTAAAGGTGGAGCACCTGGCAATCCAGTTGCTAATGGAGCTACAGGATTTGGTGATTCAGAGCCTGTGGGATTTGGTATAATGCCAAGTGGTAACGTAGAAGAACCACCAGCCGGTGGGGTGATGCCGCTTGGTTGTAGTGTGGTTAATGCTCCCGGAAGAGTTACACTACCGGATGGTGGCGTGGTTATTCCACCGGGGAGAGTAGAACCGCTGACTGATGTTGGAGGTGTAACTCCACCAGGGAGAGTAGAACCGCTGACTGATGTTGATGGGGTTATTCCACCGGGGAGAGTCGAACCGCTGACTGATGTTGGTGGGGTTACTCCACCGGGGAGAGTAGAACCGCTGACTGATGTTGGTGGGGTTACTGCTCCAGGGAGACTAGAACCACTGGCTGATGATGGTGGGGTTATTCCTCCAGGCAGAATAACACCACTGATTGGTGGCTTGGTTATCGCTCCTGAAGGTAAACTACCAGCTGTAGGTAAGGCTGGAGCTGATGGTGGCCAAGACAATCCAGGGATTGGTAGACCACCGAATCCTGGCAATGTGGGTATTGATTGCAAAGGACCTCCAGGTGATGGCTTGGTTGGTAACCCAGATGATGTGGGGGTCGATAGTGATGATGAATCTGGGCATGGTGTCGTACCAGACGGAGTTCCGATACTAGGAGTTAAAGCACCAGGTGAGGTTAATCCAGGAGTAGAGGCAGATGAAGATGGCGTAGTCACACTCCCTGCAGGAGAACTTGACTTTGGTGTAGATGCTCCAAGACTTGGTGTTGACAGCCCAGTAGACGGTGTACTAACTCCAGCTGGAGTATTAACACTAGGAGCAGTTATTCCTGATGAAGGAGTAGCACCTCCGTTTGCAGTAGAACCTTCAGGAGAAGGGGTTGTACCAGAATTTGAAGAAGGACTCACACCCAGACCTGTACTTGGTAATTTTGGCTTCAAACCAGAGAAATTAGGCACACCGGGGAGCGATGGGGCCCTCAAACCAAGAGATGGGGGAATTAATCCCCCTTGAGCACCTGGATCACCAGTTGCACCCCCTTTAGCACCTGGTTTAGCATTTGCACCCCCTTTACCAGTTGCTTTACCAGCACCCCCTTTAGCTGCCTTTTTAGCATTTGCACCTTTAGCAGCTGGCTTGTGGCCTTTACCAGTAGGTTTTGAATTAGGAGCTAATCCAGAAAATACATCAAATAAACCATGGTTGCCTTCAGTTTTACGAGGATTCAAAATGTTAGTGGCCAGTTCTTTCACTGGAGCCACTACAGCATTTATTGCTGCTAGAGGATCGAAAGGGGGAATTATTGGGGCTGGTTTCTTGGTTACATGCGCAGCTACTTTTTTAGTTCCATGATGAGCTGTTTTCTTATGTGCATTTTGTGCTTTCGGGAAGAAACTCATTTCTTGATCATTTATTATTAATTCTGTGGAGAAAAATAATTTTATTAGAACTGTCGAAAAATAAGGGGTTTATTCAGTTACACTGCTTCAAGTTAAGAAACGTTTAAACTTCACAAATTGTACAGTTAATAGCGTTTACACCTTACGACATTTCGTACAAAATTTCAAGTCCTTATTTTCCGAAATGACTGCACCGATTCTAATGAAACTTCCTACATAGGTCTAAAAAGTTACTAAAAACATTTTCGTAACTTTTAAGACCTATGTATCCTGTTTATGCGTATGATGTTTCATTAAAATCGGTTCTGTCATTTCCGAAAATATGGACTTGGAAGTTTGTTTAAAATGTCGTAAGGCTTAAGCGCTCTTAACTTCAAGCAGCGTCTTTGGCTAAACCCTTTAAATGGTCAGACTTCTTAATTTATTTTTTATTCCTCATTAATTCTGTTTTAATAGAAAGAAGGATGAAATCTGCTCTTAACCGCTAAGTACACCATATTAAAAAAAAAAAAAATCTAAACTGACCGTGACATCGTTTTGGTCCTATCCCTACCTAGAATAACAGCGCTGTGACTTTTCTAAAAGTTCCTGATATATGAGCCTTTTGGCCTCGTACAGGACCAGCTGGCCTACCATGACGTCTTATAACATTATTGTTGTACTCCTTTTCCAGTGTGGGAATGAGATACTCGTAGTGCTAGACATTCTGTATAGATTCTGCTATAGTAGAAGGAGTAAAACAATAATGTTTTAAGACGTCATGGTAGACCACCTGTTTTAATTTGCCTTATATTTTTTTTGTCTTGTGTTTACTTTTGATTTGAAACATCTACATGCGCGACTAGTTATGTGTTTAATTATTAATCATTACAATTAAAATCATTGATCAAATGTAATAAAAAAACAATGAATGAAAAAAATGAATGAATGAATGAATGAATGTGTATGAATAATTGATAATATGTATTTGTACGCCGTAAAGGTAAAACATGACTGTGATCCTGTCTGTAATGTACTAAACATCTTGCAAGCTTTCGTGTGTGCATACTCATGTTTCTGACAAATAAATGAACTCAAAACTCTGAACTTTGTCCTGTGAGTCTAATACTTTTCTTTCTTTTACACTTGAAAATCAAAGATGTAGAAGACATACGTCACGTTCACACAAAACGATCAAGATACTTACTGACGTCAAATAAGTTCGCATGACACACGCAAAACTGAAAAAAAAAAAACAGAAATAATAACATCAGTCTCGTAATCCCTGGAGAGATGAGCAGATATGAAGGTATCATATGACTGTTCTTAAATTACCCTATGCTGATAATATTTTCAGCTTTTTCTAAATCATTTAAATATTAGTACTAAGGTCGGCACATTGCTCGCAGAACAGATGGCCGATGGGGCCGAAAAGTTCTGGAATGGCGACCGCAAACCGGAAGACGATGCGTTGGAAGGCCTCCCACTATAGGTGGACCGACGACCTGGTGAAGGTTGCGGGGATCCGCTGGATGCGAGTCGCACGAGACCGGTCAATGTGGCGACACTTGGGGGGGGGGGGGGCTATGTCCAGCAGCGGATGTCTTTGGGCTGAAATTATGATGATGATAATGAAAGAGTAATTATTAAACAAGTACGGCATTCAACCTGTCGTACTGTATGGATCGGAAAGCTGGATAGTGAAGAAGATTGAGGAAAAAAGATTGCATAATGAAATATGGAATGAAAAAAACAAATAACAATTTGTGGTCGCAGTTTTTTTTCGAAAGCATTACGAAAAGTGTCCTACTGCTGGAAAAAGCCCTCCCCTTTCTCCTATAAAAACCTCTGCGATCCTGGGCGATAGCTGGCCATGTACGCCCCGCAAACAAGATCAGATCGTCATACCAACTTTTTTTTATACAGATGGGAAATCGTCAAATGACCCCTCCTGCTCTGAACGGAGCGGAAGAGAGTGTCAGACTGGAGGGCTGACTTGTACTGACTAAAACCCATCCATGTTCCTTTTTAGCCCTTTGTGTTCAGGGCCACGGTATCTCTTTCGGATGGTCCGGCCCTCTCGGACCCCTTCCGATTTGCTGGC
Organism: Cerastis rubricosa; assembly: GCA_949152445.1. NCBI lineage: Eukaryota > Metazoa > Arthropoda > Insecta > Lepidoptera > Noctuidae > Cerastis > Cerastis rubricosa. The sequence goes on from OX424551.1 coordinate 2,504,654, forward strand.
ATCTCCTTGAGGCGCGCGTGTAACACGAACGCGCCGTCGGTCGTCACACCACCTTAGCCGCGGTCTACCTCGACGGCAATTTCCTCCGACAGCATCCAATGAGTGACGTTCGTTGCCCATCTCTCCGGGCGCATTCGTGCTACGTGACCAGCCCACGAAAATCATTATGTTTGCGAAAAAATTCAGTAAAATACCAAGAAGGGTACAAGAATATAAGTTGATTTAAGTTTTAAAAGTACTGTTCATGCACAAAGCTGTATCCTCTTTGGCAAATACTCCTGTTGAAATAAAGTTTGCTGTAAGAAAACCCAATTCTGGGTTAAGTTAAGCTCGCCGTTGAACTTAAACTATATCTTATTTGTGTGTATTTAATTAAATTAATGCTCTGTATGCCGGACGTAAACAATAGCACCATCTCATACCTTCCCGTGGGTGTCGTAAGAGGCGACTAAGGGACTTGCCAGAGAATGGGCAGCAGCGTTCTCTGTGCTTTTGTACCAACCGTACTGCGATCGCCAACCCGCCTGCCAAGCGTGGCGGTTATGGCAAAACCCCCCAAAATATCAATTTGGCGACACTTGGGGGAGGCTTATGTCCAGCAGTGACGCTCCCTATTACATGGGACTGAAACATAACTGGCGAAATGTGGGTGTACTAAGTATTAGGTACACCTCTGTTTGACCCTTCGTGGAGGCAAAATCGTGATGTTACGTTTATGATATTTGATAGTCTTTACACTCAAAGTTATCGATTGTTCTTACTTATTACTTATTCTTTATTGCACATACAATTACAAGATATCATCATCATTTCAGCCCAAAAGACGACCACTGCTGGACATAGGCCTCCCCCAAGTGTCGCCATATCGACATAAGGGGGGTTTTGCCATAATCGCCACGCTTGGCAGGCGGTTTGGCGATCGCAGTACAGTTGTTCATAAAAGCACAGAGAACACTGCTGCCCATTCTCTGGCAAGTCCCTTAGTCGCCTCTTACGACATCCACGGGAAGGTATGAGATGGTGCTATTCTTTAAGTCCGACACCATACAGAGAAAATTCTTCTTAATACTTAAATTCAATTAAAATACTCACCAAACACATTAAAACTATGAACCTCGCCATTTTAACCACTTTACCGACTAATAACTTATTGTTAATTTACCAAATGAATCATTACAAGCACTCTTATACAAGCACTTGTACAAATAACTTTGATAAATTGTATAAAGTCTTAACTGCTTTTATTTAAACAGGTGTTTTAACGAAAATAGATTAATTTTTCAATTGTGTTGTTTTTGGCCATTGAAAAAGCGATATTTCATGAGCAATGCTTGTGATCAATTTGATTTTTCATTGGAAAGTGTCCATAAAAACTTCCATCCCTTCACAACCCAGTTAAAGGGTAATTCGATACCCCTTGGTGAGACTGGATGTCAGACTTTCGACTACTGACTACTCGTAACGACTGTCAAAGATCTACAAATGACAGCCAGGACCAACGGCTTAAGAGCGTTTACACCTTACGGCATTTCATACAAACTTTCAAGTCCATAATTAACTTTTTAGACCTATGTATCCTGCTTATGCGTATTAAGTTTCATTAAAATCGGTTCAGTCATTTCGGAAAATAAGGACTTGGAAGTTTGTATGTAATGTCGTAAGGCGTAAACGCTAACGTACTTTCCGAGGCACGGAGGAAACTTAGTATGTAATGGTCACCCAAGTACAGACCAACCTCGGCAAGCACGGCTTAACCTTGAGGATCGACCCGTGCGTCTGTTATTATTTAGTCACGAGACCCTTTTAGACCTACGCCGAATTGACGCATTACATTTGGAACTTTTTTTGTTTTTAAAATGTTCCTGACACTACCTGCAGTTCAAAACCGGCCAAGTGCGAGTCTTACTCGCACAGAGGGTTCCATAGCTCCTAACAATATAATAACAATATTTTGAACGGTCATTCATTAGTAAACTTCCACACAACCGCAAAACTAAATTTGTTTTTCATAGTATGTTAACGAAAAAAATATCTTTTACAAAAAAATAAACCGACTTCATAAAACACTAAACGCATAAAAATAAAATTTAATAATTCTTTGAAGTCGGTGCCAAGCAATACACAATACCTGAATGACTATATACAGAGTAAGGCCAGAAAAAAGCAAAACATAAATCTTACAGATTCTAAATATTAATTCATTCATTAATTCTAATTATATTGCTTGGCACCGACTCCAAAGAATTATTAAATTTTATTATAGGTTAATCGTAGGTTAGGTTAGGTTTATTAATATAGGTAGGTTATGGTATTATTTTTAACTTTTTTAGTGCATTTAGTGTTTTATGAAGTCGGTTTCTTTTTTTGTAAAAAATATTTTTATTTGTTAATTTTTAGTGACATATTTTTAATCTAATAATAAAAATATAGGTAGGCCTAGTAAAGATGCTTCTCGTGTGAGAAAAGGCGTCGAACTGAAGCTGAGAAAAAGGAAAACGATTAAAAGAAATTAGGGAAAGAAATGATCAACGCATTTTGAATAAGAACCCTGATCATCGCGAAAACAGACTGTCAAAGCAGAGAAGCTACATGTTACGTAGGTTGAATAAGGAAAGTTAATAAGTTAGTCTGTGGTACCTGGAAACTGCATACCGTTACAATTCCAACAAGCTCAAACACAGCTAAGATACATTGTCTTATTATGGAGTTCCAGTGTCTGTCTCTTGGCGTCATCATCAGATCTGATGGTAGAATGGTTCTTATTGAACGCAAATGCTTTACTTGTTGTAGAAAATACCAAAATCGCTCTACGTTTTCCTATAAAACTTGAAGAGTTCCCTCGATTTCGGCAAGATTCCATCATCAGATCCCGACTTGGTTACTATGGGACCAAATGGAAAGCATAGGCTTTGGAATAAAAAAATAATTTTCCGAATCGGTTCGTAAATGACTGAGTTATGTGCGAACAAAAAACGTAATGCAGAGTAAACAAAAAGTTAGAAATATTTAATGTTTGGTGATTTTTTCAGAAACGGCTTGTCTGATTTCGATAAAATTCATGGGACCATTTGGAAAGTATACGCTTTCAAACAAAAAAAGATTTTTCAAATCGGTTGGCAAGCGACGGAGATATGCGCGAACAAACATAAAAAAAAAAATACAAACATCCGAATTGAGAACCTCCTCCTTTTTTAGAAGTCGGTTAAAAACCAAGTTACTGTTTGATGAAAAAATCCCATATCTCAAAAACTAAACATCATATCTTATTGAAACCAATTTTTGTTGATAGTTTTTTTACGTTCTGAAATCCTAAATATTTTCATAATTTTGGTCCTCTTACTTTAGAAATTAGAGGGGGGGGGGGAACACATTTTATATTTACAGCTTTGGAAGTGTCTCTCGCGCAAACTATTCAGTTTAGAAACAAATGATATTAGAAACCTCAATATCATTTTTGAAGACCCATCCATAGACACCCCACAATGAAGGGTTTGATAAAAAAAATATGGGTTTCAGTTCTAAGTATGGGGAACCCCAAAAATTTATTGTTTTTTTTTTCTATTTCTTGTGAAAATCTTAATGCGGTTCACAGAATACATCTACTTACCAAGTTTCAACAGTAAGTATAGTTCATATAGTTTCGGAAAAAAGTGGCTGTGACATACGGACGGACAGACAGACAGACATACATGTCGAATCCATAAGGGTTCCGTTTTTTGCCATTTGGCTACGGAACCCTAAAAACTGGCCGTGCACGAGTCGGACTCGCGCAGGAAGGGTTCCGTATTTTATAAAAACGACCAAAAAATCACTTTTTTTACGGGAGCCCCCCTAAAAACGCTGTTTTAACAGCCTCAAATAAAATCACACTTAAACGACATGAAAACTCCGTATTAACAATTTTAAAGATTTACTTACGCAGGGGATTTAGCTGAAAACATATTATTACAATGACTGATTATGTCATCCATACGTTACCATATAATATATTTATTAAGGCTTAGTAAATAACATTACAACATGAAGATGCCTACTTCCTGTTTTCATGATAAGTCATCATCATCATCATATGCCTAGTTTTTCCGAACTATGATGGTGACGGCTTCCAGTCTAACTGTATGCAGCTGAGTACCAGTTTTTTACATGGAGCGACTTCGTATCTAAAAAAAAAATCGTTTGGGTACATTTTAGCAACACAATACTACTCTAAACATATTCTCATTCCACTGCCATTTTTTTTTCATCCCACCATCTCGGAAAGAGTATTTTTAATCTTCAATATCTGAATGGAAAAGCCGTTTTTATTCTCTAGAGGATAAAGTAAATTGAATTTAGAACATCGTGTGCACTAAGTTTGTGAATTAAAAATCATGAGATACAGCCTGGTGACAGACGGACGGACGGACGGACGGACGGACAGCGAAGTCTCAGTAATAGGGTCCCATTTGACCCTATGGGTACGGAACCCTAAAAACATTAAACCTATTTACTGCTACCTCTATGGTGCCGAATATATCATACAACTTTTTTTTAATTTGTTAAAAAGTCAGACTCGGAACCTTCTTGGTGTTCTTTTTTCAATTTGCTTTGTACGCGGTTCTTTACGCGGCATTTTTTCACGTCATTGTTAAACCTTATATTAAAAACAAGAAACTTGAAAACAAGTGAAAAAACTAAAATGAGTGATTCTAGCGACGAGGAAGTTTGTTTGACGCCAACAGAATTGACTGAAACTGTTAATAATGCGCAAATGAGCTTTCTCCCTCAACAATCACGCGAGAAGTATTTAAAACAGTACGATATGTTCAACACGTGGCGACTAGCAAAAGGAGCCAAAACTTTCTCAGAAAACGTTTTGCTGACATATTTTATAGAATTATCCGAGAACAAGAAAACAAGCACTCTATGGAGTACGTATTCGATGCTAAAAGCAACAATAAAGATGAAAAAAGACATACATATCGATACCTATCCTAAATTAGTGGAATTTATAAAAGAGCCTCATCTGGTCATCAACCAAAAAAATCTAAGGTTTTCACAGTATCTGATATTGAAAAGTTTCTTAACGAAGCACCCGATTCCGTATATTTAGCGGCAAAAGTAAGTCAGTTGCACATTCAGTATCTACTTAAGTATATTAATCTCAATTAAATAGTATACTTAGTAGATGTTGATAGGCATAATTATGCGTTCATATCAATTTTATTCATTTATCTACTACAATACTCTTTACGTTACAGGTTGTTCTTATTATTGGAATAAACGGAGCATGTCGAACTAATGAACTAACACAACTTAATGTCAAAAACATTGAGAAACATTCAGATGACTTACTATTAATTAATTTACCTAATACAAAGACAAAAAGAGACCGCAACTTCGTCATTCGCAAGGAATACGTAACGATTGTTGAGAAATATCAAGCCTTACGCCCGCCTAACACTCCAATCAATCGATTTATTCTACAGTATCGCAATGGAAAGTGTGTTAGACAGCCTATGGGTACTAATAAAATTGGCAGTATCCCACGAGAAATAGCAACATTTCTTGAACTTCCAGAACCCCTGTTGTACACGGGTCATTGTTTCCGACGAACTTCAGCCACACTTTTGGCTGATTCCGGAGCTGATCTCTTGTCCCTTAAGCGCCACGGAGGCTGGAAGTCCAATGCAGTTGTAGAGGGATACATAGAGGATTCCATCCAAAATAAGTCTAAAATATGTGAAGGCATCGTAGGAGCCATTACACTGAAAGAGCCTCAATCGGATCCTTGGACTGGCCCTTCTACATCAAAAATAAGCCGTTATGAAACACCTAACCATCTCCCTCTCTCTCCAACATTCACGCCAAGGGAATCCGATGAATCGGTACAACTATTAAGTATGACAGATAGTTTACCGAAAAACAGTACACAAGTGACTAACACCAATATTACAGTACCAAACAAAAATATTACACTCAATTTAAATAACTGTAGCAACGTTACTTTAAAATTTTCTTAATTATACCGTAATATTATTTTGTTATAATTTAAAGATTATTCTGTAATACTTACCTGTCATAATGTAGTAATTAATACCTAAACTGAAATAAAAGTGTACCTATCTTGTGATTGTAAACGTTTTTTTTTTTGCATTTAGTCATTTGCTCGCTGAGGTGGAATGAAAAGTTACGTGTTGCACTCGAGTGCAAAGATTTTTCACCTCGTGCTCTTTTGATTCCCTCGCTAACGCTCAGGATTCTTATTTTGTATCACTCGCTGCGCTCGTGATTCAATTTTAGAATCCTTCGCTTGCTCGGTCATCAAAATTGAACACGCGGTTAAAAAGCAACTTTGCACTCTTGTATAACAAATAACTATTACCGATGTCAAACTCAAACTCAAAGCATTTATTTCAATTTGACCATTACAGGCACGTTGAAGGTAAAAAAAAAACGCGAAGCTACAGTCCCAGACATAAGACAAAATAACTTGTTAAAGTACTGTAGTTGCCCATTCCAAAGCGTAGATCTCTATGGAGAATAATGGGCAAGAAACTCCATGGACACTCTTTTAAATCAAAATATTGTTACAAAATCTTGGTTACATCATTCATGTTGAGAATTACATATACATGTCGGAGACGGACTATGAATCGAAAGCGCGCCAAAGGTCAAGCGACCTACTTACCAGTCTACCCACACCTAAGCGCGCTTACTACAGAGTCGTGATGTGTCGAGCTCGCTGCGACAAGGACAGTCTGTGTCTGACCGCGGCGGAGTCAAGACGTCCCGAAACTGTAACCCGATTCATGGTGCCTAGTGTTATTGTGTGGGATTGTAATTTCAAGTTATTTGTTAGTTCGATAAAAGCAGTGTACCGTGTGTAGTGTGTGTTTTCATTGCACGAAACCCATGTTCTGCCCACATGATGAACAAGTCTAACGAAATAAAATCATCAGACTGCGACATACATATATGTGAGAACGATGTAGAAATACGTGCAAGTTAAGAGCGTCCAGTGTAAAAGATTGAATCAATAATTCAAAAATAAATTAACTAAAATAAACCGTGACAGCTAAGAGATGAATTCATGAAACTGGTCTCACTGCTGGTTTTAACACTCGAGCCTCAGTGCTAGAAATATTTGACCCCCATGCCCCCCCTGGATCCGCGCGTGGCGTCTAACACCTTGTTCACGACCTCATGCGATGTGACGTGCGTCATGCGACTCGCGTGAATTTGACTTTTTTTCTTCATGAGAGTATCGTCGCGTGGCAAGTTGTCGCAGTCTCCGGCATGTGCTCTAAACGACTTCTTTTATTTGCAGTCGTTGTGTATGTAGCTCGTGGCCTAGCCTAGTAATAGAGAATTCTGGAAGGAGAAAATGGTCTGTCTATTCGTCACTCTGTCAATGGGCAATAACGGTTCATCATGATCATCAGCCTATAATGTTCCCACTGCTGGGACACAGGACTCCTCTCTATGAGAGGGAGTGGGCTGTAATCCACCACGCGGGCCCAGTACGGGTTGGTAGATATCACATGTCTTCGAATGTTTAGTTCTAGGACATGCCGGTTTCCTCACGATGTTTTGCTTCACCGTTTGTGAGGGCAGCGGTGATGAAATAAATTACACAAAGTAATGTGCCTGCCTGGTTCGAACCCACTGCTTACTGTTCGGGGCTGCCACCACTGGGCCACCGCTGCTCTCACTTACGGTTCGTATTTTTGTTTTTCTCATTTCTAAAGTGCCTGTAACTGATAGCTATATCTATGCTACTAATAATAATAAAGCTGAAGAGTTTGTTTGTTTGTTTGCTTAAACGCGCTAATCTCAGAAACTACTGGTCCGATTTGAAAAATTATTTCATTTATTGAGGAAGGCAGTCAGCTCAGCAGTCGCGCTTTCAACCATCAAAGCATTTATTCCAAATACTAGTTGTCCCGCGCAACTTCGTCTGCGTCACATTTTCCCCGTTTTCGCAATATTTTTCATTGCTGCTCCGCTCTTTTTAGTCGTAGCGTGATGATATATAGCCTATAGCCTTCCTCGATAAATGGGCTATCTAACACTGAAAGAATTTTTCAAATCGGACCAGTAGTTTCGGAGCCTATTCGATGCAAACAAACAATCAATCAATATTATAGCAGCCCGCCCCGGCTTCGCACGGGTATTTAACAATACACAAACATAAAAAAACACTTATATTTGCGTCAGGTAACTAAAAAAAATCTCTGTGGTGTGAAATTCTGTATGGTGTCGGGTTCTCTATGGTGTCGGACGTAAAGAATAGCACCATCCTATATCTTCCCGTGGGTTTCGTAAGAGGCGACTAAGGGACTTGCCAGAGAATGGGCAGCAGCGTTCTGTGGGCTTTTGTAACAACTGTACTGCGATCGCCTGCCAAGCGTGGCGATTATGTCAAAACCCCCCTTATTTCAATGGCGACACTTGGGGGAGGTCTATGTACTGCAGTGGACGTCTTTTGGCTGAAATGATGAATGATGATGAACTAAAAATAAAAAATTATAAACAAAGTTTGAATTTTCCCCTCCCGTACGCCCAGTGACGCCTACATCGTATAAGGTGATGCCTAGCCAGCTGAGCAGGGTGAGCGGCGACCACGCAACTTTTTTCTAATACTTACATTTTTAAACTCCTGATATTTTTCGAATGGAATGTCCGAATTGAATAATTCAAAAACTTATATAAAGGTATTGAAGCAGTCTTGAATATGAAGTAATTTATTTTGATAAGGATTAATACCAAGATACAAATACAGAGTCTTTTCTAACGGCGGCATTAAAATATTTTTTTTTAAATAAAAGAACACTTATTGTGGCATAAATATAATAGTTAGACATATGCTGTCGCGACATTTTTTGTAAATAATGATGTGTTCTGCAAAGTCGTAATACATTATTTTATTCTATCATCAATAGTTTTCGCAGCGCACGCGATGTAAAGAATATTTTAGGTAATTTTTATACACTTTGGGTTACATAATTGCAGTTTTGGTAAGGATCCCTAATTTTTTTGAAAATATAATATAGCCTATGTCACGCGCGGATAGTGTAGCTTCCCAACAGTGAAAGAATTTTTCAAATCGGTTCAGTAGTTTCGGAGCCTATTCAATGCAAACAAACAAACAAACAAACAATCAAATCTTTCCTCTTTATAATATTAGTTTAGATATATATTTTTTTTGTACATACATGATTTATAATATATTTTGAGTAAGTTTTTTTTTTTTTTTTTGCTTTTTTTCTATTTTTTTTTAAACTTGTTTGTATGTATTAATTGTGTGGGCTTTTAGTAACTTTTTGAACCGCGCATAACTTTGTTCTTTTTTTATTGCTGATGGTAATTTATTATAAATTGTAACACCCTCAAACTCCAAATTTCTTCTTCCATAGTTAGTTCTAGGAGGGCGGGTCACTAAGTAACTAGCACGCCTCAAGTTAATTTTTCGTGTTTGTTGTTTTGTTACAAATCTTATATTGGAATGGATTTTCTTATTTAATATTTTACGTATTAGAATACATGTGTAGTATATGCAGGTTTGTTTTATATTCATTATTTTTGTTTCCTCGTATATCTTAGTAGTTGGTGTCCGAAATGGATAGTTGAATAAAATTTTAATTAATCTATTTTGAACTCGTTGAATTGGATCTATATTAGTTTTCGATGCAGTACCCCAGATTTCAATGAGATAGTCGATATGAGGCTTAACCAGAGAATTATAAATAATATATCGCACTTTTCGAGGGAGACAGTTTGTTATGTTGTGAAGAGCCCCTGTGAGTGGTCTTAAATAAATAAAAATAAAAAATAAAAATAAAAAAGCCTTATATTTCTTGCATTTTATACATGATTATTTTACTTATATAAACTATTTTTACTACTTAAAATTTATTTGATTCGAGAAAATACTATAATTAAAATGTTGCTAATTGCAAGCAGCGTAAGTAATAAAATTAAGTAAAATTAATAAATTATTATTATTTAATTAATTAGTAGTTTGGCAATAGTTTAAACACTTTAAACTATTGCCAAATATTTTATCTAATAAGTTTGCCACCGAATTCAGAGATAATGTAAAGAATACTTGCAAATTTCAGTGTAACACACCAATTCTAGATGTTAATTCATATATATATAATTGTACCTCATCAATGAGATTACAAAAGGCAAAAGATGACGTTGTATCCTCTATAATAAAACACTTAAACGAAAAAAAGTGTCCAGGTTTTGATGGCATCCGAGTCAAAGACTTAAAATACATATATAAAGAAATTACTCCCGTTATAACGCATCTAATTAACACATGCATTGCGACGTCCTCGTACCCTGATCAACTGAAGGTTGGAATAGTAAGACCTATCCATAAGAATGGTTCGTACACAGATGTCAATAACTATAGGCCAATTACTATCTTGTCATGTATTGATAAGATAATTGAGAGGTATCTCAGACTAGAAATTAACAAATACCTGACAAAAAATGAAGTGATTAATGAGAATCAATACGGCTTTCAAAAAAACAAAAATACCTCACAATTGTTATCTAAGTTTAGTAATGAGGTCAATAAGTGCCTAAACAATCGTGAACATGTACTTGTTGTCCTCATTGACTTCAGCAAAGCTTTTGATTGTTTAGATTATAGGACGCTATTTAATAAATTACAGCAAAGCGGTATACGGGGTCCTTTTTTAGAATGGTTCAAAAACTACCACAAAAACCGCTTCACGTCGGTGAGTGTCGCAGGCTCGTTAAGTGGCATGATTCCAACCGATAAAGGCACAGCACAAGGTTCGATTATCGGGCCGACCGAATACTTACTGTACGTGAACGATATGTGTAACATCTTCACGGAAGGGTCCGTGTACCAATTTGCTGACGATACTTGTTTAGTTGCCGCACATAGGGATATGTGTGAGGCACAGAGAGTGATGCAAGGTAACTTCGACCTCCTATGTAAGTGGGCTCACGACGTTGGTCTTGTTATTAATGCAAAAAAAACCAAACTTCTGCATATACACTCACCTTGCCTGACGACGTCTTGTGCGCCATTTGTCGTTGCCCATGAGCATCTGTGTTTACACCGACCGCTCAAAGCATGTAGTTGCCAGACATTAGAGTTGGTGACTCATCACATGTACCTTGGTCTGATAATAGATAGTAATTTCCACTGGCGGCCGCACATTGATCACGTATGTAATAAGCTTAGATCTGTACTATCAAAGTTATCGATACTTAAGTATAAACTTCCATATAAAACGCTTAGAACATTGTACTTGGCACTGGCTGATTCCGTTATTGACTACGGCCTAAGTACCTACGGGCGCACATATAAGACTTACATCGAAGACATTTACAAGTTACAGTTACGTATTTTAAAAACTATTGTACCCAGAAGAATAAAACACGAATTCAAAGATAATGACACGGGTCTATTTAAGTACTGTCAAATTGTAAATGTCTTCGACAAGGTGCGTATACTCGTTTTAAACGAGAACTGCCACAATCTAGGTTCAATCCGAAAATACGAAAGGCTAAAGTCGTTACGTTGTCTGTCATACCTACCCACATTTAAGATACCTTAATCTAATAATGTTTATGGGGCAAGGACGTGGGAATGCATGCTACCTTCTATTATGAATGACTTACCGCTAGAAATCTGTAATAAAATAAATGTCAAAAATTGCTCGAAGGTGCTAAAGAGATACTTTCTGGATTGTGGTACAATCTAGAAAGTGTCTATTTAGTATCTATACTTTTCCTATACTGAGTATGTAAGTAATGATAATGATGTTGTGGCACCGAGTTGCCGTGTCTGGCATACCACTGTTAAACCCACGATGGTTTGTGTGGTATGTTTACGATTTGTAAAATAATTGTAAAAGTGTTTTTGAATAATAAATAATAAAAAAAAAAAAAAGTGTGCGTTAGAAATCTGGCAACGTGCGAAACAGGTTTCTAGATATCTTAGTCTGTTGCCATGCATTCATCCCATTTGTTTACCTTCTTATTTCACTGGCACTTATCTTGGTATTATTATTGCGTTGTTTTTATTCTTTTTTGTTATTACTATTGCTGTACACAATCTTATTTTATTTAAATACCCGTTTCACATACACATACACTTTGACACAAAATATGAAACTGTTTTACGTCCGTCACATCACATTCGCAGATCCAGTTGAAAACCAGCGTCAGGCAGCCTAGCTGCCCGGCATTTTGCTGAACTGGGCCTATTTGGCGCAGCCGTGAGGCACACAATAATTATCCCTATTTTTTTTTATTTTGGTTTTGTATATTATGTACTTAATTAATAATTAACCCTCTTTTTTTATTTTGTTTAGATTTAAGTATTTTTTTGTTAATTTTTGTGTATTGTTTTGTGTACTTGTGGCATGTGCCAAATAAACTTATTTTCTTTCTTTCTTTCTTTCTCAAGAACCCCTATTCAGGTGAAGGCCTCCTCCAAAGAATTCCATTTAGTTCTGTCTTTTGCTGTCTGCATCCACTGTGGGCCGGCCGTTTCTCTTATATCGTCTTCCCATCTTGTGTGTGGTCTACCTTTTTGGCGTTTCCCTACTGGGCCAATCCATGATGTGACTCTTTTGGTCCATCTATCATCTTTTAGTCTGGCTACGTGTCCCGCCCATTTCCACTTGAGCTTTTTTGCATAAGTTAGAGCATCCGTGACTTTTGATATGCTTCTGATTTTTGTGTGTCGAATTTTTTGAATTTTTCTAATTTTTAGCATGCTGCGTTCTAGTCCGCGTTGGCATGTGATAATTTTATTTTTGGTTTTGGAAGTATATCTCCAGGTTTGACACGCATATGTAAGGCACGGCAGCAGACAGAAATTCATTATTCTGTTTAATTTTTGTGGACATATTGCTTTTAAAGATCTCCTTGAGGCTCCAATATTTGTTCCAGGTGAGTTGTATTCGCCTTTCAATTTCCAGTTCATTACTTTTTCTATCCAAGCTAATTTGTTTTCCCAGGTAAACGTAATTTTCTGTATATTTTGTACTCGTTAGTACTTAGTAACAATGTACTTAGTAGTATGGAGAATAACCGGCAAGAAACTACATGTTGATTTTACAATATTTGAATGTTACAGAACGCTGTAACATTCAAATATTGTAAATATTGTAACATGAAGTTTCTTGCCGGTTCTTCTCCATAGGAAACGACCAACCCGAACCGTGCACCTTTTTTCGACGTTTTATAAGTGCCCATGTAGGCCAATGTGAAATAAAATATTGAGATTTTGATGATTTTGATTTGTTACTTGTCCAAGTGAAGCACTTTTGAAATGCTATTGTGTTATATGTATGTTCTGTAAACACAAAAATGTGTTAGTTTGGGTGTCAGTCACAGTATATTTTGCTTTACCCGATAATTTATTTCGTTATGTACCCAAGTGCTGAAATGTCATTGATTTTAATCACGATGCGTGCTTGTTCTGTATTTTTGAAGTAAGTACAGTTGGCGTGTCGAAATAAAGAGTAATTTAGAATTTTTCGTACAAGATACCTTGTTCCAAGAACAGTAGTGCGTAGACAAACGCGCCGCAAGTATGTCACTAAAATGCTGGTTATCGCGCTTCTCTGCGTCAACTTGTGGATTCTTATAATCATGAATTTGAGAGCATTGATATATTTAACCTTTCCGCTAACAATTTAAGGACTTTGTAATCGTCATAATGGGTCCTGATGGCTCTGATAGGCCACTATGGCGGACCATGATGGGTCACAATCGTAGGCAATGGTGGGACACAATTTAAGGCAATGACAAGTCAATGTGATGCGCCATCATAGGTCACAGTGATAAGCCCTCAAACATCCCGGTGGTCTTTAATGGGTCGCAATGGTGGACCATGTTGGGACATACATTTTCAAATAAAATACACCTATATCCTTAAATAATTACTTTATTGTCATGATCTATCGTCAAACACTTGGGCGGCGACAAACGCATGTGGTATGACCGCGTACAACGCGGGCGTGTCAGGCGCGCCGCAAGACCGACCGTACGAAGTGACAGCCACCACGCGCCACAGGCAGCCATCTTGGATCTGTGCCGGCCCGCCTGAGTCACCCTGAGGGAAAAAAATATTGTCCATGACACATTAGAAACAAGGAGGAGCTCTTTTAGGTTAAGCTGTGCTTGCCGAGGTTGGTCCGTTAATGGGTGACCATAATTACATCATACCGAGTTTCCTCCGTGCCTCGGAAAGCACGTTAAACCGTTGATCCCGGCTGACATTTGTATATCTTTGTCAGTCGTTACGAGTAGTCAGAAGCCGAAAGACTGACAACCAGTCTTACCACGGGGTATCGTATTACCCCGTGGTAACTGGGTTTTGGAGGTCAGATAGGCAGTCATCCTCATCATCATCATCAGCCTATAGTGTTCCCACTGCTGGGACATAGGCCTCCTCTCTTTGAGAGGGAGTAGGTTGTAATCCACCACGCGGGCCCAGTGCGGGTTGGTAGATGTCACATGTCTTCGAATTTTTAGTTCTAGAACATGCCGGTTTCCTCACGATGTTTTCCTTCACCGTTTTTGAGAGCAGCGGTGATGAAATAAATTACACAAAGTAATGCGCCTGCCTGGGTTCGAGCCCACGGCTTACTGCTCGTAAGTCGGGGCTGCCACCACTGGGCCACCGTTGCTCTCTCTCGATATGCAGTCGCTCCATGTAAAATACTGGTATGCAGCTGCCGGTTAGACTGGAAGCCAACCCCAACATAATTGGGAAAAGACTAGGCAGCTGATGACGGATATAGCATACATTCTTACCTGACAAGTGTCATGGCCGCCGGCTCTATCTCCAGCACACATGTGACTCTCAGAGTTGACCCCATTCGGGAGCTTCAGCGGTGTCCCCCAGATATCCTTGCACTCCTGCATGTCCCAGACGTTCAGAGAGACGCTACGAAGTACGTACGAGTGATCTCCACCTGGACAGGAAGACAAGAGAATATTTAACTCTAGCTGCGCCCGCGACTTCGTCCGCGTGGAATTTAAAAAAAAGTTTTTAGATTTTTTTAATAATTATTTTTGTTTTTTTTCTAAAACAAAAGTAGCCTAAGTTACTCCTTATTACATCAGCTATCTGCCAGTGAAAGTCCCGTCAAAATCTGTCCAGCGGTTCCAAAGATTAGCCGGATCAAACAGACAAAAATTGTGGAATATTTAGTTTTTATTTTCGTTATTGCGTTTTTTTTATAATCATATTAGTTTTTTTCTAAAATCGAAATAGCATTAGTTACTCCTAATTACACCAGCTATATGCCAGTGATAGTTCCGTCAAAATCGGTCCAGCCGTTCCAGAGGTTAGCCGGAACAAACAGACAGACAGACAAAAATTGTGGAAAATGTTATTTTGGTATATGTACCTATTTAGATTCATATGCATGTAGTATAAAGCGGTTATTTTAATATTACAAACAGACACTTCAATTTTATTTATTTGTATAGAAGATGGCTGCCTCGTGGGTCTCGTGGTTGTTAGTTCTGCTGTTGAGCATCTTTCCTTATCATGTGGTTAACCTGGTGCCAGTTTTTATTCCACCCATGGTTCCCTGACTTTGCTTTACATGCCCTCGAGAAATATCTCTCAGGCATGCTGGCTTCCTCACGATGTTATCCTTCACCGTTTTTGAGAGCAGCGGTGATGAAATAAATTACACAAAGTAATGCGCCTGCCTGGGTTCGAACCCACGGCTTACTGCTCGTAAGTCGGGGCTGCCACCACTGGGCCACCGCCTGCTCTCCAAAATTCTCAGCATTCTCAGTAAAATCCACTCACCGTACTCAGTCCGTCCCCATCCGGTAGCGATGATACTCCTGCCCACTGGTGGCGGTCTGCCCAAACACGCTGGACGAATTACTTCTGAGAACCTGGGGTTATAAGCATAAGTCATTGAGTTATTCACAATTGAATTGCGTCTGTGTCCCCTCCACTTTATATATATAAAGTGGAGGGGACACAGACGCAAAAATGGTAACTACGTTTACGGTAAACTGTACATCATTTTGAAAGCTGGTTTTAACACCCGACCAAAAAAGAGGGGTGTTATAAGTTTGACGTGTGTTTCTGTGTCTCTGTCTGTGCCATCGTAGCTCCTAAACTAATGAACCGATTTTGCTAAAATTGGTTTCGTTTGAAAGGTGTTTTAATCGAGAGTGTTCTTAGGTGTTTCAAGAAAATCTGCTCAGTCTTTTGAAGACCATCATCACCTCTTTTCTAGTGATGAAGGGATATAAACAACTTTTACGGGTCTTGTCGATCCGAAATTTGAAATCTTGTCATTTGTCACTAAGGGAGTCCCCTCGTCAAGGGGGGACCGTGTCCACAAAAGTGCGTGATTTTTTAAAATTTATAACTTTCTTTGAGAGGCGCAACACCGAGAAAACTGAAAGGAATGGGAGCTGCCCAGGAGTGGGACAGTCAAGATGACTGTGACTGTGAAGAAGAAACAAAAAAAAAACCTCTAAAAAACGACGCTACGACGACGCTTGGATTATTTTTTTTTTGTTTTTTTTTTAGGTTGTTTTCTGTCGGGGTTTTATAAATTTTTAATTATTTTTTTTTGTTTTTAATAACCGACGAAAAAAATTCTAAAAAGTCGGACATAAAATTACACCAATACCAATAGTAGATATTGGTATTGGGGTAATTTTATGTCCGACTTTTACCAAACCAAACCAAAGGACCAAAGGACGATTTCTGGTCGAAGCCAGCCTGAAGATCAACCTAAGCAGCTGTTATTATTTCGTTGCGTTAGCGATCACCAGAGCAACGAAGCAGTCATCATCATCATCATCATCATCATCAGTCTATGATGTTCCCACTGCTGGGACACAGGCCTCCTCTCTATGAGAGGGAGTGGGCTGTATCCCACCAGCCAGTGCCCAGTGCGGGTTGGTAGGTGTCACAAGTCTTCGAATTTTTAGTTCTAGGCCATGCCGGTTTCCTCACGATGTTGTCCTTCACCGTTTTTGAGAGCCCCGAGAAGACCGAATGAGGAGAAGACGGGGAGGACCCTTTCTCCTCCTCATTCGGTCTTCTACTATTAAAAACATTTGTAACTCAAATAGTACTTACTTGACTTTGGAAACCAGCTTGATCAGCGCGACGTCGTGATAGGCCCTCCTCATTTTATACTTCGGGTGACGTATGACGGCTGATATCCTCACAACCAGGGCTCCACGGTCGTCCAGGTACGAGGAGCCGAGCTGAACTGCTTGTGGAGGGCCGCTGTAAATATCATTACTGTTTTCAGTAAGATTTATGTATTAATATGAAGAATGATAATAAATGGATAATTATTTCTGCCCTAGTGGTCGCTAACAATTCTGCTTAGCGTGGGGTCCTGCTTTCGATTCAAAGTCATCATCATCTGCCTAGCCTTTTCCCAAACTATCTTGGGGTCGATTTCCATTCTAACCGGATGCAGCTGAGTACCAGTATTTTACAAGAAGCGACTGCCTATCTAACCTCCACAATCCAGTAACTGGGTAATACGATACGCCTTGGTAAGACTGGATGTCAGACTATTGGCTTCTGACTACTCGTAATGACAGTCAAAGATCTACAAATGTCAGCCGAGACCAACGGCTTAACGTGCTTTCCAAGGCACGGAGGAAATTCGGTATTTAATTATGGTTACCCGTCCACGGACCAACGTCGGCAAGCACGGCTTAACCTTAAAGATCGACCCGTGCGGCTGTTATTATTTAGCCACGAGCTCGTCTTTCCCTCTCCTCTTTTCTTTAACTACATTTTAATTGTAATTACCTGACAACATTTGCGTCCTTGTCCTGAAAGGTGCAGTGTCCCGCAGTCAGGACATACCGATCGCTGATCAGAGAGCCTCCACACTTCCAGGAATAGCCATCGTCCTGGAAACATCATCATAGATAATTATCATCATTTCATATCACAGATTTTAAGCTTATTAGTAAAAGGTACGGTAAGCAGTGATAGCCTAGTGGTGTGACCCCAAGACACCTCTAATTTTTCGGATCAGGTGCGTCATCATCATCATCATCAGCCTATAATGTTTCCACTGCTGGGATACAGGCCTCCTTTCTAAAGGGAGTGGGATGTAATCCACCACGCGGGCCTAGTGCGGGTTGGTATGTCACATGTCTTCGAATATTTAGTTCTAGGACATCGATACCAACATAGGACATAGGTTTCCTCACGTTGTTTGCCTTCACCGTTTTTGAGGGCAGCGGTGATGAAATAAATTACACAAAGTAATGCGCCTGCCTGGGTTCGAACCCACGGCTTACTGCTCGTAAGTCGGACGGGGGCTGCCACCACTGAGCCACCGCTAGGTGCGTATTGTAAATTAATATCGTTTGCTCCGGAAAGGAAAACATCGTGAGGAAACCTCGACGACAACTCTCGTGTCGAAAATTTGCGGAAATTTGCGGCATAAACAGCTGTATCTTTTGATTGCGTTGGCTTAGAAGTTTGATTTTTTCACAGCTTCAAGGGACAGTAAACCTGAGTATTTGATATAAATTCCAGCGTGATATCTTTACGAGTTCTCGAAAAAAAGTGTCTTTACAGACAGACGGACAACAAAGTGATCCTATAAGGGTTCCGTTTTTTTTCTTTCGAGGTACGTAACCCTTAAAAAAGACGACGTGTAAAAGTGTTTGCAAATACCTACCTGCAAAACTACAATTTCTTTAGTTTACAGACTAAGCTAAGGCTGAAACTCACCTGAACTTTCATCCAGCCCACAAGCGCCATATGCGGGAAGTCTCTGATGGTAGCAACTGATCCTCCAATCACGAGAGGTACATTGATGGGTACGCAATCCGACACGTCCACTTCCACCGGATTTGGTGATGGGATCAGTGGGAGCGCCACCACTTTCTTGGTAGTCAGGGATTTATAGTAGTCGCACACTGGAATAGAGAGATTGGACAAAGTGATTAAAATAAAATAAAATTTAATTCGTTTATTTCAGGTAATTGACCTATATTAGTTACACAACAATATAAATACACTTTTGTCACTTTTGTTTGTTTTGTGTGTGTGTGTTTGTTTGTTTGTTGTTGTTGTTTGTTGTGTTTTGTGTTGTTCGTGCTGTTGTTGTTGTTGTTTGTGTGTGTTTATTTATGCAATAAAAAATAAAATAAAGTAATAACTAATTTATTGATTGATTAATACATAAATTAAGATAATTAAATGACGTAAAATATGAAATATAAATGAATTAATGTCAAATCAAATTAATTAATGTCAAACACACAGAGCAAAAAAAAATTGGAAATGAGTTTTAGGAATGAAGTTATGTCAGAAGCAAAAATTATAATATCCTTATGACATGAAATCAATTAATGTAAAAAGACACTATGCAAAAGAAAAAAGAAAAGTGAAACTTATTGCAACAGTGCTTTCATACCCCGTCCATGGTAGCGTTAAACGTTTAACGCAACCTTGTTGGAAGTCGCATAAGAAGTTTCACTTCAACAAAATAAATAAAAACAGAATTAGATATGACAACGAATTAGTGATTCGAATTATTGGAGATAACATCGCAGAAGGATGTAATCGCAGAAGACTTAGACAGATGTGTACCTAATAGTAAACCAACATGTCATCAGTGATGTTTAAGTTCTATGTCATAGGGGGCGAGCCTATTGCCATCAACCGGGCACAAATCTAGAATCCGTGGCTGCTACTGACAAATCTCTGATGAGAAAACCCAATAACACTTTGCTCGACCTGGAAATCGAATTCAAGACCTTTATACTCAACAGTGACGCTTACGGCCACTAGACTAACGAGCTATTGGAGCTGATAAGAGAAAAGAATGAAAGACCAAGTAAATGCGTAACAGTTCCATAAGAGGTAGACAGAGATTGAGTACGCTAATAACTAAATAGGGTCACTGGTAATTAATTACTTAAATACATGATTATACGCATGATAACAAACAACTTTCCCAAAGAAGAAACATTTGTTTTTTAAACTCAGTCCTTTTTGTCATAATAACACAACAGCATTATGAAACACGCGCGCGCGTCCGCTTGTGACCTATCAGCTGTTAGCCGCGTGACACTGTTGTGTCTCATTACTATCGTACTGTGCCACAGTGGGTAGACATAGTAACCGCTCGGCTCACAACTCCGAATTTACTGGTCTCAAATCGACATCCCTAACAAAAGACACTAAAAATCATATAAAAATCACTAGCTGCTCACGGGACTTCGTTCGCGTGCGAATTTTGATGTGTTTTTAGGAATAATTTGTACATATAGACGTTCCTCTTGAATCATTTATCTGTTGATGAAAACCGCATCAAAATCCGTTGCGTAGTTTAAAAGATCTAAGCGTACATACGGCGAGAAGCAACTTTGTTCTATACTATGTAAAGATACTTACTTCTCTCAGCTTTATCCTCATACCGTCTCTTCTGCCACTCTGTCATATCATCTTCATCCGGTCCAATCAAAATCTCTGGCACGTGACTAGGCTGATCAGTAAAAGTCACAGCACTAGGATCTGCAGGTCTATTGAAGTTGAAGAAATTATTCGTACTGGTCACAGGTCTATTCGTGATAGGTGGCAGACCAGTGTCTACAGGAGCTGGTTGGACCCCTGGTCGGTTGATAAGAGGATTTTCAGACGGGTAGTAGAATCCACCGTCGCCTTGGTTGAAATTGTTGTTGTTATTCCAATTGTTGTTGTTATTCCAATTGTTGTTGGTATTCCAATTGTTGTTCTGATTGAAGTTTGTGGCAGGTCTATTGAAGCTGATTGTAGCTCTGTTGTTTTCATTAAAGTTACTCGCTGTAGGTCTATTGTTATTGTTAAAGTTAGATGTCCCTCGATTGTTATTATTAAAGTTAGAAGTTCCTCTGTTGTTCGACGTTCCTCTGTTATTAAAATCAACTCCTGTGTTTCCGAAGTTCTGGTTAGGTCTGTTGTTGTTATTGACTGCTGTGTTACTACCAAAGTTGTTGAGCCCTGGATTGTTGCCTGTATTTAAGAATCCATTGTTGTTTCTATTGTTAGCTGGTAAGCTAGGAAAATTTATGTTGGAATCAGTGTTTGAAGCACGTCTGTTATTGTTATTGCCATTGCCCCTGTTTCTGTCATTTTGAGCCCTGTTGTTGGTGGTACCAGAAAAGTTGTTGTTAAAACCAATATTTCCGCCAGTGCTGCCGAAATTAGCAGGTTGAGGTTGGTTGTTAGCAGCAAATGTCTCTCTTTGATTGGCATTCTCAAAAACATTATCAGTAACTGGTATGGCAACATTAAAATGGTTGCCAAAAACACTCTGCGTCGTTCCTCTATTCGTACCGTAGTAATTAAAGTAAGATTCCGTTGTTGTTGACGTTGTTTTAACTCTACTATTCTTATTAACCTTAGTGGTTATTTCATAAGGGTTATAATAATCTCTAATAAGTATATTACTGTATTCATTCTTATTGTTAAAACTCCTAGAATTATTACTACTATGATTAGAAACTGCTTTCGTCGTTTTTCGACTTGGTTTTTCAGTTGTTGCAAAGACGTAATCGAACTGGTTCGTGGGAGGAGGTTTCTTCGTCCGCCTATCCTCAGTCTGATGTCTCTGTTCTACAGTTTTCTTCTTGCTTTCTTGTCTGTTTGATTGTTTGTGTGCGGGTGCTCTTGTGACTCCATTGTTGAAGTTTCTATTGTAGTCATTGCCTTGGTATGGCTGGAAAAGCTGCTGGAGTCCTTGAAGGATATCTGGAAAAAGAAAGAGATTTTTTAAATTGAGATTTTTCTGATGATCATTGAAACTTTTGACGTAACTATGATTCTTTCTACGAAAGCTATTGCAATTGCTAGTAGGTAAACAGAATGTTAACTATTTCTTTGTTTGAAGTTTTGGTTTTGTGTTGAGTCTATTAAACTTAAAACAAAATATATATAAATAGATTACTTGATTAACTAATAAAATTTTTGTATTCACTGAAATGTTAAAATTAGCATCTTATTCATAAATGTTTGCATGCCATCTTTATGGCTAAATGTGTCATTGCCCTAATATTATTTTTTTTCGTCTTTTTCTACCACATTTACAGCAAATCAATAATTTTGACTTTAGTATAGGATCCCGCTATATAACGACCTTCACCGAGCTGGTTATTGGATGAAACTTATTTTATATTAAATTTAATATGTCAATAAATATATTGCATATGGGTTGCCTAAAAAATTTCAGTCAGGACATTTTTTTTTTTTTTTTTTACTTTTCGCCGGTTTGGTTAATAGACAAATTCCATACCAATCGAAAGTATAAAGCCCATAGAATATGCAAACGTTAGGTTGCCTTTTCTTTTCCCGTCACAACTCTCGGGTAGGCAGGTATAAACAGGTAAATCGAAACTAGTAACTTGCACCGGTCTGGTTAATGAATTAAAAAAGGCAACCTAACGTTTGCATATTTTATGGGCTTTACACTTTCGATTTATATGGTATTTGTTAATTAACCAAACCGGTGAAATGTTTCAATAATTTATGTTCAAAAAAAATTTTTTAATCATATCCTGGACTGAAATTTTTTAGACAACCCATATGCAATATATTTATTGACATATTAAATTTAATATAAAATAAATTTCATCCAATAACCAGCTCGGTGAAGGTCCTTGTATGGCGGGATCTTAGGCTACTTTGACTTTGACAAAATTAGGGTCGTGCGCGGGTTCGATCTCCGCACGGAACAAATATTTGTATGACATAAAGGTAGTTGTTCCGGGTCTGGCTGTTTGTGTATGTGAGTTTAAATGTTTGTAAACGCAACCACGATACATAGGAGACTAAAATAAACTGAAACCCCAAATTGGTCTCATAATTTACACTACCTATTCATGACTAATTCGGCAACTACAAAACTTTTAATAATTATCAAATTATCGTTTTCCTTGGTGTATTTTTTTTATATATTGTTTTAAAGTCTACAAAATTATACTATATTAAGTGGAAAAATGGATTTTTAACCCCGACCAAAAAAGAGGGGTGTTATAAGTTTAACGTGTGTCTATATTTGCACAGACAGCAAAAGTTCCTTACAACATTTAGCTCTAGCCTCTGGCCTCAGAGGTGTATCGCTAGCTTATGTTATTTCTAAGATAGATGAATTGATGCATAAAGGTGTTACATTGAGATTGCAATGTGTCCCATCGCATATTGGAATACAGGGCAATGAAAAGGCTGACATGCTGGCAAAATATGCAGCTAAAAATGGGAAAGAAACTAATATCATTTTGGATTATTCAGAGGTTCTACCTAAATTAAAAAAAAAGTGTTATGATGATTGGAATGAATATATAGACAAGCGGTCTTTAGCCTTTTCGTTTACCCTGGTTTTTAAATAATAATCTAAGTCGAAGACTTGTTGTAACGGCTCATAGACTCAGATCTGGACACATTCCGTGTAATAAGTTTGCGTTTATGATGAGAAAAACGAACTCGCCTAACTGTGTGGAGTTGTTGAATACTTACACCTTTTATTGATGGTCTGTGTTCGGTATGAGTCTGGGAGAAATGATTAGTTTAGGGTCTTGAGGTTGAACAGACTTGAAGTAGGCACATTCCATAAAATCCTGGCTCAACCAAATGGCGACGATGCGAAGAGTCTGTTTAGGTTCATGGCCCAGATATGAGAAGTGTGTATTTAGGGTACGATGGGACTGGCATACGCATTGCGATTATAAATTTCCCTAAACAAATAAAGAAAAAAAAACGTGTGTATCTGTGTTTCTGTGTGTCTGTCTGTGGTATCGTAACTCATAAACGGATGAACGATTTAGTTATAATTGGTTTCTTTTAATTTCGCTACAGAACGTTATTGTCTGATTCTGATATGCTTGTTTTTGCGTATGTAAATAATATGCTATGTTATAAAATATATATTATTTAATACCTACATGACATTTATTATTATATAATTGGCGATACTGACTATATTTTATACAAGGTACGACTATGAAAGGAATTTATCCTCATATTTTTTTAAGACATCTTGGCCTTCGATGGGTGTCTTCGCAAAAAAGACAACTCGACCACAATTTATTGCTCACTAATGTCAAAAAATATTGCTTGAGTAGGTCAACAAACAGATTAGAAAATACTTCTAGAATATAATAATATATGCAAAGTTATTGTATTTACGTGTGGAAATTTTGATGTGAATGTGTGAGGTACAAAAAGATAGCCTATGTCTTTTCCCAGTACATAATAGATGTCCTTGCCAATTTTCTTGTTTATTACTTTTTTTCCAGCTTTTTTAGTAATTTGAAAGATCGCAGACGGTTTAACTTTTCTTCCTATATGATATTTTTGCTTTTTAAGCGATTGGTCTATTCGAATTCTTTATAAACGTGTT
Organism: Cerastis rubricosa; assembly: GCA_949152445.1. Lineage (NCBI taxonomy): Eukaryota > Metazoa > Arthropoda > Insecta > Lepidoptera > Noctuidae > Cerastis > Cerastis rubricosa. Next base: position 2,529,049 of record OX424551.1, read on the forward strand.
ACTTATAAACACGGGTCGATCTTTAAGGTTAGGCCGTGCTTGCCGAGCTTGGTCCGTGGATGGGTGACCCTACTTACATACAGAGATTCCTCCGTGCCTCGGAAAGCACGTTAAGCCGTTGGTCCCGGCTGTCATTTGTAGATCTTTGACAGTCGTTAACGGGTAGTCAGAAGCCAAAAGCCTGACATCCAGTCTTACTAAGGGGTATCGTACGTATTACCCAGTAACAGGGTTGTGGTGGTCAGATAGGCAGTCGCTTCATGTAAAATACTGGTACTCAGCTGCATCCGGTTAGACTGGAACCCGACCCCAAGATAGTTTGGGAAAAGGCTGGGCATGTGATGAGATTAAATAACCTATAACGAAATCATGTCAAAAGAAACATTTTAAATTTAGTCTTGTTATTGAAAATAACCAGTTTTTCGTGTTCTAGCACTATGCTCACAAAAAAGGAGATAACATCATTTATTTTTTATGTGTCTACTTAATTATTCATTGCATGATAGGATTATATACTTAATTTGAAACGGAGATATATGGTATCATCAAAAAAAGGTTAGGTTTTATGAACCATCAGTCATACCTAGATGTTGCAAAAGATGCTCGTAGATAAATAAAAACCGGCCAAGTGCGAGTCGGACTCGCGCACGAAGGTTTCCGTACCATTATTTATAAAAAACCGGCCAAGTGCGAGTCTTACTCGCACACAGGGTTCCATAGCCCCAAACAATATTTTGAACTGTCATTCATTAGTTAGTAGTATTAGTTGGTAAACTTCCACTCAACCGCAAAACTAAATTGGTTTTTCATAGTATGTTAATGAAAAACAAAGTTACTGCTGCAGTTTGATGAAAAAGTCCCATATCTCAAAAACTAAACATCATATCTTATTGAAACCAATTTTCGTTGATAGTTTTTTTTACGTTCTACAATCCTAAATATTTTCAGAATTTTCCTCCCCTTACTTTAGAAATTAGAGGGGGGGGGACACTCATTTTACCACTTTGGAAGTCGCTCTAGCGCAAACTATTCAGTTTAGAAAAAAATGAAATTTGAAACCTCAATATCATTTTTGAAGACCTATCCATAGATACCCCTCACGTAGGAGAGTGATTAAAAAAAAAATTTTGGTTTTCAGTTCTATGTATGGGGAACCCCAAAATTTATGGTTTTTTTTCTATTTCTGTGTAAAAATCTGAATGCGGTTCAGAGAATACATCTACTTACCAAGTTTCAACAATATAGTTCTTATAGTTTCGGAAAAAAGTGGCTGTGACATACGGACGGACAGACAGACAGACAGACAGACAGACAGACAGACAGACATGACGAATCTATAAGGGTTCCGTTTTTTGCCATTTGGCTACGGAACCCTAAAAACCAGCAAAAAAATAACTTTTTTTGTATGGGAATATTTAAAATTATAATTTTTTTTTTATTCTGTTTTAAGTATTTGTTGTTATAGCATCAACAGAAATACAAAATCTGTGAAAATTTCAACTGGCTAACTATCACGGTTCATGAGATACAGCCTGGTGACAGACGGACGGACGGACGGACGGACGGACGGACAGCGAAGTCTCAGTAAAAGGGTCCCGTTTGACCCTTTGGGTACGGAACCCTAAAAACAGCCGTACAGGTTGATCTTCAAAGTTAAGCAGCGCTTGACGAGGTTGGTTCATCGATGGGTGACCATTCATTACAAAAACCCTTGACCCTTGTTATGCCGTTGGTCTTGGCTGTCATTTCTAGATCTTTGGTATTTGGTAAGTAAAAACAAGAACACCAAATTGGAACCAGACCTGTCATTGACGAGGAAGGGTCCATATTGGCTCACGTAGACTTCTTTACCCGAAATTGTTCTGCCTAATGATTTGTAATCCGAATGATCATTTTTCCTAAAATTTTTCATCCTAGTGTTTTCATTCATATACTATTTGTAGTGCTACCGGCGATGTTCATAACACTTACGTTTCCGAAAATTGTAATTTATAATATCATTAATGTAAATATATTTAAACTCCTACTGTTTTTTATCATAACGCTTTTATCCCTAAACATAATTACCATTATATTTTCACTGATACTCAGATAGAAACATTTACCAAGTGTAATAAAAAATATATGTGGGTAGAAGATGATATTTATAGTTTTATTTTGGGTGGGGATTAGGTCAGAGTGTCGTCTTGGGGGCACTATGAAAAAAATACTTAGAAAAATTTCGCGACTAATTTCGAGGTAGCGTAGTTGGTCACAGTACTAACCTAACTTAACCTATGGATATCTTTGCAGGTACACACCACACTTAAATAAAAAAGTAAAAGTTACGCAAAATTTATGTATTTATTACTGATTATTATGAATAAAAAGAAATCTAAACAAAAAAGATATGACTTTGAATAATAGTGTAAAAGATGGTTCATCATCATCATCATCATTTCAGCCGAAAGACGTCCACTGCTGAACATAGGCCTCCCCCAAGTGTCACGACATTGACATAACATGGGGGGTTTTGCCATAATCGCCACGCTTGGCGATCGCAGTACGGTTGTTACAAAAGCACAGAGAACGCTGCTGCCCATTCTCTGGCAAGTCCCTTAGTCGCCTCTTACGACACCCACGGGAAGATATGGGATGGTGCTATTGTTTACGTCCGACACCATACAAAAAATGGTTATGTTGAGAAAATATAGGAAAACAAATAAAAGTATAATAGATGTTTTTTGCTACTGACATTATGAAGTTGAATGCTTCGGAATTATGAACATAAGAGACAGAGTAGTTAGGAATTGTGATTGTTAGGATGAAAAATGTTAGGAAGAACATTTTCGGATTTCCAATTATCGGAGTTGAAAATTTAGGTGAACTAACTTTGGCGCACCCGACGAGGAAATATGGACCAAAACAGTCACAGAATGGTACCCAAGAAATAGAATAAAGCGTAGAGGAAGACTGGTGAAAAGGTGGTATAATGAAATAATTTTTTAGGGTTCCGTAATAATAATATGTATCGGACATCCCGTATGTACATGATAATAACAGTGATTTGACCTTCCTCTTTCAATTGAAGATTATTTTACTATGTTTTACTGGTTCATGCTAAATAATATAAGGAGCTCATAAAATTTAGCATAAAAACAGAATATAATAAATATTTAAGGGGGCTCCCATACAAAAAAGGGTTTTTTTGCTCGTTTTTAAGGTTCAGTACCGCGTTAGGAAAAAACGGAACCCTTATAGGATTACTTTGTTGTCTGTCCGTCCGTTAGTCTGTCTGTCTGTCTGTCAAGACCCTTTTTCTCAGGAATGCTTGGAGGTATCAAGCTGGAATTTATATCAAATACTCAGGTCTACTGTCCCTTGGAACTGTGAAATCAAACTTCTAAGCCAACGCAATCAAAAGATACCGTTTATGCCGCAAATTTTCGACACTCGCAAGGGTATCAAAACCTACAGGGTACGTCCCGTGAACTCAGAATCTTGAAATTTGGTACGAAGCAACGTCTTGTAGCACAGATAAGGGAAAAATTGCGAAAACCGTAAATTTTTTGTTACATAAATACCTACCGGTTTGTACGGAACCCTCGGTGCGCGAGTCCGTTTCGCACTTGGCCGGTTCTTTTTATGATTATTTTTTTTGCAATAATAAAAATGTCAAATCTAAAACGGACAGGTGATCTGTACCTCAGGACCATACTTCAGATACCTTTCTCTTCTTCTTCTTTGTATGAACTTTTCTTTAAAAGCGAATGTTGTTGGAAAGGTTTAGAAACACTGAACTCTGATGGATAGTTAATCAACATCTGCCTAGCCTTTTCCCAAACTATCTTGGGGTCGATTTCTAGTCAAACCGGACGCAGCTCAATACCAGTATTTTACATGAAGCGACTGCCTATCTGACCTCCACAACCCAAAAACTGGGTAATTTACGATACCCCTTGGTAAGACTGGATGTCACACTTTTGGCTTCTGACTACTCGTAACGACTGTCAAAGATCTACAAATGACAGCCAGGACCAACGGCTTAACGTGCTTTCTGACGCACGGAGGAAAGTCGGTATGTAATTATGGTCACCCATTCACGGACCAACCTCGGAAAGCACGGCTTATCCTTAAAGATCGACCCTTGCAGCTGCTATTATTGAGCCACGAGCTCCTCGCAGTTAGAAGCATGTATTATTTATAATTACCTAAGTACTGTGTCTGTCCTCCGGAAACAGTGATCACGGTGAGCACCAACAGGGCAGTGAGAGCGCAGCTTGCCCCCATGATCGCATTATTGTCTGCAACAAATACAAATAGGAATGATAGAAAACCTTCCAAAATAAAACAAGGATAAAATAAATAACATCTTTTAATAATCAGCAGTAAGCTACATTTGGTCAGAGCACTAGTTTTCCTCTATTGAGTTAAGACCTGGACAATCGGAGCAAGAGAAAGACAGAGGATAGACGCATTTGAAATGTGGTGCGTGAGGCGGATGCTCCGAATGCCATGGACAGCCAAACGCACAAATGTGTCTATCCTTTCCCAACTCTATATCAAGGCCCGATTGTCTACAGTTTGCCTACAGCGTATTTTAACATATTTCGGCCACATAATGCGAAAAGGAGATAGCAGCCTTGAAAAGCTGGTCATTGTTGGCAATACCGAAGGCAAGACAGCACGAGGCCGGTCGCCAACACGATGGTCCGACCAAGTAAAAAAGGCTATGTCCTCAAGCAAATTTCAGCAGGTGCTGATGGCAACTTTGGAGTCGATGACGCAGATTGTCCGTTTATAGGAGTCCAGTGACCACGATCCTCAGTAATGAGGGACCGATTGAAGAAGAAGAGAAGCTACATTAAATGAGCCTAGCCTTTTCCCGAACTATCTTGGGCTCGGCTTCCAGTCTAACCGGATGCAACTGAGCACCAGTATGTTACATGAAGCTACTATAATTTCATGTGCGACGTGTAGAATATTTATTAACAATAAAGAATTAATAAAAAGTTATTAAAATGCACTAAAAAACCGACTGAGAACTTTGCAAATTATCCTTTCAAGTTTTGATACGAGTCAGATTTAAATTCACTACCTACGTACCAACCTGCCGATTTAAAAAACTATGCATTTCCGACGAATTCTCCCCTCTCGAGGTGTTCCTATGACCCCCCCCCCCTATACCCTCTACCTACATGTACTTCAATAAGTCTCCCCTCCCCCTCCCCCTAACTACACGTACTTAAATAAGTGACCTTCCATGGTAGGTACCTATTAACACCGGCAAATTAAATTGAATAATCAACGATCATTACGAAGACCCTTTATTTATAACCATAGACAATCAAAGTCCGAAGTAAACAACTTTTTTTTCTATAATTTTATATCTAACTAGCTGTGCCCGTGACTTCGTCCGCGTGTAATGAAAAAGTAATGTTGCAATTACCTACTATTTTTATAATCATTTTAGATTTTTTAAATTTACTCCTAATTACATCAGCTATCTGCCAGTGAAAGTCCCGTCAAAATCGTTCGAGCCGTTCCAGAGATTAGCCGGAACAAACAGACAGACATAATATGATATTTTGGTATATGTATGTAGTAAAAAAGCGGTTATTTTAATATTACAAACAGACACTTCAATTTGATTTATTTGTATTGTCTGTAGTATGTATTATAGGGACAATAAACTTATTCGGACTCAGTGGCGTCTTTACAAGTTTTTTATTTATTGATGTGATAATTATTTCAATAAAAGTTATAAGTCCTAAATACAAATTCAAATATATTAAAGTACTAATTTCTAAATCTAAATTAATTACTAAACATAAAACTAGATAATTAAAACTATAATAACAACAAATTATAAAAGGGCGTCAAAAAACTCCTCCTCAACGCTGTCAGCTGGTAACGTGCCCAAGAGACTGGCGGCGTTGCCACGTTGAATGGCAATACTTAGCCTCTGGCCAAAGTAAAACCCAGCCCTTGGGTCACGGGAAGCGTCAACAAGGCGTTTCGAAATTTCCTTAAAAAGGCTGTGAGCACTCGGACCCCACGGCCCCAGAGTTTCAACCCCAAACGGCTCGAAGATATAGTTACCACAAAGGTTACTATATTTACGCCGCTTGAGGCAGCGCCAGCACAGCACGATAATTATTAATTTAATGATGACTAATACTACAAAATATAAATAAAGGAGAAGAGATTGTTTGTTTTTTTGGTTGATTAAAATACCTAGGTTCCAATTGAAAAAATATTTTAATATTGATTGTCCATTTATCGAGGAAGCTCATATTAAAACTACGCTACTAACAATAGGAACGGAGCATCAATGAAAAATGTTCCAAAAATGGGGTGAAGCGACCTACAAAAAGCAACTTATAACAATAAGTATTACAGCGCCATCTATGATAAAACTGAATAACTAATATGGTCTGAATCTCGCAGGCAAAGTTTACATCGACTTAAGACTTATAGAGAAACCCGACAACAATTGTCAGGCAGTTGCCCACCAGACATAACACCTGTCTAGACGGAGGATCCTCCCTTTTCTAAGGAGTATCGAGGAACTTTACAACCTATACCTCATATCCCTAAAGAGGAAAATGTGACGCAGACGAAGTTGCGCGTCACCTAGTGCCCGAATAATAACATTAGGCAACACACGAATACCTAAGTAGAAGCCGGTCGATGGATTGTCACCACTAAGTCCAGCGCTGAGAGTTTAAAATCCAACAAAAAGATTTTATTAAGGCATTCGTTTAGGTGTTGCTTAGTTTTGGTGAAAACTGGTTAATGATAGGTTGAATTTTATTAATTTATTGATATCTGGCTAATGACGACCATAAGGTGTGGTTACCGGATTGGTTATTGATTATGTAAAAAGATGTTTATGATATTAGATATCTATACTAATAATCTATATACTATTGTATGTTATGTTATTGTTTTTATATCGTGTCTCTTTGCAATCTAAACTAATATTATAAAGAGGAAAGATTTGATTGTTTGTTTGTTTGCATTGAATAGGCTCCGAAACTACTGGTCCGATTTGAAAAATTCTTTCAGTGTAAGATTGCCCATTTATCCAGGAAGGCTATAGGCTATATATCATCACGCTACGACCAATAGGAGTGGAGCATCAACGAAAAATGTTGTGAAAACGGGGAAAATGTAACGCAAACGAAGTTGCGCCGGACAGCTAGTAGTGTATAAATAATCCGTCGTGTTTTTGTCAATGTTGTGTTTGCCCGTAATTGGCATAATATATATTAGAATATTACCTTAATACTCAATGTATCTATGTCCATATATGTGCTGTGGGTGAAGCTTAAATAAATAAATACAATACAAGGTGTTGTTTTGCATCCTCGTCAAAATTCAGGATGTTGTCACAAAAGACATAAATAATGAATATAAATTACGGTACCTAGTAAATTATTAAAAAACACTGCGTTTTTTTGTTGTTTAAATTTTTCAATATTTCAGAGTAACCTCCTTAACGTGGTTTAGGGATTATGAAATTATCGATAAAACGTTTGAGGTTTTTTGTTAGTGTGTAAGCGACGTTATAAGGTGGGGTTCAGACGGCCCGTGTTTAAAACACGGGTGGTTCACAGTTACCGATTTCAGTAAATAAATAAAAAAAAGTAAATTACCTACTCATTTTATTATTGATTCGGGTCGAGAATCATTAGCATAGTTACCTCCTAGAATTTGACGAGGTTGCAAAACAACACCTTGTATATACTAATAATAAAGCTGAAGAGTTTGTTTGTGTTTTGTTTGTTTGCTTGAACGCGCTAATCTCAAGAACTGCTAGTCCGATTTGAAAACTTCTTTCAGTGTTAGATAGCCCATTTATCGAAGAAGGCTATTGGCTATATATCATCACGGTACGACCAATAGAAGCGGAGCAGCAATGAAAACTGTTGCGAAAACAGGGAAAATTGTGACGCAGACGAAATTGCGCTTGACAGCTAGTATGATAAAAGATTATTTATGTTAATGGCTTATGCTGTACTAAATGTATAAATAACGAAACAAAATGCTGGTAGAGTACTTAACCACCTCCGTTTTTACAAGTCGGTTAAAAAAGCTCTTCTACCTTTTCATTCAAAACCCCAGACATTGATCACTGATCATCATCATCATCATCAGAATATAATGTTCCCACTGCTGGGACACATGCCTCCTCTCTATGAGAAGGAGTGGGCTGTAATCTACCACGCGGGCCCAGGGCGGGTTGGTAGATGTCACATGTCTTCGAATTTTTAGTTCTACGACATGCTGGTTTGCTCACGAAGTTTTCCTTCAACGTTTTTGAGGGCAGCGGCGATGAAATAAATTACACAAATAAATCACTGATCAACTCATTTAAAAACCAATAAATCTACTTTCAACTGTCCCAAATACCAGTTCCTCATTGTATTATTCTTTTTATTGTATCATCAACATCAGACAGTATAGATCTTATCTTATTATGTTGTCTGTAAATTGGAGTTAAGTAGGCCATGGTACCGGTCGAAACAGTTTATATTACGTACCGTTTTTTATACTTAACTGTGAATCGCATATAAAGAAATGCTTTGTTATTTGTATTGTGATTTGATGTATTTTTTTCGGTCGGGTCTAGAAAACAAATTAAAGGATATTGTTGCCATTTTTGGGCGTCAAAATATTATTTTAGTACGTCATGCATCGGTGTCCTTTTTAAGGTTCCGTACCCAAAGGGTCAAACGGGACCCTATTACTGAGTCTTCGCTGTCCGGCCGTCTGTCAATCACCAGGCTGTATCTCATGAACCGTGATAGTTAGCCAGTTGAAATTTCTACAGAGTATGTCTTTCTGTTGCCGCTATAACAACAAATACTAAAACCAGAATAAAATAAATATTTAACGGGGCTCCCATTCAAAAAAGTGTTTTTTTTTTGCTCATTTTTATAAATAATGGTACGGAACCCTTCGTGCGCGAGTCCGACTCGCACTTAGCCGGTTTTTATAATAAAAATTGCCCCACTCTAGGAATCTCTCCTGTATCGTGGGTGCGTTTACAAACATTTAAACTCACATACACAAGCAGCCAGAACCCGGGACAACTATCTATAGGCCACACAAATATTTGTTCCGTGCGGGGATCGAACCCGCAACACGCAGCCCAGCAGTCGTTTCCTCAACCACTGCGCCAACCGTGCCGTCTTTCTACCCTGTATAAGACTTTCTTCCAAAATGGCCGCTCTTCACGACTTCCTAGTGTTGTAGCTGGGCAGAAATAGTATCTTTATGAAAGTCGAAAGGTTCTGTTTGAAAAGGGAAGTAAGTATAATCTCACCTACCTAAGTGAGACATTTTGAGTGAGCATGACATACACTCAACCACCAGGTAAATTCGCGTCAATGAAAGATGAAGGTACTCAGAAAATGGTGGCTTTACAGTACATTGTACTCACAAATGTGCTATGCAATTATACAGGGTTATTGATAAAACACCAACAACCTCTTAAGAGGTCGTTGTATTCATCATTATGAACAACATTTACCATGGGACCAAACCTAAAATCGCGAAAAAAAAATCAGCTGTTCCGTACTTTATGTTCACATAACTCGTCAAAATGTAGGGAACAGCTGATTTTTTTTTCACGATTTCGGGTTTGGTCTCATAGTAAAAGTTGTTCATAATGATGAGTAGAATGACCTCTCAAGAGGTTGTTTGTGTTTTAAGAATAACCCTGTATCTAAGAGATTGAATCTTTACAATGCAAAGATATTTTTCCAATCTTCTGCAGCTTTTAAAATAACTTCACATGGTAATTTGGTTGCCCCTATGGTTGTGGAGCAGGACCTGCATTGAACCAAGCATTTTATCATCAATTATGTTATGATGTAGCAATAAAATAATGCATCTGAGTGCCAGTATTTAAATTGGAGCGACTGACTATCCCATGACCGATGACCTGGTGAAGGTTGCGGGGATCTGCTGGATGCGAGGCGCACGGGACCGGTCAATGTGGCGTCTTTCGGCTGAAATGATGATGATGAATGATGACTGACTATCTGACTATCACAACCCAGTTACTGGGTAACACGATACCCCTTGGTAAGACTGGTTGTCAGACTACGGATGTTGAATTGCGACGTGTCAACCAGTCGACGAGAAATTTCTTTAAAAAGGGAATGCGCACTTGTGCCTCATGACCCGAGTGTTTTGACCCCAAACGGCTCAAAACTATAACTGCCATTTAGGTTACAGTATTTACGCCGTTTGAGGCTCTCAGCAGCCGCAGCAGCTGCTCCAACACAGCACGCCGTGCTTGCAACATGAGATGGCGCAAGGGTATCGACGCAGGTTGCATTGTAACTAGAAGTTATTATGGACCATCATGTCATCAAAGCCTGTGCTGTATGGTGCCGGACGTAAAGAATAGCACCATCCCATATCTTCCCGTGGGTGTCGTAAGAGGCGACTAAGGGATTTGCCAGAGAATGAGCAGCAGCGTTCACTGTGCATTTGTAACAACCATACTGCGATCGCCAACCCGCCTGCCAAGCGTGCCGATTATGGCAAAACCCTCCAAAATTTCAATGTGGCGACACTTGGGGAAGGCCTATGTCCAGCAGTGGACGTCTTTTGGGCTGAAATGATGAAAACATGATGATGTCATCAAAAAAATCGTCGCCGATGGTCCCGGCAGTCATTTGTTGATCTTTGACAGTCGATACGAGTAGTCAGAAGCTAAAAGTCTGACATCTAGTCTTACCCAGTATCGTATTGCTGAGTTACTGGGAGGTTATGTAACCTACTTTTTTTAGAAGTCGGCTAAAAACGTTGGAGATGCCTCTAGGCACAGACGAGGCATCTCCGTGGTCTCTAACCTGCATGTAATGGCGACAGGTTGGCCGAGTTTGACCTTTAATAAAGACACAAGAAACCTGTTCGCACGCTTCCGATAAATTACGGAGAATTTTATATAAGCAGTGATTTAATCGTATGTTGTACTTATTTACATAAAATGGTTAGGTATATAATAAGGTAGAAGGTGGCTTTTTTGCACTTTTGTTGGAAAGAGCTGTTATTTTTTTAAATTCTTAGGTCCTAGTTTCAGATTTCTTCAAACTAACGTGTCACAAATACATAGGTACACATCATCATCATCATCAGACTATAATGTTCCCACTGCTGGGACACAGGCCTCATCTCTATGTGAGGGAGTGAGCTGTATTCTACCACGCGGGCTCAGTGCGGATTGGTAGATGTCACATGTCTTCGAATTTTTAGTTCTAGGACATGCCGTTTTCCTCACGATGTTTTCTTTTACCGTTTTTGAGGGCAGCGGTGATGAAATAAATCACACAAAGTAATGCGCCTGCCTGGGTTCGAACCCACGGCTTACTGTTCGTAGGTCGGGGCTCCCACCACTGGGCCACCGCTGCTCACATACACATAAGCGATACCTACTCCAAAATAGGTACGCATGGCGACAAATCAAGCTAGACACAACCAGTTTAGGCGGATCTCTAAATATATTGGGAACCTATACAAAGCTAGGCCATGTTATCCTGGAAAGTCATAGATTAATATGTGAAGAGCTCGTGGCTAAATAATAACAGCCGCAAGGGTTCATCTTTAAGGATAAACCGTGCTTGCCGAGGTTGGTCCGTGGATAGGTGGCCATAATTACACACAGAGTTTCCTCCGTGCCTCGGAAAGCACATTATACCGTTGGTCCCGGCTGCCATTTGTAGAGCTTTGACAGTCGTTACGAGTAGTCAGAAGCCAAAAGTCTGACATCCAATCTTACCAAAGGGTGTCGTATTACCCATTTACTGGGTTGTGGAGGTCAGATAGGCAGTGGCTCCATGTAAAATAATAGTACTCAGCTGCATCCGGTTAGACTGGAAGCCGACCCCAACATATGTATAGTTCGAAAAAGGCTAGGCAGATGAAGATTTTCGATATTGGAAACCGCGTATCGGAACTCAAACGGTGTTGAGCAGGACACCTAGTACGATTTAGTGCTGGCAGGTGGACTAAAGTTGTGACCGAGAGGCGTCCAAAGACTGTAAAGAGTAATGTTGGCCATCAGGCGTTGAGATGGGTAGACGACCTTGTTGGCATCGCAGGAATTTCCTGGATGAGGCTGCCAGTCTGCCACAAGAACGTGGAGCTTGAGCCAGTAGCATCCTTCCGGGAGGACGCTATCTCAGTCAGAAGGAAGACTCCCTCGCAGACGTGATTCGTCGCAGAAGGATAGGGCCGCGGAGGAGGCGCCATGACGACTTGATGCCGTCCTAGGAGGTGCGCTGGCACCTCCTAGGACGGCATGGTCGATAGATTAAGGAGTGTATCGTCGTCGCAATGCACAGCCCTCGCGAGTGTCTCAGGTGAACCCAGACATCGCCAATGGAGTTGGTGCCCGGAGGTGGGCTGCGCTGGATGGGTCGCAAACTTCATGCGTAGCAGTTCTCGATCCACCAAGGCGACAGTAGACTCACGGTGGTGTTTTTTAGTGGGTGCAAGCCCCACATAAACAAACCGTCTCCCCGGACGGCGCGCAGCGCGGTATGCGTTAGGGAATTTCTACTACTTTTTTTAATTAAAAAGAAAAAACCGGCCAATTGCGAGTCGGACTCGCGCACGAAGGGTTCCGTACCATGCAAAATCAATCAAAATCAAAATATTTTTTATTTTACATAGGCCTGCACGGGCACTTATAAAACGTCGGCAAAAGGTGCTCGGTTCGGGTTGGTCGTTTCCTATGGAGAAGAACCGGCAAAAAACTCCATGGTTGCTCTTTTAAAATTATTTGGTTTTGCAATATTTGAATGTTACAGCGTTAGTACTTAAGTATGGGAGGACAGCGTAGGCCCGACAATAAGTAGTTGCTTTAAATAATAAAAAAATATATAATTTATATAAATTTCAACTGGCTAACTATCACGGTTCATGAGATACAGCCTGGTGACAGACGGACGGGCAGCGAAGTCTCAGTAATAGGGTCCCGTTTGACTCTTTATTATTATTATTATTTATTTATTAAACAATTTTATTACAAACTTTCATTTAAAAACTATGCCCCACAAAACCGTTTCCACGGTTTGTCTGTGGGAACGGAACAATATAATAACAATATTTTAAAGATAATGTTAATGTAAATCTAAAAATACCTAATCTCATAATCTATTCTAAAATATTAATATAATCTTATATAAATTTCCCCCAACAATATGCAAACCACCTTTTTAAAAAATATGGTTTATAGACTCCTGAGAAAGAATAGTTTAAGCGATTTGGCAAACTTACTTTTTATTTTCTGACTTCTTATATCAGCAGGCAATCGGTTGAGAAGGTATGGTACTCTTTTATCAAGCGTTCGGTCCCCAAAATAATTACTTATTTTATGTACATCAAACTTGCCTGCTGATATTGACCTAGTAGCATGGTTATGGGTAACAAGCGAGTGGCGCCCCCAGCTGCCATGACTATTAACTAGAAGTAGGTATTTGTGTTTTAAGGTGATAGGAAGAATTTTGCAAATTTTAAATAACCTATTATAATTGTTTTTACATTTGTTTTTAGTTTTCTTATTGACTAACAATTTTAAAAATCTAATTTGCAGTGCTTCCAATTTATCTAAATTAGTTTTGAATGTGAGTCCATAGCAGTCGAGAGCGTAACTTAATATGGGGTCAACGAGTTGTAAATAAAGGCACTTTAGAGTATTATTTGGTACTTTAAAACTGAGGTGGTAGAATTTACCGAGTAATATTCTAAGTTTATTACATAAGTACTCAATGTGATTAGGTGATTTTTTTAGGGTAAGGATCCCTAAAAAAAGGAACGTGGAGGTTGTCACAAACACAGAGACGCCTATTTAAATGAGTGAAGTCGGGCTGCAGCTAATACCAACCTAATGAATCACTCTTTAAGCCAATTGTATACAATTATATCTATATTTATCATTCCGAGATCTGAATATAAACTACACAATTATAATATTGTTGAAACCACAAGAAAAACAACTATTTTTAGCACATGTATGCAAAGAAAAACCGCAGAGTTAATTGCTGAGCAATTATGTACCGTAAAACGCTGTAAAATTAAGGTTCAAAGTCCAATGGTGTTGTTCTTCTTTATTTTTGACCCCGATTTACTCGTTTCGGATCGTTAAGCTTCAAAAGATTCTTTTAAGGCAGTTTCACCTTCTACTCTGGCAAAGTCATCATCTTTCCAACCAGTCTTTTCCCAAACATGTTGGGGTCGGCTTCCGAAGCTCGTGGCTAAATAATAACAGCCACACGGGTCCAACTTTAAGGTTAAGCCGTGCTTGCCGAGGTTGGTCCGTGGATGGGTGACCATAATTACATACCGAGTTTCCTCCGTTCCTCGGAAAGCACGTTAATCCGTTGGTCCCGGCAGCCATTTGTAGATCTTTGGCAGTCGTTACGAGTAGTCAGAAGCCAAAAGTCTGACATCCAGTCTTACCAAGGGGTATCGTATTACCCAGTTACTGGGTTTTGGAGGCTAACATCAATAACCCAGTACCAGTATTTCACATGAAGCGACTGCCTCTCTAAATAGGCAGTCGCTTCATGTAAAATACTGGTACTCAGCTGCATCCGCTAGACTGGAAGCCGACCCCAAGATAGTTTGGAAAAAAGCTAGGCAGATGATGACATTGAGTACGTAAATTTATTGAAAAAAAAATCAATTTTTGTGATGAATGAACTCGCATGTCATTTGAATTGACAGAGAAGTTCGATTTGAATGATACTTTTTAGGTTTCCGTACCCAAAGGGTCAAAAAGGACCCTATTACTGGGACTTCGCTGTCCGTCCGTCCGTCCGTCCGTCCGTCCGTCCGTCCGTCTGTCACCAGGCTGTATCTCATGAACCGTGATAGTAAGCCAGTTGAAATTCCTACAGATTTTTATTTCTGTGGACGCTATAACAACAAATAATAAAAACAGAAAAAAATAGTATTTAAGGGGGGCTCCCATACAAAAAAGTTTTTTTTCGTTTTTATAATTAATGGTACGGAACCCTTCGTGCGCGAGTCCGACTCGCACTTGGCCGATTTTTTTAATTGTTGAGCGTATATCTCAGAGGTGATCCGACTCAAATCAAATCAATCAAAATAATTTATTTCAAGTAGGCCAGTTGCAGGCACTTTTGAATAGTCAAACAACAATAACATATTAAGCTACAGTCCCAGTCACTAGACATAATAACTGTGAAAGTACTGTAGTTGCTTATTCCAAAGCGTAGATCTCTATGGAGAAGAATGGGCAAGAAACTCCATTTAAAATTGAAAATTAAAATCTACCTAGGTAAGACCAAAAAAGTTGTAACGACACTTTTTGCTATAGTTGTAAGCCGTGCGGTGTACAAGGACAAGGACAAAGACAAAGACAGGAACAGGTACAGGGACAGGGACAGGGACAGGGACATGGACAGGGACAGGGACAGGGACAAGGACAGGGACAGGGACAATTGCTATAGTTGTAGGCCGTGCGGCGTGTGCGTGTTTCTCTGTCTCTCTCTCTCTCTCTATCATAGAAAGCAAGCCAGTTAAAAGAAACTTCGTTCCATCCGGGTGTCCCTTGACACCTCTCAAGTTTTTTGTTTTTAGGGTTCCGTACCCAAAGGGTCAAACGGGACCCTATTACTGAGACTTCGCTGTCAGTCCGTCCGGCCGTCTATCACCAGGCTGTATCTCATGAACCGTGATAGTTAGCCAGTTGAAATTTCTACAGATTATGTATTTCTGTTGACGCTATAACAACAAATAATAAAAACTGAAAAAAAAAACAATATTTAAGGAGGGCTCCCATACACCCTTCGCGCGCGAGTCTGACTCGCACTTGGCCGGTGTTTTTTTTGTGTTTTCTTTTGAAGTCGGTTGTGTCCGCAGACGCTGTCGGTTATGGTTCTCAGGTATAAAGGTATATCAGGTATAACATGCCTTTTTCATTACAACTCAAGGCATATGTAAATGCATGAGAATTTAGTAATTCAACACGCAAGGGGAAAAACCTTTGAATAAATAAATAATTATAGGTATACATATGTTTGTAGACAATGTATTATGTTGCATAGTTCGCTCTGTGGCTTAGAACTAAGTAATATAACCGCTTGGTTAATTTAAGTGTGTACTAGCTGCCCGGGCAACTTCGTCTGCGTCATATATCCCCCGTTTTTGATACATTTTTCATTGCTGCTCCGCTCCTATTGGTCGTAGCGTGATGTTATATAGCCTATAGCCTTCCTCGATAAATGGGCTATCCAACGCTAAACTTTTGTGAGCTTCCCGTTAAAATGAAACGGACTCATTTGTTTTCAAAATAAATCTTCGTTAATTGACTTCCTCAACATGACGAATTTTATAAACACTGCTGTTTTCCAAGAAAAGCTAAAAGTTATTATTGACCTTTGGCAATAAATGCATCGATTCCTTTGAAAACCGCAAAACCGCAGCTAATTTTAAATTGAAATTTACATATTCGGTGGTCAGTGACCTATTTCTCTGAATCACCTTTTCCC
This sequence comes from Cerastis rubricosa, assembly GCA_949152445.1. Classification (NCBI taxonomy): domain Eukaryota; kingdom Metazoa; phylum Arthropoda; class Insecta; order Lepidoptera; family Noctuidae; genus Cerastis; species Cerastis rubricosa. The sequence goes on from OX424551.1 coordinate 2,545,569, forward strand.
AAACTATCTTGGGGTCGGCTTCCAGTCTAAGCGGATGCAGCTGAGTACCAGTATTTTACATGAAGCGACTGCCTATCTGTCCTCCACAACATAGTAACTGATAATACGATACCCCTTGGTAAGACTGGATGTCAGACTTTTAGCTTCTGACTAATTAATAACATTTACTTTTAATATTGATAATGTATTCAGGTAACAAGAGTAGTGGTGACCCAGTGGTGGCAGCCCCGACTTACGAGCAGTAAGCCGTGGGTTCGAACTCAGGCAGGCGCATTACTTTGTGTAATTTATTTCATCACCGCTGCTCTCAAAAACGGTGAAGGAAAACATCGTGAGGAAAACGGCATGTCCTAGAACTAAAAATTCGAAGACATGTGACATCTACCAACCCGCACTGGGCCCGCGTGGTGGATTACAGCCCACTCCCTCTCATAGAGAGAAGGCCTGTGTCCCGGCAGTGGGAACATTATAGGCTGATGATGATGATGATAATGATTCAGGGAATTCTCACTACAACTTGTCAATGGTCACTCCGGTTCCAGTTCTGCTGAGCGGCTTTTTGAACGAAATCAGACAGCCATCAGCTTCTTCCTATCTTTGTTTCATATTACTTGAGATGGAGTCAGCGTGTCTTTGTCAGAAGCCAAAAGTCTGACATCCAGTCTTACCAAGGGATATCGTATTATCCAGTTACTGGGTTGTGGAGGTCAGACAGGCAGTCGCTTCATGTAAAATACTGGTACTCAGCTGTATCCGATTAGACTGGATGCCGACCCCAAGATAGTTTGGGAAAAGGCTACGCAAATGTTGACTCTTGTCTTGTGTTTTTGCCATTTGGCAACGGAACCTAAATATGAAAGACATTCGATTTATGACAAATCGATTGACGTAAAGATCATCAAAATTAGGCAGAGGCGTTTGGTCCAGAGCGCCACAAAGGAACAAACATATTTATGTACATTGTATATGTATAGTCTGATAAACACATTGATCTCCTCCAGCTGTATAAAAAGTACATCATCATCAGAGTATAATGTTCCCACTGCTGGGACACAGGCTTCCTCCCTATGAGAAGGAGTGGCCTGTACTGTAATCCACTACGCGGGCCCAGTGCGGGTTGGTAGATGTCACATGTCTTCGAATTTTCAGTTCTAAGTAGGACATTCGTTTTCTCACAATGTTTTCCTTCACCGTTTTTGAGGGCAGCGGTGATAAAATAAATTACATAAAGTAACTCGGCTGCCTGGGTTCGAACCCATGGCTTACTGCTCTTAAGTCGGGGCTGCCACTACTGCTCCTGTTTGGCAAAAGTACCTACCTACATACCTAGTTTTATATCACCGCTTCAACATTTTTTTATTTACAGCCAGGCTTTCGACGATCAAAATAGTATATTTCATTACGAGTGCGGAAAGCCTGTCATTGCAAAGAGTCCCGACAAATGTCTACCCGAGCCGAGGCGCAGCCGAAGGTGAGGGTTGACAGTCGGAACAAGTTGCAATGACGGTTCCGCACGTGTACACAAACAACTATTTTTAATACAGTTGCGAAAAAATGAAGCAATTTAACAAAGAACATTTTTGGAAAATGGCGCCAACTATAAAAGAATATCAGTAGAGATTTTTTTGTTTTCATCACCCATTCTGGGTAGGCAAAGGGAACTATGCCCTACAGCCAAGTCTTCAGTAGGTTTTTTTTATTAATATGAAATGTAAATGAAATTTAATGAGATGAAATGAAAGGAAACCTAACCGAACTCATTGAATCAAATCATTAAATCTGATATTGAAACAAATTAGTAGCTTCTTTTTAGAAATATTTGCATGACTCATAAAAACTTCTATGATTTTTTTTTATAGACATTTTTTTGACATTTGGGAATGAGAACGCACGAGTTCGGAGAAAAGAAAAAGCTCGAGTGTGTAATAGCCCACATCCCGAACGCTATACGTCCCTGCAATACGCCACTTTTTGAGCAACTGTATTAAAAAATACATTCTTGTTCAAATTATTCCAATGGAATAATTTGATGAACTATTAGCAATTCTTGTTATCTAAACTCAATTACCGTTTAATAGGTTTATTTCCGGAAATTAATTGATAGACAGTTATCGTGATTACGTCAAACCATTTAGTTTGAAATCCGCCGTTGATTTGGCCATGTTAATATCAGGGATGTTATGGAGCTCCGTAACCGTAACCGAAACTATCGGATATCCGAAATAAAAATATATCCGTAACCGTTTACGTTTCACAAGTTTCGGATAGTTTCTTATAAGGGCGGAGTCTAAATAAAACGACATGTTTCGACAGGTTTATGTTTCACGTAATTGTTATAACATCTCTAAAAAATAACTTACTTAGAAGACTGATTATAATACCAAATGATAACCTAGACTAGATAAAACCTATAAATAAAACCAAATTATTACATACTATTTGTGTTTCTTTCGTTCTACTATGTGTGGTTCTTTCTTTCGTTTATTTTGTTTACCGAAACTGTCCGAAATTACCGTTAGTTTCAGACAGTTTCGGTTACGGATTGAAGTTGAAGAATTATTTCGGATTATCCGTGATAATCCGAAATAATTACATATCCGCAACCGTATCCGAAACCGATATAATTTTATTCCTTTATCCATATCCGAGTCCGGATCCGAAATATCATATCCTTAACATCTCTAGTTAATATCCTGCGGTCTCTACTAGGTTATCCTTATATAAGATTTACTGTAAAAGTTGTACAAGTTTCTGCAATAAACTTTTTTTTCCCGAATCTATATACAAAGATAGCATAGTGATGCAATCGTCGAACTGCCAAGTCATGGGTCTCGAGTTCGAACCCAAGACACCTCTGATTAAACACCTAGAACTAAAAATTCGAAGACATGTGACATCTACCAACCCGCATTGGGCCCGCGTAGTGGATTACAGCCCACTCCCTCTCATAGAGAGGAGGCCTGTGTCCCAGCAGTGGGAACATTATAGGCTGATGATGATGATGATGATGACTTACATTAAACCTCTGGTTTACCGCTTCGGCGTGATGTTAAGAGCGTTTATACCCTACGGCATTTCATACAAACTTTCAAGTCGTTATTTTCCGAAATGACTGAACAGATTTTAATGAAACTTCCTACGCATAAGCAGTATACATAGGTCTAAAAAGTTACTAAAAAACATTTTCGAAATGCCTATTAAAAATATTTTTTACAAAAAAAGAAACCGACTTCAAAAAACACTTAACGCACTAAAAAGTTAAAAATAATACTATAAACTACCTATATTAATAAACCTAACCTAACCGACGATTAACCTATAATAAAATTTAATAATTCTTTGGAGTCGGTGCCAAGCAATATAATTTGAATGAATTAATGAATTAATATTTAGAAACTGTAAGATGTTTTGTTTTTCTGGCCTTAGTCTGTCTAAATAGTCATTCAGGTATCGTATATTGCTTGGCACCGACTCCAAAGAATTATTAAATTTTATTATAGGTTAATCGTCGGTTAGGTTAGGTTTATTAATATAGGTAGGTTATAGTATTATTTTTAACTTTTTAGTGCGTTAAGTGTTTTTTGAAGTCGGTTTCTTTTTTTGTAAAAAATATTTTTATTTGTTAATTTTTAGTGACATATTTTTAATCTAATAATAAAATATGGGTAAGCCTAGTAAAGATGCTTCTCGTGTGAGAAAAGGCATCGAACTGAAACTGAGAAAAAGGAAAACGATTAAAAGAAATTATTGAAAGAAATGATCAACGCATTTTGAATAAGAACCCTGATCATCGCGAAAACATGTTACGTAGGTTGAATAAGGAAAGTCAAAAAGTTAGTCTGTGGTACACCTGGAAAGTGCATACCGTTACAATTCCAACAAGCCCAAACACAGCTAAGATACATTGTCTTATTATGGAGTTCCAGTGCCTGTCTCTTGGCTTCATCATCAGATCTGATAGTAGAATGGTTCGTATTGAACGCAAATGCTTCACTTGTTGTAGAAAATACCAAAATCGCTGTACGTTTCCTATAAAACTTGAAGAGTTCCTTCGATTTCGCCAAGATTCCATCATCAGATCCCGACTTGGTGACTATGGGACCAAATGGAAAGCATAGGCTTTGGAATAAAAAAATAATTTTCCAAATCGGTTCGTAAATGACTGAGTTATGCGCGAACAAAAAACGCAATGCAGAGTAAACGAAAAGTTAGAAATATTTAATTTTTGTTGATTTTTTCAGAAACCGCTTGTCTGATTTCGATAAAATTTTCATGGGACCATTTGGAAAGTATACGCTTTCAAACAAAAAAAGTTCAAATCGGTTGGCAAGCGACAGAACTATGCGCGAACAAACATAAAAAAAAAATACAAACATCCGAATTGAGAACCTCCTCCTTTTTTAGAAGTCGGTTAAAAATGAAGATAATTGGAAATTTCTGTTTCTATAGATAATTAAAAATCGGTCTAATTTAGCTGTAACATTACTTTTCGCAAATGTTTTTTAAAAACTTTTTAGACCTATGTATAGTGCTTATGCGTAGGAAGTTTCATTAAAATCTGTTCAGTCATTTCGGAAAATAACGACTTGAAAGTTTGTATGAAATGCCGTAGGGTATAAACGCTCTTAAGTTACGTATGGTATTTTAAATTCTTTAAATTCTGATGCAATAATCATAAACTGATATTTTTTAATTTATAGATGCGGGTCCGTTGGTAATTATTTACATTAATGCAAATATTTCACAGAGAGATAAAAAATTATTACCTTATTATATCAGAAAATGCGACCCATTTTAGGTCTTATCTAAAAATTCTTCTAATTTTACTGAGAATTTTTCTCTGGTAGTGTGTAAAGTCAGAGCAGCGGTGGCCCAGAGGTGGCAGCCTCGGCTTACGAGCAGTAAGCCGTAGGTTCGAACCTAGGCAGGTGCTTTTTTGTGTAATTTATTTCATCACCGCTGCCCTTAAAAACGATGAAAGAAAACATAGTGAGGAAACCGCGCGGCATGTCCTAGAACTAAAAATACGAAGACATGTGACATCTACCAACCCGTACTGGACCCGCGTGGTGGATTACAGCCCACTCCCTGAGACACAATAAAAAAGAGAGGAGGCCTGTGTCCCAGCAGTGGGAACATTATAGGATGATGATGAGTGTGTAAAGTAAATCCATAGGTCGCTGGTTCAAATCCGGCTCGAAGGACCAATGTTGAGTACCGGACGCGTAGGATGGTCACGTACTCGTAAATTGAACTTAGTGTGTACATATGTAAAGTCGAATGTAAAATAAAACAACTGTTACTATGTACTGATCTTTTGATCTGAGATGTATTTTGATCTTAAGACTTAAAGACTTTATTGACAAAGAGCCTAACCAAAATGGAGGAGAATCTTAACACCGACTTCTATTTCGACGACAACGCCATCTAGTTAGGCTATGTACAACAATTACAATTTGTTCTTACATTTTGACCTACGAACTTGGTGAGCGGGTTTTTAAACAAGCATGGTTCTGAACAAAGCCTTGTTTCCAATTGATGTTTTTTTCCACTCAAACGAGTATGAACTATGCATTCGTGAGAATTAGGTTGACTACATAATGACGTGCAAAATGTTTCAAATCGTCATGCCTACAGAACTTTATAATGTGAGTTTTGTAGTGTTGTTTCATATTTGTTTATTAGTTTGAAAACTAATTTGGAATCCTTGCGTGCCCTAGGCATAGCATAGGCTCTCGTGGTGGCTTTTTAAACCAACGTTTTATACTGATGTCTTTAACCCATTTTCAGGAATGAACGCAGAGCGTTATTTTCCTCAAAGTTTAAACATAATAATTTCCTCAAAATTTGACCTTTATTAATTTGAAATCGAGATGATTCATTCAATGTAAAAAATAATTGAAAGGATCGACATTTCATTTGCCTAAATAACTAAACTACACACAAAAGGTTTGTAATTTTAAGGAAAAAACTCAGTTTTAGTCATCGAAGGGGTCACCTTAATTTTGGAAGTTCTCATGACGTCAATAATGGACGAACAAATTAAACGCATGACGCTCTTCTTTTCAATCGGGTAGGTCATCGCTCCTGATTGCGTCTTAAACACACTATAAACGACGACCTACCCGTATTGGCCGTATTCACAAACGCTCGGATTCAATTTCGATTCGGAAACTCGTATGTCTATCTCGCTCGCTTTCGTAATGCCAAAACAAGATAGACATACGACTTATCAAATCAAAATCGAATCCGAGCGTTTGTGAATAAGGGGCCAGTAACGTTTTCACGAATTTGAATCAAATAAATTAAATTGAAGAGTTTGTTTGTAATTAAAAAAAACGGCCAAGTGCGAGGCGGACTCGCGCACGAAGTGTTCCGTACCATTAATTATAAAAAAAAACCGGCCAAGTGCGAGTCGGACTCCCACTCTGAGGGTTCCGTACAAACCTGTAGGTATTTATATGATGTAAGTACAAAATTTACGGTTTCCGCAATTTTTCCTTTATCTGTGCTATAAGACGTTGCTTCGTACCAAATTTCAAGATTCTGAGTTCACGGGAAGTACCCTGTAGGTTTTGATTCCCTTGCGAGTGTCGAAAATTTGCGGAAATTTGCAACATAAACGGCTGTATCTTTTTATTGCGTTGGCTAAGTTGGCTTAGAAGTTTAATTTTTTCACTGCTCTAAGGGACAGTAGACCTGAGTATTTGATATAACTTCCAGCTTGATACTTCCACACGTTCCTGAGAAAAAGGGTCTTGACAGACAGACGGACGGACGGACACCAAAGTGATCTTAAAAGAGTTCCGTTTTGTCCTAACGCGGTACTGAACCTTAACAACGAGCAAAAAAACACTTTTTTGTATGGGAGCCCCCTTATTTATTTATTATATTCTGTTTTTATGCTAAATAATATGAGCTCCTTATATTATTAAGCATGAACCAGTAAAACATAGTAAAATAATCTTCAATTGAAAGAGGAAGGTCAAATCACTGTTATTATCATGTACATACGGGATGTCCGATACATATTATTATTACTAAACATTTCAAATATTGTAAAACCAAATTATTTTAAAAGAGTAACCATGGAGTTTCTTGCCGGTTCTTCTCCATAGGAAACGACCAACCCGAACCGTGCCTCTTTTGTCGACGTTTTTTATGTGCCCGTGTTGGCCTATGTGAAATAAAATATTTTTATTTGATTTAATTTTTGCGATGTAATGAATAATAGGTAAAAAAAAACAAAAGTCTTTTAATCAAATTAGGCTGATAATCAGCACGCGCAGGCAGAAAAATTCTGAAAATATTTAGGATTGTAGAACGTAAAAAAAAACTATCAACGAAAATTGGTTTCAATAAGATATGATGTTTAGTTTTTGAGATATGGGACTTTTTCATCAAACTGCAGCAGTAACTTTGTTTTTCATAAACATACTATGAAAAACAAATTTAGTTTTGCGGTTGTGTGGAAGTTTACTAACTAATACTACTAACTAATGAATGACAGTTCAAAATATTGTTATTATATTGTTTGGAGCTATGGAACCCTGTGTGCGAGTAAGACTCGCACTTGGCCGGTTTTTTGTTCTTTAAGTTTGTCAGTATTTCAGAAAAACCCCCTTAACGTGGTTTAGGGAATAAGAAGTTATCGAATACAATGTGAAAGCGTGGTTATAGGGCGAGGATTAGACGGGCCGCGATTACAACACAAAACAAAGCGGACCCCCGACGCGCGACGCTACGACGCGCGACGCTTGGATTAATTCATTATTTGTATTTTAGAGGTTTTTTGTGTCGGGGGCTTTCTTTTTTTGTTATAACTGTTTATACATTACACTTCTACTTACCCGTAATGACTGTCAAAGATCTAGGATGAGAGGAGACCTATAGTGCAAAATTTTAATTTCATTTCACGGTGGATAAAATGCTGTAAGAGACATGAGCGTGCTATCAGACTTGCAACGTTCCGTTCAGCTCCGAGAACTGATAATCCAACACACTCAAATGACCGCTACGTTATTTCATATTAACGCTTTTGGTATGTAGGTAAAGAATGTATAATTGGGCGGACAAAGCAAAAAGAAATGCATTGAAAGTCGTTTCAAATGTGAAGGACGAAAGTATATAAGGAAGGGCAAAGTCCAAACAGAATGCATTGGTATGCCAAAGTACAGATTAAGAGCGTTTATACCCTACGGCATTTCATACACATAACTTTCAAGTCCTTATTTTCCGAAATGACTGAACCGATTTTAATGAAAGTTCATACGCATAAGCAGGATACATAGGTCTGAAAAGCTACTAAAAATATTTTCGAAAAATAGTTTTACAGCTAAAATTAGACCGATTATAAATTATCTATAGCAACAGAAATTTCAAATTATATATTTTTTTAATTATAATTATCTTTTTTTTTAAAGGAGATGTTCCAGAAATGTATGGAGCTTGGGCTAGCACTATGTACACTATATGTAAATATTGCTAAATAATACAGTAACCGTTTTTTATTATCAATTTTCTTTAATTGCACTTCGTTTTAATGTACGTTCAAATTAACTTGGTCAAAGAGAAGCTACACAACATAAAAATTAAACATGGTGGTAATTGTGGTAATTGTCATAACTGCTTTAGTAAACAAAACAACTGGAATTTCGTAAATCTCGGGTTTTAGTTTGTTTTGTTTGGTTTGGTTGAACAAAACAACAAGTTCAATCCAAACTCAATGCAAAGAAAGACTCAAAGACGGCACTTCTTAAAACTGTCAAAGTCGTCAAACAACTGTCATGGCTGCCCTAAAAATAGGGTTATCGTAGTAAAAAAACTTTTCAAATGATAATTATTGTACGACTATACCCTTCTTCAAATAATTTTTTAGTATGTTATGATATTGCTCTATTTTTTTCCTATTTATCTATGTAGTGTACATAGTGGTAGCCCAAAATCAAACATCTCCTTTAATGCAGGATTGCATATGCGTATTAAGTTTCATTAAAGTCGGTTCAGTCATTTCGGAAAATAAGGACTTGAAAGTTTGTATATATGAAATGTCATACGGAGTAAACATTCCCCGGCTGTCATTTGTAGATCTTTGACAGTCGCTACACGTAGTCAGTAGTCGAAAATCTAACAACCATGTCATCATCATCTGCCTAGCCTTTCCCCAAACTATCTTGGGGTCGACTTCCAGTCTAACCGGATGCAGCTGAGTATCAGTATTTTACATGAAGCGACTGCCTATCTGACCTCCACAACCCAGTAACTGGGTAATACGATACCCCTTGGTAACACTGGATGTCAGACTTTTAGCTTCTGCCTACTCGTAACGAATGTCAAAGATCTACAAATGACAGCCGCGACCAACGGCTTAACGTGCTTTCCGAGGCACGAAGGAAACTCGATATGTAATTATGGTCACCCATCCACAGACCAACCTCGGCAAGCACGGCTTAACCTTAAAGATCGACCTGTGCGTCTGTTATTATTTAGCCACGAGCTCCAACAACCCGACAACCATGTGTCAGGTACAAAAGTAGAAATATTGTTTTGTTAAAAATTCATATTCATTTCTTACGTCGCACCAATATTGCAGTATAACCAGATTTGGTCCAGCCGTTTCTGATATATGCGATGACAATCATATAAACTCGTTTTTATTTAATGATTAGACCTGTTTGATACGTTCTTTTGCCTTTTTAGGGTTCCGTACCTCAAAAGGAAAAAACGGAACCCTTATAGGATCACTTTGTTGTCCGTCCGTCCGTCTGTTCGTCTGTCTGTCTGTCAAGACCCTTTTTTCAGGAACGCGTGGAGGTATCAAGCTGGATCAAATACTCAAGTCTACTGCCCTTGGAGCTGTAAAAAAATCAAACTTCTAAGCCAACGCAATCAAAAGACAGAGCCGTTTATGCAACAAATTCCTGCAAATTTTCGATACTCCCGTGAACTCAGAATCTTGTAATTTGGTACGAAGTAAAGTCTTATAGTCGAAGAGTACAACCTGCCTCTCTCCGAAGAGTACAACCTGCCTCTCTCCGAAGAGTACAACCTGCCTCTCCCGAAGAATACAACCTGCCTCTCTGTTTAGCGTTTGTGGACTACGAGAAAGCCTTCGATTCGATCGAGACTTGGGCTGTACTGCAGTCTCTCCAATGGTGCCAAATTGATTATCGGTACATCGAGGTGTTGAAGTGTTTGTACAAAAACGCCACCATGTCAGTACGACTTCAGGACCAGACCTCGGAACCTATCCTTCTGCAGCGAGGTGTGAGACAGGGAGACGTCATATCTCCGAAACTGTTCACCGCTGCAAAAGCTGAAAGAGTGGGTCTTAAAATGAACATGGACAAAACCAAGGTCATGTTGAATGCCCATGTAACACCCACTCCTATCAAGATCGGAGACTCTACTATCGAAGTTGTAGACGATTATGTCTACCTGGGACAAACGGTCCAGTTGGGTAGGTCTAACTTCGAGAAAGAGGTCAATCGTCGAATCCGACTCGGCTGGGCAGCGTTCGGGAAGCTGCGTGGTATCTTCTCGTCCAACTTACCGCAGTGTCTCAAGACGAAAGTCTATGACCAGTGTCTGTTGCCAGTGATTACATACGGGACCGAAACGTGGTCGCTCACAATGGGCCTCATCAGAAGGCTTAAAGTCACCCAAAGGGCAATGGAGAGGGCTATGCTCGGAGTTTCCTTGCGTGATCGAATCAGAAATGAGGACATCCGCAAGAGAACCAAGGTCACTGACGTAGCCCGAAGAATTGCCAAACTTAAGTGGCAATGGGCAGGGCACATTGCTCGCAGAACGGATGGCCGATGGGGCCGAAAAATTCGGGAATGGCGACCGCGAACCGGAAGACGATGCGTTAGAAGGCCTCCCACTAGGTGGACCGATGACCTGGTCAAGGTTGCGGGCATCCGCTGGATGCGAGGCGCACGGGACCGGTCAATGTGGCGTCACTTGGGGGAGGCCTTTGTCCAGCAGTGGACGTCTTTCGGCTGAAATGATGATGATGAAAGTCTTATAGCACAGATAAATTGCGAAAACCGTAAATTTTTAGTTACCAAAAGTTAGTTTTTAGTTTTTTAGTTATCATATAATAAAAATATTTTTAATAATTTTTGTACGGAACCCTCGCGGCCTCGGTGCGCGAGTCCGACTCGCACTTGGCAGTTTTTTTTTATTTAAGTAGTTATTTGATTTGATTTCATCGAGTTCTAAGCTTATTGCCATTAGGTATGCATATATTTTTTAGTTTGTATGTTTTCCTGTTAATCAGAATGACTTGTCCTTCGCTTAAGAATTTTAAGGAAAAAGATTAGCAATTGAAAAGTATTCTTAATTTCTTTATTTGGATCCATAAAGTTGTCTGTGGATGGGGGACCACCCATTACATACCGAGTTCCCTCCATCCCTCGGAAAGCAAGTTAAGCCGTTGGTCCCAGCTGTCATTTGTTTGTAGATCTTTGACAGTCGTTTCAGGTAGTCAGTGGCCCGAAAGTCTGACGACAAGTCTTAGGCCCCTAGCACACGGCGGATTTTAAACGCGCAGACGACGCGCGTTTCAGGAACACGCGTTTTCTGCGCCGTAGATGCCGACTTTTACGTCTTTATAGAATCAAACGCGCGTAAAACGCGATACAAACGTGCGTGCGAAACTCGTTTGAAGCGTGTATAAGGGGTCGGAGGAGGGGTTGAGGAGGGGCGCGCGCTCACGCGACCGCACCGCCCGCAGCAGACGCGCGTTTCACGATCGCCCCTTGTGCTTAGGTTACAAGGTTGCGTTCAAATCTCGCTTGAAGCTCGCAAACGCGCGTCATCTGCGCGTTTAAAATACGCCGTGTGCTAGGGGCCTTACCAAGGGGTATCGCATTACCTATGTAGTATAATAACTGTATTGTGGTCAGATACTAAGCAGTAACTCTAAGCAATTGCGGCTTAACCTAAACTTCGACCCAAGCGGTTGTATTTTGCCAGGGGCTCCTCGGATTAGTTTACAGTATTTTACTGAATTAAGAGCGTTTACGCCCTATGGCATTTCGTACAACTTTCAAGTCCTTATTATTCGAAATGACTGAACCGCTTTTAATGAATTTTCATACGCATAAGCAGGATACATAAGTCTAAAAAGTTACAAAAAATATTTTCGAAATGTCTTTCAAAAAGATAATTGGAAAATGTATCCTGCTTATGCGTATGAAGTTTCATTCAAATCGATTCGGTTATTTCGGAAAAAAAGGACTTGAAAGTTTTTATGAAATGTCGTAAGGTTAAACACTCTTAATTCTAACGTGAACTTTGCGGCTGTAGACGCCTGGGCTGTGGCGGCCATTTTCCACCTAGACAACCAGTTTTGCGAAGGTATAACTGGACTTTACTAATAACTGTTAACTAACACTGTTTAAAGACCGTTTACGTCTTAAGACATTTTATTGAAACTTTCAAGTACTAATTTTCCGATATACAGGGTTATTGGTAAAACACCAACAACTCTTAGGAGGTTATTCTACTCATCATTATGAACAACTTTTACTATAAGACCAAACCTGAAATCGTGAAAAAAAATCAGCTGTTCCCTACAGTATGACGAGTTATGTGAACATAAAGTACGGAACAGCTGATTTTTTGTCGCGATTTCAGGTTTGGTCCCATAGTAAATGTTGTTCATAATGACGAGTACAACGACCTCTTAAGAGGTTGTTGGTGTTTTACCAATAACCCTGTATAAAGTCCGATTTTAATGAAACTATTAAGTTTAATTAAAATTGATTATGTCGGTGTAGTTGCGTATGAACGCATAAGCAGTATACATAGGTCTAAAAAGTTACTAAAAACATTTTCTAAAAATAGTTTTACAGCTAAATTAGACCGATTATAAATTATGAGAAACAGAAACCAATTACTATTTTGTTTAAACTAACTTTTTAGACCTATGTATCCTGCTTATGCGTATGAAGTTAATTGAAATCGGTTCGGTCATTTCGGAAAATAAGAACTTGAAAGTTTGTATGAAATGCCGTAAGGTGTAAACGCTCTTAAGCTTTCACGTTTCATAAGTGCATTTACACTGACATGGTTCTGTATGGTGTCGGACGTAAATAATAGCACCATCCCATATCTTCCCTTGGGTGTCGTAAAGGGCGACTAACGGACTTGCCAGAGAATGGGCAGCAGCGTTCTCTGTGCTTTTGTAACAACTGTACTGCGATCGCCAACCCGCCTGCCAAGCGTAGCGATTATGGCAAAACCCCCCATGTTATGTCAATGTGGTGACACTTGGGGGAGGCTCCTGTCCAGCAGTGGACGTTAAAAGGGCTGAAATGATGATGAAGTAAACGCTCTTAAGCTTTCACGTTTCATAAGTAAATTTACACTGCCACTTTTTCTTTTCGACTCTTCAAAGGTGCCTGTAACTAGCCTACTTGAAATAAAAACTTTTATTTTTCCTGAATAGCTTCCGTGATTTTCAATTATTGTGAACGCCAGATTTATCTACACCAAATAATTTATTTACTATCCACCCCCATTCTCCAGTTTGCCAGCGATCATGGCTTGCAACAGCGTTGAAATATCAGGAGCTTAATTGAATACACTGGTCAAACACGCGCGTACATGATCTGCGTGATGGTCAGGATGGCTAGACTAAGAGAGATTTTGGTGGTTTGAGCAATCATCATCATCATCATCATTTCAGCCCGAAAGACGTCCACTGCTGGACATAGGCCTCCCCCAAGAAGGGGGGTTTTTGCCATAATCGCCACGCTTGACAGGCGGGTCGGCGATCACAGTACGGTTGTTACAAAAGCACAGAGAACGCTGCTGCCCATTCTCTGGCAAGTCCCTTAGTCGCCTCTTACGACACCCACGGGAAGATATGGGTTGGTGCTTTTCTTTACGTCCGACACCACACAGAGCAATACCCAGCTTTCATACCTATTTTATACTATTTGGTACCAGACATCAAATTACTAGTACCTCGCTAAAGAGGGAAAACTATTACGAGGAAAGTGTCCAGCCATTCTGAAGTCAAAATGGCTGGACCAAACCGGTTTCACGTAGTTGTAGGCGTTATAACTAGTTCATTTTTTCGTTAAAATTTAGTACCTCATCGGTACCTCAACATATGTTTTTCTTATATTTTTTCGATAAGCCATAAATAAGTTACACCTACAAATTCAAAATATTTTATTTTCCATAGGCCTACATGGGCGCTTATAAAACGTCGACCAGAGGCACGGTTCGGGTTGATCGTTTCATAAGGAGAAGAACCAGCAAGAAACTCCATGGTACAAGAAGAAGAGCTCGCAATTGCCTGATTTTTTTAAAGCCAGTAGATACTAACGAAACTATACATCATACAATAAATAAATAACAATAAATAGGAATCTATAAATATAACATAAATAAAAACCGGCCAAGTGCGAGACTCGCGCACAAAGGGTTCCGTACCATTATCTATAAAAACGGCAAAAAAAATCACTTTGCGATGTCTCGGGTATCTATCTGCATATATCCGTAGGCGATGACCACTTAAAAATTAATATACCGCGATCATAATATTGCTGATTATGCTACACTATAGGAAGTAGGAAACGGTTTTTCCAATGAATCATCTTATTGGATTTATTCAAGCGATTCAATGTTTATTTGACCTCAAACCATTGCTGGTTTATTGAGGAATCCATTGCTCATAGCGCTTGTCTTAACCACGAGTTTGTGACGCACGGTAAGTATTTAGTCTAAGCGGCTTTGAAGAGCTCGTGGCTAAATAATAACAGCCCCACAGGTCGATCTTCAAGTTTAAGTCCTGCTTGCCGAGGTTGGTCCGTGGTTGGGTGACCATCTTTACATATCGAGTTTCCTCCGTGCCTCGGAAAGCACGTTAGGCCGTTGGGCCCGGCTGTCATTTGTAGATCTTTGACAGTCGTTACGAGTAGTCAGAGGCCGAAAGTCTGGCATCCAGTCTTACCAAGGGGTATCGTATTATGCAGTTACTGGGTTGTGGAGGTCAGATAGGCAGTCGCTTCATGTAAAATACTGATACTTAGCTGCATCCGGTTAGACTGGAAGCGGACCCCAAAAAGGTTTGGGACAAAGCTAGGCAAATGATTAATGGCCCAAACCGATTAGCACACAGGCCATTCGACCATTTTGCATAACTTCCTTTCAATAAGAAAACCGTTTGCTACGTAGTAAGTTATAGGGTGGAAGGGACAGCCAACGCAAAAACTGTTACCTACCACGTACTCAGTACAAAACACCGAAATATACAACTTAAATTACCGATGAAAAATTTCGATTTAAGGGACATCGAAAGTTTTCGTGGGTCATTTTGACAAAATCTGCTATTCCATACATTTGGGGTGGGGTGTCAAAAATCGTCCACATTGCTGTCAACATGGAAAGTGCCCAGAAGGCTGGCAGCATTACCACGTTGAATGGCAGTGAAAATTCTTTGGCTGAAACATAGACCAGCCCGCTGGTCACGAGAAGAGGGAACCAAACGCTTGGCGAAATCTCGATATAGGTGGACATTAGGGCCCAGAATGTTTCTGTTAAAATCAGTATTAACAGCCCAGACTATAAAATGTGACCATTTTGGAACGGAACTATTATGCATAAGATTCAATTTAAATCAAACAACTAAACCGGGTTTCCGAACCAGGGGGTCTACTCTCTAATTCCGTCAACGAAAATACGGGTCCGTCCGTAACTAGCTTAATACTACGAAATGAACCATCCTCCCTAATATTTTCGGATTCATGAGTTTTGAAAACAGATCGGGAGTTAGGACAACTGTCCCATCGTATTGTCATTCATTTTTAGTTCAGGCCCCTAACGAATGCCATGTCCGTAAGTGATACGGAGTAGGAAAGGACCGTAAGTTTGGCCGAAACTACGGATTTCGTGCTTAGAGAGTAGACCCCCAGATGCTAACGATGTATAAATCTGCATAATATTTCGCTTGAGGATAAAGGCAAGTTTATTTTCTAGATGCCCCGCACAACTTCGTGTGCGTCACACTGTCCCCGTTTTGGTAATTTTTTCCATCGATGCTCCGCTCCTATTGGTCGTAGCGTATGTTATATACCTTCCTCGGGCCATCCAACACTATAAGTTATTCTTTACAATAGGTTAATTTACAAATTTTCCTATATTCATTATTTTCTAATACTAAATGAACCAGTGAGGAGAATAAGATGTTTCTGGTTAATTTTTCGGTACCGTGGACAGAGGAGAGGAAGGCCGGTAAACTTGTACTTGAAATTTTGCGGACGCAAAGACCACCCAGACGGATGGGAAGCGTGGCTTTCTGCCGCGTCCGGTCGTCCAGGGCTACATTTAGGATTGAAGTAAGTGTATTTCTGATAATTTGGTCAATTTTTTTCAGTTGAGGGTGTTTTCAAACTTGGGAGGAGGGAAGGCTATAAGTAAATATAGGTCCAAAGCAACAGTAACGTATAAAGTGTGAAAGCCTAATGTATACAGGGTTATTGGCAAAACACCAACAACTTCTTAAGGGGTCGTTGTACTCATCATTATGAACATCATTTACTATGGGACCAAACCTGAAAAAAACATCAGCTGTTTCGTACTTTAAGTTCACATAACTCGTCAAATTGTAGGGAACAGCTGATTATTTTTCACGATTTCGGGTTTGGTCTCATAGTAAAAGTTGTTCATAATGATGAGTAGAATGACCACTTAAGAGGTTGTTGGTGTTTTACCAATAACCCTGTATTAATTTTGTGAAGTCTTTCCGAGACATCGTAAAATTTTTTTCCTCAATAAAGGAGGGAAATGACTCGTCATAAATTAGAGATCCCAGGAGGTGAAGAGAATCTTTTTCTGTAATTTTGATATTGGGAGCTATAGAATTAAAACACGAAAAATATTTTTTCCATTCGAACCAGTGATTCCCGAGAGCGTGTTCAAACAAACAAACTCTTCAGCTTTATAATATTAGTATAGATTGATATCCATTTAAACATGAAGTACTACTGCCGCTCTGCATGGTGTCGAACGTAAAAAATAGCACCGTCCCATAACTTCCCGTGGGTGTCGTAAGAGGCGACTAAGGGACTTGCCAGAGAATGGGCAGCAGCGTTCTCTGTGCTTTTGCAACAACTGTACTGCGATCGCAAACCCGCCTGCCAAGCGTGGCGATTATGGCAAAACCCCCCAAAATGTCAATGTAACGACACTTGGGGAGGCCTATGTCCAGCAGTGGACGTATTTTGGGCTGGAATGATGAATGATGAGTACTGCCATAATGAGCCAATCCACAATCTTCTATTAGTTCAGTAAAATAGTTTAAATTAATCAGAGGAGCTCGTGGCAAAATAATAAGAGCCGCTTAAGATCGATCTTTTGGTTAAGCTGCTTTCCTTGGTTGTTCCGAGGATGGTTCACCGCCCATTATATACCGAGTTTCCTCTCAGAAATCACGTTAAGCCGTTGGTCCCGGCTGTCATTTCTAGATCTTTGACAGTCGTTACAGGTAGTCAGTGGCCCTAAAGTCTGACAACTAGTTTTACCAAGAGGTATCGTATTACCCAGTACTAACTGGGTTGTGAAGGTCTGATAGGCAGTCGCTTTATGTAAGATACTGGTACACAGCTGCATCTGGTTAGACTGGAAGCTGACCCTAACATTTTTGGGAAAAGGCTAACAGATGATGACTTTAAAATAATCCATTTTGTTGTAGGTATTTACTAAATATAATTTTTGTCCTAAATACTATTTAGTTAGATCAGTTTTAAAATGAATCAGTTTGCCTCAAGAATCAAGAAGTATTCCGTTTAGACTTACGTAAATAGTAAGCTGGTCGTTGGACTAAAACATTTTAGCAAATCCTAAATCAAAGATTGCAAAGAAACTGTGGCTTGGTGAAGAAGCCTTATCAATGATTCTCCTTCTAATGCATAGTAAGATAAGTATTCAAAGTGTTTAATAGTGTATAATAGTTTATAGGGTACTAGCTGACCGGCGCAACTTCGTTTGCGTCAAATTTTCCCCGTTTTCGCAACATTTTTCATTGCTGTTCCACTCCCATTGGTCGTAGCGTAATGATATAAAGCCTATAACCTTCCTCGATAAATGGGCTATCTAATACTGAAAGATTTTTTTCAAATCGGACCATTCGTTTCGGAGCCTATTCAATGCAAACAAACAAAAAATTAAATCTTTCCTCTTTATAATATTAGTTTAGACGATGGGGTTGGCATATCCATTTGGATAAAAACCCCTTTTAATAAATAAAGAATTAAAAAGAAAAAAATACTAAGCTAGAAATATGTAACGATTCGCGAGATATATAAAGAACTGTTATTTTTTTTATAAAAACTGAAGGTAGATCCCAAAAACCAAACACCCCCGGTCAGTGTTACACGATAACAAAATAATCTTCACAAACATACTTTTGAAACAAGCAACTTGAATTAAAAAAAAAGACAGTAAAATTCTCACAATTACCTACCTTACGGCACGCAAACTGATTTAATGATAGACAATTAAATGTCTATCAGGTCCATAATCACTTAGCTATCACAAAAAACAATTATTTTTTTCGTCCATAAAGTTCGACCACAAACAAACAACTGGATATTATAAAAAATATACAAGGAAAAAAAAAACAAAAAATGAACACCACTGTTTGAGAATTTCAGAAAAAAAAGAACACTAAAATGTCAAATTCGAAAATTCGAGTTCGATTCCTTTTGCAGATTTTGTTTTTATTTTTTTAATACGATTTTGCAAAATGTTTTTGTTTTAGTTTGTAAATTGTTATAATGATTTTGATACACAAGATGTTGGATTGAATATAAAACTACGTCTGAGCAAAACTCGTATTGTAACGTACACGGTAAGTTGGTGCTAGGGTTGGCGAGTAAGTATGTTTATACCTATTTTAATTAAATATCTTTGAAAATGTGTTGGCCTATATAACTACTACGTTTATTTTATCTACCTACCTATAGAAATGCTTAATATGTTTTTGCTTTCTAAATAAAATTATTCATTCATATTAAATCACTGCATTTTTACCTACCAACCCATACAATTGCTTAAATGCATTTTTGCTATTTAAAATTTTTCATAATCATCGTCATCAGCCTATAATGTTCCCACTGCCGGGACCCAGGCCTTCTCTCAATGAGAGGGAGTGGGCTTTAATCCACCACGCGGACCCAGTGCGGGTTGGTAGATGTCACATGTCTTCGAATCTTTAGTTCTAGGACATGCCGGTTTCCTCACGATGTTTTCCTTTACCGTTTTGAGAGCAGTTGTGATGAAATTAATTACTCAAAGTAAAGCGCCTGTCTGGGTTCGAACCTACGACTTACTGCTCGTGGCCACCGCTGCTCTCAATAAAATTCATTCAAATTAAAATCACTGCGATTGGGGTCGGCGCAACACGGTTTTTTCTTCCATTCTCTCCTGCCAACACATTTATCCGTCACGATATCATTTCCTACTGCTTTTTCTTTCATATCCTTCCTTACACAATACATCCATCGTTTCTTTGGTCTTTCTCCACCATTAAACTTATATTCAACACTATTTTAGTCACGTATAAAGGAATAAAAAGTAGGTATTTATCTCAAACCGAAAAAAAAATAACAAAAATAAATTTTATAAATAAAATAAAGAAGGAAAAAATGAAACCATAATTTAATTAATAATTTAAAAAACACCCGACTCAAAAAACCTCTAAAAACAACGCTTGGATTCATTTATTTTTCGTTCTTTTAGAGGTTTTTTGTGTCGAGGATTTTTTTTTTTTTCTTGCTTTTTTAAACTTTAATTAATTTTTCTTAGCCTTGACTGTCCCACTCCTGGGCATAGCTTTTCTCGGTGTTGTGCCTCTTCGCGGTCTTCTTTATGAACGTAATAACTGCCTCATTTGTCAATTGGCCACAATCACGGCTGCTGAGCGTAAAGTCCTGGTTTCGAGTCCCGGTTCGGGTAAATTATAATTGGGTCCATCAGGAATATCTCAGTAGCAGCCACGGAGTCTTGATTTCTTCCCGGTTGATGGCCATGTGAGCAGCGGTGGCCCAGTGGTGGCAGCCCTGACTTAGGAGCAGTAAGCCGTGGGTTCGAACCCAGGCAAGCGCATTACTATGTGTAATTTATTTCATCACCGCTGCCGTCAAAAACGGTGAAGGAAAACGTCGTGAGGAAAGGCATGTTCTAGAACTCAAAATTCGAAGACATGTGACATCTACCAACTCGCACTGGGCCCGTGTGGTGGATTACAGCCAGCTCCCTCTCATAGAGTGGAGGCCTGTGTCCCAGCAGTGGGAACATTATAGGCTGATGATGTTGGCTATAGACTCACCCCCTATTACATGATGGGACTTACAACATAACTGGCGAAATGTGGGTGCACTATTAGGTACATCTCTGCTTAATCCTTCGGGGATTACCAGCGTGAACTTATGTTATGTGCTTAATATCTTAGCTCCGCCAACCCTAGAGAACTTGGTGTAATTAATGACAAGTTTGCGGCAACCGGCATGCGTTGCTCGATACGTCAGAGTTAGCGATGGTCCAGTTTGTGAGATGTAGCGGTTGTGAACTGCAAGCTTATGGGCTAACGGTTGAGGAGCCAGCTTGCGAGAGAAAGGTCCGTGAACTCTATTACTGTGTATCTACAGGGTGTAACGAAAAGGGTATATACATACTTTAGGGTGTGCTATAGACCATCAAACTGATCATGTTTCTCCATCGGACAAGTATCGTAATAGCGAAAAAAATATTATGCTGCGCCATACAAAATTTCAATACTTATTCAACCAAATGTATGGGGCAACTGATATTTTTTTCGCTGTTACGATGTTTGTCCGATGGAGAAACATGTTCGGTTTGATGGTCTGTAGCACACCCTTAAGTATGTATATACCCTTTCCGTTACACCCTGTATATTTATATTTATTTATGTACTATATTTAAATTTATTAATTTCATAAAAGTGACCTAACTACATACATTACAATGATTAACAAAATAATAAATTAAATTACTAAAATAACAATAAACTATAAAAGGGCGTCAAAAAACTCCTCCTTAACGCTGTCAGCTGGTAATGTGCCCAAGAGACTGGCAGTATTGCCACGTTGTATGGCAATACTTAGCCTCTGGCCAAAGTAAAAGCCTTGGGTCACGGGAAGCGTCACTTCTGACTACCCCCTTTTTTATTTTAATTCCATAATGTCCATCCAAAGGTTGTCTGGAAAATATCGCTATCAGCGATAAGACCGCCGTTGTAACCATAAAATTAGCAGTTTTGAAAGCCCGTTATGTAAAGCCCGTTGTGTGAAGTAAGTTTTCCTAAGTTACATCGCAGTAACGAGACATCGATTGAACAAGGCTTCGTAGTATGATATTTACGCAGTAAAATCGTTCGCAGTACAGATTTTTGATGTAACGAAATATCGCAGTAAAAAGACGTCGATTTAACAAGGCGTCGCAGTACAGAGATGTCGTTGAAAGGTTTTCGAAGAAACAAAATTCGATGATACGGCTATCGCACTCAAGTAGGTATTCCCTTTTGTACGGGTTTATTTTCCTACATGACATAACTATCACGTTTTGGAGTTTGAATCTTCCGAGTTTATAACCAACAAACCTTAATGGTCGATGATACAAAAAACTAAAATTATAATACAATAGACCATGACTAATCGTCTTCCCTATAACTAATATTACCGCGTCATATTCATAAAAACCCGGGGGAATCCGTTATTTCCCAGTTACCTAGAAGAATAGATAAAACAAATAAACGAAGTTAAGTATTAACTCTGTAATATATATAACGAAGGTACTTCGCTCATTTGTGGTACATCGTTATCAGAGTCTAAGTTCGACATGGTGTAGGTACGAAATAATAGTATTAACACTGATTATAACCGCCTATTTATTCACTATGAAACAATTTAAATAAGGAAACGCGGTAAGTTTGATACAGGCTGGCAGAACGACTTCTCGCGCTTGTGTCTAACCAACAAGTGAAGTTTTTCTACTGAAAAATGCGTCCAATCACAACCGACCACTTTCAAACAATCCCTGCCACGCCCTGTACCGACCTCACCCAAGCACACTGCTTGACGTTTCCGACAAACGACGATAGATGGCGTTATTCTAAATTAACGATAATCAATAACGATTTTAATAATTGTGCCTCTGTGTTGATTCTGCGACACGGCCATCTTGACAATTCACACGTCCTCGTGTGGGGCATCTGAAACAAGAATTTATGGAAAGTAAAACGTCCCTTGCTCGGCCTTTCTGACCAAGGCGTTGGAGAATGAAGTCACACAATTCAAACAACACAATTTTTATCCTGGTTCACATTCTCATCAAATCTTATAAAGAAAATCACAACATTGAAATCACCACTCTTTAAGGATCATCAATTTTCGAATCAATTTATGACCAAATCTAGTATGCAATGCTCTATTCGGTATCCCAGCTTCGTCACATACAACACATTGCCTCTATCCGGCAAATTAGCGGGACCTCCATCCGGTACCCGACTTCAACACATCTCATTGCCTCCATCCGGCATCTATGGGACCTCCATCCGGTACCCAACCTCGAGATAATACATTGCTCTTATTTAGTACCTTTAGCGATTACCTACATCGCCATGCTGGACGTAGGTCACCAACCTTTAAAGTATACAATTAGGCGTGCAACCACGAACAGCATTGAAATGTATGCATTCTGAGTCACTTGCATACTACATTTGCATCTTTAATCCCCTCACTTAAGGTCTAACACCTGCACCATCAGCAGGTCTCGTGTCATCAGTCTTGCTAGAGTCAGGGTCAGAGTCATTGTCGTCAAAATTGTCACCGTCAGGCATTTTTCGAAGACGGTCGTGCGCGTACTTGTATGTCCGATTCGAATTTAGAGCTTTAAGTACGTACCGGTCTCCTTCTAGTACCTCTACAACTTGAAAAGGCCCTTTGTACTTAGGATCGAGCTTTGTTTGGTTCCTTTCTTCATTCTGCAGCAGTACAAAATCTCCAATAGTAAACGGTTTTAGTTGAGCTTTGGTAGAGTCAAAACGTACCTTATCGTAAGCTGAGCCTTTCTCCATATTATCCACAGCCTGTAACCTGACTTGCTCAATATCAATTTCGGGGTCGTTATCAACCACTGATAAGATGTCTAAAGGCCTCGCAACCTTCCCAATGAGAAGTTCCAATGGGCTAGCTTGCGTGACTCGATTCATCGTGCAGTTGAGAGCTAACTGCACGTCGGGCAGAGCATCCTGCCACGAACGGCTACTTGTTTCTATGGCAGTAAGCATGTTTTTCAATGTGCTCATGACGCGTTCCACCTGGCCGTTGGCCCTTGAACTACCTGTCGCGATTAAATGGAGCTTAACGTTAACAGACTCGCAATATTCCTTGAAGTCTTTACTGGCGAAGCACCTACCTTGGTCCGCGATTACGCGGTTGGGCGCACCAAAGAGTGAAACACTAGATTTCAAAGCCTTGATACTACTAGCTGTGTCAATATTAAGAGAATGGTGAAGTAATACGTACTTAGTGAAGGCATCTATGAGCACAAACACATATTCCTTTCGGTCATTCTTGCCGCTTAGTTTTCCCGTAGCGTCAATATGTATGGTGTGCCAGGGTATACTAACCTTAGGAATGGGATGCATTTCTGCCTGTACTTTGCCAGAGTGTGACTTGGAAATTTTGCACGTAGCACAGCTGTCTACGAATTTTCGTACAAACCTCGTCATATTGTCGAACCAATAAAGTTCGTAAACCTTTTCTAAGGTCTTCTCCCATCCCAAATGCAGCAAACCTTCGTGTACATTGTTGACAACGGACCACCGGAACGTTCTAGGAATTATTGGCAAGCAGAGAGTCTTACCACGTCGCTGAATTTTCCTATACAAAACACTTGATCGAAGCTCATAGGTCTTAGCCACATCAAGAGGAAGCTTTCCATCCTTTAAATCGGACACGAGTTTTGAAAGCTCTCTATCCTTCTGCTGTTCCGCAATTAGCCAGTTGTCATTAAGTTCAGCTAAATTAATTTGTTTGTGGTTTACCTTCTCAAAAGAAGCGCTCTCTCCGGCGTCTGGTAATGGATTTCTTGAAAAGAAATCCGCATGAGACATCCGCTTACCACTACGATGAACAATGTCGAAATCGAAGGCTTGCAAAAATGCCCACCATCTATGAACACGCGGCATTAAGTCTGTTTTCTTACGGGTGGACTGTAATGAACTACAATCAGTCACCACGTCAAATTTGCGACCATGCAAATAATGTCGGAAATGTTTTACCGCGTTGACAACAGCGAGAGTTTCTAACTCGTAAGAATGATACTTGGACTCAGCAGCCGTTGTGCGCTTGCTGAAATAAGCAATAGCATGTGATTTACCTTCCTTTATCTGAATAAGAACTGCTCCATATCCAACAGCACTCGCATCTGTGTGCAACTCCGTCCTTAGAGCTGGATCATAAATCGATAATACTGGCTCACTAGTTAGAATAGAAATTACCTGCTGTCTTATGGTCTCATACTCGGATTTCCACTCGATGCGACCATTGCCGGAGGTCAAAGCATATAGCGGAGCCATAATCTGGGAAAATTTTGCTACGAACTGACGAAAATATGACGCTAAACCAATAAATTGACGCAATTTCGTCACCGTTTGCGGTGGCGGTAATGAAGTCAAACAACTAATCTTGCGAGGATTTGGCCGTATTTGCCCTTGACTGACTTCAAACCCAAGGTACTCTACTTTCCGTTTTAGGAAGGCACACTTTTTATGATTAAGAGAAAACCCTTTCTCAGAAAGAACTCTAAGTACCACCTGAAGTCGCTCAAGTGCTTCGTCGGCGTTTTTTGCAACGATGAGCACGTCATCCATATAGACTACAACGTAACTATTCACCAAATCGCCAAGCGCGTGAATGAGAGCGCGCTGGAACACCGAAGGGGCGTTTCGAAGTCCGAATGGCATGGTCAAATATTCAAATTGCCCGTCGGGCGTCACAAAAGCTGTCCGCTCTATAGATTCAGCTGAAATGCGGATTTGGTGAAATCCCGACGCCAAATCTAAAATTGTAAAGAAATGACCTCCATGCAACCTAGCTATTTGGTCAGAGATGAGCGGTAGTGGAAAACGGTCAGGTACTGTATTATCATTTAGTTCGCGGTAGTCCACACACATCCTATCTGTACCATCCTTCTTTTCAACGAGAAGGATAGGACTCGCAAACGGTGATGAACTACAGCGAATTATATTGGCCATAAGCAATTCATCAATTTTACTTCGTACAACCTGTCGCTCCTCTGAGCTCAACCTATAAGGACGTCGATTGACAGTCTTATGAGGGTCTATAAGGCGAATTTGCATGGGTTCAGTATCTGCAGGGGATGTAGGTACACCAGAAATAAAATTATTTTTGAAAGATAGAAGAATATCTAGCAGTTCAGTTTTTCTTTCAAGGGGGATGTCAGTGTCTATCGTCTCAAAGTCAAATTTACAGTCAACAATCACGTTACATGTCCGAACTGTCCATATTTTCTCAAATCGAATCTTATCCAATGACATATGAACTACTAAACCAATTGATAAAACTTCGCGTCCAATCATGATTTCAAGGCGTAAATAATTGTCGGGTAATACGTGAAAAAGAATTTCAAAAATAATTCCATCGATCTCAACAGTAGTCAAAATTTGTACAGTTGACCTTACACAAGTCTGTCCGATACCAGTCAATGTCACATTTTCATAAAGTCGTTTACCACTGAATTTACAGGATACAGATTCTTTAACAAGTGAACATTCAGCACCAGAGTCATAATAAAAATCAAATTGCTTACCAAAATGCCGTAAGGATCCAGCAGGTGCGTCCACAAGGCACACATCAACTCGCTTCTCCCTGACAGGATCAACCGCCGTGCTGCTGCTTGCCTCCTTGGCATTCCTCTTAGGGCAGTTGGATGCGTAGTGTCCTTGTTCACGACAATTGAAGCAAGTGATCCAGTCGGCTTTCCCCGTTGCCTGGTTACTCTTGCCGCTGCTAGACGCCATCGATCTAGATTGCTCTTCATGTGCCTTAGAGACTCTTTTCAGGCGACATTGCATCGATCTGTGTCCTGGTTTGCCACAGTTGAAACATTTCGGTCCAGGGTAGGGCAAATTGGGGCGGTTCCTCTTCGCGTCAGGACCTTCACGTTCGTCGCCACCAGACGGGGCGCTCCTCTTTAAAAACGAAACAGCCTTCAGTTCCCGTTGTAGATCGACGCGGGTGTTGATGTCCGTTGTGAAGGCCATTTGTTGGACTCGCGTATCGTTCTTCGCGATATGAGCTAGCACCGTCGCGATGGCAATTTGCTCTGTTGTGAGGCCGTTCCATTTCGACATAATGGAAGTCATGAGTGTAGCTGCATATGCAGCCAAACACTCATTTTCCTTAGGTTTATTTCCATGCAAATTGATAAGAAAAGAAGCAGTAGTCTCTGGACAATCATACCTGGCTATAAACAGCTCCTTAAAATCGCTCCATTTCATCCCAGGGTAAGATATAGACGACAGCCATGACGAAGCTTCGTCTTTGAGTGCGCGGCTCAAGGCAATCATCAACGATGCACCTTGACTATTCGGATCGATAACACACATGTCTGCCGTTGCCAGCCAAGCACGCGGGTCGACATTCCGTTTTTCAGGGTCAAAATCCGGTAGGCGAATATCCATAATCGCAGAAGGTTTGTTCATTGCTTGTACGATAGCCATAAAGTTTTTGTTTTGCTGCTCTAACAGAAAACGCCATTTTTCCATTTCTGTGTCACCTTGAAATGCGCGCGCATTTTCTTTACACTTATCCTGGCTAGCACTATCACTTTCACTATGAGGGGCGTTTGGGTTGCATCCCACTTCTGATAACGAAGGTACTTCGCTCATTTGTGGTACATCGTTATCAGAGTCTAAGTTCGACATGGTGTAGGTACGAAATAATAGTATTAACACTGATTATAACCGCCTATTTATTCACTATGAAACAATTTAAATAAGGAAACGCGGTAAGTTTGATACAGGCTGGCAGAACGACTTCTCGCGCTTGTGTCTAACCAACAAGTGAAGTTTTTCTACTGAAAAATGCGTCCAATCACAACCGACCACTTTCAAACAATCCCTGCCACGCCCTGTACCGACCTCACCCAAGCACACTGCTTGACGTTTCCGACAAACGACGATAGATGGCGTTATTCTAAATTAACGATAATCAATAACGATTTTAATAATTGTGCCTCTGTGTTGATTCTGCGACATATAGATATTGTGAAACCAAATGATTTTAAAAGAGTAACCATGGAGTTTCTTGCCGGTTCTTCTTCATAGGAAACGACTAACCCGAACCGTGCACCTTTTTGTCGACATTTTATAAGTGCCCATGTAGGCCTATGTGAAATAAAAATACATTGATTTTGATTTTGAAATGTTTGGGAGCATATTGTTTTAATTTTTTTCCAGAGTGGGAAAGAGATAGACGTCATCTATAGCTCCGTCTCTAACTCTCAGTTCTAAGTTACTTATTGACCTCAAGTCGAATGAACGCCAAATCATCGAGTTATCTATTATATTCTATTTATAACATGTGTATTATATTATCTATCTACATAAATACGACGTTAAGCTGTAAATTTCCACTAAGACATGACTTCGCTATGTATAGATTTCAAATACAATAATAATTTAAAATAACCGGACCAGTTTTGTATGTTTTTTTTTTTTGTTTATTTTAACCATTCTTTTTTCTGTCTTGTGCGAGACTAATAAATACTTTTTCTTTTATTTCTGTCATCCGCAAATTAACTGGTTTTGTTTAGTCTTGTTAGTCGCCGTACGTATTTACGTATTAAATAAAACTAACTCAAGAGCGTTTACACCTTACGGCATTTCATACAAACTTTCAAGTCCATATTTTCCGAAATAACTGAACCGATTTTGAAACTTAATACGCATACGCAGGATACATAGGTCTAAAAAGATAATTGGAAATTTCTGTTTCCTTATATAATTTATAATCGGTCTAATTTAGCTGTACCTACCACTATTTTTCGAAAATGATTTTTTATTAACTTTTTAGACCTGTGTATCCTGCTTATGCGTATGGAGTTTAATTAAAATTGGTTCAGTCATTTCTGAAAATAAGAATTTGAAAGTTTGTATGAAATGTCGTAAGGCGTAAAAGCTCAATACAAGTAGTGGGTCGTTGCTTCGATTTGTAGATTTGGCAGTGCTGTATGGGTACCCATCAATTAAAACAGGTTTGCTAAGAAGAATACGAAAAAAAAATATATTTGCATAATAAATAAATAACTTCCAAAAAACACTATAAATAAAGTGAAAATTAACTTTAGTTTCGGAAGTCGGTGAATTTCGTCTGCTTACTGGTAAAACAAGATAAATGCATTTTTCTACTAAATCGGGTTAAAAATGCAGTTAAATGTATTTTTTTACGCACTTTCTACTGGTGAAACCGAATAAATGCTATGTCCAATGGCTGCAGAGATAATGAATTTGTAAAAGAGATATCTTCTCAAATTTTGATAAAAATATACTAAAATAACATAACAAATAATCTTATGCCTTAAATCTTATTCAGTTTATACAGTTAAACAACAATAAATGCGGTTAAAGCTTTTTACATGTTATAATTTATACAGTAAAATGGTATGAATTATTCTGATAAAAGGTCATAAACGCATTTATTAATATAAACCTTAAATTATTTTAACAACATAATCGTATTAAAGTTATTTATTCCATTTTATTTCATTTTCAGTGAAATACTTCTACTTGGTTTGTTAATGTCTCTACAGAAGAAACGAAATAAATGTCATTTATGCTTTTTTAACAGTAAGAACGAGAGCGATTGATGGCTGTTGTCACATTGCGTACGCGCGCACTCCACGTGTTCCGCGTAGAAATACATACATAAATACTAGAATAATTTAACAAGAAGCTGTGTTTTGTGATAACTACGGAACACAGAGGAAAAAGATTAGTGTCCATGATAAACAATCCTAAAATAATTGAAGGTAAATGACATTTGTAAATTTTGAAGTTTGTGTAGCTTTTGTTTTTTCTACGATTTACCTATGGAATGTTTGCTTGTATGGTGGCTTTAGTATGTACATAGCTTTTTCATAGTATATGTAGGTACGTACAGGGTTCTATGATGACGGAGTTGCTCCTTGTCACTTGGATTCAGTATGCGTACTGCTGAGACTGCTGGCGTTTACCAGAGTTCGCGCCTGGAAAATCATTGTTCACCCTTTCCATCAGAACACATCGAACTTTGTGTCCAGAGTTATGGGGTAGACTAAATGGCATGATTGTTTCTTATCTGCGAGAAAGAACAATCTTTTTCAAGCAATACACTTTCTCAACCACATTTTAATACTTGGTCGATCCCACAACGACGTTTCCGCAAAAAGTCCAAGCCCAGGATGCATTCGTCCACTATGTCGGCCACGATGACATCTTTCCGGTAAATTCTGTCACCTAATTTTAACTCCACTTCCCTTTCTTGCCTTGGACGATTATGTCCTGACCGGTAGCTGTTAGTGGTAGCAAACGGTCGTGCTTATTAAATTAGAAACAGACTTGGTAAATCAGACTTGACGACCGTGTGAGAAGCTCCAGTATCCATCGTCAGTTTGCATGGCATTCCATTGACTTCGCTTTTGATGGTCAGGCTGTTTCTATCATGTGCTTGCGAGATCGAAATCTTCCGGACTCTTTCAATATCAGCCAGCACCCGCCCTTCCGCCCATCTGCCCGTCCTGGCGTTTACTCGTTTCCCTGCTGCTGCTGGGTAGTCACTTCAGCCACCCTTCTATTTTGATACAGATCTTCTCTCGGTGTGCTCCTTTTAAGACAGCTTGATCAAAGATGACCCCTTTCTCCACAATTGTAGCACCTAGAGCTGTATACTTCGGGCGGTCGAATACAGGTGAAGCTACAACTTCCCTGATGCGGTATGTTCGGTGGTCTTGCCTCACTGCCTCTAGTTCTGAGGCATGACATATTCTGTCGATGAAATCCTGTACCAGATTTCCATCAATGAGTACAGGGGCAGACTGATAATATATTACTGTTAATATGCTTTCCGAACCAGCTTTCAACTTTCAGGGCTCACTACTGTAGATTCTCGGCACTGCTTTGAACGCGATCCTTCAGCTTAACACGAAATACGTGCTCCAGGTGCACGTCGCCGTATCTGGACTCTAACGCCTCCAGCAGCTGCTCGTAGGTTACATTCTTGCCGCATAAAGGATGGTTTACGGCTTGGTTTCGGAGGCCCAAGGTCATGGCTTGCGATTTGGTCCACCCATTCGCCTTCATAACAGTTTCAAATTAGATCTTATAAGCCAATCACGTTTCAGAATGATTCTATTATCTTAAAACACCTTTACCTGAATCCTTTACCCATCAGTAAAGCTAAAAAGAGAATCTTCTCAGTTATGCAGTAAGAAAATAATTCCTGAGGACTAACATGGTTGGTAGATACTCTTCTTTACCAACTGCAACCAATGAAGCAGATCGTTTACCTGCACCATCAGTTGATGAAGAGTCATCGGAAAATTAAAATACTTAATTGAATTAAATGTTGTTTACCCAATAAATAAGTAATAAAATTGATTGATCATTAACAAATCGTTTCTTTACTATCGTTTCATAGATCACCACCACAATCAGTTTTTTATTTAATTTATCACTTTGGATGAAGCTTATTTAGTACATAATAAGTGACATACTAACACTAAAACTCTACAGATTAAAAAGGTTAAATGTATCAAAAATATTAATATTTTAGAAAATTATGCAAAAATAAATCTTTCCTATCAAGTAATCGGTGTAAAATACAATAAGCTATTAAACAAAACTGAAATAAGCTTTTAAAATCAATGAACTAAGGAGATATAACATGATTGTTAAGTACAGGTAAAACATATTAAATGCGACCCCCTTTCGATCTTAATTTAATTTTATACAGTTTTTACTTACCACAAATATTATATATGAGTAAATCTTAAAAGTAGGGAAGTTAGTGCAACATTTTGCTTTAACAGTTTTTCAATTAAAGAGTTTGAAATAGATCAAATTAGAATGTAAACTTAAAAATGTCATTTACTCGAATTGACTCCAACTCCACTTATTACTTTTTACCCGTAAGCAGACGATTTGTTCTATTGATTACAAAACATATTAGGGATTCCGCCATATTGGATTTATAGACGTCACCAAACTAAACGTAAATGCAAGATTTGATCTAAACAAACAAACGTACTCGTACATATGTACATACAAACATTGCAAGATAAATAAAAGCATGTAAAAAGTGTACGCAAGTCAACCAAGACATGGCTTACGGCATTGGATACCGTCAATCCAGGGCCTCAAGTCTGCTATTACAATGTCAGAATGGCCAATCATTGATTTCATAATTGTTGATTTTGAAAAGTTTGCTAATCTACTAATTATAATGGCGACATTATGACTTCACAATGGTAAACCACTGACACTCCATTGAAAGAAATGGCATAGAATTTGACAGACAAATGACAGATCATTATGAATTTAGCAGATTACGAACTTTTAGCAAAATGACAATGGGATCGTGTTGGAATGACGATGTTTATAAAAATAGCAGACTTGAGGCCCTGCTGGTCTACCATGACGTCTTAAAACATTATTGTTTTACTCCTTTTCCAGTGTGGGAAAGAGATGGCGCTAGACATCCTGTATAGCTCCGTCTCTTTCCCACACTGGAATAAGAGTGAAACAATACTGCTTTAAGACGTCATGGTAGGCCGGTTGGTAGTATTATCCATAGACAAGAGACGATGGTGACAGCAGTTAAATTACTTTTGTATGGTTTTTCCATCAGGAATTTCTCAGTAGCAGCCACGGAGTCAGGATTTGTGCCCGGCTGATGGTTATAGGCTCGCCCCAGCTATTACTTTGTTACTTAAAACGTAACTGGCGAAATGTGGATATACTAGGTACACCTCTGTCTATCCCTTCGGCAATTACAGTCGTCATGATACTTTTTATTTTTTTATTTTATTTTATGTACTTTATTTTTCGTCGGCATGCACGTGTAAGCGGGCACGCCCTTTATATCTGGAGGCTTTAATTATTCTTCAGTTTTTGTTTTTCTTTTTTAATAGTTTATTATTGGTGTGTGCTAGTAGATATGTGACAATAATTTGATGTAATGGATTCTTTGTTAATATAAACTTGAATACTATTGTGTAGAATCTGGTTCTTCTAACCTAACAGACAGATGTGTTGCTGAGGAGTTTGTTCCGCCACTTCTTCTTCCCAGCTAAAACACTAAGAAGTGGCGAAGAGCGGGCGTTTTGGGGGACTGTCTCTTATAATTTTGACGTTCAGAAAGTGCTGATTATCAGCCTAATTTGAATAAATGACTTTTGAATTTGATTTTGATGTTATTGCAATTTCTTGACCAGCAAAGAAAAAGTCAGGAAGTCCATACCTTGCACCACACACGTCGTTACAAGAGTATAAGTAGGTAGAACCAGAATGATAATGGTATAGACATAAATGCTATAATATCACGGGTCTGGTCGCCGGAATTTTATAAAAAAACTAAATACAAAGAAACGGTGGAATGTGTGTTAACTAGCTATTGTTTTGTCGTAATTAAGAGAAGTCCTACATTAGGTACCTATAACTGAGGTCGTCCGTTATTTCGAGAAATAGTGTTAGGTACAGCTAAATTAGACCGATTATAAATTATCCATAGAAACAAAAATGTCCATTTTTTTTTAAAGACATTACTATTTTTTTTTTTTTTTTACTTTTTGACCTCTGTATCCTAAACTCTGAAACTTCATACGCATAAAAGCAGGATACATTTTCCAATTATCTTTTTTTAAAGACATTTCGAAAATATTTTTTGTAACTTTTTATCCTGCTTAGGTATGCGTTTTAAATTTCATTCAAATCAGTTCAATCATTTCGGAAAATAAGAACTAGAAAGTTTGTTTGAAATGTCGTAAGGTGTAAACGCTTTTAAACTCAATGGGGGGGGGTGATAAATTCATGTGGTAACCCGGAGTATTAAAAAATATTGTTTGACATTTTAGCATTTTTCTTACCAATTTTATTTAAAATCTCGAGCCAGCGAATTTGTGTCAAAAATCTTATTTTCTTTTTAATAAAACAGTTTCTAAAACTACTTAAAGGTGATGCTGGGCTCCACCCAGAGGGAGGAGAGGGATGGGCTAAAATATCACGACGAATCACCATGGGGGAGGGGAGACTAAAAAGTTAGCCAAAAAAACCTTACGTGATTAAAAGGCTGGTCCACTATTGGTCTCATGCGCCTCTGTCTAATCCTTTGAAGATACAGGCAAGATGTCCAAACTCAAACTCAAATCGTTTATTTTAATTTGACCATACCAGGCACTTTTGAAAGTCAGAAAAGCAGAACAAAACGCAAAGCAACAGTCCCAGACACAAGACATAATAACTTGTGAAAGTACTGTAGTTGCCCATTCCAAAGCGTAGATCTCTATGGAGAAGAATCCTAGTCCTGCTTAGAATGTACACTTTTAAATAATGTATACCCTTACCCGATTGCTGCAAAACGATGCCGTTTTCCAGGTCCAGGAGTACTTAAGACTTGCAATTATCAGGACAGTGTCAGGTGTTGATTAAGAATTTTTTTATTTTATTTCGCTGGCTACCCTGGGGCGTCCCTTAATAGCCTTCTTTTGTGTTCTTTCTTTCCATCGTCGAAGGTTAGGTCACCAGCGGCAGCGCAGATGACTTGCCGTCTCAGAGAAGAAGCTGAAATAAGATTCTTTGACTGCGTTAATGTGCACCACCAACGATCTTTGCCGTGTCCCTGCAGTTTTGCAGTTGAGAGTGGTTCCGGTAAAGATCGTTGATTGTGCATCTAAATGCAGTTGCAGATATCGATTTTATAACTGCAATGTGGATCGTCGCCTTTTTTGCCAGCCATATTTCTAAGATACCTACAGTATTGTAGTGGCCGCCCGGCGCCCTGGACGCGAGGAAGGCGCCACCGTGCGGAATGCAAGCTACAACAGGCGCTGTTTTGTGCCTGGTCGAAAAGAAATGCTGATTCTTACTGGCATTGGTACATTAAAAAAAATGTAAAAAAGGGTAAAATTGATAGACGTTTCTTTCAGAAAATATATTTTATTCAGTGTTCAACTGTTCAGCAAAGAGCGTTTTCTTTTTACCTGAGCTATCTTCAAGTTGATCCAGTCTCTAAAGTATCTACCTACCTAACTTCTTTTTTATCTGCGTATTCTTTTATGTAAATACATAATGATAGCTTACTGTATAAGGTCATTGTATCATAAATAAGATCGGTCATCTAATTGTGTCGATAAATTGCGTTTTAAAATTATAGTAGCTAGCGAAGTTAATATTACTTGATAATAGCGCCATCTATGAAACAGTAAATTAATTACGGTAGTTTTATCGGTTGATAATAGATGGCGCTTATAGCACTCTACATTATTTGGTTATACCTACCTCTTCTGCTGTTTTCTGCTACATTTATGACGAAGCCAGCCCGACAACAGTTAAAGGTGGTAAAAAAAATTACCGGTCGCTATTATCGTCCTCTTGCCCTTCTCCTGTTTATTTTTGTTTTGTACAGCATGTCTTCTTCCAGACTACCATCTAGTTGTGCAAGAAACTTTTGGCGCCTGACCCGAAACAAATTTCATTAAATATTTTTTTTAATAATATTTACGGTCTTTTGAGTGCAAAAAGATTCTTGTTTTGATTTAAACATCTCAATCAGCCTGCACCTAACTTAATAAAACTCTATTTATTAGGTGTCGGTTTAGTGTCACTGACTCTGGCAGGGCCACCACCATGGATTTTAATTTTGAAAACACAAAAAAAATGTCGCTAATTAGTCGAAATTTGTCGCCAAATATCAGAATTTGTCGGTCACTAGTTCAAAAGATATAAGGGTTTATAGGTGGCCGATCTGGAGAGAGTCTCCCCAGCAGGGCCACATTTATATCTCAAAAACTATGGCACCTAGCAAAGATTTGTTTTCTTCCATATTTTGTCGCCAATTAGTCGGAATCAGTCGCCAAATATCAGAATATGTCGGTCACTGGTTCAAAAGATATAAGGGTTTATAGGTGGCCGATCTGGAGAGAGTCTCCCCAGCAGGGCCACATTTATATCTCTAAAACTAGGGCACCTAGCAAAGATCTGTTTTCTCACATATTTTGTCGCCAATTCGTCGCAATTTGTCGCCAAGTCATAGATTTAATCGGGTCTTAGTCTAGGAGATATAATGAGTTCAATTAGTAAGGTATAGTCCAAGAGCTAGATAGAAGAGTTCACGAAAAATTACCAAGAAAAAAAAAATCTATTAATATGTGTAATATACTTCTACTTTTATCGGTCTTAAGTCTTTAGAAATGTCCGAGAGAGATAAATTCTTAATTAAATTCATGTTTTTATGTTTTAAATTGCTAGGCTAGAGTGGCTTAAACTTCTTTCAAAACATTAAACCTTGCTCTTGGTCTATTTGGTGTCAAGATGTACAGTCGCATGCAACTGTTTTACCAGTTTACAATGTTAAGCTCTGATTAACGTTAGAATAATAAAAAAATACCTTAAGTAAAATTACCTTTAGTAAAATGTTTAAAATACTTAAACGTTGAAAACGTATTGTCAATTGTTATCAAATTTTATTACATGTAATATAAATTTTATTATATCTCGCTTTTTTCACCGTTTTTGTATTTTCGGAATACCTAGAGATAACAATACTCGAGTTCGTAACTATTCATAATAAGTTCCACTTTAATTAAACTGGCTGACTTAAACTTACGTGACGGGCAACTCGTTCTAAGCAGCTCGTCTGTACAAGCGCATCTATCTCTTTCTTACTTACCGTAAATGAAACGGAGCGCAGCGATCTATCTGCCTGCGACTAAGTGGTAAGTGCACATTGTGTTAAATAAATAATTACGTATATTTATTGCAGATTTGTTTATAGGTAATGAATACAGCTTCCCTATGATGGGTTGAAATCATAGAATAAGTTTATATTTATTTAATTCGAAACAAACATTCCTCCATAAGACGTCATAGATACTGTCTAGAAACTACATAAAGTATTTTGTACTCGCTTGTACCACTGTATGGGGAAATTGAATTCTTTAATATCTTTTTAATTACACACCGACTAAATCTTTAATCTGTCTGTCTGGCGACAAATTACGACAAATTGGCGACAAAATATGGGAGAAAACAGATCTTCGCTAGGTGCCCTAGTTTTAGAGATATATATGTGGCCCTGCTGGGGAGACTCTCTCCAGATCGGCCACCTATAAACCCTTATATCTTTTGAACCAGTGACCGACATATTCTGATATTTGGCGACTGATTCCGACTAATTGGCGACAAAATATGGGAGAAAACAGATCTTTGCTAGGTGCCATAGTTTTTAAGATATAAATGTGGCCCTGCTGGGGAGACTGTCTCCAGATCGGCCACCTATAAACCCTTATATCTTTTGAACCAGTGACCGACAAATTCTGATATTTGGCGACAAATTTCGACTAATTAGCGAAAATTTTTTTGTGTTTTCAAAATTAAAATCCATGATGGTGGCCCTGCCAGAGTCAGTGACACGTCGGTTTAATCTTGGTTTGCACAACCAAGTTTGTCGTCTTGCTCGCTCACGGCACCTCGCGAACTACAAGCGGCAGAGCTTCTACCAACGAAGTGACTGTACAGATGTTGCTAGACACGCTTTTTTTGACAATAGCCATAAAAATGTCAAAAATATATTGGGACCACCGAATATTGGTTTTTGAAATCGTTTTCCCTAGTATTGAAGTTGGTTTGTTCCCGGTCGTCCCTACCTAGTTCACTCGTTCCGCTATAGACCCATTTTATATTCGCCTAAAAAGCATAGTCGACGTAGCCCCGCTATGCGGGGCTCATATTTCTGTCTGCATGGTTTACCGTAACCTAACACAACCTAACAGTAACTAACCTAACCTAACTGTCCGAGTCGGGGTTCCCCAAGTCCAGAGCTCGCTTCGCCCGCTCTTGCATCCAAATTCCACATTTTGACTCTCGGTCTGTAGCGGTACGAGTGGGAAATAAAAGTTCCAATCGTCACCACTGGGGAGGAACAAATATTTGTTTCCAATTCGTACCCAGTGGGGACGACCGGGAATAAACCTTGAACTTTCATGGGTCAGTACTTAATAGTTCCATGGCCATGGAGTGAGTATTTAATATTTCGATGCCTTAACCGGTTCATCTGACAGCTTCCGTCAAAAAAATTTTGGCGCCAATTTCATACGGTTTTATTATTCGAAATAAAATACAAGTGTAAATAAAACTCTATATTAATATAATATAATAATTGTGTCGGTATAATCTGTGCTTGCACGCTCCCGTAGTGTCGTCTCGTTCGCTCACGGCTTCAGACGCTTATAGTTCGCGAGGTGGCTGTTCAGATGTTGCGCCAGTTGATCTGCTCGAGCGAATGATGCCTGGAAAGAGAAATACGGTATTAAATTCAAATCTTACGTTGACACGTCGCATTATAACACATTATTGCCATAAATCTGCTCATTTTTAGGGTTCCGTAGCCGAATGGCAAAAAACGGAACCCTTATAGATTCGTCATGTCTGTCTGTCTGTCTGTCCGTCCGTATGTCACAGCCACTTTTTTCCGAAACTATAAGAACTATACTGTTGAAACTTGGTAAGTAGATGTATTCTGTGAACCGCATTAAGATTTTCATACAAAAATAGAAAAAAAACTATTAATTTTGGGGTTCCCCATACATAGAACTGAAAGCCAAAAATTTTTTTTTCATCAAAGCCATACGTGTGGGGTATCTATGGATAGATCTTCAAAAATGATATTGAGGTTTCTAATATCATTTTGTTCTAAACTAAACAGTTTGCGCTAGAGCCACTTCCAAAGTGGTAAAATGTGTCCCCCCCCCTCTAATTTCTAAAGTAAGAGGAGGAAAATTCTGAAAATATTTATAATTGTAGAACGTAAAAAAAACTATTAACGAAAATTGGTTTCAATAAGAAATGATGTTTAGTTTTTGGGATATGGGATGACTTTTTCATCAAACTGCAGCAGTAACTTTGTTTTTCATTAACATACTATGAAAAACCAATTTAGTTTTGCGGTTGAGTGGAAGTTTAAAACTAATACTACTAACTAATGAATGACAGTTCAAGATATTGTTTGGGGCTATGGAACCCTGTGTGCGAGTAAGACTCGCACTTGGCCGGTTTTTATTTTTAAAACATAACCCGTGCACACGAATACCGTCATCTGTAGCGGCTGGGCGCTGCAAGCAAGAAAAACTTAATTTCTGTAATGGTATCTGACTTGCCTTTTTATTATTTTGCAAGTGCTGTGCACTTCTACAGGCTGTAACGGAAAGGGTATATACATACTTAAGGGTGTGCTACAGACCATCAAACTGAACATGTTTCTCCATTGGACAAACATCGTAATGGCGAAAAAGTTGTTTGCTCCCCATACAAAATTTCAATACCTATTCGACCCAATGTATGGGGCAACCGATATTTTTTTCGCTATTACGATGTTGGTCCGATAGAGAAACATGTTCAGTTTGATGGTCTGTAGCACACCCTTAAGTATGTATATACCCTTTCCGTTACGCCCTGTATAAGTGATGAACTCACTTTACCTAAAACTGTTAGTGATATCTGTTTATGTATGTTTTAGTGAGTAAATTGTTGAATTGCCATAAAAATAAATAAATAGTTGTGTCCGCAAATGTCTTAATAGCCTCGACGAACATCTGAGGAGACTCTCGCTTGGCAGCTGGATCAAGGGCTTGATTCAGAAAGCAGTACTTCTGGCCACGGCACGTATTATTAGGAGGTTCCTCTCTCAAGACCCCTGACTATCGGTAGCCCGGACCCTGTTTCTGAAGCCGGTGGGTAATTATTTTTTTAATATTTTTAAATGTTTTTTTTTTTATATCATTTTGTTAGTGAAAATATTCCAAAATGTAAATTATATGTTAGAAATTGAATAAACATAGTAACAAGTTAGAATATGAATAAACATAATAAAAACAAAATTTAAAAACATAGTAACAAAAAGTGTCAAGTGTGATGGTAGTGTCGTAGTCGTAGTGTTACTGTCATGTGAGTGTAGTGAGGCTCACCTTACACACGACGCAGCGGTAGAGCTGCTTGGCGTGGTTGTGCATGTGGCGGGTGAGGGAGTGCGCGTGCGAGAACCGCTTGCCGCACTGCGCGCACGCGTGCGGCAGGTCAAGTGTCATGGTAGTGTCAGTGTCGTAGTGTTACTGTCACGTCAGTGTAGTGAGGCTCACCTTACACACGACGCAGCGGTAGAGCTGCTTGGCGTGGTTGTGCATGTGGCGGGTGAGGGAGTGCGCGTGCGAGAACCGCTTGCCGCACTGCGCGCACGCGTGCGTCAGGTCAAGTGTCATGGTAGTGTCAGTGTCGTAGTGTTACTGTCACGTCAGTGTAGTGAGGCTCACCTTACACACGACGCAGCGGTAGAGCTGCTTGGCGTGGTTGTGCATGTGGCGGGTGAGGGAGTGCGCGTGCGAGAACCGCTTGCCGCACTGCGCGCACGCGTGCGGCAGGTCAAGTGTCATGGTAGTGTCAGTGTCGTAGTGTTACTGTCACGTCAGTGTAGTGAGGCTCACCTTACACACGACGCAGCGGTAGAGCTGCTTGGCGTGGTTGTGCATGTGGCGGGTGAGGGAGTGCGCGTGCGAGAACCGCTTGCCGCACTGCGCGCACGCGTGCGGCAGGTCAAGTGTCATGGTAGTGTCAGTGTCGTAGTGTTACTGTCACGTCAGTGTAGTGAGGC
Organism: Cerastis rubricosa; assembly: GCA_949152445.1. NCBI lineage: Eukaryota > Metazoa > Arthropoda > Insecta > Lepidoptera > Noctuidae > Cerastis > Cerastis rubricosa. The sequence goes on from OX424551.1 coordinate 2,585,531, forward strand.
TCACCTTACACACGACGCAGCGGTAGAGCTGCTTGGCGTGGTTGTGCATGTGGCGGGTGAGGGAGTGCGCGTGCGAGAACCGCTTGCCGCACTGCGCGCACGCGTGCGGCAGGTCAAGTGTCATGGTAGTGTCAGTGTCGTAGTGTTACTGTCACGTCAGTGTAGTGAGGCTCACCTTACACACGACGCAGCGGTAGAGCTGCTTGGCGTGGTTGTGCATGTGGCGGGTGAGGGAGTGCGCGTGCGAGAACCGCTTGCCGCACTGCGCGCACGCGTGCGGCAGGCGCGCGGCGCCGGGCGGCGGGGCGGCGCCGTGCGCGCACGCGGCGTGGCGCCGCAGCAGCTCGTAGCGCGGGAACGTCAGCCCGCACTGGGGGCACCGCCCTGGGGGGAGGGGAGGGACGTCAGGCTCACTTCAACTCACGTAGAATGGTGTTTTTTTTTTGTGAATGATATCTCGCTAGGCAATCTAGAAGGTTTTCGTCACCTTAAAGTGGAAGCGAAAGGATGGCTCGCGAAATTCAAGTTTTTTTTTATGTTTTTTTTTGCAATTTGCAAGGCAAAAAACTTACAACCTAAGCGACTACTCGCTAAGGGTACCCCCTTGTGAAGTCCGAGCCGGTTCTCTACCTTTGGCATACTATGGCCATATGCTTCTATACAGCGCCATCTATCGAATACTTGCTCAACCCAATCAACAGATACCGCCATCTGTTAGAATCGTTTGGAGCTAACAGATAACTGACTTAATTTGCAATAAAATAATATTGCGACTATAAATTGAGATGTAAGCTATCCTATCTTTCAAGCTGGATCAAACTGCACACGGTGTGCAAATTTGATTAAAATCGATTCAGTAGTTTAGAAGTCCATCCCCGACAAACAACGTGACACGTAATTTATATTATATAAGATAGATATATAGATTATTAGAAACAAAATTAAAAAAAGGTCGAAAGTCAGACATCCAGTCATACCAAGGACTATCGTATTACCCAGTACTAAATGTTCAGAAAGGCAGTCGCTTTACGTAAAATACTGAGCTGCATCCGGTTAGACTGGAAGCTGACCCCAACAAGGCTAGGCAGATGGTATTAGAAATAAAATAAACTACATTCTTACCAGCTCGTTCGTCCGCGGTGTGAGTACGGTCATGGGCAGCCAGCTCGGCGTCGTCTTCGAAACACTTCCGGCATACCTCGCACCGAACTGTCATGGCGCCGCGGTGCGCTTCCGCTCTGGTGAAGAAATAGCGATTCGAGAAAAAAAATAGATTTTCCATTCATAAAACTCTTTGAAAACATTAATTTATTTTCAGGCTTATTATTGATTCGGGACGAGAATAATTAGCATAGGGACCTACTTGAATTTGACGAGGTTGCAAAACAACACCTTGTATAAATATACAGGCTGTATTTTTCAAGTCGGTGTGAATGACCAAATACGAATTTAATAGCGAAAAACACTCAAAGGAGTCTCGAGGTCGATTTTGATGAAAACTAAAACTGCATCATTTGACTTTTGAAAAATTTATATGCCTTGCCAGGAAACGAAACCATAGATTTTTTGAGAAAAAAAAACTGGTCAAGTGCGTGTCGGGCCACGCGCAGTGTAGGGTTCCGTAGTTTTATAACAGCCAAGTGCGGGTCGTATTCGCTGGCTGATAGTTTCAAGCTCTAACTAAAAGCCAAACATGACTACCTACCTAATTTGACTTCTTATAAAAACAACAACAACAATTGTTTTTTTTTTATAAACTTTGTTTAGGAACGAAACAGCGCGATACAACTGACGCTTAGCGCCATCTATCGACATTTCTATGGAGTTGTTCGAAATTTTCGAGTCAAATACAATTGGTCGACTATTACTCGTAAACTTGTAAAGCCCACTTAAGTGTGATAGTTTTCCTTTAAAGTTCGTTTTATATAGGTACTACTGCCGTGACATTTGTATTTCTAACTACAACCGTTTAGTCTGTAGAAGAGGGGGGGGGGGGGGGGGCAAATGACCCTAACGAAAATTGGTACTTTAAAGCTTGATAAGTCACGAACGGTTTACTTAATCAAAAAACGGTATTCGCAAACCCCTAATATTTTTGAAAGACCTATTCAACGATATCCCACACTATGGAAAGGACGAAAAAAAAAATATCATCCTCACTTTACATGTAGGGGAGGTAACCTAAATAATAGTTTTTATCAAAATTTAATTTTACCACTTTTTTGGCGTCATTAACGTGTATACTCATACCAAATTGCAACTTTCTAGTACCAATAGTTTTTGAGCTAAACCGCAGACAGACGGACAGACAGACGGACATGGCGAAACTATAAGGGTTCCTTGTTGACTACGGAACCCTAAAAAGTACATTTTAGTATTGTATACCATTCGATAGTGTCGCTGCTAAGGATCAATTTCTGGGAAGAAATGATATACGGAAAACTCAAGAAAACTCTTCTGAGTATACCTAGGTCTTCTATTAAGAAGACCATCGTATTCTCCAAAGGATACAATTATGTTCTCCAAAGTAGACCAACCCGTCGGTTGAAGGTTTCACTGCAACAGTCGCACTTGTATTTGTTCACCGCGGTTCAGTAGACCTTGGTCTATTCCTGAGTATTCCTAGGTTTTTTTCTTAAGAAGACCACGTATTTCTCCTAAGGACACCATCTCTTCACCTAAGTAGACCATTCGAATTCTTACTCACTTATACAATGTGTTGTTTTGCATCCTCGTCAAATTTCAGGACGTTGTCATAAAACACATAAATAATCAATTTAAAGGTCGGTACCGGTCTATAATTAATAAGCGTTGCTTTTTTTTATTGTTGAAATTTAACAGTATTTCAGAATAAAACCCTTGATCCAAAACACTTAAAACAGAATCACCCAACTACGCACACAGCGACAATGCAGCTGCTCTGTGTGCGTGAGAGTCGACAGTCGACGTCTTACCTACGAAATGCAACAGTGTTGCGACCGTGCGATGACCTACGGCGACCGGTACCTAGCAATTTTGCCTAATTTTATTTCGAAAATCACCTACATTATTGTCATAAATTTCGCTTGATACTAAACTAATTTTTAAGCATCATTGGAATACGGAAATCTTACTAACGACAACAATACTAGTGTGCCAAAGAAAAGTTCACTGACCTGTACTTACCTAAGTTCGGTAGTTATCAGATGATTAATAAAATGTTAGTTTTGCTTTATTGCTATCTACACTAAAACTCTGAACATTGTACGTAGGTAAATTCAGCCTAAAGTTTTCGTAATGATTTTGTTTTTATTTGTGGATTGAATTTATTGGTGGTTAATACCTTAGTTGGTGTACCAATTTACTAAATCTAAAATTGTTTTTTTACGTTTGTTGGAATTGGAAAGATGTGCTAGCTAAGTAGGTATGTAGAAATACTTTCGACTGTTAGGTATTATTGGCGTAGTTAAAAATTTGAAATCAACTTATTTACACTAATAAAATTGATTAAGCTAACAACGTATTGACAAAATGATAGTCTATGTACAAATAAATAAATTACCTACTTAAGTTATCTGGCGGTATGTTCAAAGTTGCCACCACCACATTCTTGGCACAGTCGACAACGACGTAGCTGGTTTTCCTTCAGCTTACGTAGCACTATCACATTCCTTTTTAAAGTGTCGAAAGCACTAATTATCTTTTCACGTAATTCTGTAACACTTGCCACTTTCTCCGAGTAAACTAACCTTTTAACGTCTCCCCACAAATAAAAGTTTAGAAACGTCAGGTCCGGAGAACGGGCCAGGCCACAGGTCCTCCGCGACCCATCCAATGGTCACCAAACTTTTCGGTTAAGTACTCGCGTACATGCCGACCATATTGAGGGGAAACACCGTACTGCTCCACGTAGGCTGTCTCCACTGATGGCATACATGCGGACCATCTCTACCAACTCGACGTTTGAGTAATTGTCCGTCATCTTGCACTTTGCACCTACGTCTCAACGATGTACCTAGGAGCGGAATTCGCAACGCACGTGCACGCGTCGGCGACATTAAGCACACTATTTGGTTTGGTTCCGGGACGGCGGCGGGTGGATAGGCGCGCGACTCCGCGCGAGCGAAGACTGCGCCCGCGCACCCCGCTGGCATACCCGCACACCCGCGCCGTGCGTGGTAGGGAGTAGGTACCTATGAAATTATCGTATGTTCGTTGCGTTTGCGTTGTGTATGTATTGTTAGCGTTTCTTTGTGTGCGTGTAAGCGCGGTAACAGACGGGCCGCGTTTTAATACGGCTGGTTCACACTTACGATTTCCGTAAATAAGAAAAAAAAAATAAAAAAACACCTACCTATTTTATTGTTGATTTGGGTCGAGAATCATTAGCATAATTACCTCCTTGAATTTGACGAGAATGCAAAACAACACATTGTATTCCCATATGAACGTATTTGTAGCAAAAGACTGCGGTCTACTCACTTGTGTTCCCATAGTTTCCCGCGTCGGTTGAACGTTTTACTGCAGCAGTTGCACTCGTATCTGTGTAGACCTTGGTCTCTTCCTGAGTAGACCTCGATCTCTGCCTTAGTAGAGCTCGGTCTTTTCCTAAATAGACTCCGGTCTCTTTCTGTGTAGCCCTCCTTCTACTCCTGAGTAACCTAGGTCTTCACTTAAGAAGACCACTGTCTTCTAAGCAGACCATCCGAATTCATACTCACTTATATTCCCATACTGTTCTCTTGTAAGTTAACGAACGTATTTGGAGGAAAAGACTGCGGTCTACTCACTTGTGTTCCCATAGTGTCCCGCGTCTGTTGAACGTTTCACTGCAGTAGTTGCACTCGTATCTCTGTAAACCTTGGTCTCTTCCTGAGTAGACATCGGTAAGACATCGGTATCTGCCTTAGTAGACTCCGGTCTTTTCCTAAGTAGACTCCGGTCTCTTTCTGAGTAGCCCTCCGTCTACTCCCGAGTAACCTAGGTCTTCACTTAAGAAGACCACTGTCTTCTAAGAAGACTATCCTAATTCTTACTCACTTATGTTCCACTACTGTTCTCTTGTAAGTTAAGGAAGGTATTTCGAGGAAAAGACTGCGGTCTACTCACTTGTGTTCCCATAGTTTCTCCCGTCGGTTGAAGGTTTCACTGCAGCAATCGCACTCGTATCTGTCGGAGGAGCGCGCACGAGATCGCGAGTTGCCGCCGCCGCGGTTCTGATGCACGCGGCGATGGATTCTGTGGGAAGAAGAGGAAGGTAAGTAGAAATCTTGGATCCAAGATTGGCTAGTTCGTTGTGTATTAGCTACGATTTTTTCAAGTTCCAGTAGCTGAATTCGGACTAATATGTATTTATTTTCGTATTTACGCCATTAAAAATACTATCGATGGTTAAATATTCATGTTTTCCGTTCTCCTTGTGATCGCTTTTGCCTATTTAAAGACATACATCTTTACGGTTTCCAAAAAAGTATTTGGTCAAAAGAAACATCATTATCTGCTTCTCAAAACAGCGTGGTCTACTCCTAAATTACCACTATTCATACTAAAATACATCAAAACTACCTTAATCGATGACTGGTAATACTTTATTTAGGCTTCTAATGATAAGACTGGTCTGATAAAGGTCTACTTCTGAAAAGATTATGGTCTACTTCTGAAAAGACCATGATCTAAACTTACACTACCAGTTACGGGATATCTTATAATCCTGCGATGGGAATAAACCATAATGGCGCTTACAACACCGTCGAAATATCGGGAGCAATTTTTAAAAATCACGGAAGATATTAAACGATAGCATAAGTTTAGGTATATACCTTAAAACAAGCTTAAAACAGTGTTTGACCATGATCTATTACTGAAAAGACTACGGTCTACAAAAGACGGTCTACTACTGAAAAGACCGCCGTCTTTCTGGTCTACTTACTTGAGCGTCACCCTCGTAGAATACCACTTAGAACAGATATGACATTGGAAGCTCTTGTCAGCGGACTCGTTCTCGGACTCGCTGATCTCGTCATGCGACACCGGCGCTCCCGGGTCCGCGGCCCGTTCCGGATCCGAATCGGATCCGCTGTCCGAAACCGGGCCACTGTACGACCATGCGCCAAAGGACCTGTGGACGTGAAGACAATCAGTTTTGACAGGTTAAGTTGTTGAGTGTTAAGGGAGACGGTTTTTTTTTACATTAACATCTCATTACGTACATACATAGATTTGTGTTTTTTTTCTGTGTGGTGCCGGACGTAAAGAATAACACCATATCTTCCCGTGGGTGTCGTAAAAGGCGACTAAGGGACTTGCCAGAGAATGGGCAGCAGCATTCTCTGTGTTTTTGTAACAACCGTACTGCGATCGCCAACCCGCCTGCCAAGCGTGGCGATTATGGCAAAACCCCCCAAAATGTCAATTTGGCGACACTTGGGGGAGGCCTATGTCCAGCAGTGGACGTCTTTCGGGCTGAAATGATGATGATGATAGATTTGACGGTACGGTTGGCGCAGTGCTTACGCGATTGACTGCTGCGCTGCGTGTCGCGGGTTCGATCCCCGCACGGAACAAATATTTGTAAGGCCTACAGATAGTTGTTCCGGGTCTGGCTGTGTATGTGAGTTAAATTTTTTGTGAACGCACCCACGATACAGGAGAAATTCCTAGTGTGGGAAAAAGTTTAAAAAAATTCAATCGATCTTCAGGTTACGCCGCGCTTGCTTAGGTTGGTCTGTGGATGGGTGACTACCCATCACAAACTGAGTTTTCTTCGTGCCTCAGAATGCACGTTAAGCCGTTGGTCCCGACTGTCATTAGTAGATCTTCGACAGTCGTTACAGATCTGCCGAAAGTCTGACAATCAGTCTTACCAAGGGGTATCGTATTATTATTCTAGTACTAATTGGATTGTGGAGGTTAGATAGGCATCTCCATATCATCATCATCCTCAGCCTATAATGTTCCCACTGCTGGGACACAGGCCTCCTCTCTATGAGCTATGAGAGGGAGTGGGCTGTAATTCACCACGCGGGCCAAGTGCGGGTTGGTAGATGTCACATGTCTTCGATTTTTTTAGTTCTAGGACATGCCGGTTTTCTCACGATGTTTTCCTTCACCGGTTTTGAGGGCAGCGGTGATGAAATAAATTACACAAAGTAATGCGCCTGACTGGGTTCGAACCCACGGCTTACTGCTCGTAAGTCGGGGCTGCCACCACTGGGCCACCGCTGCTCTCCATATTAAATACTGGTATATAGCAGCATCCGGTAAGACTGGAAGCCGACCCCAACATAGTTGGAGTTAAGTTAGTTAGATCTTACCTATCATCCTCGTTAGTAGTATGATTGACCGCGGGCGCCGGGTCTTCAGTCTTGGGTATCTCGTCACCAGATTCTGACTCAGAATCAGAACTGTCTGATGAGCTCGAGGACCCGGAGCTTGATGATGTACTGGATCCTGAACTGGAACTGCCTGGGGAGTGGAAGTGGTGAGTAGTTTAGGAGTTGGAGAAGTAACTGCAAGTTTGATTTTTTCGCATGTTTGGTTGAACTGGACTTCATTATCATCATCATATCAGCTCGTAGCTAAATAGTAACAGCCGCACGGGTCGATCTTAAAGCTTAAGCCGTGCTTGCCGAGTTTGGTCTGTGGATCATAACTACAAACCGAGTTTCCTCCGTGCCTCGGAAAGCACGTTAAGCCGTTGGTCCCGGCTGTCATTTGCAGATCTTTGAACCGTCGTTACGTAGTCAGAATTAAAAAGTCTGACATCCAGTCTTGCTAAGGGGTATCGTATTCCCAGTTACTGGGTTGTGGAGGTCAGACAAGCAGTTGCTTCATGTAAAATACTGGTACTCAGCTGCATTCGGTTAGACTGGAAGCCGACCCCAAGATAGTTTGGGAAAAGGCTAGGCAGATGACTCTAGTCATAATAAACTTAAATAAGAACTTACTGCTGCGTGCGTTCCGGGATGCAGAAGTGCCTTGAGAGGGCGCCGCACGACGCTCTGTTGACGAGAGTAACTAATTGTGAACATTGTACACAAAGGACAACACGCAAGCTCCCCTAGTGGGGTAAACAGTGAACTACTATACGTCTACACGTACCCTTGAATTCAGAATCTTAGAGAAGAACTAACTGTCCGGCGCAACTTCGTTTGCGTTACATTTTTCCCGTTTTCGCAACATTATTCATTGCTGCTCCACTCCCTATTGCTCGTAGCGTGATGATATATAGCCTATAGCCTTCCTCGATAAATGGGCTATCTAACACTGAAAGAATTTTTCAAATCGGACCAGTAGTTTCGGAACCTATTCAATGCAAACAAACAAACAATCAAATCTTCCCTCTTTATAATATTTGTTTAGATTTATAGTTCGAACCAGCAGTTCCCGAGATTAGCGCGTTCAACCAAAAAACCAAACCAAACTCTTCAGCTATAGAATATTATATAAAGGGTGAAATTGAAGTAATGGGCATTATTTTAACCTAAGGCACTACTTACGATACTGATTCCATTAGGGCTATTAATACGAAAATCAAAAATATTATTACTTAATGCAAGTACGGAAAGAGTTCACGCAGAATGAGTGACAATGATGCGTACAGCGCAGTGGCGCGGTGGCGTACGGCGTAGTGTAGGTACCAAAGGCAGCATTCGCTATCGCGAATATCGCTATGCGCACCTTTTGATACTTTACATGGTTTACAACACTTTTAAGGTTTTCCGTACTTGCATTAATAATATTTTTGTTTAAGTATTAATAGCCCTAATGGAGTCAGTATCGTGAGTAGTGCCTTAGGTTAAAATAATGCCCATGACTTCAATTTCACCCTGTATTTAACATTCTGAACATCAAGTATGCCAAATTTTTAAAGGACATAATGTTTCTCATAATATTTCATCATATCAGCTTTATAATATTTTATCTAAGATTCTGAAATTCAAGTTTGCCAAAATTTTAAAGGACATATTGTTTCTAATAACAGCTTTAATGTCTGTCACACACAAAACATCAATCTAACAACTAAAAATAAAGGATGGCTTTTAGAGCGTTTACGCCTTACGGCATTTCATACAAACTTTCAAGTCTTATTTTCCAAAATGACTGAACCGATTTTAATGAAACTTCATACGCATAAGCGGGATATAGAATAACCTACGTAAGGTTATTAGTTATTATATATACATACTTAGGAATGTGCTATAAGTCTGACATCCAGTCTTACTAAGGGGTATCGTATTCCCAGTTATTGGGTTGTGGAGGTCATATAGACAGTCGCTTCATGTAAAATACTGGTACTCAGCTGCATCCGGTTAGACTGGAAGCCGACCCCAAGATAGTTTGGGAAAATAGGCTAGGCAGAGGATGATGACTTAAGAATGTGCTACAGACCATCAAACTGAACATGTTTCTCCATCGGTCAAACATCGTAATGGCGAAAAAAATATCAGCTGGCCCATACGTTTGGGTCGAATAGGTATTGAAATTTTGTATTGGGCAGCAGATAATTTTTTCGTTATTACGATGTTTGTCCGATGGAGAAACATGTTCATTTTGATGGTCTGTAGCACACCCTTAAGTATGTATATGTTACGGGCAATTTGATAAGTCCGGGCACTATTAATAATGGCTGGTCTGTATTCATAATGCCCGACTCAATTGGGCAATGTGATTATACAGCATGATTAATCACTTTTTCCGGCCAGTATGAATAATGCCAAATCTTGGGCAAAGTAATAAAATAGGTGAACTGTAGTGTTTTTGTTTATTAAATGAAATTAAACTTACATAATTTTCATGAAAATTTAACAAAAATAACCTAACCTTACCTAATTGCCACCAGTAAGTAGGGAATTATTCATACTGCCCGGTCCAAGTGATAAATTCAAGATATCTCAAACACTGATTTATTACATGGACAACGGGCTGTCGGGCATTATTAATAATGGCCGGTCCTTATTAATAATGCCCAGTTAATCACGTTGCCCGTAACATATATACCGTTTCCGTTATATCCTGTATATAGATTGCTTTCTATGTAATTATGGAAACGCTACCGTAGATCCGACTTTGCCACTTTTGATATAGTTCCAAAGAATGTAAAAAAACTAACGGTAAAATTTGAATTGTCTTGCCTAACTTCACTTGCTTTAGAAGACTTGGTCTTATTCAAAACTTGTTATTGATACTAGCTATTGAAAAATAAAGTCTCTCATGCATGGCCGCTATTTTGAAAATAAACTAAATATGTGGAATCTAGGCAAGCCAGCATTAAAAATAGACCGGCCAAGTGCGAATCGGGCTCGCGCACGAAGGTTTCCGTACCATTATTTATAAAAAACGAGCAAAAAAAATGGGAGCCCCCTTAAATATTTATTATATTCTATTTTTATAACGGCAACAGAAATACATAATCTGTAGAAATTTCAACTGGCTAACTATCACGGTTCATGAGATACAGCCTGGTGACAGACGGACAGCGAAGTCTCAGTAATAGGGTTTGACCCTTTGTGTACGGAACCCTAAAAACCTTTCAACCTCTTTTACTTTCCTTTATTATCCTTACAGAAACCGGGATTACAAAAGCCAAAAATCAACATCGCAGTGCAACATAGTTTTGTTTTTATTAAATAACAACGGAACCATCGCTCACCAGATCCAGAGCTACTGCTGTCAGAGTCCGAATTGGAACTGTCTTCCAACTTCTCTACCCTGGTGTCCATCTCCTTGACGGAAGCACATCCTGGAACAATAACCATTATGAGGAGAGGAACACAACATGGATTTGTTTGTTTTTTATCAGAATAAATTTTGGGGTAATGCTAAAATAAAATACTTATTAAAAAAAATTGGGACGTCACGAGACGCCCGGCAGATGTGAAAAAATCATCAGTAAGTAATACTTATTAGATTTCATAAAAAACTACATATAACGAAATATGGAGTAAAATAATGAAAATACGTTAGTAAAATCAATTTATTTATCATACTATTTTAATTATAACTAGCTGTCCGGCGCAACTTCGTTTCCGTCACATTTTCCCCATTTTCGCAACATTTTTCATCGCTGCTCTCCTCCTATTGGTCGTAGCGTGATGATATACAGCCTATAGCCTTCCTCGATAAACGGGCTATCTAACACTGAAAGAATTTTTCAAATGGGACCAGTAGTTTCGGAGCCTATTCAATGCAAACAAACAAACATACAAACAAACAAACAAACAAATCTTTCTTCTTTATAATATTAGTTTAGATTTAGATAAATTTCTTGTATGAATGTTAGGATCTTTGTATTGTAATGTTAACACAATAAATATTACATTAATTATTTTATCGATATCTATCGATCAAAACTGCATCCATCACTAATTTAGTAGAACTTTGAACGTGGATTTTTCAAAAACAAAAAAAGATCCACACACGGACGTAACGTGTCGGATGTAAAGAATAGCACCATCCCATATCTTCCCGTGGGTGTCGTAAGAAGCGACTAAGGGACTTGCCAGAGAATGGGCAGCAGCGTTCTCTGTGCTTTTGTAACAACCGTACTGCTATCGCCAACCCGCCTGCCAAGCGTGGCGATTATGGCAAAACCCCCCAAAATGTCAATGTGGCGACACTTGGGGGAGCCCTATGTCCAGTAGTGGACGTCTTTTGGGCTGAAATGATGATAATGATGATAGCATTCTGGGTGGTCAGCCCCGATACCAACCTGCCTCGCTAATCTTTTAACTAGTAGTCGATTATTTCGAGGGTCTATTGGAGTCCTATTTTCTTGGTTCTTCATTTTCGTTAGCTAAACGCTCCTAAGGCATCCTTCGTAACATCGGCTCCGCTCTTCTTTTAACAAAAGTATAAAAAAATATCCAATTTTATTCTAATTTGTCCAACAACGCAAATATTTGTCAAATATTCAGCTTGATTGATTAATTTCTGCCTTTTCCAAACTATCTTGGGGTCGGCTTCCAACAAACCAGATGCAGCTGAGTACCAGTATTTTACATGAAGCGACTGCCTATCTGACCTCCACAACCCAGTAACTGGGTAGTACGATACCCGTTAGCAAGACTGGATGTCAGACTTTCGGCTTCTGACTACTCGTAACGACTGTCAAAGATCTACAAATAACAGCCGGGACCAACGGCTTAACGTGCTTTCCGAGGCACGGAGGAAACGTTACCTACAAAACTTGTACGCGCGACCGTTCAAGCTAACCAAGACCAAATTTAGGTGATCTATTATTGTACGGCAAGGTCATACAAATTGAGGCTAATTAATACTGGATGTGTGTGTGTGCTTGCGAATATTCCCAGTCGGCCCCACAAGGATTGCCGCCAGGTGGCAATCGGGAATAAAAAAATTAGTTGTTGCCACCAGGTTGGCGAATGGGAAGTTTTTGCCGCACTTCAAATCCTTCTGCAGTGGCGTAGATGGCCAACCCCTCTTAATCGCGATCGTAGACAGACGATTTGCCACTGGGGGGAATCCATGTGGGGGCGACTGGGAATAATCGTGTGCTTGAATGATAGATAAACTGACCTTCGGAACTCCTGACTGACAGGACCTCGTCTTCATCACCTCTTCGCTGGGAGTCGTGCGGCTTTTTGAAGTTAGCGGCCAGCAAATGTGTGTCGTACAGATCATCCTGGGGACAATTGTAGATTTAGGGACGCTTGCACCACCATACCTATCACTATTTTTTTATTTGCGTTCAAAATCATAATATTTTATTTCACATAAGCCTACACGAGCACTTATAAAACGTTGTCAAAAGGTGCACGGTCCGGGTTGGTCGTTTCCTATGGAGAAGAACAGGCAAACATAATATAATACACTAGTTGTCCCGCGCAACTTCGTCTGCGTCACATTTTCACCGTTTTCGCAACATTTTTCATTGCTGCTCTGCTCTTATTGGTCGTAGCGTGATGATATACAGTAGTAAAATCAATTTATTTATCATTTATCATACTATTTTTATTATAACTAGCTGTCCGGCACAACTTCGTTTGCGTCACATTTTCCCCGTTCGCAACAGTTTTCATTGCTGCTCCACTCCTATTGGTCGTAGTGTGATGATGTATAGCCTATAGACTTTCTCGATAAATGAGCTATCTAACACTGAAAGAATTTTTCAAATCGGACCAGTAGTTCCTGAGATTAGCGCTTTCAAGCAAACAAACAAACAAACTCTTCAGTTTTATAATTTATAAAATATTAAAATATTATATTTTATTATAAAGTTATAGATTTATTTCTAATAAATGGATGTAGCCACTGCAACCGAACTGGGTAATGCCTGTATTTCGGTTATCAGTACCTTTTCCCTCGATATTTTAACAAAAAAATTAAATGCCAACAAATGGATAAAGTAAGAAATGAGTACGGTACATTAGTACTATCAACAACACTTGTAACGGGATATTTACCATGTTTATTATTTGTTATGAGTTCCCGTTATTTCGGCGCTGTTGCAAACGCCACGATCACGGATAAACTGAAGTTATTGCGGGTGGATGTTTATGAGCAGACAAAACGGTCTACCCTCTTTCTTGTTCGTTTTTTGCGCGCCGTACCACTACCACTGTCACTCACAACTCGATTCTGTTCCCGACACACGAAACTCACTGTCCACTCGCGAACTTTTTACGGCACTCTTTCGGTTTTTACACAGTTTAACCACTGGATTCCAGGCTAATATCCCGTTACAAGTGTTGTTGATAGTGTTAGTGACCATGTCAGTTTAAAAACTGGTACATTAGTAGTTTCGCAACATCGGCAATCATCGGGTTTAGATACTACAACCAAGAGAATCATCTAGATTTGGCCAACATACTAACCTTATCAATATTAGCATACTTCTCGTGAATATGTCTCAACGCTCGCAGATTCTCGTCCAAACTCAGCGAGTCTGATGCTTGACTTGGTGAACCTAGGACAAAATAATTCAAAATCAAAATCAAAATCAAAATAATAAACGCTCTTAATAAATTAATACCCCCGCCTTGACATTGGCAAGAGAATGATAAGGTTATGGTAAGACTTACCCAGATCCGGTTCATCATCACTGTCCAATGTGATCGGTTCAGAGTTGACTGGCATCAGATTATTTCTTACGCGAATCTCTGGAAATGGACAAAAACAATATTTAATCAAAGTTTGTATATAAGGTGATTGGTAATTAGTGACCGATACTTAAACACTTGATTATACTCATGATAACAAACAACTTTCACTAGATGTAAGAAATTAATGTTAGTTCTTCCGTCGTGCCATAGATGGCGCTGTAGTACTTTTTCTAGTAATTTGCTTTTTGTAGGTCGCAACAATTTGCTCTGTATGGTGTCGGGCGTAAAAAATAGCACCATCCCACATGTTCCCGTGGGTGTCGTAAAAGGCGACTAAGGGATTTGCCAGAGGATGGGCAGCAGCGTTCTCTGTGCTTTTGTGACAACCGTACTGCGATCGCCAACCCGCCTGCCAAGCGTGGCGATTATGGCAAAACCCCCTAAAATGTCAATGTAGCGACACTTGGGGAGGCCTATGTCCAGCAGTGGACGTCTTTTGGGCTGAAATGATGATGTATGATTACTTTTATCACAAGCTGAGAGGCCAGTGGCGCGCGCGCGGGAATTTCATACGGCTGTTGTGATAAAATCAAATGAGTACAAAAAAATGTTTCTTCGGGAAAGTTGTTTGTTATCATGAGTATAATCACGTGTATAAGTATCTGTCACTATTTACCCGTCATCTTCATAACATCAAGCCTTTAATCCTCGAAGGTTTAGGCAGAGTTGTACCTAAAATACACCCACATTTCGCCAGTTATGTTTAAGTCCCATGTAACAGGGGGCGAGCCTATTGCCACAACACTTCGCCCGATCTGAGAATCGAACCCGGGACCTCATACTCGCATTCGCGCTTGGACCTTACACCCATCCACAGACCAACCTGGGAAACCCTGGAACCCCTGGGAAACCCTGGAACCTCTGGGAAACCCGGGACACCCTGGCAAACCCTGGAACTCTTGGGAAACCCTGAAACCCTTGGGAAACCCTGGAAACCCTGGGAAACCCTGAAACCCTGGTCAACCTGGAAGATCGATTCGAGCGGCTGTTATTTCAATCAAATTCAAAATATTTTATTTCACGTAGGCCTACATGGTCACTTATAAAACGTCGACAAAAGGTGCACGGTTTAGCCAGGAGCTCCTCCATGATAATATGGTGTTTTTAAATAACAAAACTCACTAGGTTGCATCTGCTGCTTGTTGTTTGCTGCGAGCTGGTCCACCTTCCGCGGTCTACCTCGTTTGCCCTTTACGCGCTGCTCCGTCGAAGGGGCCTGTACAAGAATAGAATATAATAGAATATTTTAGGTTATTTTGCTGCGCCCTAACAGGGTCATGTACTCTCTAGTTTTAAGCCCAGCTTGTAACTATGATTATGTACAGTGTCCAAAGGAGATAAGTAACCAGTTTCTCATACTAGTAGTATGAGAATCTGGTTACTTATCTCCGTTGGAGACTGTACTATCGGGAAAATGGGAATAGGCACACTTTTCAAACAAAATCCCGCGCACCCTTACTCCTATTGGTCCGCACAAATAGTTTGCGGACCAATAGTAGTAAAACAAAAAAAAAAATACAGTAACCGTTTTTTTTTAATATATTTTGTATTTAAAAAATCTCAGGCTCTGTTAATGTTCCCAGATGTTAGTCCGCCGTTTTTCGACCAATAGGAATAAGACAAAAAAAGGGACCAAGGAATAGAAAGTTTTTAACTGTTTTAATGCTGCAAGCAAGGATAGTCCTTACCGTGGTCCGATACCCAGTTAGTTGATAGTACATTTAGCAACAAATAAATATACTTTATTGTACACCAAAATTGAAACAACGGTTTTACAATACTACTAATTTTATGGTGAAAATGGCCTTATCGCTGATAGCGATATCTTCCAGACAACCTTTGAATGGACATAGCGGACATAAAATTAAAAGGGGGTAGTCAGTGGTGTACTGCTAATACTGCACATTTTTTTAATAATACAAGTAATTTAATGCATTATATAAAAAAAAATCTTATTAACATTTAGGGGTATGAGGAACAGGGTGTAAAGTTTCTCATCCCCCGAAGTAAAGGGAGAATCCTCCGGCCAGACAGGTGTTTTGTCTGGTGGGCAACTGCCCAACAGTTGTTGTCAGGTTTCTCTATATAGTCTTAAGTCGATGTAAACTTTGCTTGCGCGATGTAGGAAATTGATGTTAGTTCTTCCGTCGTGTCATAGATGGCGCTGTAGTACTTTTTGTAGTAAGTTGCTTTTTGTAGGTCGCTACAAACACAATCATATTAGTCCAGGAATATTAGAGGTTTCACCTCGGAATGAGAGATAGTCAGCTATAAACTTTTATAAACCTTTATTAAAACTTGTCTCAAAACCTACTTATCGTAGGGTATCCGCGACTACAGATATTCCAGGGTCAAAGGTCAAAAAATCTATTTTTTTACACATTTATTGCAAATATCTCGTTCTCTATGGGTTTTGTGTTATTTGTATATTATTTATTGTAAATTAATTGATTGAGGATTAAATTCTCTAAAACTTTTGTTTAAACTTTTTTTTTTATATTTTCGATCCAGGGCCAATGTGGACCACTCGTTGGTTCTGTCCAGCTCGTCCTGCCATCTCCTGCGAGGCCTACCGCGTCGCCTTCTGGCTGATTAAAAAAAAAACAAAGGATTTAAACAATGATATTACTCACAGCATCTTTCTTAGCGCTCGGCGTCCTCTTAGTATATTTTCTCTTGGTTCTCGGTGTCGTTTCCCCGGCAGATGACGAGGCAGCAGAATCTGTAATATAAGTTGTACTGTGTAGTCTGCGAAGATAAGGTTCTCGAAGAGTTGAGACGGTTATCTGGCAAGGAGTTTTCATGCATATCATTTGGCTTCATTTCGCCGTCACTACAATAATTGGCACAGATCTTATGAGCGTTTAAGTCTTACGACACTTCATACAAAATTTCAAGTCCTTATTTTCCGAAATGACTGAACCGATTTTAATGAAACTTTATACGCATAAGCAGGATACACAGGTCCAAAAAGTTACTAACTAAAAAAATATTTTCGAAAAATAGTTTTATAGCTAAATTAGACCGATTATAAATTATCTATAGAAACAGAAATTTCCAATTACTTATCTTTTTTTTTAAAAGACATTTCGAAAATGTTATTTTGTAATTTTTTTAAACCTAGGTATCCGTCGTATGCGTTTCATTAAAATCGGTTCTGTCATTTCGAAAAATAAGGACTTGAAAGTTTGTACAAAATGCCGTACCTAAGGCGTAAACGCTCTTAAAGCGCAACACACAGGCAGCGGGCGCGGGTCGGGCGCGGGAGTTACGGCATCTTATTTAAAATCGCAAATGGTACTGTAGATTGCCCTGAGCTGCAAATGGTACTGCAGATTGCTCTGAGCTGTTAGGCAGTTTAGGATTGGTCACACACTGCAAACCCAGTTTTTTGCATGTCCCTCACTCCAATTCCGCGTACAGGCAAAATTCATTTCTGATCCGTGCGAGCAGAAGTTTTAATAAACTTACTAATGACCATGATTTGGACATTTTCAACACCAGTGTTTCTGGGTTCAAGCGATTTGTTTGTGTCCGAATGTAGTTTTAAATTTATTAATTTTATTCTTTAGTTTGTTCTGTTTCGTAACTTAGGCTATAGTAAGTACTTTGTACCTAGCTTTTTCTTTTGTTGTGAATTTTTTGTTTCGAGTCTTCGAAGAGTATAACTGCGGAAACTTGTAAATGGCCTTCAAAGCCGTATCGTTTGGGAACATTGTTTTTATATTAGCTGTAAGTTTCCCGGACAGCATAAAATAAAATAAAATCCGTATTTCATGTACTTATATGGACAATATCACACAAACAGCGTGCGGGGCTACCGCGCGTCATCCGATCCGCGCGTCATCCGACCCGCGCGTCATCCGACCCGCGCAGTTACTTTATCCGCGTAAATAACGCTATTCGGCCCAGTATGGCAGACAACTGTTCCCAAAAGCAAAGCAACACATGACTGGTCTAAATAAGCGGAGATGAAGATGACATGCAAAACATAAAATACTACAAAAAATATTGTTCAAGAATGGACGTAATAAAATGTGTTACGCTTTCAAAAGCAACATTATTTAAATTGATTAAAATTAAATAAATATGATACCGGTCCGTATGTTCAGGTTTTAGCGCAACCTTTAACGGAGATAGAAATTCTGCTTGCTGAGTTTTTTTAGAAAATTATAATTTATATTGTATGTGTAGTTCAGTTTAGAATAGGTCAAGTTATGATGAGGCTGACTTGGCTTTGAAGATAAAAGCCTTCAATAAAATATAAGTTTAAAAAAAATTATATAATAAATTATTAAATTCAGTCCATAAAATATTTATATAAAAAAACACGTCATGTTGCTAAAAAAAATACTAAATTCATGCATTTTGAAAATATTATTACTACCTACCTACCTATGAAATATTTATAAAATAATATAATTATGAAAACGCAAGTTTTTTTTTAATAAAAAAACACAAAACCTAAAGACAAAAACAACATTTATTTAAAAATAGATAAGCCTGAATCTACCATATCATGCGGAATTTATTTCATCCTGCTCTCAATAAATAACGATATAACATTATACATTAAAATATTTATTTAAATTTTATTATTCTATGCTCTAAATGTACCGCCAGCAACACTAGTAATTTGTTCCCGTAATAACACGTCATCAAACAGCACGGAGACGCGCCGCACGACGCACCGCGTCTCCGTAAATGAGCCCTAAAAAGTCCCGGATATATCAAACCGGCCTCGTATTTCTAGTTTTTATTTTTAGATTAGCTGTATTTCTACATAAACGGAGTGCTTCGTACAGAAAATATAATGTTACATTGAAATTAAGGAATAGTAACTGATAAAACGATAGAATTAGATAAAATTTCCTGAGAAAAATTCCGGTGGAATATTATTTCAAAATAAGGAGTTGAATGCAATCTGTCAGTTTGCGGAGGGCTGTCCCTTTTTTTACAGTTGGGATATTATCAAATGACCCCTCCTGCTCTGGACGGAGCGGAAGGGAGTGTCAGACTCGTACTGACTAAAACCCATCCATGTTCCTTCTTAGACCTTTGTGTCCCAGGGCCACGGTATCTCTTTCGAACAGTCCCGCAGCCCTGGCAGGCATCGGCCCTCTCGGACCCCTTCCGATTTGCCGACATCTTGAGGCGCGCGTGGAACACGAACGCGCCGTCGACACGGCCTGTCGTCATAAGACGGACGGACGGTGGGAGGGCTGCCCTTACAATCTGTATTTTGCTGACGGTACCAAAACGGCATAATACGCTGAACTAATTTGTTCTACCCACACAAGCCTAACTACTTCCATGCATCCATTATTAAACTTGTGTACAAAGGAGCCATCTTGGAATTTTGACGTCTATTGTTAAGATTCTAATACCTCGTTTACCAGTTTCGGCTAACCCCTTAAGAGAGGACTCTAGGGGGTCTTTCTCCATAAAAACGTATTCCGCTGTTTTCTTCGTGGAAAATGCGTCTAGAGCAATGTTTTTTTTCCAAAAAATCTAGATCTTTTAATACATGCCCCTATCATTTCTTTTTTTTTCAAAACATAATCACTAAAAGAATTATGACAATCCAAAAACCCGAAAAAAAGCCCGTTTTTACCGCCATGTTCAGACGACTATCAGACAAATTAGATTAGTTTTTAACAAAAACGAAAATAATAGAAGCATTGATATACTTTTCCTCTAAATTTTGATATTAGAATTATTTAGATCAGTTTAGTTTTGAAGAAGAAAACAGCGGAATACAAAACGTATTTTGGTCAAGATTTTTGCAGGTAAAGTCAGCCTGAGCTGTAGTTGTCCCTTTCGCAATTTACGGGGGCTTGGTCGCAGCGCGACGGCAATTGTTTCTTCAAATACCTATTCTTCAAATTCCTCGGGCATAGAGTCCCCTCTTAATAATTTATCTGTCAGATTATTTTATATAAGTTCTTGTTCTAAACGTTTTAATTTACTTTGGCCCACATTTCTTGGGGATATAGAAAAGGCGTTTTTATTAAGATGACACTATAGAATTCTAGACAAGAGAATAGTACAATTTGTGTGCTCTATATATAACAGTCATGATAAAAAATTCTGTATCGCGTCGGTCCAAATATTGAAATTAAAAGCAGGGTCAAATTGTTTTTATGAAAATAAATCTAGATTGCAATTTATTCTTAATAGTAGCCGTTCATCATCCGCCTATAATGTTCCCACTGCTGGGACACAGGCCTCCTCTCTACGAGAGGGGGCTGTAATCCACCACGCGGGCCCAGTGCGGGTTGGTAGATGTCACATGTCTAAATCATGTCGAATTTTTAGTTCTAGGACATGCCGGTTTCCTCACGATGTTTTCCTTCACCGTTTTTGAGGGCAGCGGTGATGCAATAAATTACATAAAGTAACGCGCCTGCCTGGGTTAGAACCCACGGCTTACTGCTCGTAAGTCGGGGCTGCCACCACTGGGCCACCGCTGCTCTCATTGCATTTCCTAATATTGCGCACCTCGCATGGTTAAAATACAGTATACCTTACGAACTTTTTGTAACATGCTCTAAACCTCTGTTTTGGAAATAAATGATTTGTCACAAATATTTGTGACTCTTTTTTTTTTGTTCAGGTTCCTAAGTTATTTATTCTTCACAATAGACGTCAAAATCCCTTAGCCACTTCAAACACAAGCCAACAAGACAAGACCTATATCACAAAAATTACCTTTTCTTTTAATAAACTTTCGATTTTCCGCTCGTCTCACTAAAACCTTTCTATCGCCAACCTTTCGGACGGTGTTGCCAATTTTCGCCGGTAATTTCCTCATGGCAACACCCATTTTTTTATTGTTAGCTGGCAACTGTCGTTTTTTGACGCGCGATGACATTTGCAAGGCTGTCTTTGAGATGGGTTTGGCTAGAGACGAATGATGGATGTTAGTAAGCTGGGTGATGCTGTGGCGGAGTTGCAAGACTTATTTCAGATGAATTTATTTAAATAAGTTTAGTTTTAGGGGCTTTATTTAATTAACACTGATCAAAAATGGGAGACATTACGAAGGAGGAAGACCAATGAAACGATGGATTGATTGTGTGAGGAATGATTAACTTAAAGCATTTAATTCAATTAGACCATTACAGGCACTTTTGAAAGACAAAAAAAAAACAAAAAAAAAACGCGAAGCTACAGTCCCAGTCACAAGACATAATAACTTGTGAAAGTACTGCACTTGCATTACAGGCACTTTTGAAAGTAAAAAACAAAAAATGAAACGCGAAGCTACAGTCCCAGTCACAAGACATAATAACTTGTTAAATTACTGTAGTTGCCCATTCCAAAGCGTAGATCTCTATGGAGAAGAATGGGCAAGAAACTCCATGGACACTCTTTTAAATAAAAATATGTTACAAAATCTTGGTTACATCATTCGTGTTGAGAATTACTAGTATGTGAGAACGATGTAGAAATACGGACAAGTTAAGAGCGTCCAGAGTAAAAGATTGAATCAGTAATTCAAAAATAAAGTAACAAAAATAAACCGTGGCAGCTATGAGATATGAAATAAAAAGGAGTAAAAGATAGCGTGGTTGAAAGTGGAGAATGGTAGAAGAAAACGTGTTGCGGCGACCCCAAGTAACATGGGCCCCAGGGAGGAAGATTATGATGAAAGTTGCAAGAAGTAAGAACGAGACTCACAGGCATAGCGGAAGTGATAGCAAAAAGAAAGTGGAAATGGGCGGGCCATATATGCCGTAGACTGGATGGAAGATGGGGGAAGAAAATGCTGTAGTGGAGACCACGGACGGGACGGAGGAATGTGGGAAGACAACCGACTAGGCGGACAGACGATGTCATTAAAGTGGCCGGAAGAAACTGGATAGCAATGCCACATAACCGCCAAAAGTAGAGACATTTGAAAGAGACCTACACTCAGCATTGGGTGACAAAGGGTTGAAGAAGAGAAGAGAGAGAGAGATGACTATAGCGACATTAATCTAATTAACTTTAATTTCGGGAGCTCGTGGCTATATCAGCTGCTCGGATCGATCTTTAAGTTAAGCCTCCCAAGTCTGATAAAAAGGACCCAGATACACAAAGGAAGGATTTAAAATACGGGTCCATAGGTCAAGATTTTTAGTGTCTTGCAACTCCGCTTTTGTGTTTAGTGACTGCAAAGAAAACAAAGATACAAGACTGAAGCAAGAATAACATCGAAAATAATTTCTTTCAACTTGAAATAGGGATGATGACTGAGTAAAGAAAACGAAATTCTATTTTGTCCGTCAGTCAAGTAAAACAAAAATATTAGACACGTATTTTTTGTTTTATCAAATTAATAAAATAATACTTAGTAAAACGCATTCAAGTTTGAGAGTGGGGAGCTCACTACGTCACTAGTAGGTATAAAATTTACTCAACCATGACGTCATGCGTCATTTCAACTCAATATATCTCCGTATTTTTTTTTTTTTTTTTTTTTTTTGAATACGGGAAAAAATATAAAATACTTTCAATAACACTTGTAACGGGATATTTACCATGTTTATTATTTTTTTTCCAGTTCCCAATATTTCGGCGCTGTTGCAAACGCCATGATCACGGATAAACTGAATTTATTGCGGTTGGGTGTTTGTGTACTGACAAATCGGTCTACCCTCTTTCTTGTGCTTCTTACAATTACCACTGTCACTCACAACTCGATACTATTCCCGAAACACAAAAAGGTAAATATCCCGTTACAAGTGTTATTGATAGTCAACACTCTCCGCCTGACCGCCGCCGCGTACGGACGTGCCGCTACCTGCTCGCATTCCCGCTCGCTATCAGTGTGTGTCATCGGTTCGTCGCTTCCCAGTGTCGTGACGTCATCAGTAGTCCCTTGACTACACCCCCGAACAATTGTTGTCTTTTTATTAAGACAGCACTTGCTCATTTTGCTTCGGATATTATTCCGATTTAACTTCCTTTGCCCCATCAGGGAAAAGTCCTCAGTTTCGAGGTTCTTGGTGGGAAACCTAACGGTGCCAACGAAACCAAGAGAGGGTGGTGACCCAATCCGCCCGCCTAACCCCTTCAGGGCCTAGGTAAAAAAATTGGGCTCCGTCGCGAACGTGTGCGCCGCCGATTTACTGTGCTAGTGTTTCCCGTTTCAACAAGTTCCTGAAAGCAAAGTTCCCTGGACTGGAGTTGGAGTTGCTACCAAGCCCGGACCCTCGGACTGTGGCTGCGGAAAGGTTGAAGCGGGTGAGTCGCTGGACCCAGTAAATTCCCTACATAATTGTGCAAGGAATTAGGTTGTTAGGCGCGCTGAGCTTCACTCAAATGTCTGCTAACTCTTAGCAGATAATATGGCCCTTGATGCGGATGAGGAACGCCTTTTTGCGTTTTTCAAAAACGTTGTCCTGAAAGATCCAGATTTTTTAAAGAAATATGGGTCCGATGTCGCTGCCTTGCAGCAACCCAGTATTGCCTTCACTGACTTCAGTGACGCGCTCGAGAGCCCTTTGTCGCCGCCACCTGCCGACAGAGGCTTACCGCCAGCCGTCGCCGCCGCGATTAAGGCCACCCCAAGACCCATTCTTGTGAAACCCTTTGTTTCGCAAACAAAGGTCCAGCCCGCACCTGCGTCCATTGTTCCCGTTTCCGAGAACATGGACAAAGGCTTACCGTCAGCCGACGCCGCCGCGATTCCGGCTAAACCGAGACCCATTGTTTCGAAACCTTTTGTTTCGCAAACAAAGGACCAGTCCGAACCTGCGTCCATTGTTCCCGTTTCCGAGAACATGGACACAACTGAGCCAATCTCCGACTCAGAGTCAATTTTAGACGCGTGCTCTGCCTCCTCATCCTCTGAAGACGACTATCAAGTCGTCGGAAAGGGCAAGAGGAAGAAGGGCAAAAATTCCCAGGCCGCCATGACCAAAAAGATCGTCGCGCTCCCTTATGCCCCCTCTCACGCGGCCTCCCGTCCCACCTCCCCGGTCCCCTTACCTACGTCCGCCGCTGCTCATACCAGTAGGCCAGTCAGCCCTAAGGCTAAACCTTCAGCCGCTTCTTCAAAGAAGCTGAAGCCCCCTCCCCCGTTGTTCATTCAGGACAAAGGGAAATGGACAGACGTGTCCAAAATGTGTAATGAGCGCCGTATTCAATACACAAGCGCAAAAAGCACACAGCAGGGCATAAAAGTGGTGGTCCCTACGACAACCGACTTCAGGGAACTAACCCGCCAATTAATCGGAAGGCGCATAGCCTTCCACACCTACTCCCTCCCAGAGGAGAAGCCCACCCGCGTGGTGATCAGGCGGATCCCGAAGGAAATCCCCACGGAGGACATCCTCAATGACCTCCTAGGCCAGGACATCCCGGTCGCAGCCGTCCACCGCCTTCATAAGGCGAGAGGCGGAGACCATTACGATATGGTACTGGTCATCTGTGACCCAGTAGAAGGTCACCACCCGATCTTCAAAGTGAAGTCGGTTTGCTCCCTGACAGGCATCTCAATAGAGAAGCCCTACCGCTCAAGCGTAGTCGGACAGTGTCACCGCTGCCAGATGTACGGTCACAGCCAAGCCAACTGCCATGCACCGCACAGATGCGTAAAGTGTCTAGGCGACCATGGCACGGCAGACTGCCCCCGTCCCAAAGACAAGTCGCTTTGCACGGAGCCACCGAGCTGTGTGCTTTGCGGCCAGTCGGGCCACACGGCCAACTACCGCGGCTGCTCAAAAGCCCCCAAAGGCTCCTCCTCTAACCTGGTGAAGCGTGCAAGCGCCCGCCAACAAAGAGAAAGCCCATCGGTGAGGCTACCCTCTGCCCAGATGCCGGAGAGACTCAGCCCTCAGAGGCCCTCTCCCTGGACCACGCTGAACCACCAGAAAGCCTTCCCGGCTCTCAGTAAAGCAAAGTCCAACCCCATCCCCGGGCTATTAGATGCCCCTGTCCCCACTCCCGCGGCCCAAGCGAGCACACCGTCGCCCGCTCGTCCCACGTCACCCGGCCCCGCGGCCGTGGACCCCTCTCACAACGTAATTTTAGAGTCGCTAGCAGAGTTAGTCACCCCCGAAGCAGACCGCATGGCGGCTGATCTCAGGGCGGCTAACACTGGTGGCGATAAACTTAAAATTATCCTCAAGTCCCTACTCAAGTTAGGCGACCTCCTCCGCAACCTTAACCTCGACTAACTCCAATGGATAATACGAGATTAACGTGCACCAAACCCCGATCCCTAAAATTAGGGTACTTTAATGCCAATGGCATTAGAGGCCAGCGTGATGAGATCGCCACCTTCCTCCGCGACCATCAAATTGATATCCTCCTCGTACAGGAGACCTTCCTCAAGCCCAGTCACCGCGATCCGAGAATTGCCAACTATCGCATAGTTCGCAACGATCGGTCACGTTGCCACAAGGGCGGGACTCTAATCTATTATAGGAAAGAACTGCATTGCATCCCCTTAGATCCCCCTCCCATGGAGTCTCTACTCGAGACCTCAGTGTGTCGACTAGGCATGACCGGCCATCAACCGATCACTATCGCCTCTGCGTACATCCCTCCCGGCGGCACGTCCGAGGAGCACACTTTGTTCACCAAAGACCTTGCCGTCCTCTTCGGCTTGAGCGACTCCGTTATCATAGCGGGCGACCTCAACGCCAAACACCCCGCCTGGAACAGCACGACGACCTCTGCCAGAGGACGTCACTTGTATAACCTGGGCGAGTCCCTCAACTTCGATCCCATCGCTCCTATGGAGCACACCCACTATCCCCACGACCCCGACCAACGTTCGGACGTTCTCGACATAGCGCTACTCAAGAATGTCAACCTTAAGTTGCATTCCATCGAGACTTTACATGAGCTTAACTCAGATCATCGACCAGTGCTCATGCACTTAGTTCCTCGCTCGGGTCCTTCTGACCCCAGCCAGCCCCCGCCGACCCAAGTGATAACCGACTGGAGGAAAGTCAGCGAAAAGCTGAAATCCACCACGTCGCCTCACCTAGAGGCCATCCCCGACCACATAGTCTCAGCCGCAGACACGACGGCCGCCATCAACTCGTTTACAGAACACGTGCAATCCGTACTGAAGGACTGCTCACGGGAAGTCCCAGCAATGAGCGATCAACGCTGGATACTACCCGCTGACGTACGTGAACTGATAAACGAAAAGAACGCGGCCATCCGTGCCTACAGCAGCTTTCCCTGCGAGGCAAACAAAGCCCACATGCGTAATTTACAGCGTACTGTAAAGGATCGCACCAGTGAGCTTCGTAATAATCAATGGGAAAAAACGCTAAGCGAACTCGAGCCTACCCACCTAGCCTTCTGGCAGCTGCAACGCAAGATGCGCTCCACCGAAGAGGCTTCGATGCCTCCCCTCACCCGACCCGATAAGAGCGTCGCATTCGACGACTCTGAGAAGGCCGAATGCCTAGCCAACAGCCTGGAGTCCCAGTGCTCCCCCAGCTCGCAACCAGTAGACAAGCGACATCTCGATGAGGTGAACGCATTCGTCGAACGTAGAGCCGCCCTGCCCCCCGAAGAAGACCCTGATGATCCTCTGCCTCCGGTCACAGCTGACGAAGTGCAAGACATCATTAGCAAACTTCAACCGCGGAAAGCACCCGGCTCCGACGGAATCACCAATAGGGTGTTCAAACTCCTCCCCGCTCAGCTCGTCGTGTTAATGGCGGCCATCTTCAATGGCGCCCTGAGCAACAACGCGTTTCCCCAAATATGGAAAGAGGCCACTGTCATCGGTTTCGCCAAGCCAGGCAAACCCAAGTCTGAGCCTTCGAGCTACAGACCTATCAGTCTCCTGAATGCACTCGGTAAAATCTACGAGAGACTTATGTATAAGCGACTCAAAGACTTCGCCGAGGCTAAGAGTCTCATCCCCAACGAACAGTTCGGCTTCAGGACCGGACACTCTTGCATTCAACAGGCCCACCGCATCGTAGAACACTTGAGCGCTGGCTTCCAGCGTGGAGCGATGACGGGTGTGTTGTTTTTCGACATAGCAAAGGCATTCGACAAAGTCTGGCACAACGGCTTATTATATAAGCTGTACAAACTGGGAGTGCCAGACCGTCTCGTGCTCATCTTACGAGACTTTTTGTCGGATCGCACCTTCCGCTATCGCATCGGGAAGGCACTGTCTTCCCCCCACCCCATTAGAGCCGGAGTCCCTCAGGGCTCCCCGCTCTCTCCCCTTATCTTTACTCTGTTCACCAGTGACATCCCCAAGAGCAAGAAGGCACAGTTAGCCCTGTTCGCGGACGACACGGCCATCTATTACACTGGCCGTAGTCACGACGCTATTTACAGCACCCTCCAAACCTCAGCCAACGTCTTAGGCGCTTGGTTCCGGAAATGGAGAATCGAGGTGAACCCCGACAAGAGCCAGGCAGTTCTTTTCTCTAAACCGCGTAAGAATAAGCCACCCGCGCTCAGCCCGATCACTATGTACGGTAAGCCTATCCCTTGGGAGAAGCAAGCCAAGTACTTAGGAGTCTTACTTGACAACCACCTGTCTTTCGCGGCGCACATCAAAGCAGCTCGCGACCGAGCTGCCTTTGCTATGGGTAGGCTTCATTTCATGATCTCGGCAAAAAGCAAATTGTCACTCAAGTGCAAGTTGCGCCTTTATACCGCGGTGATCCGCCCCATTATGACGTACGCTTGCGTCGTGTACGCTCACACCAAGCCTAAATACATCCATAGGATGCAAACCTTGCAGAACCGGTTCTTACGTAGAGTCACGGGAGCCCCTTTTTATGTCCGTAACGACCGTCTACACGTAGACCTTAGAATGCCCACCGTCCTTCAGTTTATGAAACGTCTTTCGAAGCGTTTCTTCGATAACGCCATTAAACACCGTAATCCCCTGATCGCAGCGGCCGCCCGTTACGAACCCTCGCGCATTAGTACAGTACGCCGTCCTCGGCATACCCTCGTCACTCCCGATGATGCTATCACCCTCCACCAGGAGAGTAGTAAAGAGACTAGCACTCTTAATAAGTACAGACACAAACCGCCGTCTTTCAGACCTCGCCGTCGAGGTCCGTCGCGACGTCCCGGTCCATGCCCTCCCCGACCCTCGCTCGAGCCAGCCCGCGATGCTGTGCCAGTAGTTTTAAATCAGCCCCTAAATAATGATATCATTCAGATCCAGCCTGTCCCCATGCAGTCCTCCCCCAGCGACGCCCTGAGCCGAGGCTCGTACCCCACAGGGGGTGCCCTCAGCGTATAGTCGCTTAGTTTGTAAGTTTTTATGCCCTGGCTGGAGGCCTTACTCTTAAGGCACCCACAGGATAGTCCGGTTAAGCAGACGACAACCTCTTAGGTTGAACTGCGAGATGCCATTCATAAAAAAAAAAAAAAAAAAAAAAAAGTTATTGATAGTGTTAGTGACCATGTCAGTTTAAAAACTTGATAAAATACTTGTCCAATATCTTTTAAAGAAAAAAAAATTGTCTTCATTACTATTATGTAGCTCAAAATTAAGTGTAGACTTCCTTGATAAATTCTTGCATATTCTTGATTCAGTCTAGTATAGTAATGAATGAAAATTATCATTGTTTAGTAAGTACATGATTAGTGAAACACTTCAAAATACACATTTTTGAGATATTATATATACACAACGCCGTCCCCGAAGAATAAAATGATAACTGCAACTTTTCAGGAAAAATAAAAAAAACATGTTTTCGTTGACGGAGGAGCTCGTGGCTAAATAATAACAGCCGCCCAGGGCGTTCTTTAAGGTTAAGCCGTGCTTGCCGAGATTGGTCTGTGGATGGGTGACCATAATTACATACCGAGTTTCCTCCGTGCCTCGGATAGCACGTTAAGCCGTTGGTCCCGGCTGTCATTTGTAGATATTTGACAGTCGTTACGAGTAGTCAGAAGCTAAAAGTCTGACATCCAGTCTTACCAAGGGGTGTCGTATTCCCAGATAGTGGGTTGTGTAGGTCAGATAGGCAGTCGCTTCATGTAAAATACTGGTACTCAGCTGCATCTGGTTAGACTGGAAGCCGACCCCAAGATAGTTTGGGAAAAGGCTAGGCAGAATTTTTCGTTGATTGCTTCTTAAACACATTTATCATTATCTAGTCAAAACATTTTTCATGAGAACATAAATATGACTGTTAGTAATAAAAAGTAGGAATACATTTCTATAACATTATATTTATTAACACTTTAGTCTCGTAATTTAAGCCTGCGTTACATCTTTGTAACTTAAAATTTAGTAACTTCGTAAACAACAGTGTAAAAATTACCAAAAAAAAATGAGCAAATTTATTACCAGCCACAGATCCCAAAAATGAAATAACACTAAAAACTAAGATAATGGCAGGATAATGGTATCTCGTGCGGCGCTAGTGGCCGCGCGCGATCACCTGAGCTACCGCTTGCACCGGTCGCACTTACGCTGAGCGCGTAGCTAAGTATTTACTTCTACCCCCTCATTATAAAAATGAAATTATCACAATGATTTCATATGCTAATTATAAAAGTTTAATTAATAAATGTCTCATGTTGTGATAAGTTTGTAAACAATATTATTATATACTTATAAAGGTGCTCTTAGCCTGTAAAAGTGTTTGTTATTAATTATTAGTGTTACTGTTGCTTTATTTATAAGTTCTACAGCTATGTATATTTGTTATGTTAATAAAGAATTTTTCTAAACTAAAAAACCAGCCACAGATCCCAAAAATGAAATAACACTAAAACTAAGATAATGGCGGTTATCATTTCATTCTCCGGGGACGATAACAAGTGTAGACCACAACATTTTGACATACAAGGAGAATTTATGAGATAGTAAATGGAGAATAGTTCCTCATTAGCACCTTGCATAGGATATTTGGTTATGACAGCCAGACTTAGTGTAACACAAGTGTGTGTGCGGTCGAGGGTGCATTTGAGGGGAAGTGCCAGGGTAGCAAATATATTATTTATTTTATTTTATTTTAAGGGTTCCGTAGCCATAGGTCAAACGGGACCCTATTACAGAGACTTCGCTGTCCGTCCGTCTGTCACCAGGCTGTATCTCATGAACCGTGATAGTTAGCCAGTTGAATTTTTTACAGATTATGTATTTTTGTTGCCGCTATAACAAGAAATACAAAAAACAGACAGATCTAAAAAAACAGACAGATCCCATTCAAAAAAATGATTTTTTGCTCGTTTTTATAAATAATGGTACGGAACCCTTCGTGCGCGAGTCCGACTCGCACTTGGCCGGTTTTTTTTTAATTTAGCAAATTTTCTTATGTTTTTGCAATTTGCAGGACAGTGTAATTGAATGACTATTTCATGAAAGTCATTTAATGCGATTAATGGATGATTTTAATGGTTATAACTCAGTTTAGCATATTTGATTTTTAAACATGAATTCGCGGCTTACCGTGGCACTTCCACCTTTATTTTTTAATTAAACGTTGCACCACACTAGCCCCCCACTATTTCTGTACCCCACACTATTTCTCCTGTATCGTGGGTGCGTTAACAAACATTTAAACTCACATAAACAAACAGCCAGACCCGGAACAACTATCTGTAGGCTTTACAAACATTTGTTCCGTGCGGGGATCGAACCCGGTACACGCAGTACACCCCTTCACCCCTTGTCACACATGTCACATTTTGTAGACTCCCTCCCTTGCTCTTTATCTGTGACGTAATTTAGGGATGGGCACTTTTTTTCCGCTTTTGTAATCATCAAATGACTCCAGCTCTGGGCGGAGCAGAAGGGAGGGTCAGACTTGACTGACTAAAACCCATCCATGTCCCTTCTTAGCCCTTTGTGTTCCAGGAACTGATCGAAAGAGATACCGTCAGATATCTCTTTCGAACAGTCCCGCAGCCCTGGCAGGGATGGGCACTTTTTTTTGTTTTTTCGTGTACGTAATCATCAAATGAGCCTTCCCGCTCTGGGCGGAGCGGAAGGGAGTGTCAGACTTGTACTGACTAAAACCCATCCATGTTCCTTCTTAGCCCTTTGTGTTCCAAGGCCACGGTATCTCTTTCGAACAGTTCTGGCAGGCTAGGGATGGGCCCTGACGTTGACACGAGACAAACACTCAACGCCCTCTCGCGGCGAAGCTTCCAGTTAAAACCTCTTTTTTAATGAAAACTTACCTCCAGTAGTTCGACGTTTATAATCTCTCTTAGCTTTTCTCTCCAGTGCCTCTGTTAACAAGATAAATGTAGAATTTTAGTAGTGTGTTAAAGTGAAAAGTTTTCTTTGGATAATTTTTACAGTTGACCACAAAAATAAATGGTAGAAATATCAGTACACTCGATGACAGGAAAAAAGTTTTTTTAATAGACTGTACAGACAGCATCATTAAGTGGTTACCCCCCTGGCGTACTCGGCCGGACTGTAGAGAGGTTAGCACATACTGACGCTGTCTGTACTATTGCAGAATGAAAACATTAACCTTTTGAAAGCCATTGTCACATATACGTAGTGTCCGACCGAAGCTTCGGCTTCGGCTTCGGCTTCGGCCACCTTCGGCCAAATCTTCGGCTTCGGCCAAAAATTTGCCGAAGGTTTGGCCGAAGCCGAAGGTTTGCTAGTTGTCAAAATTTGAAATTTACTGAACGATGCTAGAGCGAGACGGAGAGTGTGCAGAGCAGCAGAGTTTCGCCGCGCCGCCGCACCTAAACTAAACGAGTCAAAACAAGTTTGAGAGCGCGTCTTAAAATTCTAATAAGTGTTTTGTTTTTAAATATTTCATATTTGTTATTACAAATTATTTTATTTATTACTGTGAGTAGTACCTGTGGTGATACGTTCATTATTGTGAGGCACTCTAAGAACCAAAAAACCGTAAGTATTGTCTGGTTTTAGACAATATTTTATTACCTACTTGTATATGTTGGTCACTCGGCTCGTTATTGGGCTAAATCTCTAAAGCTCTCACAATATGTATCTAGTATATTCTGAGATCAAAGTAACTATCGTATTTCTCAAGGTCAATGACACCTTCGGCTTCGGCTTCGGCTTCGGCCGAAGGTTTTGGTGAATACCGATTAATCGGCTTCGGCTTCGGCTTCGGCCAGAATTGCACCTTCGGTCGGACACTACATATACGTGACAGACAAGCGCGTGCCCTGTACGCCAACGACCCAAATATGTGACAAAAAATGTGGTGCACTATAACACGAAATAAGCTATTTAAATCGTTACTTTTGTGTGTGTTTATTTATATATCTTAAAAATGTGATACATATACCGTAAATATTAAATGTCTTAACAAGAAATAAGTTAATAACAGTTTTTAAATCCCTTTTTTTAATTTGTAAGTATTTGCGGTGAATTTGTGGCTTGGCGTGGAGGGCACGCGCGGGCGTTTATGCTCTGGCGTTCAAAAGGTTAATGTGATTTCCAGCCACTGTGTTCGGCATAGTTAGGAAAAAAAGCTGAGAAGTTAAAGAACATCCGACCTCGTTTGGCATACCTACACCGTCCGCCATTTTGAAAAAAACTAGTTTTGGCGGCAGTTATGAAACAAATGTCAATCGATAGAGTAAGTGATTACAAACAAAAAATATTCAGCACTAGCTATGCCCGCGACTTCGTCCGCGTTGAATTTAACAAAAAAGTTAATTAGTTTATTTAGATTTTTTTTTCGTTTTTGCGTTTTTTTTATAATCATTATATTTTTATTTTTTAAATAGAAGTAGCCTAAGTTACTCATTATTTCATCAGCTATTTGCCAGTGATAGTCCCGTCAGAATCGGTCCAGCCGTTCCAGAGATTAGCCGGTACAGACAGACAAAAATTTTAAAAAAATATATTTTCGTATATGTACCGTTTATACATTCATATGCATGTAGTAAAAAGCGGTTATTTTAATATTACAAACAGACACTTCAATTTTATTTATTTGTGTATAGAATAGATATAGATGTATAGATGAAAGTGACTTTCCAAGATATTAAAGTTCAAAGTCACTCTAACGATTGACACTTATTCTATCAGTAATTGGCGGTAGGCACTTAAGTATGCCAAGCCCCCCTATTCACAAACGATTCGATTTGGAAACTCGTATGTCTATCTCGCTCGCTTTCGTAATGCCAAAACAAAGTCACACGAATTGTCTAATCGAAATCGAATCGATGCGTTTGTGAATACGGGGGCAGGTCCTATACACAAATGTCGGAACCCTTTGAGACCAAAAAGTGCTTGTACTATTCATTCTGCGAGAGCACATCACACACAACAACACTCAGGCCCGAAACACAACAACAATTTGTCAAATAATACAAAATTCAACATCGTACGGGAGCTCTGTATGGTGTCGGACGTAAAGAATAGCACCATCCCATATCTTCCCGGGGGTGTCGTAAGAGCCGACTAAGGGACTTGCCAGAGAATGGGCAGCAGCGTTCTCTGTGCTTTTGTAACAACCGTACTGCGATCGCCAACCCGCCTGCCAAGCGTGGCGATTATGGCAAAACCCCCCAAAATGTCAATGTGGCGACACTTGGGGGAGGCCTATGTCCAGCAGTGGACGTCTTTTGGGCTGAAATGATGATGATGATGACGGGAATCCAACCCGAAACTTATAGGATATCCTATAAGTTTCAAGGCAGAATTTCACGGTCGGGAAAGAGATGGTACTATTCAGGACGTCTACAACCATCTCTTTTCCACAATAAACTAAGATTAAAATGTCTTAAGATGTTAAGGTAGACTACCCGAAGACCTATCCGTTGCCGGGAACCACAGCAATAATTCACAATTTAACATATTTACAACAACCAAAAAAAAAAAGATAAAAAAGCAACCAACACCATACAAACCTTTTTTTATTTATTTTTGTAAATACGAAAAACTGTTGAACGTATTTAGGTAGAATTTTCGACACAATTATGTTGAGTAGGTATAGTAATCAGGGTTCCCTAAAGCTTTAAGCGGTCGAAAACGAAAAAAAGCTGAGGATTATTTACATTTTGTACTGCACGACAATAAAGCGATATGTTTAAACTTACAGAGAAATTTGAACTTTTTTTATACTATTCCGTATGTTTAAAACACTTTCCAAGTCGATATTCTAAACTTTAAATGTCACATGTCAGTATATTGAGTCAGTTTTCTGGATTTTGTTGTTTTACTGGATTTCATATCGCGATTCTAGATTACTTTCGTGAGATTTCGTACAGCGTTTCTAGATTTTGTGGCGTGATTCTGTATGTTGTGTATAAATTCTGGACTTTGTGTCGTAATTCTGGATTTCGTGTCAAAGCTCTGGATTTTGTGTCTAAGTTCTGGATCTGTACAGTTTGTACACTTGCAGCGTTGCTGGTTGGAGTACGCAGAGAAAAGATCACTTGTTTCCCACTATGTTTATTATGTTAATAAGTTACAAAAGTAGTACTGTTTGGCGATTCCGTTCTCTAATGTTGGTCACCGCGTTGCGGTAATTGCACTCAGTGATTTTATGTAAGTTATGTAGTTTTATAGTCATGAAATGACGCACGTGTACGGTGCGAGGCACCGCGTCAGCAAAACGTGTACAGTGTAAGACTGTACATCTTGGCAACCCCAAAAGGAGAAAGAAACTAGAAGAGAAAGGAAAAGCCATCACAAAGTAATAAAGTAATAGAGTAAATGATTAATCGAATTGAAAGGCGACGTTCCTCCTTCCAGGTTGAGGTTCCAGCCGCATGAAGTCCTGTGTTGGTTGTGATGCAACTGCGTCTTGCTGTGGTTCTCGTTTACTAATAGTTTGGAGTTCGATTTCTTCACATGGTTGAGTAGGAGTTTTGTTGTTGGCGTTGTTAGTGCAGTAGTGCTGACAACGTTTCCTCCCAACCACAACAAGTGTAGTTATAATGGCGACCGCCAGCAACAAGTAAATGACGGCGTATTGATGAACGTCATGACTTGATATTGTTGGCAGCGATGCTTCATTACTCCTTTGAGTGGCAATTTTCTGTTCAATTGCCGCAATTTCTTGGTAAGTAGCTGTTGACTGCAATATGGTTGGTGCGTAGCGGTATGTTAAATTCACTAGTTTGTTAATGGACGTATCGAACGTTGGAGCTGTGAACCCATAATCCATCGTCACATTACTACTGTATGGGCGTTGTGCGGTGATGGTCAAGTCGGCGGATTGCAGTACACACCCTGGTGATAACGTCACTATGCTCGATGATGAGATGGTCTGTGATGTGACGTCGTTGCTGCATATGATTCGTAAAGGACATGTTTCGCAACAAACCGCGAGCCAGCTGTTTTTTGTTTGTAGTTGTATCCAGACGTCCTTGCAAGACGCGCGTTCGGCGTCGCACGGTCTGGTGTTTTGATGTGACAGCAGTTTTGCCTCACACGGTGCGCTTTTGTCGTGTAGATCAAATGACAGCAGGTTTTTGTTGCACAAGAATGTTTTCCCATTTTGTTGTAAGCAGTGTTTCAAGTCATCTTCTGACAAAGATATATAAATGTTCTTCTTGAAGTTGACAGCCATCGCTGTCAACTTCAAGTGAAACTACTTGTTTGATAACCGCACATATGTGGCCCCCTCAGCGATGACAACTGGTAAAGGTATTGGTTTGTACAAGACAAAATCGTCGTTGGCCACAAGTGGAATATGTGCTTCGAATAAAAAGTAATTTTCTGTGACCCGTGCTTTCACATTGATAAGCTTGTAAATATCTCTAATGTTTTCTTTGTAGTTTTCAACTGGCAGAGACAAAGTTTTCGGAAGGCTTGCGGATATTTCCGTAAGTTTTTGCATCAGACGAACCGGAGTGATCAGATGTACGTCTACATGTCCTTGGTAGACGTTAGTTAGAGTGTTGAACAGCGTTTGCTGAAAAGTCTTCAAGCTGTTGATCAATAGGTATGTTGTTAACGAAGCAGAGTTGATGTAGGTCGTTGCAGAAAGTATTCCCATTTCCGTTTCGATGGTAGCTATGTTCATGTTGGTTTGATTCATGAAGTTGTCAATAGAGTTGAATTGACGCTGAATGTTGTCCTCACTTTGTTTCAGTACTTGATTCTCAAGCTCCACGATGGTTGTTTGATTCTTGATTAACTCCAGTAGGTAGTTTTCGTTGGTCTGAAGAGATTGTATATCGTTTTCATATTTTTTAGCGAATTGTTGGTCCAATATTCCAAACAAACTGTTGGCTATGTAGCCGACTCCATCCACTAGCCCCCTTTTTTTTCTGTTGCTTAAGTGTTTGTGTGGGTTTATAAGGATGGTGTTGTAGTAGTTCAAAAGTTCAATTTCGTGTCTTAATTGTTCCATAGTTGGTAAGCAGTGTTGTAGTTGCGTTTTGTAGCATAGGTTCTGGATATTCTCAAAGTAAGTTTGAGTGCGATGAGTTCCTTCCCAATAGTTTGTTAGATTATAGAACATCATCAGTATCCATTCATCATGCACAACTTGCATTTTGCCGACGGTGTCATAGTATATGGGCCGCTCGCGTTCCAAGTTTGTAATCTGAGCGGTTGAAGCCGGCGATGCGCGCGTGCCGTCAATGGCGCTATAAGATCCCGTTACAAATGTAAACAAAGATAACAATGTTAGTAGTAACGTTGAGGCAATAGGTTTCTTTGACCTCTTCCGCTGTACATTTTTCGAATTCTGTTGAGGCTTCTCTTCTATGTTGTTTGTCTCGACATCCTTAATTTCAGAGCTTAATGGTAATGGCGATAGTTTTGTTATTGGACGCTTGATTATTCCTGCTTGAGTTTTGACGGTGGTAACCCGAACATATCCATCAGGTCCTGGATGAGTCTCTAGTATGCGACCCAAGGCCCATTTTCCCGGAGGTAGATTGTTTTCTTTCACCAGTACTATATCGCCTTCTTTGACGTTTCTAGAAGGTTTGTTCCATTTACTACGTGTTTGTAGTGTTGTCAGGTAATCGTTTGACCAGTTTTTCCAGTATTGTTGAAACATATGCTCGGTAAGCTGCCACCTGCGACGTAAGTCAATGTTGTTTACGTCATTGTAATCCGAGAGTGGCATGGACAATATTGAACTTCCAGTGAGGAAGTGTCCAGGAGTGAGGCAGTGGTAAAACTCTTCTGGATCTTCAGTTAGCGGGCACAGCGGTCGTGAATTCAAGCAGGCTTCGATTTTGGTTAAAATTGTTATGAACTCTTCGTATGTTAATTTTTGGTCCCCCAGTACTCGTCGCAGATGGTACTTCATCGACTTAACGGCACTTTCCCACAGACCGCCTCCTGTGGGCCAGGCGGGAACGTTAAAATGCCATTCCACCTCCAGTTTGGCCAGTTCGTTGAAGAGCTCCGGTTTCAGTAGCTGTTTGAACTCTTCGAATTCTTGACGAAGCGTCTTTGCGGCGCCGATGAAGTTTGTACCACAGTCAGAGTACATGTGCTTGGGAGTTCCACGCCTCGCACACAGTCTTTGGAAGGCCGCAATAAACGTTTCTGTGCTAAGATCTGACACGAGTTCAATATGAACGGCTTTCGTCACCATACATATAAATATTGCTATGTATCCTTTTGAAGTTTTCACGCCTCTGCCCTTGTTGTGTTTGACGTCGACGTGACCGGTAAAGTCAACTCCTGTGTGCGTGAAAGGTCGGCACGGAGTAATTCTTTGTTGTGGTAGGTCACCCATTAGTTGGTGACTATCTGTTTTGTTGAAGCGATGACAGCGTACACATTTTTGAAGTTGCCTTTTGACGGCCCGGTTACCGCCAACGATCCAATAACGCTGTCTAATGTAAGTTAGCGTCAGCCGAGCTCCTCCATGCACAGTGTTTGAA
Organism: Cerastis rubricosa; assembly: GCA_949152445.1. NCBI lineage: Eukaryota > Metazoa > Arthropoda > Insecta > Lepidoptera > Noctuidae > Cerastis > Cerastis rubricosa. The sequence goes on from OX424551.1 coordinate 2,623,387, forward strand.
TGAGCTTGTTCTATTAGAAGTTGTGTGAATCGTCCCTTATGTGGTATGATGATTGGATTCTTCATCTCTTCAGGTAAGCTTGAATGCTTAAGACGACCTCCGACACACATAATTCCTGCTTTGTTAATGTATGGATTCAGCTTGTAGATTGCGCTCTTCGTTGATATTATTTGATTGTGTAGAAGTTGTTTGTATTCGGAATTGAACTGCAATCGCTGCACTTCAATTATAATACTTTTATGCGCTGCGCTTAGTTCGCTTGTTGTTAGGTACGTAGTTTCTGATTTCGTTTGATTGCGCATATTTGTTATGAAGCGTCGTATCCATGCGATGACCCTGTTTACGTATGTTAATGAACTGCATTTGATCAATAGTTTTGTTATAATGTTATGCTCGTTATTTTCTTGTGTTTGTTTAACTTGAACATGATGCATGCAGCCCAAATTCGTTTGGAAAGCGTAAGGAATATCGTCCGACGAATCTTGTTTTGTCAAAAATGCGGGGCCTTGCCACCATAGCTCGAAGTTCTTCAGTTTGTTTGGCAAAAGTCCCCTTGATGCGCAATCTGCGGGATTGTGCTCCGATTTAACATAATGCCACTGAGCTGCAGGAATGACGGTTTTGATTTTTGTAACTCTGTTGGCTACGTACGTCTCCCATCTTGATGTTTCTCCTTGAATCCACGCCAGAACTACTTGAGAATCCGACCATGCCCGAGTGGTTACGTTATATCCACTGAAAGTTTGCTTGCTTTTCTCCATCAAGTCAGCTAGGAGTTGAGCGCCACATAGCTCCAGCCTCGGTAATGTGGTTTTCTGTGTCAGTGGAGCCACTCTAGTTCGAGCAGCTAGTAGAGTTACGATGGGTAGGTCATTTTCTCTATAGACTCTGCTATAAATAACGCAAGCGTATGCCTTTTCGCTTGCGTCACAGAAGCCTAATAACTCGACACATTTTTTTGTATCGCCAATCCATCTGTTTATTGTTATTTCCTTTATGCACGGCAGTTCTGTTTTTAGGTTCAGCCACTCAGTTTCGATGTTGCTGGGCACTGCGTCGTCCCAGCTGAGTTTGCTCATCCAGAGTTTCTGGAATATTAGTTTGGCTTTGACCGTCACTGGGGAGAGCCAACCTAGTGGGTCGTAGAATCTTGATATGGCTGAGAGTAGAGATCTCTTAGTTAGCCGTTTTGAGTTTTCTACAAGCCAGTTGAAGTGGAAGGTGTGGTTGTTTGGGTTCCACCCAAGTCCCAATGTTTTGGTTGATTCTTGACCTTTAAAATCAAACATGTTTTGAGTTGAAATTTGATCCTCGTGTAAGCCGTCTAGTATAGCTCGGTGATTGCCTGTCCACTTTCGTAAATTCATGCCCCCTCCTCTTAACAGTTGAATTAAGGATTGCTGCAGATTCTTCGCTTCTGTGAGATTGTTATGACCGCTAATGACATCATCTACGTAGCATTCCTCTTCAAGTATCTTAGCGGCCTTCGGATGTTTGCGGCCATCATCAATGGCTAGTTGCTTTAAAGTTCGCATGGCTAGCCATGGTGCGCATTTGGTACCATAGGTTACGGTGCAAAGCTGGTAATCACACATACGTTGATCTCGTGAGTCTCGCCAGACAACTCTTTGCAGATGTTGTTGTTCTTCGGAAATCCAAATGCAGCGGTACATCTTTTCAATGTCGGCCGTGAATGCGTAGCGATAGGTCCGCCATTTGAGGATAAGAGCCTGAATATCTTTTTGTAAATTAACGCCTTTATCCATGACATTATTCAGACTGTAGCCACTCGTTGTTTTTTGAGAAGCGTTGAATACCACTCTCAGCTTTGTTGTTGTCGAGTTTTCCCTCAAGACACCGTGATGTGGTAAAAAGTAGACGTCAGTTGATATCGGTGTCGCAGGTTTCATGTGCCCTAGATCAGCATATTCTTCCATGAATTTTTTGTACATTGATGAAAGTCTTTCGTTCTTCTCCAGCCGTTTTTCTAGCTGTAGAAACTGTGAAACAGCAATGGTTTTAGATTTTCCCAGTTTTTCTTCGTAGTCGGGAACAAGAGGCATTTTTACGATATACTTTCCGTCATGTGATCTTCTTACAGTTTCTTTGTAATACTGTTCACACTGGTCGTCCTTTGGGATATCTCTGGTGGTTTGAATGTCTTCATTCTCCCAGAATCTTGTGAGATCCTCGAAGTTGATTAAAGTTACATGGCAGTCAAAGGTTTGTTTCATCTTTCCGCATAAAATCCACCCAATTTGCGTGTGCTGTGCAACAGGGCAGCTGTTACTACCTTTCAGTACACCGTTGAGGATAATTTCTGAGTATACATCGGCTCCTAGTAGTAGGTCGATTTGCCGAGAGACGTTGAAGTCAGGGTCCGCAAGTTTCACGTTTTTTAAGTGCGTCGAGTCACCTTTCTCGAACGTTCTCGTAGGTAAGTTGTTAGTTAGCTTCGTCATGATTAGTGCTTGAGTTTCAAAACTGTAATCGGAATGAATCGATTGACAGGTAAGTTTAAGTTTTCCCCTGCATTCTCTTGAAACAGAGCCGATTCCTGATACGGATGCGTTTATCCCATTTCGAGGAAGACGTAGGACTTGTGCAGCGTTTTCGGTTATTAAGTTAACCTGAGAGCCTTGGTCAAGCAGCGCACGTAGTGTTACATAAGTTCCGTCTACGGACTTGACTCTCAGCTGGACCGTTGTCAGTAAGACTTCCATGTTGTCTTTAGACAAGTGGGTCGATGTTGGCTGTTGAGCTGATGATGAAGAGCGTTGCTCAGTGTTGTTTTTTCTATTCGATGGCGTTATGTTTTGATTATCAGAATTGTGCAATAATGTGTGGTGTTTTAGGTTGCATTCTTTGCACCTTTTCTTTGATTTGCAATCATTGTTTCCGTGACTGCATAAACAATTTTTGCAGAGCTGCAATTTCGCAACTATGTCATTTCGTTTGCCAAAGTCCATTTGAAGGAATTTGTCGCATAGACGTAATATGTGACTTCCGTTGCAGAATGGGCATTTTCCATGTATGGCGTGATAGTTGTTTGTTTTATTTTCGTTAACGTTACAGTTACGTTTCTTCATTTGGTTTTGCTTGTAGGATGATTTCCAGTTGGATGATTTTTTTTGTAGTTGTAGGATTCGTTTTCTTAGCAGACTTCATCGTTTCGTATGCCATGAACTGCGTTTCGAGGAAATAAAGGAAGTCGCGGAGATTTTGTAGTTCTCTGTGATCTTGGAGTTCTTTCATATAGTCACTCAAAGTGTTAGAGTCTAATTTTAGTGACATGATATGCACGATAATCGGGTCCCAGTTTGATGTATCGATTCCGATGTTAGAAATGCCGTTTAAGCATTCGGTAATGACATCGTGCATCTTCTTCAAGTTGAATGAATCTGCCTGTTGTATGGTAGGCAGGCTTAACATGTTGTTCATAAATGACGTAAACTGCAGGCGACGATTATTTATTTATTTATTTATTTATATAAATCTTACCTAAAACTATCATTACAGATCTGCGATCCAATGCGATAGATTGGCCTTACAAACTAAATCCTACATCTACATCTTAGAAATAATATACTTTATTCTTAATCTAAGTAACATTAGTATATATAATGTAACTTTTGCAAATTCACTCAAGTTGCACGACAATACATCAACCCTTTCGTGTACCTCATTCACCACACGTATGGCTCTAGTGAGAGGAGTTCTCGCCAGTAGGTTGGTTCTGGTTGCAGGCGCGGCCAGCAGGGGCGGGCGTCGCCGCCTCCACACGTACCGGTCTGGCACTCAAAGCTCAAGGTGCCGCAGCACTCCCGGGTTATGAGCCACGCCACGTAGTAGCTTCACTAAATACGCTACGAGCGAAAAGTCCCGTCGTACCCTTAAAGTATTATACCCTACCATACCCAGAACAAATAGTGTAGGGTACATTAATGGGTAAAATGGATAAACCCCATACAGTTTGTAATATAAGTGTCTCGTGAACTTATTTTGAATGCGTTCCAACATACCACTATATTTCGCCTCATGCGGAGCCCATATGAATGCACTATGTTCGAGGTGACTTCTAACTAATGCATCATATAACACTCTGAGTGCCGTGATGTTGGTGAACCCCTGAGACTGCCTGAGTACGAATCCTAGGTTTCTGTATGCCTTCTTACATATTTTATTGATATGCTCACGGAAGGTTAGTTCCTGAGAGAAGACTACCCCTAAGTCCCGTACCTGCGACACTCGTTGCATCGGCACCTCCTCAACCTTGTAATCATAATTCAAAGGAGTTCGCGCGCGAGTGAACGACATTACCGAACATTTAGCAACATTAAAGTACAGTTTGTTGTCGTTGCTCCACTCGACCACTCTGTTGATGTCATCCTGCAGGCGTTCACAATCCGAATGATCCCCAACCTCCAGCAGCAATTTCAGGTCATCCGCAAACAATAAACAAGCCCCATGTCTGACTACTTCCGGTAAGTCATTTATCATTATTATAAACTCGAGAGGCCCAACATTGCTGCCCTGGCTCACGCCCGATCTCGTGTAATACGGTTGAGATTCACTGCCATTGAAGTCAACATATTGCTGGCGATCCTTCATATAGCTAGCGAAGAACTGTAGCAGAGATAATGTACATCCAATTTTCGCGAGCTTCCTTAATAAGACGTCATTATCCACCGTATCGAACGCCTTTTTAAAATCGAAGTACGCAGTATCTACCTGTACCCCAGAGTCTACTGCTGGCACTACCCGTACCATAAAGTTGAGTAGGTTTGTGGCAGTGCTGCGTCCCGGTCGGAACCCATGTTGCGCATCTGACAGACGCGCGTGCACTTGTCCCTGAATGGAGCGCTGAATAGCCGACTCCAGTACTTTAGCAGGCGTCGAGAGTACAGCCACCGGTCTATAGTTACTGATATCCGGAGTCGGCTTTCCTTTAGGAACCGGAATAACGCGCGTGATCTTCCACCTATTAGGGAACGTGGCTTGTTGTAGACATGCATTAAAAATGTAAAGTAATGGTTCCGCCAGTACTCTCCCACAGTCTCGGAACAGAAACGCTGGTATACCGTCTGGGCCAGACGAACGTTTTGGCTTGAGACTCTCAAGCGCCTGCTGAACCTCTGAAAGACTCAGCGTCTCAATATGAACACGTGCACTGGTCGCGCCGACCACCGCCGCCGCCGCGCACGCGTCCAGTTGGGGCGGCTCCTTGTTGTACACCGACTCAAAATAGTCTGCAAACTGCCCAGCACACTCATCATCCGTTAAATGTTGACCGTCTCTTAAGATACTGTGCTTACTAAGTGTTTTTCTTTTAGATCTAATATACTGCCAAAACGATTTTGGATCCTTTGCAAATTGACACTGAATTTTATTTTTATGTTCTTCGTGCGCAATTTCTATTAACTTTTTTATACGAGTTCTACACTCCGCAAATTTGCGATAATCACTATCCAACCCAGTTTTTTTGAATTTTTTGTGAAGTCTGGCTTTAATTTGTATATTTGTTATTATACCTCCCGTGTACCATACTGGGTATACGTACCGCGAATTTCCACTACTAAGCTTTTTCTGGGGTACACACCCATTTATAGTACAATTAATATTATCATAAAAGAAGTTCAGCATCTCTTCCAAATCATGCATTCCATACATTATACTCCAGTCAATGGAAATTATCTGAGAATATAGCAATTGAAAATCGGCCTTATTCCAATTCCACTGTGGTCTAATATGGTGTGCACTAGAATCACGGGCGTCGGCGGGGGACGCCGGCGGGGCGAGGGCGGGGCGCATGCTAACCGCTAGCGGCGGGTGGTGCGCGTCGACCGGCACCAGCGCTTCATCCGCCGCCACCACTGTCACCGCTCCGCTAACGCCTGTACTCAGAACCAAATCCAACTGACGACCTAAATGGTTGGGTACTGTGTTACTTTGAGTGAACTCGCAATATGACAAAAAACATTCGAAATAATTACTAATATTAGCAGGACAAGAATACAAATTAAAATCACCAATTACAATAACTTCTCCATACCTATCACACAATTTTTCTATTACTCTAAATAACAACATGTAATCATTTTCCGAACTACCTGGCGGAATGTAGATAACACAACACACAAACAAAAAACGTTTATTCAAATGAACCGTTGCACAAACCAATTCGAAAACACAAGTGTCTATCGATATGTCCAATATAGGTAGTTGTCGCAGCTCGAACCGGTGTGTGGCCACGAGAAGCGCGCCGCCTTGCTTTCGACCATCCGCTCGATCACATCGTAAAATATTATATCCGAGTGGAACAATTTCCGCGTCTTGTATGGACTCACAGCAGCCAGACTCAGTAATAGCGAATAAGTCCGAGGCGGATGACATTAAGTTATTTCTGAAGTTGTCAAGCTTAGTTCGAAGACCTCTAACATTTTGGTAATATATTTTAATTACACTATTACTTATCGAGCGGGCTGTTGAGTTGTTTACGAAACCAAATCCATTCATTAAATTCGGCGTTCAGTGGCCATACTTCCGCATTATTCAACAAGGTATAGTGTTTTTCGGACACGCCTATAACAAAAGACGAGTAATCCCGTGCTGTTCTGTGTTTGATCCTCTCAACTTTAATAGGCACTTCAGGCCCACACACATTCTTTACGTAATCATTCATAGCCTCTAGTGTGGTTTCCGGGTGTAATCGCCATACATGTAGATACTTCATTCTTTCCATAGCCACTATTCCTTTTATTTCCGTGTTTCTTCCAATAGTCACCTTTTTGGACACACGGTTAGGTTTTTTATGTTGTACAGTAGTCCAGCCAGTTTCTTCTCCATGTTCCGACTGTTCAATAGCGTCTGGGGCGCTAGTATAACTCGCCTGTGTTCCAAGTAACGTAGTAGCAGATTTCGTGGCCCCACACCTGTTTACATTATGGTTTTTGGCGGTAGCGGTCGGTTGGTTATCCGTATTATTATTATTGTTTCTTTTTTTAGATTTATTAGTTTTATTTTGACCAACGGCTTCAGCAAATGAAGAGTGAGAGCTAGTTAATGCCTCTTTCGATGGTGGAACGATGGTGGATGATACCTGAGGTTGGGTATTATGAGTTAATTGAATATTGACTTTTTCTTCGATCACCGTCATTATTTTAACTAATTTGTCAAGATCATTTTTCGTTTGCGTATATTGATCTTGCATGAGCGTAATCGCATTTGCCTGAGAGTCCAGGCGGGCCACAATATCCAATCGAAACTGCCTTAGTTCATCCAGTAACACGGAATCCACGTCCCCTAAAATAGTCGGCGAGAGTTGGACTCTGCTTCCTCGATGTGTGTTCACATTGTCAGGTGTCGTGGTTATGTGTAGTCTGGTGGTATCCGCTCTGACCGGCGTATCTATATTTCCGCTTTTTGGTTTTAAGCAAACACACTCCGGACATACCCATTTCTTCTTATATGCTAGGGTAAATGTTTTAAAAGCATCTAGATTAATTTCGAGACAACTTAAATCATACCCTTTCCTGCATTTATCATTTGAGCATTCCATAAAGAAGCTATCTGTAATAGTTGAACTGCAAGCGCCACATTGTTTCGCCATTATTTTAGAACAATAATCCAAAATTACGTCGATGTGTGAGTGCAACGCCAAGCGCTCCACGTCTCGCCGTCGTGCGACAAGGACGAATTATTTGTCGCGCGCAGCCTATCTCTTTCCCCCGAGGTGAGGAAGAGCTTACCTCGGCTTTGCTAGCGCGCACGATATTGCACTCGCGAATATAATCAACGAAAAAGTTCACTCCACTTTAGTACTTAGTTAATTGGTTGTACGACAACCTTACGAATCATTTTTCCATGAATTAGCACACCATTTTTTGGTTAAAATAACGAATAAATAGCTAATAAGGCGTCCGCACTCGACCGCGTTCGCGTTACTCCCACACACATTATCGTAGCGCTGATTTAAGATATCCCAGCATGAATTGTAGTTTTCAGTGCTAATGGACAGATGCTGCACTAAGCGTTCAGCTTCTCCTTTCAACTTGGTTTTTAGGTGTTGCATTTTCTGTGCGTTGTTGATCATTGGGTTCTTGTGTATTGCTTCCAGGAAGAGGTCTTTGAATGAAATCCATTGACCGTAGTTTCCTGAAAACTCCGGGATCTCGATTTTAGGTGTCGATTTCTGGTAGTGGGCGGTGGACCAGATCTTGGCGTTGATTTTCCTCTTCAGCTCATCGTATTTGTGTTCGATGTCCGTAAACATTTTATTGTAGTGCTCGTTGGACCCTTTCAGTTGGAAATCTATTTCCCAGTGGAGGTTGTCGATAAGTTCCCATTTCGATTTCAATGTTGTTAGGTGATCTTCCAGTTCCCATCTCTCGGAGATGGTGACTACGTTGATTTTGGCGATGACACGATAGATTGCGTTAAAATTGCATTCTTGCTTGCTAAGCAAAGATTGTATGTTGTTACCGTCGTCATCTTCTGAAGTCTCACCTAGGTCGAACTTTACCTTTTGTTTTTCCGAAGTCGCTAGTTTGTTCGTGATGTCCGCTTTGGTTGACACGTACATTTCTTTGGTTTTCCTATAGATGTCATCCTTGAAATAGTTTATACTTTTATCTTCTAGTTCCAGCAACAGTTGTCGATGTCTGCTTTCGAAGTCTTGCCATTGGTTTTCTAGCGAAGACAAGCGTTTGGTTAGGTATTCCACAGTTTTTCGTGATGAGGAATTCTTGCGATAGTTCACGCACAATGTTTTTATGTTCTCGAAGCATGTTGACTGCAGTTCCAGTTTTTCCATGTTGATGCTTCTTGTTGTTATTGTTGTAAATTAGCTCGATGGTTTTGGCACGTCGTTGACGATGACAGGAGAGCTGGCGATATGTTGCGAAGGCTACTGCGTTGCTTGTAGTCTTCTCCGTTTCAAATCTTGAAAGAGTTTCCTTCCTTGATATGAAATGGTCAATGGAACTCAGCACCTTTGCGCCTTGAGTACGGTATTATGTGACTTCTCAATCTAACTGGGGCGACCCGCTTCTGGGAGACCAGCTAAACCGATCCGCTACCGTAACGAGACACAAAAGCACCAAATATCCGGCTCGAAGGACCATAATATGTACAGTTTGTACACTTGCAGCGTTGCTGGTTGGAGTACGCAGAGAAAAGATCACTTGTTTCCCACTATGTTTATTATGTTAATAAGTTACAAAAGTAGTACTGTTTGGCGATTCCGTTCTCTAATGTTGGTCACCGCGTTGCGGTAATTGCACTCAGTGATTTTATGTAAGTTATGTAGTTTTATAGTCATGAAATGACGCACGTGTACGGTGCGAGGCACCGCGTCAGCAAAACGTGTACAGTGTAAGACTGTACAGGATCATTTGTCGAAATTTTGGACTATGTCACAACTCCTGATGATTTGTCAAAACTCTGGACAAATCTATCATATCTATAATCAAAAATTTTTGCCACAATCCTGGATTTTGTGTAAAAATTCTGGATTTTGTGTCAACATTCTTGATTTTTTGTGAACATTCTGGATTTTGTGTCGAAATCATCTCTAAAACCACGCTAGCTTACCTAAATGTTACCAATCATCAAGCTGAAGCTAAAGTTAGTGTACAATTAAAAGCCAACCCCATGTTAGTCCAAATACCACGTAGTATGAATGTATATTGGTTACCAATTGGAAGAATTTTGGATTTCGTGCAGCGGTTCTGGATTTTGCGAGAAAATTCTGGAGTTAGTGTCATAATACTGGATTTTGTGTCATAATACTGGATTTTATGTCAAAATTCTGGATTTTGTGTCGAAATTGTGTTTCTTAAACCACGGTAGCTTACCTAAACGTTATCGATTACCAAGCTCAAGCTAAAGTTAGTGTACAATAAAAAGCAAACCCCATGTTAGTCCAAATACCACGTAGTATGAATGTATGTTTTGTTACCTAACTCTCGAGCCCTCTTTCTAGCCAAATATTCTGGGCTAGTTTTGTCCACGCGTGGTCTGCCTCGCTTACGCTTTTCCCCACTTTCTGGCGTCCTGTTATTCATCATAGCCGCTGAAAAAAAAAGAATAAAATAATGAAACAAAAGGAAAACTTGACCGGCCTTGTTTGTGGTTCCGAGCAATGTCTAGGCCGCACTTCCCAAGTAAATTTTTTCTTGGTATTCACCGTTTTCGGAGTATATATACTTTTTAGCCGATGTCAAGTCTATTTTTTTACGGCTTTAGTTACATCGAAAGCGAACGGAAGACCTTTGGATAGGGGCTCTAATACTTCTATTACATTCTTCTTGTTTTGTAAAATGCTATTAAAGTGGAAGATACTTCGACGATTAGGTAACGCGTTACCATGAATTCAGTATGTCTTACGTCCGTCACAACACTATCTCAGGTCCAGTTGAAAACCAGCGTCGGGCACTAGCTGCTCGGTGCTGAACTGGGCCTATTTGTCGCAGCCGTGAGACACACGATGTTATCCTTCTTTCTTCCATCCCTTGCTCTGTACTATATGTATACTGTCGAATGAGTACAATCTAAAATACGAGTTGTTAGCCCAGCCATATTTTATTTTCTTCTAAAAATACAGATTATCTCCGTTTCGCTTTCCATGTGTTTCTCTTGTAGCTAAGTGAACAAAAACAAGACATACAGACACCCAGACCCGGAACAACTACCTATTTAAACAGATATTTGTTCCGTGCGGGAATCGAACCCGCGACACGCAGCGCTGAAGCCTTTTCTGCCACTGCGCAAACCGTGCCGTCGTTATAGTAAATTGTAAACGAACTGGTTTGATTTTTAAAATAAGGGCAAATCCCTTTTTTTATTTTTTTTATCATCATCTGCCTAGCCTTTCCCCAAACTGTCTTGGGGTCGGCTTCCAGTCTAACAGGATGCAGTTTTACTTTTTTTTTTTAATATTGGCCATATGTAAATATGGAGTAAAAGTAGCACTTGGAGTAAAAGCAACAATTTCCCTTTCACTCTCTTTCAACTTGTTTTTGGCTTTGAATTAAACTTCAACTTCGGATTTGGAACAACCTCTCTGAAATTTTGCTTTGATGTTATTGTGACTTTTTAATTTGAATGTTTACTTTGACTTTTGACCAGAATATCTGACTATGCCTTTTGACTTTGACTTCTGACTAGAATGTCTGACTATGCCTTTTGACTTTGACTTCGGACTACGCTTTTTGACTTCGACTTCTGACTATGCATTTTGACTCTGGCTATGACTGTTACTCACCCATCTCCTTGGCCTGTTTCCTTGCTGCCAAGTTGGCCAGATACTCTGGACTAGTCTTATCCACTCTGGGACGGCCTCGCTTCCGCTTTACGGGAGTCGGGGGGTCGCTGGTCTCAGCTGTGGATGAAAGGATATGATGGTTATTTAGGAGGAAGAGTTTAAACCAACTTCTGCAAGCTTTGTTTGTTTTCTGTATAGGCTGGAAGAAAGATAAGGTGGAAGTGCACCTAGACGTGCCGCAGGAGCATCATCATCATCAGCCTATAATGTTCCCACTGCTGGGATACAGGCCTCCTCTCTATGAGAGGGAGTGGGCTGTAATCCACCACGCGGGATCAGTGCGGGTTGGTAGATGTCATTTCAGATCGAATTTTTAGTTCTAGAACATGCCGGTTTCCTCACGATGGCAGCGGTGATGAAATAAACTACACAAAGTAATCCTGCCTGGGTTCGAACCCGCGGCTTACTGCTCGTTAGTCGGCGCTGCCACCACAGGGCCACCGCTGCTCACGCGCGCGCGTTTTTGTCGTCATCAAATTCGGCACATAAGTGACATAAAGCTCGTGCATTTGATAATATTTGACGCGATTGTACCGAAAAAAAGTTGGTACTCTAGTAGTATGTACGTTCAAATTTCGCGAGCGGACGATGGCTGGATAAATGTAATGATCAAATGCGCAGAAGTCTAAGCATGCGGCGCAAAATGGAAGGTGGTCCAATATCTATTGCGAATTGGCGAGACGTCGTTATACTCATCATCATTTCAGCCGAAAGACGTCCACTGCTGGACATAGGCCTCCCCCAAGTATCGCCACATTATTGACCGGTCCCGCGACTCGCATCCAGCCGATCCCCGCAACCTTCACCAGGTCATCGGTCCACCTAGTGGGAGGCCTTCCAACACATCGTCTGCCGGTTCGCGGTCGCCATTCCAGAACTTTTCGGCCCCATCGGCCATTTGTTCTGCGAGCAATGTGCCCTGCCCACTTCCACTTAAGTTTGGCAATTCTTCGGACTACGTCGGTAACCTTGGTTCTCTTCCATTTCTTCCATTTCTGGTCGTCATACTAAAAGCAGGTAATTAGTATAGAAAGTAAAGTCGTTACCAGTGCTGATAGGCTCCTGCTTCTGTCTCGCCGCGTACAACTCCGGCGGAACGAAGTGTGATACGGGAGAGCGGTAGTCCACAGCAAGCGGCAGACCACCAGGCACTAGAACAAAAAAAATAACCGTTAACCAAAGGAATTCCTTAGCGGGAAATATCCTTCCACACATTCTTCTTAGCGTCATCATCTGCCTGCCTTGTCCTATGATGGGGTCGGCTTCCAGTCTAACCAGATGCACCAGAAGGACTGCTTATCGGACCTGCGTAACCTAGTTTGTACTGGATAATACGATACCCCTTGGTAAGACTGGTTGTCAGACTTTCGGGCAACTGACTACCTGTAACGATTGTCAAAGATTTACAAATGACAGCAGAGACCAACGGCTTAACGTGCTTTCCCAGGTATGAAGAAAACTCGGTATCAAAATCAAAATCAAAAGTCATTTATTCAAATTAGGCTGATAATCAGCACTTTTTGAACGTCAAAATTACAAGAGACAGTCCCCCAAAACGCCCGCCCTTCGCCACTTCCTAGTGTTTTAGCTGGGAAGAAGAAGTGGCGGAACAAACTCCCCAGCAAAACATCTGTCTGTTAGGTTAGAAGAACCAGATTCTACACAATAGTGTTCAAGTTCATATAAACAAAGAATCTAATTAATGTCACATGTCAGCTAGCACACACCAATAATAAAATATTAAAAAATAAAGAAAAAAAAATAAAGCCTCCAGACTAAAGGCCGTGCCCGCTTACACGTGCATACCGACGAAAAAAAATAAAAATAAAATAAAGTAAAAAAAATGTATATAAATAAAAAAATAAAAAAAGAGTCTATTCATGAAGTTATATCACATTTCAGTAATTACTTAATTTAATTTATAGTACTAATTTGGAGAAAGAACACAAACATTGTCTTGAGTTCAACCCAGCGACCAACTATTCTTATCATTTAAATAGTCGTTAATGGAATAGTAGGCCTTTGAACAAAGGTTAGATTTTACTTTGGCTTTAAACGCATTAAATGGCAAATCTAGAAAGGAAGATGGTAGCTTGTTGAAAAAGGTAATACCAAGCCCTACGAATGAATTATGAACTTTATGAAGCCGGTGAAAGGGAGCACGTAGTTTATGCTTATTTCGAGTGTTTATATTGTGAATATCACTGTTTTTACTGTACAAATGGATATTTTGTTTAATATATAAAATGTTTGCAAAGATGAATTGTGAAGCTACCGTGAGAATACCAATCTCTTTAAAAAAATCTCTCAAAGAAATTCGTGCACCCAGCTGGTAAATTGCACGAACCGCTCGTTTTTGAAGAACGAATATATTTTGGATATCAGCGGCTTTGCCCCACAGCAGAATACCATAGGACATAATACTGTGAAAATAACTAAAATAGACTAACCGTGCTGTATCAACGTCAGTGTATTGTCTAACTTTTCTGACGGCATATGCGGCCGAACTAAGCCTACCCGCTAGGCTTGATATGTGTGGACCCCATTGTAATTTTGAATCTACTGTTATACCCAGAAACACAGCTGAGTCAACAGTTTTAAGCTCCTCATTGCCGAGAACAATGTTAGGACCTAGATTTTTAACATTTGGTAAGGCGAATTTAATACTTTTAGTTTTCTTGGCATTAAGAACAAGGTTATTTGTTGTGAACCAATCTGTGACCATTGATAGAGCGCTGTTTATGTCTCCAAAATCGTGTCTATTCCTATCTACTTTAAAGATAAGAGAGATATCGTCAGCAAATAGTACTACATCACAAATACCCTTCAAATAATATGGTAGGTCATTGATATAAACCAAGAATAAAAACGGTCCCAGTATTGAGCCTTGAGGTACACCTAGCTGAACAGGTAGCCAGGAAGATTTCGCGCCATTGACATCTACACATTGGAATCTATTTTTTAAATACGAATCTATTACATTTAGGGCCTCATTTTGAACACCGTAATAACGTAGTTTCCGTAAAAGCGTGTCGTGGTGTACGCAATCAAAAGCTTTTGAGAGATCGCAGAAAACTCCGATTGCATTTTGCGCGTTTTCCCACGCGTTAAATATGTGTTTCAACAAAGCAACCCCCGCATCTGTAGTCGAACGACCTTTGGTAAAGCCATATTGATCGTTGTGAAGAAGGTTGTTTAGATTAAAATGTCTTAGCAATTGATTAAGTATCAACTTTTCAAAAATTTTGCTAAATGCAGGTAAAATAGAAATTGGTCTGAAGTTACCAATATCATTTTTACTGCCTGATTTAAATAGAGGGATGACTTTACTGCTTTTCATAAGGTCAGGGAAAGTACCTGAATCAACGCATTTATTAAAAGTAACAGCAAGATAGGGGGCTAAGATTTCTATTATATTACTCAAAAGTTTAATGGAAATACCCCAGTAATCACCTGTGTTTTTAGACTTAAGTGAATTAAAAACATTAACTATATCACGAGGTGTTACATGTTCAAAACTAAATACGAGACCACATTTGGGCACGCTACTATGCAAAAGGTTTTCGGCTTTAGACGGCGACGAACTTAAAGAGCGAGTCGTAGTTATAGGTATGCTAGCAAAATACTCATTAAATGCCTTAGCAACGTCGGCTGGATTATTAACTAATTTGTTATCAACCATGATTTCAAGTTGGTTGTCTTGTTTAACAGTTTTACCCGTTTCATTGTTTATAATTTTCCAAGTGGCTTTTACTTTATTATTAGAATTTTTTATAGTGTCAGCTAAAAATTTTGATTTTGCAATACCACAAATCCTTTTAAATAATTTTGAATAATTTTTAACATACTCTAGAAAATTTGTATCAAATCGGTATTGTTTCAGACCATATAACTCGTGGTATGTAATGGATTGTCACCCATCCACGGACCAACCTAGGCAAGCGCGGCTTAACCTAATGATCGACCCGGCTGTTGTATTTAGCCACGAGGACCTTTTTTCTTCACACGTTCTTTTTTTATTTTTTTATTATTAATTAAGAGCGTTTACACCATAAGGCATTTCATACAAAACTTTCAAGTCCTTATTTTCCGAAATGACTGAACCGATTTTAATGAAACTTTATACGCATAAGCAGGATACATAGGTCTAAAAAGTTACTAAAGAACATTTTCGAAAAATAGTGGTACAGCTAAATTAGACCAATTTTAAATTATCTATAGAAACAGAAATTTCCAATCATCTTTTCTTTTAAAAGACTTTTCGAAAATAGTTATCCTGCTTTTGCGTATGAAGTTTCATTAAAATCGGTTCGGTCAGCCATTCGGAAAATAAGGACTTGAAAGTTTGTATGAAATGCCGTAAGGTGTAAACGCTCTTAATTGAGTCAGCCCAAAATTAAGCGACCAGTTTGGCACTTTTAGGCGTACACACATTAAATGAATACAAAACTTTCATATCGCTTTACTGAAGTTTTCTCTAGTTACCCACAGTAAAAAAGTTATAATTTTGATCAACATAATCTCCTTTTATTTCAATCCATTTTTGTTTGGATATTCAAAATCAAAAATCAAAACATTTTATTTTACTAGGCCTACATGTCACATGTCACTTATAAAATGTCCACAAAAGGTGCACCGTTCTGGTTGGTCGTTTCCTATGGAGACGAACCGGCAAGAAACTCCATGATTACTCTTTTAAAATCATTTGGTTTTACAATATTTGAATGTTACAGCGTTAGTACTTAAGTATGGGAGTTTTTATTATTAATCCTTAATTTTATAGTTGTTCTTTATGGTGTCGGACGTAAAGATGGTGCTACCATCCCGCTATCTTCCCGTGGGTGTCGTAAGAGGCGACTAAGGGACTTTCCAAAGAATGGGCAGCAGCTTTCTATGTGCTTTTGTAACAACCGTACTGCGATCGCCAACCCGCCTGCCAAGCGTGGCGATTATGGCAAAACCCCCCAAATTGTCAATGTAGCGACACTTGGGGGAGGCCTATGTCCAGCAGTGGACGTCTTTTGGGCTGAAATGATGATGATGATTCAAAATCAAAATATTTTATTTTACATGGGGCAATTATAAAACGTCCACAAAAGGTGCACAGTTCTGGTTCGTCGTTTCCTATGGAGACGAACCGGCAAGAAACTCCATGGTTTTTTAAAATCATTTGGTTTTACAATATTTGAATGTTACAGCGTTAGTCGCGTAGCGTCGTTGGTAGCGTTCGTCGCGTAGCGTCGTTGGTAGCGTTAGCATTATCGTGGAGTACGTGCGCCAGAAGACTAAGTACGTGGCGAGAATGCAGCTGCTTGAGTCGCGCCGCAACGTCAACTTTAAGGCGTTCGTGGTGCAAATACCAACGTGCTATCTGCACCTCGTCTTGGAAGAGGACTTTTGGCCGCAGGGAGTGGTGTTCCGTCGCTTCCGCGGGCAAGTGCCACATGAACGCACAGTGACATAGTGCGCAAGTGAAGTGCTACTAACATATGTAGTTTTAATATTCTATTTACTAACCCAAATTGTCTTTAATACTGTATGTTAGTCTGTAAGGTATTTATCTATGGGCCAGAGTTGCCTGCAAATAAATATATGTTGTTGTTGTTAGTACTTAATTATGGGACTTTTTATTATTAATCCTTAATTTTATATTACAAGCCGGAAACTTTTGGCCCTGTAATGGTGGGTTTGGCACCTTTGTAAACACTAACCTTGGTTCAGCCCAAAGATCTCTCCATTATGCTCGATCTTAGGCTTCTTCTCCGGAGTCTGCTGACTGCTCTCACTGCTAGGAGACTCGTCACGCTTCAGCTGAGGCAGAGCGGAGTCCAGCTGGCTTTCACACAGTGCCATGATTGTTGATTTTTATTATTAAGCTGGAAATAGAATTTGTTGACATTAGTTCCAAGTTAACATTGTTTTTTGGGTTAGTTTCGCTCTTGAGTCTAGTCTTGTTTTGTACTAGTAGGGCTTATACTAGTTATTATTTTTTTTCTACATTGTTCACACATATATACAGGGTGTAACGGAAAGGGTAGATACATACTTAGGGGTGTGCTACAGATCATCAAACTGAACATGTTTCTCCATCGGACAAACATCGTAAGAGCGAAAAAAATATCAACTGCCCCATACATTTGGGTCGAATAGGTATTGAATTTTTGTATGGGGCAGCAGATAATTTTTCGCTATTACGATGTTTGTCCCATGGAGAAACATGTTCAGTTTGTTGGTCTGTAACACCCCCTTACGTATGTATATACCCTTTCCGTTACACCCTATATATTAGATCCGACAATAATGTACCCAGTACAATAATGGGTGAGCCTGTTAGGGGCTGTCCTTTAAACACGTGAGGATTTTAAGGCCACTTTATAACCCACCCTCCTCTTCCTCCACTTTGGTGATACGGCTACCCACAATCCCCCAGAATCAGGTGTATTTTTTACGATTGATTTATACAAAGAATATAGTTGGTAGTTCTTTGTTTAGGTAAACACGGGGACACATCAAGCCATATATTTTCAGTAAAACATGGCTTCGCTTTCTATAGATTTCTCTTAAAATGAGAGATCAATATATACTGTTTTGTTTATAGCTTGATCGGTCGCCGTGCGTACTTTTTCTCTTAGTCCTTTATTATTATTTTTTTTTTTAGTGCAAAATGTATATGAGAAATGAAGGTATGAAATCCTAGCGTATTCAACTATATTTAAATAAGAGAAATTATATGTTTAAATACAAGGTGTTATTTTGCAACCCGATTCATATTTGATTCTCGACCCGAATCAGTAATAAAAAGGTTTTTTTTTTTCTTATTTCCGTAATTCGGTAAGTGTGGACCACTCGTGTTTTAAACGTCGCCTGTCTGATCCTCGCCTACACACATACCAAAAATCTCAAACGTTTATTCGATTTTTTTTAATTATTCTAAAATACTGACAAATATACTTAAACAACAAAAAAAAGACAGTGTTTTCTAATAATTATCTAGGTACCGGAATTTACATTGATTATTTATGTCTTTTGTGACAACCCCCTGAATGTTGACGAGGATGCAAAAAACACCTTGTATATCAATGATGGTCTACAATTTTTTAAGGTATTTCCCTCGTTACAGCACTAAAAAACTGTTTTCTGTTAATAGGGACTCATGCCTGCCTTTCATAAAACTATGTTGGAGTCAGCGTCCAGTCTAACCGGATGCATCTAAATCTTCATCTAAATACCAGTATTTTACATGGAGGGAGTGACTAGCTATCAGAACTCCACGACCCAATTAGTACTAGATGTACCCTTTGGTAAGACTGGTTGACAGACTGTAGGGCCAATGATTACCAGTATTTTACATGGAGCGGCTGTCTTAGAGACTAGCATAGCTTAAGATTTAGTTTAAACTTTAAAAGCAAATAATCTGCTATATTTACCATTGGTCGCAGATCAAAGCAGCAAAAAAAAGGTAAAATATTTTAGCATTTATTTACATTTTTACAAGTAGTTCTGTGGTTTTGGATACATAGCTGAGTTAGAAAGAGACGAGAGAGCGAAGCGTTCAGAATAGTAGAGTGAGCCCGTGGAAAGATTACCAAGAATATATTTGTACGCACGGCAACCAATCAAGCTATACAAAACTAGTTAATGCGGATCTCTCTTTGTTTCTCGAGGCCATGTCATACTGGAAAGGTTGCTGGTTGGGTTGATGTGTCGCCGTGTCTACAAGGATATTTTGGCGCTTCAATGACATTGACAGGAGCTTTGTTAGTAAACATTTGTGAAAAGCATGATGGTGGAGTTAGTCCCAATTCAGGCCACACGCCTAAAGATTCGTGTAAACTATAGAAGCAGTTCTTCAATTTCAACAAAATCAAAATATTTTTATTCCACATGGCCATAGAAATTATCTGTAACTGAGGCAAACTTCCTCTGTACTTCCTTATTTTACCCATCCTTGTCACTCCACACATCCACCTCAACATTCTCATCTTTGCTACATGCAATCTTTTTTCATCCATCTTCATTCATTGTTTTTGTGACACAAAGACATGATGTTTGAGAAGTTTTTAAACTGACATGGTCACTATCAATAACACTTGCAACGGGATATTTACCATGTTTATTATTTGTTTCGAGTTCCCGATGTTTTGGCGCTGTTGCAAACGCCATGATCACGGATATGATTATGTGCAGACAATCGATCTACCCTCTTTCTAGTTCGTTATTTGTGCTCCGTACCACTACCACTGTCACTCACAACTCGATTCTGTTCCCAATCCACCCGCAATAACTTCAGTTTATCCGTGATCATGGCGTTTGCAACAGCGCCAAAATATCGGGAACTCAAAACAAATAATAAACATGGTAAATATCCCGTTGCAAGTGTTATTGATAATGATGTTTTTAGAGTTGAACAACTCAACTTTTGGAGAACCGGTCAACCATTCTTTGAAAAGCACAATAGACAACCTGTTGCACTTGACAAGCATAATATTTAAAATAGGGGTGCACCCTACCCATCAAACATATGTTTCAACAATAGACACCTGTTATTGAAACCCTTAGAGATCAGGTTACTTTGATGAAACATATGGTGAAACTGTTTGAAAACAGTATTTATTAGTTCATTGGAGGTGATAAGTAGGGATCGGATATTCGGGTGCATATTTACCCGGTTTTACCTTAGCCATGCGAGCAGCGGTGGCCCAGTGGTGGCAGCCCCGTCTTACAAGCAGTAAGCCGTAGGTTCGAACCCAGGCAGGCGCATTACTTTGTGTAATTTATTCACCGCTGCCCTCAAAAACGGTAAAGGAAAAACATCGTGAGGAAACCGGCATCAACTAAAAATTCAAAGACATGTGACATCTACCAACCCACACTGGGCCCGCGTGGTGGATTACAGCCCACTCCCTCTCATAGAGAGGAGGCCTATGACCCAGCCATGGCAGTGGGAACAGTATAGGCTGATGAAGCTGCTTTGTTTATAGTATTTAAACTATTGTATAAGAGAATGGGCAGCAGCATTCTCTGTGCTTTTGTAACAACCGTACTGCGATCGCCAACCCGCCTGCCAACCGTACCGATTATGGCAAAAT
This sequence comes from Cerastis rubricosa, assembly GCA_949152445.1. NCBI lineage: Eukaryota > Metazoa > Arthropoda > Insecta > Lepidoptera > Noctuidae > Cerastis > Cerastis rubricosa. Next base: position 2,643,799 of record OX424551.1, read on the forward strand.
CCCTCAAAATGTCAATGTGGCGATACTTGGGGGAGGCCATGTCCAGCAGTGGACGTCTTTTGGGCTGAAATGATTATGCTATGGGACCGAAACTGGGTTTCGCATTTCATAAATATGACCAACATGCAGTGAGTAATTGCAGTTATTATACTTGTTCTTTCTCTGCATGGGAGGAGGTCTTTGCAGTTACAACAAATACAAGTTCATAATTACTTTATTGTTATTCTTATTTGGATTATTTTTATGTCAAAATAATGGGATGAACAACCTTTAAAAGTTATAACATTGACTCAAAAAGTTTATGGTTGACCAGTTTTAAACCCTCTGCCTTTAGCATTAAGGTTTAATGTGTCAACTGCCAACTTTGTTGAGGGGCTGTGAAGACTGATGACACATCATTATAAAAGTGTCATATCAAAAAACATCAAAATCTGCCTAATCTTTTCCCAATTAAGGCGGAGTGGACTTCCAGTTTAACCGGATGCAGTAGAATACCAGTATTTTACATTGAGCAAATGCCTTTTTTTTTAGAATCTTTACTTTCCTACTGCTGGGCAAAGGCCTGTCCCAATTTCTTCCACAAGCTTTTTTCGCGTGCCTCCTCGAACCAGCCCTCGCAGTATGTGTCCAGGTCGTAAAATTAGTAACAGCAAATTCAGCATATAATGTTTCCACTGCCAGTACCAAGGTCTCCATTATGTCAGGGGAGGTGGCAAGTGATAAATTGGGCGGGTAAATGTCAATTGTCAGCAAAATTTTATATCTCAAAGACACAATGTTTTCTTTCACTGTTCTGAGAGCAGCAGTGATGTAAAGTCTATGAGGTTGACATGGGGCTGGGCAGGTCATACACCTAAGATGGTTCAGCACGTATAGCATGACGGCCATAGAAACGGGCTATGTCCACGGAAGAATCGACAAACTGACACTTTGTTATTGTCTATCTGTCATTATGTTGATTCTTCCGTAGATAAAATTCGTTTCTCCAGTGGTCATGCTACGCGTACTGAACAGATGAGGAAGAATAGTGACTCAGTGGGCCTGAACACAAGCGCTTTAAACAAGCCAGGGCCAAGAAACACTTGCCTCAAAACTTATTAGCAATGGAAGGCTAAACATTGAGGAAAATTGGAAAGATATGAGCGAGGCCTTTGCCCAACCGAAAATCAAAAAAAAAAAACAATAGGAGCATAAAATGGGCTAATTAAGAAAAAAAAATCTACTGTCATATCTCATAATTCATATGATTGATAAAACAAAAACAACAAACAACCAAAAAAGTTGACAACACATTTATTTATTTATTTCACATTTAATTGAATAGATTTTCTGAAACTCCAGGTCAATAGAAGCCCTATTGTGATGTCAACCTTTTTTTTTAACAAGCATAGACAAAAATGTAAACATTCACAGGTTGTTACACCTTCTTCCATACCACCTGTTAGAAAAAAAACAGGTTTTTATTGGCTCAGGAATTTTAGAGAATTGCTCATGATACATACACACTGAAATTTGTTGGTTTGTTTTTGGTATTTGTGATATTGTTTTGTTGTATTAAAATCGAGTTTTAAGTGCATTTATGATGTGTTAATATGTGATGAGTATTATACATTGCTTGTACAGTAAGAATTTAATTTTAAAAGATGAGTAAAAGCAAACCCAGCTTAGTAATGTGCATTTATCTCATTGGACACCATGGAAACGGTAATTAACCGCTTATCAATACTTCCAAACTATAAAAAGCTAAATGATTCTTACCTTATACATCAAACTCCATCAGAAAACAGAAAAACACTTAAATAACACACTCTTTTACACTTAAAACTTACGATAAAACAATATTAATTAGATTTCCACACAATACAAACTTAATATAACAACAATAAACGGATAAAACCTAAAATAAAGTTCCACTAAGTAAAATAAGTACAATCAATTATTTTTCCTTTGCTCAACTACTCATGTTGAAGCGAACAGTAATAAGCGACAAAACAACGTTTTCCACTATTAATTTTTAACGTTACTACATCTTTGTTGTAAAAGAACGCTTTTAAAAGTGATTTCAAAAGTTTTTAGCGTAGATTATCGAAGATATAAACAAATTTCACGGCGTATTTTAAGGACACTAGACGTCCATTTCTGTACCGTACGCTACGCTACTGCCTACAGAAAAATTGAGATAGCGAATGTATTTTTTTTATGGCAACATTCAGGGTTACTTTGCGAAGTCCCGTTGAACGCGTTGGCTTGGTCCGATTCTTACAGTAACTTCAATAAATATTTAAAGTAAAAGTTAAATAAGTGTTTCATAGATGAAAGAGTCTTAGATTTCTAGCTTGTTGTTTAAATTATTATTCATTATGTGCAATTTAAACCAGTAAAAACTTAGTTACTAGTTGACATTATTACGGTAATCTTGTTTTATTTCCTAGACAAACATAATAATTATTGAAATTCTGTTGTGGACTACTCGCAAAGTACAAAGTAATCGTAAATTATGTTCAATGCCTTGTATTTTGGCGTTGTTAACTATATATTAACTTTATTTTAATAATTTTTTATTCAAAGTTTTGCTTTAGCGGAGACTCTTAAAAAGTACTACGGAACAAATTTGACAAGCTCTCTCTCAAACGCAATGTCCTCACAATCTCTTCAATTTATCCGTATAACAGCTAAAATTATCTAAATGTAAACGAAAACCTTAAAAATCAAGTTAAAAACACGAAAAATCTTGTATTTTTTTTTAGATTTTATTAAAAATACCTACAAAAAGTTAGTTAACAATTTTTTTGTTGATTTTTATGGGATACGAGCAACATTTATGGGTGTGGGGCAAGAAGAGAGACAGTACGAAATAGAGATAGTTATAGGTAGGTCGAGCGTCGAGTTGGCATTGTAATAAACTACTTGACGTGTTTATCGTCGGCCGCGTTATCGCAAGCCCCTTTGTGCGGTTTCACCTTGTTACGATCACACCAACTAGTTATAACAAAGTCTGACGTAAAACATCTTTTAATTTCTTATTTTTTAAACAACGTTTAATTTATCAATTTAAAATAGCACTTGTTTATTTTTTTTGTAAAAAATACCAGCTGTGATTTTTCCATTTGTGTTTTTCAAGTTTGTATTTTAAAAGTATTTTTTTTATTGCTTTGGTTAAATGGTAATTCATTAGTTTTGTTTTAAAATCACATGATTGCTGTATTCTCTAAGTTATTTAGAGGCAGCAATTTTATGACGCATTCTAAATATAACGTAAAACCACCGAGAGTCATTCATTTCATGGAGTGGAATTATCGCTATCTTATTTTTTTTTCTAATCTTGTATGGAAAGAACTACGTAGTAACAACCTCATATTCTAGAATACATTTTTATTTATCATCTCATACATGAACATAATTTTCTTAGGAAGAATAGCCGTTTAAAGCGTTTTCATGCACTTAAGCGTTTTGGCATCGTTCTCTGTTTGTCCCAACTCCCTACTGTTATCAAACAAAAGATTACTCAGACTCAGTAGGTACATATTATCGATTTGTTTGCACGACACAGTCCGAACAAAAATCAATAGATTTGCCAACAAAGTAGGGGCGGGGTGAAGCATTTTTAGAAAGAGACAACGAGTGTTCCACATTTGAAAATAACAATGATTAGAATGGATTATTGTATGGGTATTGGGGATATAATGAAAATGAGCGTAGTCCCATGTCAACAGATGTCATTCCTTAATTGATTTTTGCCAAAACTAGGTTAATATTGTCATTAGCTAATGTAAAGTAGCTTTTAGTTAGTTCCCTTAGATAGTTAATAGGAAAGAATCATTAGCTTAATAAAGTTTGTTCGACAAAAGCTCATTAAAATACAGGATTCACTGGAACTTTATTTCGAGTAGCAGCAAAATACCTGTAATGGTTTTTGAATTTTAAGAACTACATAATTTTATTATTCTTAAATGGAAAGAACTTGAATGTTATTCTGATAATAATAATTATTATTATAAGGTTCTGATAATAATAATTATTAACAAACTTATCAATAAAAAAACTGATTCATGAAACTAAAAACCTTTATATTCAAATCAATTTTGTCTGCATGTAGATAAATTAGTTTAAACAAGTAAATTGATATTCGTAAAACAACAAAAAAAACGGAAATTCAATTAACAAATCTTCTTCTCATCAAGTCGGTAAAAAAAATCATGTAAGATTAAAATCCTAATATGGCAATATTTGAGTAACTCCCCGACTCCCGTGACGTAACATAGTTCACCACAAAGTTCATTGGAAATGTCAAAAGTTTAATAAACTTGTGCATAGATAAGAACTGTTTTGTTTTATTTATAAGTTGTTTTGTTACTCTATGGTTTTGATTCTTTTCTTAAAAAGTATCCAGATGATCCAGAACCATTCAGTAGTTTTTGTGTGAAAGAGTAACAAACATCCTATCCTCAAAAACTTTCGCATCACTAAAATTGTAAAGGCAAAAGTTTGTGAGTACTGTGTGTGTGTTTGTCACTCCTTGACGCCTCTCACACTAATATTATAAAGGCGAAAGTATGGGAGTCAGTGTGTGTGTGTGTGTGTGTGTTTATCACTCCTTCAATGGCTTAACGCATTTGGATCAAATTTGGTATGTAGATAGCTTATACCCCGGATTTAACGCATAGGCTACTTTTTATCCCGGTCTGCGCGGGTCAAACCGCGGGGCGTATTTGGTTTTTAATATTTGTTACTTTTTCAGTACGATGTAGATAATGATGTAATCAGCCCCCGTATTCACAATCGCTCGGATTCGATTTCAATTCCAAAAAGTCTTATGTCTATCTCGCTCGCTTTCGTACTGCCAAAACAAGATAGACATAAGACTTATTCGAATTCGAATTGAAATCGAATCCGAGCCTGGTAAGTATTCAAGTTCTTTAGAATGCAAATATACAATGTGTTGTTTTGCATCCTCGGCAAATTCAAGGAGGTAAAGTGTGCTAACGATTCTCATCCCGAATCAAAAATAAAATGGATAGGTAATTTTTTAATACTTATTTACGGACATCGGTAAGTGTAAACCACTCGTGTTTTAAACGCGGGCCGTCTGATTCTCGCTCTGTAACCTCACTTCCACACATACTTACAAACAATCTCAAAGTTTATTAGATAATTTCTTAATCTCTAAACCGCGCTAAGGGTTATTCTGAAATACTGACAATTTAAACAACCAAAAAATCTGCGTTTATTAATAATTAACTTGGTACCGTAATTTTAATTGATTATCTATGTCTTTTGTGACAACCTCCTGAATTTTGACGAGGATGCAAAACAACACCTTGTATAAACATATTTATGTGGCTAAGCTTATGATGATTTTTAGGCTGTTGGGTAGTAAATATTGTATTTAAAAAAACAGTAGTGACCGCCTCGTACTGGAGAGCGTGGCATCCTGGGTTCGAGGTCGGGTGGAGTGCGATAGATCTTTTCCATTATGAGTAATGTGACTGCCTCGACGCAAATTTACCTTGGCGGTTGAGTGAATGTATGCTCACTTGAAATGCCACGCTGATGGTGGCGGCTGTATCGCGTTAGTAGTCGCAAGCGTGGCTGCTGAATAAGATCCTGGTTTCGATTGCCGGGTCGGGCAATGTTATGGTGGGTTTTTCCATCTGGAATTTGTCAGTAGCAGCAGTCCGGAGTCTGTATTTGAGCTCGGTTGGTGGTAATATTGTCACCTCTTATTACATGACATAATTAATGAACTAAGGGTGTATTCGGTGCTGGTGTATTAGAGAGCAGCGGTGACCCAGTGGTGGCCCCCGACTTACGAGGAGTAAGCCGTGGGTACGAACCCAGGCAGGCCCATTAATATATGTAATTTATTTCTTCACCGCTGCCTTCAAAAACGGTGAAGGAAAACATTGTGAGGAAACCGGTATGTTCTAGAACTAAAAAATCGAAGACATGTGACATCTACCAACCTGCATTAGGCCCACGTGGTGGATTACAGCCCACTCCCTCTCATAGAGAGGAGGCCTGTGTCCCAGCAGTGGGAACATTATAGGCTGATGATGATGATGATATATAGGTAAGTACTTCGAGGATTCTAGGCGTGATGTTATGTAATGTATAATAACATAATCATCTCCATTTACTACCCTTATCTAAATCTAAACTAATATTATAAAGAGGAAAGATTTGGCTGTTTGTTTGTTTGCATTGCATAGGCTCCGAAACTACTGGTCCGATTTGAAAAATTCTTTCAGTGTTAGATAGCCCATTTATCGAGGAAGGCTATAGGCTATATATCATCACGCTACGACTAATAGGAGTGGAGCAGCAATGAAAAATGTTGCGAAAACGGGGAAAATGTGACGCAAACGAAGTTACGGACAGCTAGTCCCAAATATATTGGGGTCAGCCAAACGCAGCAAAACTTCCAGTAGGTAAAGTTTACATGGTCTGTCTATCAGACCTCCATAGCACAGTTACTGGGTAACAACCGCTATTATTGGTTCACAACGCGTAACTTATTTAGTTTATATATCCCTTGTTAAAATGGCGTTGGGTCATGTCGCACGTCTCGGTGATGACGGATGGACTATTCAAACCACGAGATGGACAGGACCACCGCTCAAACGATGGGCTGATGATATAGCCAAGACTGCTAACTAGCAGCTCAAACTGGCTAAATCTTGCCAAGGACCACGAAAAGAGGAAAAAGATGGAGGAGGACTTTACCTGTAATGGGACTTCACCTTAATAATATAAACCAACACTAACTAACTAGGATAAGTTATAGACTAACAAAACTAACACTGAATTACACTGTCATTATGAATAAGTACTAAGGATCAGTGTGTAAATTACCTGATGAGATGAGAAATAAAAGGGTTTTTTATATCATTATTTATATTTGTAGTAATAGATGTAGCGATAGTCAATTTCTATCAGATAAGTCGTATCCATAGTTGTATCGAATACATTCTCATCCGTCGGCGTTGTTTGTAGACCAATCACATTATGAATGAATCGATCAGCAAGTAGTACCCATGTATCTGATCCATTACCTTGGAGAATATAATTATGTTGATTTTGAATTCCTCCTCATAGATGGCGCGGTTGGAGGCGACGAATAAGTTGACACATACATGGTTAGTTTCAGTCAGTGCCACAGTTCAATGCTTGTTATACCTAATTTACCTAAATAACTTTTTTCAGCATTGGGATTCGTTTTCTGGCATAGCATTTAATAAGAGATTCATCTCAGAGGGTGCTTACTAGCGAATACAACTCCCGTCATGCGTTATAAATCTAACATAGTCAGTCGCGCCATAGTTTTACAAAATCTTAGTAATATACACATATACACTGTTGTTATATTCCATCGCAGGGCAATGAATAATCTTTTACAATCAATTTTCTCTCAACAGTTCTCAGTATAGTTCTCAGCAACCACGGTTTTAATTTCTAAACGAATTGCTAAACGTCAAAAATTAAAATGGAACGTCAAACTTGTCAAACATAAAAAAAGTCAAAAATATTTACCAAAGCTCATTGTGAAGACGAAACAAGCGCTTTGTTTAAAATAATTTTGTTATTTTTAATCTCATTAATTGTAAAAACCAATCTTAATAGAATTAAACTAAATTAAAAAGTGTAGTGTCTTGTCTCGAACATATAAGAATAACTTCTGAGTCACATTAGCGATTAGGATTTTCTCGAAATTCTTTCGTCTAGTGGAAAACACGGGTGGAAAATTAAGAAAAAAAATCAGCGCGTGATTTCCCTTTTGAATAAAAATGAGTAGATGTGACTTTAAAATTGTTTTATTAGGCAGTGAACATGTTGGGAAAACCAGTTTAGTTCTCCGTTTCGTGAATTGCAGATTCAATGCTGATATTCCATATCAAAATGTGAGTATTAAAATATTTGTAAATACTCCAACGCCATAACTACGCCTGTTGTTACTTTTTTAAGCTTAAGGCAGAAATGTACAGTCATTCAGCCATAATTGTCTAATGTCAGAACCTACTTGTTAGTTAATTAATTCTATGATCTAAGCATTGAGTAGTATTTAAATAAATAATATCATTAGACTATGCCTGTCTTTAAAAAAATATTTACCTGTAACTCAAACAAATGAAATCATATTTTATTGGCCTTGAAGTTTATTTGCAATGTACCTTAATATTTCATAGATAAGCATGTGATCAATGTGTCATATGAGCACAATAACAATACCTTTTATATTCTAGTAATCACAATGGGAACGGACCAAAGTTACTGTATTTTAAATGATGTAAGACTTCATGATCAGAGATCAGAATAGACAGAGTATATTTACATAAACTTCAATGAGCTAAACAACATGTGGATACCTCCCTCTGTTTTAACAGCTTTATATCGGCACTTAAAAATTATTCTGTGATTGTATGTGGAGGTATTATCCACGTTACTTACATCCTTGAAGTTAAAGCAAATATACTCTGCCTATTCCGATCGCTAGTCATGATATAAATTTTTACCCACCTCATTCTAGACTTATTGGGGACATTATTTAAATATGTTTCATATTGTATATAGAAATTTTTGTAGTAAACAAATAATAAAAAAGTTCAAATTTATGAGGCACAAAATTCTTCTACAGAAACTCAGTGTAGTGCACAGAGCACTTTTCCCTTAAAGTGTATTTTTATTTTATACTTACTTCATCATCTGTCTAGCCTTTTCCTAAACTACCTTGAGGTCGGCTTCCAGTCTAACCGCATTCAGCTGAATACCAGTATTTTACATGGAGTGACTGCCTATCTGACATCCACAACCCAGTTAGTACTGGGTAATACGATACCCCTTGGTAAGACTGGTTGTCAGACTTTCGAGCCACTGACTACCTGTAACAACTGTCAAAGATCCACAAATGACAGCTGGGACCAACAGCTTAACGTGCTTTCCAAGGCACAAAGGGAACTGGGTATGTAATGGGTAGTCACCCATCCTCAGACCAACCAAGGCAAGCACGGCTTAACCTAAAGATCGACCTGTGCGGCTGTTATTATTTAGCCACAAGCTCCTCTACTCTTATTAATACAAATATGAATAATAAATTGCTCTGTATGGTGTCGGACGTAAAGAATAGCACCATCCCATATCTTCCCGTGGGTGTCGTAAGAGGCGACTAAGGGACTTGCCAGAGAATGGGCAGCAGCGTTCTCTGTGCTTTTGTAACAACCGTACTGCGATCGCCAACCCGCCTGCCAAGCGTGGCGATTATGGCAAAACCCCCAATGTTATGTCAATGTGGCGAAACTTGGGGGAGGCCTATGTCCAGCAGTGCACGTCTTTCCGCTGAAATGATGATGATGAATAAAAAATACCAAGTCTGTCCAGTCATTTGCAAGCGATGCCAGTGAGCAGTATTTAATTTGTATTTGAATTACTATCATAATTGAGAGAGAAATAAAACATTGAGATAAAAAAGTATCTGTGTCCTTCACAGTTTGTGATAAATATTGTATTCACTTGTTTAAATATATAACATTATTTTTATCAATAATATTATTGGCAAGTTATTGCATTTATACATAAACTAGCTGTCCCGCGCAACTTCGTCTGCGCATCATTTTCCCCGTTTTCGCAACATTTTACATTGCTGCTCCGCTCCTATTGGTCGTAGCGTGATGATATATAGCCTATGTCCTTCCCCAGGTTGAAATCTATCTTCTTGCCTTTAGTCATGAAAAGGTAAAAAACAAACAAACAAACAGAGTGACTTTCGCATTTATAATATTAGTATGGATAAATAAATTGGAATGCATTTAATCAAAAGTATGTATTTTCGCTCAGGCAGATGATGAACTGCGTAGTCTATTTTCATGGACGTAATAATTTGATCAAGTACGCTATATTCTCAGCTGATTACCAGTATTTTACACAGAGTGAAAACTGCCTATCTGACCTCCACAACTCAATTAGTACTGGGTAATGCAATACCCAATGTTCTGTATGGTGTCGGACGTAAAGAATAGCACCATCCCATATCTTCCCGTGGGTGTCGTAAGAGGCGACTAAGGGACTTGCCAGAGAATGGGCAGCAGCGTTCTCTGTGCTTTTGTAACAACCGTACTGCGATCGCCAACCCGCCTGCCAAGCGTGGCGATTATGGCAAAAACCACCCTTATGTACACTTGGGGGAGGCCTGTGTCCAGCAGTGGACGTCTTTCGGCTGAAATGAATGCAATACCCCTTGGTAAGACTGGTTATAAACCAATGTACTTACTTATTATTTCTAAACAACAATAATCATCACCAGCGGCCTGGCATTTTCCCTTTTTTATTGGATTCGGCGTGGAGCGCACCAACCAGAGCCTTAGCCACAAAATAAGTGATTAAGTGGGACTGGATACAACGTGTAACGTTAAATGCGCAAAACCTGAAAATAGTTTGATCAGAATAACAAGCAGAATCAATTGAAGTTGAACCACTTTTTAATATAGGTCACATTAAAAAAAAACATTAGTGTTGCCCTGTCTATTTGTTGTTCATAGGATAACGAGCAGAATCAATTGAACCACTTTTTAATATATGTCACATTTATAAAAAAAAAAACATTAAAGTGTTGCCCTGTCTATTTGTTCATAGGACAAGCCATCACGTGCGCAAACCCGCCAAAATAGGTAAACAAACACAAATGTTTGTCGTCCAATTTAAATTTTGTCATACGCGGGAAAAAAAGAAAGAAATAAAGAAACGATCAGAATTGCCAGTAAAACTAAAACAGCACATAAAACCTTTACGCTTTTTAATGTTTTTTTTTCTCTCAGAATTAGGTCAAATGAATGAAAAATCATTTGGGGTGTCTGAGGTTTTGCGCATTTAACGTTACACATTGTATATAAGCACGCTTCCTCCCCCTCCCCGACCCTCGCTTGAGCCAGCCCGCGATGCAGTGCCAGTAGTTTCAAATCAGCCCCTAAATAATGATATCAATCAGATCCAGCCTGTCCCCATGCAGTCCTCCCCCAGCGACGCCCTAAGCCGAGGCTCGTACCCCACAGGGGGTGCCCTTAGCGTGTAGTCGCTTAGTTTGTAAGTTTTTATGCCCTGGCTGGAGGCCTTACTATTAAGGCACCCACAGGAAAGTCCGGTTGAGCAGACGACAACCTCCTAGGTTGAACTGCGAGATGCTATTCCCAAAAAAAAAAAGCACGCTTCCTCCTTAAAACGAGGTATTACATTGTTTTATTTATTTAATTAGCATGCTATTTTTAGGGTTCCGTACCCAAAGGGTCAAACGGGACCCTATTACTGAGACTTCGCTGTCCGTCCGTCCGTCCGTCCGTCCGTCTGTCACCAGGCTGTATCTCATGAACCGTGATAGTTAGCCAGTTGTAATTTCTACAGATTATGTATTTCTGTTGACGCTATAACAACAAATAATAAAAACAGAAAAAAATAAATATTTAAGGGGGGCTCCCACACAAAAAAGTGTTTTTTTTTTCGTTTTATAAATAATGGTACGGAACCCTTCATGCGCGAGTCCGACTCGCACTTGGCCGGTTTTTTCCTATTTCTAAACAAGACCTGAAAATAAAAGACTACTAGTATTACTATAAAACTAAGGGTGATTCACTCACAACACATGAGGTACTCTAAGTTTATTGTTCTACATTATCTCTTAGTCATGTTACTCACAATGTTGTGATTTATTGAGTTATCGAGGATTAACTGATTTCTGTGGCAATACTATTTATAAATTATCGGCCTTTGCCTGCGTCTTTGCTTGTGGGGAAGTCGGTAATTATCGACTTGTAATGAACCGCGTAACCAGAAAAAAACACGATAAACAACACAACACAAATGAAATGTGGATAAAACTAAATACAACCGTTTAAAAAGTATCAAAATATTTTATTTCACATAGGCCTACATGGGCACTTATAAAACGTCGACAAAAGGTGCTCGGTTCGGGTTGGTCGTTTCCTATGGAGAAGAACTGGCAAGAAACTCCATGGTTACTCTTTTAAAATCATCCATCAGAGATAACTTCGTCTGGTCGGAGGATCCTCCCTTTTCTATAGGGATGAAGAATTTTACACCCTGTTCCTCAAACCCTGAAATCTACAGACAGATGGTCACTTTCGCATTTATTATTACAATCGCATTTATTTTACTACCCGCGAGTTCAAGTAATCTCGTTGAATGAATTTTTAATGAAATAGTCATTGAATGGTATTAAATGAACTTGACGATTTAAATGATCGTTGTGATGATTAAAGAATATAGACGCGGAAGCGGCTTCGCGTGAGTAGATGTGTCACTTAAACAGCTGTCACTCGAACCGGGCGGACGTGCACCCGTTTGCTATTTCAAGACACCAAACTCATCATCCGCCTAGCCTTTTCCCAAACTACCTTGGGGTCGGCTTCCAGTCTAACCGGATTCAGCTGAGTACCAGTATTTTACATGAAGCGACTGCCTATCTAACCTCCACGACCCAGTAACTGGGTAATACGATACCCCTTAGTAATACTGTATGTCAAACTTTTGGCTTTTGACTACTCGTAACGACTGTCAAAGATCTACAAATGACAGCCGGGACCGTAAGCCGTTGCTTAACATGCTTTCCGAGGCACGGAGGAAACTCGGTAAGCACGGCTTAACCTTAAAGATCGACCCGTGCGGCTGTTATTACTTAGCCACGAGCTCCTCGCCTAATTCGCTTACGTAGCCCTACATGGGCACTTATAAAACGTCGACAAAAGATGCACGGTTCGGGTTGGTCGTTTCCTATGGAGAAGAACCGGCAAGAAACTCCATGGTTACTCTTTTAAAATCATTTGGTTTTACAATATTTAAATCTCATATTATACTAATTGTACCCTATAATATTAGACTCTTTTTCTTATTTACCGATTGTTTGTAAATGTGTGGATATTGTAGGCCTTATAGATTCCTAGATCCTTGATAACTTTTTATTTCGTTCTACGTTTTGTAGTAAGCAACGACTTATTGTCGGGCCTACGCTGTCCTCCCATACTTAAGTACTAACGCTGTAACAGAAATATTGTAAAACCAAATGATTTTAAAAGAGTAACCATGGAGTTTGTAGGTATAGAAATCCGATTAGCCTAGCGTAAAACAGTAATGGACTGAAATCTACAGACAGTTTCAAAAACAAATTCTTGAAATTGTCACCGGGTGTCACCCTTTTTGGGGTCACACCCGGTGCGGCTTGCCCCCACTCTTGCTACGCCACTGACTACGTTAAGTTAATCATACTTTTATTTGGGTTCCAGACTGTCGGTGCTGCATTCTGTGCTAAAGCCATGCAATCAAATGGAAAGAACTTTAACATTGGCATCTGGGATACGGCGGGAAGCGAAAGGTATTGCAGATCATTCTACTTTCTTCATAATCAGCCTATAATGTTCTCACTGCTGGGACACAGGCCTCCTCTCAATGAGAGGGAGTGGGCTGTAACCCACCACGCGGGCCCAGTACGGTTTGGTAGATGTTATATGTCTTCGAATTTTTTGTCCTAGCACATGCCGGTTTCTTCAAGATGTTTTCCTTCACCGTTTTTGAGGGCAGCGGTGATGAAATAAATTACACAAAGTAAAGCGCCTGCCTGGGTTCGAACCCACGGCTTACTGCTCGTAAGTCGGGCTGCCACCACTAGGCCACCGCTGCTCTCAAAAAATGGTTATTGTGGGTTATCCCTAAGAGATAGACATATACCATCGCGGACTTTTTTGTAGACCTTTTTAAGGGGTACAATACTGTAGTACATTATTTTGATCTATCTTTTAGGACATCAGCCAGAGTTTGTAATGTAAGCGCAAAAAATGTTTTTACGACATCACATTAGAAACGTCTAAAATTATCAGTGTTTCTCTACTATATTATGCATGTATTATACATATAAACCTTCCTCTTGAATCTCTCTTATCTAAAAAACCGCATCAAAATCCGCTGCGCAGTTTTAAAGATCTAAGCATACATAGGGACAGACAGACGGCTGAAAGCGACTTTGTTTTATACTATGTAGTGATTAAATCGGTTGAAGACCTTCGCTTGGCAGCTGGAAAAAGCTTGATTCAGAAAGCAGTACTTCTGGACACTGCACGTATTGTTAGGAGGTTCCTCTCTCAACAACCCTGACCACCGGTAGCTCGGACCCTGTTCTTAATGCCGGTGGGCTACTATTGTTTATATTTTTAAACGTTTTTTTATATGTATAATTTTGTAAAAAAAAAATATATATTTTATGAAATGAATAAAGGATAATAATTAAAAAAAAAGAAAATGGTGGACTTCGTAGCTCATAATCTGAGAAACTAATATCAACACACACACACTTTCATGTCTTTTCAGATACGAAGCCATGACAAAGATATACTACAGAGGGGCGCACGCAGCCATCATCTGCTATGAACCTTCGTCCGTCGCTTCTTGGGCAAGACTGAGGCATTGGTTACAGGAATTGAGGGGGGTTGAGGAGGTCAGTAACCATACTGCATCTCTACATCCTAACTATCATAATCATCATCATCATTTCAGCCGAAAGACGTCCACTGCTGGACATAGGCCTCCCCCAAGTGTACATAAGGGGGGTTTTGCCATAATCGCCACGCTTGGCAGGCGGGTTGGCGATCGCAGTACGGTTGTTACAAAAGCACAGAGAACGCTGCTGCCCATTCTCTGAAAAGTCCCTTAGTCGCCTCTTACGACACCTACGGGAAGATATGGGACTATCATAATAATTAATAACTAATCTAACTTCATCATGATCATCATCTGCCTGTCCTTGTCCCATTTTATTTGGGGTCGGCGCAACACGTCTCTTTCCTCCATTCTCCTCTGAGATTCGTCATGCTATCATTTACTCCTTTTCCTTCATATCATTTTTCACACAATCCATCCATCTTTTCTTTGGTTTTCCTCTCCCTCTCCATCCATCCACATTTATATTCATCTCCCTTTTAGTCACATGTGTTCCATCCCTCCTCATCACATGTCCGTACCAAGACAGACGACTCTCTTTTATCTTTTCTATAACTAATATAACTATAATATAATTTAAAAAATATAAAAACTTTATCGAAAGTTTGTGAGTGAGTGAGTGTGTGTGTTTGTATGTTTGTCACTCCTCCACACCTCAATGGTTGATTTGCATGAAATTTGGTTTATAACCTGGATTAGGCTATTATAGGTAATAAATATTATTTTTTATCCCGGTCTGCGCGGGTGATTGGAGAAAGTTCCACAACTTTCTCGAATCTTCTAGACAGTTCCATAGTGGAACATTCTAGACTTGAGCGTAATCCTAGTATGATCTCCTCAATCGACGACGACGTAAAATTATGTAACCATCATCTGTCTAGCCTTTTCCCAAACCATGTTGGGGTCGGCTTCCAGTCTAACCGGATGCAGCTGAGTACCAGTATTTTACTTGAAGCAACTGCCTATCTGACCTCCACCACCCAGTAACTAGATAATAAGAAACCCCTTGGTAAGACCAGATGTCAGACTTTCGGCTTCTGACTACTCGTAACGACTGTCAAAGATCTACAAATGACAGCCGGGTCCAACGGCTTAACGTGCTTTTCGAGGCACGGAGGAAACTTGGTATGTAATTATGGTCATCCATCCGCGGACCAACCTTGGCAAGCACGGCTTTACCTTAAAGATCGACCCGTGCGGCTGTTATTATTTAGACACGAGCTATTATGTATGACTTTATATTGATTACTGGTGTTGTTTTGTCACAGAACTGCAAAGTCTATCTCTGCGGTACTAAGAAAGATCTCCTGGATGGAGGATACGTCACTCGAGAGGTTCCAGAGGATACCGTAGCGACCTACACGCAGGGGCTCCGCGGACACTATTTTACTTCAAGCAAGACTGGCGAGAATGTGGGTAGGTAGAGGAAAAACTACTTTAGTGAGCGTATACACCTGACGGCATTTCATACAAACTTTCAAGTCCTTACTTTCTGAATTGACTGAACCGATTTTAATGAATCTTCATACGCATAAGCACGATACGGAAGTCTAAAAAGTTACTAAAAAATATTTTCGAAATGTCTTTAGAAAATAAGGATAATTGGAAATTTCTGCTTCTATAGATAATTTATAATCGGTCTAATTTAGCTGTTACACTATTTTTGTTTTTTTTTTTTTTAATAACTTTTTTAAGACCTATGTATCCTGTTTATCCGTATGATTAAGATAAGATAAGATAAGTCTTTATTTGCCTTAAACATGGTATAAAGTTGTTACAGTCAGGTATTATTATAAAGTCCACATGTTTAGCTATACAGGAGATGTATCAATTGCATGCAAAATAATAATTATTAATTATTTGTGGTTCAATGTCACAGATACAAATTCAATCAAATTATATTATAGTTTTATCCACAATGACAAAACTTCAGAAAATTATAATTTATTGTTCAGAAAATCTTTAATGTCGTAAAACATATGTTCTTTCAGCCATTTCAATAGTCTGTTTTTAAATAAGTTAATATTAAATAACAATTTTATTTCTTTTGGAATTTTGTTATAGATGCGTATACACATGACTAACTAATGACTAACACATGACTAACTTCGAGAAAGAGGTCAATCGTCGAATCCGACTCGGCTGGGCGGCGTTCGGTCAGCTGCGTATCTTCGTCCAACTTACCGCAGTGTCTCAAGACGAAAGTCTATGACCAGTGTGTGTTGCCAGTGATTACATACGGGACCGAAACGTGGCCGCTCACAATGGGCCTCATCAGAAGGCTCAAAGTCACCCAAAGGGCAATGGAGAGAGCTATGCTCGGAGTTTCCTTGCGTGATCAAATCAGAAATGAGGACATCCGCAAGAGAACCAAGGTTACCGACGTAGCCCGAAGAATTGCCAAACTTAAGTGGCAGTGGGCAGGGCACATTGCTCGCAGAACAAATGGCCGATGGGGCCGAAAAGTTCTGGAATGGCGACCGCGAACCGGGAGACGATGTGTTGAAAGGCCCCCCACTTGGTGGACCGATGACCTGGTGAAGGTTTCGGGGATCCGCTGGATGCGAGTCGCACGGGACCGATCAATGTGGCGACACTTGGGGGAGGCCTAAGTCCAGCAGTGGACGTCTTTGGGCTAAAATGATGAATGATGATGATGATACACATGACTAGAAAACTTTTCGCATACCTGGCTGATTTAGGAGTATCCAGCAATACAAGTCTGCATGGATCTCGATTTCGAGAGTTTAATTGATTGGCTTTTCTGAACAATCCCTTATTATTATAAACATAATTACAAATTTCGAAAATGTAGAGAGACGGAAGTGGTAATATACCTAGCTTTTTAAAGAACGGTTTACATGACTCGCCAGGACGATTAGTAGTTTCATTTAAATTGGTTCTGTCATTTCG
Organism: Cerastis rubricosa; assembly: GCA_949152445.1. Classification (NCBI taxonomy): domain Eukaryota; kingdom Metazoa; phylum Arthropoda; class Insecta; order Lepidoptera; family Noctuidae; genus Cerastis; species Cerastis rubricosa. The sequence goes on from OX424551.1 coordinate 2,661,199, forward strand.
AAAAAATAAGGACTGGAAAGTTGGTATGAAATGTCGTAAAAGCGTAAACGCTCTTCTCTTTCGGACAAGCTTAGTATTATGTATTACACTGTGTATGCTGACCTGCGCAACTTCGTCTGTGTCACATTTTCTCGTTTGCAACATTTTTTATTTATGCTCCGCTCCTATTGGTCGTAGCGTGATGTTATGTAGCCTATAGCCTTTGTCCATAAATGTGCTATTCAACATTAAGAGCGTATATACCCTACGGCATTTCATACAAACTTTCAAGTCGTTATTTTCCGAAATGACTGAACAGATTTTAATGAAACTTCCTACGCAAAAGCAGTATACATAGGTCTAAAAAGTTACTAAAAAACATCTTCGAAATTGCTTTTAAAAATGAAGATAATTGTAAATTTCTGTTTCTATAGATAATTAAAAATCGGTCTAATTTAGCTGTAACATTATTTTTCGAAAATGTTTTTTAGTAACTTTTTAGACCTATGTATACTGCTTATGCGTAGGAAGTTTCATTCAAATCTGTTCAGTCATTTCGGAAAATAACGACTTGAAAGTTTGTATGAAATGCCGTAGGGTATAAACGCTCTTAAAATAGTTTTTCAATTCGAACCGGTAGTTCCCGAGGTTATCTCATTCAACCAACCAAACATATTGAATTAGATAACTTTACTTTTGTTATTAAAAAAAATCGAGTAGTAGGTACACCACTGACTACCCCCCTTTTTATTTTAATTCCATAATGTCCATCCAAAGGTTGTCTGGAAGATATCGCTATCAGCGATAAGACCGCCGCTGTAACCATACAATTAGCAGTTTTGTAAGCCCGTTATATTTCATTTTTGGTGTACAATAAAGTTCCATTCTATTGTATTCAAATAAACTTCAGCTTTATAATATTAGTATAGCTATAGATAGTTTTTATTAATACTACGTTTTCTCTAATTCCAGATGAACTATTCCAGAAGATAGTAGACGATTGCGCTGCAGACGTGCAATTGATGAAGGACGTAGAAGACATGAGGGTTCAGCTCCAGAAAGAAGAAATAGCTTTCAGAGCGAAGAGTAAAGACTACTGCTTCTGCTGAAGAGAACGGAAGACCGAGAAGAATACCAGAAAACAGTCATCTGTCTAGCCTTTTCCCAACTTTGTTGAGGTCGGCTTCCATTCTAACTGGATGCAGCTGAGTACCAGTAGTTTACATGGAGCGACTGCCTCTCTGACCTCCACAACCCAGTTAGTACTGGGTAATACGATACCCCTTGGTAAGACTGGTTGACTGGCTACCTGTAACGTCTGTCAAAGATCTACAAATGACAGCCTGGATCTACAAAACACAAAAAAGCATAGAAAATAAATAAAAATCACGGAAAAATTGCCAAAAGAATAGAACAGCCAAATTACCATGGTGTTATTTTAATGCAATTAAGAGACCGAAACGACGTTTTTTAGTAACTTTTTAGACCTATGTATCCCACTTATGCGTATTTTATATATATTTTTTTGTATTTTAGTTTCATTAAAATCGGTTCAGTCTTTTCGGAAAATATGGACTTGAAAGTTTGTATGAAATGCCGTACGGCGTAAAGACTCTTAAGCATGGTGAGGGCAAACGACAATTAAAATATTTTGCTCCCAAAATGTATTCCATACTCTTAATTTTAGTAAATTATTTATTTAATTGTAGTTTTGCAAGCTACGTTTGAGTGTCTATGTATGATTTTTTGTTCGAAAGCTTTAAATAAATTTATTGTAGCTCGCCATTGGATTCCTAAATTTGTTATCATCGTCATCATCATCATTTCAGCCGAAAGACGTCCACTGCTGAACATAGGCCTCCCCCAAGTGTAGCCACATCGACATAACATGGGGGGTTTTGCCATAATCGCCACGCTTGGCAGGCGGGTTGGCGATCGCAGTACGGTTGTTACAAAAGCACAGAGAACGCTGCTGCCCATTCTCTGGCAAGTCCCTTAGTCGGCTCTTACGACACCCACGGGAAGATATGGGATGGTGCTATTGTTTACGTCCGACACCATACAGAACAAAAACTTGAAAAATTTGTTATATTAAGGTAAAATTCTGTAGGCAAAGGGGACGATCAAGTATAACGTAACGCAATTTTTGAAGATTTCAATTGAATCATTTATTGCATATCACATGTGTTTTACAAGATCTTAAATAATAATGTAGTTCACGTGGACCGAGACATGACCTGTCGGGCACAACAATTTTATAAAGTATAATAGTAGCATTCAAAATAACCAATAGTAAAAAATTGATTCATTCATTCATAACAATTAGATTTGAATTAATTAGATTTTTTTATATTTGATTTGATTTTTGAGGGACTTGCCAGAGAATGGGCAGCAGCGTTCTCTGTGCTTTTGTAACAACCGTACTGCGATCGCCAACCCGCCTGCCAAGCGTGGCGATTATGGCAAAACCGACCTTATGTACACTTGGGGGAGGCCTGTGTCCAGCAGTGGATGTCTTTCGGCTGAAATGATGATGATGAACAATTAGATAGTAATCAATTCGTTTAAATAAGTAAGTAATCAATTTACCAAATAATAAAAGAGAAATATCGAGTCGAATACAATAATAATCAAAAACATTACATATGTCAAAAATAATTGACCCGATCCCTCCCTATTAAACGTTAGGTAACACCCAAGTGACCATTTTTACTTAAAACTCACAATTATGTTGCGCGAAGTATTAAGTTGCAATTATTACGTGTTTTTTTTAATGTTTCGTAACGCGTTTTTGGTACAATGCGTTACAGTTACGGGGAGGCCTGCTCCTGTAACGCATCGTAACGTTATACAAGACCCCCTCCCCCCAAATTGCGTAAATATTAATAATTTTAAAATTAATGTCAATATTGCGTGTAATAATTGAACGCCCACAAACCCAGTGACAAAGCGGATGATTGTTTTCTATCTTATCATCATCATCATCACCTGCCTAGCCTTTTCCCAACTTCGTTTGGCGCAGTGGATAAGCGATTGACTGCTGCGCTGCGTGTCGCGGGTTCGATCCCCGTACGGAACAAATATTTGTATGGCCTACAGATAGTTGTTCCGGGTCTGGTGTACGTGTATGTGAGTTTAAATGTTTGTAAACGCCTCCACGATTCAGGAGAAATTCCTTGTGTGGGGCAAAAAAAGAAACGGTTGGGTCGGCTTTTCGTCTAATCAGATGCAGCTGTATTTTACTTGCAGCGGCTGCCTGTCTGACCTCCACAACCCAGTAACTGGGTCACACGATACCCCCTTGCTAAGAATATCTTGGTACCTCTGTTATAATCAGAGGTCGGAATTAGGTAGAGTTATTTGTGTACTTACACTAATTTCATACAGCGAAAGAATAAATTGGATATGCCTCAAATCCCGAGATTAATTTTAAAGAGAAGAAAAATAAATAAAATATAATTAATTAAATAAAAAGTTATTTACTTTTACACAATTTAAACCATCCGACATCGGATGTCCGAAGTTGCAAAATTCCAATGCCCACACGCAAGGAAAGATCCATATTAATATCAACATTTCGATGCAAGTACAAAAATAACTCTACCTAATTCCGACCTCAGGTTATAATAAAAGATGTGTTAGGCGGAAAGCAAATTTCGGTCAATATACAGACTGAGAATGACCTACAAATAGCATAAAAGCGGGCTACCCTGGTGCTTCCACTTTCTTAGGTGCACGTAGTCCTCGATGTCCGTATCAGTGGAACCGGTAACATGCAGCTATTCCACCCGTTTGTTCTCACTATTTCGATTCATTAGTTCGATCGTCGAATTTGTAAGAATTATTTTTCTCATTTGTTCGACTGTCAAATTTATTTAATTGAGAAACAAAAAAGTAAGAAAGAAAAAAGAAAAAATATTTATTTGTCGCAGGGACATGACGTGCATACAAAATTAGAACAATAAAGATAGGTACAAAATTAAAAGTACAAACAGGACTGAACAAAAATGTTTACTGCTAGCACGTCGTGACTGCGACAAGCAGGTTACCACTCAGCATGATGCTGTGCCATGGGGGGACCCACAGCACAGCGCTGGGCAGCAGTGGTCACCTGTGAAATAACGTACGGAAGCCAAGACAGCATACTGATACTGATACTGTTAGCCTGTGTCATCCCACTGCTGGGCAAAGGCCTCTCCCCATGATTTCCAATTATCTCGGTCCAGGGCCAATGTGGACCACTGTTTGCTGGTCTTGTCCAGCTCGTCCCGCCATCTTCTACGAGGTCTACCACGACGCCTTCTGGTTGTGTCAGGGCTCCAGAATGTGGTTATTTTGGCCCACAGATCATTGGGCATGCGGCAGACGTGGCCAGTCCAGTCCCACTTCAGCTTAGCGGCTTTTTGAACAACATCAGTAATTTGTGTTTTGGAGCGCAGTGTGGTGTTGCGTACACGGTCGGTTAGTTTTACGCCTAGAATACTGCGCTCCATGGCACGACCAATACAGCATAAATATTAAAAACAGCATAAATATTAAAAAAAAAAACTGAAAATAAAAAACACTTTTCGTTTCCATCCTTGGAAGCGTTTTCCTAGAGTTACGTAAGAATAAATCGTAAGGAGCTCTTGGCTAAACAACAACAGCAGCTCCGGTCGATCTTTAGGTTAAGCCGGGCTTACTTAGGTTGGTCCGTGGATTAGTGACCACTCATTACATACCGAGTTTCCTCCGTGCCTCGGAAAGCACGTTAAGCCGTTGGTCCCGGCTGTCATTTGTAGATCTTTGACAGTCGTTACACGTAGTCAGTGGCCCGAAAGTCTGACAACTAGTCTTTTCATTGGGTATCGTATTACCCAGTACTAACTTTATTGTGGAGGTAAGATAGGCAGTCGCTCCATGTAAAATACTGGTATTCAGCTGCATCCGGTTAGACTGGAAGACGACCCCAATATAGTTGGGAAAATGCTAGGCAGATGATGATGACATAGAAACCTTCGTGAAGCTGCTTTCTATCATAGCAATGGATGGCTTTGCTGCCGCGGTCTGCAATCTAAACTAATATTATAAAGAGGAAAGATTTGATTGTTTGTTTGTTTGTTTGTTTGCATTGAATAGGCTCCGAAACTACTGGTCCGATTTGAAAAATTCTTTCAGTGTTAGATAGCCCATTTAACGAGGAGGGCTATAGGCTATATATCATCATGCTACGACCAATAGGAGTGGAGCAGCAATGAAAAATGTTGCGAAAACGGGGAAAATGTGACGCAAACGAAGTTGCGCCGGACAGCTAGTAGTAGGGTATAATACTGGGTAAAGAAAACGAAATTCTATTTTGTCCGTCAGACAGGTAATACAAAAATATTACACACGTATTTTTTTTTTATCAAAATATCAAAAAATTGCTTAGTTAAAACTCATTAAAGTTGGAGAGTGGGGGCTCACTACGTCACAAGTAGGTATAAAAAATCACCTACAAGTGACGTCATGCGCCATTTCAACTCAATATATCTCCGTAATTTTATGACCACGTGAAAAAAGAAAAAATACGTGTCCAATACTTTTCAATAATCTACCCGACAGACAAAGAAAAAAAATAGTGATCATCCCCTATTGCGGTCGGCTTCCAAATTGTACCTTTAAAGCTTGTATGAGCCAAAGTTTTTATCTAAAATGTTTTAATACATAAAGTTGTTAAGATGTAAATATACGTAATTATAGTTTTGTAAGAAGTCCAATTAAAAGCTTTATATTTTAATGGTATTTTTTATTTTATTTTTTTAAGTGATATTAGGTTTTTTCATCAAAAAGTACTCAGCAGCCACGGAGTCTAGGTTTGAGCCCGGTTGAGGGCCAATAGGCTGCCCCCTACTTGAGACTTGAACATGACTGGCGAAATATGGAAGTACTATTAGGTACACCTCTGAGAGGGAGTGGGCTGTAATCCACCAGGCCACCCCGTGGGCCCAGTGCGGGTTGATAGATGTCACATGTCTTCGATTTTTAGGGTTCCGTACCCAAAGGGTCAAACGGGACCCTAATACTGAGACTTCGCTGTCCGTCCGTCCGTCCGTCTGTCACCAGGCTGTATCTCATGAACCGTGATAGTTAGCCAGTTGAAATTTCTACAGATTATGTATTACTGTTGCTGCTATAACAACAAATACTAAAAACAGAATAAAATAAATATTTAAGGGGGGCTCCCATACAATGAAGTGATTTTTTTGCTCGTTTTTATAAATAATGGTACGGAACACTACGTGCGCGAGTCCGACTCGCACTTGGCCGGTTTTTTGGATATGGTACATATTGGACATAATACTGATAGTGTAGTAGTCTTCTCTCGACGTTTTTTTTCAACGTTTTGAGAGCAGTGGTGATGAAATATAAATTACGTGTCACGTTGTTTGTCGGGGATGGACTCCTAAACTACTTTACCGATTTTAATCAAATTTGCACACCGTGTGCAGTTTGATCCAACTTGAAAGATAGGATAGCTTACATCTCAATTTATAGTCGCAATATTATTTTATTGCAAACACAAGTCACAAATATCTGTTAGCTCCTAACGATTGTAAAAGATGGCGGTATCTGTTGAGTGGATTGAGTAGGTAAGTATTCAATAGATGGCGCTGTATAGGAGACGAGCAGCAATCAAAAATATTGCGAAAACGGGGAAAAAGTGATGCAGACGAAACTTCGTCTGCATCACTTTTTCCCATAATTTATTATCTATTTATTTATTTATATAAAACCGTCATCACCCTATTATGTTCCCACACTATAGGCTGATGATGATGATGTTGAGATCGTCGGTGACGCGAACCTATAGTTTTTTCCCCTACCAAAAATCGCTCAACTCGGCTAAAGAAGTGTTCATTTAAAAAATACAGGGTATAAAATACTGGATAAAAAAATAAAACACCAATGTTTTTATGTTATTGTTATTTAATATATCCCGCATCATATATTACTTAATCCTAGGTCATATGTAGTTTGCTAAAATACACAGGTAATAGGTACAGAGTATATTTCACCTTATTTTTAATATACAATATCAACTTGTCTTCAATATGATGAAAATTAACATTTTTTTTTTTCAATATCATATTTTGTTGAAATACTTTTTTTTTTGTTTTTCGTACCTTAGAAGTGCTAACGTGACCCTAGTACTAAGGCTGTTACTCTGTCCGTCTGTCACAGGGCATTTTTTTAATTATTATAGTTAGAGACTTTAACGTTTCCGATTATGTATTGCTATTGCCTCTATAACAACAAATAACGTGGTTTTTCAGTATGTTTTGCTCTAAAACCGAACCTTTTCTTCATGAGAATATTCGCACTTGACCGTTTTTTTGAAGTGAAACTTAATCTGCGACTTCCATCAAGGTTGCGTTAAACGTTTAACGCTACCATGGAGGGGGTATAAAAACACTGTTGCGTTAAGTTTCACTTCTTCCGCGCTGAGGGACTCCACGCACAATTTTTTTGTAGTTATCAAACAACCAAGTAATTTCTATATTGTTACGTATGGTCATCAACGAAAGTCGCTATACATATACAAAATTATAAGACTTCTGAGTTTTAGAACGATCCATATTAACGACTGGAGTAAAAAACACAACAATATTTTCATCAATGGTTGCACAAATTCGCAAAACAATATTACATCGGATCACACTGATCAGCACAAAACTTGGTGCAATATTGATAAGTGTTAACAGACTTCTGATTACCGAGTGACACTGGGTTGTGATGTTTGCAGTCGATTCCATGTAAGATATTGTTTCATCTTCATCCTATTAGACTGGAAATCGACCCAACGTAGTTGATTGAAGCCAGATAATTTCGCTGGATAACGAATGACCGTTGGAGTAAACTTGCTGTGTAAGTGGAGACCTCGACCGGCATACAAGGTGTTGTTTTGCAACCTCGTCAAATTCTAGGAGGTAACTATGCTAATGATTCTCGACCCGAATCAATAATAAAATGAGTAGGTAATTTTCTTTTTTTTATTTATTTACTGAAATCGCTAACTGTGAACCACCCGTGTTTTAAACACGGGCCGTCTGATCCCTGCCTTATAACGTCGCTTACACGCAAACAAAAAACCTCAAACGTTTTTTCGATAATTTTATAATCCCTAAACCACGCTATGGGGGTTATTCTGAAATATTGTCAAATTTAAACAACAAAAAAATGCAGTGTTTTTTAATAATTTACTAGGTACCGTAATTTATATTGAATATTTATGTCTTTTGTGACAACATCCTGAATTTTGACGAGGATGCAAAACAACACCTTGTATAATAAGGTAGAACACAGTCAGGCTTTGTGGAGCGACGATACAAGCAGGATTGCTGGTAGTAGCTCGAAGAGAGTAGCCGAGGGGTGAATTGATTTGCGAGATAAGACTTCGTGCAGCGGAGGGCTGCTATAAAGACCCTAGGGAAATTCCAAGTTTCTAGGGGCATCCAGAGAAGGCTGACAATTTAAAAACCTCGATAGACATCATGAAATCTATAGTAACCCCATAGTTGCGTTACAGAGACTAAATAGCAGCCAGCTCATGTAAAGAACTGACAGTCGGGAGGGTAATTACGGAAAAGTGACAGCTGTAATCAGGGCCATCTTTTCCACTGAGCACACTGGGCAATTGCCCAGGGCCCCACGATTCAACGGGCCCAAAGTTTCTGCAACTGTCAAGCTAGAGGCGTTTAAAAGAAAGTTAACTTATCCCAGGCAGGACCACAGGATACTAAAATTTGTGGGTTGTGGCTCCGCTCGCTCTTGCATCAAACAAATTCCCCATTATTCTCAAGTGCCCAGGGCCTCCAACTGGTTAAAGACGGCGCTGGCTGTAATAACTCACCAAAATTGTCTTTGAACAACCAACGGTAAAAAAAAGACGACCGTAGAAAGCGGATGGATGTCAGACCGACTGGATGCGGAAGGCAAGAAGTGGCCCTTGCAAGCACAGCACTGTAATACCCAGAGTTTTGATTCACCGAAAATTGATGTGGTTCTAAAAAGTACTTCTTTATCGTGTGGTTAGTGCCTAGAGTTTTTATGTCGCCTATCGACCTCTGATCTGGCTTTACATGCCGTCGAGAAATATCTCTCAGGTATACTAGTTTCCTCACGATGTTTGATGTTAAACAGTACTGCCTTTTTGGTATACCTATTTTAAGCTTGAAATCCTGTGTCGACCGGCCGGCCAAAGTGTTTTCAAGTTTATCTGTCAAGAATTACTCAGTAGCAGCGGTAGATGACAGAAATGTCGCCCCGGATACTGGATGAAAGCGGATGACACGGGCTACAACGCAGCTTAAGAGAAGCCTTTGTCCAGGAATACCGTTATTGGCCGAGTTGATCGAAATATAACTGACGAAATGTGGGCGTCAAGATATGTATTTTCTAAAAAGTATTTCAACAAAATACATTGAAATAACGTCAATAGTTCAACAAAAAGACAGATTAAACTTAATTTCAGTTGAAACGTAACAAGCATTACAGTAGTACTTAATATTATACTTAATTTCTACTTACATTCTACCAATATCTCACCTAATTTTATATTTACGCGAAATTATTTAAATTAAATCGGGGGGTATAAAAAATAACTAACTTATGGACGCTTGGTTTTTTTTTTAATCGAAAGCGCGTCTTTTTTTTACGTTTATGGTATGGTAAATCTTTTCTTTTTGTTTTTTTTTTTGTCGAGAGTGATGAGTTAAATCCTTTTTGGGTTATTCTGAATCTTTTGATGAGTTACTTTTTCGGTTATTTAGAAATTTTTGATGTCGCAACAATTTTTTTTTGTGGTTTTCCTAGAAATGCTTTCGATTAAAAACCAACTATTGAGGGTCCGTTACAGTATGGTTATATATAGTAAGATCTTATACATCACAATAATGATATAAATATTAAAAAGATGAAGATGTAGGGAAGATTAAAATCACTAACTCGTTCCTGGTCGTTTTAAGTTCGAAACATCACATTTTTTTTGAAAAAATCTAAAACAAAAGCTCAAACTCTTGTCACTACCAAAAGTTCAAAACTGTGCGTTTGAAAATTTTTTGTCATAGAAAAAAAAAATGTCTTTGAGCTCTGAAAAAAAAACCTATTTCTACGACAACACCCATGGACGGTAGAAATAAGGGGGTTAAACAAGAAAAAATGTGCTTTAACGTCCTTTTAAGATTTTTTTTTAAATTTTAATTTATATCCAACAGAACTTCGAAGACATTCAGAAATTATAGTTTTAAGAAGTTGTTACTAGCGGTACGAAAAATAAAAAATCTACCTTTAACACCTATTGCGTCATTATTGCTGTTTTTTAATTATTTTAGTTTTTTTGTAGGTAAAAATCGAAGTTTTTTTTCTGCTTATTCACCATACTACTTTTTACAAACTGTTAAAATTACAGCAACAGCTGACAGTATTATCTTATATTAAGTATTTAAAATTAACAAATAAGCAAAAAAATCTTCAGCAAAAAATTCCGTACATTTATAAAATGTACGTTCTTACCGAGTGACAAAAACCTTACACAAAACGACAAGAAAAAAAAATGTCGAGTAAAAATTCTTATAGAACTTTTTACCAACAATCCAATTATTTTCTTCGATTTTTACCACAAAAACCATTATTATAAGATATTGCTAATCAGGAATTTAAAAACGAAATATCTACGACATCAAACACGAGTACACACACCAAGTTCTACAAAAAATGGTTCGAGCCAGCAAAAGTCTTTTAATAATGAACCTTTGATTCAGAACTTTAGATCTTAAATTCCATTGCCCCTAACTCAACTACCTTCTTTATACCTTATACTCAACATTTTAGATCTGAAATTCCGTTGCCTCAACTATCTAAGTTAGCTTTATGTATTCAAGTTGACTTTTCAGTGAGTACGAAATTGAGTTTCTCTCTTCAAACTTTAGATTCTGAATTCAAGTTATGCTGTTATTTTGCTTACTGTCGTGCTATTGAGTGGTTTATTTCACTCAAATTACAGCTGACAAAATAAAACCAAACTCATTTGTTTTACATCACACATAAACATCGTTCGAATTTCGCAGCAATATTCAGAGAATAACCCCCACACTCCGACATTTTTACCGGTCAAATTGCTAATTGCCTTGTTAGCTCACATTTTTCTTACGATATTCTACTTTTAACCTTTTCTTTTGAGCATTTTTGTCAATTTTTAGAGAAAGTCAATGAGCAAACAGCTATGCTATGCTGCCGAATTTAACTTTACCTATTGAGGCTTGAAAATTGTTTTAGTAAGTTGGTATTATTGTGCAAATCAGTGGTCAGATTGACAGCTGTCACAGACTTTTTTTCTTAAATTTTCGGTGTTCAATTTTTTTATGCAATTCAAAATTCGATGTTTGTTTGATTGTTTATTTCGATTTCCTCAATATTTTTTTGCTGGCTCAACCCGAAAGACAAATAAAGGGACAGTTCATAGATTTTTATTTATTTATACATTTCAAAAAATATGTATATCATTATATTTTCATGTCGTTCGTAGCTTTGTGTTAAAACACAAACTTCTAGCCATCTCTGGGACATTCAACTATAAAACATCAAAAATCTAGCTCTTCTATGAAATTAAAATAAAACCACTACTTGCATGCGTTCAGACGTTGCAAAAATTACGAAAGACGTGTCTTTGCAAGTTGTTATTTTGTTTTCTTGCCCCCATTAAATGGGGCTTAAACATATCTGGCGAAATGTGGATTAAAGGCATGATTTTATGATGTCATATTTATTTTTACCCAGAAAGATATTTTCGTAAGCTACTTTTGATAATATTGCCTATTTGTCATTAAACACGAAATTTGTTTTAATTCTATGTCAAAACGCTCTTTAAGTCTATGGTAAACTGATTGTTAAAATGATCTTTCATCTTTGCCTATGATTCAGGAGTGCCCTGTGTTTCTACAAGCTTTTTATTAACTGGCTTTGTATACGAACTTTTATTTATTTCTCAAGAACTTGTTGACATTTAACAATGCTGTAACTTGCCATATTTTATTCCGCTGATTTTTGAATATTTTTTAAGAAATCGTTAAAGAATATTAGTTTTTTGCCCTTTTTTGTTAGTTCGACTAGCTCATTCGTTTTTATGTTGGTAGCATTGAAATTTACGTTTAACCAGCGCCTCTAGCGGTTAAGAATTGTACTAACGAAAGGATAGATTTTCAAATGATTTAAAACATTGACTTAATCCTAAATACAACTCGATTTTCTCACTTCAATAGGTTTTTTAAACATATATTTGAATAATCTACCCTTCGTTATTTTTGTTGAAATTTCTGTTTTTTTTTTCTGTAACATTTTTGCAATCATTTGGACGCATGACAAAGGACATAGTAACATAAAAACACTGAGTAACACCTAGTCTTGTCTATTCTATAATTTTTCTTACAGTTTTACATGTATTCTCATTTTATACACAAATATTTTACGGAAAATTGTATTGCATATCAGATACTTTGTATCTTTTTTATCATTATTGATACGAAAAAAAAAACATCATATAGATTAAATTTCACAAAAAAAAAGAAAATATGTGAATCTAACATCAATTTACTTTCTCATAGCTAATTTATTCGTAGATATGTATATTTTATTATCCCAGAAAGAAAATATTTGTAATATAAAATTTCAAATACACATGAAAATTTTAAGAAAAACGTATTTTTAGAAACGTCCTTATAGGATTACATTTTAGTCTGAATTTTTGGTGTTATAATTTTATTTAATCTGAGATAGACGGATGTCAAAATGCGAAAAGAGGAAAAAGAAAAAACAAAAATTTGTGTAAAAACATTTTTTGGCACGCGCCTCGTTGAGGTTGATGTATCTATTCATGAAGAAACAAAAAATACACTTTTTAGTGTTATTCTCATGTTTAAAACAGCTGGTAAAAAACGGCAGAATAAATCGAATTTTATTCTTAGTTTTAAAATAAAAGTAAATACAAACATATTTGTCAATGACAATAATAAAATTTTAATTACAAACAAACACACCAACCTCAATTAATAGTGACATAATAAAAAAAAAATAAGGCATCCTAGTTAGATATAAGTCCGAAATACTATATATTTTACATACATATATATATCCAATTCTACTTTATATATTAAGGATTACAATATTTGGTGTTCTTGGGAGTTCTTACTATACTTAGACAAGGAAAATATAAAACAAAAAAATAAAATAAAATAATAACCAAAAAATAATTGAATACCCTATCTAACTTATTTTTTTTTATTCATTAATATTATATATTTTGCATTTTTCACCTATCTAAATACCTTAAGTAGAGCAAAGCCTTATGTACTAAGTTTATTATTATATATGATTAATATATGAAGGAAGTAGGTTTCGAAAAGGCAGCAACCTTTCGCGGTCGGCATTTTATATATTGGTTATATATGTCTACAAGCACTTAGGCATAAACGATTTTTCTAGCATTATACATATAATGTTATCTATATTCTAAATTTGACTAGCTAACGTTATATTTTGTGATATTCGAGGTTGAACCTCCGGGGCGTGTGATGGGTATATAAAAAGCGGATCATTGAATATGAAAACGGATCGATGTATAAAATAACGGGTAAATGTATACGTAAACGGATATTTATGTGTTTTGTTACAACGCCATCTGTTGGCCGAAAGTGGATACAATAAAAATTATCAGTTTTTAAAACAATTTCCAACACAGTTGTTATCTAAGCGGCCGTTTCTAGTTTCAATCTCTGGCTTGAGTATATTTGATGAAAAAAAAAACTTTCTGATACAAACAGTACATAGTGTAAACTTAAAAATATGTAGTTTACACCTTTACAACACGGGAGATTCTTTGAACAAAAAAAAAAACACGCATACATTAATTTTCACCACCTAGTCATAATCGAAATTTCTCTTTTGCTAAAACACCACTAATTCAGAGGATTAAAAAAAAAGTTAAAGGTCTCGTAATTATTTTCTACGGCACTCAAAACACAAAATGTTGTTTTGTTTTCTGTGTCTTCACAAATAATACAATAAAACGTTTTTTATATACCCTTTACAGACACCCGCCTTCCTTGATTGACTGAATGCCCAAATTGACGCACGACTCTCCCCCCAAAGATTTTTCACACTTACCTTTATCCTAAACTAAATACGTTTGGTGACTGCACTACTGCCCCACCTTAACCTAACTGGGTATATAATATAATATTAATATTATATTCTTGCATCTCTACAATATAAACTAGTATTTTCGTTAGATTATTTTTTCTGTCAAACCATGCAATGAATATTCATGTCTATGTCTGTAAACTAATCTCTGTTTTTTTTCTGTCATAACTCGTAACAATTCTCTGCAAGTTATAGTAAACTATTTTTCTCTAAGTTTCTTTTATATAAGTGTACTCAATCTTATCTGAGAAGAAAATAATATGTATAAATATAAAACCTACCATAATATTTTCAAAACAGATAAGCAGGCTGTTTGTTACGAGAAATCGTCATTATAGTCAGCGAAAAAAAAAAAAATCACTAATTACGGCGATCTTTTATTGAAATTCATTTCGTGGCAATTATGGTAAAATAAAAACTAAATTGTGACCATTTTAAAAAACAAAGCTTTTTAGCTCTCGAAACTATATTTTCTTGCATATTATTGCCTTGCATCTTTCAGAAGTTTTAATGGCAGAAAGACATGCACACTTTTTTGCAAGATATTGTTCCTACTCCTGTCATAAGGTTTTTTACCCTTCTACATGACAAAAACCATCGTTTACTACCTCTTAAAATAATGCTTTATGTCTTCTACAACTAATCTTTAATCAGAATTTATATACTAACATATTCGGATATATATATCCCATAATATACTTTGAAAATCAAGTAAGTGTTGAGTCAAGATAGTATTTAACTTTAGTTCTTATAACTACACACACAAGGTCTTATTTTAAGGGACATTTTTATATATTTGGTGTTGAGTTATACATATTATAATAATATGTATATTTATTACAGGACAATTATAGCCTTTTGAGAGGCTAAAGCTTAAGAAAATAAGAAGAGCATTGCTCATTTTTTTATTGAAGGAAAGCTTTTCGAGAAAGAAAACACAAAAAAGATATAAACAGTTACACAAGAAATAGTATGCGCTTCGGTAACTTTCGTGTTTCTAAATTAACACGACGTTGTATCAAAGAGTGGGTCTCACAGAGCATTTTACTTTTGTCCGGCCACGCTTTATAGTAGTGCACTAACACTGCGCTTCCGTTTGATATTTTCTCTCTGCCAGGTTAACTAAACTTCGGTAGCGAAACAATTTAATTTTTTGAAATTGCGGAATGTTGTTAGTTTAAAAATTTTCAACGATGGTAATGCAAAATAGGCAATAAATTCCATGGTTTGCAACAGCTCCATATTAAATCTCATCATCAAACGCGTTACCGGAGATACACGATGATTTTCGAAGCGCGTACTTTCCCTTGCAGATCTGTTATTAAATATATACGTACATACGTAATAGGAATAATGAATGTAAAAATGACAGTTTGATAGGTAGAGAATAAGTGTGAAAATTCTTCAAGTTATGAAATAAACTATATATGTAGAATAGTTTTAGTATATCGTAATATATTATATATTATCTTATTTATAAGATTCTAGCGATATGTCTGCCAAATTTTTACTACGCTGAAGATAAAAATAAAAAACAGCTAAATTTTAAAATAAAAAATCTAACAGTCAAACCTAAATGTTTGGAGGTTTTTTGTTACTTTTTATCTTAGTTACACAATTTTTTTACTTTAGTATATTTTCTCTCTTATGTGCTTATTTACACATCTTAGTATATTGTGGTTAGCCTATAACTGTTCTCTTCACGATATTGTCTTTAGTTATTTGTGTTAAAAACCAGAAAACAAGTTTTTTTTCTGGAAAAAGTAGCATGAATAAGTATTTTTTCCTTCATAAGCTGATCCAAGGCAATGTAAGCCCTTATAACCTTATTATCATATGAATCTAAAGAGAAACACCATCTCTTTTATTTGCAAAATATTTTCGCAATCTTGCAACATTTTTTCGTCGCCTTGCAATTTTTTTTTCGCCACCTCCCAACTAACCCAAAAGTAGCAAAAAACGTCCAAACAAATATAATATAGTTTTTAATTTAATAATTAATGTATAAAATACGATTTTTTATACAAAGACATGTCAGGCGTTACAAGCGTACCGCCGACCAAAATGTTTCAAAAAAGACTTTTTCCCAACTACAGCGTTTTAGTTTTTTTTTACAAACACTAGCCTCCGACGAGGGAAATATGAAAAGGAAATAGAGAAAAAACTCTCTTAGGAAAAAAAATAACAAAAAAAACCATAAAGAAAAAAAAGAAGTAGCCGAAATCACGCTTTGTCAGCGCCGTCCAAACTTTTTTTTTTGTGAGAAAAGAACTTTTTTTTTCTTGTTATAATTTCCTCTAACTACAGTAAACGGGTATTATACTTATTATCTAGGCAATAAATATTTTTTTCTTTTCACTTATACGTTAATATTAATAAATAAATCTAATTTTTTTTTCTCTACTTTTTCCTCGGATCAGTATTAGTGTATCTTTTATCTAGACACAACCTTTTTATAACAGTATTTTTTTTTTAATTTTACGGATTTCTGAATTTGGCAATGGCTTTCCAGAAAGAAAAAAAAAATCGTGACTAAAATTAGAGATGGGCGACTTTGAAAGTCGACTTTAAATAATTCAAAAGTCGATTTACCGACTTGTAATCTTTCCGTCACTAAACTAATTGGAAACTCTGAAAGTGTGCGCATAAGAGAAAGAACAGATTTCTCGATGTTTTTTTTTTAATATAAGTAAATTGTCGATTTTAACCTCGTCTAAAGACTTTTTTAAGTCGTATCGAACGACTTTTCGAACTTCGACTTTCACAACATCAGAGTTGAAGTCAAGAAACCGACATACAACTCACATCAAGCTCTACTCGTAGATAATAAGTCGATTTTTCGACTTTCATAAGCCTTGGCTATCGACTTCATATAACTTCCATTACTAAAATGGTTTCCAACTTCAAATCGGAGAAGTCGTAAAGCCGACTTCTTTCCTAGCCCATCTCAAAAATGTTTTTCTTTACCTACTCGTAGCCTATCATTCCTAGCATCATCGGCATATACATATAAAAGTTTTTTTTCTTTATAAAATTTTTCTCACTCGGGTGTTCCAATCTATTTTTACTACTAAACATATCTCCAAAAATCTAATATTTTTTTACTCAAATATTTTTTTCTTATTTTTACAACTTGTGCTGTCAGATGATTCATACCGTAAAAAAAAGAAATATTTTTTCTTCAGTATTTTTTTTCTCGCAACCCCGATTTGGCCCGCGTGTTGATACCTCCTTATATACTAGCTTATATATTAAACTTATATTTATTCTCTATATATTTTCTAAAAGTATGTTTTATACGCATTACCTTGCACTCATAAGAAGCAATAGAAGTAATCTTTCGATATTTCTGACTCACATTTTTGACTCAAGTTATTATTTTTTTTATATTTCGTCCCATTTTGGGTGATGCTCTAAACCGTTTTACCGCGAGAACGAATTCCTGTTGTATATGTCTTCGTTTCCCCAAAGCAGATAAAATAAATAAGAAAAGTTCAAAGAAAAATTCGTTTAAACCAAAAAAAGTTTTTAGTTAAAATTAAACATGGCTTAACAAAAAAGTCATTAATTGACTAGATTTGATTGAGAATCTTTGGTTGTTCTTTTAAAAACAAAGAGATTACATCATAACCGTGAGTTAAATATTTCTTAAAAAGAGACTTATAATTTATTTTAAGACAGTCAAATGTCTTTTCTTAAAGAATACCATAAATGTTAAACTTATCTGTCATACTTTTTTCAATAATTAACAAATAACATTTTTTATTTTAGCTTTAACACAACAAAATACAACAAAATCTTTGACTTTTGACTAAAAATATGACTAGATTCTGGCAACAACATTTTACATTTCTTAGAGAAACACTTTGTAATTCCAAAACGATTTTTAAACTTTTAAAATTAACAAAAAAATCACATGCTCTTTCAGATGTCAACTCCAAAATGTTTTAACGAAAAGCATTTGTGTTTAATTAATAATTAAAAACACAAAAACTAAATTTTAAAATGAAATTGCTTACTATACATACAACTTACAGTGTAATAAATTAAATTGTCTTTTAAGAGTATCACACAAAATTTGATAATATTTATGAAATAAATATCACAATAAAAATCTTCTTCAATTAAATAAATATGATCGGTAAGCTTTGTAACACTAACTCTTTAGATAAAATATTAACCGTGTCTCACGTGACAGCATTTCATAAAAAAATAAATCAACAAAACCTATCTCTGAAAAATAATCAAACCACAATGCACATAGCATTCAAACGCAAATTTAAAACAAATAAATGACCTCAGACTTAAAAAAAAAGATCTTGAGAAAAAAACATCTGAAACGTAATCCACAGTAACATTTAAAAGTCTTAATGAAATCAAGACTTTTACAAAAACAAGGCTGCAAGAAAAGAGACGCCATAAAATAAGACTCAAGAAATGAGCCTTTGAACAGCTATAAACCAAGATTAAAAAGTTAGATCCAGTCTTTATGCATTCAACAACAGGAAACAGGCGGTTGAAGACAACATCTTCACACCAGGAGGCTTGGGGCAAGCCATTCGTCTTCACCAATCTGGAAAGTGGAGATAATAAATATTAAATTAAAAAAATACGAGGAAAAATTGTGTGGCAGGAAGCGACAGGGTTAGTCCTTGAAATCTAAATTTTCGGTCAAGCATACTTCGGTAAGTGTCGTGTTTTATGTAGCTTAAAAAAATAATTACAATGGCATTTATAAAACGTCGACAAAGGGTGCACGTTTCGGGTTGGTCGTTTCCTACGGAGAAGAACCGGCAAGAAAATCCATGGTTATTCTTTTAAAATCATTTGGTTTTACAATACTTGAATGTTACAACGTTAGTACTTAAGAATGGGAGGACAGCGTGCTATGATTTTGAGCACTGAATGAATTACAGCACTTTTAGTTTAAGATTCTCTTACAAGAGCAGCACGTTTTCCTGGCTAAGTTCCAACATATAAGTGTGTGCTGCATCCGGTTAGACTGGAAGCCGACCCCAGTCAGCAGATGCAGCTGAATACCAATATTTGACATGGAGCGATTGCCTATCTGACCTGAACAACCCAGTTTAGTACGAGGTAATACGGCACCCTGTAGTTTTCGAGCCACTGACTACCTGTAACGACTGTCAAAGATCTACAAATGACAGCCGGGACCAACAGATTACTGGCTTTCCGGGGCACGGAGGAAACTTGGTATGTAATGAGATGTCAGAAAGGTTATCAGAAATCGAATAACCCCCCAAAATAGAGCTATGACTTTTTTTAAATGTTGCAGCACCATGCTGAGATTGGGGTCTTTTAGTTTCGCACAGGACCAGTTTAATTTGTATCGTTTTTTTTTTGATGTGACTACCTCTAATAAATCGATGAACGCCGGCTGCATGCACGAAAAAGGATGACTCATTGTACGTTGCGATCGGATTGTACGTTACGCTCATTGTAACTTTACGATCGGAGCGAGAGCGCTATACGAGCGAGCGAAAGGCACGATCGGCTTGACGTTCGGCTTGCGTCGCATCTATCTCTCTCCCACTCGATTGGCCTATGCCTCCGAGGAGAAGAAAGACAGCGGCAGCACACAACTTACATCTACACGTGAACTGTTTCGTCGACTGTTCATAAAGTGAAGTGAAAAGTTAATGTGGTTTGCGTTGTTTATTACAAAAACCAAATTAAAAGCAAAATTTATCAATTAAATTGTAGATTTCATTTCTCTCCTTCTTTGTATCCATACAAAATAATGATAATTCAATAAAAAAATATTCAATTTTTTTCATAAAAGTAATATATGCAATCATTTCATCAATATTTTCTTATGACGTTGTCACGTTAAACTATCGTCCGTAAACCGACTTTACAGACAACCAATTTTTTTTTGTAGCCTACATAGTGTCCCACTGCTGAGCAAAGGCCTCCCCTATCTCCTTCCATACCTCTCTATCCTGTACGATCTCTGGCCATGTTAGCCCCGCAAACAGGATCAGATCGTCACGCCACCTTCGTCGTGGTCGACCTCTACGACGCTGGCCTTCCTCAGGCGTCCAGTGTGTTACCGTCTTAGCCCATCTCTCTGGGTGCATCCGTGCTATGTAGCCTGCCCACTCCCTCTTCAGCCTGGCTGTTTTTTCTCCAACATCAGCTATTTGAGTTATAAACCGGAGGGTGGTGTTTCTAACGCGATCTATTCGCTTAACACCTATTATGCTTTTGTTTCTATGATTACTTTTTTAAACAATTGGTTTTCTGCTAATTTATAACCATATATTTTATTATTTTCCTGTGTGAGATTAATAAATACTTTTTATTTATTTCTTTCAAAGTCATACTCACCGGCTGCACTTGGAAATGTTGCACCGGATAGTGAAGCACTTGCGGCGGCTGCGACATGGCAGCAACGCCTCCAACTGACCCCACGCCCCCCACTCCAGCCCCCAGCGCCCAGGGGAGCTGGACCCCACCCATGCTGGAGCAAGCAGTCGTGTTTGCCCATTGGTTGTAGTCCTTGCTGCTGAGTGGCAAAAACGTATTAAATTAGACGACGATTTACCAAAGCAATTAGGTATATGGGCCGACAGTTTTCGCTACTTTGTCGGAATTTTAAATGTAATTCTACAATTTATTCATTTGAGAAGACATGTACAGTATAACAGATAAATCACAGGAATTGTATAGTAAAAAAAAAAACATATTGCCAAAAAATAATGATAAAAATATTTGGTTAATACATAAAAATAACAAGAAAATGTCATCTTTCATGCATCCTCTCACAGAACAAGCACAAAAAAAAGTCAGCTTTGTTCATCTGCTCACAGAAAATTAAACAACAACGACATACGTCTACCCATCACTTTTAATCAAGTTTATCTTTGAGTGACATCGTTTTATTTCTCGTATTCATCATCAGCCTATAATGTTCCCACTGCTGGGACACAGGCCTGCTCTCTATGAGAGGGAGTGGGCTGTAATCCACCACGCGGGCCCAGTGCGGGTTGGTAGATGTCACATGTTTTCGATTTTTTAGTTCTAGGACACGCCGGTTTCCTCACGATGTTTTCCTTCACCGTTTTTGAGGGCAGCAGTGATAAAATAAATTACCCAAAGTAATGCGCCTGCCTGGGTTTGAACCCACGGCTTACTGCTTGTAAGTCGGGGCTGCCACCACTGGGCCACCACCCCCTTCATTTGATACATATATCATGGGAATGCATAAAAATAACTTCCCCGCCATCTTTGTGAGTCCGTAGAATGCCGTTTTTTATCTAATCACGCACTGACAACCAAACTAAACTAGTAGGATGCAATATTTCAGCTCAATCGGAAACTGTAAAGTCAGTCAAAACTTCGAATGCCGGTCTCGTCTCCATTAGGGAGCAGTGGTGATGTTTGTAAAGGACCTGGAGCTAGCATTCCTACTCCAAATCCATCCAAGTCATCTACTTGGAATATCTCTTCTCTTACAATCATTTCGTCATCATCATCATCATTTCAGCCGAAAGACGTCCACTGCTGGACATAGGCCTCCCCCTAGTGTTGCTACATTGAGCGGTCCCGTGTGACTCGCATCCAGCGGATCCCCGCAACCTTCACCAGGTCATCGGTCCACCTAGTGGGAGGCGTTCAGAATTTTTCGGCCCCATCACCCATCCGTTCTGCGAGCAATGTGCCCTGCCCAGTGCCACTTAAGTTTGGCAATTCTTCGGGCTACGTCGGTAACCTTGGTTCTCTTGCGGATGTCCTCATTTCTGATTTGATCACGCAAGGAAACTCCGAGCATAGCCCTGTCTATTGCCCTTTGGGTGACTTTACGCCACAGCCATTTATAATTCTTTAAACTATAATCCACTTACCCCATATACTGCTGCTGATAACCAGCGAATGCCTGCCCCGCGTAAGTGTACCCTTGCACCCCCTGCACCCCTTGGAGGAAACCCCCCAGTTGCTGGGGGTACGTGTTGTACCAGTAAGAAGTGGGGGGCACACCCCCGGTGTAGGTTGCGCCGAAGGGACTGTAGGCTGTTGGGATCTGCTAACAAAGCAAAGGAATTAAGATAAAATCGCTGTATTGGTATCGATGTACTACATCATCATCTGCCTAGTCTTTTTTGGAACTATGTTGGGGTCGGTAACCGGATGCAGCTGAATACCAGTACTTTACATGGAGCGACTACCTATCTGACCTCCACAATCCAATCAACATCAATAACGGAATATTTACCATGTTTATTATTTGTTTTGAGTTCCCGATATTTCGGCGCTGTTGCAAACACCATGATCTCGGGGAAACTGAAGTTATTGCGGGTGGGTGTTTATGAGCAAACAAATCTACCCTCTTTCTTGTTCGTTTTTTGCGCTCCGTACCACGACCACTGTCACTCACAACTCGATTCTGTTCCCGACACACGAAACTCACTGTGTCCACTCGCAAAGTTTTTACGGCACTCATAATATCCCGTTACTAGTGTTATTGAAAGTGTTAGTGACCATGTCAGTTTAAAAACTTATGTCAACAACCCAGTTAGTACTGGGTAATACGATATCCACTGGAAAAACTGGTTGTCAGACTTTCGGGCCACTGACTACCTGTAACGACTGTCAAAGCTCTACAAATGACAGACGGGACCAACGGCTTACCGTGCTTTCCGAGGTATGGAGGAAACTCGGTATGTTATGGGTGGTTACCCATCCAAGAACCAACTTAGGCAAGCACGGCTTAACCTTGAAGGTCGGCCCGAGCAGCTGTTATTATTTAGCCACGAGCTCTTCATATTATAGCTGTCAGTTGTGACTGGTCATCTCTTAGCTGCCACGGTTTATTTTAATTATTTTATTTTAAAACTTTATTTCAGAACTATTGATTTCGTCTTTTACTCTGGAAGCTCTTAACTTGCACGTATTTCTACATCTTTGTAATTCTCAACATGAATGATGTAACCAAGATATTGTAAAAATAATTCGATTTAAAAGAGTGTCCATGGAGTTTCTTGTACATTCTTCTCCATAGAGATCTATGCTTTGGAATGGACAACTACAGTACTTTCACAAGCTATTATGCCCTGTGACTGGGACTGTAGCTTTGCGTTTCGTTCTGTTTTTTTTTTTTTTGACTTTCAAAATTGCCTGTAATGGTCTATTTGAAATAAACGCTTTGAGTTTGAACTTATAATATCATGATTACTAAGTACGTATTTGCATATTTACAAACACGATGATAAAATGAAAAATAATTATACTAATTGATTTTCTTGTGAATGTAAATTAAGCTACAAAGATATTGTTCTGTAATTAAACAGAATTTATAAAATTGCTTCTACGATGTCTAAATAATTAAATATGTCTACTTAAGATGTTTTTTCTAAAGATTTTAATGATATTAATGTGAGTATTTTGACAGTCCCATTAAATGTACAGTAAAATATAATATAGGTATAATACCATAAATAACAAGTACAACTGAACATGTAAACACCGTGCAAAGTAGTACTCGGAGTGGGCCGCGTGAGCTGAGTGATGGAAGGCGCGCAACGGCGCTAGGGTAGCCCGGGTTCGGTACTCGCGCCCCGCATTCTCCCCGCTGTCGTCATCGCGTATGTGAGGAGCTGCCAGTCTATTTTTATCATTATCATCTGCCTAGCCTTTTCCTAACGTCCAGTCTTGCTGTGGGGTCAGCGTCCAGTCTAAACTGGAGTCTAAACTGGAAGCCGACCCCACTGGAGAAAGTTGGGAAGAGGCTAGTCAGTTGAAGACCCGGTTAGCCAGATGTAGCTGAATACTAGTACTTTATATGGAGTGACTAAATAATACTCATAAAATGATATAAGTTTTTAAACTGACATGGTTACTAACTCTATCAATGGCACTTGAAACGGGATATCGCATAGTTTATCCGTGATAATGACATTTGCAACAGCGCCAAAATATCGGGAACTCAAAACAAATAGTCATCATCTTCATGCCCTTGTCCCATTTTATTTGGGGTCGGCGCAACATGTCTCTTTCCTCCATTCTCCTCTGTCATTCGTCATGCTATCATTTACTCCTTTTCCTTCATATCATTTTTCACACAATCCATCCATCTTTTCTTTGGTCTTCCTCTCCCTCCATCCACATTTATATTCATCCCTCTTTTAGTCACACGTGTTTCATCGCTCCTCATCACAAGTCCATACCAAGACAGACGACTCCCTTTCATCTTTTCTGTAAAAGGCGCCGCTTTCAAACTTCGCTCTTATATACTCATTTGTAACTTTATCCATTTTAGTCACTCCACACCTCAACATTTTCATCTCTGCTGCATGCAATCTGTTTTCATCCGTCTTCATCACTGCCCCGCATTCCGATAATTTAAAACAAATAGTAAACATGATAAATATCCCGTTTCAAGTGTTAATAATATTTATAAAATGTTTTCAAATAAAAAAAAAAATGTTGTAAGCTAAAACATGAGTGGTGTATACCTCTCTGCTTACCTGTCCCTGTGCCTGCGCATTGTTGGGGTCGCCGGACTCCTTCCCCCAGGAGCACTTGACAGGCTGACCGTTGACGTCAGTGTTGTGCACCGCCACTATGGCATGAGTTGCGCTCTCCTTTGTGGAGAATCTGAGGAGACATGGAGAATACCGGTGAGTCATTCATCATCATCATCATTTCAGCCCAAAAGACGTCCACTGCTGGACATAGGCTTCTCCCAACAAGTGTCGCCACATTGACTTTTGGGTGGTTTTGCCATAATCGCCAGGCTTGGCAGGCGGGTTGGCGATCGCAGTACTGTTGTTACAAAAGCACAGAGAACGCTGCTGTCCATTCTCTGGCAAGTCCCTTAGTCGCCTCTTACGACACCCACGGGAAGATATGGGATGGTGCTATTCTTTACGTCCGACACCATACAGAACTCCGACACCATATAGAACATCATCTCTATGTAAAAATACAGAATACTCCAAAGCAGTCCGCTTACCTAATAAAAGCATATCCCTTATCCTTGAAGACGCGGATCTCCTGGATGGTGCCGAAAGGCTGGAACGTCTTCTGCATCAGCTCCTCAGTGAGGCCGGTGGTGAGACCTCCGCAGTAGACCGTGCAGTTTGTCGGGGAGCTCTGGTTATAAACCTCGTCGAATGTTAGCGGTTTGGAGTTCACTGGAAGAGAAGCAAAACAGGTTTATTTAGAAGGAATTGTGATAACACAATCCTGGGTGCAAAGCTCGTGGCTTAATAATAACGGCCGTACGGGTCGATCTTTAAGGTTAAGCCGTGCCGAGGTTATTTGGATAGGTGACCATAATTACATACCGAGTTTTTTCCGTGCCTCGGAAACCACGTTAAGCCGTTGGTCCCAGCTGTCATTTGTAGATCTTTGGCAGTCGTTACGAGTAGTCAGACGCCAAAAGTCTGACATCCAGTCTTACCAAGGGGTATCGTATTACCCAGTTAAATGGTTGTGGAGGTCAGGTAGGCCGTCGCTTCATGTAAAATACTGATATTCAGATGCATCCGGTTAGACTACAAGCCGATCCCAAGACAGTTTGGGAAAAGGCTAGGCAGATGATGAATCCGGGGTGAAAATGAGATATCGATACTTTAAAGGTGGTCGTCGAGAGCTTTGGTTTGCTGCTCTTTCATGTGCTCTCAAGTGACTTTCATAACCAACTTTTTACCGAAAAAACAACTTTTTACCGCTTTGTTTTTATACAAGTACAAAGCGGACTTATCAGAACACCTTTTACGACATTGTAAAACATTTATTGTAAAACGAATATACGCCCTATTCATCATCATCAGCCTACAATGTTTCCACTGCTGGGACACAGGCCTCCTCTCAATGAGAGGGAGCGGGCTGTAATCCACCACGCGGGCCCAGTGCGTGTTGGTAGATGTCACTTGCCTTCGAATTTTTAGTTCTAGGACATGCCGGTTTCCTCACGATGTTTTCCTTCACCGTTTTGAGAGCAGCGATGATGAAAAAATTACACAAAGTAATGCACCTGCCTGGGTTCGAACCTACGACTTACTGCTCGTAAGTCGGGGCTGCCACCACTGGGCCACCGCTGCTCTCATTACGAGTACATAACTGGTGAAATGCGGGTGTACTATTAGGTACAGCTCTGCCCATGCCTCTGCCTATTGCCGGCGTTATGTTATGTTATGTAACGATACACTATGGTAAGATTATCAGGTTCCAGACCACTCGTAACGTATGTCAAAGATTTACCAATGACAGCCGGGAATAACGTCCGAGGACCGAACGGAGCTCGATATGTAACCTATGAAGTATCAAGTATCTACAGACCGACCTCGGCAACAGTAGCTAAACCTTGGATTTAGTAGCTCATGGATGGTCACCCATCCACAAACTGACCTTGGATCTAGTAACTCGTGGATGGTCACCCATCTACAGACCGACCTTGGCAACCGTGACTTAACCTTGGATATAGTAACCCATGGATGGTCACCCATCTACAGACCGACCTTGGCAACCGTGGCTTAACCTTGGTTGTAGTAACTCATGGATGGTCACCCATTTACAGAACGACCTTGGCAACCGAAGCTTAACCTATTAGTAACCCAAGGATGGTCACCCATCTAAAGACCGACCTAGGCAAACGTAGCTTGAGTCGTGGTTGGTATATCCGCGAAGCTTACAATCATTAAACCCTGTTTTCGTCTTTCTGTTTTTCAGCCAATCTGTCTTTTATAATACCTACTTAAACTTGCGTTTAATCTCACTCCTATTCGTCTTACTCCATCTTGATTCGGTAAACTCACAAAGAGAATACAAAACAAATGTTAAAATTTTAACTGTTCGCATCTCTTTGATGTTGCCAGTAATTTTGCTTAAAGTCGGCCGGCATGTTCAAGAGGCGCTAATACCCCCTTCAGATTATTTTTCTGCTTTTTATTTTAATATTCTGTTTCAAATTGGAGAAAGTTAAGCTTGTGAAATTATCAGTCTGTGGGTTTATTTACTTATTTATGTTATCACTAGCTGTCAGGCGCAACTTCGTTTGCGTCACATTTTCCCCGTTTTCGCAACATTTTTCATTGTAGCTCCACTCCTATTGGTCGTAGCGTGATGATATATAGCCTATAGCCTTCCTCGATAAATGGGCTATCCACCACTGAAAGAATTTTTCAAATCGGACCAGTAGTTTCGGAGCCAAACAAACAAACAATCAAATCTTTCCTCTTTATAATATTAGTTTAGATAATATGCCTAGAGTTTTTTCTTTCCCAACTCAGCGGGCCCGCTCTTTATGTCTGGAAGCTTTATTTATTCTTGAGTATAGTTTTTAATATTTTATTTTAATATTGGTGTGTGCAGTTGACATGTGACATTAATTTGATGTAATGGATTCTTTGTTTATATAAGCTTTAACACTATGGTGTAAATTCTGATTCTTCTAACCAAAATCAAAATATTTTTATTTTACATAGGCCTACAGGGGCAATTATAAAACGTCGACAAAAAGGTGCTCGGTTCGGGTTGGTCGTTTCCTATGGAGAAGAACCGGCAAGAAACTCCATGGTTACTCTTTTAAAATCATTTGGTTTTACAATATTTCTGTTACAGCGTTAGTACTAAAGTATGGGAGGACATCGTAGGCCCGACAATAAGTCGGTGCTTACTACAAAACGTAGAACGAGATAAAAAGTTACCAAGGATCTAGGAATCTATAAGGCCTACAATGTCCACACATTTACAAACAATCGGTAAATAAGAAAAAGAGTCTATACAACAACAAAAAATAAATGGAAAATAGCACAAAAAGACTAGATCAAATAAGTGACACAAATGTTGTCATCCGTGCTGCAACTATTCTAAACAAAAGGTGTAATGATTTAAAAACTATTGTAAAACATCTGATTAAAAAGAAAGGAAAAAAAAATAAGATTGAGAATAGTTAGAGATATCCACACATTTGTGCCGTTTATGAGCTACTAGGGAAGCCGCATGTGCAAAGGGGCTAAGGCCAAACTTCTCTAACCAAACAGACAGTTGTATAGCTGGGAAGTTTGTTCCGCCACTTCTTCTTCCCAGCTAAAACACTGGGAAGTGGCGAAGGGTGAGCGTTTTGGGGGACTGTCTCTTGTAATTTTGACGACACGGTTGGCGCAGTGGTTGAGCGATCGACTGCTGCGCTGCGTGTCGCGGGTTCGATCCCCGCACGGAACAAATATTTGTATGGCCTACAGATAGTTGTTCCGGGTCTGGCTGTTTGTGTATGTCAGTTTAAATGTTTGTAAACGCACCCACGATACAGGAGAAATTCCTAGTGTGGGGCAAGGTATTAAAAATAAAAATTCAAAAATTCAAATTCAACGTTCAAAAAGTACTGATTATCAGCCTAATTTGACTAATTGACTTTTGATTTTGATTATGTTGCATGACGATAAAGCTGAATACCCGTATTTTACATAGAGCGACTGCCTATCTGACCTCCACAACCCAGTTAGTACTGGGTAATAAGATACCCCTTGGTAAAACTGGTTGTCAGACTTTTTGGACCACGACCAACGACTGTCAAAAATCTCTTGATAGATTGTCATTACTCGCCGCCAGTAAAACATATGAAGTTTGTAAACACAGTGATGAGTTGTGAGGAGTTCGCAACCATAGGATCAAAAATGAAAACAAAACAGTAAAACTGAAACGCATTCGAAACTCGAATGGCGGCCCACATGTTTACGTTCCAGTTAGTCAAACGCGTTCCAGTACCACAAAATATTAGACGACAGCTCAACTCATCGCAAACATATAACCCGATCAAGTGAAAATGCTCGTTAGTTTCGTACTACCCGTATGTTACACTGAATTGATTGAATTTGGTATTATTTGTTTTTGTTTGAATTGTTGCTACGAATAAAAGAAACGGTGAAGGAAAACATCGTGAGGAAACCTAAGTCCTAGAACTAAAATTCGAAGACCATGTGACATCTACCAGCCCGCACTGGGCCCGTGTGGTGGATTACAGCCCACTCCCTCTCATAGAGAGGAGGCCTGTGTCTCAACAGTGGGAAGATTATAGGCTGATGATGATGATGTCGTTATGTAACTTAGTAGAAGTTCTTTGTTTACAAAATTTATATGTTCTCGTGGCGGGAAAAACATAATATCGGTTTTTGTGTAATCCCATTCTCCATTATAAATAAACTCCACCATAGGGTATTCGCAGCTCTATAGCAATCAGTTGTGGATGCTAATATCCGGTGGGCGGTAATTCCTTCCGAGCGCTGTGACGTCACATCCGCTGTGTTAGCTTAATACTCAGTGGTGATTACTCGTATTGATTGCGAGTTTTTGGGTTAGTGTTCATTTTTGGATTTTTTATCTATACCAATTTTATAAAGCTTAGCAGTTTGTTCATTTGTTTGCTTGAACGCGCTAATATCAGAAACTACAGGTCCGATTTTAAAAATTATTTCAGTGTTAGATAGCTCATTTATTGAGAAAGGGTAAATGATATATATTATCACGCTACAACCAACAGGAGCGGAGCAGCAATGAAAAATGTTGCGACAACGGGGAAAATGTGACGCAGACGAAGTTGCGCGGGACAGCTAGTAGGTTAATATATAAGGTGTTGTTTTACATCCTCGTCGAAATTCCGGAGGTTGTCACAAAAGAGATAAATAATCAATTTAAATTACGGTACCGAGTTAATTATTGACAAACGGTGATTTTTTGGGTTGTTTCAGTTTGACAGTTTTACAGAATAACCCCCTTAACGTGGTCTGGAATAAGAAATTATCGAATAAACGTTTGAGATTGTTTGTATGTGTGAAGGCGCGGTTATAGTGCAGAATTCAGACAGGCCGCGTTTAATACCTTTATCCTGCTTAAGTGTATTTAAAATCGGTTCAGTCATTTCGGAAAATAAGGACTTGAAAGTTTATATGAAATGTCGTAAGGTGTAAACGTTTTTAACATTTTCTTAAACAGACCACAAATTCTGCTAATCCCCGTTAGAGATTAACCGTCTGTTAAAAACTGAAGAAACTTAAGTTGTCAGCTTAATGGGGATTACTTTTAAACAAAAACGTTCGTCTTCACAAGCCTTTTAGAACATTTGTCTTAAAGAAAATGAAAATCTTTGAATTTATATAACACTAGCTGTCCGGCGCAATTTCGTCTGCGTCACATTATCCCCGTTTTCGCAACATTTTTCATTGCTTCTTCGCTCCTATTAGTCGCAGCGTGATGATATATCCTCGATAAATGGGCTATCTAACACTGAAATAATTTTTCAAATCGGACCAGTAGGTCCTGAGATTAGCGCGTTCAAGCGAACAAACAAATAAAGTCTTCAGCTTTATTTTTAGTATTATATATTATCTATACATATATAAACTACGCGTCACGTTGTTTGTCCGGGATGGTCCTAAACTACGTAACCGATTTTAATCAAATTTGCACACCGTGTGCATTTTGATCCAACTTGAAAGATAGGAGAGCTTACATCTCAATTTATAGTCGCCATATTATTTTATTGCAAATTAAGTCACAATCATCTGTTAGCTCCAAACAATTCTAACAGATGGCGGTGTTGACTGGATTGAGTAAGTATACAATAGATGGCGCTGTATAGGAGCGGAGCAGTAATCAAAAATATTGCAAAAACGGGGAAAATGTGACGCAGACGAAGTTGCGCGGGACAGCTAGTTAGTATATAAAGATTAATTTATAACACTACCCTGTACTCGGGGTTTTAACAACATGACATTTCCCATGGGAACTATGTCATCCGGGAATTTAAGTGTACTTTTCTGCCATCTATTTACTTAGCCTTTTCCTATGTTTGGGGCGGCTTCCAGTCTAACTGGATGCAGCTGAATACCAGTATTTTACATGAAGTGACTGCTTATCTGATCTCCACAACCCGGTTAGTACTGGGTGATACGATACCCCTTGGTAGGACTGCTTGTCAGACTTTCTGGCTTACGGCCTTTTTAACGACTGTCAATCTACAATTGACAGCCGGGACCAACGGCTTAACGTGATTTCCGAGGCACGGAGGAAACTTACCTTAACTTTATAAATGAATCAGAATATTACTAATTGATAAATGTTATTACACGTTAAACGATTTTTTTAATGATGACACCTAAATGGGGTGACTTTTTTATTATAATTATTTGTATACCGATTTAGACATTTTTTTTATTGATATAATGTATTTGATTATTATTATATTGACATTATGTACTTGATTATTAGTTTATTGACATAATGTATTTGACTATTATTTTTTTGACAAAATGTACCTATCCGATTATTATTTTTTGGCATTATGTATTTAGTTCTAATTTATATGAAATAACGTATTTGATTCTGAGTTTATTGACATAATGTTATTAATTATTATTGTATTCGACTCGATATTTTTTTTTTATTATTTTTGACATTTTAAACGAATTATTTACTGTTCTTTTTGATGGGAGAACTCCACAGGCGTGGAGTAAGAGTGTTGTCGTGTTGTTTTTCAAAAAGGGTGATAAAACTCTTTTGAAAAACTACCGACCCATTTCACTCTTGAGCCACGTCTATAAGCTGTTTTCGAGAGTCATCACAAACCGTCTTGCGCGAAGACTCGACGAGTTCCAGCCTCCCGAACAGGCCGGGTTTCGATCGGGATACGGCACCATAGACCACATCCATACAGTGCGGCAGATTATACAGAAAACAGAAGAGTATAATCGGCCCCTGTGCTTAGCGTTTGTGGACTATGAAAAGGCCTTTGACTCGATCGAAACCTGGTCTGTTCTGGAATCTTTGCAGCGATGCCAAGTCGATTGGCGATACATCCAAGTGTTGAGAGGTCTTTACAATGCCGCTACTATGGCCGTCCAAGTCCAGAACCAGCAGTCTAAACCTATTCCCTTGCATCGTGGTGTGAGACAAGGGGAAGTTATATCCCCCAAATTGTTCACAAATGCATTGGAGGATATATTCAAGACGCTGGACTGGAAGGGGCGCGGCATTAATATAAACGGCGAGTACCTCTCACACTTACGATTTGCAGATGATATCGTTATCGTAGCGGAAACGCTGCAAGATTTGCAGCATATGCTGAATGGCCTAGCTAATTCTTCTCAACGCGTTGGTCTCCGGATGAACCTGGATAAAACCAAGGTTATGTTCAATGAACATGTAAGGCCGGAACCCATTGCAGTTCAAGGCAGTATTCTCGAAGTTGTTAAGGAGTATGTTTACCTCGGGCAAACTATGCAGTTAGGTAAAAACAACTTCGAGAAAGAAGCCAACAGAAGAATACAGCTGGGCTGGGCAGCGTATGGAAAACTGCGTCGGGTCTTCACATTGCAAATTCCACAGAGTCTAAAGACGAAAGTCTATAACCAGTGCGTCCTACCCGTCATGTCGTACGGTGCCGAAACGTGGACACTCACGGTTGGGTTGGTCCACAAATTTAAAGTCGCTCAACGTGCTATGGAAAGAGCTATGCTCGGGGTTTCTCTGAAAGATCGAGTTCGTAACGAGGTGATTCGACAGAGAACCAAAGTTATCGACATAGCCCACCGCATTAGCACGCTGAAGTGGCAATGGGCCGGCCATATAACCCGAAGAACCGATAACCGTTGGGGTAGACGAGTTCTTGAGTGGAGACCACGGATCGGTAAACGTAGCGTAGGACGTCCTCAGACTCGGTGGAGCGATGATCTGCGCAAGGCAGTTGGCAAGAGCTGGATGAGAGTGGCCGAGGATCGTGCTCAGTGGCGTGTCATGGGAGAGGCCTATGTCCAGCAGTGGACGAATACAGGCTGATGATGATGATGATGAAACGAATTGAATAATATCTAATTGTTATGAATGAATGAATTTATTTTTTACTATTGGATTTTTGAATGCTACTATTATACTTTATGAAATTGTTGTGCTCGACACCATGTGAACTAAATTATTATATAAGATCTTGTAAAACACATGTGAAATGCAATAAATGATTGAATTTAATTGAACTCAGTATGTAATGGGTCATCCACGGACCAACCTTGACAAGCGCGGCTTTACTTAAACATCGACCCGAGCGGCTGTTATTTTATAGCCACGAGCTTCTCTAAAGCGATATTATATCTTATATTTACTTTATTAATACAGATTTATGTACATAAGTACATCTTCAATTTTCCTAATTAGACCATGAATAATTTAGTTAATTAATGCTCAGAGCAACGGAATTAGCTCCAAGGCATTAAGGTTTACTCACACAAGAATGACTATTACTGAGTAACTGACTTGTGGAGGTAAGATAGGCAGTCGCTCTGTAGCAAAAATAACCATCACCTGCCTGCCTTTTCCCAAACTATCTTGGGGTCGACTTCCAGTCTAACCGAATGCAGCTGAGTACCAGTATTTTACATGAAGCGACTGCCTATCTGACCTTTACAACCCAGTAACTGGGTAATACGATAAGACCCTTGGTAAGACTGAATGTCAGACTTTTAACTCCTCCAAAGCGTACATCTCTATGAAAAAGAATTTCCACGAAACTTCATGGTCATCCTACGTGTGACTTACATTCATTCTTGGGCGCTGGTGGCTTCCTGGTAGCCCAGTTGGTTCTGATCGATCTGGATCCCAGCCATTGTCCGTTCATGGAGGTGATGGCAGACTCAGCCTCCTGTAACAAACATTAAGAAAACAATGAGAAAAGAAGTATTTTAATATGTAAAAATCTCGTTTCACAGTGTTTGTTATCGAACTCCTCCGAAACGGCTTCACCGAATATTATGATATCGTTTGGGTAGATTTTGTTAAAATGTTTTTAGTAACTTTTAAGACCTACGTATCCTGCTTATGCGTATGAAGTTTCGTTAAAATCGGTTCAGTCATTTCGGAAAATAAGGACTTGAAAGTTTGTATGAAATGCCGTAAGGTGTAAACGCTCTTAAACGTAACTGGCGAAATGTGGAAGTACACATCTGCCGAACCCTTCGGTAACTGGAACTGTAAGGGTAATGTTATATTATGTTACATTAATATATTGTAATTAACAAATAAACTGTGCCATACGTTGTTCTCACGTAATTTTCATAGAAAATGCCACATTTCTACTAGACAGTTCCATGAAACATAACACATTGGCAATCAATCGATATTTTCATTTATTATTCATACTACACAGTAAACTGCATATTTTCTCACGACCTCCCTTATCAACGACAACGCGAATAGGTGATAACAAGGTGTTCTTTTGCATCCTCGTCAAATTCAAGGAGGTAACTATGGTAATGATTCTCGACCCGAATCAATAATAAAATGGGTGGGTATTTTTTTTTTATTTCTTGTTTATGGAAATCGGTAAGTTTAACCCGTGTTTTAAACGCGGTCTGTCTGATGTCTGCCTCGCAAAAATCCCCCAAACAATCTCAATCGTTTATTCGACAATTTCTTATTCCCCAATGTAATGGGAGTTATTCTAAAATATATATAATATACTAATAATAATATTATGAAGAGGAAAGATTTGTTTGATTTGAAGAGGAAAGATTTGTTTGATTTGATTGAAACTACTGGTCCGATTTGAATAATTCTTTCTGTCAGTGTTAGATAGCCCATTTATCGAGGAAGGCTACAGGCTATATATCATCACGCTACGACCAATAGAAGTGGAGCAGCAATGAAAAATGTTGCGAAAACGGGGAAAATATGACGCAAACGAAGTTGCGCCGGCCAGCTAGTTCTGAAATATTGATAAACTTAAATAACAAAAAAAGTAGCGTTTAGTAATAATTACCTAGGTATCGTAGTTTAAATTGTTCATTTTCGGGTTTCGTGACTACTTCCTGAATTTTGACGAGGATGCAAAACAACACCTTGTATAATTATGTTAACCGTATATTTCTATATGTTATACGGTAGGTCTCAAAACATTATGCTGGTATCGGGGTGTATTTAATTTAATGTAAAGTTATAGTATTCAACTTGTCAAAAAATTAAAAAAATTAGAAACTTAGATCTTTGACCTCCTATGTCTCCGTAACATGAAGTTTCCTAAGTATGGTCCAGAACAAAAAAAAGTATCGCAATTATGAGAAGTACAAGTGCCTTTCAGCTTAGAAACAAATAAAATATCTCTACTTGGCTCACGAGGTTGTCGATATGTGGAATGTGGACTCGGCTATCATTGTGCCGATTGTCGTAACGGCCAATGGCCTTATGGCCAAGAGCCTCGACGAACATCTGTCGAAGCTCTCACTTGGCAGTTGGATCAAGAGCCAGATTCAGAAGGCAGTACTCCTCGATACGGCCCGCATTGTGAGGAGTTCCTGTCTCTGCAGCCCTAACCACCGGTAGCGTGGACCCTGCTCGCGACATCAGTGGAAACTTACTTTTTTTTTTTTTTTTTTTCTGTTTTCTGTGTTGTAAGAAATTGTCAAAAATGTATGAAATTAGATATTTAAATGAATAAAGTAGATAATATAAATTATGGGAAGAACAAGTGTCTTTCAGATTTGTTAAGCTTATTTTTACGCCCATTATAATTACAAGATATTAAGTTATTTTATCTTAGGTATTGGCTGCAACTCTAACATACAACTTTACTTACCTGAAGGCATATTTTTATTGTAAACCATATTGTACTGACGCCAGTAGATAACGCTACCCGAAACTGACAAAATTTTCCCAATCAAACTTGAACCTAATTCTTTAACGATAAACTTGAAAATCTATTAAACTAAATTTGACGGATTGTTGTAGCTTCATGTGCTGACGTCTGTGCAAATAAACAATTTTAATTTATTACTATACTCACCGATTTTTTCAAAAACGATACGAATCCGTATCCTTTAGACTTCAGAGTTTGAGGGTCGCGCACCACTCGACAGTCACTGCGGACAAAGAAAAACAATTACATTTAAAAATAGGTTGTCTGTAAAGTCGGTTTACGGACGATAGTTTAACGTGACAACGTCATAACAAAACATTGATGAAATGATTGCATACTTTTATGAATAGCAAGCCGAACGCTCAAGCCGATCGTGCCTTTCGCTCGCTCATGCAGCGCTCTCGCTCCGATCGTAACGTTACAATGAGTCATCATTTTTCGAGCATGCAGCCGGCGTTCATCGATTTATTAGACGTTGTCGCGTCAAAAACCTTTAAACGAACAGTCTGTTTCCCCATGTAACATTCTGGTAATCAGCTGCTTCCACTTAGACTGGAAGCCGACAGCAAAATAGTTGGGGAAAGGCGAGTCATTCGTTCATCGAAAGCGGTGTCCCAGTGCTGGCAGCCCCGACTTACGAGCAGTAAGTCGTAGGTTCGAACCCAGGCGCATTACTTTGTGTAATTTATTTCATCACCGCAGCTGTCAAACGGTAAAGGAAATCATCGTGAGGAAACCGGCATGTCCTAGAACCAAAAATCCGAAGACATGTGACATCTACCAACCCGCACTGGGCTCGCGTAGTGGATTACAGCCCACTCCCTCTCATAGAGAGGAGGCCTCTGTCCCAGCAGTGGGAACATTATAGGATGATGATGATGATGCTTATGAGTCATTCATAGATTGATCGTTACGGGAATTCAGAAGCTCAAAATTATGTCAATCAGTCTTGCCAAGAGTGCTATCTGTAACTGGGTTGTGGGGGTCAGATGGGTAGTCTTACCATGACATCATCTGCCTAGGGTTTTACTTTGTTGTTAGTCTCCGTATTTAATACTAAACTGAGTCATCATCTGCCTAGTCTTTTCCCAAACTATGTTGGGGTCGGCTTCCAATCTAACCGGATGCAGCTGAATACCACTATTTTACATGAAGCGACTGCCTATCTGACCTCCACAATCCAGTAACAGGGTAATACGAAACCCCTTGGTAAGACTGGATGTCAGACTATCGGCTTCTGACTACTCGTAACGACTGTCAAAGATATACAAATGGCAGCCGGGACCAACGGCTTAACGTGATTTCCGAGGCACGGAGGAAACTTCGTATTATGGTCACCCATCAACGGACCAACCTCGGCAAGCACAGCTTAACCTTAAAGATCGACCCTTGTGGCTGTTATTACTTAGCCACGACCTCCCTGAGTATCCCAACATAATCGGAGGAAAACTTCAACAGGATGAATTTTTTTTTCATGGCCTATATTCTGTCTCTCTTCTAGGCAAAGCTTTTCTCCTTCAAAACCTCTCTGTTTTCTGAAATTGTTGGCCACGTTTGCCCCGCAAACATGATCAGATTGTGACACCACCATCGCCGCGGTGACCTCGACGACGATCCGTGCCCAACTCTCCAGGTTTAGCAGATGATTTTAATAAAGTCAAAAGTCTTTTTACCGCTATCTAATAGTGTCAGACACAAATGTCATTATGAAACTTAATTTATGAGCGTTTACACCTTAAGACATTTCATACAAATTATCAAGTCCTGACTTTCCGAAATGATTGTACCAATTTTAATGAAAATTTAGTTACAAAAAACATTTTCGAAAAATAGTGTTACAGCTAGACCGATTATAAATTATCTACAGAAACAGAAATTCACAATTATCATTTTTTTTTAACACATATAGAAAAATGTTTTAGTAGCTTTTTAGACCTATATATCCTGCTTATGTGTATTAAGTTTCATTGAAATCGGTTCAGTCATTTTGTGAAATAAGGACTTGAAAGTTGGTATGAAATGCCGTAAGGTGTAAGCGCTCTTAATAGGAAACTCAAAACTTTGTATTATATTTCATCCGTATGTGAAAAACATTGATATCAAGCCACTCAGATCGAAAGATACCTACTAACAAAAAAGAGGAAAGATAAAATATTTGCCGGAGTCTCAAGATGGGCATAAACCAGAATTTTTGGCTTATTGACAAATATGAACTATGTCACTGGGGTAGGGGTGTGGTGCGACTGACAGCGGGTTTATAAGGGGCGCGGGTAACTTGTGTTTGTAAGTTTTCTGTAGAGAATATCTATATGAAGGTATTAATACAATAAAGTTATGCTACACGAAGCATTATTGTTTTAAAAATAAATTTTTTCTACACATGGAAGTAACAATATTTCATAAAAAAAATTATACTTAAAATTCTATTTTATTTTATTTATTTAGCTCTCCAACTTTTAATATTCTTTTTCATATTTATGAAATACATCCAATAGATTAATAGACTAGTGCAATAACTTTTCAAGAAAATGATTAACATAAATCAATGTTGCTCTTTATGGTGTCGGACTTAAAGAATAGCACCATCCCATATATTCCCGTGGGTGTCGTAAGAGGCGACTAAGGGATTTGCGAGAGAATGGGCGGCAGCGTTCTCTTTGCTTTTGTAACAACCGTACTGCGATCGCCAACCCGCCTGCCAAGCGTGGCGATTATGGCAAAACCCCCCAAAATGTCAATGTGGCGACACTTGGGGGAGGCCTATGTCCAGCAGTGAACGTCTTTTGGGCTGAAATGATGATGATGGTGATGAATCAATGCTAACGGCGATACCTCGTGTGATGCTAGTTCAAATGAAGATTAGTATAACAAGTTAATCGTTCTCCTTTTTAAACAAATTGTTGGTCGTATAATATTTCAGGCTAATTATTAAAAAAATGCATTTTTTTCAAATTTTCACTCACAAGCAATTTTCTCGGGAACTATGTATATTTTTTACTTAATAAATCATTAATCAATAATGTTTTGTTGCACAACAATGGGTTTACAAATCGTCTGAAGGCTCTGAAGTGACTCTAGTGCTAATAATGGCTATTATAACACAGTCTAATCATCAGAGAGAGAAAAATGAAAAGAGGGATGGGATACCTTTGCAGTGGGAAACACAAGGCTAATAAAAAAAAAATTGTCATTGGCCTCTTCTTTGGAAAAATTCTATTTTTTCTTATGCAATCGTCATCATCATCATCATTTCAGCCGAAAGACGTCCACTGCTGGACATAAGCATCCCCCAAGTGTCGCCAAATTGGGTAGGTCTAACTTCAAGAAAGAGGTCAATCGTCGAAGCCGACTCGGCTGGGCAGTGTTCGAGAATTTGCATGGTATCTTCTAGTCCAACTTACCGCAGGGTCTCAAGACGAAAATCTATGACCAGCGTGTGTTGCCAGTGATTACAAACGGGACCGAAACGTGGTCGCTCACAATGGGCCTCGTCTAAAAGTCACCTAGAGGGCAATGTAGAGGACTATGCTCGGAGTTTCCTTGCGTGATCAAATAAAAAATGAGGACATCCGCAAGAAAACCAATGTTATGTGTGTATGTTGTTGTTGTGCGTCAACGTAGCCCGAAGAATTGCCAAACTTCAGTGGCAGTGGGCAGGGCACATTGCTCGCAGAACTGATGGCCGATGGAGCCGAAAAATTCTAGAATGGCGACCGCGTTGGAAAGCCTCCCACTAGGTGGACCGGTGACTTGGTGAAGGATGCATCCACTGGATGCGAGTCGTACCTCGCACGGGACCGGTCTTATGCAATACAGGTTGGAAAATCTAAAAACGTTAAACCTTTTACATGCTTTTGAAGTACTTTCTCAAACAACAGTAACTTACAGATACAGTTCAAAACGCTGCCTACCGCCACACAAGCGATTCCCGCTAACACTGCAACCCGACCATCTTGGCGGTAATCCAAGGCTCGCCGCGGCGACATGTCTTGACGTACTTTGAGCATTCCACGAGAGATGAGAGCCGACTTATTGCTGATTTACTAATGTCGAATATTAGCTCTCAAATATTCTTCAGAACTTATCTGAACACTGACATTTAATAACCAGTTTTTACGTTGTCACACAATTAAATTCAATCCGATATTGGGAAAAAAATATTTTATACGTCACCAAAGAAGTTCATTTTGTCGCACGAAAAAATTGATGTGATAGTTTTTTTGTTTAAAAAAACGTTGCCCCACACTAGGAATTTCTCCTGTGTCGTGGGTGTGTTTACAAACATTTAAACTCACATACACAAACAGCCAGACCCGAAACAACTATCTGTAGGCCATACAAATATTTGATCCGTGCGGGGATCGAATCCGCGACACGCAGCGCAGCAGACGATCGCTCAGCCACTGCACCAGCCGTGGCGTCTAATATAATAATAATAATAATAATCTTTTATTTGCAGACTTTGAAGTCCATATTGTTAGTAATGACATGACTTATTTAACTATTATTAGTAACACGCATACAATCAACACAATATAATACAATACAATACAATACAATATAATACAATACAATAGAAATAAAATAAACTAGACACCTTACAGCTACTTATCCGACCTGGGTGTGCAGCCTAACCCATCGGCCAAGCATCGGGCAGTCCCACCGGTCACTCAATGCCCTCAACATGCTGTGGGAGCTGACATCTGTTCTATGCCGGAGAGAAGCACAACGCTTTCGGATAATGGCATAGAAATCATCTACCCTCGCATCGGCGAACATACCCGAAGCGCTACAAAACCTCGGCAGCCCCACAAGCATTCTGAAGACATTATTGTATTGTACACGCAGAGCGCTGTATGCCTTCTGCGTATACTTGACCCATAGGCTGCAGGTGTAGAAACTTTGACAATAGGCTCGAAAAAGCGTCATTTTAACTTCATACGTACACCGTGCAAACCTCCGGGCCAGCATATTACTTCGAACAGACAGCGCCCTGCGCTCCCTCTCTATGTCTAGGTCATCACATAGATCCTCAGTGACCCAATGGCCTAGGTATTTAAATTTTGAGACTCGCTTCAAGGGCATACCTGCTAACAAGATGCACATATAGTCACTCGTAATTAATCGTGATTTTTTTGCTGACCCCCACCCCTGCTGTTTGAACTTCAAGTAATTGAAGGAATAAATTAATAAACTTATTTTTTTTTTATAAAATACATTTAGAAAGTAATTAGCCATTAGTATTATAAAGATCTTTACTTATAATGAAAATCGCCATCAGCCTATAATGTTCCGGCTAACGGTAACGGCTGGGACACAGGCCTCCTCTCTATGAGAGGGAGAGGGCTGTAATCCACTACGCGGGCCCAGTGTGGGTTGGTAGATGTCACATGTCTTCGAATTTTTAGTTCTAGAACATGCCGGTTTCCTCACGATGTTTTCCTTTACTGTTTTTGAGGGCAGCGGTGATGAAATAAGTTACACAAAGTAATGCGCCTGCCTGGGTTCGAACGCACGGCTTACTGCTTGTAAGTCGAGGCTGCCACCACTGGGCGACCGCTGCTCTCCAATGAAAATGAATGAGAGTTGTTCACCACGCTTTCTCATGCCTTTTACCCATGGGAGGTAGGCAGGAATCAAAGACACTGCTACGATCCTTACGTACCCCTTTTGCCTCGTCCACTTTAATACATCAGTTCATACACTGAAACCGGTTCCGAGTACTACGCACTTGATCTTTCTGAAGAACCCATATCAATACAAGGTGTTGTTTTGCATCCTCGTCAAAATTCAGGAGGTTGTCACAAAAGACATAAATAATCAATTTAAATTACGATACCTAGTTAATTATTAATAAACGTTGTTTTTTTTTGGTGTTTAAATTTTTCAGTATTTCACCACCCAACGTGGTTTAGGGAATAAGAAATTATCGAATAGACGTTTGAGATTGTTTGTATGTGTGGAAGCGCGGTTATAAGGCGAGGATAAGACGGGCCGCGTTTATAACACGGGTGGTTCACACTTACCAATTCCCGAAAATAAGAAAAAAAATTACTTGCCTATGTTGTTATTGATTCGGGTCGAGAATCACTAGCATAGTTACCTCCGTGAATTTGACTAGGATGTAAAACAACTAAGATTTTCAAAAACTGGGCCACTATTACTGACGATAACCATTGGCCAGCAGACTAACAGTATTAGTATATAGAAGTGTAAGAGAAGAAGAGGAATACTTACGAAATCTCTCCAAAAGGCGCGAAGGCATCTCTCAAGCTCTGAGTCTCGATCTCAGGGCTCAGGTCTCCAACGAAGATATGGTAGTGTTCTGGAAAAAAGAGATTTTACTTGAGTATAACAAAAAAAGAAGTGTGTGTCCTTTATTCTCACTTTAATTTATTTCAACTATTTTCAGAGATGAATTGTTTTGTACGGTAAATTACTTTTCTCATAACTTGTTACTTATTATCTGTGATAGTTAATAAGGAACAATCCCACATTTATTTTAATTTTAATTTTTTCCAACACTTTCATACTTTTTGAAATAATTAATTAATTGTATTGTATTTTAATAGGCAATTTTTTTAATGCTGCCTGTCTCTTGGGCACATTACCAGCTGACAGCGTTGGGGAGGAGTTTTTTGACGCTTTTTATAGTTTGTTATTTTAGTTATTTAACTTTTTAGTCTCTTAATCGTTGTAATGTATATTGTAGTTATTTAAATTAAGTTTTCTCGAAAGAATGAAATTCTAAGAATAGACCATCCCATATCTTCCCGTGGGTGTCGTAAGAGGCGACTAAGGGATTTGCCAGAGAATGGCCAGCAGCGTTCTCTGTGATTTTGTAACAACCGTACTGCGATCGCTAACCCGTCTGCCAAGCGTGGCGATTGTGGCAAAACCGTCCAAAATGTCAATGTGGCGACACTTGGGGGAGGCCTATGTCCAGCAGTAGAAGTCTTTTGGGCTGAAATGATGAATAGAATGAAAAAATTTTTTTTTAATGAATATCATTT
Organism: Cerastis rubricosa; assembly: GCA_949152445.1. Lineage (NCBI taxonomy): Eukaryota > Metazoa > Arthropoda > Insecta > Lepidoptera > Noctuidae > Cerastis > Cerastis rubricosa. The sequence goes on from OX424551.1 coordinate 2,704,048, forward strand.
TTTATTTTATTTTTTTATTGATTAATGCTTATCTAGTGGCACTTTTTTACCTAGTCTTAATTTTGTTAACATGAGGATAATGTAATGGGCTGCAATATTGTTATAACTAACCTATTTTTTATTAGTAAAATTTATATTGTAGCTGTATATTGTCTTATAATAAATAAAATAAAAAAATTAAATTAAAAATTTAAAAAACCCCCGACACAAAAAACCTCTAAAAAGCCAAAAATAAATTAATCCAAGCGTCGTAGCGTCGGGGGTCCGCTTTGTTCTGTGCTTGTACTAAGCGGTCTTCTTAGCGGTCCCCCGACGCTACGACGCTTGGATTAATTTATTTTTGGCTTTTTAGAGGTTTTTTGTGTCGGGGGTTTTTTAAATTTTTAATTTAATTTTTTTTCATGCTTTTTAAACTTATTTTATTTTTTCTTAGCCTTGACTGTCCTACTCCTGGTTAACGAAATCAAGGAAAGATATAAATTAAAAAAAAAAATATGTCAATTTTAGGGGGGAGGGGGGGGGGGGTTGAACCCCCCCCCCTCAGCAATGCCATGCCATGCCCATGGTGATAAGCGACAACATTTCAAATAGACTACCTATGAAAGTTGTTTATATCCCTACATCAACTAGAAAAGAGGTGATGATCTTCATACGGCTGAGCAGATTTTCTCGAAACATAGCTAAGAACACTCTCGATTAAAATACCTTTCAAACGACACCACTTTTATCAAAATCGGTTCATCCGTTTAGGAGCTACGATGCCACAGACAGACACACAGATACACAGATACACAGATACACAGATACACACGTCAAACTTATAACACCCCTCTTTTTTGGTCGGGGGTTAAAAACGTAACATCACGACTGTAGTCCACATAGGGCTAGGCAGAGGTGTACCAAACAGTTCACCCACATTTCGCCAGTTATGTTGAAGCTCGAGGCAAAAGGGGGTGAAGGGAGTCTCGATTCATGCCCGGTTAATTCCAATCCATTAACCGGGCAAAAACGGTGAAGGAAAACATCGTGAGGAAACCGAAAACTAAAAATTCGAAGACATGTGTCATCTACCAACCCGCACTGGCCCCGCGTGGTTTATTACAGCCCACTCCGTCTCATAGAGAGGAGGCCTGTGTCCCAGCAGTGGGAACATTATAGGCTGATGATGATGAACATGCGCTGTATGGTGTCGGACGTAAAGAATAGCACCATCCCATATCTTCCCGTGGGTGTCGTAAGATGCGACTAAGGGACTTGCCAGAGAATGGGCAGCAGCGTTCTCTGTGCTTTTGTGACAACGATACTGCGATCGCCAACCCACCTGCCAAGCGTGGCGATTATGGTAAAACCCCCCATGTTATGTCAATGCGGCGAAACTTGGGGGAGGCCTATGTCCAGCAGTGGACGTCTTTCGGCTGAAATGATGATGATGATGATGAACCGGGCATACATCCAGACTCCGTGGCTGCTATTGCGTAATTCCTGATGGAAAAACCCAATAACACTTTGCCTGACCTAGTAATCGAACCGAGGGCTTCATGCTCAGCAGTCACACTTGTTACCACTAGATCAACGAGCAGTCAATATTACGAATAAAATAATAATCAGTTTAATTATGTTTGATCCCACTGCTGGGACACGGTCTACTCTATCTGAAAGGGCTTGTAATCAATGTAGTTATAAAATCCGAAAAAATCCGTAGATCGATATTTTCATTTATAGCTGTGCTACGCCGTTGTTCGCGAAGTGCTACGGCGTAGCTTACACTGCTACGGCGTAGCATAGTCTGCTACGGCGTAGCTTCAGTGCTACGATTTCGTATTTTTATTACAACATTTATACCCCACGGCATTTCATACAAAGTTTCAAGTCGTTATTTTCCGAAATGACTGAACAGATTTTAATGAAACTTCCTACACATAAGCAGTATACATAGGTCTTAAAATTTACTAAAAACATTTTCGAAAAATAATGTTACAGCTAAATTAGACCGATTTTTAATTATCCATAGAAACAGACAGTTCCAATTATCTTCATTTTTAAAAGACTTTTCGACAATGTTTTATAGTAACTTTTTAGACCTATGTATACTGCTTATGCGTAGGAAGTTTCATTAAAATCTGTTCAGTCATTTCGGAAAATAACGCCTTGAAAGTTTGTATGAAATGCCGTAGGGCATAAACGCTGTTAAGATGCCTCTTATAAGCAAAAAATAAATACCATTTAACAATATTACGTTAGACCACACGTGGAGGTAATTGACGACACGGTTGGCGCAGTGGTTGAGCGATCGACTGCTGCGCTGCGTGTCGCGGGTTCGATCCCCGCACGGAGCAAATATTTGTATGGCCTACAGATAGTTGTTCCGGGTCTGGCTGTTTGTGTATGTCAGTTTAAATGTTTGTAAACGCACCCACGATACAGGAGAAATTCCTAGTGTGGGCAACGTTTTAAAAAAAACAAACAAAATTTTAATGACCCCTATCTATCCGTTTCAGACATCAAATTATGAATAACCATCATCATGTGCCTAGCCTTTTCCCAAACTATATTGGGGTCGGCTTCCAGTCTAACCGGATGCAGCTGAATACCAGTATTTTACATGGAGCGACTGTCTATGTAACCGCCACAGTCCAGTTATTACTTGGTAATACGATACCCCTTGACAAGACTTCTTGTCAAACTTTCAGGCCACTGACTACTCTTAACGACTGTCAAAGATCTATAAATGACAGCCAGGACCAACGGCTTAACGTGCGAAAGCATTGTGATAAAAGTGAATGAGTACAAAAATAATGTTTCTTTGGGAAAGTTGTTTGTTATCATGAGTATAATCATGTGTTTAAGTATCGGTCACTAATTACCAGACACCCTATGTTTGTATGTATGTATGTATATGCCGTTTTTCATCTACGCTTCGCTCTGATCAAGCAATGCTTGTATTATGACCTACCTTTCTCGAAGTAGGGTTGGCGCGGTCATCTGAAGTGATAGGCAGATATTCTTTTTTTTTTGGATTTTCTGATATTTAAAGATACAGACTGTTTTGAACTCTTTATTTCCGCATTAAAATGATGGAGAGATTATACTATTCTCCTTGATATAAAATCCTTGTTTTAATTGCATAAGAATTTTATCCGCATTGCCAAGTTACGTGGGAATGCTATGCTGCAAGCCTTCTTCTACAAGGTGTTGTTTTGCATCCTCGTCAAAATTCAGGAGGTTGTCACAAAAGACACAAATCATCATCATCATCATCATTTCAGCCCAAACAACGTCCACTGCTGGACATGGGCCTCCCACAAGTGTCATCACATTGACATTTTGGGGGGTTTTTCCATAATCGCCACGCTTGGCAGGCGGGTTGGCGATCGCAGTACGGTTGTTACAAAAGCACAGAGGATGCTGCTGCCCATTCTCTGGCAGAAATCATCAATTAAAATTACGGTAACTACTTAATTATTAATAAACGAAAAAAAAATCTCAGTAACAGCAACGGGGTCTGGATTTGAGCTCGGTTGATGGCAATAGGGTCGCCCCTTATTACACGGGACTTAAACATAACTGTCGAAATGTGGATGTTCTACATATTAGGTACACCACCTATCTTACCCTTTGGAAATTACAGGCGAGATGTTATGTTATAATTACCAAAAAATATTAAAAATACAGTTAATTTCGTTTTGACATAGATAGCAGCCCTATTTAAGCTTCGGAGCGAGCTTTTAGGGAATGAATTAAATTCAAACGTGGCAGGTCGGATTACATCATAAAACGTTACTCCACTTTGTGAGCATTGCATACTAAAGCTGGTTATGTTGGCCGGTATAAGCAGGACCCCCGCCTCAAACGATAATATGCTGCAGGTTATTTTGTAAATACGTGGTTTATTCGAAGACTAGCTGTCACATTTTCCCCGCAACATCGTCTGCGTCACATTTTCCCCGCTTTTGCAAGATTTTTCATTGCTGCTCCGCTCCTATTGGTCGTAGCGTGATGATATATAGCCTATAGCCTTCCTCGATAAATGGGCTATCTAACACTGAAAGAATTTTTCAAATCGGACCAGTAGTGTCGGAGCCTATTCAATGTAAACAAACAATCAAATCTTTCCTCTTTATAATATTAGTTTAGAAAACTAATCTTTAAAAATATTAAAATCAAAATATTTAATTTTTCGTAGGCCTACATTGGCACTTACAAAACGTCAACGAAAGGTGCTCGGTTCGGGTTGGTCGTTTCCTATGGAGAAGAACCGGCAAGAAACTCCATGGTTACTCTTTTAAAATCATTTGGTTTTGCAATATTTTAATGTTACAGCGTTAGTACTTGAGTATGGGAGGACAGCGTAGGCCTGACAATAAGTCCTTGTTTACTACAAAAGGTAAAAAATACGTCCTTCGCCCTTCGCCACTTCGTAGTGTTTTATCTAGGAAGAAGAAGTGCCAGAACAAACTCCCCATTAACACATCTGTCTGTTAGGTTAGAAGAACCAGATTCTATACAATAGTGTTCAAGTTAACATAAACAAAGAATCCATTACATTCAATTATTGTTACATGTCAGCTAGCACACACCAATAATAAAAAAAATAAAAAAATACTCAAAACTAAATAGTCTCCAGTACCACCTTTTTTTTGCAAATAAAATACATTGGTTACTATAGGTAAGAACAAAAAAAAGTACATAGTATCTTAAATAAAGTACAATTTATTTTTCTTTGTAAAAATGTTTGAAAACATATGTTTTTTTTGCTCTTTGTAGTTTGTATCTAATTAGTATCTTACGACTAAACTTTTCAAAATCCCAAAGAAATCAAATCATGCGAAATAAAGCATTTTCGTGAACTTTATTGTTCTCATAAAGTACAATTAGGTGAAATAATTAGGTAGAACTGTATAGTATAGTTATTTCGCCAGCTATTTTACGTAGTGTTATCCGTGTATTTATCTTTATCTTTTTTTTCCGTGTTTTTTTTCTTTATCGTTTTCTTTTTTTGTGTATTTTTCTTTTTTTCTTTTGTTTTTTTTTTATACGCATGTTTGACAAATAAATTATCTTTATCTTTAAACATATTATTTACATTTTAACAATTATACAGTACGGTTGGCCACCCTAACTCCAGGCATAAAGGGCGTACCCGGCGTACACGTGCAATGATGGTTTATACATATAGCTAGCAGTAACATCAGCTATGTTTAACCTCGAACCCGATGACCCCATCACCCTCCTTCAAGAGAGCAGTAGGGAAACTAGCACTCTAAGAAAACACAAAAACAGAAACCGATCCGTTTTCCGACCTCGCCGTCGAGGCCCCTCGCGACGCCCTAGTAACATCACCCCCCCCCCCGACCCTTGCTGGACGAGCCAGCCCGCGCTGCTGAGCATGTAACGTTAAATTCCCTAAATAATAATATAATGACCCAGCCTGTCCCTTGCTCCCACCCCTCAATGACGCCCTAAGCCGAGGTCCGAACCCCACATTGGGTCCCCTTAGCGAGCGGTCATTTAATTGTATCTAGCTTGTAAGCCCTGGCTGGGGGCCTTAAATTCATTTGAAGTCACCACAGGATTGTCGGGTTGAGCAGAAAAAAAACGGCTATGTTTAAGTCCCATGTAATAGGGGGCGAGCCTATTGCCATCAACCGGGCACAAATCCAGACTCCGTGGCTGCTACTGAGAAATTCCTGATGGAAAACCCAATAACACTTTGCCCAACACGGGAATCGAAACCAGGGCGTCATGCTCAGCAGTCGCGCTTGCGACCACTAGACCAACGTGTCAGTCATCCTTCTTGTGTGCACAAAAACACCGGCCAATTGCGAATCGGACTCGCGCACTAAGGGTTCCGTACCATCGTTTATAAAAACTTTATTGTATGGGGGCTCCCATACAAAAAAGTAATTTTTTGCTCCTTCGTCCCTTAAATATTTATTTTATTATGTTTTAAGTATTTGTTGTTATAACGGCAACAGAAATACATAATCTGTAGAAATTTCAACAGGCTGACTATCACGATTCATGAGATACAGCCTGGTGACAGACGGACGAACGGACGGACGGACGGACAGCGAAGTCTCAGTAATAGGGTCCCGTTTGACCATTTGGGTACTGAACCGTAAAATGAGCTATTCTTATTTTACTAATTTCGATACAACAAAAATATCGAAGAAAATACGTTTGTATCATCATTAAAAGAAAATATCGATCAGGTTTAGCAAAATTAATCTCACAAAAATTACATCAAAAAGCCGCTCATTTTCATAATTCTAATGATTTCTAAGACAATAAATTCTAAACCTAAGTTTTAGATGTAATATGATCTATTTTAGTTGGATAGAAGATAATAACTTAATCTTAAAATATAGGGTCAAAGACGGTTATTATCTGAAGCAACTAGAAGTTATTTAATTGAGTAATAAGTAATAGGGTCCCGTTTGACCCTTTGAGTACGAAACCCTAAAAAAACATGAAATAGGCCTGTCAAAACTTAAGCTATCTTCTTTGTTTTCATACAAAACCATGTATTTTCACAGTCCTAATAAAACTATTCTAATGTGATTGCAAATTCTATTGATTTTGATATCTTTTGTGAATTCAACCTATTACTTTTATAATACAATAGATAATGACTTTTAGATATTCAGTAATAGATTACATTTTGTAATACAAGGTGTTAAAGGAAAGTTAAGCCGTCGAACAATTTGAATTCGTTGATGTTAATTTTAATTGGAATTTGTTGGTCTGTAATGAGGTCGAATCATTTTGTAATCTCTTTCCGTAGGAATCTATAATGGATGTAAAATACCCTTAAGAGCGTTTACACCTTACGGCATTTCGTACAAACTTTTAAGTCCTTATTTTCCGAAATGACTGAACCGATTTTAATGAAACTTCATACGCGTAAGCTATAGAATGTAAGATAAAGTGGTCTAAAAAGTAACTAAAACACATTTTCAAAATGTCTTAAAAAAAAAAGATAATTGTTTGATGTTTCTATAGATAATTTATTATCAGTCTTATTTAGCTGTAAAGCTATTTTTCGAAAATGTTTTAGACCTATGAATCCTGGCTATGCGTATGAAAGCGGTTCAGATATTTCGGAAAATAAGGGCTTGGAAGTTTGTATGAAATCATGAAATGTCGTAAGGCGTACGAAGACGAAAGGCACTTGTTTTACGCCGTGTTTGCGATAGTTTTTTTTTGTTCCAGACTTAATCAGGGAACCTTCTAGTAATGGAGATATTGGGAGTCATAGTTCCAACTTTTTCCATAAGAGACACTGGAAAACTATCTCAGGAAACTTTAGCTCTTTTTCCATGAAAAAAATTTTTTTTTGGTCAAGTGTGATTCCATTAAAATGAGTGAAATGACCATTTTTTTAAATACCTTTCTGTCTGTTTCGTGTAAGTATCTTTCATTAACAATTATGCTACGTAAGAACCTCGTGACAGCCGAGAAAGATAAGCAAAGCTAGTATCTTGACTTGGCTCGCGAGATTGTTGACATTTGGGATGTTGACTCAGCGATCATTGTGCCGATTGTCGTATCAGCCAATGGCCTAATTGCCAAGAGCCTCGACCAACATCTGAGTAGGCTTTCGCTTGGTAGTTGGATCAAGGGCTTGATTCAAAAAGCGGTACTCCTGGACACGGCTCGTATTGTTAGGAGGAGGGTCCTTTTTCTGAAGCCCTGACCGACGGCAGCTTGGACCCTGTTCCTGTTACAATTTTTTTATTTCCTAATGTTTTTTAGGGTTCCACCCAAAGGGTCAAACGGGATCCTATTACTGAGATTTCGCTGTCCGTCCGTCACCAGGCTGTATCTCATGAACCGTGATAGTTAGCCAGTTGAGATTTCTACAGGTTATGTATTTCTGTTGATGCTATAACAACAAATACTAAAAACAGAATAAAATATATACATATATTATTTAAGGGTGGCTCCCATACAAAAAAGTGATTTATTTGTTCGTTTTTATAAAAAATGGTACGGAACCCTTCGTGCGCGAGTTCGACTCGCAATTGGCCGGTTTTTTTTTAATATTATTTTTTAGAGAAAAATTCAAAAATGTTAATTAAGTATATGTAAAGAAATAAATAAATGTGAATAATACTACGTAAAATAGCTATCGAAATAAGTGTACTATACAGTTCTACCTATCTCTTCCAGAACAAAAAAGCGTAATGATATGCTATGTTAAGAGCGAGCAATTAATCGAACAGCTGATGAGTTCACCGATAATGAAAATAGGACAATCATTTAATTGTCCATTAATATTGTCCATTTGTATTCATAGGCTAACAGACAATTCTCGAACCAATTTACATTCCAATCGATCATTTAGTGCTTCAGGGCAAATAATAATGTTACGCTAGAACTGCGCTCTATATGGTGTCGGACGTAAAGAATAGCACCATCCCATATCTTCCCGTGGGTGTCCTAAGAGGGGACTAAGGGACTTGCCAGAGAATGGGCAGCAGCGTTCTCTGTGCTTTTGTAACAACCGTACTGCGATCGCCACCGCCTGCCAAGCGTGGTGATTATGGCAAAACTCCCCAAAATGTCAATGTGGCGTCACTTGGGGGAGACCTATGTCCTAGGGGACGTCTTTTGGGCTGAAATGATGATAATGATGATATAACTCTGGCAATCGATTGTGGGTAATCTATGTATTTGATGGCCTTCATCTGCCTGCCTTTTCCCAAACTATGTTGGGGTCGGCTTCCAGTCTAACCGGATGAAGCTGAATACCAGTATTTGACATGGAGCGACTGCCTATCTGACCTCCACAGCCCAGTTAGTACTGGGAAATACGATACCACTTGGTAAGACTGGTTGTCAGACTTTCGGGCTACTGACTTCCTGTAACGACTGTCATCATCATCATCTACCTAGCCTTTTCCCAAACTATCTTGGGGTCGGCTTCCAGTCAAACCGGAGGCAGCTGAGTACTGGTATTTTACATGAAGCGACTGCCTATCTGACCTCCACAACCCAGTAGCTGGGTAATACGATACCTCTTAGTAAGATTGGATGTCAGACTTTTAGCTTCTGACTACTCGTAACGACTGTCAAAGATGTACAAATGAATGCCCAAAGGTTTAACGTGCTTTCGGAAGCACGGAGGAAACTCGGTATGTAATTATGGTCACCCATCCATAGACCAACCTCAGAAAGCACGGCTTAATCTTAAAGATCGACTCGTGCGGCTGTTATTATTTACCTGTAACAACTGTCAAAAATCTATAAATGAGAGCCACGACCAACGGTTTAACGTCCTTTCCGAGCCACGGAGGATAATCGGTATGAAATGAATGATCACCCATCTTTGGACCAACCTCGCCAAATGCCAGTCCAGATATCCCTTCAGAAGACTGGTGGCGAGTCTTTCGGGTTTCTGACCAGCCGTGCCGACTGTCAACGATTTAGGTTATCTCTTTCAACTCTTAAAAGCAATAAGGAGGCGATGTTAAGAGGGAACAGGGGCTGCAATTCTCCATACATATGAATTCCTCTTTTTTCGTCCTTAAGAGCAATCATGTTTTTTTCATAAAATCAAGGTCTACTGTAGGCACGGGTTTCTCTCCACCGATCTCGAGATCGGATTGAATTGGAAACTGACCATTTCGAAAAGTTTTTAACATAAAATAATTTGACAGGAATCTAGACATACTCTTTTAAAAATTTTGAATGCCAATGATAATTGAATATGCCCAGTTTTCGGGTAGAAAAAGGGGAATACGAAACGTCGATCTCACCAAAATATTTGTGATCTATTCGGTCTGAGCTGCAGCTGTCCCTATCGCATTCTCCGGGGGCAGGCAATAGCATCGCGACGGCAATAGTTTCTTATAATACACTAGCTGTGCCCGCGACTTCGTCCGCGTGGAATTTAACACAAAAGTTATTTAGTTTTTTTTTTACTAATTTTAGATTTTTTCTAAAATAGAAGTAGCCTAAGTTACTCCTTATTACATCAGCTATCTGCTAGTGAAAGTACAGCCGTTCCAGAGATTAGCCAGATTAGAGAGACAAAAATTGTAAAAAAAAATATAGTGGTATATGTACCGTATATGCATGTAGTAAAAAGCGGTTATTTTAATATTATAAACAGACACTTCAATTTTATTCATTTGTATGCATGTATAGATATTTCTCAAATTCCTCGCAGGACGTGTTCCCTCTTAAGTATAAACAGAAAATTGATAGGTAGAAGACGTGTTTACTACGCTTAAATTCGTCAAAAGCCTGCTACATATACCCGTCTCTTCAGGTACATCAGTATGTATCCGGGTCACTTGCAGACGCATGTCGGTTCATAATTAAGCACATATTTGCATTTCAAGGCAGAGCAGGTATGTTGACGTTATATGGCGTTGGAATGTGTTGTTTTTACTTTGTAACTTGTTACTGAGGGGTGTTTTTGAGATGAAGTGCTAGGGTTGAAATTAATCTCTAAGATTTCTTTTGTATTCTTAGATAAAATATTTTTGTTTTATTCAGTGATCGGAGTAGGTAGATTGATGTTTGGTACTTGTATCATAATTGCACACAGAAAGAATAACATGGATAAACCATTTTTTCGGAGAGCAATTCCGGTATTTCCGGATTCAATAAAATATTGTTAATGTTGGTAGTGATATTATTACTACTCAATTCAAAAATTTAATGGAAGGTACAAAAACTAAATAAATTTATTATACCTGTTGTTTTTTTTTTTAATAATTATCCAATTCTGGAGTAATGTCCATATATTAATATATAAGTTTCGGATCAGTGACCCCAATTCAATCTACCTATCACTGGTTATAATTGTAGGTACAGTCGACATCAGAAGTCGGTTAACACTTATCAATATTACACCAAGTTTTGTGCTGATCAGTGTGATTTGATGTAATATTGTTTTGCGAATTTGTGTAACTATTGATGTAAATATTGTTATGTCTTTTACTCCAGTCTGTTAATATGGATCGTTCTAAAACTAAGACGTGATAAAATTTTGGATATGTACAGCGACTTTCGTTGCTGGCCCTACTTAAATTGTCATGAAGATAGTGGCTAAATAATAACAGCCACTCGGGTCGATCTTTAGGTTAAGCAACCCTTGCCTAGGTTGGTCCGGATGAGTGGGACCCATTATATACCGAGTTGCCTCCGTGCCTCGGAAAGCAGGTTAAGCCGTTGGTCCCGGCTGTCATTTGTAGATCTTGGACAGTCGTTACAGGTAGTCAGTAGCCCGAAAGTCTGACAACCAGTCTTACCAATGGATATCGTATTACCCAGTACTAACTGGGTTGTGGAGGTCAGATAGTCCTATTATATACCGAGTTTTCTCCATGCCTCGGAAAGCAAGTTTAGCCGTTAGTATCTGCTGCCAATTGTAGAATTTATTGTCTTTTAGGAAGTCAAATAACCGACTTGCAAAAATTTACTCTTTTTAGTTCAAAATCAAAATTAAAAGTCATCAATCAAAAATCAAGTCGTCAATTAGAAGTAAAATATTTTGTAATACGGATGTAACAACGAATAAACGCTTTTTTTGTTTCTTTTTTTTTTTTCATTTATTCAAGTTAGGCTGATAATCAGCACTTTTTGAACGTCAAAATTACAACAGACAGTCCCCCAAAACGACCGCCCTTCGCCATTTCGAAGTTGAGATAATATCCTATAGAAATTCTTATCATTTTTAATTTTACTTTGTAACGAGGAGTTGTGACGTTTTTTTTTAAGTTATTATGATATCGTCAAGTAATCAATAAAGACGACAAACAAAAATACGTATTATACAAGCTGCTGTTTTGTATCCTCGTCAAATTCAAGGAGATAACTATGCCAATGATTCTCGACCCGATCAATAATAAAATGGGTAGTTATTTTTTATTATCATTATTAATTTACGGAAATCGGTAAGTGAGAACCACCCGTGTTTTAAACGCGGCCCATCTGATCCTCACACGATAACGACGCTTTTAAACATACAAACATTGGTTACATTTCGGGGAGTGTGCGATGGAATTGCATGATCTGATTCCGCCTAGCCCGTTTCATCATCGGACTACCAGACGTACGGCGATGCGCCATCGGTACTTGGTGGACATCCCACACATACGCACTAAGCTTTTTGGGAATACTTTTATAATGCGTACCGCTAAGGAGTGGAATTCCCTGCCGGAGTCTGTGTTTCCCGATAGCTACAATCTAGAGGTCTTTAAGTCAAGAGTGAATAGGTTTCTTCTAGGCAAGCGTGCTTCACCGTCGACCACATCATCGCTTACCATCAGGTGAGATAGTGGTCAAGCGCGGGCCTATAGATAATAAAAAAAAAAAAATACAAACAATCGCAAACGTTTGTTCGAGAATTTCTTATTCCCTTAAAAACGTTAAGGGGGTTTTTTTCAAAAAAGCAGCGTTTATTAATAATTAACTAGGTACCTTCATTTAAATTGATTATTTATGTCTTTTCTGACAACTTCCTGAATTTTGACGAGGATGCAAAACAACACCTTGTAGAAGATACTAATAAACTACCCAAGTAAAGTTAATCTGGGACCACTGCACAAGCTTTCTCTACCAAATGAAATAAGACTCACGAAAATCGGACCCGTGATCACAGAGAAATCGGTGTAAAATTCATACATGAAAAAAAATGCTGGTGGTATACATAACCTCCTCCTTTTTTAGAAGTCGGTTGAGAACTAATAAGCCCAGCATTAGAATGGTAACACATTAAATATCGCAATGTCATTAATTTCAACAGCTCAATAGGTAATATGTAATTAATATTTCAAACATGAATGGGTTTGTAATTCCCCTTTAAAAATTTTCGGGGATTATGATTTAATGAGTTTTATGCAGGAGTTTCTGGCTTATTTATGTTTTTTTTTTATTCATTTGTCACTGTCATATTTTTAATTATCAACTGAGTGTCATTCACGATGTGCAAGCAGTGAACATTTTTGTTCCGTCCTGTTTGTACTTTTTTTTTAACCCCCGACCAAAAAAGAGGGGTGTTATAAGTTTGACATGTGTATCTGTGTATTTGTATATCTGTGTGTCTGTCTGTGGCATCGTAGCTCCTAAACTGATAAACCGATTTTGATAAAAGTGGTGTCCTTTGAAAGGTATTTTAATCGAGAGTGTTCTTAGCTATGTTTCGAGAAAATCAGCTCAGCCGTTTGAAGATCATCACCTCTTTTCTAGTTAATGAAGGGATATAAACAACTTACACAGGTAGTCTATTTGAAATTTGAAATGTTGTCGCTTGTCACTATGAGTATTGCTGAGGGGGGGGGGGGGCACCCCACTCACCCATTTCAAAAAAAATTTAAATATGTCTTCCTTGGTTTCGTTAATTAGCGAGAAGAGACGCAACATCGAGAAAATTGGTAGGAAAGGGGGAGGCCTATGCCCAGGAGTAGGACAGTCATGGCTAAGAAAAAATAATATAAGTTTAAAAAGCATGAAAAAAATTAAATTGAAAATTAAAAAATGACGGGGGTTTTTTAAATTTTTAATTTAATTTTTTTGTCTTGCGTTGTTCCTATGTTTTTTGGTTTATTTTATTTTTGTAATTTTGTATGCACGTCATGTCCCTGCGACAAACAAATATTTTTTCTTTTTTTCTTTTCATTTTATGACATTGAATGTTGAAAATATTAGTACCTATACTGAGACGGTATAAAACAGAAAAGCAGATATTATCGTGCACGACGCAGTCAAAAATAGACCTTAAAGTGATGAACATTATGTTTACTGTATCATACATACACAGTCAAAATAACGGGTTTTTTATATACCCTTTCCGAAACCGAAACGTTCTTCCCGTCAGTCATTACAATATTTTTTTTTGTTCTAGACCCCCTCTTAAGTAAAATAATAAACTTTTATCTACTTCGGTTTCGTTATATTCGAATTACAAAATTGACAGCGGTTTCATTATGATACCCATAACGACATCGGGTTGCATTATGCGAATCGTCATAAATTCTAAAACACAAGCAAAGACTTTCTGAACATACAGCCAGGTACCTATAATATTACTTCGAAATCGAGATAATGTAGGTACATAAATGATGTTTTTAAAAATGGAACAAGTTTAGAACAATTGTGTCGTATACTATTTGGCTGTTCTACAAAATCTTTGCCATAAACCTAACTAGCTTCCTGCCCGCGACTTCGTCCGCAAACCTTAATCTAAACTAATATTATAAAGAGGAAAGATTTGATTGTTTGTTTGTTTGATTGTGCATTGAATAGGCTCCGAAACTACTAGTTCGATTTGAAAAGTTCTTTCATTGTTAGATAGCCCATTTATCGATGAAAGCTATAGGGTATATATCATCACGCTACGACCAATAGGAGTGGAGCAGCAATGAAAAATGTTGCGAAAACGGGGAAAATGTGACGCAGACGAAGTTGCCGGACAGCTAGTAAATTATACACCTAAACCTTCGTCTTGAATCATTCTATCTATTAATAAAAACCGCATCAAAATCTGTCCCGTAGTTTTAAAGATATAAGCATACATTAGGGACAGACAGCGGGAAGCGACTTTGTTTTATACTATGTAGTGATGATAAAGACTTATAAATTAATAAAAAGAGGACGCGGGAAAAAAAATCTGAGTGAAATTTTATTTCAAATTTTATTAAAAATGTCTTCAACATCAAGTGATATTGAAAATACTCCACCAGATATAACAAATGGAGCAGTTGCGGCTACAAATAATTTACTACCAGAAAAATCAAGACATGTTTATAAAAAATGTTATGAAACAGAAGTAGATAAAAATACTTATTTGTCTATATCTGTGTTTCATTCCTTCCTTCGTAGATAAAATCTTGTATACAACTGTACGTTATTGGTCTTCTAATAACTCGTGCCCATCTATTTCGGTACGCGCTACGCTTGAACCGAACAATGGCACTCGTATTAAATGACCGCCCATAACGTAACAGTTGCATAAATAGCTATTATTGTTATAAGAAGTATGTTTATATTACGACATAAGTATTATCATTCCGTTTATTCATTAAATTAACATACATTTACATTTTTAAATATTTTTAAGAAAGATATAAAAAATATAAAAATAGTAGCCCACCGGTTTCGGGAACAGGGTCCAAGCTACCGGTGGTTAGCGCTGCAGAGACAGGAACCTCCTCACAATGGGGGCAGTGTCAAGGAGTACTGCTTTCTGAATCTGGCTCTTGATCCAACTGCCAAGTGAGAGCTTCGACAGACGTTCGTTCGAAGCTTTTAGCCATCAGGCCATTGGCCGTAACGACAATCGGCACAATGAGTTCACATTCCACATGCTGACCACCTCGTGTGCCAAATCGAGATATTTTATTCGACATAAGTATTATTATTAAAAATGTTCCGCAAATATTACCGTATTGCCTATGTTGTGCGAGGTATGGAGCTAATTTTTCTAAAGGGGACTGCTAGAAAATGCCCAAGGCATTAAGTCCGTCTTTATACAGCTTTTTACTTGTGCATTTAGTTTTAATTATTTTTTTTTTAACAACAGGAGTTCTGCTAC
Source organism: Cerastis rubricosa (assembly GCA_949152445.1). NCBI lineage: Eukaryota > Metazoa > Arthropoda > Insecta > Lepidoptera > Noctuidae > Cerastis > Cerastis rubricosa. Next base: position 2,719,595 of record OX424551.1, read on the forward strand.
CCTTTATTTTATTCTGTTGGTACCGGGTCGCGACCCATCAAATGGGAAACGTTGGTCTATACAAGGTGTTGTTTTGGAACCTCGTCAAATTCTAAGAGGTAACTATGCTAATGATTCTCGACCCGAATCAATAATAAAATGAATAGGTAATTTTCTTTTTTTTATTTATTTACTGAAATCGGTAACTGTGCACCACCCGTGTTTTAAACACGGGCCGTCTGATCCCCGCCTTGTAATGTCGCTTACACACAAACAAAAAACCTCAAACGTTTTTTCGATAATTTCATAATCCCTAAACCACGTTAAGGAGGTTATTCTGAAAGATTGACAAATTTAAACAACAAAAAAACGCAGTGTTTTTTATTAATTTACTAGATACCGTAATTTATATTGATCATTTATGTCTTTTGTGACAACATCCTGAATTTTGACGAGGATGCAAAACAACACCTTGTATAGAATAATATTCTATATAGTAACAGAGTTAACCGTTTCCCAGACCTTAAAACACAGAGGTACACCGTACAAATAAAAAGAATACTCAAACATGAACTTTTTAATTTACCTTAAGTAAATACAGTCCGCCCCTCACGGTCGTAGTCGAGAAAATCTCAGACTAAAAATAAAATATAACAAAAACAGGCCAAATGGGAGTCGGTCTCGCGCACGAAAGGTTCCGTACCATTATATATAAAAAAAAAACGAGCAAATAATTTACTTTTTTGTAAGGGAGCCCCTTAAATATTTATTTTATTCTGTTTTTAGTATTTGTTGTTATAGCGGCAACAGAAATACATATATCACGGTTCATGAGATACAGCCTGGGGACAGACCGATGGACGGACGGACGGACGGATGGATGGACAGCGATGTCTCAGTAATAGGGTCCCGTTTGACCCTTTGGGTACGGAACCCTAAAACCCGGGCAAATGGGAGTCGGGCTCGCTCAGGAAGGGTTCCGTACCACCATTCAATATTTAACATAGATTTTGCCCGCAGCTTGGTTGTCGTCGAAAATTATTACACGAGAACGTTTTAAATGTGGCCTATGACACTCGGGGTAATATTGTAGGTCATCATCTGACATCCTAGCCTTTTCCCAAACTATCTTAGGGTCGGCTTCCAGTCTAACCGCATGCAGCTGAGTACCAGTATTTTACGTGTACATGAAGCGACTGAATATCTGACCTCCACATCCCAGTAACTGGGTAATACGATACCCCTTGGTAAGACTGGATGTCTGACTTTTGGCTTCTGACTACTCGTAACGACTGTCAAAGATTTACAAACGACAGCCGGGACCAACGGCTTATCGTGCTTTCCGAGGCACGGAGGAAACTCGGCATGTAATTATGGTCACCCATCCACGGACTAACCTCGGCAAGCACGTCTCAACCTTAAAGATCGACCCGTGCCGCTGTTATTATTTAGCCACGAGCCCCTCAAAATCTGAAGAAATTAATTCAAATTAGGTTTTTTAATAATCAGCACTTTTTTAACGTCAAAATGTATAATAGACAGTCCACAAATGCCTTTTCGCCACTTTCTAGTGCTTCAATTAGTTAGATGTGTTGGAACAAACGCTCCAGCAAAGCAAAGACTCACAAACTGACGGATAGAAGGCGGAGTCTAAGCAATACACGTTGGAACCCTTTGGATCAAAATTAAATCAAAATCAATTTTTTTTTTCACTTAGGCCTACATGGGCACTTATAAAACGTCGAAAAAGGTGCTCGGTTTGGGTTGGTCGTTTTCTATGGAGAAGAACCGGCAAGAAACTCCATGGTTACTCTTTTAAAATCATTTCGTTTTCAATATCCCCCCTCCTCTTGCCCCAATCTACTTGGGGTCGGCGCAACACGTTTTCTTCTTCCATTCTCCCGTTAGACCTCACGGCATCATTTACTCCGTTCTCTTTCATATCATTCCTCACACCATTTACCCATCAACATTCCATTCATATCCATCACACATTCCGTATCCATCACTCCTCACAAGCGTTTCATCTCTCCTCATTACATGTCCATACCAAGACAAAAAAAAACCCATTCGATACGGAACCCTAACATTTTTTTTAACAACGAATTGACAATTGTGCTGTGAAATTTCCCCAGTGTGTCTGAATTACTCGATTGGTCAAATTTTTTACCGAAACTTTTTATGTCCATATTGTTTTTCTGTTGGAGCCCCGGTGCCTTTTGTTTGCATATCATTATATTTTGGCCAAGTTCTCTCCAGATGGGCGCAGTGGGGTATAAGGGTCTGATTCGATATTGTTTTTTTTATGTTTTTTAATGTGAAGTGGTTGGTGTCTGTGTTTATTAAAAGCTTTTTTTTTGTTTCAGGAAGTATACACTGCTCAGTAACACCGAGCGGACCATTCCAGATTTTGAAAGATACTTTAAACTCAAGGGGATGAATTTTAGAGGTATGAGGAACAGGGTGTTAAGTTCCTCATCCCTCGTGGTAAAGGGAGGATCCTCCGACCAGACGGGTGTTATGTCTAGTGGGCGACTGCCCGACAGTTGTTGTCGGGTTTCTCTATATACTCTTAAGTCGATGTAAACTTTGCTTGCGAGATGTAGGAAATTGACGTTAGTTCTTCCGTCGTGTCATAGATGGCGCTGTAGTACTTTTTGTAAAACCATGGTTTGACATGACATGATCCATACAAGACAGCAGTGTCTTGTATGGATCAGAATGTTGGACTACAAAAGGGATTGACGAGAGGCATTATTTGCATGTGGCTGAGATGAGAATGTGGTGTAACGCGAATAGATAAAATAAGGAATAAGAACATATGAAGAAACGGACACTGAGAAGTCGTGGTAATCGGTTATCGTGGTATGGACATGTGATGCGGAGGAATGAGGGACATGTTGAGTATGAATGTAGATGGCTATAGAGTAGAATAAGTAGAATAAGAATAGAGAATGACTGAAGAAACGATGGATGGACTGTGTGAAGGATGATATGGCAAGAAAGGAGGTGTCTGATGAAATGACGAGTAATAGAGAAGTATGGAAGAAGAAGACATGCGGCGCTGACTCCAAATAAATCGGGAGAAGGGCATGAGATAGAGATGAGTCTGATATCATGTCACAGGTAAAAATCATCGATATTTTAAAATCATTTCATCACGCAATGACAAAGACAAAATCATCAATGCTTTTAAATCATTACTAGAATGAACGCGAACTTCGGTGATTCGGATCGGACGGTCCTGGGCCGTCTCGGGCGTGTGAATTGCGACGTTCCGAGGCTGCGCGAAATGCGCTGCCTGAAAATATCCTGCCATGAATGTCACAAACTAAGAAAAAAATCTTTACGAGCACTAACTGACAAACTCGACCAATGCCTACAAAAAAACTAATGATAATTTCAATAAGCCGTTCCGCGGTCATTTGAGTGACAATTGTGACTCACAATTGAAGTGACGAGATCTAATACTAAAATAAAAATTATTGATGATTTTGTCATTGTCATGCAGTCATCGATACAGAAAAATCATCACTCAGCCCATCTCTAGCATGAGAATGATGACTAAAGTCCATTATCTGTCCAATTCCCGTGTCCGCAGCAAGTCCGGAGTCCAGTCGGTTTGTCCACACCTCAAAGTAAGTAGAGATGTAATATATTGCAGGTACAAAGCCTAGGAAGTGCCAAACTAGACGATATGGTTGGCGAAGTCGCCAAGCGATTGGCTACTACGGTGCCCGTCGCGGATTCCATCCCCGCACGGAGCAAATTTTTGTATGACCTATAGATAGTTGTTTCGGGTCTGGCTGTTTGTGTTGAGTTTAAATGTTTTGAAACGCACCCACAGTACAGGAGAAATTCCTAGTGTGGGGCAACGTTTAAAATAAAAACTATTACAGGTTGTCGTACAAGAAACTCAGTGGTTGCCATTTTTAATATCAAATATAAATTATATGGTAACTTTAACTTTCATGAAAATTTTACGTTTTCAATTTATGATTAGGGAATATAATATTTTTTCTTTGTAAGTAGCTTGTGGTTTCTTTGGAAAAGAAATAAATTATATTTACTTTAATTTGAAAAGAATACTCAAACTAGAAACGAAATTTTCAAATCACTTTAGATTTAAATCACAGGCATCGTAGCAGATGTTTGACGTTTTGTAGTAAGCAACGACTCATTGTCAGACCTACGATGTCCTCCCATACTTAAGTACTAACGTTGTAACAGAAATATTGTAAAACCAAATGATTTTAAAAGAGTAACCATGGAGTTTCTTACCGGCTCTTCTCCATAGGAAACCAACCCGAACCGTGCACCTTTTGTCGACGTTTTATAAATGCCCATGTAGGCCTATAATAATATTTTGATTTTGAGGCCGTTCTGAGGTCTGCCTACCCCCTTGAGAAAAGGTACGTTTGCGTTCACTGTAGTTGTTTTAGAAATAACAAGGTGATGTAAAAGTTATGTGATGGGAATAAGGTGCTATTTTGTTGAGGAGCTCACGGCTAAACAATAACATCCGCACGGGTCGATGTTCAAGGTTATGCCGTGCTGGCCGAGGTTGGTCCGTGGATGAGTGACCATAATTACATACAGAGTTTCCTCCGTGCCTCGGAAAGCACGTTAAGCTGTTGGTCCCGGCTGTCATTTGTAGATCTTTGATAGTCGTTACGAGTAGTCAGAAGGCAAAAGTCTGACAGCCTGTGTAAATAAGGGGTATCGTATATCCAGTTACTGGGTTGTGGAGGTCAGATAGGCAGTCGCTTCATGTAAAATACTGGTACTCAGCAGCCCAGTTAGACTGGAAGCCGACCCCAAGATAGTTTGGGAAAAGGCTAGGCAGATGATGATGTCATTGTATAATGCTATAATTCGAAGTTTTTTTTGGATATGGTATCACTATTGAATTTATGTAATTATTTAATATTAATTTAATGAAATTGTGTATGATAAATTTTGCTTGCCTGAATTGGTAAAAGACAGTGGACTGTGCATTCACTTGACATCTAGAAATGTTTTATTAGGTAGGGAAAAAAGGTGTACGAGATGATCTGTTGAGATGATCCTATTTTATTGCAGCGACATCTAGTTGTTTTCATTGGTAAAATGTAGTCCCCGGTAATCCCCTTTATAAGTTTTTAAACTGACATGGTCACTAACACTATCAACAACACTTGTAACGGGATATTTACCATGTTTATTATTTGTTATGAGTTCCCGATATTTCGGCGCTGTTGCAAACAAAAAAGAAGCTATTGAAATTACTAAATATAGGAACTTCAATCGGGAGGATGGGTTTCAACTGTCAAGAGCCTGGAATCCAGTGGTTAAACTGTGTAAAAACCGAAAGAGTGCCGTAAAAAGTTCGCGAGTGGACACAATGAGTTTCGTGTGTCGGGAACAGAATCGAGTTGTGAGTGACAGTGGTAGTGGTACGGCGCGCAAAAAACGTACAAGAAAGAGGGTAGACCGTTTTGTCTGCTCATAAACATCCACCCGCAATAACTTCAGTTTATCCGTGATCATGGCGTTTGCAACAGCGCCGAAATATCGGGAACTCATAACAAATAATAAACATGGTAAATATCCCGTTACAAGTGTTGTTGATAATCCCCTTTATTCCCGAGGGCTAAAGGCAAAAATAAAGTTGCCGTTGTAGTTAAAAACAATATCACCCACCCCTTCCACAGAGAAAAAGACTGGCTCATTCTACCTAAGTCATGGTCTATAAGATATTTAATTTTGTAATTAAACTCTGAAAAGTTATTGTTTATTTAAACTTGCTAAAACCTAGGACATTCCCAAAATAGGAATAAACCGGGAATAGGGATAAAACCGTATGGATCATCTTGGACACCAGGGTGTACAAGATAATTCTTTGGTAGCGTTTTAATATAACAAAATAATATTACGGTATAATTAACAATGACGTGAAAAAATGCCGCGTAAAGAACCGCGTACAAAGCAAATTGAAAAAAGAACACCAAGAAGGTTCCGAGTCTGAGTTTTTAACAAATTAAAAAAAAGTTGTATGATATATTCGGCACCATAGAGGTAGCAGTAAATAGGTTTAATGTTTTTTTTTATTCACAAATTTAGTGCACACGATGTTCTAAATTCAATTTACTTTATCCTCTAGAGAATAAAAACGGCTTTTACACTCAAATATCGAAGAGTAAAAATACTCTTTCCGAGATGGTGGGATGAAAAAAATGTTAATACATTTTGATTATGACAACAGGTAGACAGATAAATTTACTATGAATAAACGCTTTCACATCTGCATTAAGTTGGATGTCGTTTAAACTACAAGCATTCTCCCTTAAGTGAATCATCTCGTACACTTTTCCCTTATGTACTGTGTTGAGAAATAAACTTTTGAATTAGAATTTGAAAGTTATGTGATGGGCATTAACTGCTATTTTGTAATGATTAAAATGAAGATAATGTCTTCTATGTCCATGGAAAGTATACACGTGCCCTGGACATAAAAGACATTTAGAATTGATGAAATTAAGTCTAGACACGATAACTAGTTGTTTTTTTTAATCTTTACTATTGACTAAATTAGTACCACTTTTAGTAATTAGTACCTCGTTTTTATCGTCGTTAAATATTAGTTTAGATAAAGGGATCTGGAGTGTCCGAATTCCTTTATCTAAACTAATATTATAAAGAGGAAAGATTTGATTGTTTGTATGTTTGTTTGTTTGCATTGAATAGGCTCCGAAACTACTGGTCCGATTTGAAAAATTCTTTCAGTGTTAGATAGCCCATTTATCGAGGAAGGCTATAGGCTATATATCATCACGCTACGACCAATGGGAGTGGAATAGCAATGAAAAATGTTGTGAAAACGGGGAAAATGTGACGCAAACGAAGTTGCGCCGGTCAGCTAGTTATCCATAAATGTTAACCAATCACCTTTCACTCTAGCCACCCCTTTACACCCCCTTTACACCCCCCTTTTACACCCCCGCGTGTCTAGTTATAACAAACAGTCGTCGGTCGCAATGACCTCAATAATTAAAAGAAATGTTTTGTAATCACGCGACCGACATAGTGTTAATAGGCACGGAAAAAATTAACGGTTTATGGTTCCGTGGGGGAGAAACCCTTTTTTTTCGAGTTCAGTAGATAATTTAAGTCATATTTTTATATTTCATGGCGGGATTAACATTACATGACACAATCGGGTCGAACTTCAAGGTTAAGCCGTGCTTGAGGTCGGTCCGTGGATGGGTCTATAATTACATACCGAGTTTCCTCCGTAACTCCGAAAGCACGTTAAGCCGTTGGTCCCGGCTGTCATTAGTAAATCTTTGACAGTCGTTACGAGTAGTCAGAAGTCAAAGGTCTGACATCCAGTCTTACCAAGGGGTTTTCTATTATCCAGTTACTGGGTAGTGGAGATCAGACAGGCAGTCGCTTCATGTAAAATATTGATACTCAGCTGCAGCCGGTTAGACTGGAAGCCGACCCCAACATAGTTTGGCAAAAGGCTAGGCAGACGAAGAGCAGTTTTTTGATGCCCGTTTATAGTCTGTTTTGTTAGTTTATTTATTTTAGTTTATCAAACAGTAGTTAGTATTTAGTAGTAGTTATTAAATAGTATTTTTAATTAATAAGAAATCCTTATTTAGTTTACTCTACTTAATAAATGGAGATTGAATTGCTGTCTATAAAATCGCCTTAAATCAAATCGAAATCAACGGGTTCCTTTTGACGTTAACTTCACTCGAAAGTTAACGAACGCATTTAAAAAAATTACACGTATTGAAAAACGTTACACGTTAATAAACGCTCTGGCAAAGCCCCTTAAAATTAAATATAACCATGGGATTAATTAATAACAACTGTCGTTCAGATAATAATAAGAAACTTTTCAGTGTATTTTATTTGTTGCCATGGCAACCAGAGGCCCTGCCAATCCCCAGAGTGTCATAGGATACCTTAAGATATTGTGTTAAGAGATGGTTTTTGCTATCCCTCCGTGAAAATGAGGATTTATTTTGTACCTGTGGAAGTATAAGTTTTATTTGTGGAAACATTATTGTTGTAACAAGATGGACAATGTATTCCTAATTTTAATTTAATATAATAGCATGTGTACTCCATTATGGGTGAAGACCATATATTCTGTTTTAGATTTAATTTTAAGCAAGAAGTTTTTGTAACAAGGTACTGATTTTAAAGAATGTCCATGGAGTTTCTTGCCCATTCTTCTTCATAGAGATCTACGCTTTGGAATGGGACTGTAGCTTAATATTTATTGTTGTTTGACTATTCAAAAGTGCCTGTAACTGGCCTACTTGAAATAAATGATTTTGATTTGATTTGATTTTTGACATTGTAACACAAACTCGTTGGTAATCCAAAATAAATAAACAATATATGACAACATATATGGTTCTGTATGGTGTCGGACGTAAAGAATAGCACCATCCCATATCTTCCCGTGGGTGTCGTAAGAGGCGACTAAGGGCTTTGCCAGAGAACTGCGCACTGCGATCGCAAACCCGCCTGCCAAGCATGGCGATTATGGCAAAACCCTCTCATGTCAATGTGGCGTTGGGGGAGGCCTATGTCCAGCAGTGGACGGCTTTCGGCTGAAATGATGATGATGATGATGATATGACAATACCGAGAATTCTAGTTCGTTTTTAGGGTTCCGTACCCAAAGGGTCAAACGGGAACCTATTACTGAAACTTCGCTGTCCGTCCGTCCGTCTGTCACCAGTCTGTATCTCATAAACCGTGATAGTTAGCCAGTTGAAATTTCTACAGATTATGTATCTCTGTTGTGTGTAGGCCTACATGGGCACTTATAAAACGTCGACAAAAGGTGCTCGGTTCGGGTTGGTCGTTTCCTATGGAGAAGAACCGGCAAGAAACTCCATGGTTACTTACTCTTTTAAAATCATTTGGTTTTACTATATTTCTGTTACAGCATTAGTACTAAAGTATGGGAGGACAGCGTAGGCCCGATAATAAGTCGTTACTTACTACAAAAGTATAGATATCGGACGGCAAGTACTTTATTTAGAATCCGTCATACTTTTAAAGCCAATACGGGGCCACCCGTCTTGTACAAACATATTAACATATTCTATTTGAAACGTCAACTTTGTAATACAAATAGTTCAACATTTCAACGTATATTTTCGAATGGAATTGAATCCATTCCCGGGAGATAGCTGATATTGATTGGCCAAGGTTCGCCCGCGGGCCGTATGTAATTCAATTCTATACGAATATTCATATTATGTAAAAGCTCGAGGTAATACATCGTCGGGAATATAGTGCTATAAGCTTATAGTGCGGCTTTGGCCGCGTGGTGTTCGGTAAATGTTCCACGCGATCGTACTGCCGGGATTTAATAAATAATATCCTAAGTGTTAATCCAGGCTATAAACTCTGTGAGTGCCTAAATCTGTTCAGTAGTTTATGAGTGCCCATCATCATCACCGCTGCCCTCAAAAACGGTGAAGGAAAACATCGTGAGAAAACCGGTATGTCAAAAAAAAATATCGAAGATATGTGACATCTACCAAACCGCACTGGGCCCGCGTGGTGGATTACTTCCCACTCCCTCTCATAGAGAGGAGGCCTGTGTCCCAGCAGTGGGAACATTATAGGATCAACCTATAATGTTTCCACTGCTCAGCCCCAGTGCGGGTTGGTAGATGATGTCACATGTCTTCGATTTTTTTTTGACATACTGGTTTACTCACGATGTTTACCTTCACCGTTTTTGAAGGCAGCAGTGATGAAATAAATTACACAAAGTAATGCGCGTGCCTGGGTTTGAAATCATGGCTTACTGCTCGTAAGTCGGGGCTGCCACCTATGGGCCAACGCTCCTCTCAAGGTACTACTACTACTATAAATCACAAAAAAATAAAATAGGGCTTTTATTAAGCTTTTTTGTCAACTATCAAAAAAAAAAAAAACAAAAAATCAAAAGTCATTTATTCAAATTAGGCTGATAATCAGCAGTTTTTGAACGTCAAAATTACAAGAGACAGTCCCCCAAAACGCCCGCCCTACGCCGCGTCCTAGTCTTTTAGCTGGGAAGAAGAAGTGGCTGAACAAACTCCCCAGCAACACATCTGTCTGTTAGGTTAGAAGAACCAGATTCTACACAATAGTGTTCAAGTTCATATAAACAAAGAATCTAATTAATGTCACATGTCAGCTAGCACACACCAATAATAAAATATTAAAAAATAAAGAAAAATAAAGCCTCCAGACTAAAGGGCGTGCCCGCTTACACGTGCATACAGACGAAAAAAATAAAATAAACAAAGCAAAAAAAAAATGTAAATAAAGTAAAAAAAAAATCTATGCATGAAGTTATATCACATTTCAGTAAGCTAATTTAGAGAAAGAACACAAACATTGTCTTGAGTTCAACCCAGCGACCAACTATTCTTTTCGTTTAAATAGTCGATAGTGGAATAGTAGGCCTTTGAACAAAAGTTAGATTTTACTTTGGCTTTAAACGCATTCAATGGCAAGTCTAGAAAGGAAGATGGTAGCTTGTTGTAAAAGGTTATACCAAGCCCTACGAATGACTTATGAACTTTATGAAGCCGGTGAAGGGAGCACGTAGTTTATGCTTATTTCGAGTCTATGGCGTCGGCTTCTAGTCTAAACGAACGTCTTACAAGCCACCCCGAAGCTACCCTGTTTACTTAAATAAATCAAAATAAAACAATACTGAATCAATATTATCATCCTTTATGTATTAATAAACATGATTCCTATCTTCGTACATATTGTATGAGTGTTTGTTTCCAATACAAGACACTGTTGTCTTTATCTACAAGTACGGAAACCCGTGCAAAAGCAACAGTTCGCGCTTAACCGATTTCTTGGAAGTTAACGGTAGGTACGGTCAGTAGAAACCAGGGACTTCAAAACACCTTCATAAAGGTTACAGAATTATAAGTGTTACATGTTGAATTAGTAACAGAATCAAATATGTAACACTTTGTGTTTTTATATATGTGTTTTTAACTGTAATATATCTGTGAGATATAAAAGTGTTAACAGTGTTAATAATTGTAACAGGTAAACGCTGCGTACTAAAGCTATAATTGATTATTTCAGTTACACATATTAACACTTATATATAAAAGGTTACAGTTTGATTCGGTAACATTATTGTATCTGTTACATTTAAAAGTGTTTTAAAAAATAGTGTTAAAAACACTTAATACGGTTACAGTTTGAGTCCCTGGTAGACACATATTTTGATGTGTGATAGCCGTTCTTGTTGCTTCGAAATAGAGGCACTAATAATATAAAACTGTTACCTTGTATTTACAAGGTGGTTGACTTTACTATTTGTACTGTGCCTCACCTCAGTTTGAACTTATGACCGTTAACGGCTTAGGGCATTTCATACAAACTTTCAAGTCCTTATTTTCCGAAATGACTGAACCGATTTTAATAAAACTTCATACGCGTAAGCAGGATACATAGGTCTAAAAAGTTACTAAAAACATTTCGAATGTATGAGTATAAAAAAATGTTTCTTTGGGAAAGTTGTTTGTTATCATGGAAACAATTATGTGTTTCAATCGTCATCATCATCATCATTTCAGCCCAAAAGACGTCCTAATGTTTACCTAGTAGGTAACAGCTACTAGGTAAACATTAGGACAAATCAGACTCAGGCAGGTATAAGATTAGACTCCATTCCCGGTCTCTGACAGATAATGTTCTGCTGTATGTTTCAGAATCTGGTGTCCACAACGGATCCTCAAAAAAAGCCGAAATCACAAGTTAAAACGATACCTCTTGGTATGACTGGTTATCAGACTTTCAGGCCACTGACTGCCTGTAACGACTGTCAAAGATCTACAAATGACAGGCGGGACCAACGGCTTAACGTGTTTCTGTCTTGGTGTGATAGAAATTCTCAGATAGTTAGATAAAGTTTTAAAAACATTTAAGGAGCTTTTAACTCAAAAGATTTATTTCTGAAAGCACGGATTTTCTTTTAAACTCTTTTCAAGCGTGTATTTTTAAAACTTAAGACTTTCAGATGTCGTATTAGAAATCTTAGGCCGTTCTGTGAACTTGTACTGTTGTTAAGAAATAAAAACGATTAAATAAACTAAACCAACAACAAAACAAACTAATACAAAGTGTTGTTTTGCATCCTCGTCAAATTCTAGGATTGCTAATGATTCTCGTCCCGAATCAATAATAAAATAAGCAAGTTATTTTTACTTTTTCTTATTTACGGAAATCGGTAAGTCTGAACCACCCGTGTTTTAAACGCGGCCCTTCTGATTCTCACCCTATAATCGCGCTTCCACACGTCCAAACATCTCAAACGTTTATTCGATAATTTCTTATTCCCTAAACCACGTTAAGGGGGTTATTCTGAAATACTGACAAACTATCAACCAAAAAAAATCAGCGTTTATTAATAATTAGTTATGTACCGTAACTTTAATTGATTATTTATGTCTTTTGTGACAATCTCCTGAATTTTGACGAGGATGCAAAACAACACTTTGTATAAGCGGTAAGGTACTTAGGTAAGTATATTATTTTCCTTCTTATCTTTCACGCAAGAAATAAAAATAACCTTCAAAAAGTAAACACCACATTTTCTTCAGAACTAACACAGTATATTAGACATATTTTGAAGTGTTAACAGAATAAGTACTTACAATACTTTTCACGCATTATACGCATATATATAGCAACTTTTTATTCCTTTTCACATAAAATCGCGCATCAGAGCCCCTATCTTAACGCTCATCAAACAAAACTTATATCATAATCATTACTTCCCGAAGACTTGAAAGAAAATAATCGTACATTAAAGTCGTTTACAAAAACACATTTGTAACAATCAGGCATCAAACTCGTAGGTTATAAAAACCCAACTTTTAAACTGCTATAAAAAATAAACGCCCAAACGGGCAAACTTCAGTATTTTGTTAAAACGCTAATATTTTATGCAAAAAGAGGAAATTTTCTAACAGCCCCCAAGGCCGCCATTTTGTATTCGCGATTTGTGACGCCATAAACAGCGCTGATAAAAGAGAGTTGTGGGGCAGTGACTATAGATGGCGCTTTTATAAATATTGACAATTCTAAAGGGACTTGTACTTACTTTTTTAAGGCTATGTTTATGTGCGTTGTGCGTGATAGATAACGCACAAATAACATACCTAAGTTCTTCTACATACAATATCAAAAGCATTGTAGGTATGTTTCCATCCCAGATACAAAGCTGCAATGGTCTAAATGCCTGTATTTACACTGGCATTAGCAACCGTAAGATTTAAAGCGGAATCGGGAAATAATAAAAAAAAACACTAATAAGAAAGTATGCTATTTATATTGCAATTTGTTTCTATATTTTTAATTGTGTGTGCAATAAAGCATAAGAATATGCTGTATTAACTCATCCACATTTTGATAGAAATGTTTTAGTCCCATGCATTTATTACTTATTTAGTACAACGTTAGCCATTATACAAAACTAGCTGTCCCGCGCAACTTCGTCTGCGTCACATTTTCGCCGATTTTGAAACATTATTCATTTCTGCTCCGCTCCTTTTTGTCGTAGCGTAATGATATATAGTTTATAGCCTTCCTCGATAAATGGGCTATCTAACATCGAAATAATTTTTCAAATCGGATCAGTAGTTCCTGAGATTAGCGCGTTCAAGCAAACAAACAAACTTTTCAGCTTTATAATATTAGTATAGATTAAGTTAATAAGAATAAGAATAAATTTATTAAACCACAGTTACAGTCATTTTCTTAGTCTAGCCTCATTAAGGATATCGGTAACAAGTTTTATTTTGACAAAATTAGATAACAGTGGTCCCCAAACGAGGGTGCGCTTGTATCTTGGGGGCCGGAGTTGCGATAACTTTAAATTAAAAACTTATATTTGTAGTTGTACATTCATTAGATATTTTTTTGTAAATAATAAAGCGTTTTGATGAATTTGATTACCATAGTAAACAGAAAATTAGAAGACAATAAAAAAAACCGGCCAAGTGCGAGTCGGACTCGCGCACGAAGGGTTCCGTACCGTTATTTATAAAAATGAAAATGTTTTTGTATGGTAAATATTTTTTAATATTTTTTTTTCTGTTTTTATTATTTGTTGTTATAGCGTCAACAGAAATACATAATCAGTAGAAATTTCAACTGGCTAACTATCACGGTTCATGAGATACAGCCTGGTGACAGACGGACCGACGGACGGACGGACGGACAGCGAAGTCTCAGTAATAGGGTCCCGTTTGACCCTTTGGGTACGGAACCCTAAAAAAACAAATAAACAATTCTAATGTTTAGGAATAATGTGCGTGTGTGTGTGTGTGTGTGTGGCAGAGCATGTGTGTGTGAGGCAGGCGCATTACTTTGTGTAATTTGTTTCATCACCGCTGCCCTCAAAAACGGTGAAGGAAAACATCGCGAGGAAACCGGCATGTCCTAGAACTAAAAATCCGAAGTCATGTGACATCTACCAACCCGCACTGGGCCCGCGAGGTGGATTACAGCCCACTCCCTCTCATAGAGAGGAGGCCTGTGTCCCAGCAATGAGAACAATATAGTCTGATGATGATGAGTGTGAAAATTGGTCGAACTTTGACCTTCGATATCTCCGGAGTTATAAAAAATTGCAATGCCTCTGAGGACTTGGTGGAAGTATCTTCGATAAGCGCCTTTTTACACCATGTAATAACGAGCGAGCTTAATGTCATCACCCGGGCTCAAATCCAGATCTCGTGGCTACAAATCCTTTTATCTACGCGAAAGTCTGTAACTTTTAACAGCAACGAAAACCATTACGTCCTGCAGATTAGTTGCGTCAAGATAAAAAGTTTTTAACTTAATCTTTTTTCTTTTAACGGATCTTTTATCTTTACGGCTGTCGGCACAAAGAGATCGGTTATTCTCTTCTCAACGAACATCATCATTGCCTGCCTTTTCCTCAAATACGTTCTGGTCGACATTGTTTTAACCAGATGCAGCAGAATACCAATATTTTATATACAGCTATCTGCTTCATCATCATCATCAGCCTATAAGGTTCCCACTGCTGGGACACAGGTCTTCTCTCTATGAGAGGCTGTACCTAATCTACCACGCGGGACCAGTGCGATTTGGTAGATGTCATATGTATTCGATTTTTTATTGTTCTGCTATCACTATGATAGGTACTTTTACCAAAAAGTGTGTGTTATGTATCGACGCAAAATATCTTGATTATTTATTAGGTAACAGAATACCGTAAGAATGGTTATCAGATTTTCCCGCTTCTGGCTAGTCTTCCCAACAATGTACAGTATAACTAGCTTATAACGTTCCCACTGCTGGGACACAGGCCATTTCTCAATAAGAGGGAGCGGGCTGTAATCCACCACGCGGTCCCAGTGCAAGTTGGTAAATGTCACATGTCTTCGAATTTTTAGTTCTAGTACATGCCTTCCTTTCCTCATGATGTCGGTTGATAGATGTACAGTCTGCAAAGGACCAAGTTCTAACACTAGTAGTATGAGAACTTGGTTACTTATCTCCTTTGCAGACTGTACATGTCATCGATTTTTTGGTTTTAGAACATGTGGTTTCTTTACCGTTTTAAAGATTTCTATGTAAAGTTCCCGGTAGTAAAGCGGGCACATCAAGTTAAACCAAAAGTCTACGTTTATAGGGCGTCATCTGAAGTCTGATATCTTATATTGACGTCCAGGTAAATACTGTGGTTGGCTTCTAGTCTGTAGTATGACCACCAATTTATGTTAAAAGAAAATTGTAAATTAATAAATACAGAGGGCCTGCACAACAAAGAATCGTTTTCGAAGTGTACCACTTTAAGTTTTGCAGTTCGAGGTGGCGCTGTTTGTCAAGAAAATTTGCATCGATATGTCAAACTTGGTACATTTATTTTAGTTCTGTGTTTTTCCGCCTGCACAGATAAGCTGGTTGGACTATGGTTGACTTTCAATCTAATCAAATTTGATACAGACATTCTTCCATTGCTATTCTGTCGGATCCATTTGGAACCTAACTTAAGTGACCGCACGCAATTCGAAAGCAAAATCATTTGATTTTATCCAACTGAGGGAGGATTACGTGTTTCATCATTCATTCATCATTTTCAGTCCAAAAGACGTCCACTGTTGGACATAGGCCTCCCACAAGTGTCACGTTGACATTTTGGGGGGTTTTGCCATAATCGCCACGCTTGGCAGGCGGATTGGCGATCGCAGTACGGTTGTTACAAAAGCACAGAGAACGCTGCTGCCCATTCTCTGGCAAGTCCCTTAGTCGCCTCTTACGACACCCACGGGAAGATATGGGATGGTGCTGTTCTTTACGTCCGACACCATACAGAGCGCAGAGTTACGTGTTTATATATCAGCCTTTATATCTATGTTTGTTCTTTTGTGGTACTCTAGAGATTAAACGCGTGGGTCGGTTTTGATGAATCTTAAGTCAATCGATTTGTCTTAATCTTGTGCGTGATCAAAATTCAATATGGCGACAACCAGGCGCCATATTGTGCAAAATAAAAAAAAATAAGTCGACGAACTAAGTTAAGTGGGCTATCATTTATGTTACTAATCAAATATATCCAATTTCGGCTGGTGGCAAAAAAAAGTATGTAAAAAGACAACATGCTGCGCCGACCTCAAATAAATTGGGTTAGGGGCTGCGGTACGATGACCTAAACTTGCATTAGCAGCAGGACGAATCAAATGTTGGGTCACAAATACTAGAACGTGGCTATACTCGGAACTAACACTGCCATTTTGTTTTTTTTTTTTAATACAAATTGGCAAACGTTTAACGGATGAGAAAAATCCATGCAGTACTGCAGAATAATCCATGTTTCAAGTAAAAAAAAATCGTTTATTTCAGGTCAGTGACCCATATTGGTTATACAACAATACAAAAAAAATTTTTAATGTTCATGCAATAAAAATAAAGTAATAATTAAAGTAAAACAAAACTAAATGAAACATGATAGTGAATTAAATTAAGAAATGAAGTTATGTCAGCAGTAAAAATTATAATGTCTTTACGATATGAAATCAATCAGTCCGCTCGGCGGTGCGATCGACGCGTGACGTACATATGTGTCAACGAATGAATTAAGTAGTACTTTCGTCGCGAGTGCCTGTGATAATGGCTTTAAATACTGTTAAATGTAGCAATTGCAACATTGTTATATCAGAGTTGCTCGCCTTTGTGCAAAATAAGGCAGATGTGATGGACGAAGACAGTATAATACGTTTGTGTAACACGGCATTCAAAAGTGAGGAAATTGTAACGGCTAAAAAGTTACTTTTTGAATCAGTGCAAACCGATAGTCGCAACATAAACCGTAAAGGAAGTGGTAAAGAGAAACGTGACATAGAGGACATCCTATGTATCATCAAGGAAACTGACCCTGAGTGCTTGCCAGTCTTCGTTGCCAGAGACCTTCATCGTCTACCACCGGTAACTTTTGACCATCTGGATGCTACGAGGCTGCTAAAAGATATCATACTGTTGCAGCATGATATAGCTGTTATAAAAGACAGTTATGTGACCAAGGATATGTTGAAAGTCTCATCTCCTGAGGTGAAAGATTTTGTGAATAGCCGGCGCAGAGGAGCAGGACTTATGGAGAGTTTTGAATGTGAAAGTGGACCTATTGGACTACCGCATATTTCACCAAATGAATTGGTTGAAACACTGGACTCAACAAATAATAACTCGCAGGTACCTCATTACACAAATAAATCGGCTTCGCACAGACCTACACCTAAGTATTGTCACGCTGAGTCACGCGCGCAATCCTTATCGGAGACTCGGGCGCCCGGCGAAACCGGTTTAGCGGAGCCAAGGAACAAGCGACTGGAGGCCGGTACTGTGGTTTCGACGGGAGTAACCAAACAGAATGACAAGAATTCGTATGCTGAGGCTGCGGCTAAATTGATATCCACTAACACAAATGAACCAACGTTAAATTTAATAGAAACAATACAGGTTAATAATAACGAATGGACGTTGGTACAAAGAAAGCGGAATAAAAACAAATTCATTGGCAAGAAAGGGACTGCTGATGTTACGACTGAATGTAAGTTTAAGGCCGCAATGGTAAACATACCGTTTTACATATATAAGGTAAGCAGGGACTGCTCCTCGACTGATATAGCCGAATATATTAAATGTAAAACGGGGGTAGAAGTAAAATTGGAAAAAATAAATATGAAATTAAAAAAGGATTATGAGGCGTATACATTCATGATTCCTAAGGATAAATTATCTATATTTATGGACGAAAATCTGTGGCCGAGTGGAATATCCTTCCGTAGATATGTTACGTTCAACAAAAAGTGGAATATGGGTGATAATCACCAATCAAGTGCTAATTGTGAACAAAAATAATGGATGTGAACACTAAGGACAAGGACATCTCAACGAAACTAATTAGTTTCAACTGTAAGTCTTTTAAAAGATCTTTTGAGTGTGTTAAGACGTTATGTAGTGATGCTGATGTGATAGGACTTCAAGAGACTTGGTTACAACCTAGTGAAATACCGTACTTAGGGGAAGTAAATAAGGACTTTAGTTTCTTTGGCAAGTCTGCAATGGACACTGGTGTAATGTTACAAGGTCGTCCGTTTGGAGGCGTAGCCCTACTATGGCGGAATTCGCTATTTGATTTAGTAACTGTGATTCCATGCAGTAGTGATCGCGTCGTTGCTATTAAAGTGAAAGTGTTGGACCGATCGAGCTTGATTTTTAATGTGTATATGCCTACTGATTCACCCGATAATCTGTCAGAATTTGTGGATTGTTTAAGTGAGATTGTGGCCATAATAGAAAGTAGTGATACTGAAAATGTTTACATATTAGGGGATTTTAATGCACACCCTGGGGAACTCTTTGGAAAAGAAATGTTAAATTTTTGTTCAGAACAAAATTGGTTTTGTGCCGATTTAATTAAGCTGGGGTTTGATTCTTATACCTTTGTAAGCGATGTACATGGTAGCCGTCGTTGGCTTGACCATTGTTTGGTAACCGAGGCTGCGTGGAAGTCTGTAACATCTGTTAGGGTACATTATGATAGCTACTGGTCAGATCACTTCCCGTTAGAGCTGCAATGTAATATGATGAGGGCCAGGCCAAAGTCGACTCCATTACATGACTTTCAAATAAATAAAGTTACGTGGGGTGAACGTAATATAGATCAGATTGAATTGTATACCAAAGAATGTAACTCAAAATTAAGGCTAATTGATTTTCCTAGTGATCTAAGTCAATGTTGTGATAATATGTGTAATGAACTAGAACATAGGGAAGTAATTGATAATTTATATCACAAAATTGTTTTATCGTTACGAGAGGCTGCTGAGGCAACATATGTCAGTCACTGTAAAGTGGGGGTTGTAAAGGGGCGACCTATCTTGGGGTGGAATAAGTATGTGAGAGACGCTCACCGAAATTCCAGGCAAAAGTTTACAAATTGGGTTTGGCATGGGAAACCAATCACGGGATATATTTATAATGATATGGTTGAGTCCCGAAAGATATTCAAACAAAATCTTAAGTTTTGTCAGAATAAACAAGACGAAATTAAAATGGATATATTGGCTTCTAAACACAAAAAGAAAGACTTTCGCGGGTTTTGGAAACACACCAAAAAAACTAAACCCCAAGCCTGGCATCCCGGTGAGTGTCGATGGTGTTAGCACGCCCGGGGAGATCGCAAACCTGTTTAAGGAACATTTTAAAATTCTACCGTCGAAGTCAGATGTGAAAGGGGTCGTTGCTGAGGATGTTGTGTTAGAGGTGCCTGCTCGCATTATGGCTAATCAGATTAGATTAATAATTAAAAATATGCGACGAGGTAAATCGCCGGGACATGACAGCCTTAGCGTAGAACATTTTGAGCATGGCGGACCGCATCTCCCACGACTGCTAGCGTTATTGTTTACGTTCTGTATCCGACACTCATACCTACCCGCTGCGTTGATGAAAACGGTGGTTGTACCAATACTGAAAAATAAAACCGGTGACGCCAGTGACAAAGGTAATTACAGACCAATCTCATTAGCGACTATTACGGCTAAAGTACTGGACGGTGTGTTTGAGGGACAAATTAGTAAACATCTTAAAATACACCATGCTCAGTTCGGCTTTAGGCCACAGCTATCAACTGAATGTGCTATTTTGTCCCTCAAGCATACTGTCAGGTACTATACCGAGAGAAGTACGCCTGTGTATGCCGCATTCCTAGACCTTTCCAGGGCATTTGACCTGGTAAGGTATGACGTCTTGTGGTGTAAGATGCGCGAAGCGGGAGTGCCTGACACTATAACGAATATGTTTCAGTATTGGTATGGCCACCAAACCAATCAAGTTAGATGGGGCAACGAGTTGTCTGAAGAGTACAGGTTGGAATGCGGGGTGAGACAGGGGGGATTGACCTCGCCAGCGCTTTTCAACCTGTATGTTAACCAACTGATTGTCGAGCTCAGTAGCACTCTTGTTGGTTGTTCTATTGACGGACTTTGTGTCAATAGTATTAGTTATGCGGACGACATGGTGCTGCTGAGTCCGTCAATTAGTGCACTCAGGAAGTTGTTGGCGGTCTGTGAGGCTTATGCAGAAGCGCACGGACTTGTGTACAATGTACAAAAAAGCAAACTGCTTGTGTTTAGGGCGAAGCATAAAAAACCAACACATAATATGCCACCAGTTATGTTAAAAGGTGTGGCCCTTGAAAGAGTGGTTGATTTTAAGTACTTGGGGCACATAGTTACGGAGGACTTAAATGATGATGCTGATATGGAAAGAGAACGGAGGGCGTTGGCTGTCCGATGTAATATGTTGGCCCGCAGGTTTGCACGTTGTACACCAGAAGTTAAAGTAACTCTTTTTAAGGCTTTTTGTCAGTCGTTGTACACGTGCTCCCTGTGGGTTCGATATACGCAGAGGGCATACAACGCCCTCAGAGTTCAGTACAACAATACTTTCAGGATGTTGTTGGGGCTCCCACGTTACTGTAGCGCATCAGGAATGTTTGCGGAAGCACGTACTGACGGTTTCAGTACAGTCTTACGTAAGAAGATTGCCTCTATGATGCGCAGGGTGCGTGGGAGCGGCAATGACATTCTGAAGGTCATTAGTGAAAAGCCGTGCTGCACCATTATGGCGCATTGGGTACGTGTACATGTACAGGTACCCGGTGCGTCAAGTGAGTGCAGCAGATATATGAATTAGAATCTTTTATTTCGTTTCTTACTAACATAGTTTATAAGTAGTGTGTATTACTAACATCATATGGATCAAGGTCTGAAATAAAGTATTTTTATTTTTATTTTATTTTTTTAAATCAATTAATGTCAAAAGGCACAGAGCAAAATAAAATAAAATAAAAACAGAATTAGATGGCCAATTAATTAAATTATGGAAAACAAAATAAATAAATGTATAAATTTTCAAAGCCAGTTTTTTTTTGCGGAAATCGCCCTAAAAATGACCAGCCTAAAAATCAAGTCTCCCATAACTCCCCGGCACAGATAATAATCTTTGCGCGTAATTTTGAGTTACGTGTCGCATTTGAAAATCATCTTTAAGTTTCTCGTATCATTTTTCATGAATTTAAGATTTATTAATTTTATTTATTTATTTATAGTTACTTAAAACGGTATAACACCAATTACATTAATTAACAAATTAAATTATTAAAGTTAATCATCGCGGGTTCACAAGATACACTGTTCGAATTTCGCAGATATTGTCTACAGACTTGGAAAGATGACTGATGATCTCAGTATGTTGTTAGCAACAGATAGGAGAACACTACTGCCCACCCTCTTTACATAATGCGTTAGTTGCCTTTTACGACACCCAAGGATGCCCACTTGAATCTAAATTTGAAGACTCTTGACAAAAAAAGGTCAGAATCGGCCGCTCGGGAGAATTTTGGACATTCTAATTTGAACCGTCTTCCTGGATACGTGATATTTTATAAACGCCATATAAAATATGAGAGCAGCGGTGGCCCAGTGATGACAGCCCCGACTTACGAGCAGTAAGGCGTGGGTTTGAATCCAGGCAGGCGCACTACTTTGTATAATTTATTTCATCACCGATACTCTCAAAAACGGTGAAGGAAAACATCGTGAGGAAACCTGCATGTTCTAGAACTAAAAATTCGAAGATCAACCCGCACTATTCCTGCCAGGGCTGCGGGACTGTTCGAAAGAGATACCGTGGCCCTGGAACACAAAGGGCTAAGAAGGAACATGGATGGGTTTTAGTCAGTACTAGCTGACCGGCGCAACTTCGTTTGCGTCACATTTTCCCCGTTTTCGGAACACTTTTCATTGCTGTTCCACTCCCATTGGTCGTAGCGTGATGATATATAGCCTATAGCTTTTCTCGATAAATGGGCTATCTAACACTGAACGAATTTTTCAAATCGGACCAGTTGTTTCGGAGCCTATTCAATGCAAACAAACAAACAAACAATCAAATCTTTCTTCTTTATAATATTAGTTTAGACAAGTCTGACACTCCCTTCTGCTCCACCAAGAACGGGGGGGGGGGGGGTCATTTGATGATTTCCCATTCGAAAAAATATAGAAAAACCAGCACCGATCCCGCGTGGTGGGTTACAGCCTACTCCCTCTCACAAAGAGGAAGCCTGATCGAAGAAGAAAATATTCTTCTTTTTCTTTTTGTATTGATCATCATCATCTTCAGTCTATAATGTTCCAACTGCTGGGACACAGGCCTCCGCTCTATGAGAGGGAGTGGGCTGAAATCCACCGCATGGGCCCAGTGCGGTTAGGTAGATATCACATGTCTTCGAATTTTTAGTTCTAAAACATGCCGGTTTCTTCATGATGTTTTCCTTCACCGTTCACTGATAATTATTATCATTAAAATGGGTCCTAAGTTGTGATGCACTACTATTTTTGAATTTGGAGGAGCTCCTGGCAAAATAATAACAGCCACCCGGATTCATCTTCAGGTTAAGCCGCGCTTGCCAAGGTTGGTCTGCGGATGAGTGACCACCCATTACATACCGAGTTTCGTCCGTGCCTCGGAAAGCACGTTAAGCCGTTGATCCCGGCTGTCATTTGTAGATCTTTGACAGTCGTTACGGGTAGTCAGTGGCCCGAAAGTTTGACAGCCAGTTTTATCAAGGCGTATCGGATTCATCATCATCATCATTTCAGCCCAAGAGACGTCCACTGCTGGACATAGGCCAAGTGTCGCCACATTGACATTTTGGAGGGTTTTGCCATAATCGCCACGCTTGGCAGGCGGGTTGGCGATCGCAGTACGGTTGTTACAAAAGCACAGAGAACGCTGCTGCCCATGCTCTGGCAAATCCCTTACGTCACCTCTTACGACACCCACGGGAAGATATGGGATGGTGTTATTCTTTACGTCCGATACCATACAGAGCCAAGAGCCGTATCGGATTACCCAGTACTAACTGGGTTGTGGAGGTCAGATAGGCAGTCGCTCCATATGAAATATTGGTATTCAGCTGCTTACGGTTAGACTGGAAGACGACTGCAATATAGTTGGGACAAAGTCGGCTGATGATGAGTACTATCTTTGAAATTTAGAGAGATGACCGCGTACCGGATGATGTGGAGTTGGCAGACCACCCATAAGGTGAGCCGACGAGCTGGTGAAGGTGGCGGGAGTCAGCAGGATGAGAGCCGCGCAAGCCCGGTCGTTGTTGCGGTCTTTGGGGGAGGCCTAAGTCCAGCAGTGGACTCCTTTCGGCTGAAACGATGATGATGATGATCATTTATACATACGGACGGTCTCTTTTTAACCCCCGACCAAAAAAGAGGGGTGTTATAAGTTTGACGTGTGTATCTGTGTATCTGTGTATCTGTGTATCTGTGTATCTGTGTATCTGTGTATCTGTGTGTCTGTCTGTGGCATCGTAGCTCCTAAACGGATGAACCGATTTGGATAAAAGTGGTGTCGTTTGAAAGGTATTTTAATCGAGAGTGTTCTTAGCTATGTTTCATGAAAATCTGCTCAGCCGTTTGAAGATCATCACGTCTTTTCTAGTTGATGTAGGGATTTAAAAACTTTCACAGGTAGTCTATTTGAAATGTTGTCGCTTGTCACCATGGGCATTGCTGAGGGGGGGGGGGGGTGCACCCCCCCAATTTATATTTTGTTTAATTTATATCTTTCCTTGGTTTCGTTAACCAGGAGTAGGAAAGTGAAGGCTAGGCAAAAATAAAATAAGTTTAAAAAGCATGAAAAAAAATTAAATTAAAAATTTAAAAAACCCCCGACACAAAAAACCTCTAAAAAGCCAAAAATAAATTAATCCAAGCGTCGTAGCGTCGGGGGACCGCTAAGAAGACCGCTTAGTACAAGCACAGAACAAAGCGGACCCCCGACGCTACGACGCTTGGATTAATTTATTTTTGGCTTTTAGGATGAGAGCCGCGCAAGCCCGGTCGTTGTTGCGGTCTTTGGGGGAGGCCTAAGTCCAGCAGTGGACTCCTTTCGGCTGAAACGATGATGATGATGATCATTTATACATACGGACGGTCTCTTTTTGTTAATACGCGGTGATTTACTTTAAACAGATGAATGATTCAATTTTGAGACGGGCGGGCGTTTTGGGGGACTGTCTCTTGTAATTTTGACGTTCAAAAAGTGCTGATTATCAGCCTAATTTGAATAAATGACTTTTGATTTTGATTTTGAGACATCGTGAGGAAACCGGCATGTACAGTGCCCTTCACCATTACCTGACCCATCTCACAAAGCAAAAAAGAGGAAAATGGGTCAGGTAATGCTGCTCACTGACTGTACTAGAGCAAAAAATTCGAAGAAATGTGACATCTACCAACCCGCACTGGGCCTGCGTGGTGGACTACAGCCCACTGCCTCTCATAGAGAGGAGGCCTTTGCCCAGCAATGGGAACATTAAAGGCTGATGAATGAATTCGCATGAGGTTCCTAGTGAACGCAAAAAAACACGAGTTTTAAGTTAGTCCATGCATATTCCTTCATAGATGTGCCCCGCGACCTTTGTTGTGAGAAATTATTATTCCTTATTTGGATCGGATTAGGTTTTATTTTTTTTGCACGGAACCCTGTTTTTTTTCTAAATAAAACTAACCTGTTACTCCTTATATAATTAGCTATCTGCCAGTAAATCCCGTCAAAATCTGTTTTGTCGTTTCGGAGATTAGCCGGAACACAACATGACAGAGCGACAAATAGAAAAAAGTAAAAAAAATGCTTTTTTGTTAAAAGTACTGTATAATACTTCCTTAACCATGCAGTCACCTGTTATTTTGTAACTACAAACCGATACTTTAATTTTATTTATTAGTATAGATTTGTTTAATTCCAATAATCTAAGAAAAGAAAAAAAACTCACTATTTGGTAATTATTGATTTGATTATTTTGAAACGTTTTAACTATGTATATTTTGAACCGACCGGTTTGGATAAAAGACCGAGATTCGATTTAAAAAAAAGTCTCAATAAACACGAATTCATTTAACTCAAGTGTACATCGGTATTTAATGTAGGACATGAATGTTAAAAGAGAATTGTAAATTAATAAATATAGAGGAAAGAATCGCATTCGAAATGTGACCACTTTAAGTTTTGCAGTTCGAGGTGGCGCTGTTTGTCAAGAAAAATCCATCGATATGTCAAACCTTGTACATTCATTTTAGTTCTGTGTTTTTCCGTCTGCACAGATAAGTTGGTTTAAGTGGAACTGAAGAATCTGAGTTTTTTTAACAATTATGTGAACTTAAAAATGTTATTTTGAACCCAAAGAAGTAGGTAGACTTAAGGCTCAATATTTTGAAGAAATTCGGGCAGTTATCGGCAGCAATTCAAATACATTTTGGTAAAATGGTTTTTCTGAATGTTCAGAAAAAATCGGAAGTGTCCCAAATGATAAATAGTATTTGACCTTTTTTGAGATGGACTTTTTTAGCCCAAAAAGGTCCGGATACCAAATAAAATAACAGGTTGAGGAAAAAAGATGAATTTAGTGAAGACTTGAGGAAGAGTTTTGGCTTTAGCCAACCTTTTTTAATAAATTAAAAATTTTTGACACGGAAAACCCGGAAAAGACCCGGATAGGGGAGAATGGGGTTGTATAAATAAGTGAAGTTGTTAGTACCTTGGACAGAAATCCCGTGTTGTCCCCAGCTATGTCCGGGGCGGCGCATTTCTTCCCATCCTGAGTGACAAAGAACTAAAATATTATATCAGATGAAAAAGCACACTTAAGGCCAAGAAAACCGGTACGGACATTTCGAGGACGTAGGGCCGGACATGGACATGGACACTTTTATACAAATATGGATCAGCAATACGGACAAATTTGGGACCGGACAATGACGGATATTTAACTGAAATAACTGTCAATTTTCATGTCAATTTGTCGGTATGAATTTGACTGATCCTTTTCTGAAGTATATGTTAGTGTCCGGTGTCCGTAACTGGTCCGCAAATTGTCCGGATCCGTTTCAGTGAACCTCTACTAGAAACATTTCTAAACATTCTACTAACTACAACACACTTTGGGGTTAATCATGCTTTAGGATTGGGGATCTTATTGTAAATAAGTAAAGTTCAGATGATTTTGCACTGGATTTTTAAGATCTTTTTTCGGGTTTTTTTTTCGGATGGCAGTTTCAGTAAAGACTTGTTATGTTTTTAGGATAGTAATCTTATTTTGAGAGCAGCGGTGGCCCAGTGGTAGCAACCCCGACTTACGAGCAGTAAGCCGTGGGTTCGAACCCAGGCAGGCGCATTACTTTGTGTAATTTATTTCATCACCGCAGCCTTAAAAACGGTGAAGACAAACATCGTGAAGGAACCGGCATGTCCTAGAACTAAAAATTGGAAGACATGTGACATCTACCAACCCGCACTGGGCCCGCGTGGTGGATTACAGTCCACTCCCTCTCATAGAGAGGAGGCCTGTGTTCCAGCAGTGAGAACAGTTTATGGGCTGATGATGATGAATCTTATTTTGACGGTATAAGATTGTGTTTGTATCGCAATTAAAAATGCCTCTAAGTAGGGTTTTCAACAGTTCTTTTATTTTTCAAACAATAAATTTGTATTGAATACTATTTGATGTTTTTACGTACCTAATAAGTCATAGAAAAAAAGATTCTTCAACGCGTTGGCAATGATTTCATTAATGCTTTTAAATATCCTAAAACTGGATTTGTGTAAAGAAACACCGGACATCTGACTTTGACAGACATTTTGGCACATTATGTTAATCAAACAAAATCAAAAGTCATTTATTCAAATTAGGCTGATAATCAGCACTTTTTGAACGTCAAAACTACAAGAGACAGTCCTCCAAAACGCCCGCCCTTCGCCACTTCCTAGTGTTTTAGCTGGGAAGAAGAAGTGGCGGCACAAACTCCCCAGCAACACATCTGTCTGTTAGGTTAGAAGAACCAGATTCTACACAATAGTGTTCAAGTTTATTTAAACAAATAATCCATTATATCAAATTAATGTCACATGTCAGCTAGCACCAATAATCAAATTATATATTAAAAAATATACGCAAGAAAATAATACCTCCAGACATAAAGGGTTATCTGTCATAATCCACTGTATGAAAATCTATTAAAGAAATTTGACAGATTGTTGTAGATTTAAAGGCTAAAAAGGGCAGGCTAAAAGACTAAAAGGTAGGTTTAAAGTCAACCAAAGGGCAATAGAGAGGGCTATGCTCGGAGTTACCTTGCGTGATCAAATCAGAAATGAGGACATCCGCAAGAGAACCAAGTTTACCGACGTAGCCCGAAGAATTGCCAAACTTAAGTGGCAGTGGGCAGAGCACATTGCTCGCAGAACGGATGGCCGATGGGGCCAAAAAGTTCTGGAATGGCGACCGCGAACCGGAAGACGATGCGTTGGAAGGCCTCCCACTAGATGGACTGATGACCTGGTGAAGGTTGCGGGGATCCGCTGGATGCGAGTCGCACTCCGGTTAATGTGGCGACACTTTGGGGGAGGCCTAAGTCCAGCAGTGGACGTCTTTCGGCTGAAATGATGTTGTAGATTTGTATGCTGGAATATGTACATTAACAGTTAAGTAAATAAATAAAGAAATACACTCCAATTTGCGAGCATTTCCTTTTTTGCATACAATATGAAGAGTGATACCCAAAACATCTTTCCGAAAGTTTTCCGTCCAAGCAAATTATAAGTAAAGTAGGTATATTCTTATTCTGTACATATTATTATATTACGGAGGGATTCGGTGTCCCTCCTCCTCTTAAAGATAATTTCAATTATATTGTCTTTTCTTTACCGTACCCCAGTATCTCAGTTTGGGACGCTCAGGTCTAATTTGTGAGCGGAGAGCGATTTTGGGTACGGACATGGAACGGGCTTCCCATTAAGAACGATTTTATTTAACTGTAATAACTCCCGTTTTGGAAAACTTAATGATAATTATGTATGTTTATTTATCCTTCTCGTCCTGACCAAAATGCCCATTGGTTTCAGATTAGAGAATTTTTGGCACGTATGACCTCGCTTTTGGAGCGCAAGCACGCGCGTATACTCGCGGCTTTTGTTTCACACGTGACTCGTAGCGTTGACGCGCTTATAAGCTCGTATAAGTGTGAGCCGCACGAGCCCGCTCACCCCAATCGAACACGTTTTTAGAAACGCGTATTTCGAGAGTTGGCTTCCAGTTTAACCGGAACCCAGTTGGTACTGGGTAATACGATATCCCTTGGTAAGACTGGTTGTCAGACTTTCGTGCCACTGACTGACCTGTAACGATTGTCAAAGATCTACAAATGACAGCCGGGACCAACGGCTTAGAGTAAATTGAAAGTAGGAGTAAAAAAAGCTGTGTTCCGGTTCCTAAACAGCTCTTACTGTTCGAATTTGGGTCAAAGTGATCTCTGCACTATCAACGTAGAACAAGCGGTGAAGTTTTACGGCCCAGAAAATTTTGAAACTAAGCTTGCTCGAGATGACCCAGAAAAAGATGACTAGGAAGAATTTGAGCGCGGTCTTTGCCATGGACAAGACGACAAAAATCCAAAACATGTTCTTACTTTTTAACAAATCAGCCTGTCTCAAATCATACAACCGCTTGTCATTCGTGTGTCAAAATCAAATTTTCGGGACCAAAACTTTTGTATGAAAATATTCTTAATACCCGCTCTATAAGTCTTTTAAATATTTTTCCCTACAACCGACTAATTAATTGTCAGCGCTCTACTGGAAAACCATAAAGACACCTGTTCCTCTAATCACAAACGCTCGGATTAGATTTCGATTCGGAAAGTCGTATGCCTATCTGGCTCACTTTCGTAATGCGAAAACAAGATAAACATACGACTTAACGAATCGAAATCGAATCCGAGCGTTTGTGAATACGTCTGTCAAATTTTCACTTCTCGACCATACAAGTACGACTTTAATAGCAGTTTTGGGCCAGCTCGTTCCCCGCTAATCGCTCAACACTCGCACCGCTGCCAACCGGCGAAGCGTGCCAGGACGTTCGTTTTGCTTCTTTTTCTAAAAAGCTTTTGTTTTTTTAATGTTTCGCTGTGAATCTTTTCTTTCTCAAAGGCATACTGGCTTATTCTGTAGAAAACACACCCGCATTGAATTGACGCCGGCGCGTCAAACGAAGCGGTTTCTTTTTCGTTTCGTTTTGTTTTGTTTTGAATAAGGAATATGAGATGACAGTTTTCTGTGTCTTTTCTTTTTTTGTTGCGTTCGTCTTATGACTGGTTCTTGAAGTATTCTTAGCTTTTATATAGTCCCAGCTTTGGCTGTCATTACGGGCCGAAAAGTTCGTAGGGAACCTACTGACGTGGTATGGGCATGTGACGAATCACATGTGAGTAAAAGAGTGACTAATATAAATGTTGATGCATGGGATGGAAGAGGAAGACCAAGGAAACGATGGATGGATTGTCTGAGGAATGTTATGAGAGAGAAAGAAGTAAATGATGTCGCGACAGTTGACAGAGGAGACAAGGACTGGCTGAGATGATGCGCTCGAATTTCTGACAACCACCAATTCTTGTTTAAAAGTACCATGTTTTACTGTACCTGGATGGTCGAGGTCAGATAGACAGTCGCTCCATGTAAAATACTGGTTTTTGGGTGCATCCTGATAGATTGGAAGCCCACTTTAACGTAGCGAAAATGCAGGTAGATGATGAAAAGAGTGTCTGTGTATGAGAAGAAGAAGATCAAATAAACGATGATTGGATTATGTCAAAGACTAGCAAGGGGATTACTACTGAGATGGCGGCTGATAGAGTTATTTGGGAGAGATGTATGGGAGAGTTGTATGGTAGGGATGTGTGGGAGAGATGTATTGGAGAGATGAATGGGAGAGATGTATGGGAGAGATGTATGGGAGAGATGTATGGGCGAAATGTATGGGAGAGATGTATGGGAGAGATGTACGAGAGAAATGTATGGGAGAGATGTATGGGAGAAATGTATGGGAGAGATGTATGGGAGAAATGTATGGGAGAAATGTATGGGAGAAGAAATGCTGCACCGACTACTGTTACATTGAGAGATGGACAGAAGGATCATGATGATGATTTAAAGAGCGTCAATGAGTATATTACGAGCATATTTGTGAGTTGATTTGCTCTGTACGGTGTCGGACGTAAAGAATAGCCATCCCATATCTTCCCATGGGTGTCGTAAGAGGCGACTAAGAGACATGCCAGAGAATGGGTAGCAGCATTTTCTGTGCTTTGTAACAACCGTACTGCGATCGCCAACCCGCTTGCCAAGCGTGGCGATTATGGCAGAACCCCCTTATGTCAATGTGGCGACACTTGAGGGAGGTCTATGTCCAGCAGTGGACGTCTTTTGGGCTGAAATGATGATGAATGATATTTGAGTCGGTCGTTAGTCCAGTGGCCGCAAGAGCAACTGCTGACCATGAGGTCTTTAATTCAATTCCCGGGTTGGGCAAAGTGTTACTGGGTTTTCTTTCAGTAATTTCTCACAGCCACGAAATCGGGATTTGTGGCACCGGTTGATGGCAATAGGCTCGCCCCCTATTTCTTGGGACTTGAAACGTAATTGGCGAAATGTGGGTGTATTAGACAGGGTTATTGATAAAACACTAACAACCTCTAAAGAGGTCGTTGTACATTGTGACAAAAATCAGCTGTTCCGTACTTTACGTTCACATAACTCGTCAAAATGTAGGGAAAAGCTGTTTTTTTTTCATGATTTCGTGTTTGGTCTCATAGTAAAAGTTATTCATAATGATGAGTGTTGGTGATTTTCCAATAACAATGTATAGGCATACCTCTGTCTACACCTTCGAGGTTTACAGGATTGATGTTATATTATATATTTAAGAAGATATTTCAGTCTTTTGTAACATAATTTTCTTGCTTCTTAAGTTCTCGTATTTCAACTTTTTATAAAGAGCATAAACTTTAATACGAATAGTGGCTAGTTTCTTCGCTACCAACTTTACAACGGTGATTTAACTTTTTAACCTTTTTAGGGTTCCGTACCTCAAAAGGAAAAACCAACCCTTATAAGATGAACGGGCGGTGTCAGTTGTGACTGACACCGCCCACGCCCGCGCTGGCAAAACTTGCAGCTAGTAATAAATCTGCAATTATCAGTGGTGATTTCAATATCAATATTTTGGAAGAAAATTCGAATAGCAGCAGGTTATTAAATCTTTTTAAGTCATTTGATTTAGCCAACATTTTTAGAGAACCTACTAGAGTCACTCCATCGTCTGCTACTTGTATTGATAATGTTTTCTGCAATTGTGATTACTTAGATAAAGCCATAATAAGTTGTCTGCCTTCGGATCATAGTGGCCAAACGGTAACTTTTAGTTGTAACACACCAGTGCAAAAAGTTCAGATTAAATTTAGACCTATAACAACTAGCAAATTAAATAGATATAATAATTCCCTACAGAACAAGTTAAGTATTATGGGCCACCATTTGGACGTTAGTAATGTAAATCAGTTTTACGATCAATTCTTTTCAATAGTTCACACTGAATTCAATAAAACTTTTGAAAAGAAGATGAAAAGCATTTGCCCTAAATTTATATTTAGTGATTGGGCAACTACAGGTATAAGAAAAAGTAGGGAAAGACTATTTGAGCTGTATGGCCTTAAGCCTTTCATTAACACGGAAACTTTTAACAAATATGTTGCTAATTATTCAAAAATATTTCTAAATACTTGCAAGTTTGCTAAAGCATTGTACATTAGCAACAAGATCAAAAACGCAGAAAATAAAATAAAGACAGTTTGGAAAGTCATAAATAATGAGACTAACAGGAAAAAAATAGTTAACACTACCTATACATTAGATACAAAATATGGTCCTAAAAACTCTGATCAGGAAGTAGCTCAAGAATTTGTAAATTTCTTTACCGATATACCGTTTAAAACTACTGAGGCTCTAAATTCCTCACCTGAAGTCTCACTTGCTTTATTAAAGGCGAACGTGTCTGGCTGCTCGGCTGAATTTAAATTTAAACACATAAACCCTATGACAGTTATTAAAGCTTTCCGGCAAATAAAAATCAAACAGACCGAAGATCTATGGGGAATGTCTATCAAAGTTTGTACATCCATAGTTGAGACGATAGCACCTTACTTAGCTTTAATTTTTAATTTGTGTGTGGACCAAGGAGTTTTCCCTGATTTAATGAAATACAGTAAAGTCATCCCTCTTTTCAAATCCGGAGACAGTAAAGATACTAATAATTATAGACCTGTATCCGTGTTGCCAGTTTTTAGCAAGGTGTTTGAAAAGGTAATGCTTAATCAAATGCTCAATCATTTTAACACCAACAAAATTTTGCACGATCAACAGTATGGTTTCACCAAGGGACGTTGTACGACTGACGCCGGTGTAACCTTATTCAAGCACATATTTACAGCGTGGGAAGAGTCCCAAGACGCCATAGGAATATTTTGTGACCTCTCGAAAGCATTTGATTGTGTAAATCACGACACATTACTTTTGAAACTTGAGCATTACGGACTAACTTGCACTTAGTTTGATAAAATCTTATTTGAGTGAAAGGCAACAGCAAGTTCAAATAAATGGTGTTAATTCACAGGGTTTAAAAGTAAAAATGGGGGTTCCGCAAGGGTCTATATTAGGTCCTTTCCTCTTTCTAGTATATATTAACGATCTACCCTATTTACTAAAAAATCAACCTCAAAATATGGTGTTATTTGCTGATGATACTTCCTTAATTTTTAAGATAAATAGACGGGCCCAAAATCTAGATAACGTTAACAATGCCCTACTTCAGGTCCATAATTGGTTCACAGCAAACAATTTAGTATTAAATGAAAAAAAACTAAATGCATAAGATTTTCATTACCAAATGTTAAAAGTAGTGATTGTAATATAATATTGAATAATGAGAAACTAGAATTTGTCGATAATACAGTGTTCCTGGGGATTACGCTTGATTCAAGGCTGCAGTGGGGTTCTCATTTAACATCTCTTGCGGGGCGGCTAAGTTCAGCAGCATATGCTGTTAGAAAAATCCGTCAATATACCGATGTAGATACCGCGAGATTGGTCTATTTTAGTTACTTTCACAGTATAATGTCTTACGGCATTTTGTTATGGGGACGGGCTGCAGACATCGAGTCTATTTTTATTCTGCAAAAAAGAGCCATCAGAGCCATATATAATCTCCGTAGGCGCGATTCTCTAAGGGAACTGTTTAAGGACATTAACATCATGACGGTACATTGTCAATACATTTATGAAAACATAATGTACGTAAGAAAAAATCTGCATCTTTTTGGTAAAAGAGGTGACAGACATAATTACAGTACTAGAAATAGGGACCAATTAGTTCAGCCAGGCTTCAGACTCGCTAAAGTAGACTCATCTTTCATGGGGTACTGTTTAAGATGCTATAATAAAATTCCACAAAGTATTCTTGAACTGAGTGAGATGAAATTTAAAACATGCATTAAACGCACACTATGTAAGCAAGCTTATTACAAATTGGACGATTATATCGCTGATAATAATGCTTGGCTCAATGCCGGTCCTGCTCCACAAGGACAGGGGCGCATGAATTGATAGCATTAAATAGTATTGTTGGAGCTGCTGAAGATTGTATAAACTAACTTTGCATTGTATAAATTCAATTAATTTAGTATTGTATAGTCGCACAGCCCATATTGTGTGAGCACTATGTACTAGAAAGCTATCATTTACTGGAAACCTACGTCTTTTATTGACTTCAATGTGCCCTGGCGGTTAAGAGTATGTCATGCTCACTTAAATGTCACGCTGATGGTGGCGCGTGTGTCGGGTCATTTAGTTCCCTTCAAAATGGTTGAGTTGAATGATGGCTGATCCATGCGTGATGTTCGTGAACGGGCGCTGTCAGTTGTGCCTGGTCATCTCTTAGTTGCCTCGGTTTATTTCGAACTATTTATTTTATTTTTGAATTGTCTTTTTTTTGTTTTTACTGTGGACACTTTTAACGTGCACGTCTTGCTACATCGTTCTCACATAATTTACCATCTCAACATGAATGATGTAACCAAGATTTTTGTAACAAGCTATTAATTTAAAAGAGTGTCCATGGAGTTTCTTGCCCATTCTTCTCCATAGAGATCTACGCTTTGGAATGGGCAACTACAGTACTTTCACAGTTATTATGTCTTGTGACTGGGACTGTAGCTTAATATGTTATTGTTGTTTGACTATTCAAAAGTGCCTGTAACTGGCCTACTTGAAATAAATGATTTTGATTTGATTTGATTTGATTTGATTTGATTTGATTTGATTTGATTTGATTTGACTGGTCATATCTTAGTGGCCACGGCTATTTTATTTTTGAATTGTCTTTGTTATCTTTACTATGGACACTTTTAACGTGCACGTCTTGCTACATCGTTTTTACAATCAAGATTAAAAGAGTGTCCATGGAGTATCCTACCTGTTCTTCTCCAAAGAGATCTACGCTTTGGAATGGGCAACACAGTTATGCCTATATATTCCTTATGACTGGGACTGTAGCTTCATTTTATCGTTGTCTTTGTTCCAACAGTTCAAAAGTGCCTGTAACTGGCATAC
The DNA here is from genome assembly GCA_949152445.1 of Cerastis rubricosa. Taxonomy (NCBI): domain Eukaryota; kingdom Metazoa; phylum Arthropoda; class Insecta; order Lepidoptera; family Noctuidae; genus Cerastis; species Cerastis rubricosa. The sequence goes on from OX424551.1 coordinate 2,754,728, forward strand.
TTGAAATAAATGATTTGATTTTCATCACTTTGTTGTCTGTCTGTCTGTCAGGAACGCGTAGTAAAAAATATCAATACTCGGGACCAAAGGATATGATTGTTTATATCGCATATTTATCAACTATTTATCAACGGTTATTTTTTTATCAACGGTTTACGTGCTTCCCGAGGCACGGAGAAAACTCGCTAAGTAATGGGTGGTCACCCATCCACGGACCAACCTAGGCAAGATCGAACCCGAACGGTTGCCATTATGTGGCCACTAGCTCCTCCATAGCATTGCTAGAACAAGTCTATCAACAATCTAAAAACAAACTATTGTTACATCCAACTTTTTACATTCAATTTTCTTAACTAATTAATCCGTTTAATTTGTCATTTGTTTGTTAACAAAATCTTGTAAGTCTTGCAGTGGATTTTTCATCAAACTGATGTGCTAAGACTGTTGAATTCAATTCCTGAGGATTCGAGCTTCATTTGTTTTAGTTCTTTTCTGAACCGCCGCTTTGTTATGTGCTTGTACTAAGCGGTCTTCTTAGCAGTCCCCCGACGCTACGATGCGTCGTAGCGTCTAAAATAAATTAATCCAAGCGTCACGACGCTTGCATTAATTTATTTTTGTCTTTTTTAGAGGTTTCTTAAATTTTAATATTTTTTTTCTTGATTTTTCAACTTATATTATTTTCCTTAGCCTTGACTGTCCCACTCCTGGGCATAGGCCTCCCCCATTCCTTCCAATTTTCTCGGGGTTGCACTTCTTTTCGCTACTTAAAATTTTGGGGGAGCGGGGTGCAGCAACCCCGCCCCCCATCGACAATGCCCATGGTGACAAGTGACAAGATTTTAAATTTCAAATCGACTAGACCTGTGGAAGTTGTTTATATCCTTTCATCAACTACAAAAGAGGTGATAATCTTCAAACGGCTAAGCAGATTTTCTCGAAACATAGCTAAGAACACTCTCGATTAAAATACCTTTCAAACAAACTTTTATCAAAATCGGTTCATCCGTTTAGGAGCTACGATGCCACAGACAGACACACAGATACACAGATACACACGTCAAACTTATAATACCTCTCTTTTTTGTTCGGGGGTTTAAAACAATGCTTTTGAATCATCATTAAAAGAAAGTATCGATAGAGTTTAGCAAAAGCAAAATCAAAAGTCATTAATTTATTCAATTTAGGCTGATAATCAGCACTTTTTTAAAGTCAAAATTACAAGAGCCAGTCCCCCAAAACGCCCGCCCTTCGCCACTTCCTAGTGTTTTAGCTGGGAAGAAGAAGTGGCGGAACAAACTCCCCAGCAACACATCTGTCTGTTAGGTTAGAAGAACCAGATTCTACACAATAGTGTTCAAGTTTATATAAACAAAGAATCCATTACATCAAATCAATGTCAAAAGTCAGCTAGCACACACCAATAATAAAATAAAGTATTAAAAAAATATACTCAAGAATAAATAAAACCTCCGGACATAAAGGGCGTGACCGCTTGCCTACAGATAAAGTTAAAAAAAGTAAAAAATCTATGCATGAAGTTATATAACATATCAGTAAGCTATATTAGAGAAAGAACACAAACATTGTCTTGAGTTCAACCCAGCGACCAACTATTCTTTTCAAAATGAATCTCACAAAAATCTACGTCTTAAAGCCTGCCATTTTCATAATTCTAATGATTTCTAAGAAAATCTATCCTAAACCAAAGTTTTAGATATAAATATAATCTATTATAATTGGATAGAAGATAATAGCTGAAACTTAAAATATAAGGTTTAAGACGTTATTAGCTGAAGCAATTAGAAGCTATTTAATAGAGTAATCAGAAACCCAAAAATCTGATATCCAGTCCAAGATTTAACTACAATACGCATTTAGAGCAGCGGTAGCCGAGTGGTGGCAGCCCCGACTATCGAGCAGTAAGCCGTGGGTTCGAAGCCAGGCAGGCGCATTACATTGTGTAATTTATTTCATCACCGCTGCCCTCAAAAACGGTGAAAGAAAACATCGTGAGGACACCGGCATGTCCTAGAACTAAAAATTCGAAGACATGTGACATCTACCAACACGCACTGAGCCCGCGTGGTGAATTACAGCCCACTCCATCTCATAGAGAGGTTAATTTTGATCTTACTTGTGACAATATTGTGATAAGTGTTAAATGTATTTCCTCTTTTTTCAATAAAGATAAAGACAAGGGTGAAAATTCAACAACTTGCTATTATTTTGACACTAGCTGTCCCACGCAACTTCGTCTGCGTCACATTTTCCCCGTTTTTGCAACATTTTTCATTGCTGCTCCGCTCCTATTGGCCGTATCGGGATGATATATAGCCTATAGCCTTCCTCGATAAATGGGATATCTAGCACTGAAATAATTTTTCAAATCGGACCAGGTCCTCAAGTCTGCTATTTTTATAAGCATTGTCATTCCAACACGATCCCATTGTCATTTTGCTAAAAGTTCGTAATCTGCTAATTTCATAATGGTCTGTCAAATTATATGCTATTTCTTTCAATAGAGTGTCAGTGGTTGACCATTGTGAAGTCATAATGACGGCATTATAATTAGTAGATTACCAAACTTGTCAAAATCAACAATTATGAAATCAATGATAGGCCATTCTGACACTATTGAAATAGCAGACTTGAGGCCCAGTAGGTAGTTCTTGAGATTAGCGCGTTCAAGCAAACAAACAAACTCTTCAGCTTTATAATATTGGTATAGTTTTGACATTAATTAAGCTCACTAGCTATTATTGAAAATAACATATCGAGTTTCCTCCGTGCCTCGGAAAGCACGTTAAGCCGTTGGTCCCGGCTGTCATTTGTAGATCTTTGACAGTCGTTACGAGTAGTCAGAAGCTAAAAGTCTGACATCCAGTCTTACCATGGCGTATCGTATTAGCCAGTTACTGGGTTGTGGAGGTTAGATAGGCAGTCGCTTCATGTAAAATACTGGTACTCAGCTGCATCCGGTTAGACTGGAAGCCGACCCCAAGATAGTTTGGGAAAAGGCTAGGCAGATAAAAAAAGCATCCCTCATTTTAGTTCATCATGTGCCTTATTCCAACTTTGTTGCGCTCGGCTTCCAGTCAAACCGGATGTAGCTGATTACCAGTATACATAAAATCATGTTGGTTCCGGTAATAAAAACCACAATAAAGCTTATAGCTCTGAACAGAACAAACTAATCTTCAGTTAAATCAGAGATTCCGGAGAATGTAACAAAATCCCCGGTATTGGGCACATATAGTGATAAACGGTTTGGCCACAACCTACATGCTTTACGACACACGTGAGCGCAACAGCGACTGCGAAGAAGATAATTGAAAGAAGTTACTTATGGTGTCTGTACGCTCTCGACTGAAAGCTCTCTCTATGGCTGAGGCCTCATTAGTGCGTTGCGTTGCGTCGCCGCGTCGTTGCAACGCAACGCACTAATTTTCTCAGGAACGCGTCAAGCTGGAATTTACATCAAAATATATAAATAGGTGTATCTGTTCCTTGGAACTGTGAAAAAAGCAAACTTCTAAGCCAACTTCTGAGCGATACAGTCGTTTATGCCGCAATTTTCCGCAAATATTCGACACTCAAAAGGGAATCAAAACCTACAGGGTACTTCCCGTGAACTCAGAATCTTGAAATTTGGTACGAAGCAACGTCTTATAGCACAGATAAAGGAAAAATTGCGAAAACCGTTAATTTTTAGTTACATCTTATAATAAAATATTTTTAATATTTTTTGTACGGAACCCTCAGTGCGCGAGTCCGACTCGCACTTGGCCGGTTTTCGTTCATATCATTCAAAATGTAGTGTGTGGTGGGATTCCGAATAAAACGGCAAGCTAACTTCTTAAATAATTATATAATAAACTTTTCAAAATTAAACGTCTTTCATCTTTCGTCGTCGTCTTACTTCTTTTTTGCGTATCCGTCCTTGACATACAGTGTTGTCACTCCATCATCATATATTTCCTCATTCAATCAGTGTTGCCACTTAACTCACCTTACATTCCCACATCCTAACAAAATCCATCCATCTTGCGATTTGCGACGTTGCTCAAGACAACAACGCTTGACGCAAGTGGCGTCGCCTATGAAGAGAGCGCACTATTTCAGAAATCCTGGGGTGCGTATCAAAGCTCCGGTCGCGGGCACCCCTCTAGCGATTTAAGGGTATTCGAGAGCACCCCCCTAGTCCATGGTATCGATTGAGCCCGGATTTCAATTGCGTGAGTGTGTGGGGGTGGCGAAAACGAACATAAATAAATTATATAGTGAAGAGGTTTCCTGTGTGAGCTGATCTTGTTTTTGAAAGCGAAAAGCGCTTTAGAAAGTCAATAATTATAAGGAGAGATCATTGACATAGCTTTAATTAAATATTTCTTGATTGGAATGTTTATATTGCATATTTTTATAAACATTATTTACAAACTACAAATAGATTTAAAATAAAAATAAAATATGTACATGTATCAAAAAAACAGGGCGTCAAAAAATTCGTCGATATCGCTGTCAACAGGAAAAGTGCCCAGAAGGCTATCCGCATTGCCACGTTGGATGGCAATTCTGATTCTTTGGCCAAAAAAAAGGCCAGCCCTCTGGTCACGAGAACGTTCATTTGAATTAAAATCGAGTTCTACGGAGTAGAGCAGAAGAATTTAATGCCATGATGCTTTTTTAAAACAGAATTGTACGGTAAAATCCTTATATGGAGGCTGGATTTGTGCCCGGTTGATGGCAATAGGCTCGCCCCCTATTACATGGGACTTAAACATAACAGCGAGCAGCGGTGGCACACTGGTGGCAGCCCCGACTTACGAGCAGTAAGCCGTGGGTTCGAACCCAGGGAGGCGCATTACTTTGTGTAATTTATTTCATCACCGCTGCCCTCAAAAACGGTGAAGGAAATCATCGTAAGGAAACCGGCATGTCCTAGAACTAAAAATTCGAAGACATGTGACATCTACCAACCCGCACTGGGCCCGCGTGGTGGATTACAGTCCGTGCCCTCTGGAGAGGAGGTCTGTGTCCCAGTAGTGGGAACATTATAGACTGATGATGATGATGAAACATTACTGGCGAAATGTAGGTGTACTATTAGGTACACTTCTGCGTAATACTTCGGGGATTACAGGCTTGGCGTTATATTCTGTATAATCCTCATCTTCTCTTGATGACCGTCTTGCTAACTTATTTGTTGCAAGTGCCACTGCAGACTATGAGGTCCTAGGTTCGATTAGCGGTTCGAGTAAAGTCCAGTTCTGGGGCTGTAATCCACCACGCGGGCCCAGTGCGGGTTGGTAGATGTCACACGTCATTTTTAGTTCTAGGACATGCCGGTTTCCTCACGATGTTTTCCTTCACCGTTTTTAACAGCAGCGGTGATGAAATAAATTACACAACGCAATGTCCCTGCCTGGGTTCGAACCCACGGATTACTGCTCGTAAGTCGGGGCCGCCATCACTGGGCCACCGCTGCTGTCCAACTGCATAGCAACCACAAAAATACGTCTGACGAGCAATCCGTCAGTGCAATGCGCTGCGGTTCATTACGGCCTGACTACTACAGCCAGAGTTCATACAAAATGCATGACAGTGATGTAGAAGGATTTTTGCACTGCGGTGCTGCCCACCCAAATCTGTGCTAGTCAGTTATACCGGTATGGGTTTATTGCGGAACCACTGCAGACATAGGAGCTAGTGGCGAAGTTATAACAGCTGCACATGTCGATTTTTAAGGTCAAGCCGTGCTTGCCGAGGTTGGTCCGTGGAACCCATCCACGGAAAAACCTCGGCAGGCTACACGAAATCCAAAATTATTCTAATAGAGAACCAACATACATTCATATTACATGGTGTTTGGACTAACATGGGGTTGGTTTTTAATTGTACACTAACTTTAGCTTCAGCTTGATGATTGGTAACATTTAGGTGAGCTAGAGTGGTTTAAAGAGACACAATTTCGACACAAAATCCAGAATTTGGACAAAAAATCAGAACTTCGACATAAATCTTTGACAATATCCAAAATTTTTGCCTAGGCAGGCAGATGATGATTTCTTGCGGTTATGACCTGATTAAGGATCGTATCAGATGATATTCTGTAGTTTCTGCATAGTGCATATCATCATCATCATTTCAGCCGAAAGACGTCCACTGCTGGACATAGGCCTCCTCTAACGCCACGTTGACATAAGGGGGGTTTTGCCATAATCGCCTCGCTTGGCAGGCGGGTTGGCGATCGCAGTACGGTTGTTACCAAAGCACAGAGAACGCTGCTGCCCATTCTCTGGCAAGTCCCTTAGTCGCCTCTTACGACACCCACGGGAAGATATGGGATGGTGCTATTCTTTACGTCCGACACCATACAGAACGCATTCCCCTTTGGGGAAAAGGCGTAAGTTTAAGAATGGGAATTGCAGATGCGGTTCCGGCCAATGGAAACTTCTATCCTTAATGAAGTTATTGTCCCTGTCCTATGTCTGCAGAGATTATCTGCCTAGCTTCCTCCCAAACTATCTTGGGGTCGGCTTCCAGTCTAACCGGATGCAGCTGAGTACCAGTATTTTACATGAAGCGACTGCCTATCTGACCTCCACAACCTAGTAACCGTGTAATACGACACCTCTTTGTAAGACTGGATGTCAGACTTTCGGCATCTGACTACTCGTAACGACTGTCAAAGTCTACAAATGACAGCCGGGACCAACGGCTTAACGTGCTTTCCGAGGCACGCAGGAAAATCTGTATGTAATGTGTAGCTACGTAATCGCGGCTTAACCTAAAGATTGATCCGATCAGCTGTTATTATAAAGCAATGTGGAGCTTGTGCTCCTTCCGGATTAAAAAAAAGAAAAATGTTTTTTAGTACTTTAAAAAGCTCTGTTTTGACGGAATCAACTCAAAGAGCTTTTCTGCGAACTACTTATTTTCTTTTAACATTAACTATTAAATTCTACTATCTCCGTTTTCTTGTTCCGACTCTATGAAATCACTTGTTGAATCTATTAAATTAAAGGTGCTACCACACGGGCGCGATTTTACGCGCGACTTTGATATTCCGCATCTTTGATGAGTAGCGCGAAAATATGCACAATGAAATCAGTGCTGAGATCAACATTAAGCTAAGCTGTTTTTTTTCATAGCTTATACTATGTCCCACTGCTGGGAATAGGCAAACATGTGGGTTAACAGTTAGACCAATTATATACACAAAAACAGAATACGAGCATTATTTTATTGATACTTTGAAGTGTAGACCAACAGTTTTTGAGGGCAGCAGGTAATGAAATAAACTACTAAAAGTAATGCGCCTGCCCGGGTTCGAACCCACGGCTTACTGCTCGCAAGTCGGGGCTGCTACCACTGGGCCACCAATGCTCTCAAACCATAATGCCTTGGAGATAATTCCATTGCTCTTAGCATTAATCAACTAAATTATTCATGGTCTAATTAGGAAAATTGAAGATGTACTTATGTACATAAATCTGTATTAATGAAGTAAATATAATATATAATATCGTGTCTATATTTCCCGAGGGGTGAGGCAGAAGTTATCTTATAACTAGCTGTCCCGCGCAACTTCGTCTGCGTCACATTTTCCCCGTTTTTGCAACATTTTTCATTGCTGCAACGCTCCTATTGGTCGTAGCGTGATGATATATAGCCTATGTCCTTCCCCAGGTTAAAATATATCTTCTTGCCAAATTTCATTAAGATCTGATCAGCCGTTTAGTCGTGAAAAGGTAACAAACAAACAAACATACAAACAAACAGAGTGACTTTCGCATTTATAATATTAAGTATGGATAGTATGGATATAACATGCCTACGTTTTGCTGGTTATTATTATTTATTAGTTTATTTATTAAACAAGTTTAATACAAACTTTCGTTTAAGAAAAACAAAAAAAACGTTTTCACGGTTTATCTGTGGGAACGGAACAATATTTTTAAAGATAATGTTAATATTCTAATAATATTACTTGAAGTTGAAGCTAACAAATAATAAATCTTAAAAAACTACCTATTTACCCTCCCCCAACAATCTGCAAACCACCTTCCTAAAAAATATGGTTTACAGACTCCTGAGAAAGAATAGTTTAAGCGATTTTTGAAGTCCTTGTCAAGTTAAGCTGATGATTCTCGACCCGAATCAATAATAAAATGGGTAGGTAGGTAATTTTTTTTCTTATTTACCGAAATCGGTAAATGTGAACCACCCGTGTTTTAAACGCGGCTCGTCTGATCCTCGCCTTATAACCTCGCTTACACACATACAAAAAATCTCAAACGTTTAGTAAACCACGTTAAGGGGCTATTCTGAAATACTGACAAAAAAAGTGTTTTTTGATAATTAACTAGGTAGGTATTTTAAAATGATTATTAATATTCTCACTAGCTGTCCCGCGCAACTTCGTCTGCGTCACATTTTCCCCGTTTTCGCAATATTTTTCATTGCTGTTTTGAAAGATTGCTGATCCAATTTGAAAGATACATCTTATATAGCAGCTTAGATTAGCAGCTTACATCTCAATTTATAGTCGCAATATTATTCACAATTATAATTGATAAATTGTGCAATATTATACGCAATATTATTGCACAATTATCTGTAGAACCGTTTGGAGCTACCAAACGATTCTAACAGATGGCGGTATCTGTTGTCTGGATTGAGTAAGTATTCAATAGATGGCGCTGTATATGAGCGGAGCAGCAATGAAAAAAAAAGTTTACGGGGAAAATGATACGCAGACGAAGTTGCGCGGGACAGCTAGTAGTATTATAAGTTTGTTAGTTTATATGTAAATTCAATTATGCATGCTGTGGTCTCCTGTAAGTGAAGGAGTTCACCTACGTGATACTTTTGAAGTTCATAATTTATTTCACATGATCTGTGTACATCCTTTGTTGGAGATCTTAAATATATATATATATATATATATTTAAATTACGGGTCACGTTGTTTATCGGGGATGGACTCCTAAACTACTTAACCGATTTTAATCAAATTTGCACACCGTGTGCCGTTTGATCCAACTTGAAAGATTTCTTAGCTCCAAACGATTCCAACAGATGGCGGTATCTGTTGACTGTAAGTCTTCAATAGATGGCGCTGTATAAGAGCGCAGCAGCAATGAAAAATATTGCGAAAACGGGGAAAATGTGATGCATGGTGTCGGACGTAAAGAATAGCACCATTCCATATCTTCCCGTGGGTGTCGTAAGAGGCGACTAAGGGACTTGCCAGAGAATGGGCAGTAGCGTTCTCTGTGCTTTTTTAATAATCGTACTGCGATCGCCAACCCGCTTGCCAAGCGTGGCGATTATGGCAAAACCCCCCTTATGTCAATGTGGCGTTGGTGGAGGCCTATGTCCAGCAGTGGACGTCTTTCGGCTGAAATGATGATGATGATGATAGGGAAAATGTGACGAAGACGAAGTTGCGCGGGACAGCTAGTAAATAAATAAGTACCAAATCGAGGTGTCCAATCTTTTTGTCATCATGATTGAAGTCAAAGATAGCCTTAAACATCGCAAAAATTCCACGATATTATGCAAAGTTATTGCAAAATCATCAAAAACTTTGCTCCAGTAACTTTCACAGAATGAGGGGTAGGCTAAAATTATATTCTACAAACCGGTCGAAAAGGCCTTATCTACCTACTACCGTAAACTTAATCCACCGTGATAATACCTACCTACAGTTACCAACCAGACCACCTCCATTCAAATTTACACCTTCACTTTATTGACTTAAGGTTCAAATACCATCAGCAGGATCCACCCCTTGGATAATTCGTTATAGCACCGACATTCAAATATCAACTTTGTGTCTAGGTAGATAAGTTTCAGAATTGAGTGTGGATCGATGTTGGCAGGAGATATACAGTATGAATTTTTTATGTTCCATCTTGCGGATTTTAACCGACTTGGAAAGTGGAAGTCATGTAATTTGCCTCGTTGTAGTTTATGTATGGTGTTTAAATGTTTAAGTATGGCTTTATTAGGAGAGAGTTTACATTAATTTGGTTTGTTTTTGGAGGTTAATTGGTTTATTGTTACTTTGAAGATGATACATCATCATCTCAGATGTTTTATTTAAAACCTCAAATGGTACTGTAGATTGCCCTCAGCTGTTAGGTAGTTTAGGATTGGTCACACACTGCAAAACGTTTCGCAAACCCAGTTTGTTGCATGTCCCTCACTCCAAGTCCGCGTACAGGCAGAATTCATTGCTGATCCGTGCGAACAGAACTTTTAATAAACTTACTAGTGAACATGATTTGGATATTTTCAACACCAGTGTTTCTCGGCTCAAGCATTTATGTATTACTAAAAAGCTTTTTTACGGATAAGTGATTTGTTTGTGTGGGAATGTATATTTTTGTTTGTAGTTTGTTGTCTCGTAACTTATGTTTTAGTAGGTATTTTGTACCTACCTTTTTCTTATATTTGTTTTTTTTTTTTGTTACTTTAACTGCGGTAACTTGTAAATGGCCTTCGAAGCCGTATCGTTTGGGAACATTGTTTTTATTAGCTGTAAGTTTCCCGCTTGCCAGAGAATGGGCAGCAGCGTTATCTGTACTTTTGTAACAACCGTACTGCGATCGCCAACCCACCTGCCAAGCGTGGCGATTTCGGCAAAACCCCCCTTTTGGGGGAGGCCTATGTCCAACAGTGGAAGTCTTTCGGCTGAAATGATGATGATGATGTACGGAAGAACTGGTGGCTAAATAAGCACAGCCAATAGGGTCGATCTTCAGGTTGAGCCGTGCTGAGGTGTTGTCACGTTTTAAAAGTTTGTTAGATTTTAGGGAGGTAGTGGTAATTTGAGCACAAAAATCTGGTTTTTTAAATTCATTAATATATTCACATTCATGAATATTTTAAATTAGTTATTGTATTTGGTAATGTCATTGGTATACCTATATGCCCCTTTCGGATCGGATAGGGTTTTTTTAACATATAGTGTACATGTATTTATTTAATTATTTTATTTTATGCTATTCGGGAAACTTCATCATTTCAGCCCAAAAGACGTCCACTGCTGGACATAGGCCTCCCCCAAGTGTCGCCACATTGACATTTTGGGGGGTTTTGCCGTAATCGCCACGCTTGGCAGGCGGGTTGGCGATCGCAGTACGGTTGTTACAAAAAGCACAGAGAAAGCTGCTGCCCATTCTCTGGCAAGTCCCTTAGTCGCCTCTTACGACACCCACGGGAAGATATGGGACGGTGCTATTGTTTACGTCCGACACCATACAGAGCATATATCCTGCTTATGCGTATTAAGTTTCATTAAAATCCGTTCAGTCATTTTGGAAAACTTATTTTCCTTATTTAAGACCTTGAAAGTTTTTATGAAATTACGTAAGGCGTAAACTCTCTTAAATGACAACGACAAGAAGATACCGGCTACCATTTCACACTCAAACAGTCCCGACCAAAATATTAAATAAAATATTTCCCAACACAATATTTTAAGCCCAGCCACCGTATTACCAACTGAACTGAATTTTAAAATAATCCCGCATCAATAAAGACTCACCCTGTATATATATGTAAATTATAACATCAAGCCGCGCTGGTTCGTTAAGCCATCCTTTTACTACTAACCTATACGTGACGAGAGGCAGCGGAAATCACCCTGTATACGGTTAAAACCTTTTTGTTGGATACGGTATAAAAGTTTATAGTTTCAGATAATATGGACGTTATGTGAAAGTTAAGCTTAATTTGCTGAGGCCAATTTTTAGATGGGTTATTACAGTATCAACATGTCTGTGTAGTTTGAGGATCATCATCTGCCTAGCCTTTTCCCAAACTATCTTGGGGTCGGGTTCCAGTCTAACCGGATGCAGCTGAGTATCATGAAGCAACTCCCTGTCTGACCGCCACAACCCAGTAACTGGGTAATACGATACACGTTGGTACGACTGGATGTCAGACTTTTGGCTTCTGACTACTGGTAACGACTGTCAAAGATCTGTCAAAGAAATGACAGTCGGGACCAACGGCTTAATGTGCTTTCATGGACCTGCTATTTTGTAAAAATGGTAATTTCTCATACTATCAACTCAAAACAAACGACAGTGCACTAAAAAACGAAGCTGCAAATAAACCTTATTCATGAATTTTGTCAATATTTAAGTTCCATATTCAATCGTATTTTTTATCCATACAAATAGATAAAGTTGAAGTTTCTATTTGTAATTTCAAAACAACAGCTTTTTACTTAATGCATATTTATGTATTATACGGTACTAATAACCATTTTTTTTAACTAGTTAGTGCTGGGTAATACGATACCCCATAATAAAACTAGTTGTCAGACTTTCGGGCCACTGACTACCTGTAACGACTGTCGAAGATCTACAAATGACAGCCGAAACCAACGGCTTAACGTGCTTTCCGAGGCACGGAGGAAACTCTGTTTTTAATGCATGGTCAATCAAAACTGTAAATTTCGATACAAAAAATATTGCATCCGTGCAAAGCCGGGTCGGGACGCTAGTCATAAATATTTTATGCCATATTCAATCAGATGCACAGTATTTATAATGGACCGGTGATTATGGACGGACACACATGAATTTCCATAGGTTTTTATGCAGCTTTTCGAGCCGATTGGCGCTTTTTCATTAAAAATTTCCTTTGTGGATTTGTTGGATGAGGTATAAGAGATACCGGGACTTTAATTTTAGTGATTTCTTAAAGTTCGATTAAGTCTCATAGTTTTGTATAACTGATCGGCACGGCACCTAAAATACAAATAGAGGTTTGGGTAAATTTGTATAAACCAGTGGCATGATCTATGTGAAGTGAAATATATGTATAATAATAATGCCTCTTAAAAAGAATTTTTCCGAAAATTTTATCGGAGCTTAAATATCTGATGCACCCACTTGAAAAATTCACCCTGTATATCTCGGCTCCGATGCATTTTGGAGATATTTGTTTATAGAAGGAAATTAATGTCTTATTTTGTTCTTAATAATGAAACATTTTTCATTAGTGGCTGCAGACTTAAAAAAGTCACTACAATTAGCAGAATAAGTCAGATTTTCTTTTGTGAATTGTTTGTTTCACTATTAAATTCAAACTTTTAATCGATTTTTCTGACGGTAATTTTTCTTTCTTTTTTTAATCTTTTCAAATTTTGATGCTTGTTTTTTTTATAATTATTTTAGATTTTTTTTGCAGTTTGTGTGAATAATGTATGAAGTCATAAATAACAAAAAATTACAATCCGAGGGATAAATCATCATCATCAGTCTATAATGTTCCCACTGCTGGGACACAGGCCCCCTCTCTATGAGAGGGAGTAGGCTGTAATCCACCACGCGGGCCTCGTGCGGGTTGGTAGTTGTAGCTGTAGAACATGCCGGTTTCCTCATGATGTTTTCCTTCACTGATTTTGAGGGCATCGGTGATGAAATAAATTACACAAAGTAATGTGCCTGTCTGGGTTCGAACCCACGGCTTACTGTTCGTACATGCGGCGTCTCCTACGCGCTGCGCGGCCCGTGCCCTACGAGAGAATTACGCCAGCGTCACCGCAAGCACCGATAGCGCTCCTAGTAATAAGCCTGTGCCTGAAAAGGCGCCGAAAAAGGCTGATAATGATGGTTTCGTAACGGTGCAGAGAAGGGAGCGCCATTCACGAACACCCATGAACCGCTGTGGCAAGGCTCCTGCGGAGCCCGAAGTGAATCTGCGTGCCGCCAAGCCGAATACCCAGGTGTACATTTCCCGCTTGCATTACACCACTAAAGCGGAGGACATCGTAGAGTACGTGCGCCAAAAGACGAGGTACACACCGAGGGTGCAGTTACTGGAGTCGAGCCGCAACGTTAACTTCAATGCGTTCGTGGTGCGAGTGCCGAATTTTTATCTGTCCATCGTGATGCAGGAAGACTTTTGGCCGCAGGACGTGGTGTTCCGTCGCTTCCGCGGACAAGTTTCACTGGCCAGTCAGCACAAGTGAAGTGTAAACAAGTGAAGTGCTACAAACATAGTTTTAAGTCATATTTATTATCATGAGTTTTTGTAATTACTTTAGTATATGTTATTTTATAAGGTATATATCTATGGGCCATTGTAGCCTGAAATAAATGATGTTATATTATGTTATGTTATGTAAGTCGGGGCTGCCACCACTGGGCCACCGCTGCTATCCCGATAATTAACGAATTTTAATCGCAGTTTCAATTTGTTATTAACAATAATTTGCAATTTTTGTATCGATTGTCATAACGGGTCATGGACTAATAGCAAAGAGCCTTGAACAACACCTTGGAAGGCTCTCAATGCGCGGGTGGGTCAAGGTTTTGCTTCAGAAAGCAGTACACCTGGACACGGCATGCGTTGTGAGGAGGTTCCTCTCTGGATCCCTACAGCCAGCATCTTGCTAGCCTATCATGACGTCTTAAATCAGTATTGTTTTACTCTGGACGCTCTTAACTTGCACGTATTTTATCGTTCTCACATACTAGTAATTCTCAACACGAATGATGTAACCAAGATTTTTTAAACATATTTTGATTTAAAAGAGTGTCCATGGAGTTCCTTGCCTATTCTTCTCCATAGAGATCTACGCTTTGGAATGGGCAACTACAGTACTTTCACAAGTTATTATGTCTTGTGACTGGGACTGTAGCTTCGCGTTATTTTTTTTTGTGCTTTGGCTTTCAAAAGTGCCTGTAATGGTCTAATTGAAATAAATGCTTTGAGTTTGAGTTTGAGATGGTGCTAGACATTCTGTATAGCTCCGTATCTTTCCCACGCTGGAATAAGAGTTAATAAAAATAATAAAAAATAGTAGTACAAATATAAAAAAAAAAAACATAAAAGAAATAGTACCTCATTGGCAGCTGGACCTTGTTTCTGATGCCAATAGGCTACTATTTTTTAATGTTTTTTTTTTACTACTATTTTATTATATTTATAAATGTTTTTTTTTTGAATAAAAAAGTAATAAAAAATAGTAGTAAAAATATAAAAAAAAAACATAAAAGAAATAGTACCTCATTGGCAGCTGGACCTTGTTTCTGATGCCAATAGGCTACTATTTTTTAATGTTTTTTTTTTACTACTATTTTATTATATTTATAAATGTTTTTTTTTAGAATGATTTGATCGCTAAAACTAAATTATGAACACTAGAAAAGGGATATTTACGATGTTGACTATTGGGAACTCAAAACATATCGTAAACATGGTAAATATTCCGGTTCCAATGATAATGATTAGTGTTTTTTATGTTTTTTTTTTCTGGCCTACATAATTATATCCCACTGCTGAACAAAGGCCTACCCTTTCTTCTTCAATACCTCTCTATCATGTGCGATCTCTGGCTATGTTAGCCCCGCAAACAGGACAAGATCGTAATAGTAAATTATTAAGCACAAATAATAAATTTGATTTGTTATTTATCTACATTTATGCTTAGTTTTTAAGTAGTTATCGCCCTTCTAATCTGATCAACTGAAAGTTATCATCATCTGCCTAGCCTTTTCCCATCTATTTTGGGGTCGGCTTCCAGTCTAACCGGATGCTGAACACCAGTATTTTACATGGAGCAACTGCCTGTCTGACCTCTTTTGGTACGACTGGTCGTCAGACTTTCGGGCCACTGACTACCTGTAACGACTGTCAAAGATCTACAAATGACAGCCGGGACCAACGGCTTAACGTGCTTTCCGAGGCACAGAGGAAACTCGGTATACAATGGGTGGTCACCCATCCACGGACCAACCTAGGGAAGCGCGGCTTATCCTGAAGTTTGTTAAGGCTGTTATTATTTAACACCGACCTCCAAATTTACCTAATTTTGTGTTAAGTTTTGAAGAAACTTATTGGCCTTGACTAGTCAGAAAAACCAGAGGAAAATAAGACCAAATAAAAATATCCAAACTAACTACAAACACCAATAATCAGTAATACAAAGATTAAAAACGCTCCTCAACTTCATTAAAACAAAACAATGGCCCAGCATGGCTCAGCGTGGGCCACTGTGTGAACGCCCGAGTATAAGTATTGATTAAAGCTGGTCTAACATGGGGACGCGTCGAAAGCCCCGGTAACTATCTGTTGCATGAAACAGAGCTTTGTATATACACGCTAGCTAGGTGTAGGGGGAGCGCAGCGATGCAGATTTTAATTTTTGATAGATTTTGGGATTATTTTTGCTGTTTTGTCGTTCGGGTCTGAAAAATGTGAAATATTGAAAGTTTATCTTTCAGTTGTTAACATATTGCTTGGAAGCGATTTTACTTTTTTTTCACAGGTAAAAAAAAAATGCGTTAAGGCTCTGCCATGTTATAAGTTGGCAACTTCACTTCGTGTTTTGATGAAATTATCAAAAAAAATATATAAATAAATGATATATGGGTGTGGAATACTAAACTTCGATTCTTCTTCATTTCTGTATGGTGTCGGACGTAAAGAATAGCACCATCCCATATCTCCCCGTGGGTGTCGTAAGAGGCGACTAAGGGACTTGCCAGAGAATGGGCAGCAGTGTTCTCTGTGCTTTTGTAACAACCGTACTGCGATCGCCAACCCGCTGCGTGGCGATTATGGCAATACCCCCTTATGAATACTTGGGGGTGGCCTATGTCCAGCAGTGGACGTCTTTCGGCTGAAATGATGATGAATGATGATACTAAACTAAATTAAGTTCGATGTCACGTTTTAGTTACTGCAATTTTAAATCAATATTGCATTCAAGAATTAGCATTGCCATTCAACGTGGCAATGCTGCCAGTCTTCTGGCTACGTTTCCGGATGGAGCAGAATTTTGTTGCTTGACTGTCCTGTTGTTTTTAAGTTAGTTGATATTTAGTTAGTTATAGAAAATAAGTTTGTTAGAGTGAATAAAATAAAGCTGTTCTTTAGAAAAAAAAGCAACTTGTTGAAATTACTTCATTATTATAATTTGAGTAATATAAAAACTTCTTTTTAAATAGGTACTAAGAATATGAAAAAAGTTGACGTAAAGGAAATTAATATTTTAGTTTACCATAGAACGACAATTTAATCATTTAATTTAGTGAACAAAATAAATTGATCATAACATCAAATTTTTTGACAGCGATGGGCAACGTTGCCAAACGGTCTGATTCATCATCATTATCATCAGCCTATGATGTTCCCACTGCTGGGACACAGGCCGCCACTCTATCAGAGGGAGTGGGCTGTAATCCACCACATGGGCCCAGTGCGGGTTGGTAGATATCACATGTATTCGAATTTTAGTTCTAGAACATGCCGATTTCCGCACGATGTTTTCCTTCACCGTTTTTGAGGGCAGCGGTAATGAAATAAATTACACGAAGTAATGCGGCTGCTGGTCTGAACACAACGGTCTGTCGTTGTATTCAGACCGGCAGACGCATTAATTTGCTGGCTGTGTAATCAGAATTACACAGCCTAAATTACGATTAACAATGTCCTTATCAATTCTGAAGCAGTTGGTCGCTTAGAAAGTTGAAGTTAGTCATTGTAGCTATAATTAAAAAGATTTTCTTTACCATAATCCTCTACTTGCTCTGTATGGTGTCGGACGTAAAGAATAGCACCATCCCATATCGGATGATATGGGATGGTGCTATTCTTTACGTGGGTGTCGTAAGAGGCGACTAAGGGACTTGCCAGAGAATGGGCAGCAGCGTTCTCTGTGCTTTTGTAACACACGTACTGCGATCGCCAACCCGCCTGCCAAGCGTGGTGGTTATGGCAAAACCCTCCAAAATGTCAATGTGGCGACACTTGGGGGAGGCCTATGTCTCTCTCTCCGGCAGTGGACGTCTTTTGGAAACGCTGAAATGATGAATGATGATGATGATGATGCTATCATTTACTCCTTTTTTTTCATATCATTCCTCACACAATCCATACATCGTTTTCTTGGTCTTCCTCTTCCTTTCCATCCATAAACATTTATAATAATCACATTCTTTACCATAGACAGAAAATTAAGGCAGTATTTGCCCTTGAAGATATTGATTCTGAAATTGTTGCATCAAATCAATCAAACAATATTTTAATTTTTAGGGTTCCCTACCCAAAGGGTCGAATGGGACCCTATTACTGAGACTTCGCTGTCCGTCCGTCTGTCACCAGGCTGTAGCTCATGAACCGTGATAGTTAGCCAGTTGTATTTTCTGCAGATTATGTATTTCTGTTGCCGCTATAACATCAAATACAAAAAACTGAATAAAGTAAATATTTCAGGGGCTCCCATAAAAAAGTGATTTTTTTTATCCCAATTTATAAATTATGGTATGGAACCCTTCGTGCGCGAGTCCGACTCGTACTTGGCCGGTTTTTATATGAACGTAACTTGTGGCTACGTGGCTAAATAATAACAGCCGTTTGTTTGAACTTCAGGTCAAGACCGTCTTGCCAAGGTTCTGTGTATGTGTCACCAACCTCACCTCACCCATTACATACAGAGTTTCCTCCGTGCCTCGGAGAGCACGTTATGCCGTTGGTCCCGGCTGTCATTTGTAGATCTTTGACAGTCGTTACGAGTAGTCAGTGGCGCGAAAGTTTTACAACCAGTCTTAGCAAAAGAGGTCAGATAGGCAGTCACTCGATGTAGAATAGGTTCATTAATCATTCTGCACTGGAGTATAAATATAGTGCTGTTTCACAAACGATGCGGAAACTTATTATCGTGTCCTGCGTGTCCTGCAGTTTGCTCATTACAGAAAATGATGGACACAACAGAGGTCGCCAAACTAGTGGCTCAGTTCGGGTGCTGTTCCACAAACGATGCGGCACTTAATATCGTGTCCTGCGTGTCCTGCAGTTTGCTGATTACAGAAAATGATGGACACAACAGAGGTCGCCAAACTAGTGGCTCAGTTCGGGTGCTGTTCCACAAACGATGCGGCACTTAATATCGTGTCCTGCGTGTCCTGCAGTTTGCTGATTACAGAAAATGATGGACACAACAGAGGTCGCCAAACTAGTGGCTCAGTTCGGGTGCTGTTCCACAAACGATGCGGCACTTAATATCGTGTCCTGCGTGTCCTGCAGTTTGCTGATTACAGAAAATGATGGACACAACAGAGGTCGCCAAACTAGTGGCTCAGTTCGGGTGCTGTTCCACAAACGATGCGGCACTTAATATCGTGTCCTGCGTGTCCTGCAGTTTGCTGATTACAGAAAATGATGGACACAACAGAGGGCGTCAAACTAGTGGCTCAGTTCTGGGCCGACACAATTGAGAATTCTGAACACGTAAAAAAGAAGAAGATGCTGATGAATTCTTAGAAGATTTTCTTAACATAGAAACATGACATCTCGTCTGTAATCCCCGAGGGTTAGGCAGAGATGTGCTAATAGTTTGACAGTAATGTTAAACTTCTAATTGTATACTTAAGGGGTAGAGCATGGGGTGCTGGGTCAGAAAACCTCCTCGTGAGCCCGATGGCGCTGGTCCCTCTCGATACGTCTGGAGGGAACAGTTGCTGTCGGGACGGTGCACCCTGGGCGCCGGCAGTGTCCTTCCCCGAGGAGTGGGAAGAGATTCCTATTCCCCGGGGAATGTCACTGCCGGTGGCGAATATTCTGACGTGGTGGGGTCCAACCCGGACCAACGCGGCGTTTCTCCGCGTGACCCTCTGAAAAGCAGAGGGCACAGCGGAGGAGCAAGGGCGGGCTCGGAGTGCACTCACCCTGCCTCCGAGCAGACAGCGAGGGACGCAGTCCTTCTCTGTCCCCGTCGTTCTCGTAATCCCATCATCGGAGTGTCGTGGATCACGTCTCGCGGCTTCGATCGGGACCGAGGGTCTTGGCTTAACCGCCCGGACCGCGAGGTAGAAAACCTCTATAAAAAGCTACCCCGAATCTCAAGCGGCGGCGCACCGTGAGGGGATGTATGGCTGACGGGTGTTCCTATGGAACGATCAGTCGTCAGTGCGTCCCCCGCCAGAGTACCAGCCGACCCTCTGGCGGGTTATAAATGTCAAAGGCTTATCCGGGTACAGGGGGCACTGCCCGGATGGACCTCGTATTTCCCCCACACTCGTGGGAACAAAAATGAAAAATAATAAAAAAAATCAAAACCCAGCCGGCGACGGCAAAGAGAGGGAGAGGAGGGATGCGGTGTCGGAGTCCGACGCCGCATCTAGTGATGTGAGCGCGGGATGCTCTGAGAGCTTCCGCTTCGAGAGGACCGGGACTGCTGCGGAGGAACGCAAGCGGTCCAGACCAGAAGGCGACCGCGAGTCGTCCTCCGAAGGGGAGCTTGCCTCGGCCCCTAAAATCTCCACCAGCAGGCGTGGCGGAATAAGGGGCCTGGGGAGGGGGCTCCCGGCCTCCGAAAGATCGGGGGTGGCCGGTCGCGGGCAGGCCCGTTTGGGCACCGGTGATGACGCGGCAGTTGAAGTTGGCGGCTCCGATGTGGAGCGTAAGGCCAAGTTTCAAAAGGAGGTGGATGCTGCGATAAGGGTCGTGGCCTTGAAGAAGCTGACATCTTCAAAACTCGGGGCCATACCTGCAGCTTCCACCTCCATCATGGCGGCGGTGGAGGCTAGCTTTCCTCCACCCAGCGAAGTGGCCAAACTGCGGGCGGAGGTCGCCCGCCTGACGGCCGCCACGGAGCTTCTCCACGAGGAGAATCAGAAGCTCCGGGCAGACCTGACCGGTCTGCGAGAGTCTGGCTCCCGCGAGGTGCCCCAGCAGCGGCAGAGCCAGCCCGTGCCAGTGGAGAACCAGGTCCTGAACCTGGTTCGGCAGGAGCTGGCTGCCTTCCAGGCGCGGTTCTCCGTCCTGGAGGGCATCGTCCTTCGCCCCCCCCTGGCAGCAAACAAGGCTGCCCCGGGCCCGAGGGTGGTCCCGGGCCCAAAGGCGGCTTCGTATGCAGCTGCTACGGCCGCAGTTTCTGGACCAGGGCAGCCTGGCCAGCCCTCCGGCAGGGCTAGGGCGGCCCCTACCGAAAAGTCGGCTCCGGCAAAACCGGCAGCGGCTAAACAGGCGGCGGCCCAGCAGAAAAAGGGCAAAGCGGCTCCTGAGGTGGCGAATGTGCCAGCGCCATCAGCAAGGCGGCTGCAGCTACCGCCGCCCCCCCCGCCCACTAATCCTCCCGCGGCCGAAGCCGAGTGGCAGGTGTTCGGGGAAAAGAAAAAGGGGCGAAAGGCGGCAAAAAAGGCCAGGGACGAGGAGCGAAGGCGCAGGCACAAGGCGTGAAGCGTCGCGGCTAGGCTCCGTGCCCCGAAGACCGCAGCTGTAGTGATCACGCTACAGCCGGAGGCGGAAAAGAGGGGCGTGTCCTACCGCGACGTACTCACTAAGGCGAAGGCGACGGTGGATCTCGGGGAGCTGGGGATCACCGAGGGACTCCGGCTCAAAGTCACCGCGACAGGGGCTCGAGCGCTGGAGATCCCCGGAGCAAATAGCGGCCTGTCCGCTGACGCTCTGGCTGAAAAGCTCAGAGCGTCCCTAGATGCGGACGAGGTCCGAGTGTCCAGGCCCGTCAGATGCGCAGACATGCGCATCCTGGGTCTGGACGACTCAGTGACCAAGGAGGAGGTGGTTGCCGCCGTCGCCAGGACAGGTGGGTGCCCTGCCGAGCAGGTAAGGGCAGGCACTCTACGTCCGGACCACTCGGGCATGCGAACTGTTACGGTAAGCTGCCCTGTGACGGCGGCCGGAACAATTGTGGAGGCTGGAAGGCTCCTGGTGGGCTGGGTGTCGGCGCAGGTGAAGCTGCTGGAACCCCGACCTCTGAGGTGTTACCGGTGCCTCGTGGGGCAGCACGTGAGTTGTCGGTGCTCCTCGGAGGTGGACCGCAGCGGCGACTGTTTCCGTTGCGGTCAGCCCGGTCACATGGCCGCGGCTTGCACCGCCATGCCGCACTGCACTGCATGTGCGGCAGCGGGCAAACCAGCCGATCACCGGGCAGGGGGCAGGGCCTGCGCACCACCCACCAGGGCCAAGGGCAAGGGAAGGCCCGCAGCCACCGCCTCCACCGTTGCCACCGCCGCAGCTGCCACCACCGTCGCTTCCGCGGCTGCCGCCAGTACTGCCGCTGCAACATCTGTTGCAGGGCCCTCACAGGGGGCCCGGGAGGGGGCCGAAATGGAGTGCCAATAATGGCCCCATTACGCCTTCTCCAGGCGAACATCAACCACTGCCGCTGTGCTCAGGATCTGTTGCTCCAGAGTATGGCGGAGTGGTTGATTAACGTCGCCGTGGTCGCTGAGCCGTACTTCGTCCCGCCCAGGGAAGACTGGGTGGAGGACCTGAGCGGCTCAGTGGTCATAATTTCGTCGGCCGCCGCCGGTACCCCGACCCTTGAAAGTGTCAGGAAGGGTCAGGGCTGCGTAGCAGCACGGTTCGGGGAGATCGTCGTAGCGGGAGTCTACTTCTCCCCGAGCCGAACTCTCGCCGAGTTCCACAACTCCCTCATGGAGTTGAGTGTCGTCATCCGAAGCTATTCCCTCCCCGTGCTTGTGCTCGGGGACTTCAATGCCAAAAACTTGGCCTGGGGTTCTCGTTGCACAGATGTGCGGGGTAGGATGGTGGAGGACTGGGCTCTGGAGGCGGGCCTGGTCGTCCTAAATCGGGGTTCTGTCCCCACGTGTGTGCGGATGCGGGGCGAGTCGGTGGTGGACATCTCGTTCGCTAGCCCCGCTCTGTCACCGCGTGTCGTTGACTGGCGCGTCATGGAGGGGGTGGAGACCTATTCCGACCACCGGTACATCCGGTTTGATGTCTCCGCCCAGGACTCAAGCGCGCCGGTCCTACAGGCCCCGAGTGGTCCGCGTTGGGCGCTGAAGCAGCTGGACCGGGAGCTCCTCCTGGAAGCCTCGATAGTGCAGGCCTGGGTGACATCACCGAACAGGCCTGCCGACATCAACAACGAGGCAGGGTGGTTCCAGGAGGCCATGTCCGACATCTGCGACGTGGCAATGCCCCGAGTTCGGCCAGGAAGCGCCCGGCGTCAGGTGTACTGGTGGTCGCGAGAGCTGACGACTCGGCGCGAGGCGTGCGTAGCCGCGCGGCACCCGTACGCCAGGCATCGCAGGCTCCGCATCCGCCCTCCGGATGCGGCAGCCATTGAGGCGGAGCTGTACGAGGGATACAGAGCAGCGAAGACCGCCCTCCAGGAGGCTGTCCAGCGGGCCAGAGACCTGGGCCGCGAGGAGATGCTGGAGACTCTCGACAGAGATCCGTGGGGGCGCCCTTACAAGATGGTGCGGGACAAACTCCGCACCTGGGCCCCCCCGCTGACGCAGAGTCTCCGCCCTCAGCTCGTGGAGGACGTGGTGAGCGCTCTGTTCCCTCTGCGAGGGGAACATCCTCCCCCGCCTATGGCTCCGCCGCTTGCGGTGCCGGAAGCGGACCACATCGAGGACGATGACGACATTCCGGAAGTGACCGGGGTAGACCTGAGAGCGGCGGTAGGCAGGCTTAAAGCCAAAAATACCGCCCCGGGACCCGATGGCTTGCCTGGCAAAGCCTGGGTCCTGGCCTCAGAGGCTCTGGGGCCCCGACTGGAAGGGCTCTTAAGCGCATGCTTGGAGAGAGGCCAGTTCCCGCTTCGTTGGAAGACGGGGAAGCTGGTCCTCATCCGGAAGCCGGGGCGCCCTGCGGACTCTCCGTCCGCATACCGGCCCATTGTGTTGCTCGACGAGGTGGGCAAGCTCTTCGAAAGAGTCATTGCCAACCGCCTCGCCGGGCACCTTGTGGGGATGGGGCCGGATCTTGCGGAGAACCAGTTTGGTTTCCGCAGAGGGCGCTCGACGGTGGACGCCATCATGCGCGTGAGGGCTCTCACGACGGGGGATGCGGTGTCCAGGGGTGGGGTTGTCTTGGCGGTGTCTCTTGACATCGCCAACGCCTTCAACACCATGCCCTGGAGCTGCATTAGGGAGGCACTCCGGTATCACCGGGTGCCGACCTACCTTCGTCGTGTGGTCGGGGACTACCTGACGGACAGGGCCGTCATCTACCCCGGTCGCACCGGAGAATGGAACCGGCGAGAGGTGTCGTGCGGTGTCCCACAGGGATCGGTTCTGGGGCCGCCCTTGTGGAACATCGGCTACGACTGGGTGCTGCGCGCCGACCTCCCTAGCGGTGTCAGTGTAGTCTGCTACGCTGACGACACGCTGGTGCTGGCACAAGGGAGGTCGCACGAGGCGGCGGCCGAACTTATGACACGCGGGGTTGCGATAGTCGTGGATAGAATCCGGCAACTGGGTCTCGAGGTGGCATTGCACAAGTCCGAGGCCATGTGCTTTCATGGGCCTCGGAATGCGCCACCGTCGGGATCCATACTGACGGTAGGAGGGGTTCCCATCGGCGTCGAGTCGACGCTGAGGTACCTAGGGCTTGTCCTCGACAGCCGGTGGAGCATTTCCGACGTTTGGCCCCCAAACTGGAACGGGCAGGGGCTGCGTTCAAGCGGCTCTTGCCCAACCTGGGGGGTCCAAACGCCTCCTGCCGCAGGCTCTACGCGGGGGTCGTGCGGTCCATGGCCCTTTACGGGGCCCCGGTGTGGGCGCGTTCTCTGAGGCGGCGAGCCGCCCATTACCTGAACGCGCCCCAGAAGGTGGTAGCCGTAAGGCTGATCCGGGGGTACCGCACGATCTCTGGCGAGGCGGCGAGCCTCTTGGCCGGATTGCCGCCATGGGATCTGGAGGCGATAGTCCTCGCGTGCCTGCACGAATGGCGCGCGGAGGCACTACGCCGGGGGGAAACTCCGCTGCCGCGGCAAATTGTCGCTCAGCGGACAGACCTCCGGCGCGATCTCATGGCGACATGGAGAGAGCGACTGTCGCAACCCCGTGCAGGGCACGCCACAATAGTGGCGATAAGTCCCCTCTTTGAGGAGTGGCTAGAGAGGCGCCACGGCGCCCTCACCTTCCGCCTGACGCAGGTCCTCACCGGACACGGTTGTTTCGGGAGGTTCCTGCACCGAATCGGGCGGGAGGAAACGCCCGGGTGTCACCACTGCGAGGATCGGCCGGAGGACACGGTGGAGCACACTGTGGAGCTATGCCCCGCTTGGGCTGAGCACCGCCGTGTCCTCGTAGCGGCGATTGGCGGCGGCGACCTCTCGCGTCCGGCCCTGGTTCAATCCATGGTCCGGAGCGAGAGGGAATGGGAAGCCGTCGCCTCCTTCTGCGAAGCAGTCATGCTAGCGAAGGAGGTGGCGGAACGTGAGAGGGAGAGAACCTCACGTCCCAGCCGCCGCGGGAGACGCCCCGGGCGTCGGGGGGCAACCAGTGGCCCCCGGCCACCGTAGGCGCGGGCCTGTGGACGGTGAGTAATGGGCTAGCTCACCGTCCGTCCGTCTTATGACGACAGACCGTGCCGACGGCGCGTTCGTGTTCCACGCGCGCCTCAAGGAGATGTCAGCAAATCGGAAGGGGTCCGAGAGGGCCGATGCCTGCCAGGGCTGCGGGTTGTTCGAAAGAGACACCGTGCCCCTGGAACGCAAAGGGCTAAGAAGGAACATGGATGGGTTTTAGTCAGTCAAGTCTGACACTCCCTTCCGCTCCGCCCAGAGCGGAAGAAGTCATTTGATGATTTCCCATCCGAAAAAAAAAGGGGTAGAGCATAGGGCTCAAGTTTTGGCAAGACTTTATTATATGTCGTGAGGAAAGTTTCGAGTATGAATGTTGATGGGTTTATGAGTAGAAGAAGACCAAAGAATGATATGGATAGTTTAGGGGTATCAGGAATGGGGTGTAAAGTTTCTCATCCCCGATAGAAAAGGGAGGATCCTCCGACCAGACAGGTGTTATGTCTGGTAGGCAACTGCCCGACAGTTGATGTCGGGTTTACCTGTATATTCTTAAGTCGATGTAAACTTTGCTTGCGAGATTCAGACCGTATTAGTTCTTCAGTTTTTATCATAGATGGCGCTATAGTACTTGTTATAAGTTGCTTTTTGTAGGTGAATGCAGATAGAGAGGAGGTTTCTCATGAGATGACGAGAAATAGAGAAGTATGGAAGAAGAAGACATGCTGCGCAGTGTAAAACCCAGGTGGAAGATGATCCTAACTAAATATGCGTTTCCTAATTTACCTTGAAATATTTTATAGCAACTTTATCTATCCGCTATTTTGTTCTTACCTATTAAAGCGACATATTAAACTAAATCTGCCACAGCTAAAAGTTACACTGTGTTATCACGCAGGCACACCCAACAGTTAAATACTTAATTTATATTTTTAACTAATAGGACTATTATTTGCTGTTTTCATTGATTGTTCTTAGTCTTACGAGCGATCACGCCTTACGACATTTCATACAAACTTTCAAGTCCTTATTTCCAAGAGGACTGAACCGATTTTAATGAAACTTCATACGCGTAAGTAGGATACATAGGGCTAAAATAGTTACTAAAAACATTTTCCAAAAATAGTGTTACAGCTAAATTAGACCGACTATAAATTATCTATAGAAACAGAAATTTCCAATTATCTTTTTTTTTAAAAGACATTTCGAAAATGTTGTTTAGTAACTTTTTAGATCTATGTATCCTGTTTATGCGTATGAGGTTTCATTAAAATCAGTTCAGTCATTTCGGAAAATAAGGACTTGAAAGTTTGGATGAAATGCCGTAAGGTGTAAAAGCTATAAAGTTTAACATGGTTCTTTAGTGTCGTGGTCAAAACCAACTACGCCATTTTGATTTCACAATTCATAGACAATTTCGCAAATTTGTGTGTGTGTGTGTAATGTCTCAAAAGAATCATGCTATACCGTATGCACGTACACACAGCTCTATTAAGAAGTTACCCCCCGGCCTCCTCTGCCGGAGTGTTAAGGGGTTAGCTTAGGCCTTACTGACGCTGTCAGCACATATCTTTGAAAACTGTTGTTATTTATGACAAAAAAATAACCTGTTCTCGTCTATTGTTTTTAGGGCTTTGTTGCCAAATGGCAAAAACACTTATAGATTCGTCCTGTCCGTCTGTCTGTCTGTCCGTTTGCCACTGAATTTTTACTCCGAGGTTATAGGCACGACACAGCTGAATGAGAGTTCAAATTATTGTTATTATAATGTTTGGTGCTACGGAATACCCGTGTGTACGACTCCTGAGAGTACGACTCACAAGTGGCCAGTTTTTAGGGTTCCGTACCCAAAGGGTCAAACTGGACCCTATAACTGAGACTTCGCTGCCCGTCCGTCTGTCACCAGGCTGTATCTCATGAACCGTGATAGCCAGCCAGTTAAAATTTCTACAGATCATGTATTTCTGTTGCCGCTATAACAACAAATACTAAAAACAGAATAAAATAAATATTTAAGGGGGCTTATAAATAATTGTACGGAACCTTTCGTGCGCGAGTCCGACTCGCACTTGGCCGGTTTTTTTTTAATCTTAACGTCAGAGATACTTTAAGAGAAGACCAAACATTCTAAAAGTGCCAAAAACGTAAGCAGATCATGCTTGTAAGTGTACTTTTAGTTTTCCTTAAACATTTTCAAGCTCAATTTTTTTATCGACCCGCCATTTTTTCCCGAACAAAACCTACCCAGGTGGTTGAGAGTTAGTAACATATTAAATTATGTCTGCCAGAGCTAAAAGTTAACACGTTGGTATCACGCAGGCACGCCCCCAGTTAAGTAATTTATAATTTTAAGTAATAGGGCTATTCTGCTGTCTGGGTTGACAACGGAAAAAAATGGCGTTGATTAAAAACTTTTTTTTGCGTTTGTTTTTAAGTAGTGGTTTGGGATTATGGTTGGCTAGCAACAATGAATGTAGTTTTATAGACTGTGGTCTTATTAACTAGTAACTATCAAATTTTTTAGGTTATTTATTAATACAATCAAGTTCACTCAATCCATATGCTCAGTGTTCGTAAAAACCGCCTTAAAACGATGTTATTTTTTTGTACTGAACTGAATTCATCTATCCAATATAATTATAACCAACAAAGGTGTGTTAGATTATCAGTTAGCCTTAGGGAACAACATTGCAAGTTCGAACGCAAGACACGCCCTTCTGATTTTTAAGGTTCCGTAACCAAAGAGTCAAACGGGACCTGACCCTATTACTGAGACTTCGCTTTCCGTCCGTCCGTCACCAGGCTGTGCGGCAGGCCCTATGCGGGTTGGTAGATGTCACATATCTTCGAATTTTTAGTTCTAAAACATGCCAGTTTCCCCACGATGTTTTCCTTCACCGTATTTTGAGGGCAGCTAAGTTAGATTATTATTGAACTAGCTGTCCGGCGCAACTTCGTTTGCGTCACATTTTCCCCGTTTTCGCAACATTTTTCATTACTGCTCCACTGCTATTGGTCGTAGCGTGATGATATATAGCCTATAGCCTTCATCAATAAATGGGCTATATACCATTGAAAGAATTTTTCAAATCGGACCAGTATTTTCGGAGTCTATTCAATGCAAACAAACAAGCAAACAATCAATCAAATCTTTCCTCTTTACAATATTAGTTTAGATAAATTATCTTGTTTCAAAGCACTCAGTACCTAAAGGTATACGATGTTCTTCTTAAACATGGTATACTTACATAATTAAGTATCTTTGTTGCATGAGTTCCTATTGAGAGTTAACAAGAGGACCTCAGAAACTGCGGCATGATTATAAGGAAAGTAACATCATCATCATCATCATTTCAGCTCAAACGACGTCCACTGCTGGACATAAGCCTCCCCCAAGTGTCGCCACATTGACATTTTCGGGGGGTTTTGCCATAATCGCAACGCTTGGCAGGAGGGTTGGCGATCGCAGTACGGTTGTTACAAATGCACAGAGAACGCTGCTGCCCATTCTCTGGCAAGTCCCTTAGTCGCCTCTTACGACACCCACGGGAAGATATGGGATGGTGCTATTCTTTATGTCCGACACCATACAGAGCCAGGAAGTAACATACATTCATAATATCAATGAATCCGTAATTATGTTACCGATTCTTGCATAAATTAATTTTCTATTGTCTCTTGGGTAAATAATAGCAGCCCCTCGAATTAATCTTCAGTTTATGAACGTTTACACCTTACGACATTTCGTACAAACTTTCAAGTCCTTATTTTCCGAAATGAGTTAACCGATTTTAATGAAACTTAAAACGAATAAGCAGGATACATAGGTCTAAACAGTTACTAAAATTATTTTTGGAAAAATAGTGTTACAGCTAAATTAGACCGATTATAAACTATCTATTGAAACAGATACTTCCAAGTATCTTGTTATTTAAAGACGTTTCGAAAAGGTTTTTAGTGACTTTTCACACCTATGTATCCTGCTTAAGCGTATGAAGTTTCAGTAAAATCCGTTCAGTCATTTCGAAAAATAAGGACTTGAAAGTTTGGATGAAATGTCGTAAGGCGTAAACGCTCTTAAGCCTCGATTACCTAGGTTTGTCTGTAGATTGGTAACCACACATTACATATCGAGTTTCCTCCGTGCCTCGGAAAGCACGTTAAGCCGTTGGTCCCTTTTGTCATTTGTAGATCTTTGACAGTCGTTACAGGTAGTGGCCCGAAAGTCTGGCAACCAGTCTTATTACCCAGTACTAACTGGGTTGTGGAGGTCAGATAAGCAGTTGCTCCATGTAAAATACTGGTATTCAGCTGCATCCGGTTAGACTGGAAGCGGACCCCAACATAGTTAGGAAAAAAATAGGTGATGAAAAATTTGTTGTATATTCACGGCTTTGATGAACTTAATAATTACACATTAAAAAAATAACACCCAAATTTTTTCTTCACCTATCATCATCATCATCAGTCTATAATGTTCCCTCTGCTGGGATACAGACCTCCTCTCTATGAGAGGGAGTGGGCTCTAATCCACCACGCGGGCCCAGTGCGGGTTGGTAGATGTCACATGTCTTCGAATTTCTAGTTCTAGGACATGCCGGTTTCCTCACGATGTTTTCCTTCACCGTTTTTGAGGGCAGTGGTGATGAAATAAATTACACAAAGTAATGTGCCTGTCTGGGTTCGAACCCATGGCTCACTAACTTCGTTTTTTTTTCTTTTTAAAAATAATAACAAGTAAACCATAGCTTTCCCTATACTCACAAAAAAAACCCGAAAAAAAAAAATTAAACTATAATATTTTAACAAAAAAAAAAAACGTTTTTAAAATTAATACACATGAGAATGACCCTCGTCGCGCACGATATAGGTCGCGGTTATAATTAGTTAAATTTACGATGGTGCCCCACCCTGCCGCACGGGGCACGGTGGGCCGTAGGGGGTCACCCCATCCTTCAACGTTGTTACACGATTTTAACCCCACTTTTTATACTACTTTTTAACTAGTCTAGGATTAACGTAGGCTTCACACTGACTTACAGCTACATATACATATAAACTTAACACCTTTTTCTAACTACAGTACGCACCCACCATCATGTGCCTAGCCTTTTCCCAAACTATCTTGGGGTCGGCTTCCAGTCTAACCAGATGCAGCTGAGTACCACTATTTTACATGAAGCGACTGCCTATCTGACCTCCACAACCCAGTAACTGGGTAATACGATACCCCTTGGTAAGACTGGATGTCAGACTTTTAGCTTCTGACTACTCGTAACGACTGTCAAAGATCTACAAATAACAACCGGGACCAACGGTTTAACGTGCTTTCCGACGCACGGTGGAAACTCGATATGTAATAATGGTCACCCATCCACAGACCAAACTCGGTAAGCACGGCTTAACCTTAAAGATCGACCTGGGCGGCTGTTATTATTTAGCCACGAGCTCCTCTGTACGCACACACCATAATTCCAAAATTATAAGACGTCTTAGTTTAAGAACGATCCATATTAACAGACTGGAGTAAAAGACATAACAATATTTTCATTAATGGTTACAAAAAATCGCAAAACAATTTGCCATCAGATCACACTGATCAGCACAAAACTTGGTGTAATATTGATAAGTGTTAACCGACTTCTGATGCCGACTGTACCCACTCTGTTACAATATACAAGGTGTTGTTTTGCATCCTCGTCAAAATTCAGGAGGTTGTCCCAAAATACATAAATAATCAAATTTAAATTACGTTACCTAGTTAATTATTAATAAACGATGATTTTTTTGGTTGTTTAAGTTTGTCAGTGTTTCAGAATAACCCTTTAACGTGGTTTAGGAAATAAGTTATTATCCAATAAACGTTTGAGATTGTTTGTATGTATGGAAGCGCGTTTATAGGGCGAGAATCAGACGCGTTTATAACACGGATGGTTCACTATTTCTTTTTCTATACATAATTTATAATGTGTCTAATTTAGCTGTAACAATATTTTTCGAAAATGTTTTTTTTAGTAACTTTTTAGATCTATGTCGAATACATATATCTTACAAGGTACTATATAGCATAAGCGTTTTAAGTTTCATTGAAATCGGTTCACTCATTTCGGAAAATAAGGTCTTGAAAGTTTGTATGAAATGCCGTAATGCGGAAACGCTCTTAACAAGATCGGCCGGCGTGTTCAAATTTCTTTCCATATCCTACACGGGTAACTCCTCAGTTTCATCAGACCTTAATATACGAGTAAGTAATTTAAATACCAACACACTCTGCTTTTAAACAAGACATAATAACCCATAATTATCTTTAAAATTATCGCAATCAAGGCATCGCATACTAACAAAATAAAACGGCTATTAAGTATCATGAGCCGTCATTAAAATATAATGTCTATATCATTACTGGGCTTCGTCTAAATATGACGTAACTTCACGCTTGTTTTTGTTGAAGGGAGAGAGGCAGAGCTGAAGATATTGTAAGACACAGGTTTTTTTTTAGAAAAACTATGTCATCATTTCAGCCGAAAGACGTCCACTGCTGGACATAGGCCTCCCCAAAAAGGGGGAGTATTGGCCATAAACACCCCGCTTGGCAGGTGGGTTGGCGACCGCAGTACGGTGGTTGCAAAAGCACAAAGAACGCTGCTTGGCATTCTCTGGCAAGTCTCTTATTCGCCTCTTACGACACCCACGGGAAGCCCGTATCTTCTACTTGGTGCTATTCTTTACGTCCGACACCATACAGACATGTACAGAAAACCTATGTACTAAGACTCTATCCCCTTTTGCTGTTCTAAAATGTTAATAATAGTCACTATTCATCTTATCATGATCATCATCATTCTCTTTGCCTTTTATCCCAATTTATTTGGGGTCGGCGCAGCATGTGTTTTTCTTCCATACTTCACTATTACTTGTCATCTCATGAGACACCACCTTTCTTGCACTATCATCCTTTACACAGTTCATCCATCGTTTCTTTGGTCTTCCTCTACTCTTAAAACCATCCACATTCATACTCAAAACTTTCCTCAGGAAATTTTCCTCATTCCTCCGCATCACATGCCCATACCACGACAACCGATTACCACACATCTTTTCAGTCACCGGCGCCACTTTCAGACTTACTCTTATGTACTAATTTTTTATTTAATCCATTTGCCTAACATCACACATCCCCTTAACATTCTCATATCAGCCACTATTTATCTTATCAATGTTTAATAAAATTGGTCAACAACAAAAACAAATAGTTTCTGGTTGAAAAAGAATAAAAAAAACGTATTTATTTTTCCCGCACAGGACAAAAAAATTGTTAAAATTAACAAAAAAACAAAACGTAATACGTATAAATAAGTTATTAAACTTTTGATTTTAGTTGCCAGCTCAACTCGCTTATCGTTGGCAGTGGAACAGGTACGGTCAGCAACGAAAGTTGCTATACAAGGTGTAGTTTTGCATCCTCGTCAAAATTCAGGAGGTTGTCACAAGAGATATAAATAATCAATATAAATTACGGTACCTACTTAATTATTAATAAACGCAGATTTTTTTGGTAGTTTATGTTTATCACTATTCCAGAATAACCCCCTTAACGTGGTGTAGGGAATAAGAAATTATCGCATAAACGTTTGAGATTGTTTTGTTTGTGTAAAAGCGCCATTATAGGGCAAGGATCGGGCGGGTAACGTTTAAAACACTCTTACCGATTAACGTAAATAAGAAAAAACCGGCCAAGTGCGACTCGGACTCGCACACGAAGGGTTCCGTACCATTATTTACAAAAAACGAGAAAAAAAAACACTTTTTTGAATGGGAAAAAAAAAAAAAAATTAAATATTTATTTTATTCTGTTCTTAGTATTTGTTGTTATAGCATCAACTGAAATACATAATCTGTGAAAATTTCAACTGGCTAACTATCACGGTTCATGAGATACAGCCTGGTGACAGACGGACGGACGGACGGACGGACGGACAGCGAAGTCTCAGTAATAGAGTCCCGTTTGACCCTTTGGGTACGGAACCCTAAAAAATTATCTACCCATTTTATTATTGATTCGGGTCGAGAAAACATTGCTTAGTTAACTCCTTGAATTTGACGAGGATGCAAAACAACACCTTGAACATCCAAAATTATAAGATGTCTTAGTTTTAGAACGATCCATATTAACAGACTGGAGTAAAAGACATAACAATATTTACATCAATAGTTACACAAATTCGCAAAACAATATTACATCAGATCACACTGATTAGCACAAAACTTGGTGTAATACTGATAAGTGTTAACCGACTTCTGATGCCGACTGTACCTAAGCCCTATTTAAAAGGAGATGAGCCGATTGCCAATAGATTATCATTCAGGAAATTAACTTTCGTAAGCCCCCGGTAGTCTAGGTGTGTGCCCCGGTTAATGGCAAACGACATGTGGGTGAGCTAACTTGCTCACACATTCTGTTCTTAGTTTTTAGCGTTCCGTACCCAAAGGGTCAAACGGGACCCTATTACTGAGACTTCGCTGTCTGTCCGTCCGTCTGTCACCAGGCTGTTTCTCATGAACTGTGATGGTTAGCCAGTTGAATGTACTACAGATTATGTATTTCTGTTGCCGCTATAACAACAAATACTAAAACCAGAATAAAATTAATATTTAAGGTGGCTTCCATAAAAATGTGATGTTTTTGCTTGTTTTTATAAATAATGGTAAGGAGCCCTTCGTGCTCGAGTCCGACTCGCACTTGGCCGGTTTTTTAACACACATCATCTGGCTAGCCTTTTCCCAAACTATCTTGGGGTCGGCTTCCAGTCTAACCGGATGCAGCTGAGCACCAGTATTTTACATGAAGCGACTGCCTATCTGACCTCCACAACCCAGTAATTGGGTAATACGATACCCCTTGGTAAGACTGGATGTCAGACTTTTGGCTTCTGACTACTCGTAACGACTGTCAAAGATCTACAAATGTCAGCCGGGACAACGGCTTAACGTGCTTTCCGAGGCACGGCGGAAACTCGGTATGTAATATAGTCACCCATCCACGGACCAACGTCGGAAAGCACGGCTTAACCTTCAAGATCTATACGTGCGGCTGTTATTATTTAGCCACGAGCTCCTGGTTCCGTACCGTTATTTATAAAAAAAAAACACTTTTTTGTATGGGAGTCCCCTTAAATATTTATTTTATTCTGTTTTTAGTATTTGTTGTTATAGCGGCAACAGATAGACATAATCTGTAGAAATTTCAACTGGCTGACTATCACGGTTCATAAGATACAGCCTGGTGACAGACGGACGGACGGACATCGAAGTCTCAGTAATAGGGAACAAAAAACATAGCAAAAAGAAAACAACGAGAACTTGATGAAACTTCTTTCTTACAATTCCGAAAACATTTTCTTTTTGACCGCCATTTTAGAATAGTATTAGCTCGCCTTTTTCCTTATCCTCTATTTATATAAAGTTAGGGAAAATGGTTGCTGAGCAAATTAACTGTCGACTTAAATTATCTGTGAGCTCTAATAACAACTGTCATACTGTGACAGTCATCGGGGGCTCCTGGCTAAATAAAAACGGAATTTATAAGGGTAAGCAACGCTAACAGAGGTTGGTCTGTAGATGGGTGACCGTCCATTGTATAGCGAGTCCCGTCAGTGCCTCCAATAGGAATGTAAACTTAAATAATAATATATTTTTCGGATCCGGTCATTTTAGTACGGACAAAATGAATCGAAAGCGCGCCAAAGGTGGCATCAAGCGACCTACTTACCAGTCTACCCACACCTAAGCGCGCTTACTACAGAGTCGTGATGTTTCGAGCTCGCTACAAGGACGACAGTCAGTGTCTGATCGCGGCAGAGTCAAGACGTCCCGAAACTGTTCCCGATTCATGGTGCCTAGTGTTATTGTGTTGGATTGTAATTTCAAGTTATTTGTTAGTTCGATAAAAGCAGTGTACCGTGTGTAGTGTGTGTTTTCATTGCACGAAACCCATGTTCCGTGCACATGCTGAGCGAGTCTAACGGAATAAAATCATCTAACTACGACATATTCATTTTAATCAGATATTAAAGATCCATTGGGTTAGTAACAATATTCTTAACCTATGTTAGTACTTCATTGAAAACACAGACATTGTTCAGGTGACTTGACTTGCCACGGAGTCTGTTTAGCAGCGAGGCCGCTTTCTTACGCCGTACAGCATTGAAACAGTCGGTACGAGCCTCAAGTCGAGCCTCGAGTCGGTCGGTAAAGCCGTTGGCACAGTAACGCTTCTGACGACCCGTAACGACTGTCAAAGACCAACAAATGAGAGTCGGGACAAACAACTCAATTTAGCTTAGGTACGTCAGGTTATATGGCTATAAAAATATAAATAAATACCCTCTCAATTTAAGTAAAAAAAGCCAAAAAACCAACGAGGGAGTCAACGCTTTATTTTCACCATAAAATACCAATACATAAGCATTTTTACGGCGTTTTTATGGCTCAGGTAGTAACGTAAACCATGGTAGTTTTTGCCATAAATCAAGTGACATTACATCTCTCTCATATTATTTTGACAATATTATTGGCAAACCTGTTGAAAGGAAACAGCTTTATAAAAGAAACCGTGTATGAATTTATGGGTTCCTAGGTTTAGAATTTATGATTGCTGATTGCTTTGCCTAGGCACGTAAGCGTGACCTATAAACAAGCAGATAGGATATAAATCGGCAAAAATTGAACTAAGCATTGCTCATTATCTCACACACCACACAACCTCACTCTTACACTCACACCCACACTCACTCACACACTCACTCATGATACACAAACCACACGTACACGCGCGATTTGGCGTTTTTCTACAAAACGCTCATTTATTTGCAGAGCTGTTTGTATAATTTTTAAGTTACCCTCTCATTTTTTATTTTTATATATTTTTTTTTTATGTTTAACATTGTCTACATTTCAATTGCCCAAAAATTACAAGAGGGAGTACAAGTGCGGAGTCTCCCAATACAAGCAATTCCTTGCTTGAAAGGTGATTTCCAATTATATGTTTCGAAATGCCTATTGTAATTGAAATAAACGTTTTTAATTGAAATAAACGTTTTTATTATATTTTTTTTATTTATGCTTCAAGATTTCAGAGTTACAATCTGGAGTAGTTAAGAGCGTTTACGCCTTACGAAATTTTATAAAAACTTTCAAGTCCTTATTTTTCGAAATGACTGAGCCGATTTTAATAAAACTTCATACGCATAAGCAGGATATAGGTCTAAAAAGTTACTAAAAAACATTTCGAGTGTATGAGTATAAAAAAAAATCTTTGGGAAAGTTGTTTGTTATCATGGAAACAATTATGTGTTTCAGTCATCATCATCAACATCATTTCAGCCCAAAAGACTTCCACTGCTGGACATAGGCCTCCCCCAAGTGTCGCCACATTGACATTTTGGAGGGTTTTGCCATAATCGCCACGCTTGGCAGGCGGGTTGGCGATCGCAGTACGGTTGTTACAAAAGCACAGAGAACGCTGCTGCCCATTCTCTGGCAAGTCCCTTAGTCGCCTCTTACGACACCCACGGGAAGATATGGGGTGGTGCTATTCTTTACGTCCGACACCCTATAGAGCAACGTCCGACACCATACAGAGCGTGTTTCAGTATCGGTCACTAATTACCAGTCACCCTATATATTATTTAATCGGACGGATTTTGTTTTTTTTTGCACGGGACCTTTATCCGTTTTCTAGCATAAGTTACGCCTTATAACATCGGCTATCTGACAGTAAAAGTCCTGTCAAAATTGGTCCAGGCATTTCGGAGATTAGCCGGGACAAACAGACAGACAACAATGTCCCACATTTATTTTATTAATTTTTATGGTTTTTGACGGAAAAGAAAGAAAGAAAGTTAAAATATTTATTTGTCGCAGGGACATGACGTGCATTCAAAATTACAAAAATAAAATAATATATACAAAATATTAAAAGTACAAACAGGACGGAACAAAAATGTTTAATGCTTGGACGTCGTGACTGCGACAAGCAGGACCCACAGCACAGCGCTGGTTTTTAGTGTTCACCTGAGACATAACGTACGGAAACAAACAGCATAAGTTTTGTTTAAATCCCCGTGTACAAATTTATACCGGCAAAAAATCCTACTGGAAACACTCGACCACACTTTGCTAAACCTAAGAATCGAACCCAGGTCTTCTTGTTCAGCAGTCGCGCTCACAACCACAACATCAACAAGACAGTCCCTCTCAAAATGTCATCCGAAAATCCAAATAAACTTCTAGCTATAAAACAAAACACTACCTCGCCTGCTGTTTGTCCCGCGAAAGTAATGAGGGTGATAATACGCACATATTAGGGTTAATGTGGGGTAGGAAGACGTATAACCCACTTAGGGTTGCCACGAGGTCGATTTTAGTTGGAAATGTTTGTTTTCCCGACGCGATATTAAGTCGAGAGGTTTCTCAGTAAAGTCTTAGTGCGTGTAAAACTAGCTGACACGCGCATCTTCGTCTGCGTCACATTTTCCCCGTTTTTGCAACATTTTTCATTGATGCTCCGCTCCTATTGGTCGTAGCGTGATATTATAGGGCCTATAGCTATCCTCGATAAATGGGCTATCTAACACTGAAATACTTTTCCAAATCGGACTAGTAGTTCCTGAGATTAGCATGTTCAAACAAACTAACTCTTCAGCTCTATAATATTTAAATAATAATAATATATAATACAGCAGTCATTGTGCCGATAGTCGTGTCGGCCAATGGCTTAATTGCCAAAAGCCTCGACCAACATCTTAGTAGGCTTTCGCTTGGCAGCTGGATCAAGGGCTTGATTCAGAAAGCAGTACTTCTGGACACGGCGCGTATTGTTAGGAGGTTCCTCTCTCAAGAGCCCTGACCACCGGTAGCTCGGACCCTGTTCCCAATGCCGGTTGGATCCTATTTTTTATATTTTTAAATGTTTTTTATATATGTAATTTTGTAAAAATATTTAAAAATGTAAATTATATGTTGTAAAATGAATAAAGGAAATAATATATTAAGCATATGAATCGAAAAGAGTATGTAAGGATATTAGACTCTTTAAAACTAGTGTAGTTTTCCGTAGCGCAATCAATAATAATGTACTGTGGGTGGGAGATTGATTCTCTAAATAGAGGATTAATTCTAATTGTCAGTTTCTTTTTTTATTTTTTCGAGGAGCTCGTGGCTAAATAATAACAGCCGCCCAGGTCGATCTTTAAGGTTAAGCAGTGCTTGCCGAGGTTGGTCTGTCGATGGGTGACCATAATTACATATCGAGTTTCCTCCGTGCCTCGGAAAGCACGTTAAGCGGTT
This sequence comes from Cerastis rubricosa, assembly GCA_949152445.1. Taxonomy (NCBI): domain Eukaryota; kingdom Metazoa; phylum Arthropoda; class Insecta; order Lepidoptera; family Noctuidae; genus Cerastis; species Cerastis rubricosa. The sequence goes on from OX424551.1 coordinate 2,793,350, forward strand.
GGTCCCGGCTGTCATTTGTAGATCTTTGACAGTCGTTACGAGTAGTCAGAAGCTAAAAGTCTGACATCCAGTCTTACCAAGGGGTATCGTATTACCCAGTTACTGGGTTGTGGAGGTCAGATAGGCAGTCGCTTGATGTAAAATACTGGTACTCAGCTGCATCCGGTTAGACTAGAAGCCGACCCCAAGATAGTTTGGGAAAAGGCTAAGCAGATGATGATGATTCGGGGACAATAAACAGCTACAATATGTGTTGGACCCGGGGAAGATAACACAAAATATTAACAATATTGCAGCCCACTGCATTATCCACATATTAACTTAAGAAAATATGATAATGACTGCCACTAGATAGGTAATAAATTATGACATCACATTAATTAAAAAATATAAATATCAATTAATAATCATTAAACAATTAAATAAACAAAAAAAGTTTGACAGTAGTGACACAGAAAAGACATCTGACGAGATCAGCACATTCACATTTTTCATGTCAAAATCGGCACATTTCTCAAAATTACCACAATTCTTCCTCACATTCAAAGACATTCTATCATATGAAGAAAAATAAAAGAAAAGCGAATTGACATAAGGCAAGTCAGAGAGCGTTATTTATACTTTTGAATTTATTATAGTAAATATACAGGGTGTAACGGAAAGGGTATATACATACTTAAGGGTGTGCTACAGACCATCAGACTGAACATGTTTCTCCACAAACAAACATCGTAATAACGAAAAAATTATCTGCTGCCCCATACAAAATTTCAATACCTATTCGACCAAATGTATGGGGCAGCTGTCTATATATAAAACTTGTTAAATCTGTTTTTTTGTGAAATAAAGTTTTCTTATTATTATTTATTATTATTAGCTGGTATTGTTTTCGCTATGACGATGTTGGTCCGATGGAGAAACGTGTTCAGTTTGATGGTCTGTAGCACACCCTTAAGTATGTATATACCCTTTCCGTTACACCCTGTATAGGGTCCAGAGGTTAGGGTAAATGGTATTTAACTATTATATAATAGACGCGTTAGAAAAGAATGACAATAAATATATAATATCCAGTATAAAAGACATACAAACATTAACGAGCGATAGACGGGAAAAGACGAAGAAAAACGTCAACCATAGGTAGCATTTGTGTCAAAATCTAAAATATTCGGGGTAAAAATTTTTGTATGAAAATATTCCCAATGTTCACTCTATAAGTTACTTAAATCTCTTTGCCCTGTAAATACCTATTTACAAGAGTAACATTTAAAAGAGTGTCCATGGAGTTTCTTGCCAATCCTTCTCCATAGAGATCTACGCTTTGGAATGGGCAGCTACTGTACTTTCACAAGTTATTACGCCGTATTTTTTTTTTTTTTGGATGGTAAATCATCAAATGACTTCTCCCGCTCTGGGCGGAGCGGAAGGGAGTGTCAGACTTGACTGACTAAAACCCATCCATGTTCCTTCTTAGCCCTTTGTGTTCCAGGGCACGGTATCTCTTTCGAACAACCCGCAGCCCTGGCAGGAATCGGCCCTCTCGGACCCCTTCCGATTTGCTGACATCTCCTTGAGCGCGCGTGGAACACAAACGCGGCACGGCCTGTCGTCATTAGACGGACTAGCTAGCCCATTACTCACCGTCCACAGGCCCGCAAGTAATTACGCCGTGTGTCTTGAAATAAACGTTTTATGCTTGAGTTTGGGTTTTGAGTATTTTTTTTTTCAGTATTTCTTGCAATTGAAAACCAAGTAAAAAAATAAAAATATACAACGCTAATCTCGTGGCCAACTCAATTTAGATTGCCATTGACACGTTTAAAGAAGGTGGCGCAATATCTTTGCTCCATTTTATTTAGGGCACCTTCCGCGACCGTCCAGTCTAGATAGAAAAATTGATTGATGCTTGTGTATTTAGGAAGAAGGTGGAAAAACTGAACTGTAGTTTACCAAAACCAAATTGTATAGACATTTTCGCCGTAGGATGATGCTGGTGACATTAGATAAATCGTCCCTTTTCAATAAATTTACTACAGTTATTACCAGAGGTCGGAATAAGTTACAGTTAAAAAAAAAAAAAAATGTACTATTTGAAGTTATTTTTGTACTTGCATCGAAATGTTGATATTAATATTGACCTTCCCTTGCGTGTGCGCATTGGAATTTTGCAACTTCGGATATCCGATGTCGGATGGTTTAAATTGTGTAAAAGGAAATTACTTTTTTCTAACCTAATATTATAAAGTTTTAAATATAACTACTATTTATTTCATTATATTAAAGTACTAATTTCTAAATCTAAATTAATAACTAAACATAAAACTAGATAATTAAAACTAAAATAACAACAAATTATAAAAGGGCGTCAAAAAAGTCCTCCTCAACGCTGTCAGCTGGTAACGTGCCCAAGAGACTGGTGGCGTTGCCACGTTGTATGGCAATACTTAGCCTCTGGCCAAAGTAAAACCCAGCCCTTGGGTCACGGGAAGCGTCAACTAGGCGTATTATTATTATTTTTTCTTTTTTATTATTTTATATATATATATATATATTATTATTTTATGTAGGTATTATATTATAAAGAGGAAAGATTTGGTTGTTTGTTTGTTTTGCATTGAATAGGCTCCGAAACTACTGGTCCGATTTGAAAAATTCTTTCAGTATTAGATAGCCCATTTATCGAGGAAGGCTATAAGCTATACATCATCACGCTAAGACCGATAGGAGTGGAGCAGCAATGAAAAATGTTGCGAAAACGGGGAAAATGTGACGCAAATGAAGTTGCCCCGGACAACTAGTTTATAATACGGGATTTCTCTACTCTTTAAAATTAATTTCGGGATTTGAGGCATATCCACTTTATTCTTTCGCTGTATGAAATCAGTGTAAGTACACAAATAACTCTACCTAATTCCAACCTCTGGTTATTACTGATACAGCGGGTCTTCTCGTAGCGCATTCCACAGATCCTAAAGACTAAGGTTTTCAATCAGTGCGTCCTGCCTGTAATGACTTAAGGGGCCGAAACGTGTACACTCACGGTACGGTTGGTCCATACACTCAAGGTCGCTCAGCGAGCTATGGAGCGGGCCATGCTTGGAGTCTCTCTGAGAGATCGCATCCGGAACGAGGTGATCCGACAGAGAACTAGAGTAGTCATACATAGCCCACAGAATAAGTAAGCTGAAGTGGCAATGGGCCGGCTATTTTAGCCGTGGAACGATGACCATTGGGGTAGGCGTGTTCTTGAGTGGAGACCGTGAATTTGCAAGCGTAAGGTGGGACGCCCTCAGGCTCGGTGGAGCGACAATCTTCTCAGAGTGGCTGGTAGCTACTGAATGAGAGTTGCCGAGAATCGAGTTAAGTGGCGTGCGATTGAAGTGGCCTATGTCCAGCAGTGGACTGCGGTAGGCTGATGATGATGATGATTACTGATTCCGTATTTTCATCATCATCATCATCATTTCAGCCCAAAAGACGTCGACTGCTGGACATAGGCCTCCCCTTAATGTCGCCATATAGACATTTTGGGGGTTTTGCCATAATCGCCACGCTTGGCAGGTGGGTTGGCGATCGCAGTACGGTTGTTACAAAAGCACAGAGAACGCTGCTGCCCATTCTCTGGAAAGTCACTTAGTCGGCTCTTACGACACCCACGGGAAGATATGGGATGGTGCTATTCTTTACGTCCGACACCATACAGAACCCGTATTCCGTATTTTACGACTATGGTATTCACGGTGCGGCTAAAATATTCAGTCGTGATTGTAAATCAGTGTAACGTTCAAGATTGAAAAGGAACGTTTCATCTAAAGTATTCGCACCATCCAGCAGCGAATAGACTATTGTTTAGCAAACTCGACCTCTGTATTGAGACGAATCGGCAGACTGCACAAATAAAGACTTTGTCGCTGATTGTAAACATGGGATCAGCAATAGATATCTTAATTTAAATCTTATTAAGGATTATTAGAAACAAAAATTTGTGAGTGCAGTGATAAATTACAATACTTTCCGACAGTTGTTTGACATTTAATTATTATTTGACAGTTGGTTGACGACTTGTCAATTATGACAGCTGGTTGAGAATTAAAAAAAAAATGTTATTTTTGACAGTTGTTTGAGAACTTGTCATTTCTGACAGTTGTTTAACTACTTGTCATTTTTGACAGTTGGTTGACACTGACAGCTTATGACATTCAACATTTTATGACATTCATTCTCAAACACGTCTATCACACAAAAACATTACGAAAAAAAGCTCTTAACCACTATTACTTACCAACTTTGTTATTATTATGGGGATGCTGATGGTGGTGCGGTTGCGGCTGTGGTTGTTGCTGCATCTGTGGCACGAGTGCAGGGTGCGGAAGCTGCAGTAGCTTGGGTTCCAGTTTTGTCGCTGCAGCCACCGGTATCGGACCAGCGTTTGTCATGGTTGTCATTGTCGCAGCAGGCATCATGAGCGTTGACATTGTTAGCATTTTGGCTTGCCCTCGATTCGCAAAAAAACTCTTACGTCCAAATTCGAGTCTTTTCAAAAATCCATTTTTTTTTTCGATCGACAGACGACTTTTTTTCAACACTGTTTTTTTTTATTGCGGAGTTGATTTAGATATAGTTTTTGCTTTAAATATAAGTTTTTGGGATGTGTATAACTACTGTTTTTTTAGAGATAGCTAAATCACATAGTTTTATACACTGACATTCTTTGTTATGTATTTCTTTTTGTGTTTAACATCTAAACTATAGTAGATCTGTGGATTTTTAAAATTATTTGTTAATAGTATTTTTTTTTTAAATTTGTATAAAATAAACTTGTTCGTCGTTCGTAATATTCTTGCTAACCCGTTTAAATTAAAAGAAAAGAATACAAACAATACTACTTTTAGAGAATATTAGTCTTTGTTTAGAGAATATTTCTAAAACAATTTTGTTTTTTGGTTTTACAAAAACAGTCACTATCTTGCGTTTACTAGCCACCTTACTTAAGATTCAGGTGGCCTACCATGACGTCTTAAAACATTATTGTTTTACTCTTTTCCCCGTGTGGGAAAGAGATGGCGCTAGACATCCTGTATAGCTCCGTCCTTTTCCCACACTTGAATAAGAGTAAAACAATACTGCTATAGACGTCATGGTAGGCCAGCTGGACCAGCTGTAGAATGGCTGCGATACACAGAGATACTTTAATACACTATTTGTTAGATCCGTATTTATGAACAAATCAAATTGATTACTTGAATAAAAGTAATAACTTAAGAACGTTTCCACCTTACGGCATTTCATACAAACTTTTAAGTCCTTATTTTCCTAAATTACTGAACCGATTTTAATAAAACTTAATAGGCCTATGCAGAATACATAGGTCTAAAAAGTTAGTAAGAACATTTTCGAAATATAGTGTTACAGCTAAATTAGACCGATTATAAATTATCTATAGTAACAGAAATTTCCAATTAGGTATGTTTTTTTTCCTAAAAGATATTTTGAAATGTTTTTGTAACTTTTTAGAGCTATCTATCCTGTTTATGCGTATAAAGTTTCATTAAAATCGGTTCAGTCATTTCGGAAAATAAAGACTTGAAAGTTTGTATGAAATGTCGTAAGGTGTAAACGCTCTTAATAAGCACGGAAGATCTTTAAGTGATAGTGTAAGTTATAAAATTGAATATTTAATAATATATCATATCGTGTAATCAAAGTCTTGCAGCGATATAGTAAACTTGCAACTATAGAGCTTAACTATTTGCACTAAGTCGGTTTAGTTGTTGAATATTTAGCGTTAGTTGTAAACGGGTTAGCAGAATATTAACGGTGGAACTATTATCTAGAGCTTGCAGGTAGTGCGGGTACTTGCAGAGTTTAGCTATTGTTAGATTCAAGAATTAATTTCAAGGATATGATTTAATAATTTGTTATTACAGACTCGACCCACTTTTATTTTAGTTTTAAGTGGTTCCCAATGTCCACCAGTGGTGGCCTAGTGAAATATTTAACAAAAGTTGTTTCACTGTTCACCAGTGGCCCCTAAGAGGATTATACATCAAAGGCTCTGTCCACCATCTGGTGGACAGCAACAATTTCTTTTTAATTGTGTCAATGTCCCCCACTAGTCGACTAGCCGGTGGTGGACATCGAGAATTGCCGCATATTCAATAATGCCCGATATCCACAAACTTTAAAAAAATCCCTTTAGGCATCACTGTTGGACAGCGACACGACTTTTTTAAATATTTACGTTAGCCACCTAAAGATAAAACTAACACAGTAGCAAAATATTTTACACTTCCAAGATAAGCAATTAGAAGGAAAAGTGGGGCTCATGTTCTTGCATTGCATGATCTATAATTTTGCTTTTTTGTATCGACAAGAACATTGTGCTAAATTCTGCAAGCACCATAATCCTGCAAGCACTTGAGACGTTCTGTTATAAATTCGAATTGGTCGTTCAATTTAATGCTGAAGTAAAAAAACTTGGAAGTATTTTTTTCATATTTTTGTTTTGAACAATTTATATTTTTATACGCGAGTTTTCGAATGAATTGTGGCTTTTTTTCCTTTCATACGTAAAATAAAGTGCCTTTTGAACTTTTTGGGGGTCATTAGGGGTGTTTTTACACAGTTGATACGAAATCCATGGACCTCGTGGCTAAATAATAACAGCCGCACATGTCGGTTAAGCCGCGCTTGCCAAGGTCGGTCTATGGATGTGTGACCATAATTACATACCGAGTTTCCTCCGTGCCTCGGAAAGCACGCTAAGCTGTTGATCCCGGCTGTCATTTGTAGATCTTTGAAAATGGTTACAGGTAGTCAGTGGCCCGAAAGTCTGATAACCAGTCATAACAAAGGATATCGTATAACGTATTACGCAGTACTAACTGGGTTATGCAGGTCAGATAGGCCGTCATCATTCATCATCATCGTTTCAGCCCAAAAGACGTCCACTGCTGGACATAGGCCTCCCCCAAGTGTCGCCAAATTGACATTTTGGGGGGTTTTGCCATAACCGCCACGCTTGGCAGGCGGGTTGGCGATCGCAGTACGGTTGTTGCAAAAGCACAGAGAACGCTGCTGCCCATTCTCTGGCATGACTCTTAGTCGCCTCTTACGACACCCACGGGAAGATATGGGATGGTGCTATTCTTTACGTCCGAGACCATACAGAGCAGAGAGAGAGATAGGCAGTCGCTCCATGTAAAATACTGATATCCAACTGTATTTGGATAGAATGGAAGCGGACCCCAACATAGTTGGGAAAAGGCTAGGGAGATTATGATGCTTGGGTTCGAACCTATATCATACAACTCACAAGTCAATGTTAACATCACTGGTTCATAACAGCGATTTTCTGTAAGTTTATTAAAAATAGGTGTTTACTACAAAATCCTTTTAGTACCCGCGCTCCTGCTGAGAGCGTCATAATGTTTGGTAATAAGAAAATATACGGCAGCTTAGAGCTAAGACTATGCTTTGGTCTATGTGCCTTTCTTGTTTCTGAATCTTTGTTTAAAATATTAGCTTTTGGGGGACGTCGCTTGTGGTAACTAACGCTGTAACATTCAAATATTGTAATACCAAATGATTTTAAAAGAGTAACCGTGGAGTTTCTTGCCGGTTCTTCTCCTTTTGTCGACGATAAGTGCCCATGTAGGCCTATGTGAAATAACACATAAAAAACCACGAGACCAACGGGGTAGTCATAAAAAATATATCGTATATATAATAATAAATATTTTAATTCTGTTCAAAACTAGGCAAGAAATTTGTAGAAACGCCTAAAAAATCCCCTTCATCGTTAAAGTGCTGCGAGTAAATATTTCTATGGAATGGAAACAATGATTATTTTTATACTCGAACTGGCACTCCTTACTAGTCAACACTCAAACTTTAGGTCAACATTATCCGCCTAGCCTTTTCCCAAACTATCTTGGGGTCGACTTCCAGTCTAACCGGATGCAGTTGAGTACCAGTATTTTACATGAAGCGACTGCCTTTTTGACCTCCACAACCCAGTAACTGGGTAACACGATACCCCTTGGTAAGACTGGATGTCAGACCTTCGGCTTCTGACTAATCGTAACAACTGTCAAAGATCTAGGAAGTGGCGAAGGGAGGACGTTTTGGGGGACTGTCTCTTGTAATTTTGACGTTCAAAAAGTGCTGATTATCAGCCTAATTTGAATAAATGACTTTTGTTTTTTATTTTTTATAATTGACAGCCGGGACCAACTCGGTATGTAATTATGGTCAACGATCCACGGACCAACCTTGGCAAGCACGGCTTAAACTTACAGATCGACCCGTGCGGCTGTTATTATTTAGCCACGAGCTCCTTCCTCACTTTACTTTTACTTTTTACTTTTATCCTAATATCCAATCTCTACTCATGAACCAGTGTTCATGAAACGTAAAAATATTTATGTGCAGAAGAGTGAAGGCTGATTAAATTGTGACCCATTTTTAAAAATGATTACCTACATATGTCGGGGATGACCTAGATTTTAAATTTAGCACCGTGTCATTGCTTCGAATAATTAAAAGCTACCCTAAAGGCTTTACTAGTTGCAATTTATTTTTCTAAGTTTATTGGAGCTGTGAAGAGCTCGTGGGTTAATAATAACTGCCGCACGGGTCTATCTTCAAAGTTATGCCAAGGTCAATCTGTGGATGGGTGATCTTCATTACATACCGAGTTTCCTCTGTGCCTCGGAAAGAAAGCCGTTGGTTTCGGCTCTCATTTGTAGATTTTTGACAGTCGTTACAGGTAGTCAGTGGCCGGAAAGTCTGACAACCATTCTTACCAAGAGGTGTCGTATTACCGAGTACTAACTGGGTTGTGGTCAGATAGGCAGTTGTTCCATGTAAAATACTGGTTGAGCTTCATGTGGTTAGACTGGAAGCCGATCATAACATAGTTAAGAAAAGAAGACATATGGACCCTTTTTCTTTTTTACGGATGGGAAATCATCAAATGACGGATCGGAAGGGTGTGTCAGATTTGTACTGACTAAAACCCATCCATATTACTTCTTAGCCCTTTGTGTTCAAGGGACTCTTCGAAAGAAATACCGTGGGGTATATCTTTCGAACAGTCCCGCAGCCCTGGTAGGCATCGGCCCTCTCGGACCCCTTCCGATTAGCTGATGAGGCGCGCGTGGTTCACGAACGTGCCGTCGACACGGCCTGTCGTCATAAGACGGACGGTGAGCTAGCCCATTACTCATCGTCCACCGTCCGGGGGTAAACGCCCTAGAATGATTTTAAACTGACTTTATTGGTTATGTTTTTTAGAAAGATCAGGCACGTAGTACTCGGAACCGGTGTGCGTGTAAAATCAGATATATGAACCTGGATAAAATTAAAAGAGTTTATAGGGATGATAGCCCGATAATTCCCGATGTCCACCACTGGCTCGTCCTACAGTGGTGGACAGCGAAACAATAAAAAATAAATCTTCCGATTTCTTCTTATGTTCTCATTTCTTACTGTATCCATTCTCGTAACACCCCTTACCCACGCCTCCTGTCCACCACCTGATGGACAGCGGGAATTATTTTTAAAAATTGTTTCGCGATCCACCACTGGTGAACAAGCCGGTTGGTGGACATCGGGAATCACCTGTTCCTGCATACCCCCAGGGAATAAAACCTGAGTATAAGGATTCATTTGCGACTTCAGCAACGCATTCATAATAAAAAAAAAGAAACTATAGATTCGGATATTCCTCGTTACTATAATACCCGGCAATTTGTCACATTTCCTTGAAGCATGATTTTTGCTATGAGCTTCCGGGATACGACCGAGCACGAGGGTAACCGAGGGTTGGCAACTGACATACCTTCTGAAATATTTGGTTTTTGTACAGTCAAGTGCAAAAATATGTTTGTATATATGAAAGAAAAGAAAGAAAGAAAAAATATTTATTTGTTGCACGGACATCACGTGATTCCAAATTTACAAAAAAACAATAAACATAGGAACAACGCAGATTTTTTTTATTAAAAGACATGATATGACATATCGAATTACAGTAGTGATTTTAAACTATCTATAAAGTAAAAAAAAAACACTATACAGTGTAATAATATAACGTTCGGAAGTCGATGACTTTTGCTTGTTCCATTGATTGTTTGGCCACACGCTTCCGAAAATCGGTGAAAATATTTGAAACAAAAAAAACGCTGGTGGAATACACAACATCCTCCTTTTTTTAATGATGGTTAAAAACACTTAAGTCTTATTATTTAGTTCAACTACACAAATAGTAATTATTCATTCTATAATAAAATAAAACATAAAAACTCCAGGCATTTTAATCCACAGTATTTTATATGCGTAAGGATGAGAGCAGCGGTGGCCCAGTGGTAGCAGCCCCGAATTATGAGTAGTAAGCCGTTGGTTCAAACCCAGGCAGGCGCATTACTTTGTGTAATTTATTTCATCATCGCTGCCCTTAAAAACGGTGAAGGAAAACGGCATGTCCTAGAACAAAAAAATCGAAGACATGTCACATCTACCAACCTGCACTGGGCCCGCGTGATGGATTACAGCCCACTCCCTCTCATAGAGAGGAGGCCTGTGTCCCAGCAGTGAGAACATGGCTGATGATGTTGATGACGTAAGGATCTCTGTCCGTGACCACGATAGATCACGATAGACCTGGTCTGTATAGGACATTATTTTTTATACCCGTATTTTTTAATTTTTGTTTTGCCAGGAGCATTATTATACATTTTAACAAAAACTTTGAAAAAAATATGGCGTTTGAAGTCAGCTAAGTATTTACATATTTTTGCCGTCGACCGTACACCCCAAATAAATGTGAACAAATTAATTTAACTGACATCCCAGCCCGGTATACGAGTACGTAAGGTTGTCAAATATAAAAAAAAAATTGCAGAGTATTTGTGTTGAATTGCTATCTGCATAGCCACGACCTACACCTATTGCGACAGCTACTGCCGCGGCTAACTGCGACGCGACTCTGCGATTTGACGGTACTTATGCAAAGGAAACAAGTGACAAGCGTGCGAGTCGCTTGACGCAAGTTGCTTCGCCTGAGGTAATGAACGGGCGTATGGGTGAGTCATCATCCTCACCTGCCTAGTCTTTTCCCAAAATATCTTGGGGTCGGCTTCCAGTCTAACCGGATGCAGCTGAGTACCAGTATTTTACATGAAGTGACTGCCTAATTGACCTCCACAAATTAGTAACTGGGTAATACGATACCCCTTGGTAAGACTAGATGTCAGAGTTTTGGCTTCTGAAGTTCTGACTACTCGTAACGACTGTCAAAGATCTACAAACGACAGGCGGGACCAACAGCTTAACGTGCTCACCTAACCTAACCTAAATAACAGCTGCTCGGGTCGATCTTCAGGTTAAGTCGCGATTGCCAAGGTAGGTTTGTGGATGGGTGACCATCATTACATACCGAGTTTCCTCCTTGCCTCGGAAAGCACGTTAAGCCGTTGCTCCCGGTTGTCATTTGTAGATTTTGACAGTTGTTAGTGGCGAGTGTTACGAGTCGTCAGTGGCGCGAAAATTTGACAACCAGTCTTACCAAGGGGTATCGTATTAGCCAGTACTAACTGGGTTGTGGAGGTCAGATAGGCAGTCGCTTCCTGTAAAATACTGGTAAGGAGACCCTGGCATAGTTGGAAAGGGCTTGGCAGATGATGATCTGTTTTCCTTTTAAAATATTGAGTGGACTCGTTGGCAATTTAATTTACAAAATGTAAAAAAAAAACTTTTCATGACTTTTTCAACTGTATCACTCAGTTCAATCTGAAACCAATTTAATTTTCACTACTATTTAAAGTTGATATTTGTCAGTGGAAATACTTGTTACTTCAATTTATTGGAAATGGATTTCAATATGAAATTTATTAAGGTATTTAAAAAAGTGTTAATTATTGAGGTTAATAAAAATCTTATTCATGTAAACGCCCATGGACATGCAATTTTAAATAAGTGCTGCAATTTTATTAATCTTAATAAACTAGCTAAAACTAGCTAAATACATTAAAACAATTAAAAACTGGGAAATAAAATAACTAAACTAAACTAGAAAAAAACTATAAAAGGGCATTAAAAAACTCCTCCTTAACGCTGTCAGCTGGTAATTTGCCCAAGAGACTGGCGCCATTGCCACGTTGTATGGTAATACTAAGTCTCTGGCTAAGGTAAAAGCCAGCTCTTGGGTCACGAGAAGCGTCAACGAGGTGTTTAGCAAGTTCCTTAAAAAGTCTCTGAGCACTCGGAACCCACGGCCCCAGAGTTTCAACCCCAAACAGCTCGAAAATATAGATTCAAGTTTTGCAGGAGGAAAACAAAAAAGCTCAAGCGCAGTGTAAAAAAATAATATCAAAATGTGCTTTAAGTGAAAGTGATTTGCTTAATTACAGAGTGTCATAGTTGCTAAGCAACGAAAACCCTTAAAGAAACGAAATGTGCTTAACCTCGGGGTCAACTCTTAGAGCACTGATTTAGACAAAAAATTGTTATGTTCTAATTTATCTTATTTTTTTGCTGCCTCTACAATTACTGAAGGTAAGCCATTAACTTTAAATAGTCCCCATTGTCCTTTAAATAAGTGATCTCAATCACAGTACACTAAAACTCTATGTGAGTTTGACTAAAACAAAAACACTTAATAAAAAAACGTTCAGCCTTTTTTAATCTAAACGAAGCAATAAACCGGATTTTACGGCACGATAGCCTTTCTTTCCATTTTCAGGAGAAAACGCTCCAAAATCGACGTAACAACGCTATACAAAAGTCTTTATTGCAACATTTACTGAAATTGAGGGTAGCTAAAGAAATACACTTAAACCCTCTACGGCGTAGCATCGGCTACGGCGTAACATCCGCTACAGCTCCGTTCATGGATTCGCGTGTTGCGACTTGTGACGCGCGTCACTTGTTTGCTGCGTGAGATTACAGTCACCCCACAAACCCGTCGTCGTGGCTCGGCAGTCTAGTACAATCACTCGGCTTCTTTACTACACAACTTGTGGAGCGACGGTAAACATTTGAAAAAAAAAAAACAAAAGACGCACGCACGTTCAGCTGTGGCATCGCCCGAGGTTGTCCACCAAGCTTAAGGCCCTCTAGGCCGTACGCCGCTTTGAAGTCTCAAACCTAATTTAACAACGTGATTTTTTTAAAATATTAGGATAAGTTTAATTAAAAGTCCTGAACTTCTCACTAGCAGTCACGGTAGATTTGTCTCTGGTATGGAATTAGGCTCGCCCCTAATACGACACTTAAATGGTGAAATGCAACCAAGAAAGCAAGCTGCAAGCAAGCTGTTTTTGTTCCGTCCTGTTGTACTTATAAATATTTATTATGCGTTGTATTTTTATTCGGGAGTGCATCGGTGGCCCAGTGGTGGGAGCCCCGACTTACGCGCAGTAAGTCGTAGATTCGAACCCAGGCAGTCGCATTACTTTGTATAATGTATTTCATCACCGCAGCTCTCAAAAACGGTGAAGGAAAACAACGTGAGGAAACCCGCATGTCCAAGAACTAAAAATTTCGAAGACATGTGACATCTAACAACCCGCACTGCACTGAAGACATGTGACATCTAATTAACCGCCCGCGTGGTGGATTACAGCCCACTCCTTGACATTGAAGGTAGGCCTGTGTCCCAGCAGTGGGAACATTATAGGCTGATGATGATTTAAGTTTATTGTTTTTTTTGTCATTTTATTTGCACGTCATGGCCTTGCGACAAATAAAAATATTCTTTGCTTCTTCTTTCTTCCTTTAAATGTGTGTGTTCTATTGGGCACACTTCTGCCTTTCTTTCTGGAATTACAGGCGTATTGCAATGTTAAATTAAAACTGTTATACGGGGTGTGGTTTTTACCAGTGACATACCGTGACGCGGGGTCGTGCGGTACTGGCTACCCCTTTTTATCGATCTGTCGAGCCCGACGCGTAGAGAGCGTTTAGTTTCAGTTTTCATGCAAATGTATGTAAACAAGTAGTATGGGTTTTGACCACGGTTTTGCTCGTGGAGTGAAAACGTTTTTTACAGGGATAAAAAGATAGCTATGTCCTTACTCGGCTGATGGATTACTTGTGTGACGGAAAGTGTGATACTTAATTTGATTTAGTTCAGGGGATTGACAAAGTTATATTGTACGTGACTTGTTTGCCTGAGGAGTAAAAATAAAAAAAAAATATATTTAGATGTTTGATTGCTAAGGTGTCTTCAGCGTTCAGCTTCTTACGATTAAGTACGATATTTTAGAATGAGTGTATAGAGACTCACCGACCCCACAGTCAAACCATTACTGCGGTTTTCTGGGGTTAGTTTATAATTTTTCATACTTTGTGTCCAGATAAATCTATATATAAATAAGTTACGTGTCACGTTGTTTGTCGGGGATGGACTCCTAAACTACTGAACCGTTTTTAATCAAATTTGCACACCGTGTGCAGTTTGATCCAACTTGAAAGATAGGGTAGCTTACATCTCAATTTATAGTCCCAATATTATATTATTGCAAATTAAGTCACAATTATCTGTTAGCTTCAAACAATTCTAACAGATGGCGGTATCTGTTGACTGTAAGTCTTCAATAGATGGCGCTGTATATAATAGGAGCGCAGCAGCAATGAAAAATATTGCGAAAACGGAGAAAATGTGACGCAGACGAAGTTGCGCGGGACAGCTAGTGAATTATAATAAATAATACTGCTTTAAGACGTCATGGTATGCCAGCGGGTTTTCAATCCACAACGTATTGCTTAAGAAGTATCTAAAATCTTCGAGTTACTCACAAAAACCTTCATTATTAATAATTAATACTACAGATTGTAGGTTTAACATATTATTATAACATAATTGAAAACAAACATGGTTCGTATCTGCCTGAGGGTAAGGCAACCCTTTTCATAAATTGCCTGAAGGAATATCATGTATTTGTACCTTCATACATAATATATAATATGTATTGTATGCTAGCTTTAACCCGCAGCTTTGCTCGTGTAGATATCGGAAATTATTCCACGGATACTTATCAGTAAGGTCCAAAATTTTCTAGCTTACATACATTAGATTAATCAAAGATGCAAAACTATCGTCATCATCATCATCATTTCAGCCGAAAGACGTCTACAGTTGGACATAGGCCTCCCCCAAGTGTCGCCACATTGGAATCGCATCCAGCGAATCCCCCCCACAACCTTCACCAGGTCATCGGTCCACCTAGTGGGAGGCCTTCCAACGCATCGTCTTCTGGTTCGCGGTCGCCATTCCAGAACTTTTCGGCCAGTTCGGCCATTTGTTCTGCGAGCAATATGCCCTGCCCACTGCCGCTTAAGTTTGGCAATTCATAGAAGACTATCATGTCACTAAATCACTGAACATTTTTCTAGTTACCCACAGTAAAAGAAGCTGTAGCGACCTACAAAAAGTAACTTTCTACAAAAAGTACCACAGCGCCATCTATGACACGACGGAAGAACTAACTTCAATTTCCTACATCTCGCAAGCAAAGTTTACATCGACTTAAGAGTATATAGAGAAACCCGACAACTACTGTCGGGCAGTTGCCCACCAGACATAACACCTGTCTGGTCGGAGGACCCTCTTTTTTCTAAGGAGTATCGAGGAACATTACACTCTGTTCCTCATACACCTCAAAAGTAATTGTTATGTTCAATATAGTCTCCCTTGATTTCAATCCATTTTTGTTTGGATATTTTAATTATATTATCTTTATATCCAAACAAGGTAGGGATGGTAACTTGTAGTGCGTCAAGATGTCCGATGGTAGAAGGGGGCCGGTGGGATGAGGTCGTGAAGTTCTTGGGCACACTCACCGAAGTACAGCCCGTAGAAGACCGACAAGCAGGCAACCTTGCGGCGAACTCCAAAACTTAAAAACAGCATATCCTTGACCCATCCGTAATCATAATATGCCTTCCCTTGTCTGCCTCTGCTTGGGGTCGGCGCAAAACGTTTTCTTCTTCCATTCTTTCCTGTCAGAAGTCACGGGATCATTTACTCCTTTCATATCATTCCTCACATAACCCATTCATCATCATCATCATCATCAATTTATAATGTTCCCACTGCTGGGACACACGCCTCCTCTCTATTCGAGGGAGTGAGCTGTCACCCACCGCGCGGGCTCAATGCGGGTTGGTCCCGTTCGTATATAATTAAAAAAGCCCTCTTTTTAATTTTATGGCATGTGTCACAATATTTTTGTTTTCTTTAATTCCACACAAATAAAAGACTTTTTATTCAATTTTCTTTTATTAAATTAGCTGTGTACCTTCCGGTCAGGCGGACATGACAAAGTTATAAGTTATAACACACCATAACGAAACACACCTCATTATAGTCCACACACTACACTACTGTACATCACAACACACTGCACCACAACACACACCGCACCACATCATCATCATCATCATCAGCCAATAATGTTCCCACTTCTGGAACGCAGGTCTATGAGAGGGAGTGGGCTGTAATCCACCACGCGGGCCCAGTGCGGGTTGGTAGATGTCACATGTCTTTGAATCTTTAGTTCTAGGACATGCCGGTTTCCTCTCGCTGTTTCACCGTTTTTGAGAGCAGCGCTTATGAAATAAATTACACAAAGTGATGCGCCTGCCTGGGTTCGAACCCACGGCTTATTGCTTGTAAGTCGGGGCTGCAACCACTGGGCCACCGCTGATCTCACCAAATCACATCAAACCACACTACATCTTACACACACACCACACCAAACTAATAAAGCACACCAGGATTCTCACTACATGATAAATACTCAAGATAATAGAATATTGATTTGTAGATGTTTGACAGTCGTTACGAGTAGTCAGAAGCTAAAAATCTGACATCCAGTCTTACCAAGGGGTATCGTATTACCCAGTTACTGGGTTGTGGAGGTCAGATAGGCAGTCCCTTCATGTAAAATACTGGTACTCAGCTGCATCCGGTTAGACTGGAAGCCGACCCCAAGATAGTTTGGGAAAAGGCTAGGCAGATGATGATGATGATATTGATTTATATAGATAACAGATATATTTAACTGTAACACTACATCTAAGATATGGAAGAGCGGAATTTCCTAACACAGGCATTGTTTGTCTAAAAGGAGGTTCCAAACACAATTCATTGTATTTGAAGCTTTTTGTAAAAATAAGAATATTCTTCATATTTCATTTTCATAAGACTTCCATTTTTAGGGTTCCGTACCTAAACAGTCAAACGGTACCATATTACTGAGACTTCGCTGTCTGTCCGTCTGTCACCAGGCTGTATCTCATGAACCGTGATAGTTAGCCAGTTGAAATTTCTACAGATTATGTATTTCTATTGCCGCTGTTACAAATAAAATTAAATACTAAAAACAGAATTAAATAAATATTTAAGAGGGGCTCCCATACAAAAAAGTGTATTTTTAATCGTTTTTATAAATAATGGTACGGAACCCTTCGTGCGCAAGTCCGACTCGCACTTGGCCGGTTTTTACCACTTGGCCACGGAACCCTAAAAACGTAAAGCTTTTAACTCTTTGAAATTGAAAGTCTTTTGACTATTTATAGGCTAAATAAAGCACAATTTCTGTGACACAGTCTGAAACGGAATTCCTAAATAGAGTACAAAAACTTGACTGAATAAATGAAACAGGTTGATTTGTATAGGTAGGGTTTTAACACGAGGTTAAGTGGTGATTGTTGAGGTTTGTTTGTGGATGGGTGATCGTTTGTTATTAGAACGTTTACACATTTAGGCGACTTTAGCAGCGCGACAGATGTGTGACTGTCGCGCTGTCAGAATTTCATATTTTAAACAGAAACGCAGCGGTCGCGCGCTGCCGCCGAGTGCGATGGATCGGCGATGAGCCAGTGTTGCAAGCGCACATGATTATAGACTGCATAATGAGCGAGTATGACATCGAACAATTTATTGTTAAAATTCAAATGCATCCTGTTTTGTGGGACTCAAGAAGCGACGATTACAACAACAGGACCCTAAAATAGAAAAACGGGCAAGAATTATGTGCACTGTTTATTCCAGATTTCGGAAATAAAAGTGTAGCAGGTATCTCTTATTATTTTATTAGGTACTTAATTATATCATGTTATTCTGCCACGGTACTTTTCCTTCGGAAGATACAAAATGTTTTCTGTTGGTTTTGAAATGAACTGCGCCACACTGATCTAAACTGCGGCGCGGCTACCGCGCTACTAATGCGAGGCTGTTCTTATAATGTAAAGGGTCCTCGGTCACGGCGACTTTTTGTAGCGATGCTGTCGCGCGTCCGCATCGATACAGTCGCGAATCGGTCGCTAGCTGTGTGCCCTCGCCCACGTGCCCAGATTCAGTCGCGATGCAAACGCGATACTGGTGCGCTTCTGTCGCGATGCAAACGCAATTCATTACCGTATTCTCCACTCACGCGCCCCTCTCCCTCTGTTCTCTCCCCGATGTCGTCCGACACGGTCGCGGTTTTGCATCGATACAGTCGCGATACTGTGGCGCGTTGGCATCGCTTCTGTAGCGCGTTGCAAATGCGACTGACGCGCGTTTGTAGCGATTCAGTCGCGCATTTCGTGAACGCGCGGCAGCATCGCTACAAAAAGTCGCCGTGGGCGAGGGGCCAAACGCATGTGCTTCTGCTGCGCTACTTGTACTGTCGCGCTGCTAACGTTCTAATGTGAAAGCGGACTTAGACTCTTTGGTGCGTTTGTAAGTAAACCTTACATAATCTTACTTTGTTTCTATAATATTATATTAATAATAATTACATTAAATATTGTGAGGACGTTTGTTAAGATGTTTGTTCCTCTTTCACGCAAAAACTACAGAACACATAAAAATGTTTGTCACACATATTGTGTATGACCTTTACAAGGGACTTTAAAATGTAAAGGTCGTAAACTCGGAGGAGCTCGTGGCTAAATAATAACAGCCGCCGCGAGTCAATCTTTAAGGTTAAGCCGTGCTTGGCGAGGTTGGGCGGTGGATGGGTGACCGTAATTACGTACCGAGTTTCCTCCGTGCCTCCGAAAGCACGTTAAGCCCGGTTAAGCAAGTTTAAATTGTGTGTCCTGTTTAAATGTAAACCTGAAATACGGAAAGGTTTGATAGCGATTGCTACGTAACAGCTCTCAGAACTTTAAAAAACTTTGTAAGGAAAGCGATCAACTTTCGTAGCGGGCGGAATCGAGGTCAAAAGCAGACCCATTCATTGATAAAAAAGTAAACCACTGTATTTGTGTATTTGTAGCAATAGGCTCACCCGTATTATATGGGACTTAAAAGTTTAAGTCCTATGTCAGCATCTGCCTAGCCTTTTCCCAAACTATCTTGGCTTCCAGTCTAACCGGATGCAGCTGAGTACCAGCATTTTACATGAAGCGACTGCCTATCTGACCTCCACAACCCGGTAACTGGGTAATACGATACCTCTTAGTAAGACTGGATGTCAGACTTTCGGCTTCTGACTACTCGTAACGACTGTCAAAGATCTACAAATGACAGCCTGGAGCAACGGCTTAACGTGCTTTCCGAGGCACGGAGGAAACTCGGTATGTAATAATAGTCACCCATCCACGGACCAACCTCGGCAAGCACGGTTTAACCTTAAACCCGTGCGGCTGTTATTATTTAGCCACGACTCCTCAAGTATTTTCTTACATTAGAGCAATATAGCATAGCCATACATAGCCCGATATAGCCCAACATAGCTTGTTTATTGTGCCGTAGACTTTAGTTTCGCTCTCAACCCGACAAAATATTCATTACTAAATTTAGACTAGGGATGGGACACTACCTTGGAAGTTATCGATAAAATTAAATTTTAATGTTTGATTAAATTAGTATTTGTGTTCATCTGGGGAAGTGGTTTTCTCTGTCATTATGGTGTAATATTACACCAGTACTGCCCGAAGGGATAGGCTGAAATGGTTTAGTACACTCACAATTTGATGTTTACGTTTAAATCCCATTTTATAGGGGCCATTAATGGGACACAAATCCTAATGGTAAGACTCAATAACATTTAACGTGAAATGGAGAATTGATCCAGGATATCACGATTAGCAATCGCACTTGTGACCATACTGCCTACGACGCAATCATTTGTAAAAGATGTTTATTTTAGTCATCATCATCATCATTTCAGCCGAAAGACGTCCACAGCTGGACATAGGCCTCCCCCAAGTGACGCCACATTGACCGGTCCCGTGCGCCTCGCAACCAGCGGATCCCCGCAACCTTTACCAGGTCATCGGTCCACCTAGTGGGAGGCCTTCCAACGCATCGTCTTCCGGTTCGCGGTCGCCATTCCAGAAGTTTTCGGCCCCATCGGCCATCCGTTCTGCGAGCAATGTGCCCTGCCCATTGCCACTTAAGTTTGGCAATTCTTCGGGCTACGTCAGTGACCTTGTTTATTTTAGTACTGTGCCATAACTTGCATGGAAATGGTTATTTCATAAACGACTCTTTTTGTGATATTTTCTATTTATGTTTTGTTGTTGTTTATACTCTTTTTCTTATTTACCGATTGTTAGTAAATGTGTGGACATTGTAGGCCTTATACATTCCTAGATCCTTAGTAACTTTTTATTTCGTTCTGTGTTTTGTAGTAAGCATACGACGTATTGTCGGGCCTACGATGACCTCCCATACTTTAGTAATAACGCTGACAGAAATATTGTAAAACCAAATGATTTTAAAAGTGTAACCATGGAGTTTCTTGCCGGTTCTTCTCCATAGGACACGACCAACTCGAGCCGAGTACCTTTTTGTCGACGTTTTATAAGTGCCCCTGTAGGCCTATGTAAAATAAAAATATTTTGATTTTGGTTCTTATAGACATATCACTTTTTTGTGTGGGAATATAAAAACAGCGTTTTAGGATAAAGGTGTGCCATTCATCATAAAATTTAATGATTACCTACATTGTTTTTGACGTCTATTACTCCTATAAAAGACCTAAACTTACGTCCTTTCCTCCTGGGGGTAGGCAAAAACTACTCCTGACCTTTTCGAAGAACCTTACTAAAATGGTCAGTATATGTTCTTCTAAGGCATCCTCTGCCGGCGGCGTTAATCCTTAATGCTATTCCACCAATTTGCACTAAACGTTTTCAAACGTCTTTTATAATATGCACAGCAAAGGAATGGAATTCACTGCCTGTATCTGTGTTTCCGAACGTTTAAAACCCTATTCTCTTCAAAGTTAGAGTGAACAGGTTTCTACTGGGTATGCTCGTACGATCGTCGACTTTGTGTCTGTCATCTCTGACCTAGATTAGAGTCAAAAGATTAGAGTCTTCTTAACTAGATTAGAGTCAAGAAAAAAATCTTCGTAAATAAAAAAAAAAATTCTCATATTCATTGGTGATAAACAAATACATTAAAATAATAACTGCCCGGTTGTAAATTAATGTATGTAAAGAAAGAGAACGCCCCTCAGTGAAAGAGACAACACAATCTACAAAGAGGAACTTGTTTTTTAAACGAAATTCTACTTGACATATTTAACACCTGAGTTACACATAGTTATACTTGATGTAAGCAGTTAGCTTAACGTATTACAACTGCAATACCTCTCGAGTCACGTCTAAAGAAGACGTGCCTTATCACTTATTGCATTTCATCTGCCAGTCAGAAACGAAATTAAAAAGTCTCATATGCCTTGTAATGACCTCGGCAACGCTTAAAGGTAGAAAAAGAGACCTTCGTCGGCGTGAAATTATTGTGAAAATATTACTTCCTTATTTGAATCGTTTTTTTTTACAATTTCAAGGGTTTTAATTTCTGCACAGAACTCTAATAAATTTATTAAAAATTCTTATAAAAACTCTGTCAGTAAAAGTCCCGTCAATATCTATTTAGCGATTTTGGAGATTTTCCTGAACAAACAGACAGAAGTTCTAAAACGATGTAAGTACTAATTAGTGTAACGGATAGTGCCTATTCAAAAACTACAAATATGTTACCCGAAACAGAAGCGTTACGGGTAATGTAATAAGAACCAATATAGAATACCACTATATCCACCAATGGATTCCAATATACCGAGTTGATTGAAACGTAATATTGACGAAATATATTCTACCTTTTGCCAATATCTTCGATCTTTTCAAAGCGACCCATAGAAAGAATGTTTTTTTCTAATTAAACTAGCTGTCCCGCGCAACTTCGCCTGCGACACATTTTCCCTATTTTCGCAACATTTTTCATTGATGGTCCGCTCCTATTGATCGTAGCGTGATGATATATGATAGCCTATAGCCTTCCTCGATAAATAGGCTATCTAACACGGTGTGCAAATTTGATTAAAATCGGTTAAGTAGTTTAGGAGTCCATCCCGGACAAACAACTTGACGCGTAATTTATATACAATATTCTGTACTGTGTTATGTGTATTTTGTCTCGTTGGTCTAATGGTCACAATCGCGACTGCTGAACACGATATCCTGGGTTCAAATCCCAGGTCAGCAATGTGTTATTGGGTTTTTGTATCAGGAATTTCTCAGTAGCAGCCACGGATCTGTGCCCGGTTGCTGGCTATAGGCTCGCCCCCTATTACATGGGACTTAAACATAACTGGCGAAATGTGAGTGTACTATTAGGTACACCTGCCTTACCCTTCGGGGATTGCAGGCGCGATGTTATTTCATGTGTATTCTGTTAGAGAAAACGTTGCGTCGTAGCAGCTGCCAATTTTGACATGAATGATTGATGTCAATGGGAAGTGACATTTTGTATGGCAAGTACGTATATCTTTACTGTACTTAAGTACTAACGCTGTAACCGAAATATTGTAAAACCAAATGATTTTAAAAGAGTAACCATGGAGTTTCTTTCCGGTTCTTCTCCATTAGAAACGACCAACCCGAACCGAGCACCTTTTTGTCGACGTTTTATAAGTGCCCATGTAGGCCTATGTAAAATAAAAATATTTTGATTTGATTTGAGTTTTGGTGTGAAAGTATGGTCATTTTATTTTTAACAGTATCAACTGCCAAAAATATTACATTTTCTTTTTGACCTGGGATGAAGAAAAAAAAAATCGGTATGAAGAACAGGGTTCTTCATACCGATTTTTTTTTTCGGATTCTGTATCATCGAATGAGCCGCTTTGGGTGGAGTGGAAGGGAGTGTCAGACTTGTACTGACTAAAACCCTTACATGTTCCTTCTTAGCCCTTTGTGTTCCTGGGGCACGGTATCTCTTTCGAACAGTCCCGCAGCCCTGGTAGGCATCGGCCCTCTCGGACCCCTTCCAATTTGCTGACATCTCTTCATTTCCTTATAGTATATATTTTTTAAAAGTCATTGTATTAAATAGTGAAACTAAGCAATGATTTGGGCTTTTCTGTGTTATTAGGGACCTTGGATAATTTACACGTATAATATATTTAAATTCCAACATATTAGTATTTATTCCTTACATAAACAATTCTAAAACATTTTTTCTAATTTTAAAGTCAAAATATTTTTTACAATTAAAAATTTAAAAAAATAATCTTTTGAACGTCAAACTTTACGATGAAATAGAGTTAATTTTAGATTTTTAGATCTGCGTATGAAACCATCTCTTTCGTATGCAGTAGAATGCAATATATTTCAGAGTTACCTACTCCTTTATAATTATAATTTACAATATTTCAAGTACATGATGAAAAAAAATATAATAACAGCGTAACCGGAATAAAATTATATCCTACAATAACTACAAAGTTAAGTTCATCAAAACACATTAAAAAACCGAGACGCTTTTACAACTCCCTAAAAATTGATTAACCTAAAAACGTTAACCACTCAAACAAAAGTTAGCCCATTATTATCGATATCGATGTAACCCTTGTCCCACCCCTACTTGTTCTAATTAGTGACGTGACGGCTTGGTGGTAATGAAATTTTGAACACTGGCAACCCGAGGGACGTCGCCTGAAGTTTGCTCGTGAAATGTTGTGTTTATTGATGTTTATAGGGTGTTTCTTTTTGGTATATGATGTTATACAGGGTGTGTGAGAATTGATTGTTTGAACCAAAACATTGTATGGTTAGACAAAGGTGTTTGTAACAAAGATTTCTTCTGTCTTTTCCGTGTGGTTATTGTCGTGCTTGGTGTCAGAGTTTTATCCCGCCCATGCGCCTCTGAGTTGGCTTTACATGCCGTCGAGAAATATCTTGAGAGCGGTGGTGGCCCAGTATTGGCAGACCCGACTTACGAGCAGTATGCCGTGGGTTCGAACCCAGGCAGGTGCATTACTTTGTGTAATTTATTTCATCACCGCTGCTCTCAAAAACGACGAAGGAAAACATGTGAGGAAATGTTCGTGTACTAAAAAGACGAACTCATGTGACATCTACCTACTCGCACTGGGCCCGCGTGGCGGATTAGAGCCCACTCCCTCTCATACAGAGGAGTGTCCCAGCAGTGGGAACATTATAGGCTGATGATGATGCTGGTTTCCTCACGATGTTTTCATTTACCGAGTGATAATTATATCAGCTCATGAATGCGAAAAATCAAAGGTGCGTGCCGGGTTCGAACTCGAGACCTATGACATGGCAGTCCAACGGACAGACCACTAGGCTATTACTAGTTACATGAATTACGCTAAGCCGACGATTACGAGTAATTACCCCGGTTAAGCCGCTGATCCCGGCTGTCATTTGAAATTCTTTGACATACTTTACGAGGACTTATACCCAGTAACTGAATTGTGAACCTCGTTACAGGTAGTCATTGGCCCCAAAGTCTGACAACCAGTCTTACCAATGGGTATCGTAATACCCAGTACTAACTGGGTTGTGGAGATCAGATAGGAACTCATCATCATCATCATTTCAGCTGAAAGACGTCCACAGCTGGGCATAGGCCTCCTCCAAGTGTCGCCACATTGACCGGCCCCGTGCTGCGTGGCCCATGCCCGGGGGGTTTTGCCATAATCGCCACGCTTGGCAGGTGGGTTGGCGATCT
This sequence comes from Cerastis rubricosa, assembly GCA_949152445.1. Lineage (NCBI taxonomy): Eukaryota > Metazoa > Arthropoda > Insecta > Lepidoptera > Noctuidae > Cerastis > Cerastis rubricosa. Next base: position 2,818,338 of record OX424551.1, read on the forward strand.
CAGTACGGTTGTTGCAAAATGCATCAAGAACGCTGCTGCCCATTCTCTGGCAAGTCCCTTAGTCGCCTCTTACGAAACCCACGGGAAGATATGGGATGGTGCTATTCTTAACGTCCGACACCATACAGAGCCATACGACGTCATACGCCATAGAGAGAGATAGGAACTCGCTCCATGTAAAGAAACTGGTATGGATCTTCATTTAGTTAGATTGGAAGTCGACCCCAAAATAGTTTGCACAAGACTTGGCAGATGATATTGATGAATTGAATTTTATTCATAAACTTTGAAACACAACACCTAAAAGTAGTCTTAATACATATTTGGAAGAACTTAGCATAAAGTTTTTGGTGAAAATCGGTTGCTTAATGAACAAAGTTTAGTTTTAAAGTAAACCGTTCAAATATAGTTTAGAAATAAACAAATATAACCTTGATCCTTGTTCCCTTTTGAACCCGGGCAGCAATCTGAAACAAAAAAGAAAGGAATATATATTTAATGAACAGAGCTCATCATCATCATGATCATTAGCCGATAATGTTCCCATTGCTGGGACACAGGCCGAATCCGTCTCTATGAGAGGGATTGGGCTGTAATCCACCACACGGGCCCAGTGCGGGTTGGGAGATGTCACAAGTCTTCGAAATTTTAGTAGTTCTAGGACATGCCGGTTTCCTCACGATGTTTCCTTCACCGTTTTTGAGGGCAGCGGTGATGAAATAAATTACACAAAGTAATGCACCTGCCTGGGTGCGAACCCACGGCTTACTGCTCGTAAGTCGGGGCTGCCACCACTGGGCAACCGTTGCTCTCCTGGCTCTCTCTTGGAACAGAGCTTATGGCTAAGCAATAACACCAGCTCGTGTCGATCTTTAGTTTAAGCTGCTCTTGGCTAGGTACCCATGACATACTGACTTTCCTCCGTGCTTCGGAAAGCACGTTAAGCCGTTGGTCGCGGCTGTCATTTGTAGATCTTTGACAGTCGTTACAAGTAGCCGGCCCGAAAGGCTGACAACCAGTCTTACCAAGGGGTATTACCCAGATCTAACTGGATTGTGGAAGTCTGATAGGTCGCTCCATGTAAAATACTGGTATTCAGCTGCATCCGGTTAGACTGGAAGGCGACCCCAACATAGTTGGGAAAAGGCTTGGCAGATGATGTACAGTCATGTTACTGACCGAGATTGGGTCCTCGTGGTGGATATGCAGGTGGATGGGCAGTCCCTCTTACAAAGAGTAGGCTTGTGTCCTTTAATGAAAACTTTATAGACGGAATGGCTTTTTCCGCGGTGATGCCGGAGATTATACCATGGAAATGTTTTTTTAAGGGTATGGGGAACAGGGCATAAAGTTCCTCGATACTCCTTAGACAAGGGAGGATCCTCTGACCAGACAGGCGTTATGTCTGGTGGGCAACTGCCCGACAGTTGTTGTCGGGTTTCTCTATATACTCTTCAAGTCGATGTAAACTTTGCTTGCGAGATTCAGACCATTTTAGCTCTTCCGTTTTCTCATAGATGGCGCTGTAGTACATTTTGTTGTAAGTGGCTTTTTTGTAGGTCGCTACAAATTATTACTATAAAATAATTATATAATGCGGGTAAAAAGAACCTTTACAAAACCGAAAGGTACGAACAGTGACCAATCAATTTATATAAAACTAGTTTTAGTACGGTTAGTCTTTGGTCGGTAAAACATTTTCGAAAAATACGTGGGACACTCAGAAAGTTTTGCGAAACTAAAAAAAATTGTTCTATACGTACATATATTTTTATTAAATCTTTTCAAAGTACTTTCCACCAGCCTCTATACAAAGATTCATGCGCCTAAACCAGTTTTCAAAACACTTTTTCCAGTCCGCCGCAGACACCTCGTTTACAGCCTGCTCGAACCCAGCCAGCGCATCTTCCGGCGACGAAAATTGTATCCCTTTGAGCTGATTTTTTATTTTTGGGAATAAAAAGAAGTCACACGGTGCTAGATCAGGGCTGTAAGGAGGGTGACCCAGGAGTTTGACTGGCGTGCTGTCCAGGAAGTCCCTCGTTTTGAGTGCGGTGTGCGCAGGTGCATTGTCGTGGTGGAGCAGTAGCCCGCGGAGCCCTGTGTTTGGTCGCTTGTTGCTTATAACAGAGAAAACTTCTGGCAAACATTTGGAAGTATACCATTCGGCATTAATGCTTCTTTGATCCCGTAAGGGAATTGATACCAAGTGGCCAGTCAAATTAAAAAAGCTAGCGATCAAAATCTTACCCCCGCTTCTAGATCGCTTCACTTTGGTAGGCGTTGGCTCATTTTGAAACACCCAAACAGTCGACTGGCGCTTGGTTTCTGGGTCGTATTGATAAATCCAGGACTCATCACCTGTAACGATGTCGTAAACACGCCGAGACGAGCCTGCTTCAAATTTGTTAAGCATATCACGGCACCATTCCACCCGGGCCTGCTTCTGAGCATCGGTGAGGTTGTGCGGCACCCAGCGTGATACTATCCTCCTCACGCGAAGATGGCTGTGTAGAATCTCGTGAACGCTTCCCGATCCAATCTTCAATATGTGTTGAATCTCCTGATATGTAATTCGCCTATTGTCTTGGATTAAATTTTTCACTGCTAGCACGTTTTCTTCGGTAACAGCCGTCAAAGGGCGACCGCTTCTTTCGTCATCCCCCAAAGTTGGTCGACCGCGCTTGAATTCGTTATACCAACGATACACGGTTGCCTTGGAAGGGCCTTCATCCATGAATGCCATTTGAAGTCTATCGTACGATTCATCCGGTTTCAGGCGACACTTGAAATCGTATAAAATCATAGCTCTAAAATGTTCCCGGCGCAGATCCATATTTCAGTGAGACACAATACTTTGAATTAACTCGCAAAAAATGTGGAGGGAAATTTTGAAATTGGAACTTACTTATTTTTACTTATAAATAATCATATTTTCGAAAAACATAATAACTGGCCAGTCTCCCATATATAAAAACTTTTTTTCGCAATACTTTCTGAGGGGCCTGGTAGTGTTACAGCTAAATTAGACCGATTATAAATTATGTACAGAAACAGAAATTTCCATTTTTTTTAACAGACATATCGACAATGTTTTTGTAACTTTTTAGACCTATGTATCCTGCTTATGCTAATTAAGTTTAATAAAAATCGGTTCAGTCATTTCGGAAAATAAAGACTTGAAAGTTTTTATGAAATGTCGTAAGATGTAAACGCTCTTAATCAAGTTTCTTCAAACACTAAAAGTTTTATGGAATCATTATTATTTCAGCAGTAGGTTCAAGACTTAGCTACAGTAAGCTAACTCGAGGTTAAAACCACAAAAACAAGACGCAAACAAACCTCCTAGCTACACGAAATTCAGGTATAAACACAAACCGTTGGTATCCATTCGCTCACAACCAACTAAATAAGGGTAGAATCTTTTTAACAAGGTATATCGGGTGTCCGAGAATAGGAGCTCCCACCCTACTTTCAGGGACCGCTCACATAAATTTCTTTAGGGTTGAGGCACCAACTCTCGACCTCAGTTTGTAATTATGAAAGGGATTAAGTTTGAAGTTTTGCTACCGTCAAATTTGAGGTGGACATAGTTTAGCAGAGAATGTTTTAATGTTTTTGGTGTTGTGTTTAACTTACGTAGTTTTGTTTCAAAGACTAGTTGTTTAACGTTGGTTTGTTTGCATGTGAAGTTTAAACCTCTGCTTCGGGGTAAAATATCTTCTGAACCTGTTTTAGTCACACACGTGTCGTAAAGTTAAAAACAATGAAATGTATACAAGCAGTAAGTTTTGAAATCAAATGAAAATATTTTATTGCACATAGGCCTACATGGGCACTTATAAAACGTCGACAAAAGGTGCACGGTTCGGGTTTGGTCGTTTCCTATGGAGAAGAACCGACAAGAAACTCGTTTTACAATCTGTTTCTTAATAAAATGGATAGGTATTTTTTTTTTCTAATTTATTTACGGAAATCGGTTAGTGTGAACCACCCGCGTTTTAAACGCGGCCCGTCTGATCCTCGCCCTATAACCACGCTTTCACACATACAAACAATCGCAAACGTTTATTCGATAATTTCTTATTCCCTAAACCACGTTAATGGGGTTTTTCTGAAATACTGATAAACTAAAAGAAGCAGCGTTTATTAATAATTAACTAGCCGTGTAAGTACAGCTGTATGAAATTTCTGTATGTAATTATTTTTGATTTTGGATTTGATTCCTAAAGCACGTTATGGTGGTTATTCTGAAATACTGACAAACGTAAACAACAACAAAAAAAAAAAACAGTGTTTATTAATAATTAACTAGGTACCGTAATTTAAATTGGTTATTTATGTCTTTTGTGACAACCTCCTGAATTTTGACGAGGATGCAAAACAACAGCTTGTATATATAAAAATGTTTGCTAAGGTACTCGTATTTACTGAAACTCAAGTATTTACTTTAAGAGCGTTTACGCATTACGGCATTTCAACTTTCAAGTTCTTATTTTCTGAAACTTAATACGCATAAGCAGAATACATAGGTCCCGCCTGCCAAGCGTGGCGATTATGGCAAAACCCCCCATGTTATGTCAATGTGGCGAAACTTAGGGGAGGCCTATGTCCAGCAGTGGACGTCTTTCGGCTGAAATGATGATGATGATAGGTCTAAAAAGTTACCAAAAAACATTTTCGAAAATTCTATAAAAAAAAAAAGAAAATTGGAAATTTCTGTTTCTATTATATGTCTGTGCCTAATTTAGCTTGTTGCGGCGCATCACTAGCGCCGCAGGGAGGGCGCGCGGGACGCGGTGGACCTGCGCCCGGCACTTACTACAAAACGCTTTGGCGAGCACACGCACTCGCGTTCATACATTTTTTTATATACCTTCGGCCGCGACTACATTGTAGAACTTTGATTATAGTTTTTAATTTGGAGTCAGATCGTTTCAATCACCAAGCATCAACCACCCATCCCCGTAAGGAACATTGGTGACCACGACGTGATACACAACAACGAGAATACACTGTACGGAAGAAAAATTGCAAGAATACGAGTATACCCCAGCGCCGGCCGACCTTTGGACCCTGCCACGGCTGTTTGCTGGCATTATAGATTATTGTGCAGTGTTTTCGATCGTCGAGTGGATACACTGGAACGTCGCAGTTAATCGGAATTTATAAGACAAGACAGTGAATGTGTATAACAAATATTGGTAAATCCAGTTTGAAGCCAGCCGGTCAGTCGACATACGTTACATAAGTACCTACGCGCCGCAGCTACAGCTTAACGAGGAAAGTGCCCAATCATTCACCTACTTATAATATCCTTTTCAAACTTCATCCTACCTACAGTGATCTTTTTTCGTCTTATTTGCCTGAATAGCATTGCCGCTTCTTCTTTCTTTGTTTTTGCAACTATTCATGCTTAGCCGCGCAGCCCATTGTTATGCTATACTCTATTTACAAAGCTTCATAACAAGTAAATTAAGTTTTTAAACGTAAAACTATTATTTGCAAGTAATTTCAACCTTCTTTTATCACGAATCTATCACATTTACAGCTTAATACGTACCTCAACGATTTGCTTTTGCATACATACAACGTCCCAATCGGTTTATAATCAAAATAAAAGGTGTATACATTTGTTAAAATAAATACTAATTGTACATTCCAGTTGCTTACGGGCGCGGCCGCTTGTGAGCGCATCAGCTGTTTCTTATCTGCGCCGGCGCCGGCCCAGCGAGTACTTACTTGGTGTTGGGGCGTAAACAGGCTTAAAGTTACGTATTTTTCGTATTGTTTTATCGTTGTTTTGTTGTTTGTGGTTCAGTTACTGTGTTGTGAGTTCCTTGTAACCAATATGTCTGTCAAAAGTGGAGAACTAGCCCCTAAATCCCCTCAAGAAGGTTTGTTAAGGTTAAGTATTCCAAAAACAAGTTTTAATTGTAGTTTAAAGGATTTAAATGCCAAACGGAGTTCTGTCAAGGGTCGCATTACGAAGTATAGGAACTTTTTAAACGCGTTCCTTGAGTGTGCATCTATTTCGCGAAGCGATTACTATATGATTAATCAAAGATTCGAGCGGTTACGCGAAATGCTTGCACACTTTGATGAATTGCAATCAGAGATAGAATTGTCAAATCAAGATAATTTGGAAGGTGAGCTCGATATTAGGGAAGAAATGGAGTCCGACATTTCATCACTTATCGCACAGACACAATGTCTACTCGAGCAACATGAAACTAAATTCAAATGTGGCAAATCAGAGTCAAACTGTCACAATTCATGCGATCAAACCTGTCGTAATTCAGGTAATCAAAATTACAATTCAATGGGTTTTAAATTACCAACTATTAAAGTTGCGAACTTTGACGGAACTTACTATAGATGGCTTGAATTTCGGGATACGTTCACTTCTCTTATCCACAACAATGACAGAATAGAACCAATTCATAAATTCTATTATTTAAATTCTTACCTTGACGGAGAAGCTTCTCGTGTCATCAGTAATTTGGAGGTGAGTTCGGCTAACTATAAGGAAGCTTGGGATCTCCTCTGTGAGAGATATAATAATGAAAAACAGTTAATAAACAACCACTTGCATTCTTTGTTTAACATCCAGCCAGTACATCGCGATTCCGCCAAAGGTTTACGATTTCTCATTGATCACGTTTCGAAGAATCTGCGTGCATTAAATACGCTGGGTGAAAAAACCGAATCCTGGGATTCGTTGGTTATTTATTTGGTTGCGACAAAACTCGACAGTCTCACTAGTGTCAAATGGGAGGAACATAAAAATAGTTTCACCAAAGGGCCTTCTTTAAATGATTTCTTCCAGTTTTTGAAAGGTCGTTCGGATGTTCTAGAATCCCTACATATTAATAAGCCCGAACGCCATAGCAATTATAAAGGCGAATCAAATTCGTCGTCATCTTTTCATAAATCTGAAAAGTCACACATAAAATCATTCGCAGTTTCAGCCTCGAGTGCATCTCCTTCTGTGACGTGTGACCTGTGCAATGGCAGCCACCGCCTGTACGACTGCACTTCTTTCTTGGGCAAGCCCGTTGATGATCGGATAGCTGAAGTGTTGCGGTTGAAGTTGTGCCTCAACTGTCTGCGCAAGGGTCACTCGGCTCGTCAATGCAGGTTGGGTCCTTGTTCTTCTTGTAAAGGGCGACACAATTCTTTGTTACACAAAGAGAGTTCTCAGGCTGTAAGTACCTCCGAATCACACGCAATCATAGCTACAACAGAAAGTGAGGTCGAGGAATCAGAGGAGGACTGCGACAATGTCATGAGTATGTCAGTGACATCTAATAATAATGTATTACTTTCAACTGCTTTGATAGATGTATATAATCCAAACACAAACCAATGCCTAACAATTCGAGCTTTGATGGACAGCGGGAGTCAAACTTCTTTAATAACAAATAAGGTTAAAAATGCATTAAACTTGACTCCTCAGCCAACCCGAGTCGACATTGTAGGTGTAGGTAATCAACCTCTTTCTAATTCTTTGCTACGTTGCAGTTTAAAGTTAAGGTCAAAGCAAAATGATTTTGAAGCAAATATTTCATGCCTTGTACTACCTCACATTTCAGGAAATTTGCCCAATAAAACATTTGATGCATCACTAATAAAATTGCCCAGCAACATTAAATTAGCTGACCCTACATTCAATCAGAGAGCGCCTGTAGAAATGCTCATAGGTGCCGATTTGTTTTGGACTCTGATTGAGTCCGAGAAATTAGTACTGGGCCCAAACCAACCCATTGTTCTTAAATCCAAGCTAGGTTGGTTATTGACTGGTCCGTTCATATCCAACAGCAAATGCCTTGTCAATACTGTACAATGTCATCATCTTGTTTTTAATTCAAGTAAGGAAATTATCTCAAATGAATCATTAAATGATGAGTTAACAAAGTTCTGGGCACTAGAGCAAGTTCCTCAAAAAAGTAAACAATTAACTGACGAAGAAATTGAGTGTGAAAACCATTTTGTTAACCATACATACCGGGACGAAAATGGCCGTTTTCATGTCAGGTTGCCTCTTTTGACAAAACCGGATTGCTTAGGGAATTCCTTTAATTTAGCAAAACGACAATTTTTATCACTTGAAAAAAGGTTGGCAAGAGATCCAAACCTTAAAAATATGTACTCACAGTTTATACAAGAGTATGCAGAGTTAGGTCATTTATCCGAGTCCAGTGAATTGATTCCTAAGCAGTCTTATTTCATTCCTCATCACGCTGTCTTACGTCCGTCCAGTGAGTCGACAAAATTACGCGTTGTTTTTAATGGTAGTGCTAAAACGACGTCTGGCTACTCATTGAATGATTTGCAAAGTGCAGGTCCACTTATTCAAGACTCTTTATTTAATATATTGCTTCGATTTCGGCAGTATTCGTACGTGTTATCAGGCGATGTCGAAAAAATGTACCGAATGGTACAAGTTCAAGACAGTGATCGAGACCTGCAAATGATATTATGGCGCAATCATAGCACTGAACCTATAAGGTCATTAAGGCTCAATACGGTCACTTATGGATTGACCAGTTCTAGTTTCTTAAGCACTCGTTGTCTATGGCAGCTTGGTGAGGACTGTAGCGATAACAAAATAAAACAAATAATTCAAAACGACTTCGTAGTCGATGACTTATTAACCGGAAGTGACGATAAAGACGATTTATTGTATATAAAACAGTCTGTAGATAATGCACTCGCTGCTGGGTGTTTTAACTTAAGGAAGTATCGTTCTAATTTGCCCTCAATTTTGATTGATCAGGAAGATACCCAAAGGGATCTCCTCATCAGCTCATCCTCACACACATTAGGTGTCGGGTGGGATCCTAAGGAAGATTTCATACATTTTCCTACAAATTATGAAAACAACCCTAAAATTACTAAACGAACAATATTATCTGAATCATGTAAAGTGTTTGATCCGCTTGGAATGTTAAGTATTTTCACAATTAAGCCTAAAATATTGATCCGAAAATTATGGATACAAAAAATTGATTGGGATAGGCCCGTGCCCCATGAAATCGGCCAATCATGGCTATCATTCGTCAACAACATGAAGAATCTACATGAATTACGCATTCCAAGGCATGTTTTATGTAAAGAACCTACCCGTATAGAACTGCATTGTTTTTGTGACGCTTCACAGACGGCTTATGCAGCCTGCGCTTATTTAAAATCCACTGATAAGCAAGGCGTCATCACAGTACGACTGCTTTGCGCCAAAGCCAGGGTGGCCACGGTTAAGCCGACTACTATTCCGCGCCTGGAGTTGTGTGCATGTCTTTTGGGCGCGCAGCTCGCGGACGCCGTGGAACGCGCCCTGCGTTGTGTGATTGTTCGTAAAGTATACTGGAGTGATTCATCTATAGCGTTAGCTTGGCTAGGTACGAGGTACGATAAATTAAAAACCTTTGTAGCTAACAGGGTTGCAATGATATTAGAGCTAACAAAAGACTCCGAATGGCGTCATGTCCCCACTCACCTCAATCCTGCTGACTTAGCTTCGCGTGGCGTAGATTTAATTAAAAATAATAATTTAGATGTATGGTGGAATGGTCCTACCTTTTTAATTCAGCATGAGTCTTTGTGGCCATCGCTTGATTCGAATAATAATACGAGTAATATTCCCGAATTGCCTGAAGTTAAAGTCCATGTTAACACTATAAATGAAAATGAAACTAGTAAGCAATCATTGCTCGACTTTAATCGATATTCAAAATTAAAATTCATTCAGCGCATGTTCAGTTACTTGCTTCGATTTATTTACAATTGCAGAAATGTAAACAACAAAAAGGTGGGTGTCTTACAGCCTGATGAACTCTCTCTTTCCTTTCGCAAACTTGTATATTTGTCTCAAGCTGATAGTTTTGCAAAGGATATCAAAGTTCTTCGTACTAAAGGAGTTCTGACCTCCAAAAGTCAGTTGATTTCACTGAATCCGTTTTTAGACGGTGAAAACATATTAAGAGTCGGTGGACGCTTGACTCTGTCTTGCTATCCCTTTGATACACGCCATCAAATGTTGCTTCATGCCAAACATGGGCTTACTAAATTGTTATTTCAACAAGAACACCTGCGTCTTCTTCATGCTGGTCCACAGCTATTGCTTTACACCATTAGAGAATCCGTTTGGCCTATAGCTGGCAGAGACTTGGCTCGTACCACTGCGAGACAGTGTGTTAGGTGTAAAAGAGTTAGGGGTGAGACACCAAGCCCTCTTATGGGTTCATTACCTGAACAACGTGTAAATCCCGGTCATCCCTTTGGCAGCGCAGCTGTCGATTTTGCCGGACCATATTTAATAGCCGACAGAAAGGGAAGGGGGTGTAAAATAACGAAATGTTATCTTTGTATATTCGTATGCCTTAGATATAAGTGTGTTCATTTAGAGGCCGTCAGCGAGCTCTCAAAGGATGCCTTCATCTTGGCTTTACGTCGATTTATCTCTCGCAGAGGAAAGCCTGTAGAATTCTTCTCCGATAACGGCCGTAATTTTGTCGCAGCCGCAAAGGAAGTGGGAGACTTCTTAACTTCTAGTGCTGATGACGTGAGGGAGTTTTCTACCGGAGAAGGCATTAAGTTTAATTTTCAGCCTGCGTATTCCCCACACTTCGGGGGTCTAGTTGAGGCCTGCGTACGGTCGGCTAAACATCACCTAAAACGCATTTTAGGACAGACGCACCTAACGTTTGAAGAGCTGGCGACTCTATTTAGTCAAATCGAGGCGATCCTAAATAGTCGTCCAATTTGTCCTTTATCCTCTAGTCCCGATGACCTACATCCTTTAACTCCAGGACACTTTCTAATAGGAAGACCATTGACGTCCTTACCATCAAAAGATTTGGAGCAAACCGGCTTTAATAAAACAGACAAATTTCTTCGGTTGGAGTCATTTCGTCAGCAGTTTTGGAAACGTTGGCAGCTGGAGTACGTGACTGATTTACAGCAGAGACACAAATGGCGTGTTCCTAGCATACCTATACAGCCTGGGGACCTGGTCCTGTTAAAGGAAGAAAACGCTCCACCTATGCAATGGAGGTTGGGGCGCGTGGTTTGTCTGTTCCCCGGCAAAGATGGAGTAGCACGCGTGGCAGAAGTGAAGACTACGACTGGCACTTACCGACGAGGTATCAAGTACCTGTGCCCGTTGCTGGAGCCAGCAGCAGTTCCCACTTTGGAAGCAGCAGCTTCCAAGGCCCCGGAGGATGTTGCGGCGCATCACTAGCGCCGCAGGGAGGGCGCGCGGGACGCGGTGGACCTGCGCCCGGCACTTACTACAAAACGCTTTGGCGAGCACACGCACTCGCGTTCATACATTTTTTTATATACCTTCGGCCGCGACTACATTGTAGAACTTTGATTATAGTTTTTAATTTGGAGTCAGATCGTTTCAATCACCAAGCATCAACCACCCATCCCCGTAAGGAACATAGCTGTAACACTATTTATCAAAAATGTTTTTTAGTAACTTTTTAGACCTATGTATCCTGCACATGAAGTTTCATTAAAATCGATTCAGTCGTTTCAGAAAATAACGAATTAAAAGTTTGTATGAAATGTCCTAAGGCGTAAACGCTCTTAAGTTGATAATAGATACAAGAGTTGATAAGAGCTACTCTCTAAAGTATAAACAGGTCTTAAGAAGCGCTCACAACAACAACTACGACCGCGCCACCTATGACCCGTTTCGACCCCAAACTGATCAAAACTAGGATTAATTCCCTCTGCCCTTACACATCGTCCCACCTGTGGGAGTGGTATGTTTTATTGGTTTATTTAGGACTAGCTGTAGCCCGGGACCTTCGTTCGCGTGAAATTATTATAAAAAAAACTAGCTGTCCCGCGAAACTTCGTCTGCATCATATTTTCTCCGTATTCGCAACATTTTTCACTGCTGCTCTGCTCCTATTGGACGTAGTGTGATTATATATAGCCTATAGCATTCCTCGATAAATGGGCTATCTAACACTGAATGAATTTTTCAAATCGGACTAGTAGTTCCTGAGATTAGTGCGTTCAAGCAAACAAACAAATTCTTCAGCTTTACTATTAGAAGATATATCATATCAGCTTTATTATTAGTAGAGAAGATATTACTTCCCCTTTTGAATCGGATTAGTTAACAATATCAAGGGTTTAAATTTGGATTAGAGGAGCTCGTGGCTAAATAATAACAGCCGCATAGGTCGATCTTTAAGGTTAAGCCGTGCTTGGTCCGTGGATGGGTGACCATAATTACATAAGGAGTTTCCTCCGTGCCTCGTAAAGCATGTTAAGCCGATGGTCCCGGCTGTCATTTGTAGATCTTTGACAGTCGTTACGAGTAGTGAGAAGCTAAAAGTCTGACATCCAGTCTTACCAAGGGGTATCGTATTACCCAGTTACTGGATTGTGGAGGTCAGATAGGCAGTCGCTTCATGTAAAATACTGGTACTCAGCTGCATCCGGTTAGACTGGAAGCCGACCCCAGGATAGTTTGGGAAAAGGCTAGGCAGATGATGGACGGCAATATATTGTACGGACCACCTTTGTATGAGGACTAAAAATTCACGGTGAATAATTAGTTTGTATATACACCTGCATTATTCAAATAGAAATAATAAAGGGTAAGTTAGTGTGATTGCCTAATTTGATTACAGTAAATTGAAGTACTTACACGCCAGGGGTGCAGCTGCTGGAGAAAAAAAAAAAAAAAAAAAAAGGGGTGCAGCTGCTGGAGTCGCACGGCAACGTCAATTTCAAGGCGTTTGTGGTGCGCATACCAACGTGTTTTCTCCATTTGGTGTTAGAAGAAAGTTTTTGGCCGCAGGATGTGGTCTTCCGTCGCTTCCGCGGACAAATTCCACACGAACGCATAAAACATCGTGCAAGTGAAGGGATACTAACATAGTTTTAAGCTTCATATACTAACAGAATTGTTGTTATAGTATGTATATTTAGGTTAAGGTATTTATCTATGGGTCTTTGTAACCTGATAATAAATGGATTACACGCGCACATGGCTCATCCTGAAAACAATTATTTTAAACGATAGTATTCCTCTCCAACGAACTTGAAATAAGTTGGTGCTAGTACTGCAAAAGTTCTATTCATCACAAAAAAACTAAAAAAAGTCCACAAAAAAACCGTAACTTCTAATTATTAAATAATAACATAAAATATCTAACACACCCAGCGAAATTCTCCGCTAAAATTTATGACGTTCTCGGTCCTTTTCTAACACGTTGGCTCTTATAGTGTTCGACCGTGATGCTGTCTCTCTCTGCTCACGCATGCGCTGTACGAATTTCTTTGTTCCTGATGGCATATAGCTGTATTTTGTCTATGTATGTTTTCTGTAATGAGTTTGCAGTGCGGGGGATAATGTTTTAAAAACGTATCTATGGTTAAATCATTGTTTCTATTTGCAAGGTCAGGTCTATGGCCTGTTTGAAGGATGATATGGCAAGAAAGGAGGTGTTTGATGAGATGACAAGTAATAGAGAAGTATGGAAGAAGAAGATATGCTGCAGCGACCCCAAATAAATTGGGATAAGAGCAGGAGCGGCATGTCCTAGAACTAAAAATTCGAAGACATGGTACATCTACCAAACCGCACTGGCCCCGCGTGGAGTAATACAACCCACTCCCTCTCATAGAGAGGATGCCGGTGTCCCAGTAGTGGGAACAGTATACGCTGATGATGATGATGATGAAGAGCAGGAGAATGATGATTATTGAAATGTTGTAGAATCCGACCCAAACGTATTGGGGATATGCTGGTGTCGTTTTGTTTCATGCCCTCACTGAGATATTGGATCATAGTTTTATGCAATTTCTTTAGATTTATAAGTGTTATACTACAGTTCTTTAACAACGTTTTAAAAAGCTACTAGACAATTACGAGACATAAAGAGGTAAGATGTAGAAATACCGTATGGGGACACGGCACTACTCAATAAAAGTATTATTTGTATGGCATCACTCTAAATATATGGATTTATAACAAACTATTTATTTATTTAAACTTCATGTACAATAGTGGTACATAGGCGGACTTAATGCCACAAGGCATTCTCTACCAGAATTATCCGATGACATTAAAATGTTACCTACTAAGAATATTGTGGTTATAAATGTTTTTAGGAACTTTTTAGACCTATGTATCCTGCTTATGCGTATGAAGTTTCATTAAAATCGGTTTTGTCATTTCGAAAAATAAGGACTTGAAAGTTTGTATGAAATGTCGTAAGGCGTAAACGCTACTAACAGCTCAAATAGAAAACAAAAATATTTATTACAAACTTAAGACCTCATGCCCATGGTAATGTTTCCAATCACCAGATCAACGAGACAAACTTGTAATATAATATTGATAAAAAGACCCCTCTGTTTAGACTGGGAGCCAACCCCTATATAAAGTTGAGAAAGGCTAAGCAAATGACCGTAAATTGGTCTTATAGGTCAAAAGTTCTAACTTGAGATCAAGGAAAGGTCTATCTTTCGAAGCTGAATAAGTGAGACTACTCTCGAAGGTTTCATAAAACATTTCAGCCATATGTGATATAGATTGGCTCGTATTTTGAATCGGCTTCGAGTCTAAGCGGATGCAACTCATCATCATCATTTCAGCCAAAAGATGTCCACTGCTGGACATATGCTTCCCCCAAATGTCGCCACATTGACCGGTCCCGTGCGACTCTCATCCAGCGGATCCTTGCAACCTTCACCAGGTCATCGGTTCACCTAGTGGGAGGCCTTCCAACGCATCGTATTCCGGTTCGCGGTCGCTATTCCAGAACTTTTCAGCCCCATCGGCCATCCGTTCTGCGAGCAATGTGTCCTGCCCACTGCCACTTAAGTTTGGCAAATCTTCGGGATACGTCGGTAACCTTCGTTCTCTTGCGGATGTCCTCATTTCTGATTTCATCAGCGGATGCAGCTGAATACCAGTATTTTACATGGAGCGACTGCCTATCAGACCTCCACAACGCAGTTAGTACTGGGTAATATGATACCCTTCGGTAAGACTGATTGTCAGACTTTTGGGGCACTGACTATCTGTAACGACTGTCAATGATCTACAAATAACAGCCGGGAGAAACGATCTACGTGCTTTCCGAGGCACGGAGGAAACTCGGTATGTAATGATGGTCACCCAACCACGGACCAACCTCGGTAAACACGTCTTAACCTTAAAGATCGAACCGAGCGGCTGTTATTATTTAGCCACGAGCTCCTCCTGTAATTAAAGCAGTTATCATCATCAGCCTATAATGTTCCCACCTCTGGGGCACAGGCCTCCTCTCTATGAGAGGGAATGGGCTGTAATCCACCACGCGGGCTCAGTGCGGGTTGGTAGACACATATCTTCGAATTTTAGTTCTAGGACATGCCGGTTTCCTCACAATGTTTTCCTTCGCCGTTTTTGAGAGCAGCGGTGATGAAATAAATTACACAAAGTACTGCTTGGGTTCGAACCCACGGTTTACTGCTCGTAAGTCGGAGCTGCCACCACTGGGCCACCGCTGGTCTCTAACTAAAGCAGTGTTTGTGATAAATAAAATACATCTTAATGACTCCAGGTTCCGACTGAGAAGTTCCTACAAGAATGCCTGCTTACCCTATTATTGAGCTAGCGTGATAATCAGCTAACAACACATTGTAACAACAATGCCTTCTAATATAAATACGTATAGTTTTTATGTGACATAAAAACGTCGCGTGATTTGAATATTATGGTCTTGTAAACCAGTGTAAGAGGCGACTAAGGGATTTGCCAGAGAATGGGCAGCAGCGTTCTCTGTTCTTTTGTAACAACCGTACTGCGATCGCCAACCCGCCTGCCAAGCGTGGCGATTACGGCAAAACCCCCCAAAATGTCAATATGGCGTCACTTGGGGGAGGCCTATGTCCAGCAGTGGACGTCTTTTGGGCTGAAATGATGATGATGATGATGAAACCAGTGTGCATGCTATAATATGTCGGTGCTATGGTGTTTGTTAGTTCTTTTTGTGACAAGAATAGATAAGGTTAGAGACAAGCATAATTAGGTGAAGTTTAAAAGTTGCGCCAGTTACAGAAAAGTTCACATTCATTTATTTTGCATTGCATATTGTTAAACTCAAATTCAAACCGTTTATTTCAATTAGGCCGTTACAGGCACTTTTGAAAAAAACAAAAAAAAAAACGCTAAGCTAAAAAAAAAGATGTTACGAGGGATTTAAAGTTAGGTACATACATAAATATGGACCCTGAAAGGGCAGGGCAAAGTAGGAGACTGGGAGAGGGTTTTAATTTAAAAAAAAAAAAGTAAAAAGAAAAAAAAAACTATTTAATTTAATTTATTTTAATCTATTCAGACAACAATTAGTCCATTTAATTAGTAAAATACCTTATAACTAGTGTTAGTATTACACAAAAAAGGATCAAAAATAATAAAAACAAACAACAGAGTAGGTGTCTGAGGCAGGATGTGCAGAGAACGATAAAGCGAGGAATAAGCTACCTGACCATTCTCCCCACAGAGTGCCTCAGAAAGGGGGAGTAAGGGCTCTCTACTACTGTTTTCAGGATGCTATTATCACTGCCCCGTGTTCTACGCATCAGTGATGCGACTTTTTTACGAATTACCGCATGGAATCCGTCAGTTCGGTTCTGAGAAAACATCTCCGATGCGCTACAGAAACGGGGCAGTTTCAATAACATCCTAAAAACATTCTGGTACTGGACGCGCAAGACATCTAACGATCCTTTAAATTTAGGGAACCATATTAATTTAAAAGTAGTCATTTTGGTATTCATTGCACGTGAAAAAAATGTTTTTAGTAACTTTTTAGACCTATGTATCCTGCTTATGCGTATGAAGTTTCATTAAAATCGGTTCAGTTATTTCGGAAAGTTGTATAAAATGTGTTAAGGCGTAAACGCTCTTTAAACAAATACTAAACATGGTAAAATTCCCGTTTTTTGTTTTATTTATAGTAAAATATAGCTGTTTAAAA
The DNA here is from genome assembly GCA_949152445.1 of Cerastis rubricosa. Classification (NCBI taxonomy): domain Eukaryota; kingdom Metazoa; phylum Arthropoda; class Insecta; order Lepidoptera; family Noctuidae; genus Cerastis; species Cerastis rubricosa. The sequence goes on from OX424551.1 coordinate 2,835,338, forward strand.
ATATTTAGCATAGTTCCGTATTACTCAACAAGCTTTACCCAAGGCTTGCGTGAAAAACGTATCGCAGCTAAATAACAAACACAAACAGTTCTATTTCACCAATGGCTGCCGTTTATGTGCGGATACGTCTCATTTCATCGATCAGCAGGGAAATTAGGTCACCCATCATTTTACAAGTCTTGAACAGAGATGCTTAGCTTTAGAAGTCACCTGATTAGCTTTTTCCTAAGTGTGTATTTACGGGTCGCATTGCAGTATAACCAGATGAAGTTAAATAGGCAAAAAAAAGGCTAGCCCTCTGGTCACGTGAAGCGTCGACCAACCGCTTGGCGATATCCCGAAACACAAGGTGGGCACTCGGGCCCCATGGCCTTATTGTTTAAACCCCAAACGGCGCAAAGAGAATTTGCTGTATTTGCTATCTAGGCTTTTCCCAACAGTTTGAGTCCCAAGGTTGGTTGGTTTCCAAGTTGGGGTCGGCTCAAAGACTAACCAGATGCAGCTGAGATCTAGTATTTTACATGGAGCGACTGCATATCTGACCTCCACAACCCAGTAACTGAGTAATACGATACCCCTTAATAAGACTGGATGTCAGACTTTTTGGGGTCTGACTACTAGTAACGACTGTCAAAGATCTACAAATGACAGCCGGGACCAACGGCTTACCTCCACAACCCGGTTAGTACTGGGTAATTCGATACCCATGGCAAGGTAAGAGAAGCAGTAATAGCCTAGTAGTGTGCCCGTCGGACAAAGTCATAGGTCTAGAGTTCGAACCCACGCACACGCACCTCTGATTTTTCGGACTCATGTGAAAAATTCGTCGAGAAACATCGCGATATTTCTCGACGGCTTGTAAAGCCTGAACGGTAAAAGGAAAACATTGTGAGGAAACCGGCATTTCCTAGAACTGAAAATTCGAAGACATGTGACATGTACCAACCAGCACTGGGCCCGCGTGGTGCATTACAGCCCATTCCCTCTCATAGAGTGGAGGCCTGTTTCCCAGCAGTGGGAACATTATAGGCTGATGATGATGATGTAAAGCCTAGTCAGAGGCCCACGGCTTAACGATAAATAAAGAAAGATGGCAATACTGGTTGTCAGACTTTCTGGCCACTGACTACCTATAACGACTGTCAAAGATCTACAAATGACATCCGGGACCAACGGCTTAACGTGCTTTTCGAGCCACGGAGGAAACTCGGTATGTAATTGGTAGTCATCCACGGACCAACCCAGGTAAGCACGGTTAAATCTGAAGATCGACCCTATTGGCTGTGCTTATTTACCACCTTTTACCTTATTACCACTATTTGCCACGAGTTCTTCCGTACATCATCATCATCATTTCAGCCGAAAGACTTCCACTGTTGGACATATGCCTCCCCCAAAAGGGGGGGCTTTGCCATAATCGCCACGTTTGGCAGGCGGGTTGGCGATCGCAGTACGGTTGTTACAAAAGCACAGAGAACGCTGCTGCCCATTCTCTGGCAAGTCCCTTAGTCGGCTCTTACGACACCCACGGGAAGATATGGGATGGTGCTATTCTTTACGTCCGACACCATACAGACACCGTCTTCCGCACAAGGGCCGTAAATTCCGATACAAAAAAAAGTTAACTTTTAACTTTTTTTCACTGCTTTTTTGATAAAGAGTAAATTGCTTAATTGCATGTTTAGAGCACATTATTTTTGGGTTCCGTACATAATAAGTTAAACGTAACTGTTTCACCTTTAACGTTCATATTTCTCAGTGTAATGTAATAATTTAATAAGGAGGCATTTAAGTCAGGTTCCCGTATTCCTTTTTTGTACCCAAATTGTTACAATTTTATTTTTACGTTGGGTATTTGTTGTTTGATTGTATTTATAGAAAGAAGAAGGCTGCTCAACCTGCCCTGTCCGCGGTCCAGACCTCCTTGCCAAGAATGGGTCAAGTTGATGAAGAGAGTTTCACGAAAGTGAAAAGGAAGAAGAAGAAGCCCTGTTCGCGAAACCAGTGCGGTACCTCACCGAGTGGACCCAACATGCTGCTGCGTCCTGCTGTGCCTACGACGCAGCTGTATATTTCACGTCTGCATCACTCCACGACGGTTGAGGATGTCGTGCAGTATATATACGTGAAAGTGAAGACCAACTGGACTCTGCGGGTAGAAAGGTTGGAATCGCGCCACAACATTATTTTTAAGTCGTTCATGGTACGAGTTCCAACCCAACATCTACAGACCTGCGTGAGACAGGACTTTTGGCCGAAACGTTTCGACGTTTCCGAGGACGGTTACGCGACACCACGCAGCGGAACACGACGCCGTCAACATTACGTGTTTAGTTATAGTTTAAGGTTTTTTAATATGTGTCGCAGTTGTCTTGATTTATTCCGTTAGACACGGTCATCATGTGGGCAGAACATGGGTTCCGTGCTATGAAAACACACACTACACGAGGTACACTGCTTTTGTCGAACTCACTTACTACTCACAAATTACTTGAAATTACAATCCAACACAATAACACTAGGCACCATGAATCGGGGAACAGTTTCAGGACGTCTTGACTCTACCGCGGTCAGACACAGACTGTCCGCCTTACAGCGAGCTCGAAACATCACGACTCTTTAGAAGCGCGCTTAGGTGTAGGTAGACTGGTAAGTAGGTCGCGTGCTACCTTTGGCGCGCTTGCCGATTCATTTTCTGTCCGTACTAATGACCGGATCCTACATATGTATTAGTTTGTTTATTATTGTATAAGATTATTTTGTGTATTTTATGTATGGGCCTTAGTTGCTTGATAGTAAAATGATTGATTGATTGATTGATTATAGGTATATACAAGGTGTTGTTTTGCATCAAATTCAAGGAGGTAACTATGCTTATGATTCTCGACCCGAAACAATAATAAAATGGGTACTTAGGTATTTTCTTTTCTTCTCTTATTTACGGGAATCGGTAGGTGTGAACCACCCGTGATTTAAACGCAGGCCGTCTGATTCTCGCCCTATAACCGCGCTTCCACACATACAAACAATCTCAAACGTTTATCCTATAATTTCCTTTTCATTCTCTTCATTTCTTAGCCTACTAACGCTGTAACAGAAATATTGTAACACTAAATGATTTTAAAAGAGTAACCATGGAGTTTTTGCCGGTTCTTCTCTATAGGTAACGACCAACCCGAACCGTGCACCTTTTTGTCGACGTTTTATAAGTGCCCGTGTAGGCCCACGCAATTTTTTATTTTTTTGTATTTTGGATTTGATTCCTAAAGCACGTTATGGTAGTTATTCTGAAATACTGAAAAACATAAGCAACCAAAATCAGCGTTTATTAATAAATAACTATGTACCGTAATTTAAATTGGTTATTTATGTCTTTTGTGACAATCTCTTGAATTTTGACGAGGATGCACAACAACACCTTGTATATACCAACACACAAAACACAAAATAAATTATAATTCTGCAAGGGTTGACCTTATGGACCTCCCGTAGAACATTTTTTTTGCAGCTGATGACCCCATCTAACCCCTAGTTGCGTTTGATCCACGACATTTTGGCCACCCTGTATAAAAACGTTTCTTCTACAAATAGTTCTGTTATTCAAAGTTCAATACCCTTTCTTTGATCTTTAACCTTTTGACCACTGGCCAATATTTTTTTATGCCAGCTACAAAATACACAGAAATACTATGAACGTGGATTAGAAAAGGAATTATTTAAAAATTGTGGTTTGACTTGGTATAGAATAATATATAAGAATATGGAATAGAAGAGAATAGAATAAAGTGCATTATTTGTCAGAATATTGTTTATAGCTGTTATGTGAATATGTATTCATCATCATCATCAGCCTATAATGTTCCCACTGCTGGGACACAGGCCTCCTCTCTATGAGAGGGAGTGGGCTGTAATCCACCACGCGAGCTCAGTGCGGGTTGGTAGATGTCACATGTCTTCGAATTTTTAGTTCTAGGACATGGAATATGAATACGTATTACGATCATAAAATTCTGCCGTTTCCGGCGTACATATATGGTTAGAAAATTATGGTTTATCATAACATTAAAATTGAGTTATTAATCATTAGAATAACAAATAATTTAAATGAATTGAACAATATTTGTATAAAAAGCTTAATCTAAACTAATATTATAAAGAGGAAAGATTTGATTGTTTGTTTGTTTGCATTGAATAGGCTCCGACTCTACTGGTCCGATTTGAAAATTCTTTCATTGTTAGATAGCCCATTTATCGAGGATGGCTATAGGCTATATATCATCACGCTACGACCAATAGGGGTGGAGCAGCAATGAAAAATGTTGCGAAAACGGGGAAAATGTGAAGCAAACGAAGTTGCGACGGACAGCTAGTTATTATATAAGTCAAAATTTAATGAAGTCAAGAAGATACAATATACAATCAGTATTGCGTTACGGTCAAGTGTTATGGCGTAATTCGGTGGATGTGGAAAGAGCATTCATAGTACATGAAAAAATGTATCAGAGCCATGAGTGGGGCACAATATTTTGACCATTGCAGGCCATTATTTAAGGAATTAAAAATTCTCCCACTCCCATGTCTGTATACAAGGTGTTGTTTTGCATCCTCGTCAAAATTCAGGATGTTGTCACAAAAGACATAAATATTCAATATAAATTACGGTACCTAGTAAATTATTAAAAAACACTGCATTTTTTTGTTGTTTAAATTTGTCAATATTTCAGAATAACCCCCATAGCGTGGTTTAGGGATTATAAAATTATCGAAAAAACGTTTGTGGTTTTTTGTTTGTGTGTAAGCGACGTTATAAGGCAGGGATCAGACGGCCCGTGTTTAAAACACGGGTGGTTCACAGTTAGCGATTTCAGTAAATAAATAAAAAAAAGAAAATTACCTACTCATTTTATTATTGATTCGGGTCGAGAATCATTAGCATAGTTACCTCCTAGAATTTGACGAGGTTGCAAAACAACACCTTGTATTTTTGACATTTGCCTGTTTGTGAAAAAATACCCTTTTTATTTCTATTAAATGAACAAGTCTCTGAAAGACTGAACAAAAGGAATCCCGGGAAATTATTAGTACCTGCTCAGAGATTGCAATTATACAGCAAAAATGCCAGTTGTATGGCAATTAAAATTTATAATAAATTACCACCAGCCCTGAGAATGTTACCAATTAATAAGTTTAATAGTAAACTGTTTGCTTGGTTCTTTAACATGTGTTTTTACTCCGTCAATGAATTTTTAAATCATACTTTTTGATATTGTAACTAAGATCATAACATAATATACATAATAGATAATGACATTAATACGCTGACATTTTGTAAATTTTTGACATTTTTACTTTGACATTATTATCTATATTTTTGACATCGTGATTTATAAGTATTTAAGTGAAGTCTCAGTAATAGGGTCCCGTTTGACCCTTTGGGTACGGAACCCTAAAAATGCAAAAGTGTTTACTACTGCCACATTTTGCCAGTAATAATTAAGTCGTATGCACGTGTAAGCGGGCACGCCCTTTATGTCCGGAGGCTTTAATAATTCTTGAGTTTTTTATATTTTGTTATTGGTGTGTGCTAGCTGACATGTGACATTAATTAGATTCTTTGTATAAATGAACTTGAACACTATTGTGTAGAATCTGGTTCTTCTAACCTAACAGACAGATGTGTTGCTGGGGAGTTTGTTCCGCCACTTCTTCTTCCCAGCTAAAGCACTAGGAAGTTGCGAAGGGCGGGCGTTTTGGAGGACTGTCTCTTGTAATTTTGACGTTCAAAAAGTGCTGATTATCAGCCTAATTTGGATAAATGACTTTTGATTTTAGTCCTAGATAATACGGAGCGAACCTAATGCCAACAACCAGGAACAACCCCAGACTTCACGCTGTTACTGCGAAGTGAAAAATTCCTGATAAGAAAACCTGATAACACTTTGCCTGAGGAGGGAATCGAACCCGGGACTCCACGCCCAAATATAACTCAGTTCATCATCTGCCTAGCCTTTTTTTTCAACTATCTTGGGGTCGGCTTCCAGTCTGACTGGATGCAGCTGAGTACCAGTATTTTACATGGAGCGACTGCCTATCTGACATCTACAACCCAGTTAGTACTGGGTAATACGCCCCCCCCCCCCTCAACCCTTGGTAAGACTGGTTGTCTGACTTTCGAGCCACTGACTACTTAACGACTGTCAAAGATGATCTTCAAATGACAACCAGGACACGGAGCAAAAACGGTATGTAATGGGTGGTCACCCATCCACGGGCCAACCTAGGCACGCGCGGCTTAACCCAAAGATCACTTCGGCTGTTATTATTTAGCCACGAGCTCCATCAGAGTCAAAAGATACTTTAATATAACTCAGGTAAGTTCCACAAAATAATATCTCAAAGTATACCTGTTGAGTTTGAGCAAAAAAAACGTCCTTCTCGACACAGTGAAAAATATCCAAACTTTCACCCAAATTGAGTAGACCCGTGTCACTTAACAAAACGTCCTATACGAGGGCTCAATTTTAAACGGTCCATTAAATCCAGACACGTCAAACGATGTTAATATGTCTTCTAAGAGGGGTCATGAAAAATTGGTTTTGATATTCAATTCTGGGAGACGATCTTTGCATTTAGGATTCTTGACTAAGTGACTTTAGATCAATCATTTGAAGCGTTAGAGGTCTTTATGGAGGACCGAGAAAGTACTAGCACGGGGGGGAACTTTGAGAAGGGGCAGTAGGTAAGCGCAGGTACGCAGGAAAAGGGGTCCTAATAAAAAAAAATAAAAAAAAAACAAAATATTTTATTTTACATAGGCCTACATGGGCACTTATAAAACGTGGACAGAAGAGGCACGGCTCGGGTTGGTCGTTTCCTATGGAGAAGAACCGGCAAGAAACTCCATGGTTACTCTTTTAAAATCATTTGGTTCTACAATATTTGGATGTTACAGCGTTAGTACCTAAGTATGAGAGGACAGCGTAGGCCCGACAATAAGTCATCGCTTACTACAAAAGGTAGAAAAAAAAAAACATTACAAAGCTTAAAATGTCCACACATTCACAAAAAATATGAATGTAAAAGAATAATATAGTACACCCACGTTTCACCAGTTATGTTTAGACCCCATGTAATAAGGGCGAGCTTATTGCCACCAAACAGGCACAAATTGTGCGTTTACGCCTTACGACATTTCGTACAAACTTGCAAGTCCTTGTTTTCCGTTTATTTTTTAAACTTCATACGCATAAGCAATCCTGCTTATGCGTATGAAGTTTAAAAAATATAGAGAAATATATAAATAAACATAGGCCTAAAAAGTTACTAAAAACATTTTCGAAAAATAGTGTTACAGCTAAATTAGACCGATTATAAATAATCTATAGAAACAGAAATTTCCAATTCCCAGTGGTGGCAGCCCCGACTTAAGAGCAGTAAGGCGTGGGTTCGAACCCAGGCAGGCGCAATACTTTGTGTAATTTATTTTCATCACCGCTGCTCTCAAAAACGGTGAAGGAAAGCACCGTGAGGAAACCGGCATTTCCTAGAACTAAACATTCGAAGACATGTGAAGTCTACCAACCCGCACTATGGATTGCCGCGCCAGTGGATTAAAGCCCATTCCCTCTCATTGAGAGGAGGCCTGTGTCCCAGCAGTGGGAACATTATAGGCTGATGATAATGATGATCCACATTTCTTCAGTTATGTTTAAGTCCCATGATTACATGTGACATATCAACTGCCCAGAACGGTCAGTGCCAGTCTTCTCTGCCGGCTATTTGTGCCCGACAAATACATGTGACACCTTCAGAGCCTCCGGCACAATCTGTTTGCCCAACCTTTCTCCGAAATTGTCGCCAGAGTGAATTCGCCATTGTGTCGTATTTTTGAGATGCTGAACGCCCTTCTGTCTGCCAACCCTGAATATGATGTGTTTGCGGATGAATGGAATAAAGTAATGCTTATATGGTACGCTCTGTATGGTGTCGGACGTAAAGGCTCTGTATGGTGTCGGACGTAAAGAATAACACCATCCCATATCTTCCCGTGGGTGTCGTAAGAGGTGACTAAGGGATTTGCCAGAGAATGGGCAGCAGCGTTCTCTGTGCTTTTGTAACAACCATACTGCGATCGCCAACCCGCCTGCCAAGCGTGGCGATTTTGGCAAAACCCCCCAAAATGTCAATGTGGCGACACTTGGGGGAGGCCTATGTCTAGCAGTGGATGTCTTTTGGGCTGAAATGATGATGATGATGATGAATGCTTATATGTTTGGTGTTCTGTGAGAAACAGTATGCAAGAGTGTCAATTGTTCCGTGTTAGTTTTAGCCTAACTTATTGAATGTCGTCAAGTTTATGTTCTATCTTTTTTGTTTCCATGTTAATTACTGTAATTGGTGTTATACCGTTTTAATTAACTATAAATAAATACTTATTCTTATTACTTATCTTCATCTATAATATATAAAATTCTCGTGTCGCGGTGTTTGTAACGAAACTCCTCCGAAACGGCTGAACCAGTTTGTATGAAATTTTGTGTGATTATCGGGTAGGTCTGAGAGTCGGCCAACATCTATTCTTCATACCCATAAAAAAACACGCGAACGAAGTCGCGGGCAGCAGCTAGTCTAAACTAATATTCTAAAGAGGAAAGATTTGATTGTTTGTTTGTTTGCATTGAATGGGCTCCGAAACTACTGGTCCGATTTGAAAAATTCTTTCAGTGTTAAATAGCCCATTTATCAAGGAAGGATATAGGCTATATATAATCACGCTACGACCAATAGGAGTGGAGCAGCAATGAAAAATGTTGCGAAAACGGGGAAAATGTGACGCAAACGAAGTTGCGCCGGACAGCTAGTAATAATATTATGAAGGCGTTAAATTTGGGTGTAAGTTTGTATTTAAGGGGTAATCTCCGGAACTACTGATCCGATTCCGAAAATTCTTTCTGTAACGGGAAGCTACATTATCCTCGAATGGCTACATGACTACACAGCGAGCAAAAGTTAGTCACTGATAAAACTCTTTGTTTAGACCTATATGTAGGTCATTGACTTGTATAACATACAAAAATGGTTGGACTACATAGTTACTTTTGTAAACTTACGGAAAAAACTCATCCACGAACGAAATTAAAACTGTCAGTGAGACTAACGAGTTTTTCGCAAAATGAATACTTAATGTCTGACATACTTCAAGAGCCATGGTAGCCACATGGCATCAACCCCTACTGACAGGTTGTAGGTTCGAACCCCAGGAGGCACTTTACTTTAACCAATTTATTTCATCACCGCTGCTCTCAAAACGGTGAAGGAAAACATCGTGAGGAAACCGGCATGTCCTAGAACTAAAAATTTGAAGACACGTTACATCTACCAACCCACACTGAGCCCGCGTGGTGGATTACGACCCACTCCCTCTCATTGAGAGGAGAGGAGGTTAGGAGAGGATTTCAGCACTCAGGGAGTGTGTTGTGTTGTGTGTGTAATGCTCATAGAGACAAAGCCTGTGTCCCAGTAGGGGGAATATTATCATAACCATCATCTGCCTAGCCCTTTCCCAAACTATCTTGGTGTCAGCTTCCAGTTTAACCGGATGCAGCTGAGTACCAGTATTTTACATGAAGCAGACGCCTGTAAAATACTGGTGGCTGTGCCTATCTGACCTCCAAAACCCAGTAACTGGGTAATACGATACCCCTTAGTAAGACTGGATGTCAGACTTCTGGCTTCTGACTACTCGTAACGACTGTTAAAGATCTACAAATGACAGCCGGGACCAACGGCTTAACGTGCTTTCCGAGCCCCTCTGACCCATTTGTTGACCTAGTTCCACTTTATCGTAATATATCGGTTTTCTTAGGAGTAGTCAAAGGTGAATAGTTGCTTTGACCAATCGAGTGTACACAGAATAAAAAATATTAAACGAATTTCTGCCCAACGTTACTTTTTTTGTCACAGTTTGCTTTTAGCGGAGGATTGAAATGCAATTAATTACGATTTTTCACGGGTGACTACGGGTGGGCTTCTGTATAGTGTCGGACATAAAGAATAGCAACAATCCATATCTTCCGGTGGGTGTCGTAAGATGCGACTAAGGGACTTACCAAAGAATGGGCAGCAGCGTTTTCTGTGCTTTTGTAACGACCATACTGCGATCGCCAACCCGCCTGCCAAGCGTGGCGATTATGGCAAAACCCCCCCTTACCGGGGGAGGCCTATGTCCAGCCGTGGACGTCTTTCGGCTGAAATGATGATGATGATGATGACGGGTGACCACGTTACTACTGCCCAGCGCTGTGCTGTGGGTCCCCGCATGGCACAGCATCATGCTGAGTAACCTGATTGTCACAGTCACGACGTGCAAGCTGTCAACTTCTTTTGTTTTGTCCTGTTGTATCTATTCATAAAACGTGTTTTGCGTTGCATTTTTAGGGTTCCGTACCCAAAGGGTCAAACGGGACCCTATTACTGAGACTTCGCTGTCCATCCGTCCGTCCGTCCGTCCGTCCGTCCGTCCGTCCGACCGTCCGTCTGTCACCAGGCTGTATCTCATGAACTGTGATAGTTAGCGAGTTGAAATTTCTACAGATTGTGTATTTCTGTTGATGCTATAACAACAAATACTAAAATCAGAATAAAATAAATATTTAAGGGGGGCTCCCATACAAAAAACTGATTTTTTTGCTCGTTTTTATAAATAATAGTACGGAACCCTTCGTGCGCGAGTCCGACTCGCACTTGGCCGGTTTTTATAAAAGATGTGTGGTAATCGGTTGTCGTGGGCATGTGATGCGGAGGAACGAGGAAAATGTCGTGAGGACAGTTTTGTACGAATGTGGATGGTTATAAGAGTAGAGGAAGACCAATGAAACGATGGATGGACTGTGTGAAGGATGATATGGCAAGAAAGGAGGTATCTCATGAGATGACAAGTAATAGAGGAAGTATGGAAGAAGAAGACGTACTGCGCCGACCTCAAATAAATTGGGATATGGGCAAGAGAATGATGATGATGCGTTGTATGTTTATTTCTTTTTGTCATTTTTCATGCACATCTAGTCTCGACGACAAATAAATAGTTTTTTTTAGCCGGAACCAACGGCTTAACGTGCTTTTAGAGGCATGGAGGAAACTCGGTATGGGTAGTCCCCCATCCACGGACCAACCTAAGCAAGCCCAGGTTAACCTGAAGATCGACCCGACACGTTGAGTTAAACAAAAATAAAAACCATCATTCATCATTTCAGCCCAAAAGACGTCCACTGCTGGACATAGGCCTACCCCAAGTGCCGCCACATTGACATAAGGGGGTTTTGCTATAATCGCCACGCTTGGCAGGCGGGTTGGCGATCGCAGTACGGTTGTTACAAAAGCACAGAGAACGCTGCTGCCCATTGTCCGGAAAAGTCCTTTAGTCGCCTCTTACGACACCCACGGGAAGATATGGGATGGTGCTATTCTTTACGTCCGACACCATAGAGAACAAAATTAAAAATCGGTTAAATGGAATAACAAAAACTAAAAAAACATTCCTATTTGTCTAATACTAAATCACAATGACTAGCGATTTGCATTTCCTAACAGTTCGACACTTTATGGTCTGTTGCGTTTCACCGCTTCTGTCTTCATCAATAAGGGTTATTTTATCAGGCTTTTTGGATTGAAAAACGACATAAGTAGGTATACCATTATGAAGGAGTCAAATTCGTAAATCTTCTAAAGCAAACCAATTTTAAGTCTTTAAAAATCGAGCATTTTGACCGTGTAAAATGTTATTAGTGGTAGTAGAACATTGCTTTCAGAATTCGGTGACTTTTGTTTGTATTTTTTTTTTTCGGGCCAGGGATTTTTAGTTTAGCTATTCATCCAATTGTTCGACAACTAAATTCGAAATTTAACGTTTGGTATCTTGATGATGGAACCTTGGGAGGCGATGTAGATACCGTGTTAAATGACCTAAATTTCTTAAAAAATGAATTTCATTCCATTGGCCTTGACCTAAATCTTTCGAAATGCGAGTTATATGTAAAGGACAGTACCGACAGACAACAGACTATTTCCAAATTTAACGCAATAGCCCCTGACATCAAAATTATTGAGAAAAGCTCTCTTCGTCTCCTCGGGGCTCCAATCCATGAAAATTCTTTTCCCGATTTCATAGTGGAAAAGATTCAAAATGTTTCGGAAAGATTGCTCCAAATTAACATGCATTCGGCCATCACCATAATTCGGTACTGCTGTTTCGGTCCTAAATTAACATATTTCCTTCGTGCTTGCCCTTTATGGAAGCACACACATCTTTTGGACAAAATGGATCAAATTATCAGACATACTTTATCATCCATTTTAAATGTGGCTTTGGACGACCGAGCTTGGACACAAGCAAGTCTTCCCATTCGCATGGGAGGACTCGGCATCCGCAAAATTTCTAGTATTAGTTTACCGGCTTTCATATCCCCGGTCCACGGCACTGAGAAATTAATCAGGAATATCCTGGCTTCCACACTGATTGATTTTGATGTGCCGTGCCTCTCCGAGGCCATCGATGCTTGGAAACTTGCTTGCCCGAATACTGAAGAACCCGACAATCCATTTTCCCAGAGACGGTGGGACGAGCCGCTCTGCAGAGTAGTTCAGGACAATTTACTTCACACAGCTGCTACTACTGCTGAGCGTGCACGACTACTTGCTGTGGGTGAATGGGAGTCGGGTCTTTGGCTTCACGCACTCCCGTCGTCGAGCATAGGCACTTTGTTCGACGACACGACCTTCCGCCTCGCTGCTTCCTTACGTCTTGGTGCCGCCTGCTGCACTCCTCATCGCTGTTACTGTGGTGAAGCTGTCAACAGCCTCGGACACCACGGCCTGTCATGCAGCCGAAGTGCGGGCCGTTTTGCGCGGCACGCGAACATAAATGACATCATCCGTCGAGCTCTTGTTACCGTCGGCGTTCTAGCTATCTTAGAGCCCAATGGCTTGGCACGCGACGATGGCAAAAGACCGGACGGCATGTCGTTGTTTCCTTGGAAGATGGATAGGCCTTTAGTGTGGGACGCAACATGCGTCGATACTCTTGCGCCATCACATCTTCCAAGCTCATCGTGCTGTGCTGGCGCTGCCGCTGCGGCTGCGGAGAACCTCAAGCGGCGTAAATATAGTAACCTTTGTGGTAACTATATTTTCGAGCCGTTTGGGGTTGAAACTCTGGGGCCGTGGGGTCAGAGTGCTCACAGCCTTTTTAAGGAAATCTCCAAACGCTTAGTTGACGCTTCACGTGACCCAAGGGCTGGCTTTTACTTTGGCCAGAGGCTAAGTGTTGCCATTCAACGTGGCAACGCCGCCAGCCTCCTGGGCACGTTACCAGCTGACAGCGTTGAGGAGGAGTTTTTTGACGCCCTTTTATAATTTGTTGTTATTTTAGTTTTAATTATCTAGTTTTATGTTTAGTAATTAATTTAGATTTAGAAATTAGTATTTTAATAAAGTTTTTTTTTGCCACCGACTTCCAAAATTAAAGTTCCTTTCCATATTAATTACTTAATATTTTTTTAAAGTCAGTTATTTAAAAAAAAACTTCTTTTTTGCGTTTTTTAAATGTGGTGTAATATACTTAAAAGATACTGGTGGAATACAGTACCTCGTGTTTTTTTAGAAGATGGGTTTTAGCCATCTTTAAAAAAAGACAGCTGTTTTGTTTTTCACGAGGACAAGCAGAAACAAAATAACGCCATTTGGATTCAAACGGCATATAATAATGTAACAGTAAAAAACTGGCCAAGTGCGAGTCGGACTCGCGCACCGAGGGTTCCGTACAAAAATTATTGAAATATTTTTATTATAATATGTAACTAAAAATTTACGGTTTTCGCAATTTTTCCTTTATCTGTGCTATATGACGTTGCTTCGTGCCAAATTTCAAGATTCTGAGTTCACGGAAAGTACCCTGTAGGTTTTGATTCCCTTGCGAGTGTCGGAAATTTGCGGAAATTTGCGGCTTACACGGCTGTACCTTTTGATTGCGTTGGCTTAGAAGTTTGATTTTTTCCCAGCTCCAAGGGACAGTAGACTCAGGTCTACTGTCATTAATTTATATCAAATACTCAGGTATTTTATATAAATTCCAGCTTGATACCTCCACGCGTTCCTGAGAAAAAGGGTCTTGACAGACAGACAGACAGACGGACAGATGGACAGACGGACGGACAACAAAGTGATCCTATAAGGGTTCCGTTTTATCCTTTCAAGGTACGGAACCCTAAAAAAAAACTTGTAACACGACACCACAATGACAAAGCGATTTGAATTCGCGAACAGTTTGGCATGTTGCGGTCTGTCATGTTTCACCCCTTTTGTCCTCGTTAATAAGGGATGACGGGGTGTTTAGCGATCGATAGGGGGTGAAACGTTGTAGGCTTTTCAACGGGTTACGTTTTTATGCGGTGTTTCTTTTTATCTTTGTTGTGTTTGCGTGTGACCATTATATCACCTGGGGCCTATACATATAATAAACTTGTCAATCTGACAATTTAGTCAGTTTTTGACAAATCGACACATATGTCGCCCTGTTATGATAATTTAGTGTTTAATAAAACTAATTTGACAAGTTTTTCGGACAAATTGCCACAGGTCGCCTTTCAAGAGATACTGATTATTAAACTGATATATGTCAAATTGTCATGACAAATCGACATATTTGTAGATTTTCCATCGTGACAAATTATTCAGTGGTCATCTTTATTAAACCAAAAATTGTCAAAAAGTCGGATTGTCACCTGCCACCGCGCGGTCCCCTGTCATTGTTGCGTTTATTAAATAGTCGCCAGATGAAATGAAATAAAATTGAAAAAAAAGTGTCTGTTTGTAATTTCAAAATAACAGCCATACAAACAAATGAAAGTATATACGGTAGGTACTTAAGACAAAAAAAAACATTTTTGTAAATTTTTGTATATTATCGGTCTATCTGTCTGTTTGTTTCGGGTATTTTCCGAATTGGCCAGACCGATTTTGAATGGACTTTTACTGGCAGGTAGCTGATGTTACAAGGAGTAACTTAGGCAATAATTAAAAAAAAAACCAACCCTTGAAATTGTTAAAAATATCTGATTCAAAAGGGGAAGTAATATATTAGAATAATATAATATTTATAATTATTTATTAATATATTTATAATCATTTCACCCGAACAACAGCTTTTGTAGAAATAAAAAATATGCTGTTTCTAAAGCAGTTCTTCTAAGACCAGCCCAGCCAGTAGCCCAATGGACAAATCACCTTTTTGGTGATGTGGATCTTTACATCCTGTTCCATAACATTATTAAAAACTTTAACAAAACAAAATAACCTTAAGTAACTAACTTAATAATGAACTAAAAAACCGTTCAAGCAGGGATGGATTTGCGCACTAAGGGTACCGTACAAAATTGTAGGTATTTATTTTTTTATTTTTGTTAAAACGTTGCATTAGGATTTCTCCTGTATCGTGGGTGCGTTTACAAACATTTAAACTCACATACACAAACAGCCAGACCCGGAACAACTATTTCTAGGCCATACAAATATTTGTTCCGTGCGGGGATCGAACCCATGACACGCAGCGCAGCAGTCGATCGCTCAACCACTGCGCCAACCGTGCCGTCAATTTTGTTATTAAACTACGTAGTTAAGGTTTTCAGTTTTGATTCTTGATAAATTTCATGATTCTCGGTCAACGGGAAGTACCCTATATGTTTTGATTCCATATCGCAAATCGCAAAATATGCGATATAAACGTTCACATATGCTTCCAATAACAGTTTCCTACAAAAAAAAAACAAAAAGACTTTTTACGAACCGGCGTCAAACACAGAACCTCACGCTCAGCAGTCTCTCTTCCAACCACTAGATCATCGAGACAGAATACCAAACGATAAAAACAAAAACCTACAGCCCGACTTGCGATTAGTAGTATCAGTTTACAAACATGACTCGATTTTGCACTCTAATACAAAATTGACGGATGAAAGGGACAAAGCATACTAGACTATACACCCCTCTCTTTCGTCATCGGGGTCGGCAGGATCGATAGGCGATGCGAGAAGTTTCACAGGAACGCTCGGATGATTCTAGATAATATTTTTAGATCAGTCATTTAAGGTGGTTAAGGTATACTGTATTTTAAAATACTTTACATTAGAAACAAAATTCTTTGGGAAGCATGTGTGGTGTAATTTTGAGGATTGATGTTATATGCACGAGAACGTTGCAGTTTATAAAAACTTTTTTTCAAAATAAAAATAATCGACTTCCAAAAAAACATAAAAAATCTGAAAATTAACTTTTTTTTCTTTTTTCGAAGTCGGTTATTTTTGTTTTGCAAAAATATTTTATAAACTGCAACGTTCTCGTACATATAGCATCATACCTCAATTTATTAAGTTAATTTGTCACAAAATTAATCCAATAATAGAAAACGAGACCATTGCCGAGTCATCATCATCATCATCATTTCAGCCCAAAAGACGTCCACTGCTGGACATAGGCCTCCACCAAGTGTCGCCACATTGACATTTTGCCATAACCGCCACGCTTGGCAGGCGGGTTGGCGATCGCAGTACGGTTGTTACAAAAGCACAGAGAACGCTGCTGCCCATTCTCTGAAAAGTCCCTTAGACCCTTGCCGAATGCAATATGATAATTATTAAGTTTTGTGTTACTAGAAAATATACGCGCTCCTCAAAGTAAAGCTGCAAACGTAGGTACTAAATACAGAGTTTAACAAAAAAAAAACCAGCTAAGTGCGAGTCGAACTCGCGCACGAAGAGTTCCGTACCGTTATTTATAAAAACGAGCAAAAAAAACACTTTTTTGTTGGGACCCCCTTTAAATATTTATTTTATTCTGTTTTTAGTATTTGTTGTTATAGCGTCAACAGAAATACATAATCTGTAGAAATTTCAACTGGCTAACTATCACGGTTCATGAGATACAGCCTGGTGACAGACGGACAGCTAAGTCTCAGTAGTAGGGTCCCGTTTGACTCTTTTGGTACGGAACAGTAAAAATGAGTATCATCACCGTACAAAACATATAAAACAGCAACTACAACAACCAAAATAGTTTAAATGTAGCCTCACCTAATATTTTTCAACTTAACAACGAAATACAACTTGACAACTTAAGACTGAGTAAGTTGAAGCTTCAAACTTCAAAAGAGCCGACAAAGCTCCAAGATCAAAGGCGATACTCCGACGGATAAGTACCTACTGTTTCATTTTACTTGTATAGGTATAATATATATTCACAGTTAACAGATAAATCCCTTAAACTTACTTAACAGTTAGTCATTAAATAAGGGTATTAAGTTGAGTTGTTCTGTATGGTGTCGGACGTAAAGAATAGCACCATCCCATATCTTCCGCGGGTGTCGTAAGAGGCGACTAAGGGACTTTTCAGAGAATGGGCAGCAGCGTTCTCTGTGCTTTTGTTACAACCGTACTACGATCGCCAACCCGCCTGCCAAGCGTGGCGATTATGGCAAAACCCCCCTTATGTCAATGTGGCGTTGGGGGAGGCCTATGTCCAGCGGTGGACGTCTTTCGGCTGAAATGATAATGATGACGATGACTAACTTGATTGTTTGTCAGAATTTTCTTTCTCGGAAAGCACGTTGAGAGCCTTTATACCTTACGGCATTTCATACGTCCTTATATTCCGAAATGACTGAACCGATTTCAATGAAAATTAATTCGCATAAGCAGGATACATAGTACTAAAAATTACAAAAAACATTAAGCTCAGTAAAAGCGTTTGCTTAGACTAAACCATGAGATTACTTCGTGACAAGAAACCAATGTATTCTTTTGAGTGAGGAACCCTAAAAAGTTGTCTAAAAATACTCAAAACTCCTGAGTATCGACCAAATAACCTCGGGTATTTTACGGGTAAGTGATAAATTTACACATCGAGGCCCCTCGTGTTAAAAATGTGCTACGGTTAGGGAGTTATAGCCGAGTGGTGTGACCGTAGGACTGCCAAGCCATTGGTCTCGAGTTCGAACCCCACGCAACCTTGATTTTTCAGATTCATGTGCGTATTGTTAAATGATCTTTTTCTTTGGTGAAGTAAAACATCGTGAGGAAACCAGCATGCCTTTTTTTACCGATGGGAAATCATCAAATGACTCCTCCTGCTCTGGGCGGAGCGCAAGGGAGTGTCAGACTTGTACTGACTAAAACCCATCCATGTACCTTCTTAGCCCTTTGTGTTCCAGGGCCACGGTATCTCTTTCGAACAGCCCGCAGCCCTGGCAGGCATCGGCGCTCTCGGACCCCTTCCGATTTGCTGACATCTCCTTGAGGCGCGCGTGGAACACGAACGCGCCGTCGACGCTGCCTGTCGTCAATAAACGGATGGACGGTGAGCTAGAAACCAGCATGCTTGAGAGATATTTCTCGACAGCACCATCCCATATCTTCCAGCAGCGTTCTCTGTGTTTTTGTAACAACCGTACTGCGATCGCCAACCCGCCTGCCAAGCGTGGCAATTATGGCAAAACCCCCCAAAATGTCAATGTGGCGACACTTGGGGGAGGCCTATGTCCAGCAGTGGACGTCTTTTGGGCTGAGATGATGATGAATGATGAACCACACTAATCAATGCCGAATTTGCTTGAACCAGTCAGGAAATACTTTATAACATAACACCTAAAGGGTTATTCAGAAGTATACTAAATAGTACACCCACACTTCGCCAGTTATGTTTAAGCATCATGGAATAGGGGGCGAGCCTATTGCCATCAATTGGACACGAATGCAAACTCTACCAAATACCCAATAAAACATTCAAAAACACAATACACATTAAAAAAAAAAACATAAAAAAATACTTTAACATTATACAGGATTGTAATCAGAAATAAATACATTGTATAAAATTTAGCCATAACGTAATATAACATCATCATCATCATCAGCCTATAATGTTCCCAGTGTTGAGACACAGGCCTCCTCTCTATGAGAGGGAGTGGGCTGTAATTCACCACGCGGGCCCAGTGTGGGTTGGCAGATGTCACATGTTTTCGAACTTATAGTTCTAGAACATGCCGTTTTCCTCACGATGATTTCCTTAACCGTTTTCGAGGGCAGCGGTGATGAAATAAATTGCACAAAGTAATGCGCCTGCCTGTGTTCGAACCCACGGCATACTGCTCGTAAGTCGGGGCTGCCACTACTGGGCCACCGCTGCTCTCCTATAATTTAATAAGTAATTAATATTTAATGAGTTCGTATATACATAAGGTGGTTCATTGTTGTATAAAAGAGCGCCTCTCGTCAACAAACGTAAAAGTTTGGTGACTTTAGCCCTTAAGTAACACCTATGTTTTATAATTTCATTAAACAAGTTAATAAAAAAAAAAAACACTTAAAAAAACACCCGAGCCGAGATTTGAACACAGAACTTCATAGTCAGTAGAAACGAAAAAAAAAATCAGGGCTGCTTCTACCAAATTAAATAGTGGAAAACCCCAATAACATTTTGACTGACTCTTGAATCGAACCCTGGACTTACTGTCAGGTTAAATTTGCAACCACTAGACATACGCGTCAATCAGCAATTATGACACATACGTATTAATAAATTAAAATAAATCTGAATAAATAAAATTCTTCGGAAACAGTGTTAAAGTAATTATTCTAATTACTTCATAGAATTCCCTTCCCTACTGACTACTAAAAACGTCGGGAGCTCGTGGCTAAATAATAACAGCCGCACGGGTCGATCTTCAAGGTTAAGCCGTGCTTGCCGAGGTTGGTCCGTGGATGGGTGACCATAATTACATACCAAGTTTCCTCCGTGCCTAGGAAAGCACCTTATGCCGTTGGTCCCGGCTGTCATTTGTAGATCTTTGACACTCGTTACGAGTAGTTAGAAGCCAAAAGTCTGACATCCAGTCTTACCAAGGGGTATCGTATTACCCAGTTACTGGGTTATGGAGGTTAGATAGGCAGTCGCTTTTTGTAAAATACTGGTACTCAGCTGCATCCAGTTAGACTGGAAGCCGACCCTACGATAGTTTGGGAAAAGGCAGGCAGATGACTGACTATTAAAAACGTCGTTTACATATTTTACTTGTTTAACCTCTAAGGGCAGCGTTAAAAACGGTGAAGAAAAACATCGTGAGAAAACCGGCCATGTCCTAGAACTACAAATTCGAAGACATGTGACATCTACCAACCCGCACTAGGCCCGCGTCGTTGATTACAGCCCACTCCCTCTCATAGAGAGGAGGCCTGTGTCCCAGCAGTGGGAACATTATAGGCTGATGATGATGATGATACTGGTCTTCACGAACACTACTAGGTAAAATATCATCTGCCTGCCTTTTCCCAAACTATCTTGGGGTTGGCTTCCAGTCTAACTGGATGCAGCAGAGTTTTCTTTTTTATTGTCATCTATAGGCTCGCGCTTGACCACTATCTCACTTGATGGTAAGCGATGATGTGGTCGACGGTGAAGCACGCTTGCCTAGAAGAAACCTATTCACTCTTGACTTAAAGACCCCTAGATTGTAGCTATCGGGAAACACATACACCGGCAGGGAATTTATAACCAGTATTTTAAATGAAGCGACTGCCTATCTGACCTCCACAACCCAGTTAGTTAGTACGATTCACGTCTTAGTAAAACTGGCTGTTAGACTTTTCAATGGCCACTGACTACCTATAAATAAAATAAAAATAAAATAAGCCTTTATTGCTGTTTTACAATATTTACATTAAGATTTGTTACTGACGATCGGTTTTCAAACAACAGCTTGTCCTTCGACAAAGGCCTTCTCCAAAGACTTCCACCTATCTCTGTCTTTTGCAATTCTGGTCCATTCTGGACCAGCGACTCTTTTGAGATCATCTTCCCAGCGTTTCATTTGTCTACCTTTACTTCTTTTACCATCCCTGGCTACTGGCATCCACTGACTACCTATACCGACTGTTAAAAATCTACAAATGGCAGCCGAAACCAACAGTTTAACGTGCTCTCCTAGGCATGAAGGTAACCTGGTAAGTAATAGATGCTCACCCACCCATAGAACGTAGTGCTTAACTTTATAAATCGACCAATGCGGCTCTGGAGTCACGAACCTCTTAAAATCTTTATTTTGTAACACAAAAACAATCCACTGGGAGTGCAACGCTTTGTCATATAGAACTAGCTGTCCCGCGCAACTTCGTCTTCGTTACATTTTCCCCGTTTTCACAACATTTTTCATTGCTGCTCCGCTCTTATTGGTCGTAGCGTGATGATGTATAACCTATAGCCTTCCTCGATAAATGGGCTAACTCACACTGAAAGATTTTTTCAAATCGGACCAGTAGTTTCAGAGATAAGCGCGTTCAAACTCATTTGCTTTTATTTTTAGTAGAGAAGATACGTGTTCAAAATGACTTCAACATCATCATTCTCTTGCCCATAACCCAATTTATTTGGGGTCGGCGCGGCATGTCTTCTTCTTCCATACTTCTCTATTACTTATCATCATCAGAAACCTCCGTTCTTGCCATATCATCCTTCACACAGTCCCTCCATCGTTTCTTTGGTCTTCTTCTACTCTTATACCCATCCACATTCATACTCAGAACATTCCGCATCACATGCCCATACCACGACAACCGATTACCACAGAACTTTTCAGTCACCAGCGCCACTTTCAGACTTCATGTATACAAGGTGTTTTTTTGCATCCTCGTCAAAATTCAGGAGGCAACACAAGACATAAATAATCAATTCAAATTACGGTACCTAGTTAATTATAAATAAACGCCGACTGTTTTGGTTGTTTATGTTTGTCTGTATTTCAGAATAACCCCTTAACGTGGTTTAGGGTATAAAAAATATCGAATAAACGTTTGAGATTGTTTGTAAATGTAGAAGCGCAACTTTAGGGCGAGAATCAGTCGGCCCGCGTTTAAAATACGGGTGGTTCACACTAACCGATTTCAGGAAATAAGAAAAAAAAAACTACCAATCTATTGTATTATTGATTCGGGATGAGAATCATTAGCATAGTTACCTCCTTGAATTTGACGAGGACGCAAAACATCACCTTTTATACTCATTTCTTATTTTATCCATTCGCGGAACACCACACATCCCCCTTAGCATTCAGACTGACTTATGACTTGCAATAAACCAATAACCATCCAAGTTACGGCTTCCAATAACCAGAGACATAATAACTCTATATTTTTCATAAGGAGTGCCATAGACAATAATATTCAAATACGGTTGGTTACCTCTTGGCTCTCTGCCAGGCACCTGTTTGGTAATAGGATAGTACGAGTGTGTTTGGTAAATATTAGTTTTAGTTTCTGTATTGAAAAATGTGATATTTATTTTGTTACTTTAAATTCTCATTAGCATATAGTGTGGATAGGTGACCATTATTAAATACCGAGTTTCTTCCGTGCCTTGAAAAGCACGTAAAGAGCGTTTACGCCTTACAACATTTCATACAAACTTTTAAGTCCTCATTTTCCGAAATGAGTCAACTGATTTTTATGAAACTTCATACACGTAAGCAGGATACATAGGTCTAAAAAGTTACAAAAAAAAATCGAAAAATAGTGTAACAGCTAAATTCGACCGATGATAAATTATCTACAGAAACAGAAATGTATCCTGCTTATGCGTATGAAGTTTGATTTAAATCGGTTCAGTCATTTCGGAAAATAAGGACTTGAAAGTTTGTATGAAATGCCGTAAGGTGTAAACGCTTTTAAACCGCTGGTCCGGCTGTCATCTATAGATCTTTGACAGTCGTTACAGGTAGTCAGTGTCCCGAAAGTCTGACAACCAGTCTTACCAAGAAGTATCGTATTACTCAGTAGTCAGTACTAACTGGGTTGTGGAGGTCAGATAGGCAGTCGCTCCTTGAAAAATACTGGTATTCAGATGAATCTGGTTAGACTGGAAGCCGACCCGAACATAGTTGGGAAAGGATAGGCAGGGGTTGAAGTGCTCAGTAGCAGTCATGAAGTCTAGATTTGAACCTAGTTGATAGCATTACGCTTGCACCCTATTACATGAATCTTAAACAAGCCTGTGTAACGCGAAGCTTAAAGACTCCTTGGTGGCTCGTGGCTATGCCATAAAACCACCGTGGAGGCACAAAATACGTTTGGTGACAGAATGTCACTATCGTTATACTGGCGTCCCACGTTGGGCGCCAGTGTAACGATAATTCTCCCAATGACATTATCTGTCACAAAACGTATATTGTTCCTCCACCGTGGATTTATGGCACACAGGCCACGAACCATCAAGGAGTCTTTAAGCAAATCAAATCAAAATTATTTATTTCAAATAGACCAGTTACAGGCACTTTTGAATAGTCGAACAACAACAAAAATTAAGGTACAGTCCCAGTCACAAGACATAATAACTGGGGAAGTACTGTAGTTGCCCATTCCAAAGCGTAGATCTTTATGTAGAAGAATGGGTAAGAAACTCCATGGACAGTCTTTTAAATCAGAATCTTGTTACAAAAACCTTGGTTACATCATTCATGTTGAGATGGTACATTATGTGAGAACGATGTAGCAAGACGTGCACGTTAAAAGTGTCCATAGTAAAAAGAAAAAGAAACTAGGGTTTCGTTACAGATGGTAGAAATATGGATGTACCAATAGCTACTTCTGGCCCTTTTAGGATTACACGCATGTTCTGTTATAAATATTAGATTGTATGCTTCCATTAAAAATATTGATTTATCTCTTAACACTTTTATGAATAAAGATAGACCATGAGGCGTAATTAACTTCAAAAGGTCAGATCTCCAAAACAACCTTTGACCTTTGACATTCGCTAAATGCTCCTGTTAGTCGATCTTAATAAGTTTACATAATTATATCAATAGTAGGTTCACGAAGAACTTGTGGCTATATGTTAACAGCCGCTCGATTCGGTCTTTAGGTTAAACCGCGCTTGAGTAAGTTGGCCCGTGGATGGGTGACCACCCATCACATACCGAGTTTCATTTCCTTTTTATATGGAGCGACTGCCTATCTATATATATTTATGATTACATACGGGACCGAAACGTGGTCGCTCACAATGGGCCTCATCAGAAGGCTTAAAGTCACCCAAAGCGCAATGGAGAGGGCTATGCTCGGAGTTTCCTTGCGTGATCAAAACAGAAATTAGGACATCCGCAAGAGAACCAAGGTTACCGACGTACCCCGAAAAATTGCCAAACTTAAGTGGCAGTAGGCAGGGCACATTGCTCGCAGAACGGATGACCGATGGGGCCAAAAGTTCTGGAATGGCGGCCGCGAACCGTAAGACGATGCGTTGGAAGGCCTCCCACTAGGTGGACCGATGACCTGGTGAAGGTTGCGGGGATTCGCTGGATGAGAGTCGCAAGTGACCGGTCAATGTGGCGCCACTTGGGGGAGGCTTATGTCCAGCAGTGGACGTCTTTCGGCTGAAATGATGACTGCCTGTCTGACCTCCATAACACGATAATAAGATACACACTGACTGCCTGTAACGACTGTCAAAGATCTACAATTGACAGTCAGGACCAACGGCTTAACGTGCTTTCCGAGACACTGTATATAATTATGGTCACCCATCCACAGACCTTAGCAAACGCGGCTTAACATTGACGATCGACCTGTGCGGCTGTTATTGTTTAGCCACGAGCTATGCTAGATAGATCAATATTACAATTTATTACTTAATAACGCATAAGCAGGATACATAGGTCTAAAAAGTTACTAAAAAACATTTTCGAAAAGTCTTTAAAAAAAAAATATAGGTATAATTGGAATTTCTGTTAGATAATTTATAATCGGTCTAATTTAGCTTCAAAACTATTTTTCAAATAGGTTTTAAGTAACTTTTTAGACCTATGTATCCTGCTTATGCGTATTAAGTTTCATTCAAATCGGTTCTGTCATTTCGGAAAATAAGGACTTGAAAGTTTGTATGAAATGCCGTTAATGCCCTTAAGTAATTGTAATATTGATCCTGCCTAAGCGTATGAAGTTTCATTAAAATCGGTTCAGTCATTTCGTAAACTATGAACTAGAAAGATTATATGAAATGTCGTAAGGCGTAAACGCTCTTAAAATTAAATATTTACACTACAACGAAATAGAAAACTTGACAAATGCATTCAAAACAACAATTAAACAAAGTGACAGTTAAAATTTAACTAAATATCTCCTATTCTAACCATCCTATAAAAACAACCAACCTACGTACTAAGCGAAAATTTTCTTTGAAAACGCCGACCCTTTGTTCTACCGGTCTTTGATCATGCCGACAAGATGGGAATTAACGTTTGAATATTGTAATAGGTAGCAATAAAGGTGCAAATTACTTGAGAGAAGAAAATAATCATCGGAATATAGCGGACAGCATAATAAGCCTGTGCCCACTGCTGGTACACAGGCCACCTCTCTATAAGAGGGAGTGGTCTATAATACACCACACGAGGCCAGTATAGTTCGCTAGATATCACATAATATCATCATCATTTCAGCCGAAAGCCGTCCACTGCTGGACATAGGCCTCTTCCAAGTGTCGCCACATTAACATGAGGGGGGTTTTTCCATAATCGCCACGCTTGGCAGGCGGGTTGGCGATCGCAATACGATTGTTACAAAAGCACAGAGAACGCTGCTGCCCATTCTCTGGCAAGTCCCTTAGTCGCCTCTTACGACACCCACTGGAAGATATGGGATGGTGCTATTCTTTATGTCCGGCATCATACAGAATCACATATATCTTCGAATAAATGGTTCTACGTCTATTTTTCTCATCATGAGCTCGTGGCTAAATAATAACAGCTGCACTGGTCGGTGCTTGCCGAGGTTGGTCCGTGGATGGGTGACCATAATTACATACCAAGTTTCCTCCGTGCCTCGGAAAGCACATTAAACCGTTGGTATCTACCGGCTGCCATTTGTATATCTCTGACAGTCGTTACGAGTAGTCAGAAGCCAAAACTCTGACATCCAGTCTTACCAAGGGGTATTGTTTTACCCAGTTACTGGGTTGCGGAGGCCAGATAGGCAGTCGCTTCATGTAAAATACCGGTACTCAGCTGCATCCGGTTAAACTGGAAGCTGACCCCAAGATAATTTTCGAAAAGGATCATGTCTATTTTTCTCATCATGTTTTCCTTCACAGGTTAGAGAACACCTTCATTTATTTTTCTCCTAAAAACGTCGGCGCAGCATCTTCTTTTTACCTCTACAACCTCAAATTAGAGCTGGGTAATAGCATACCCTTGATAAGACTGGTTGTCAGACTTTCGGGCCACTGACTACCTGTAACGACAGTCCAAGATCTACATTCGGCTTAGCGTGCTTTCCAAGGCCTGGAAGAAACTCTGTAAGTCATGAATGGTCACCCATCCACGGTACGTCTAAGGCAAGCGCTGCTTTACCCTGAAGATCGACCCGTGCGGCTGTTATTGTTTAGCAACGAGTTTCTTTTCTCTAAAATATTAATATCCAGTTGGATAGTTCAAAGAATTGTAGATGAATGTTCAATAAGAATTTCAATATAGCAAGTCACGTTTAATTTATTGAAAACGCTGACCAATTGAAAATATTGTATTGCTAGCTTGAATTATATTCGTTCAATTTATTCTAAGCTGCTTCGCTTCTTGCCGGGGATAGATGATTTAAAACCTGACGTGTATGAAATTTACGTTTTGATATCATTCATTTGTTTTTTTTTTATAAGATTTTATTTAACTTGTCGTGTTAGTTAGTATGTATGTATTGGTCAACTCTTGAAACTGAATTTCAAACAAGTTCCCCCCAAGCGATTGAGCTGAAAGAACATCCGACCTCGTTGCACACCTATACCGTCCGCCATTTTGAAAAAAGAACTAGTTTTGGCTTTTTTTTTTATGAATGGCATCTCGCAGTTCAACCTAGGAGGTTGTCGTCTGCTTAACCGGACTATCCTGTGGGTGCCTTAAGAGTAAGGCCTCCAGCCAGGGCAGAAAAACTTACAAACTAAGCGACTAAACGCTGAGGGCACCCCCTGTGGGGTACGAGCCTCGGCTCAGGGCGTCGCTGGGGGAGGACTGCATGGGGACAGGCTGGATCTGAGTGATATCATTATTTAGGGGCTGATTTAAAACTACTGGCACAGCATCGCGGGCTGGCTCGAGCGAGGGTCGGGGAGGGCATGGACTGGGACGTCGCGACGGACCTCGACGGCGAGGTCGGAAAGACGGCGGTTTGTGTCTGAACTTTTTAAGAGTGCTAGTCTCTTTGCTACTCTCCTGGAGGAGGGTGATAGCATCATCGGGAGTGTGTAGTTTTGGCGGCCAGCGCTATACATAAATGTCAATAGACAGAGAAAGTGATTATAAACAAAAGATGTTCAGTGATGAATCTCGTAAAAATTTCGGAACCTCTTTGATTCTGGTAACAATACATTTTTACGGTGTTTTCTATTACGTTTATTATGGCGATAGTATTTTTCCGGCATTTTGACTTATTTTGTTTAGATTTAAGTTCCTATTGTGTGCACTTTTGTCAAATAAATGTATTTTCATGCTTTTTGGGGTTCCGTACCCAAATGGTCAAACGGGACCCAACTACTGAGACTTCGCCGTCCGTCCGTCCGTCTGTCACCAGGCTGTACCTATCTCATGAACCGTGATAGTTAGCCAGTTGAAATTTTTACAGATTTTGTATTTCTGTTGCCGCTATAACCACAAATACTAAAAACAGAATAAAATATATATTTAAGGGGGGCTGCCATACAAAAAAGTGATTTTTTTGCTTGTTTTTATTTATTAACTGGCTTTTTCTGGTGGCTACCCTCCCATGGAGTCATCCATAATTCAATTCCTGGGTAGTACGATACCTCTTGGTAGGACTGGTAGTCAAACTTTAGGGCCACTGCCTCAAAATCAAAATATTTTATTTTACATAAGCCTACATAGGCACTTATCAAAAGTCGACAAAAGGTGCTCGGTTCGGGTTGGTCGTTTCCTATGGAGAAGAACCGGCAAGAAACTCCATGGTTACTCTTTTAATCATTTCGTTTTACAATGTTTGAATGTTACAGCGTTAGTACTTAAGTATAGGAGGACAGCGTAGGCCCGACAATAAGTCGTTGCTTACTAGAACTGCTTACTAGACTTCCAGTAACGACTGTCAAAGATCTACAAATGACAGCCGGTACCAACGGCTTTTAAGCCGCTGTAAACACCTTGGTACTTTACGACACACAAAAGATGGTCACCCATCCACCGACCGACCTTAGCAAGCGCTGCTTCACCTTAAACATCGACCCGTGCGGCTATTATTTACACCAACACCCACAAAAAATAGTACACTATCTTTTTAGCAGTAGGTTAGAAACTACGGTCTAACTGAAATCCGTTTATTGAAAACTACGCTCGAAATGACAGATGGACTAAAGATGGCGGCATGCCAAACAAAATGGCGGACGTTTTGGCGCCAACTTTCAGAAGTTAGTTATGCCAGTCGCTCGTAAATGGCAGACGCTTTGAGATGAATCTAAACTAATATTATATAGAGGAAAGATTTGATTGTTTGTTTGTTTGTTTGCATTGAATAGGCTCCGAAACAACTAGTACGATTTGAAAAATTCTTTCAGTGTTAGATAGCCCATTTATCGGAGAAGGCTATAGGCTATATATCATCACGCTACGACCAATAGGAGTGGAGCAGCAATGAAAAATGTGGCGAAAACGGGGAAAATGTGACGCAAACGAAGTTGCGCCGGATAGCTAGTCTAAACTAATATTACAAAGAGGAAAGATTTGATTGTTTGTTTGCATTGAATAGGCTCTGAAACTACTGGTACGATTTGAAAAAATCTTTCAGTGTTAGATAGCCCATTTATCGAGGAGGCCTATAACCTTATAGGCCATATATCACCACGGTACGACCAATAGGAGTGGAGCAGCAATGAAAAATGTTGCGAAAACGGGGAAAATGCGACGCAAACGAAGTTGCGCCGGATAGCTAGTAATTAATAAAGTAAGCTCTTAGCCGTATGAGTCCTTGGTCTGGTAGTTACAAGCCCGACTTCTGAACATGAGGTCCCGTGTACGATGTCCAGGTCGTGTAAACTGTTATTGGGTTTTTTCATCAGCAATTTCTCAGAACCAGCCATGGAGTCTGGATTTGTGCCCGGTCGATGGCAATAGGCTAGCCCCTTATTACATGGGACTTAAAATATAACGGGCGAAATTTGGGTGTATTATTTGGTACAGCTCTGCCTAACCATTTGGATATTACAAGCGTGATGATTTGTTAAGTTGCAATAAACGAATTATCGTCTTATCGTATATAAATAGCATTGTATTGACACTGTAATATCAGTTATTACAAAATCATCATCATCATTTCAACCGAAAGACATCCATGCTGGACATAGGCCTCCCCCAAGTGTCGCCACATTGACATAACATGGGGGGTTTTGCTATAATTGCCACGCTTGGAAGGGTTGGCGATCCCAGTAGGATTGTCACAAAAGTACAGAGAACGCTGCTGCCCATTCTCTGGCAAATCCCTTAGTCGCCTCTTACGACACCCACGGGAAGATATGGGATGGTGCTATTCTTTACGTCCACCATACAGAGCTATGTATACTAATATTATAAAGCTGAAGAGTTTGTTTGTTTGTTTGCTTGAAAGCGCTAATCTCAGGAAAAAATATTTCAGTGTTGGATAGCCCATTTATCGAGGAATGCTATAGGCTAGATCATTACGCTACGACAAATAGGAGCGGTGCAGCAACTAATATTGTTTCAAAACCGGGGAAAATCTGACGCAGACGAAGTTGCGCGGGAAAGCTAGTCGTATGTAAATGGCATTATATTGTCACTGTAAAATCACTCATTACAAACTGAAAACAGAAATAATTAAAAGACCACATAATCAAAATTATTCTTTCACAAATTATCAAAAAACAAATTCTTAAAGACCTAATCCCTTAACCAGCTTAAGACCACCTCCTTAAAGAAAATGGGTAACCCCATTCTTCCTAGAAGCCAACCAACAGCTCTATTTATGTATTAGCCACTTAGAAATTAAAGCAAAAGACTGATTTGTAAGGCTCTCCGAAGTTCGACAAAACTTCTCCCCTCCGGTAGGTGTGTATTTTCGGTCTTTCTGTAATGAATTCAAAACTTTTTTATAAAAACTTTTTGGAGTTTTGCATTCACATTTGAATAAACAAAACTAATGAATTCGAATAAGAGTGAGCTTCTTTTATTATTGGAGCAAACAGATAGATATGAAATCTTGAAGTTAGACTTCATTTTTCTTTCTGTATTGTGAAGTTACCACAACCAGTGCCTAACTTGGTGGCAAAGATTTTATGCCGTCTCAAGGCCTCTGATTTGGCTTTACATGCCGTCGAGAAACATCTCTCAGGCATGCTGGTTTTTTCACGATGTTTTCCTGAAAAGTTGGCTTCGAACTGCCTATGACTTTTCAGTCGAGGTTCACACCATTAGGCTATCGCTGCTTATTCGTCATCATCATCATCACCGGCCTATTATGTTCCCACTGCTGGTGACGCAGGCCTCCTCTTTTTGAGAGTAAGTGGGCTGTAATCCACCACGCGGGCCCAGTGCGGGTTGGTAGGTCTCACATGTCTCCGAATTTTTAGTTCTAGGACATGCCGATTTCCTCACGATGTTTTCCTTCATCGTTTTTGAGAGCAGCGGTGATGAAATAAATAACACAAAGTACAAGTCTGACACTCCCTCCCGCTCAGCAGGAGGGGTCTTTTGCTGATTTCCATCCGTAAAAAAGGTAGTTGTCAAAAGCTTTGGTATGCTGATCTTTCATGTTCTCTCAAGTAAGTAGCTTATCCAACTTTGGCCGAAACACTCCGATCAAAAAAGCACCAGAACATTTGTATACAGTATTTTAAATGACGCGATAGGTTATTTGACCTAAGCCACCCAGTTACTGGGTAACACGATACCCCTTGGTAAAACTCGTTGAGAAGATTCGTTGGGAAAAGCCGAGCCAGATTAAGATGCTGGAGCATTTTGGTGCTTAGTTTTTTCCAAAGAAAAATTCAGTGAGGAAAATGTTGAGTATGAATGTATAAAAGTAGAGGAAGACCAAAGAAACGATGGATGGATTGTGTGAAAGATGATATGGCAAGAAAGGAGGCGCTCAGATGAAAAGTAATAGAGAAGTATGGAAGAAGAAGACATGCTGCGCCGCCCACAAATAAATTGAGAAAAGGGCAAGAGAATAGTGAGTTTTTTCTGGAACATGAGTTATCTCCTACAGCCTGTGTCGACATGAGATATAAAACGAAATACTTATATATTCAGTCCACGTTCATACATGTTTCAGGAAAAATATGACAGCGTTATGAGAGAAGCAGATTGCTTAAATTATTGCAAACCATAACATGTAACTTATTGTGGTATTTGATTAAAAGATGCGAGGTCAAGGCTGGGTAGAAAAGGGCTGTTTATTTCACTGTTTAGAAAAAGAGGTTTTTTGTGTTTTTAGGCTGTAATGTTCACCTGATGGTAGGAGCTCGTGACTATACAAGGTGTTGTTTTGCATCCTCGACAAAATTCAGGAGATTGTCATAAACGACATAAATTATCAACTAAAATTACGGTGCCAAGTTATTTGTTAATAAACGCTGTTTTTTCATGTTGTTTAAATTTGTCAATATTTCAGAATAACTTCCTTAAAGTGGTTCAGGGAATAAGAATCGAATAAACATTTGAGATTGTTTGTATGTGTCAAAGCGAGGTTATAAGGCAAGAATCAGGCGGGTCGCGTTTAAAACACGGGTGGTTTACAATTACCGATTTCTGTAAATAAGAAAAAGAAAAAACCTGCCGGTTTTTGTATTGATTCGGGTCGAGAATCGTTAGTATAGTTACCTCCTTGAATTTGACGAGGATGCAAAACAACACCTTGTATAGTAAAAGCCGCTCGGATCAATCTTTAGATTAACCCGCGCCTGCCTAGGTTGGCTTGAGATGGGTGAACACATATTACATACAGAGTTTCCTCAGTGTCTCTGAAAGCACGTTAGTTACGGCTTTCATATGTACATCTTTGACAGTCGTTACAGGTAGTCAGTGGCCCGAAATTCTGACAACTAGTCGTACCAAAGCGTGGCTAAAAACTTACTAAAAATGATTTTTAGTAACTTTTGACTTCGAGCTTATGCGTATTAAGGTTCATTAAAATCTGTTCAGTCATTTCGGAAAATAAGGACTTGAAAGTTTGTTTGAACTGCCGTACGGCGTAAACGCTCTTAAGGGTACTTACTCCTAGGCCACACTCATTAGTAGTCAAACGCGAAACTACCCCCTAAAAATGCGATTATTGAACACCGTATTTCGTAAAAGCCAGCTTCGATATCTACCTACCCTCATTTAGCCAGCAAGCTAAACAAAGGCAACACCAAGAACTTAATGTGCTCTGACCTAATTTTTTAATGGGCAACACCACGCTAAAACGTCACATAGATCTCGGTTTTGGGTGGAAGCAGAGAATGAGGTAACCTTTGTAGTTGTTTATGCTTAGATGGTTTGGTTATGTTGGGAAAACTTGTTTTTTTTTATAATGAAATGAAAAATAGGCTTGCATTTGGTGGCAACTCGCCTGATATGAAGCCATGATGCGGACTAGGGCACAGCATGCGCGCCTAGAAGAAAACGATTCACTCGTACTTTGAAGAGACTCGTACTCTGAAAGACTTTATCATCATCATCATCATCATTTCAGCCCTTTTAACGTCCACTGCTGGACATAGGCCTCCCCCAAGTGTTGCCACATTGACATTTTGGGGGGTGTTGCCATAATCGCCACGCTTGGCAGGCGGGTTGGCGATCGCAGTACGGTTGTTACAAAAGGACAGAGGACGCTGCTGCCCGTTCTCTGGCAAGTCCCTTAGTCGCCTCATACGACACCCACGGGAAGATATGGGATGGTGCTATTCTTAACGTCCGACACCATACAGAACGACTAAAAAACACGAAAACTACGAAAGACTTTATAAATTGTGATTATTCTACATTCAATTATGATTTTATTTATTACTTTTGACATGACTGTGTATACTTTGACATTAATTATTAATTCCTTTTTATTTTTAATTACGATTTCATATTTTTTATATTTATTACCTACTAGTAGCAAATTTTGCAGTCATAGATTAAATTTTGTTTTATTTAATATTTTTATTCTTGTAATGTCTATTTTTTTTTAAATTGTCATCATTTGGATTGAAGGATATAATTATTAAATCACTTGTAATTCTAAACATTTGCACGCCGTAGTACGAGTATGGCAAACATGTCTGAACCAATTTTTCATGCTATCATGTTTTTTTATGTTATCCTTCATGCAGTTTTTATTATTGTATGTATACACATGTTTAGGCAAATAAATTTTTATCTTATGTTATCCTATCTTATGCAGATTATAAAGATTGAGAAACAGAGTAGCCGTCAGTGAGTTCCACAGACTGGACTAATGGTGGCTGTAAGTAAATTCATTGTGTTGTTTAAAATTCAAAAACCGGCTAAGTGCGAGTCGGACTAACGCACGAAGAGTTCCGTACCACTATTTATAAAAACACTTTTTTGTATGGGAGGAGCTCGTGGCTAAATAATAACAGCCGCACGGGTCGATCTTTAAGGTTAAGCCGTGCTTGCCGAGGTTGGTTCGTGGATGAGTGACCATAATTATATACCGAGTTTCCTCCGTCCCTCGGAAAGCACGTTAAGCCGTTGGTCCCGGCTGTCATTTGGAGATCTTTGACAGTCGTTAAGAGTAGTCAGAAGCCAAAAGTCTGACATCCAGTCTTACCAAGGGATATCGTATTACCCAGTTACTGGGTTGTGGAGGTCAGATAGGCAGTCGCTTCATGTAAAATACTGGTACTCAGCTGCATCCGGTTAGACTGGAAGCCGACCCCAAGACAGTTTGAGAAAAGGCTAGGCAGATGTTGACTTCTTTGTATGGGAGCCCCCTTAAATATTTATTATATTCTATTTTCAGTATTTGTTGTTATAGCGGCAACAGAAATACATAATCTGTAGAAATGTCAACTGGCTAACTATCTCAGTTCGTGAGATACAACCTGGTAACAGATTGACAGATGGACGAACAGCGAAGTCTCAGTAATAGGGTCACGTTTGACCCTTTGGGTACAGAATCCTAAAAAGTGACTTTATTTTAAACTGCTTAAATTCTTAAGTGGCCTACATGCACGTTTTCCAATAACTTTTATTTCTCGTTGCATGCGTACTTCTAAAAATAAAAAAAAATAATGAAATAGTAACCCAATACTAGTGAAAAATAGAACGAGAATACTGGAAAAATACATCTATGAAGATATCACACTTCGCCTACGACACCGCGTAGCTTACCGCCTACGCGCGTAGTAAGTGCTACGTTTGCTACAACAGCGTAGCACATTGCTACGCGCGAGTTATGTTCATATTCGTGATCTTTCTAAATGGGGTTATTTGGTAAATAGATATCTTTAGACGTGATAAAACGGAATATATATCTATACTAATAATAAAGCTGAAGAGTTTGTTTGTTTGTTTGCTTGAACGCGCTAATCTTAGGAACTACAGGTCCGATTTGAAAAATTCTTGAGTTTTAGATAGCCCATTTATCGAGGAAGGCTATAGGCTATCATCACACTACGACCAATAAATTTATATAAATTTACTAGGAAATTAAGTTAGATTTAAATTACTTATTAGCCTCGGGGCTAGATTGTAATTGGTATGAGGTAACCATTCGGTTAAAATGTAATGAAAAAAATAACGACCAATAGGAGCAGAGTAGCAATGAAAAATGTTGCGTAAACGGGAAAAATGTGATGCAAACGAAGTTGCGCGGGACTACTAGTTTTAAATAAACCATGTTGTGTGTTTTTTTTTTCTTAACAAAGTAAATGTATTTATTAGTCTCATAAAAGACAAAAAAAAATGGTTAAAATCAACAGGTCCGATTCCTGACAAGGAATATAAATTTTTCAAAAATCCGATGAGGCAGTTTTAGTTTTTATCAAAATCGGGCCCAAGACTGCTTTGAGTATTGTTCGCTATTCTTCATAGTTTCGGATTTAAGCATCCACGTCCACTTGAAAAATCACAAAAATTCAGCCAAATAGGTTTTAGATTTAGGTTTGATATGCCAATCTAAAATCACTGAGGCTACCCAGAGATCAAATACAAGACCTTATGTTCAACAGTTGAACTTGCAACCACTGGCACCCACGAAGCACTCAGTTTTCTTAACTCGAGAATCAAACATAGGACCTCAAGTAAGACACCTCATGCATGGACATTGTAGGCTTTAAAAATTTCTAATTGTTTTTGCTTTATCTTTTTCTACCCTTTGTAGTAAGCAACGACTTATTGTCAGGCCTACGATGTCCTCCCATACTTAAGTGCTAACGCTGTAACATTCAAATATTGTAAACCAAATGATTTTAAAAGAGTAACCATGGAGTTGCTTGCCGGTTCTTCTCCATAGGAAACGCCCAACCCGAACCGAGCACCTTTTGTCCATGTTTTATAAGAGTCCATGCAGGTCGATGTAACATAAAATGATTTTGATTATTTTTGATTTTAACAGTCCCTCTAAACCAACAAGGATAAAACTCCACAAAACATGAGGTACTAAAAAAAACATTTTGTTAAAAAAAGATACTTAATTGAATACCAAAAGATAATTTATCTCCCATCACAATCTATTTTATCTTTTATGAAATGTTTTCATTACAGAGGGAGATTAAAAAATAATTGTTTGAAAATTAATTAACTTCTTTTTTTTAACAAAGGAAAAGTATTTACTGTGTTTAACCAAATTTTCGGAAAAACGGTTATTTTATGTGTAACTACTTAGAAATCGGTTTTCATTGTTTTTTACTCTATTTTTAGAATAAAAATTAATGAAATTATAACTGAATGTTATAGTTGCAAAATCAGCCAATAATGTTCCCACTGCTGAGTCACAGGCCTCGTCTCTATGACAGGGAGTGGGCTTGTAATCCACCACGGGCCCAGTGCGGGATGTTAGATGTCACATGTCTTAGAATTTTGAGTTCTAGGACATGCCGGTTTCCTCGCGATGTTTTCCTTCACCGTTCGTAAATGTAATTAGCTTTTGGTTTTGCCCTTGGTTTCTCAGTTTTCCAGGAATGTCTTAACAGTAGGCTATAAAGGCTCATCATTTGCCTAGCCTTGTTCCAACTATATTGGGGTCGGCTTCCAGTCTTGACAGTTGCAGCTGAATACCAGTATTTCACATGGAGCAACTACCTATCTGACCTCGACAACCCAGTTAGTGCTGAGTAATACAGTACCCCTTGGTGAGACTGGTTGTTTTATGCCTCAGCTACGTTAAAAGCTTTTCAGGAATTTTTCAGTAGCCGCCACGGCGTCTTATGTGTCCGGTTGACGGCATTAGGCTCGCCCCCTATTACATGGGTCTTTAACAAAACTGACGAAATGTGGGTGTACTATTAGGTACACCGCTGCCTGTCCTTTCGAGGAACACAGTCGTGAATGTTATGCCAATCCCCCCTCCCCCTCTTGGGTGGACCGTCGACTTTAAACAGGTGGCTGGGACAGACTGGCTGCAGAATTGCGGAAAGAGGAGGACAGCGTATTGTAGCGTAGTGGCGATGAAGTCTATGTCTGAGTTAATGGATTGATTAGGACGGTAACAGACTTATTCTACTACTAGCTCTTGCCTGTGACTATCGCCCGCGTGAAATTATTATAGAAATATTTCTTCCCTATTTAAATTGGATTTTGTTAACAATTTCATGGGTTTTGTTTCATCGCCTCAAGGAGATGTCAGCAAATTGGAAGGGGTCCGAGAGGGCCGATGCCTGTCAGGGCTGCGGGTTGTTCGAAAGAGATACCGCAGCCCTGGAACACAAAGGGCTAAGAAGGAACATGGATGGGTTTTATTCAGTACAAGTCTGACACTCCATTCCGCTCTGCCCAGAGCAATCATTTGATGATTTCCAAACCCCAAAAAAATAAAAAGATTTTTTTTGGACGGGTCCCCAATTATTTTTTCTAAAATAAAACTAGCCTAAGTTACTCCTTATAACATGAGCTATTTGCCAGTTATGTGGCAACAACTGAAAAAAGTATGCTTATATGTTTTGGTCACGTGGAGAGGATGAGTGAAATGCCATTAACGAAAGGTATTTACATGGCAAATGTGAGTGGCAATAAAGGGACACCCTTTTTTTTGTTTTTACGGATGAGAAATCATCAAATGACCCCTCCTGCTCTGGGCGGAGCGGAAGGGAGTGTCAGACTTGTACTGACTAAAACCCATCTATGTTCCCTCTTAGCCCTTTGTGTTCCAGGCCCACGGTATCTCTTTCGAACCGTCCCGCAGCCCTGGCAGGCATCGGCCGCGGTCTACCTCGACGGCGATTTCCTCCGTCAGGCGTCCAGTGAGTGACGATCTTTGCCCACCTCTCCGGCAGCATTCGTGCTACGTGGCCTGCCCACTGCCACTTTAGCTTGGCTGTTTTTTTATATAGCTGGTTAATTTAGGTATTTCTTTAGGAGTCACCTAATAACAGTGGAAGTAACTGTTACCAGACCATAATCTCTCAAATTTACTGAAACTTATTTAAAAAAAAAACATCGATTTATGTTCCGAAATGCCATCAAAAATGGCTGGAACATTAATAATAAAATTTGCATTTAAACGCAGGACTTTGAGCGAAAGTGGTATTGAACACGAAATCGTGAAAACATTCTTTTTCTCAGAACTTCGATGAAAAGTAATGAAATAATGCTAGAAACTGAAAACTGAATTTGGGAAGCACAATTATTTTAGTTTTTTGAAAGAAGTTCCTCGATGGAATTGAGATTCATTTGCCTAGCGTTTTCCCATCTATGTTGGGGTCGGCTTCCAGTCTAACCGGATGCAGCTGAATACCAGTATTTTACTTGAAGCGACTGCTTATCTGACTTCCACAACCCAGTTAGTACTAGGGAATACGACACCCCCTCGTAAGACTGGTTGTCAGACTTTCGAGCCACGGACTACCTGTAACGACTGTCAAAGATCTATAATGGTCAGCTGGCACCAACGGCTTAACGAGTTTTTGAGGACGAGGAGAAGCATGGAGGAAACTCGGTCACCCATTCACGGATCCCCCTAAGCAAGTGCGATTTAACCTGAAAATCGACACGAGCAGTTATTATATCGTTTTGGAGGAGTTTTGAAACAAACACCGTGATACGAGAATCTTATATATAAATTCTCGTGTCACAATGTTAGTTACCATTCTCCTCCGAAACGGCTGCACCGATTTGTATGAAATTTTGTGTGCATATCGGGAGGTCTGAGAATCGGCCAACATCTATTTTTCATACCCAAAAAATAAAAAAACCACGCAAACGAAGACGCGGGCAGCATATATTAGAAGAAAGATGATTAACTGTGTTAATTCAAATGGACAAACTAGGTCCATGCAATGATTAATATCAGAAGCAATTAAAGATATAAAACATTACCCTCTTTCGGGCTTTACTCCAGTCAGATAAAAATAATACTCAGCCTCTAATGTTCCCACTACTGGGAAACTGCCCCTCTCTCTATGAGTGGGAATGAGCTGGAGTCTATCACACGATTACAGTGCGGGTTGGTAGACAGACAGATATTTATTCAAAAATTAACATTGACAAAAGAATACCAGATTAAATATTGCGAATGCTATGATATTACGGTTGCATAGACTCCCAGAAAGTACTTCTCTCAATTGAATGTCCCTTATACATATCATCATCTGCCTAGCCTTTTCCCAAACTATGTTGCAGTCGGCTTCCAGTCTAACCGGATGCTGCTGAATACCAGTATTTTACATTGAGAGACTGCCTATCTGACCTCCACAACCCATACTTCATACATTTATTAAAAACGGAGCGTAATTGATTACATTACTAATTCACCAACAGCTACGCTTTTTCATAATTTGCAAAATTACCACTAAGGTTAGCATCAATCGATGAAGGTCGGAGAGTTAAAAGAACCCAGTGTGTTGGTTCCGTAGCTAATTGGCAAAAAACAACCAATCACAAAGTCAGTTTTCCCAATACTGTGTAAGCGTAAAAAATCCCCCTCTTAGACAGGAGACCTTTATCCCAGCTCTGGGAATATTATAGGCTGATTATGTATCATCATCATCATAATCATTTCAGCCCAAAAGACGTCCACTGGTGGACATAGGCCTCCTCCAAGAAAGGGGGGTTTTGCCATAATCACCACGCTTGGCAGGCGAATTGGCGATCGTAGTACGGTTGTTACAAAAGCATAAAGAACGCAGCTGCCCATTCTCTGGCAAATCCCTTAGTCGCTCTTTACGACACCCACGGGAAGATAAATAAGGGATGGTGCTATTATTTACGTCCAACACCATACAGAGCGTAAAAGTGTATGTAAATGTACGTATGTGTAAAAATTCCCTCTCTTAGGAAGAGACCTTTGTCCCAGCTCTGAGAATATTATACGCTGATTATGTATGTGACAATAATTTGCATAGCTAGAAGAGTGAAGTGGTATATTTCTATCTCTTTCCCTACTATGTTGTGGTCAGCTTCTGGTCTTACCAGATGCCGCTGAATACCAACTAGGATTCAATATGGAGAGACGGTTTTACAGAACGCGCCGTTTTACGCATTAAAAATAAACTGCACGAAAATCCTTTCAAAAATGGTATAGATTGTCATAAAAACGAGTTTCTATATACCTAAATAATACAGATACATCAAAAAGTTGTCGCAAACATGGCATAATGCATGACAAAATTATGCAGATTTTTTTTTGTGAAAATAATGAAAAAAAAATATTTTGGTAAACATAATTGCATCTTAGAATTCTTTCTTTCACACACTTAAATCTAAAATACTTCAACATTCACAAAGATATAGAGAAAAACTGCGAAACACAATCCTGAAAAATATGCTGAAATGTTGCAGAAAACACAGGAAAACCCTGAGAAATACATATTTAAGCACAAATCCAACACGGCAAGATGGCTGAAAA